>CM055118.1:896246127-898646127 GCA_029206835.1 Rana muscosa | reverse complement strand
ACTCAGACACCTTGATTGTTAGTGGCTATGGACCAATTTTTGTCCTCAGGGGATAATGCTGGTGATGAGTTCCCTGTGGCCTGCGGGTGGCGCTGCCATTCTGGGCCGGGGTTGAACCACGAGCGCAGTGCTGTGCCTTTTGTGTCCCCTCTCGGCAGCTGTACGGTGGGGCGGGGAACCTGCTGTGCATGCCGGGAGAGAATATAAAAGGGGCAGACGTCTCCTGATCAGGGTCCACCGCCAGGCACCTTCAGCCTGGGAGTGCGTGTGGCTCATCTCCTGGTGCCCTAGGCCCAGAGGCTGTGTTCCTGTTCCATCTCAGGCACCTTTAGCCTGGGATGAGGTACTACCCTGCTGTCCTGATCGCCTGGGTATGAAGACCCAGGGGATGCGAAGAAGGCCTGGGGCCCAGCACCTTCGGCTGGGGTCCGCTAAGGATTGAGGAGTCCAGGGTGCCGCCTTGCGAGGGGACCCACACCCTAGGAGAAGGGAGGATCCATTCCGAAGAACCAATGCGGGAGTCACAGTGAAGGAAGGGTCTGTTGACTCTCTGGGGGGACATCTTCTCCTTGATGGGGGCCATGTTCTAAGAAGGAAGAGATTAAGGTTCACCAGGTCAGTGGCAGTAGCCTAGTTCTCCAGGTCAGTGGCAGTGACCTTGTTCACCGGGTCTGTGGCAGAGACCGTGCGCCTAAAACTGTTTTGAGAAAACCGAACAGTCAAGAGTTTGAGCTATGTTTGTGCCTGGACCTCCTCCACACCTTGAGATGTCCTGTTTCCTTGCTCCAACCTTTCCTTTATCCAAGAGAATGTTTATTGCAAAGTGAAAATAAATATTGAGTTGGACTTTCAGCTGGTGTGGACAATTACGTTACTGGGAAAGTCAAGGACTTGCCTCTACACATGGTATAGGTGAGAATCATTCTCAGGAGGACTTTGACTCAGGCTGCAGACAAGACCCAAAAATAACACCGCTCAACCTCTTTACACAGGAGGGTACGGGCTTGTGGTGTGGTGTGCCTGTCTCCCCCTGCGAGGAGCCGAGTTGAAATGCAGGAGGGGGATAGGTGGGTGCTCTACACGCGTATGGAAGGGGAGAAGGTCATTAACCCTGTGTAAGCTCCAACATAGATGCAGTTTACTCAGGGATTAGCATCTGGACTCCCTAAGGTGACACATTGTGTGAATGAGCCCTTAGGATTTCTAGCAATCTCTAAACTGTAATAATTCCTACAGTTTACATACCAAATTGGGTCTTCATTACAGTTTTTGCTATCCGCAAGTGAAATGGAACACCATGTGAATTCATTTGTGGCTCCTTACCCTCTTTTTTCCTCTCCCGTTACTGTTGGAGACATTATATATTGTATTTATACATTGCAATCTTACCGGGGCAGTCATTTAAAAAAAATGTTCCTGGCTCATCATGGCAGCATACAATGGGGCTGGAGCCACAACCCATTGTATGCTGCCATGAATATGCACCAAGAAAGGAAAATTACAGAAAGGTGAGTATACAATTTTCCATTTTCCTGGCGTATATTGACACACCATGATTGCTTATAAAAGTAATAATTACTGTTATAAGCAACCATTTTTTTATGAATGGCATCCATTCATACAGTGTGTACTATTGTTAAGTTGTGATTGGCCACATGGTACAGATGCACTGTGATTTGCCCTGTGTGTACCATGTGATCACTGTGACCAATCACAAAGATCAACACAATAGTACTCAACGAATGGCTGTCAATGAAAGCCATTCATTGTGTACAAGCAAATAGAAAAAAAAACGCGCTGACCCTGAAAAAATTACAATTTTAAAAAGCTAAAACAAAGGCAGCAGCTTGGGTGGGATAAACACAAATAGCAAATAGGAAAAAATGAGACTGCGCCAATAATAAGTCCACAAAGGTCCTCAGATGACAAGAGGGTTAAATATATGATGGATGTCCTCCAGGCATATACCAATCAAGGTAAATCTGCTCAACAACAGTCTATATGTAAACCATAGTTCCCTAAGCATTGGTTGAAACAATACCGCAGTGAATCCACAGAGAAGTGAGAAGCCCACCATCGTATATAAAAGCCGCTTACCAGAGGGCAAGCACGAATGAGCATTCGGCTATAACCTAGCCGCGGCCTTTAACATCGGAGGAATGATGACACAGAGGTAAACTCGCACAAGATGGATGTTCAGGGTGCTAGGCTCATTCAGCACAACATGCAGTCCGTGGAATCATACATCATGCAAGAAGAAGAGGGACCATAGCGTAACTCCGCAAACACAGTAGCATTTATTAAAAAGATTAGTTGTACTTACAAAATTTCGGTTTTAAAAACACATGTAAAAATAGGAGCCCTTCCTCCACAAGTCGACGTGGTGACGTAACTGCGCGCCCTCCCTGGCGCGTTTCGTCATACACAGACGTTCTCAATGGGGGTAGGGTGACACAATGACTCACCACTATAAATACAGCCAGACAAATACAGTTGTGAAGTGCAAGGAAACGGCCGGTTAGCACCATATTGACTATGGGCAAAACTGCCAGTACCGCAAAGTGAAACCATTGCGGCATATGGCGTACCCAATGTTAACTGAAAAAAAGTTACTAAATAAAATAAGGCAAAGAAACAAATCTCTGCCTGAGCAACCCATGACCAAATTAAGTGTTAATAAAATTAAATGTTAAAAAACAGACCCTGAATGGCACCAGCATGGTGCGGCAGCCAGACATGGATCTAATGACCCCTAGTGGAGACATTAAAAATTCCACTTCTGAATGATCAAAGAGGAAAGGTGGAAAATTGCCATTGAATAATAATGAAAAGTTAATCAGTAAATATGATATTAAGTTTGGTGACAAACCAATATATAAATTGTGCTAATATTATGAAAAAAAGTGAATATAATTAATAATAACTGAAATAATATGTGTATAGTGATTAAATAATGTGAAATCCATATTTCAATTACGAATTAAATCAATAATTAGAACCATTGGGATATCAATTAAAATTAAAAAGTTGTTAATTAGTGATAAATTAATTAATGTGAGAATAAGTGTATGTGGATAAATTATCCCCGTGGGAGCAACCTAAAGAGCCTTTAGTCGCACAGAATATCAAAGATGCAACCTAGATAGTTGTACCCATCATATTCATATTAACAAGAAATTACAAAAAAAAAAATTGAAAATAGGAATTTAGGATAACAGTATATGCCCATCCTTGTATAGCACACCGGTTTACATAATGGCCACATCAAGCATTATTGATAAAGGCATTCACATCTGTTTCTATATTTAACCCATAGGGGGCATACGTTTTTAAATGGTGAATCCAAGCCATCTCCAACTTGACCACCCCAACTGTAGCACATGTAATACAAGGTTTGATATTATACTTCTTCTGCGTGACTGTGGATATGAAAGTAGTAGTACGTCTCCGAGAACAAGAGTTCAGGGAGCAAACTCTACAATGCCTGCACTGGTAGAAACCAGTTAACTGGTCAAAGAAGCCCCTACTAATGACTGGAGGATTCAGAACATTCGGAGCTACCTGATTACGTAAGGATTGTACACCTCTGAAGATCACCCTAGGCTTTTCAGGTAAGATATTCTTCAAGATGGTATCGTTAGTGGCAATATGCCAGTGTTTGTTAATAAGCTGTTTAATGCCCCTGTGTTGCAATGAGTATGAAGTTATAAAGGGGACACCCAACGGGAACTGATCACCATCACGGGGTACCCTTTCAACCAATAGATCCTCTCTGTTAGTGGCCGTGACCATGTCCAGGGTTTCTTTAAGGGACTCCATCCGGTAGCCCTTTTCAAGGAACCGACTAGTTAGTACTTCAGCCTGCATCAAAAATTCATGGGAGTCAGAGCAATTCCTCCGAAGCCTGGGGTATTGGCTCTTTGGAACCGCCCTGAGCCAAGAGCTACTATGGCAGCTATCAACTGGAATAAATTAATTCCTGTCTGTTCCCTTAAAAAGGTCGAGGTCACAAAACGATCGTCCCTGATTCCAATTTTTAAGTCCAGGTAATGGATCTCGGATTGGCTAGCCTCATACTTGAGATGTATTCCTCTCTTGTTCTGTTCAGGGACAACATAAAATCTACCAAATCTTGGTGCTGGTCATCCCATAGGAGGAGGATGTCATCAATATACCTAGCCCAAAGGGCTAATTGGGGTATACCCTTGGAATAGATGACATCCTCCTCCCACCTGGCCATGAAAAGGTTAGCCAGGCTTGGGGCATATTTAGCCCCCATGGCAACTCCCGTATCATGTCTGTAGAAGCTGCCATCGAACCAAAAATAGTTTGAATCCCCAGCGAACCTCAAAGGGGACATGAGGAAATCCACTTGCTTGTGGGGGAGACCAGAGTCTCGTTCCAAATAGCATTGCACAGCCTCAAATCCTAGTTCGTGTGGAATAATGGTATAGAGGGACGTGACGTCCACTGTCACCATCCAGATACCATTTTTTGGGGAAAGGCCGGACAATAAATTAATAATGTGTCTCGAATCCTTAACAAAGGAAGGCATTTTCCGCACGAGCGGCTGCAAGTAAAGATCAATATTTCTGCCCACCCGGGACGTGTTGGAATCAATCCCACTAACCATGGGATGTCCCGGGGGGGGCAGACAGGGTCTTTATGTAGTTTGGGTAGATAGTATATGGTGGGTGTACAAGGGGCTCTAGGTACCAAATAGAGCTTTTCCTTAGGAGTAAAAATCCCCTCATAGGATCCCCTCGCTACTAATACCTCAAGGTCCCTAGTATACTTAGCCTTAGGGTCGGATGGCAACAAAGTGTAATGCCGCGTACACACGACCGCTTTTCTCGATGAGAAAAACTGCATAAAAAACGACGAGAAAAATTAGAACTTGTTCTAAATTTTCTCGTCGTTTTTTCCAGCATTTTTTTCCGCGGCAGTTTTCCCATAGGGAAACACTGCCGCGGAGCCCACAGACGGTCGTTTTTCTCGTCAAGAGAAAAAATTACGGGAAAAACGACCGTGTGTAGGGAACCAAGCGGTTCCCTCGTTTTTCCTGTCATTATTCACGGCGGTTTTTTAACCGCCGTGAATAATGATCGTGTGTACGCGGCATAAGTGTTGGTATCTCCAACAATGTTGTACATCTCAGCTTGGTAGTCCATCCTATCCAAAACTACAATCCCCCCCCCTTGTCAGCTGGCCTCACGACCAAATCCTTGTTGTTACAAAGGGAATCGAGCCCCTCCTGTAGGGTTTTGCTTAGCCTAGCTTTTTTGACCTCCATCAGTTCAAGGTCCCTTATCAGTACATCACAAAACACTCTGAGGGAAGGTGCCAGGTACCCGGGGGATTGTAGAGGGATGAATTTGACAACCCAGAATGGACGTATTCGATTGGCACAGCCTGATTGGTAGATGAAATACCAGCCATGTACCGCTTGATATTCAATTTCCTAATGAACTTATGAATGTCCATGAAGGTATGGAACTTGTCTAAACTTTTTGGTGGCGCAAATTTAAGCCCTTTATCTAAGATTTGTTGTTCTGATTGAGTTAATACCTTACTGCTTAGATTAAAAATACCCTGCCCAGCTACATCTTTGGTCACTTTAGCTGCTCTGGTCTGCCTCCCCCTCTGGTTCCTCTGCTCTTTCTCCCTGCCTTTTTACACCCTGGGTAGGTTTGTGAAAACCCCAATTATTGTGTCCATTTGGCACTAAAGGGCCCCCGAAGGCTGGAAGGCCTATTAAAGGCCTGATAGGAGGGGATATGGTTAGCCCCACCCCCTTGTTGATAGCATTGAGAGCCATCAAAACAAAAATCGTTCTCTGGGCCATCCCTATCCCTAAGGGGAAAAAAGGAGTTTTGCACAGGGACATTATAATCCCACCCTGATCCCACCTCAGATTAATGGTAAGAAGGAGATTGAGGATCCAAATCCACATTTTGGCCCTGTCTCAAACCATCCAAATGGTCAATATAGGAACCTCTCCCCCTTTGGTTCATCTGGCCCCATCCCCTCCCATGAGATGGTTGCCCCCTCTGTTTGGGTGGTGGGCCTTGGTAATAGGGTCATGATTCGTGACCTGGGGCATAACCTGATCTAGGGGCCCCAAAGGGACGTGCATGGTTCAACTGTGAGGGACCTCCCCTAAATCCCCCATAGCCCCTCCGGGGCGACTGATAGGGTGGATGCCCACCTGTTTTGATGTTAGGTAGACTCCGTTTAGGGGCCATAGATTGTGCCTGCTGGTACTCCGTATTACTCGATATCCCCCCTAGTGGGACAGAAATCTCCATCTCACTGGTGGTAACTTTGGATTGTTCCTCCAAAAGCTTTTTTTGCCAATTGAAAACGATGTTACCATGATAATCAGCAAGGTCCCTGTTATATTTTTTCTTTTTTTTGGCCATTAATTGTGTACAATTCCCATGTGATCTGCTGTGATTGGTTACAGCGATCACATGGTACCGGTAGCAGGCCGGTGACAGATTGTACCACAGCGCAGGCCGATCCTGCAAGGACATCTTATTGTGTCCACCAAGGATGGCAGTGCTCCTTCTCGGTCATCATATTATTATAGGCAGGGGCAGTTAAAAAATAGGACCATTTCATATGATTTTCTGCATACAGAATATGGTCAGTAGGGATGAGCTCGGTGTTCGAGTCGAACATACGTTCGACTCGAACATCGGCTGTTCGATCATTCAACAAAGATCAAACGATTTGGGCTGTTTGCGCCAAATTCGAGTGATGCGAACGGCCCACAATGCACTACGCCATCGCAGTGCAATCAAGGCGCTGTGATTGGCCAAGCATGCACTGTGACCCCGCATGCTTGGCCAATCACAGCGCCGGCAGCGAGGAGAGCCATAATTGGCCACAGGCAGGATGCCTGTGGCCAATTATAGCTCAGGGGGATTTAGTACACACCCCACACTATAAAAGGCCGCCAGCGCGGCGGCCTTGTGTAGTGTGTTCCGGTTCAAGGAGAGAGAAGGATATGCAGGGACAGTGTCAGTGCTATTTGTTCATTTAACGTGTGTGCAGGGAGAGAGAAGGATAGGCAGGGACAGTGTCAGTGATTTTCTTTGCTAAACCTTGTGTGCATGGAGAGAGAAGGATAGGAAGGGACAGTGTCAGTGTTATTCTTTGCTAAGCCTCCTGCACAGTATACACCTGAAGCTATCCCTTATTGCTGTGTTTTCCTGTTGTGTAACACAGGCCGGCATCTGCAGCACTTACAGCGGGCGTAGTGTGCCTCCTGCACATTATACACCTGAAGCTAGCCCTTATTGCTCGTGTTTTTTTTCTTTTGTGTTACACTAACAGGCATCTGCAGCACTTACAGCGGGCATAGTGTGCTTCCTGCAAAATATACACCTGAAGCTAGCCCTTATTGCTGTGTTTTCCTGTTGTGTAATACAGGCAGGCATCTGCAGCACTTACAAGGGGCGTAGTGTGCCTCCTGCACATTATACACCTGAAGCTAGCCCTTATTGCTCGTGGTTTTTTTCTTTTGTGTTACACTAACAGGCATCTGCAGCACTTACAGCGGGCGTAGTGTGCCTCCTGCACATTATACACCTGAAGCTAGCCCTTATTGCTGTGTTTTCCTGTTGTGTAACACAGACAGGCATCTGCAGCACTTACAGTGGGCGTAGTGTGCCTCCTGCACATTATACACCTGAAGCTAGCCCTTATTGCTGTGTTTTCCTGTTGTGTAACACAGGCAGGCATCTGCAGCACTTACAGCGGGCGTAGTGTGCCTCCTGCACATTATACACCTGAAGCTAGCCCTTATTGCTCGTGTTTTTTTTTCTTTTGTGTTACACTAACAGGCATCTGCAGCACTTACAGCGGGCATAGTGTGCTTCCTGCAAAATATACACCTGAAGCTAGCCCTTTTTGCTGTGTTTTCCTGTTGTGTAACACAGGCAGGCATCTGCAGCACTTACAGCAGGCGTAGTGTGCCTCCTGCACATTATACACCTGAAGCTAGCCCTTATTGCTGTGTTTTCCTGTTGTGTAACACAGGCAGGCATCTGCAGCACTTACAGCGGGCGTAGTGTGCCTCCTGCACATTATACACCTGAAGCTAGCCCTTATTGCTCGTGTTTTTTTTTCTTTTGTGTTACACTAACAGGCATCTGCAGCACTTACAGCGGGCATAGTGTGCTTCCTGCAAAATATACACCTGAAGCTAGCCCTTATTGCTGTGTTTTTCTGTTGTGTAACACAGGCAGACATCTGCAGCACTTACAGCGGGCGTAGTGTGCCTCCTGCACAGTATACACCTGAAGCTACCCCTTATTGCTGGTTTTCCCATCTCCCTGCAGGCCATTAGAATGTCTGGAAGGCAAACAAGGAGAGGCAGACAGTCAGGAGCCAATAAAAGAGGGCAAGCAGGCTCTGTGTCTAGAGACAACAGTGCTGGTCATGGACGGGGTGCATCGTCATCAGCACGTGGCCATGGGACACGCTTGTCCTTATTTTCGGCAGCTGGACGTGTTGAGCCGCATCATGCCAAAGACTTGGTAGAGTGGATGACCAAGCCCTCCTCATCCTCTCTCACCCAGGCTCAGGGTACTGGCAAAGCAGCTGCCAAAGCGCCCTCTTCCCTCGTATCAATGTCATCATCAGTCACTCCTTCCCTAGACCCACCATGTCCTCCTGAGGAGTCCCCTGAACTGTTTGAGCACAGTGTTGGGTACATGCTCCAGGAGGATACCCAGTGTTTTGAAGGGTCTGATGATGATACCCAGCTAGAGGAAGGCAGTAGCGTTAGAGCAGAGAGAGGGGATGCTCAAGAAGGACACCAATCTGGCAGTCATGTTCCAGCAGCTGCAGCATACTGCCAGATTGGCTCCAGTGATGAGGAGGGTGGGGATGATGAGGTCACTGACTCCACGTGGGTGCCTGATAGGAGAGAGGAGGAGGATGAGGAGGAGGCACATCTCCAACGAGGCAGGATGCCCTCGGGGGGGCAGCGTAAGGGCAGCACACCGACTGAATCACACCGCAGAGCTCCGCCTGTGCAGGGCACTGCCTCTGCCCGTTATTCCAAAAGTTCTTTGGTGTGGGCCTTTTTTGAGTCGAGTGCATCAGATCACACCGCTGCTGTTTGCAACATATGTCTGAAGCGTATCTCGCGTGGCCAAAACATCAGCCGCTTGGGCACCACATGCTTGACCAGACATATGTTGACCTGCCATGCAGCTCGTTGGCAAGCCTACCTTAAAGACCCACACCAAAGAACAAAGCGGACCTCTCCTTGCTCCTCATCAGCTGGGATCTCCAACCCCACTATACCTTCAGTTCTCTCTGAAGCCTGCACTGAGAGGAATGAAGGTGTAGAATTAGGTGTGTCACAGCCAAGTACTTGCGGGCACTCTGCTAGCAGTACACAGACGTCCGATTCTAACAGGCAAATTTCCCTGCCCCAGCTGCTGGCCCGTCGAAAGAAGTTCACTCCCAGCCATCCACATGCCCAGCGGTTGAATGCTAGCTTGGCTAAATTGCTAGCAATTCAACTGCTGCCCTTTCAGTTGGTAGACTCGTCCCCCTTCCGTGAGTTTGTGCAATGTGAGGTTCCTCAGTGGCAGGTTCCCAAACGCCACTTTTTTTCACGGAAAGCGATTCCGGCTCTCTACCGGCATGTGGAAGGCAATGTCCATGCCTCGCTGGACAGAGCGGTCAGCGGTAAGGTGCATATTACCGCTGACTCATGGTCCAGCAGGCATGGATAGGGACGTTACCTATCTTTCACGGTGACTCTGCTGGCAGCTGGGAAGGATGCAGGACAGGGTGCAGTAGTGTTGGAGGTTGTTCCGCCACCATGCCTCCAAAATGCTACTACTGGTGATTCTGACACACCTCTCTCCTCCACCCCCTCCTCTTATTCTTCCTCCATGGCCTCTTCATCTGCTGATTTGTCCTCAGAACCAGCGGTGCTCCGTAGGCGTTCAAGGGGCTACGCAAGTACGCAGGCAAAAAGATGCCATGCCGTGCTTGCGCTGGTGTGTTTGGGGGACAGGAGCCACACTGGGGCAGAGGTTCTGTCTGCTCTGCAGGGGCAGGCCGAGAGGTGGTTGACGCCATGCCAGCTTAAGCCAGGAATGGTGGTTTGTGACAATGGCACCAACCTCCTCTCCGCCCTCCGACAGGGACAACTGACCCATGTGCCCTGTGTGGCTCACGTCCTTAACCTGGTGGTGCAGCGGTTCTTGGGCAGGTACCCGGGCTTACAGGATATCCTGAGGCAGGCCAGGAAAGCCTGTGTGCATTTCCGCAGATCATATAATGCCAGTGCTCGGCTGGCTGAGCTGCAAAAGGAGTTGAACCTGCCCAAGAACCGCCTTATATGTGACATGCCCACCAGGTGGAACTCAACGTTGGCCATGCTGCAGCGGCTGCACATGCAGCAGAGGGCCATCAATGAGTACCTGTGCGACTACGGCACCAGGACAGGGTCAGGGGAGCTCGGGTTTTTTTCACCACGCCAGTGGGGCATGATCAGGGATGCATGCACTGTCCTGGCACCATTTGAGGAGGCCACGAGGATGGTGAGCAGTGACAGTGCATGCATCAGTGACACTGTACCTCTTGTCCACCTGTTGGAGCATACGCTGCGTGGAATAATGGACAGGGCACTTGAGGCAGAACAGAGGCAGGAAGAGGAGGACTTCCTTGCCTCTCAAGGCCCCCTTTACCCAGACAGTGTTCCTTCTGTCCCACCCATCACACAGGAAAGGAGGAGGAGGAGGATTGTGTCAGCATGGAGGTGTTGCATGGCACTCAGCATCAATAGCAGCAGTCTTTTAGGGATGATTTACAGTCCCAACAAACCCGTGGACTTATACGTGGCTGGGAGGAGGTGGCTGCGGATCATGACGTCCTTAGTGACCCAGAGGACTCCGGACCGAATGCCTCAGCTAACCTACGCTGCATGGCCTTCCTGATCCTGCAAAGTCTGCGGAAGGATCCTCGTATTCTTCGGATCAAGGAGAGGGACCATTACTGGCTGGCCACTCTCCTTGATCCACGGTACAAGGGTAAGGTTGCGGACCTTATCTTGCCGTTGCAGAGGAAGCAGAGGATGAGACATCTCCGGGAGGCCTTGCAGAAAGGTCTGTGCAACGCGTTCCCAGAGACTGGGAGGTTACAAACTCCTGGTCCTGGACAACGAGTTGCTGAGGCTTCGGTCAGTAGCAGAAGGAGCGGTGGAGAAGGTGGCCGTCTGACCGATGCGTTCAGACAATTTTTTAGTCCGCAGCCCCAAGGTATGATCGGTTCCAGCAACCATCGCCAGCGTCTGATATACATGGCGCAGGAATACCTAGGGGCAAGTAAAGACTTGGACACCTTTCCCACCGAAAATCCTCTGGCTTACTGGGTGTTGAGGATGGATCACTGGCCAGAGCTTGCACAGTATGCAATTGAGCTACTGGCCTGTCCTGCATCCAGCGTTCTTTCGGAACGCACATTCAGTGCTGCTGGAGGCTTTGTAACGGATCACAGGGTGCGCCTGTCCACCGACTCGGTTGATCGACTGACCTTCATAAAGATGAACCAGTCTTGGATCACCACCAGCTACCAAGCACCTGAAGCTGATATAACAGAATAATTTATTTTCAAATGTCACATCCTTTCAAGACTGATGCTGATGCTGAGTGACTGTCCTGTTATGTTGACTGACTATCCTCCTCCTCCTCAATGATCCGATTCTTGATGATAGCTTGGAAGAACTTTTTTGTTTCTGGGTGCCGCCACCAGTGGCTAAGGCCCAGTTTTTCAGCCCCTGTTTAACAGGGGCATGTAATTACAATTTTTGATGCAATGCTTTGCAGCAGGGCTCATTCCTGCACTCCAACTAGAGTATCTGGGAGAGGTTGCAGTGTCGTGGCACCAGCTCCAGTGCCTAAGGCCCAATTTTTCTGCCCCTGTTTAACAGGGGCGTGTAATTACAATTTTTGATGCAATACTTTGCAACAGGGCTCATTGCTGTGCTCCAAGTTCAGTATCTGTGAGGGGTTGCAGTGTTGTGGCACCAGTGCCTAAGGCCCAATTTTTCTGCCCCTGTTTAACAGGGGCGTGTAATTACAATTTTTGATGCAATACTTTGCAACAGGGCTCATTGCTGTGCTCCAAGTTCAGTATCTGTGAGGGGTTGCAGTGTTGTGGCACCAGTGCCTAAGGCCAAATTTTTTGCCCCTGTTTAACAGGGGCATGTAATTACAATTCTTGATCTAATAATTCAGAGCAGGGCCCATTCATGCGCCCACCAGGAGTAACTGTGAGGGCTTACTGTGTTGTGGCACCAGCACCACCACCAAAGGCCCAATTTTTCCTACCACTGTTCAACAATGGCAACACCAACATGTAAGGGGCAAATTTCAGCAGAGTATATACGGCAGGCCCCTACTTTCAAACATCCAACTTACAAACGACTCCTACTTGCAAACGGAAGGAGACAACAGGAAGTGAGAGGAAACCTACCCCTAGGAAGGGAAATTCTCTCCTGTAATAGTTAATATGGTGTGACAGCAGGAAGGTAAAGTCACCTGGTTGCATCCAGGGGGGTAGATATATTTCGCCCAGATTCAGGCTTTACGCCGATTTATACAGCTAGGTGGAGAGTTGTATAAGCCCAGCTGAGACTAGTGGGCTCATTGATGACTCATACCTCTAGGGAGAGGGCTGGGCGTCGTGCAGACAGGGAGTTGATGAGTCCAGCTGAACCTTGTCAGCTCATTTAGGCCTCTATAAGAAAGCCCAGATTCATTAGATGTTGGCTCATGCCTGGAAGCAGACCTGTGTGGACTGTCTAGGGAGAGTGAACCCCTGTGCGGTGAGAGAAAGCCTGTGTGGCTATATTTTGCTTGGACATTTAAAACCAGGGACTAGGACAGCACTAGGCTGATCCCAGTCGTTAGTTAGGAAACCTGTAAGTTTAGTCAGAGGTCAAGTTGACCAGGATTTATTTTGTGTTTGTTTTTTTTGCCTTGCTGTGTTTTTGTCACTGTAAATAGAAAATAAACCGCACCTTTTTTTGATTTTGAAAACCACAACCTCCGTCTGCTGGGCCTGTTTTTGGGTGGGGAGCCCATCCCGGGGGTCACACATACCCGCTGCCGAGCTAGCCCCCTCACAGTTGGTGGAGAACCAGTGGCAGTTTTTTTTTAAGCCAGCATGGAGGAGATACTGAAACAGCTGGCTCTAGCAAATGCCAATCAACAGCAGACAAATGCAGGTTTGCAAAGGAGCCTTGCAGCCCAGCAGCAAGCTCATCAACAGAGCCTTGCAACTTTACAACAGAGTCTGGAGGCTCAGCAACAAGCCCAACAGCAATCTGAGGCCCGCTTCATAGACCTGTTGCAGAAGCAAGAGCAGAGACTACAACAACAGATGGAAGCAGTAATGCAGCAACGTCCGCAGACCGGTGAGGAAAGCCGTCCCACTAATACCGCGTCCTTTGGGGTGAGTCGTTTATTGACAAAAATGACTGGAGAGGATGATCCAGAGGTATTTTTGACCACATTTGAAAGGACCGCTGAAAGAGAAAAGTGGCCTGAGGAGCAGTGGGCTGGACTGGTGGCTCCTCTGTTAACGGGTGAATCGCAGAAAGCTTACTATGACCTAGAGCCTGACCAAGCAAAAGACTATGTGATGCTAAAAGCTGAAATATTGGCAAGGCTGGGTGTCACCCTGGCTGTCCGGGCTCAGCGTGTGCATAACTGGACTTTCCAGCTTGGAAAACCCCCCAGGTCTCAAATGTATGATCTCATTCACCTGAGCAGAAAGTGGCTACAGCCAGAGACTTTGTCCGCACCAAAGATTGTGGAACGTGTTGTAATGGATCGGTTTTTGAGAGCTCTTCCTACTGCCATCCAAAAGTGGGTAAGCCATGGAGACCCAGAGACGGCCGATGGTCTTGTGGATCGTGTGGAGAAATACTTGGCTACAGAGAACCTGACGGCCTCTTCCAGAGACACTCGGACTTTCCACCCTAAGACCAGACCATCCCCAGGGGCGGATAAGATGATTCCAAGGGGTAAGGGTGGAGAGAGTGAGAGGGTGGGAGCTCTACCCCAAGTTTGGCGAGAACAGCCTGGGAAATCAGCGGCTCAAGAGGCGGCAAGAAGGATCATTTGCTACCGCTGCCGGCAAGCGGGACATATTGCAGCAAATTGCCCGGTTTTGGAGGAACCCATGCAGTGTGACTTTCTGACGGGCAGACGTCAGTCGCTGTGTGCGACAGTCGCATGCACTGCCATTCGGGGAACTGAGAAACATTTATGCAAAATGTGTATTAATGGTAGAAATGTTGTGGTATTGCTGGATTCAGGTAGCCTTGTGACCCTGATAAAGGCTGAGTTAGTTAAAACAGAGGTCTCTGGGAATAGCAAGGTAGCCGTTATTTGTGTGCATGGGGACACCCGAGAGTATCCAGTGACTACAGTGTGTTTCGAGACCCCCAAAGGTACCCTTTCTCATCCAGTGGGCTTAGTGTCTCAGTTACCGCATGACGCCATTGTGGGAAGGGATTTTCCGAAGTTCTGGGAACTGTGGGATGATCATGAGCCCCCCACTGGTGCCCCTATGTACCAGGAATATGATAGCCAGAACTCCTCTGAGAGTGGTGAGGACTCTCCCGAATTTCCCTTGTCAGTATTGGCAGGGGAGACTCAAGAAACTGGAGAGGAGCCCACCTCCTCAGACGAAAACCTACCGTCTGTGGAGTTTTCTGATCTTGAGGTTCACAGGGAAAACTTTGCCACAGAACAGTTGAAAGACCCCGCCCTAATAAAGGCACGGGAAAACGTAGTGAAAATAGATGGCGAGTTAGTGAACCCAGATAATACCTGCACTTACCCATACTTCAGCGTAGAGAAGGACCTACTGTATCGGGTGGCAAAAAGGGCAGAAGAAACCGTTGAGCAGCTGGTGGTGCCCAAACCTTACAGGAAGTTGGTGTTGGAGTTGGCCCATGGGCACATTCTTGGAGGTCATCTGGGGACAGAGAAAACCCGAGAGAGGGTATTACAGAGATTCTATTGGCCTGGGGTGATGAAGGACATAGAAAATTATTGTTCCTCCTGCCCTGTGTGTCAGAGGTCGGCCCCGATGCCACACTTCCGTAGCCCGCTGGTCCCTCTACCCATCATTGAGGTCCCGTTTGAGAGAATCGCAATGGATTTGGTAGGTCCTATAATCAAGTCCGCTAGGGGGCACCAGTACATATTGGTTATAATGGACTATGCCACCCGTTATCCAGAAGCGATCCCTCTCAGAAATACCTCGGCCAAAACCATAGCCAAAGAGCTATCTCTTGTTTTTAGCCGGGTGGGTATTTGTAAAGAACTGCTTACGGACCAAGGTACACCCTTTATGTCCCGGGTTATGAAGGAGCTGTGTAAATTGTTCAAAGTGACGCAATTACGTACATCTGTGTATCACCCCCAAACCGATGGGCTGGTTGAAAGATTCAACAAAACCCTAAAACAAATGTTGAAGAAAGTGGTGGATAGGGATGGAAAGGATTGGGACTGTCTACTTCCTTATTTGATGTTTGCTATTAGGGAGGTGCCCCAATCCTCTACGGGATTCTCCCCCTTTGAGTTACTGTATGGGAGACACCCAAGAGGGCTGTTGGATATTGCCAAGGAAACTTGGGAAAGTGAGAGTTCTCCCCACAGGAGTGTGATTGAGCATGTCGCCCTGATGCAAGATCGAATTGCACAGGTAATGCCCATCGTGAAGGAACATTTGGCCCAAGCGCAGTTGGCACAGCAGAGAGTGTACAACCGTGGAGCCAAGACCCGTACCTTTTCCCCGGGGGATAGGATATTGGTACTTGTCCCTACGGTTGAAAGTAAATTCCTTGCCAAATGGCAAGGCCCCTACGAGATAATGGAAAAAGTGAGCGAAGTGAATTACAAGGTCAGACAACCAGGAAGGCGAAAGCCCGAACAGATCTATCACGTTAATCTGTTGAAAGCCTGGAGGGATAGAGAGTCCCTAGTCGCAGACACTTGGTCACCAGCTCAAACTGGTTGCGTGATTCCTGAGGTTGGAATCGCAGCCACCTTGTCACAACCCCAACAACAGGAGGTTAAGGAGTTTGTGCTTCGCAACAAGGAGGTATTCTCTGAGCTGCCGGGACAAACATCTGGGGTAGAGCATGACATTATTACCCCGCCCGGTGAAAGGGTGAAGTTAAAACCCTATCGGATCCCAGAGGCCCGACGGGAGGCAATACGGGAGGAAGTACAGAAAATGCTGAACTTAGGGGTGATAGAGGAGTCCCAAAGTGATTGGTCTAGTCCCATTGTGTTGGTGCCTAAACCGGATGGGAGCTGGCGATTTTGTAACGATTTTCGTCAGTTGAACAAAGTTACAAAATTTGACACCTACCCCATGCCACGTATAGATGAGTTGATCGACCGGCTGGGAACAGCCCGATACATGACGACTCTTGACCTCACAAAAGGGTATTGGCAAATCCCCCTGGCCAAGTCAGCCAAAGAGAAAACCGCATTTGTAACCCCAGACGGGGCGTTCCAATATAAAAGAATGCCGTTCGGGTTACAGAATGCGCCGGCCACATTCCAGCGGAAAATGGACCAGATGCTGAGGCCCCATCGGAAGTATGCTGCGGCTTACCTGGATGACGTAATTGTCCATAGCACAGATTGGGCCTCACATCTGCCAAAAGTGCAAGCAGTCCTGGACTCTGTTCGGGAAGCAGGGTTTACGGCTAACCCCAAGAAGTGTACCATTGGGCAGGAGGAGGCCAAATATCTTGGGTACACCATTGGGAGGGGAGTAATAAAACCCCAACTCAACAAAGTCGAGGCCATCCAGAGTTGGCCACGTCCCAACAGCAAGAAGCAGGTACGAGCCTTTCTGGGAATCGCTGGGTATTATCGGCGATTCATTCCCCACTTTGCTTCTAAGGCTGTGCCCCTAACCAACCTGACGAAGGGGAAAGGGTCGGTCATGATTAAATGGACCCCCGAGGCTGAGGCAGCATTCCAATTCTTGAAACAAGCCTTATGTAGCCAGCCAGTGTTGTACTCACCCGACTTCTCTAAAGACTTTGTCGTACAAAGTGATGCGTCAGATGTGGGGTTAGGAGCAGTATTGTCCCAGGTCTGGAACGGGGAAGAGCACCCAGTCATTTACCTCAGCAGGAAGTTGAAGTCCCATGAGGTAAATTACGCCACCGTTGAAAAGGAGTGTTTAGCGGTGAAGTGGGCTCTAGATTCCCTTCGGTACTACCTGCTAGGTAGGCACTTTGACATGGTTACGGATCACGCTCCGTTAAAGTGGATGGCTCAAAACAAGGAAACAAATAGAAGAGTGAATAGGTGGTTCCTGGCCCTCCAGGAATTCAACTTCACAGTAAAGCATCGCCCTGGCGTTCAAATGGGGAATGTGGATGCTTTGTCTCGAGTACATGAATGCCTGATTGCTGGTGTTCCAACCCCGAGGTTAAAACAAGAGGGGGGGGTATGTGACAGCAGGAAGGTAAAGTCACCTGGTTGCATCCAGGGGGGTAGATATATTTCGCCCAGATTCAGGCTTTACGCCGATTTATACAGCTAGGTGGAGAGTTGTATAAGCCCAGCTGAGACTAGTGGGCTCATTGATGACTCATACCTCTAGGGAGAGGGCTGGGCGTCGTGCAGACAGGGAGTTGATGAGTCCAGCTGAACCTTGTCAGCTCATTTAGGCCTCTATAAGAAAGCCCAGATTCATTAGATGTTGGCTCATGCCTGGAAGCAGACCTGTGTGGACTGTCTAGGGAGAGTGAACCCCTGTGCGGTGAGAGAAAGCCTGTGTGGCTATATTTTGCTTGGACATTTAAAACCAGGGACTAGGACAGCACTAGGCTGATCCCAGTCGTTAGTTAGGAAACCTGTAAGTTTAGTCAGAGGTCAAGTTGACCAGGATTTATTTTGTGTTTGTTTTTTTTGCCTTGCTGTGTTTTTGTCACTGTAAATAGAAAATAAACCGCACCTTTTTTTGATTTTGAAAACCACAACCTCCGTCTGCTGGGCCTGTTTTTGGGTGGGGAGCCCATCCCGGGGGTCACACATACCCGCTGCCGAGCTAGCCCCCTCACAATGGGAAAAAGGTGTCTCCTCTCTACTGATGCTTTATCACCAATCCTTGTTTCAATAAAAACCCACTTTTCAAAAACTTTTGTCATTGGGACGGAAAGTGAGGTGAAATGTTCTGAACAAGGGGCACAGACAGCAAAACAAATGTTACAGGGGTGATAACCCTTCCCTATGTTTTCCAAAAAGCTTAAAAATAGATTTTTTGGCTGGAGCTACACTTAAACAATGTACGTGTTCAAAATTACAAACAGATTCTACTTAAGAACAAACCTACAGTCCCTGTCTTGTTTGCACCGCCTGTATACTGCTGTTCAGAGTATATAGGGCCTTTTTTATTTTGTGTGTGGAGTTTTCCTTAATATGCATACAAGACCCAAAGGGGCTGGTAATGGGCTGGGGTGGGGGGGGGGGGTGATGGGGTAGCTATGCCATTTTTCTCAAAGATTTTCATCCATATTACCGGGACCAGACATTACATTAAAGCCGCAAGCAGTTTTAAATGGCCTTTTTTCCTTTAGAAATGTCATTTTGTGCAGGGACAGTTCTGAACACGGGAAACACGTGGCACTTCACAGGCATACTTTAGACACCCCCCAGGTACGATATTTAAAGTAATATTTCACTTTTTTTTTTCACTTTATGCATCATTAAAATTAGGGTTGTCCCGATACCGATACTAGTATCGGTATCGGGACCGATACCAAGCATTTGCGCGAGTACTTGTACTCGCGCAAATGCTCCCGATGCTTCACCCGATACTTTTTTTTTGTGGCCGGAGAGGGCGGGAGGAGTCAGTGGCTGGGGAGGGCGGGGGAGTGCGGGCGGAGTCTGGCTGGAGAGGGCGGACAGAGTCTGTCGACAGAGCTAGTGCAGGCGGAGTTTGGCTGGAGAGGGGGCGGGCTGAGTCTCTGAAGGAAAGTGTGGGCGGAGTCTGGCTGGAGAGGGCGGGCACAGTCGATGGACGGAGTCCGCGGGCAGAGAGCGAGTCCCTCACCTGCAGCTGAACTTGGTAAGCTGGCAGGGGTGCAGGGCGCAGCCGCATCAGGATCGGTGACCGGTGCTGTCACATTCGGTCGCCGTCAGCGGCTGAGCGTCCCCACGCCCATCTTGGTACACCCTGCACTTGGCTGCAGTAAGCAGCAGCAGACATCTTGTTACACCCAGCCCGAGCTATATGGGCTGGGTGTAACAAGATGTCTGCTGCTGCTTACTTCAGCCGAGTGCAGGGTGTACCAAGATGGGCGTTGCAGCAGTTTTTTTTTTTTTTTAATCCTGTGTCATTTTTTTTCCCCCACAGCATTTCAGTGCCAGCCACCTATCAGTACCCACAAGTGCTACCTATCAGTGCAATCAGTGCCATCTACCAGTGCCACCTATTAGGTGGCACTGGTAGATGGCACTGACTGCACTGATAGGTGTCACTTATGGGCACTGATTGGTGACACTTGTGGGCACTGATAGATGGCACTGATTGCACAGATAGTGCAATCAGTGCCATCTATCAGTGCCCACAAGTGCCATCTATCAATGCTATCAGTGCCCACAAGTGCCACCTATCACTGCCCACAAGTGCCACCTATCACTGCCCACAAGTGCCACCTATCACTGCCCATAAGTGCCATCTATCAGTGCCCATAAGTGCCCACAAGTGCCACCTTTCAGTGCAATCAGTGCCATCTATCAGTGCAATCAGTGCCCACAAGTGCCATCAGTGCCCACAAGTGCCACTTATCAGTGCCACCTATCAGTGCCCACAAGTGCCACCTATCAGTGCCCATAAGAGCCATCTATCAGTGCCCATAAGTGCCACCTTTCAGCGCCATCTATCACTGCCCACAAGTGCCACCTATCAGTGCCACCTATCACTGCCCACAAGTGCCACCTATCAGTGCCATCAGTGCCCATAAGTGCCACCTATCAGTGCAATCAGTGCCATCTATCATTGCCAGCCACCTATTAGTGCCCATCAGCGCCAGTCACCAGTCAGTGCCCATAAGTGCCACCTGTCAGTGCCACCTATCAGTCCCCATCTTTCAAACTGTCACATGACATTGAAAAAAAAGTATCGGTAATCGGTATCGGCGAGTACTTGGAAAAAAGTATCGGTACTTGTACTCGGTCTCAAAAAAGTGGTATCGGGACAACCCTAATTAAAATGATTGCTCCCGAAAAACTGCAGTTTTTAAAACTTCGTTTTGCATTGATACATGTCCCCTGGGGCAGAACCCGGGTCCCCAAACCCTTTTTAGGACAATAACATGCATATTAGTCATTATAATTAGCACTTTAGATTTCGAACATTCGCGTCCATTGTATTTAATAGGGTTCTAACGTTCACGCAAACTTTCGGTCCGTTCGAAGGTTCTGGTGCGAACCGAACCGGGGGGTGTTCGGCTCATCCCTAATGGTCAGATCTAACCTTATATCTGAGTCTACATAAGGAACGACTTCAATAAAATAGTTTACTAGCAAATAGATTACTTAGTAACCAGGAACTATTAAAGCAGTGAACACTTTTTTCAGGAGCATAACGTTCTACCCAATGCAGAGAGTGCAGTGATAGTTTAAGTTTTGTGGGTTTTTCGAGATGTGAAAAAACAGATCACACAAACACTTGTAAGTAAAATCAAACTGTATATAATATTTAATTAAGTAATAACAGATAACGATAACAAATGTAATAATACTGGAAAATGTAACATGGATTCTTAGTTATAGATGACTTTTCGCCAAGGAGCCCCCATTATGGCTTAGCACGATGATCAAACCAGACACATACATTAAGCAGCCCTAGGACAGGGCTCACTATCACAAGTTTTGCCTTTAGTATATACAGGACTAGTGGGCAAGTAATGACCAATTTCAACTCAGGAAAATTAGTATTGCACAGAGGCCTGGACGGGGGAAAAATATACCTGGGCATTTTAGATAGAGCAGCCAATTTTTCCAGGGATCGGTGGGGTAGGAGGGACAGGTGTTCGCGGGGCGGTTGGTGACAAGATATTCATGGAGTCGGTCCTACATACTGCGACACTCTGTATCAGTGTCCCCATCATTAGAGGTCCCCAATCAGTGTCCTCAGCGTTAGAGGTCCTCCATCAGTGTTCCCATCATTAGAGGTCACCCATCAGTGTCCCCATCATTAGCAGTCCCTCCATCAGTAGAGGTCCCTCCATCACTGTCCCCCTCATTAAATGTCCCTCCATCAGTGTTCCCCTCATTATAGGTCCCCCATCAGTGTCCCCATCATTAGAAGTCCCCCATCAGTGTCCACCACATTGAATTCCCTTATCAAGGGCTGGGAGTGGGCTGTGGGCAGGACTTAGTAGGCGAGACTCGATGGGTGAGATTTGGTGGGCTTGGGAACACAGTGCTGCAGCCAGATCTGGAAGAGGAAGTTTGGTCACCTTCTCCTCCACTTAATGCTGGGGGGCAGACCTACCACGTGGTTGGTTTCTAGACGCCAGGAGGCCCTAGCAAGCTACCACTGATGCTGGTAGCAGCAGATGGGAGGTGGACCGCAGTGGCAGAGCCACAGAACAATCATTGGCAACACTGCTCGTGACACCCGGACCCCCTACATGTGGCAGTCCTCCCCTAATGGCGGCCCTGCATGTGGCCCGCCAGCCCCGACTCAGAAAAATATCCGGGGAAAAAGAGGGGGAGAGAGAGAGAGACTTGACTGCGGGAAGGACATGTGGAGGAGAGCTGTGTGGAGCCAAGTGAGCATGGACCGAGTTGGGCCAGGAAGCCACGAGGGCCATTGGAAAACCGGGTGACCTGAGGAGGCAGACTAGTGAAGAACGTCTTGCTGTCAGATCGGGAGGTCATCATCATCATCATTGATGCAACATTTTTAAAGAGCAAATGGGGCCCTCCAGACAGATGCTCATCGCTACGCTTTCCTTGGCATAAGGGTCGGCTGAGAGGGTTCCTAACTCATCTAACATTGCCCTTGTTGCAAGTGTGTTTGCTGCTCAAGTTACTCCAAGTTTTAGGACACTGTTCGGTACAGGCCTCTGCAATCGGCACAGATTACATAGCCCATCTATTGCTACAGTCTGCCATGCTTATGCAATTTACACATGTGCCAAAGCTCATCCATTGCAGTCTAACACTCTTAAAGTGGTTGTAAACCCACTTTTGCAACTTGCACCTACAGGTAAGCCTAAATTAAGGCTTACCTGTAGGTGCAAGAAATATCTTCTAAACCTACACGGTTTAGGAGATATTTGCAAAAAAAACATGTACCGACAGTGCTAGTCATACTAGCTCATTATGGTTTTGTCTTGCAGGTTTTTTTTTTTTTAAACGGGTTTACAACCACTTTAACTGCTTCTACCCATACTGCATGCAGGTTATCTGTCTGAGTTAACCCCGCTATCCTCTGCTAGGCAGAACTTGTATTTATTTTAGCCCAATTTTAAGCGATCTAAGGAAGGAACTAGCTGCTCAAGTTCAACTTCTCCATTTAAAGGGACATACATCTTACAATCTACGCCCCCTTCTCTTTTCCTAAAGTGAAAGTTACCAGTGTTTTAACGAGATGACTTCTGCCTACATATCAATATTCTTAAAGTGACCTTTCCTACCAGTTCTGCATAGTTAAAGAGAGCTATGCAAATTAGTTTTTCCTATGGCTATTGTTTACATCTTCAGTCCTGCAGGACAGGTGGGCGTATCTTAACCACTTAAGCCCTGGACCATTTGGTAGCTAAAGGACCAGAGGTGATTTCAGAATATTGCACTGCGCTGCTTTAACTGTAAATTGTGCGGACATGCAATGTTGTACCCAAACGAAATTTGCGTCCTTTTCTTCCCACAAATAGAGCTTTATTTTAATGGTATTTGATTGCCTCTGCGATTTTTATTTTTTGCGATATAAATGGAAAAAGACCGAATTTTTTTAAAAAAAATAATATTTTCTACTTTTTGTTATAAGAAAAATCGAATAAACTCAATTTTAGTCATACATTTAGGCCAAAATGTATTCAGCCACATGTCTTTAGAAAAAAAAAAATGTCAATTAGCGTATATTTATTGGTTTGCGCAAAAGTTATAGCGTCTACAAACTAGGGTACATTTTCTGGAATTTACACAGCTTTTAATTTATGACTGCCATCTCATTTCTTGAGGTGCTAAAATGGCAGGGCAGTACAAAACCCCCCCAAATGACCCCATTTTGGAAAGTAGACATCCCAAGGAAATTGCTGAGAGGCATGTTGAGCCCATTGAATATTTTTATTTTTTGTCTCAAGTGATTGAATAATGACTAAAAAAAAAAAAAAATTACAAAAAGTTGTCGCTAAATGATATATTGCTCACACATGCCATGGTTATATGTGGAATTACACCCCAAAATACATTTTGCTGCTTCTCCTGAGTACGGGGATACCACATGTGTGGGACTTTTTGGGAGTCTAGCCGCGTACGGGCCCCCGGAAACCAAGCACCGCCTTCAGGATTTCTAAGGGCGCAAATTTTTGATTTCACTCCTCACTACCTATCAAAGTTTTGAAGGCCATAAAATGCCAAAATAGCACAAAACACCCCCCAAATGACCCCATTTTAGAAAGTAGACACCCCAAGGAAATTTCTGAGAGGCCTGTTGAGCCCATTGAATATTTTTTTTTTGTCCCAAGTGATTGAATAATGACAAAAAAAAAAAAAAAAATACAAAAAGTTGTCACTAAATGATATATTGCTCACACATGCCATGGTTATATGTGGAATTGCACCCCAAAATACATTTTGCTGCTTCTCCTGAGTACGGGGATACCACATGTGTGAGACTTTTTAGGAGCCTAGCCGTGTACGGGACCCCGAAAACCAAGCACCGCCTTCAGGATTTCTAGGCACAAATTTTTGATTTCACTCCTCACTACCTATCACAGTTTCGAAGGCCATAAAATGCCAAAATAGCACAAACCCCCCCCAAATGACCCCATTTTGGAAAGTAGACACCCCAAGCTATTTGCTGAGAGGCATGGTGAGTATTTTACAGCTCTCATTTGTTTTTGAAAATGAAGAAAGAAAATATATATTTTTTTTTTTTCAATTTTCAAAACTTTGTGACAAAAAGTGAGATCTGCAAAATACTCACAATACCTCTCAGCAAATAGCTTGGGGTGTCTACTTTCCAAAATGGGGTCATGTGGGGGGGTTTTGTGCCATCTTGGCATTCCATGGCCTCCGAAACTGTGATAGGCAGTGAGAAGTGAAATCAAAAATTTACACCCTTAGAAAGCCTGAAGGCGGTGCTTGGTTTTTGGGGTCCCGTACACATGTGGTATCCCCGTACTCAGGAGAAGTAACAGAATTAATTTTGGGGTGTAATTCCACATATGCCCATGGCATGTTTGAGCAATATATCATTTAGTGACAACTTTGTGCAAAAAAATAAAAAAATAAAAATAAATTGTCTTTTTTCCACAACTTGTGTCAACATATAAAATATTCCATGGACTCGACATGCCTCTCAGTATATAGGTTGGGGTGTCTACTTTCCAAAATGGGGTCATTTGGGGGGGTTTTGAACTGTTCTGGCATTTTATACACAACATTAGGAAGCATACATCCACTCTTCTAACCACTTAAAGACAAAGCCCTTTTTGACACTTTTTGTTTACATGAAAAAAAAAATATTTTTTGCAAGAAAATTATGTTGAACCCCCAAACATTATATATATTTTTAAAGCAAAGGCCCTACAGATTAAAATGGTGGGTGTTGCATTTTTTTTTTCTACACAGTATTTGCGCAGCGATTTTTCAAACGCAATTTTTGGGGAAAAAATACACTTTTTTTAATTTTAATGCACTAAAACACACTATATTGCCCAAATGTTTGATGAAATAAAAAAGATGATCTTAGGCCGAGTACATAGATACCAAACACGACATGCTTTAAAATTTCGCACAAACGCGCATTGGCGACAAACTACATACATTTTTAAAAGTCTTTAAAAGCCTTTACAGGTTACCCCGTTAGATTTACAGAGGAGGTCTACTGCTAAAATTACTGCCCTCGATCTGACCTTTGCGGTGATACCTCACATGCATGGTGCAATTGCTGTTTACATATGACGCCAGACCAACGCTTGCGTTCGCCATTGGGCAAGAGCAGGGCAGGACAGGGGTGCTTTTTTTTTTTTTTTTTTATTATTATTAATTTAGCTTTTTTATTTAATTTTTAAATTGTTCCTTCCATATTTTTTTTTTTTTTTATCATTTTAATTGTTATCTCAGGGAATGTAAGTATCCCCTATGATAGCAATAGGTAGTGACAGGTACTCTTTTTTTGAAAAAACTGGGGTCTTCCAGACCCTAGATCTTTCCTCTGCCCTCAAAGCATCTGACCACACCAAGATCGGTGTGATAAAATGCTTTCCCAATTTCCCAATGGTGCTTTTTATATCCGGGGGGGGGGACATTCCCTCCCACTGCTTGTAAAAGCAGTCCAGGGGCTAATTAGCCACTAGGATTGCTTTTACATGAAAGCCGGCCGCTGGCTGAAAAGAATGATACCAAGATGATACCTAAACCCACAGGCATCATTCTGGTATAAACATTCAAAGTCCAGCAACATACTAGTACGTTGCTGGTCCTTGTTGGACATGTATTGTAATCTTTTTTTTTCATGCAGCCAGAAAAAAGAGATTGATCGGTGGGTATGCCCACCATTAGAATACCGCCCTTCATCCACCCACTTCTAATGATGGGCTTACATGCACCATTTATATATGCCGAAGCATGGGGGCATCCTCCCGCAAAAGTTATGCCGCACACACATGGTCGGACTTTTCCACGGGCAAGCCTCCGTCGGAATTTCGACTGTATGTACGCGGCATTAGGAGCAAAATCGCTCCTCCGCTCCTCCGCCCCTGCTGCCCCAATGCTTTGGCATATATGCTTTTTTTTTTTAACTGTGGTGGTGAAATCACCTCCTACAGCACTGGAGTCGCAGGGATCAGGCCTGTCTCTGCGAACGCTGCAGTTATGTGTGTTGTGTTTTGTAAGTGACAGTGATCAATTGATACTGCACTTGGGTGGCCTGGGCTGGACGGAGGGGCAAAACGCAGGTGCTAGCAGGTATCTGGGCTGATCCCGCTAACACTGCGTTTTTGGGAACCCTAAATTGCTGGGGACGCTAGTATAGATCTGATCAGATCAGATATTGATCTGTTCAGATACTATACCACTAAGGGAGGTGTATGCTTCACGCGTGGGTGTTAGCGTTACTGGCACTAACCTGACGCTGCCTGGGGTGTGACGCAGACCCTCTCTGACGCTAAAACCTAATTGATATCACCCGCCGGGCGATCAGGGGGTTAAACCTTTATTGGGTTATATATATGGCGGGTGCCCTGACACTATAAAAAGCAAACTAACTAACCAGCGTCACCCATAACACTTATATGGTGATCACTGGTGAAAGGGTTAACTAGGGGCAATTAGGGGGTTAAAACCTTTATTAGATAATATATGGGGGTACCTGACGCTATAAAAACCTGCGGCGAACCTAAAAAAAATTACTGGCTACCGATCGGCATCACCGACACTAAGACAGCGATCAGAAAAATGATCGCTTAGCGACAGTGGTGATAGGGGGTGAAAGGGTTACCTGGGGGGGCGATCAAGGGGGTTAAACCTTTATTAGATAATATATGGGGGTACCTGACGCTATAAAAACCTGCGGCGAACCTAAAAAAAATTACTGGCTACCGATCTGCATCACCGACACTAAGACAGCGATCAGAAAAACGATCGCTTAGCGACAGTGGTGATAGGGGGTGAAAGGGTTACCTGGGGGGCGATCAAGGGGGTTAAACCTTTATTAGATAATTTATGGGGGTACCTGACGCTATAAAAACCTGCGGCGAACCTAAAAAAAAATACTGGCTACCGATCTGCATCACAGACGCTAAGACAGCGATCAGAAAAATGATCGCTTAGCGACAGTGGTGATAGGGGGTGAAAGGGTTACCTGGGGGGCGATCAAGGGGGTTAAACCTTTATTAGATAATTTATGGGGGTACCTGACGCTATAAAAACCTGCGGCGAACCTAAAAAAAATTACTGGCTACCGATCTGCATCACCAACGCTAAGACAGCGATCAGAAAAATGATCGCTTAGCGACGGCGGTGCTAGGGGGTGAAAGGGTTATCTGGGGGGTGATCAGGGGGTTAAACCTTTATTAGGTAATATATGGGGGTACCTGACGCTATAAAAACCTGCGGCGAACCTAAAAAAAATTACTGGCTACCGATCGGCATCACCGACACTAAGACAGCGATCAGAAAAACGATCGCTTAGCGACAGTGGTGATAGGGGGTGAAAGGGTTACCTTGGGGGGGCGATCAAGGGGGTTAAACCTTTATTAGATAATATATGGGGGTACCTGACGCTATAAAAACCTGCGGCGAACCTAAAAAAAATTACTGGCTACCGATCGGCATCACCGACACTAAGACAGCGATCAGAAAAACGATCGCTTAGCGACAGTGGTGATAGGGGGTGAAAGGGTTACCTGGGGGGGGCGATCAAGGGGGTTAAACCTTTATTAGATAATATATGGGGGTACCTGACGCTATAAAAACCTGCGGCGAACCTAAAAAAAATTACTGGCTACCAATCGGCATCACCGACACTAAGACAGCGATCAGAAAAACGATCGCTTAGCGACAGTGGTGATAGGGGGTGAAAGGGTTAACTAGGGGCAATTAGGGGGTTAAAACCTTTATTAGATAATATATGGGGGTACCTGACGCTATAAAAACCTGCGGCGAACCTAAAAAAAATTACTGGCTACCGATCTGCATCACCGACACTAAGACAGCGATCAGAAAAACGATCGCTTAGCGACAGTGGTGATAGGGGGTGAAAGGGTTACCTGGGGGGCGATCAAGGGGGTTAAACCTTTATTAGATAATTTATGGGGGTACCTGACGCTATAAAAACCTGCGGCGAACCTAAAAAAAAATACTGGCTACCGATCTGCATCACAGACGCTAAGACAGCGATCAGAAAAATGATCGCTTAGCGACAGTGGTGATAGGGGGTGAAAGGGTTACCTGGGGGGCGATCAAGGGGGTTAAACCTTTATTAGATAATTTATGGGGGTACCTGACGCTATAAAAACCTGCGGCGAACCTAAAAAAAATTACTGGCTACCGATCTGCATCACCGACGCTAAGACAGCGATCAGAAAAATGATCGCTTAGCGACGGCGGTGCTAGGGGGTGAAAGGGTTATCTGGGGGGTGATCAGGGGGTTAAACCTTTATTAGGTAATATATGGGGGTACCTGACGCTATAAAAACCTGCGGCGAACCTAAAAAAAATTACTGGCTACCGATCTGCATCACAGACGCTAAGACAGCGATCAGAAAAATGATCGCTTAGCTACAGTGGTGATAGGGGGTGAAAGGGTTACCTGGGGGCGATCAAGGGGGTTAAACCTTTATTAGATAATTTATGGGGGTACCCGACGCTATAAAAACCTGCGGCGAACCTAAAAAAAATTACTGGCTACCGATTTACATCACCGACGCTAAGACAGCGATCAGAAAAATGATCGCTTAGCGACGGCGGTGCTAGGGGGTGAAAGGGTTATCTGGGGGTGATCAGGGGGTTAAACCTTTATTAGGGGGGGGTTAGGGGGCTACACTGGACCTAAAACTAACTTTAGTGACACTTTTACAGTCACAAATGTCACTGATTGCAGTGATCAGTAAATAAATGGTCACTGCAATCAGTGACACTGTGACTGAGGGCTGGGGGGTGTCTGGGGGGGCCTGGGGGGGCGATTTGTGTGCCTATGTGTCCTGGTGTCAGTGTAGTGTTTTGTGCACTGACCTGATGTCTTCTCTTGTACGGCGCTCGGTATATGTGAGCGCCGCATGAGAGATGACATCACTTCCTCCTGCTTCCTCTGCCTGTGTTTACATTACAGGACAGAGGAAGCATTTTCATTCGCCGGGAGCGATCGCGGGGGGGTGGCCGGAATCGAACGGCCGTCCCCTCATCTCGGATCGCTCCCCAACGAATACCGACCGCTCACTGTATAGGAGGGGGGTCCAATCGGACCCCCCAACTGTACAAAGGCAATCACATACACTGTACCTGATTGTGCCTGTCGGTGCCATTCTGCCGACGTACATATACAGTGAGCGGTCGTTAAGTGGTTAAAGGGTACTGTACTGTGTTTCTTCTTTGCTGTATTACCTAGCTTATCAAAAGTTTCAGTTAACTGTATTCTCTGCCTACCCTACCTCAACCCCTTAAGCCCCGGACCATTTTGCTGGCCAAAGACCAGGCCACTTTTTGCAATTAGGCACTGCATCGCTTTAACTGACAATTGCGCGGTCGTGCGACGTGGCTCCCAAACAAAATTGACGTCCTTTTTTTCCCACTAATAGAGCTTTCTTTTGGTGGTATTTGATGACCTCTGTGGTTTTTTTTTCCGCTATTGACAAAAATAGAGCGAGAATTTTGAAAAAAATGCAATATTTTTTACTTTTTGCTATGATAAATATCCCCCAAAAATATATTTAAAAAAAATGTTTTCCTCAGTTTAGGCCGATACATATTCTTCTACATATTTTTGGTAAAAAAAAAAAAAAATTGCAATAAACGTTTATTGATTGCTTTGCGCAAAAGTTATAGCGTCTACAAAATAGGGGGTAGTTTTATGGCATTGTTATTAATAAAAAATTTTTTACTAGTAATGGCGGCGATCATTATGGCGGACACTTTTGACACCATTTTGGGACCATTGTCATTTTTACAGTGATCAGTGCTATAAAAATGCACTGATTACTGTAAAAATGACACTGGCAGTGAAGGGGTTAACCTGTAGGGGGCTCTGAAGGGGTTAAGTGTGACCTAGGGAGTGCTTCTAACTGTTAGGGGGCATGGCTTGCCATGACACGTCACTGATCGCTGTTCCCGATGACAGGGAACAGACGATCAGTGACATGTCACTAGGAAGAATAGGGAGATCTTGTGTTTACACTAACATCTCTCCATTCTTCAGCTCTGGCACCCGATCGCGGGACACCCGCGGACATCGAGTCAGCGGGTCCCACGGGCAGGGTCACGGAGCTCATGTCAGGGGTGCGCGACCACACGGCTCGCAAATTAAAGGGGACGTATATATACGCCCATTTGCGCAGCCGTGCCATTCTGTCGACGTAAATCTGCGTGCGGCGGTCGGCAAGCAGTTAAAGCAGAGCTCCAGGCTTCTTCTTACAAATTTTTAAGTCAGCAGCTACAAACACTGTAGCTGCTGACTTTTAATATTAGGTCACTTACACTAATCCAGCGGTGTCTTCACCTGAGCCGATTTTTCAATTGGCTCTCGGGTGCTGCCGCTGCCATCTCAGCTAAGGTAAACTGGCAGTGAAGCCTTGCGGAGTCACATCCAGCTTCACATCCGGTTCCCTACTGCGCGCGCGTTGAAGGGGTTAGGTGTGACCTAGAGAGTGCGTCTAACTGTTAGGGGGCATGGCTTGCCATGACACGTCACTGATCGCGGTTCCCGATGACAGGGAACAGACGATCAGTGACATGTCACTAGGAAGGATGGGGAGATGTTGTGTTTACACTAACATCTCCCCGTTCTTCAGCTCTGGGATCCGATCGCGGGACTCCTGTGGACATTGAGTCCACAGGTCCCACGGGCAGGGTCACAAAGCTCACGACAGGGGCGCGTGACCACACGGCTCGCAAATTAAAGGGGATGTATATATACGCCCATTTGCGCAGCCGTGCCATTCTGTCGACATAAATCTGCGGCGGTCGGCAAGCAGTTAAAGCAGAGCTCCAGGCCATCTCAGCTAAGGTAAACTGGCAGTGAAGCCTTGCGGATTCACATCCAGCTTCACATCCGATTCCCTACTGTGCGCGTGCAAAGTGCACTGCCCTTTTAGATTGGCCCGGTGGTGGGGGAAGGAGGGGGGGGCCAAACTTCCTGCTGAGTTCGCTGTGGCCGTACCTGGTTTTAACAGGTACCCACTCCCCCCCAAAAGGTGCCAAATGTGGAAGCTGAGGGGGGAGGAGGCAAACAAGCTAAGCTTCCCCTTTTAGGTGGAGCTCTGCTTTATTACAACGTAATCATTTGTTTTACAAGTGTGTGCATATTTTTGGCCAAGGTATTTCGGTGGTGTCTCAGTGGGGGGGGGGGGGGGGGTGAGTGTGGGGGTAGCACTACATGAGCATTATTAGTATGAAGTCAGCTAAGGTAACCAGTCGTAGGATTCATGCTTAGATACTGGTGAGTGAATAATTATAGGGAAATATGAAATTTCCCCATCATCCACCACAGTATAAGTCCAATTCAAGATATCAGTAGCACACGATTTTTTGGATAAACAGACAGGACACTTAGGGGTTGATTTACTAAACCTGGAGAGTTCAAAGTGGAGGAGTCCTGCTGTCGGAAAACAATAGCTCAGCTGGGAGAAATCCCGAATCCTTGTATTTTTTTCAATTAGCCTTCAGAATACACGAATCAGCAGCTGATCAACCAAAGTTTTCCAGCTTGTCCGTTTGACAGAAGTTGGTCATGACTGACTTCTGTCAAACTGGGATGGCCACACACACTGATTAAAAGTCAGCTGGTCCCTGCTGAATGGGTCAAATTTAGATACGTCTATGGGCAGCTTAAGACTACCCTTTCCACACGATGACAATAGTGCTGCATGATTTAATTGCAGAACAAACAGTGTTCTCACCCTTTTAAAGGAAGTGGGAAAATAGAGGATCTACTGGCAAAATCAACAGGTAATAAATCTATGTTACAGTGGGTCTGAGAAAAAAATGGCTTTGTTATCGCAACAGACTACATCACATAGATCACTTAAAATGTTTGCTCATAGTTCTAGCAAAGGTTGTTAGCCCGGAAGGTATTGGGTGAAGGATGGGGGTCTCACTAACACATGGCTGATTAATTCACTAAAGGGACAAGCAACATCCAGGTCATATAGCACTATGCATGCTTTGCCATTTCCTCTGTGTTGCATCACAAATGTGGGAGTGCTAATGTGAGGAAACAAGGAGCTCTCTATTAATTGCTTTGCCTGTGTCAGATCGAATTACTAGCTCTCACCTGCGCATAAACTGAAAGACCCATGGATGTGGGATTTAAATTTCTTCACAGGAAGTGTCAGTTCTCAGACTACAGACAGAGGTCATACATTAACCTGTGCAGAACAATTCTGCATGCCTCATATTTGAAACGTCTGACATTGAAATGTGAAAATTTACTCTTCTATAGGATGTGCACATGGGGCAGCAAATGTCACCATGAAACTACATGATCAATGCACATCTCATGCAGGTGAAAAACACAAGTGCAGGTCTTCATGGACATTCTTATGGATTTTCATTAGTTCAGGTTGCAAAACAATCGACTAAAACAAAGCTTTTCTGTGTATGTTTTATGGCATAAAACGAGAGATACAAAGACTATTGTGGAAGCATTAAAGGGGTTGTAAACCCTCAGGGTATTTCACCTTAATGTATTCTATGCATTAAGGCGAAAAACCTTTTGTCCTGCAGTACCCCCCCAGACCACCCCTTTTACTTACCTGACCTGATCGTTCTGGCGATGGGGCTGAGCACAGCTCCAGCCACTGTCTTGGCTCGTCATTGGATAGATTGATAGCAACAGAAGCTGTCAATTAAATCCAGTGATGCGGGAGCCGGGGTCAGGGCCGAGTCCTGCTGTCTGTGTCGATGGACGCTGCAGCAGGACTCGGGAGTGTGCCCGCTCGAGTGCCCCCTTGGAAAGCGGCTCTCCGGGGGAGGCAGGCGAGAAGATGAGGAGCCAGGAGCACTGCTGGGGAACCTCAGAAAAGGAGGATTAGGGCCACTCTGTGCAAAACCCTTGCACAGAGTAGGTAAGTATAACAACAACTGTTGTATATACAACAACTGCAGGGCAAGATTATATTTGCACCCTAGGGTAAAAAGAAAGTACCGAGCAGGTGCAGTAAAGTTTTATTCATTTCAAATACTTTCAGAGTTAGATAAGCTTCACATAGCATGCATACCTCTGCCTGGGTTCTGGGCTCTATTTAGCCCTTATAGCTGAGTTGGAAGCAGTAGGGAAGGCTCTGGTCCATTAATTTATCAGTTGGAAGCCTTGAAGCTTTTTTCTTTTTACTTATTTTAGACTCCTGGCTTTGAAGCTGCCGAATTTGAGAAATACTGTTATTCAGATATGTGCTGTGAACAATTTTAAAAGTCAGTGATTTTATCATCTCACCAGCTTTTTATGATAAGAATGGAAAATAGCAAGAAATGGAATGCAGAACCTTAACTTCACCTTTCATCTGAATCCTTGAAATGGAACATTGATTGAATGTCACAGAAACCTCAGAGCTCAGCGGATCCCTTCTGCCACCTCTAGAGATAGAAATGTATAATGAATGTCAAATTCAGAGAAAAAGATTAAGTGTATCAGAGCATTAGTGGCTCTTTTGGAAGGTGTTTATACTTTTTTTTTTAAGTAAGGAAAGTAATGTGGGTGACCACCCTGCCTTCCCTTCTAATACTTTGTGCTCAGACTTTCCTGTTTCCAAATTCTGACTAAATATTCTGATCAATTAACAGACTGGCTGTTTAGAGGATACAGTATCTACTCCATCTTCCAGTGTCTGCTTTTATATGTGCTAAATATGAACTAGAATGAAATCACCTAGGTCAGTCACTTGGCTGTAGGGCTTAAGCACAGGAGGCACAGCAGACAGAAACATTGTCAGTCTGATAAAACATTGTTAGTGATAAATGTATTAGCAAATTTAGTTATACTAACAAATTTAAGCCAAACACTTCAGTTACAGCAAACAGTTTTTTTCCTTTCGGGATAAAGTTTTTACATGAATAAATAAAAGCTGATCCTTTTAATTACCCCTGCCAGTGTTGGGTGGTTTCTCTCATCCATGTAAACTGATACATTCTGCTGGAGAGCTTGTGAAAACACAAGACTTGCTGGTTGAATAAGCAGATCAAAATAAAGGGGGAACATGACCACCGTGAATGGAAATTCCAGAAATTTATTCTCCAGCTTCTGTCTTACAATCGTGAACAATTGTTTCTCCTTCATGGGCTCCCACTACCTCCAGGTGCAGGGCGTTGCCATGGGCACTTGTTGTGCACCGGCATACGCCAATCTGTACCTGGGGGGGTACGTTGCGCCAACCTGCAAGATGCCGTCAGTACCAGGACCAGGCACTCTGCTGGTTCAGGTACATTGATGACATCTTCGTTATCTGGACAGGCACAGTGTCATCCCTTACTGAATGCATGGCCTATCTTAATGATAACTAATTTAATCTTAGGTTTACCTTTGAATGGCATCAAGAGTCGATTTTGTTTTTGGATCTTTCCATCTATCGAGATCTAGATGACAATATTGCAACCAAACTGTTTTGCAAAATTACGGCAGGTAACACCTTGCTACACGCAAACAGTGGGCACCCCAAATCATCCCTAGTACATAGTATACCCTATGCACAGTATGTTAGGTTACGAAGGAATTGTACACATGAGGCAGAATTTAGAATACAGGCTAATGAACTACGTACACGCTTACGCAAACGTGGGTACAGTAAGAGTCTCCTTAAAAGGGCATTCAACAAAGCAATTGGCAAAGAACGAGTCACCTTACTCCACTCCAAACCAAAACAGGACCAAACCCAAATCACTACCAAATTTATTACCCGATATTCTGCTCAGCATGGATCACTCCGTAGTTGTATGGAGAAACATTGGCACTTGATTAGTGAGGACTCCATTCTATGCAAATACGTTAGAAATACTCCTGAGATAGTATTTCGCAAAAACACCTCAATTGGCAACAAACTCACAGCAAGTGATTATAGACCCAAAATTGACAATCAGGGTCAAACAAGAGGTATTTTTACATGTGGTCATTGTACTTATTGCCCATGGGTCCAGACAGGAACACAATTTTTGCTGCCTAATGGGGAAACCTTTTATCCTCAATTCCACGCAACATGTAATACAGAAGGAGTCATTTACCTTATGACTTGCAAGTGTAGGGCATTTTATGTGGGGAAGACCTTTCGCCCCTTTAAGAAACAAATTTATGATCATCTGTATTATTCCGAGTACGCTAAGATGCTTACACCAGTCAGTCGCCATCTTGACCTGTACCACAAATTTGACACCTCTGTGGTCAAATTTATGGTCTTGGAAGTTGTCCCCCAAGATCCTCGGGGAGGCAATTGGGACAAGCGTATCCTGCAAAAGGAGACATTCTGGATTGAACGCTTAGAAGCTACACGATCTCCAGGAAAAAATTAGGTCCTTTCCTATCGACGGTTTCTGTGAGGACCGACTGTGGGGTATCCTCAATATCCCTGGAGATCTAAATACAAGTGTAGTGGGGTGCTGAATTTAAGGGGAGTGTTTGAGAGGTAGTTTGCTCAAACACCCTAATTTGTTAGGGTTTTTACAACCATTTCTATCCACAGGGAGAGTATCGGTGTACAGTTCCCTGTGGCCTACAGGTGGCAATGCCATGGTAGGCTAGGGTTGAACCGCTGATACAGTGCTGTGCCTTGGGTGTCCCCTCTTGGCAGCCATGCAGTGGGTGTGTTCTACTTGCTGGGCATGCTGGGAGAGGATATAAAAGGGGCAGACGCTGCCTGTTCGGGGTTCTGTCAGCGGGGTCCTACCCCAGGTTCTTGTTCCTGTCTGCCCCGGGCACCTTTGGCCCGGGGAAGGGTCGTTCTGGTTCGGTCGTCGGGAGTCCTACTCCCAAGGAGTGTTCTGGTTCCATCCTGGGCACCTTTAGCCCAGGGTGAGGTACTATCGTGCTGTTCCTGTCCGCCCTGGGTATGTAAGCCCAGGAACCGCAGTGGAGGCCTGGGGCTCAGCACCTTCAGCTGGGGTCCGCCTAGGATCGAGGAATCTTAGGGTGCTGCCTCGCGAGGGGACCCGTATCTAGGATGAGGAGGCCGGGAAGGAACTCTCCGAAGACCCAGTGCAGTGTCATGGTGACGGTAGGGGCCCGGTAACTCTCCGGAGGGATGTCTTCTCCTAAAAAGGGGCCATAGCTAAAGAAGGGGATCAGTTTCATCAGGTCTGTGGCAGAGACCAACTTCACGGTCTTCACAGTCTGTGGCAGAGACTGTGCGCCTAGTAAACTTGCTTGAGAATCTGAGCAAACATCTGTAACGTTTGTGCCTGGACCTCATCCACACCTTGTACTATTCTATTTCTTGCTCCAACCTTTTTTCTATCAGAGACTGTGTTATTGCCAAGAGAAAATAAACTCTGAGTTGGAGTTTCATCTGGTGTGGACATTCACTTTACTGGGAAGTCAAGGACTTGTCTCTACTTTAATATAGAGGTGAGAATCAGGCTCTGGGGGTTTTCATGTTCTGACCGTGGAAGACCCAACAACAACACTGCTCAACCTCCTCGCACAGGAAGATATGGGCTGTTAGTGCAGTGTGCCTCTCTCTTCCTGCGAGGAGCCAAAGTTAATGCAGGTAAAGAAAGGGGTCTGTGCGCTGGGGGCTCGAGTCTGGGATTTCTATGGCAGAAAAAGTGTGAAAAAGTTTTGGAAACCCCCCAGAGTTTGAACTTTATTCCCTGTGAGTTCCGTTGAGGTCGGCCATATTGAGAGAAAAGTGTCTGCGCCACGAGGAGAACCCATGCTGCGTAGTTCGTGGGCGTGTCTACAGAGAAAAGGCCAGCGAACATTGCAGAGAGATGGGAGGAGCCATGCCATGTGAGGAGTTGCACGTGGTGGCTTTGGCGCCAAAGGGACAGTGCGACATGGATCGGCAAGCGGGTAACATGGCGTCTGATGCTTCATGGGTTCCGGCTACTTCTACCATGAGTGTGACCTCGTTTGCTGCATCTGTGACTGATACGGGGATTCAGCTGAAGCCTCTGGTTCGCTTCGCTCTTTATGTCTGCAATAGTGATGAGCCGAACACCCCCGGGTTCGGTTCGCACCAGAACCCGCGAACGGACCGAAAGTTCGTACGAACATTAGAACCCTATTAAATACAATGGATGCGAACGTTCGAATTCTAAAGTGCTAATTATAACAACTATTATGCATGTTATTGTCCTAAAAAGGGTTTGGGAACCCGGTTTCTGCACCAGGGGACATGTATCAATGCAAAAAGAAGTTTTAAAAACGGTCGTTTTTCGGGAGCAGTCATTTTAATGATGCATAAAGTGAAAAAAAAAAAGTCAAATATTCCTTTAAATATCGTACCTGGGGGGTGTCTAAAGTATGCCTGTGAAGTGCCACGTGTTTCCCGTGTTTAGAACTGTCCCTGCACAAAATGACACTTCTAAAGGAAAAAAAAGCCATTTAAAACTGCTTGCGGCTTTAATGTAATGTCTGGTCCCGGTAATATGGATGAAAATCTTTAAGAAAAATGGCATAGCTACCCCATGACCCCCCCCCCTACCCCAGCCCATTACCAGCCCCTTTGGGTCTTGTATGGATATTAAGGGGAACCCCGCACATAAAATAAAAAAGGCCCTATATACTCTGAACAGCCGTATACAGGCGGTGCATACAAGACAGGGACTGTAGGTTTGTTCTTATGTAGAATCTGTTTGTAATTTTGAACAGGTACATTGTTTAAGTGTAGCTCCAGCCCAAAAATCTATTTTTAAACTTTTTGGAAAACATAGGTAAGGGTTATCACCCCTGTAACATTTGTTTTGCTGTCTGTGCCCCTGTTCAGAACATTTCACCTCACTTTCCGTCCCAATGACAACTGTTTTTGAAATGTGGTGTTTTTCTTGAAACAAGGATTGCTGATAAAGCATCAGTACAGAGGAGACACCTTTCTCCCATATTAATTCTTACAGGAGAGAATTTTCCTTCCTAGGGGTAGATTTCCTCTCACTTCCTGTTGTCTTCTTGCGTTTGCAAGTAGGAGTCGTTTGTAAGTTGGATGTTTGAAAGTAGGGACCTGCCGTAGATACTCTGCAGAAATAGGCCCCTTTGTTGTTGGTGTTGGCACAACACTGTAAGCACTCACAGTTACTCTTGGTTGGTGCTGGAACGCCCTGCTGTCAACTATTATATCAGGAATTGTAATTACATATAATTGTTGAACAGTGGTAGTAAAAATTGGGCCTTTGATGGTGGTGCTGGTGCCACAACACTGTAAGCCCTGACAGTTACTCTTGGTGGGTGCAGCAATGGGCCCTGCTGTGAATTATTAGATCAAGAATTGTAATTGCATGCCCCTGTTGAACAGGGGCTGAAAAATTGGGCCTTTGGTGGTGGTGGTGGTGTTGACACAACACTGTAAGCCCTCAGAGTTACTCTTGGTGGGTGCAGGAATGGGCCCTGCTGTGAATTATTAGATCAAGAATTGTAATTACATGCCCCTGTTGAACAGGGGCTGAAAAATTGGGCCTTAGGCACTGGTGGCACAACACTACAACCCCTCACAGATACTGTACTTGGAGCACAGCAATGAGCCCTGTTGCAAAGTATTGCTTCAAAAATTGTAATGACACGCCCCTGTTAAACAGGGGCTGAAAAATTGGGCCTTAGGCACTGGTGCCACAACACTCCAACCCCTCACAGATACTGTACTTGGAGCACAGCAATGAGCCCTATGGCAAATTATTGCTAAAAAAATTGTAATTACACGCCCCTGTAAAACAGGGGCTGAAAAATTGGGCCTTAGCCACTGGTGGCGGCACCCATAAACAAAAATGATCTTCCAAGCTATCATCATCAATCGTATCATTGAGGACTCGGAGGAGGAGGATAGCCAGTCAACATAACAGCACAGACACTCAGCATCAGCATCAGTCTTGAAGGGATGTGACATGTTAAAATCAATTAGTCTGTTATATCAGCATCAGGTGTGTGGTAGCTGGTGGTGATCCAAGACTGGTTCATCTTGATGAAAGTCAGTCGATCAACCGAGTCGGTGGACAGGCGCACCCTGTGATCCGTGACAAATCCTCCAGCAGCACTGAATGTGCGTTCCGAAAGAACGCTGGATGCAGGACAGGCCAGTAGCTCAATTGCATACTGTGCAAGCTCTGGCCAGTGATCCATCCTCAAGACCCAGTAAGCCAGAGGATTTTCGGTGGGGAAGGTGTCCAAGTCTGACCTTGCCCCTAGATATTCCTGCACCATGTTTATCAGACGCTGGCGATGGTTGCTGGAACCAATCATACTTTGGGGCTGCGGACTAAAGAATTGTCTGAACGCATCGGTCAGACGGCCACCTTCCCCACCGCTCCTTCTTTGACTGGCCGAAGCCTCAGCAACTCGTTGTCCTGGACCAGGAGTTTGTAACCTCCCAGTCTCTGGGAACGCATTGCACAGACCTTTCTGCAAGGCCTCCCGGAGTTGTCTCATCCTCTGCTCCCTCTGCGACGGTAACATAAGGTCCGCAACCTTACCCTTGTACCGTGGATCAAGGAGAGTGGCCAGCCAGTAATGGTCCCTCTCCTTGATCCGAAGAATACGAGGATCCTTCCGCAGACTTTGCAGGATCAGGGAGGCCATGCAGCGTAGGTTTGCTGAGGCATTCGCTCCGGAGTCCTCTGGGTCACTAAGGACGACATGATCCGCAGTCACCTCCTCCCAGCCACGTACAAGTCCACTGGTTTCTTGGGACTGTAAATCATCCCTAAAAGACTGCTGCTGATGATGCTGAGTGCCAGCCTCCACCTCCATGCTGACACAATCCTCCTCCTCCTCCTCCTCCTCCTCCTCTTCCTCTTCCTGTGCGATGGGTGGGACAGAAGGAACACTGTCTGGGTAAAGGGGGCCTTGAGAGGCAAGGAAGTCCTCCTCTTCCTGCCTCTGTTCTGCCTCAAGTGCCCTGTCCATTATTCCACGCAGCGTGTGCTCCAACAGGTGGACAAGAGGTACAGTGTCACTGATGCATGCACTGTCACTGCTCACCATCCTCGTGGCCTCCTCAAATGGTGCCAGGACAGTGCATGCATCCCTGATCATGCCCCACTGGCGTGGAGAAAAAAAACCAAACTCCCCTGACCCTGTCCTGGTGCCGTAGTCGCACAGGTACTCATTGATGGCCCTCTGCTGCGTGTGCAGCCGCTGCAGCATGGCCAACGTTGAGTTCCACCTGGTGGGCATGTCACATATAAGGCGGTTCTTGGGCAGGTTCAACTCCTTTTGCAGCTCAGCCAGGCGAGCACTGGCATTATAAGATCTGCGGAAATGCACACAGACTTTCCTGGCCTGCCTCAGGACATCCTGTAAGCCCGGGTACCTGCCCAAGAACCGCTGCACCACCAGGTTAAGGACGTGAGCCACACAGGGCACATGGGTCAGTTGTCCCTGTCGGAGGGCGGAGAGGAGGTTGGTGCCATTGTCGCAAACCACCATTCCTGGCTTAAGCTGGCGTGGCGTCAACCACCTCTCGGCCTGGCCCTGCAGAGCAGACAGGACCTCTGCCCCAGTGTGGCTTCTGTCCCCCAAACACACCAGCGCAAGCACGGCATGGCATCTTTTTGCCTGCGTACTTGCGTAGCCCCGTGAACGGCTACGGAGCACCGCTGGTTCATAGGACAAACCACAGGAAGAGGCCATGGAGGAAGAAGAAGAGGAGGGGGTGGAGGAGAGAGGTGTGTCACAACCAGTAGTAGCATTTTGGAGGCGTGGCGGTGGGACAACCTCCAACACTACTGCACCTTGTCCTGCATCCTTCCCAGCTGCCAAAAGAGTGACCCAATGGGCCGTGAAAGAAAGGTAACGTCCCTGTCCATGCCTGCTGGACCATGAGTCAGTGGTAATATGCACCTTACCGCTGACCGCCCTGTCCAGCGAGGCCAAGACATTGCCTTCCACATGCCGGTAGAGAGCCGGAATAGCCTTCCGTGAGAAAAAGTGGCGTTTGGGAACCTGCCACTGAGGAACCGCACATTGCACAAACTCACGGAAGGGGGCCGAGTCTACCAACTGAAAAGGCAGCAGTTGAAGCGCTAGCAATTTAGCCAAGCTAGCATTCAACCGCTGGGCATGTGGATGGCTGGGAGTGAACTTCTTTCGACGGTCCAGCAGCTGGGGCAGGGAAATTTGCCTGCTAGAATCGGACGTTGGTGTACTGCTAGCAGAGTGGCCGCAAGTACTTGGCTGTGACACACCTAATTCTACACCTTCATTCCTCTCAGTGCATGTTTCAGAGAGGACTGAAGTTATAGTGGGGTTGGAAATCCCAGCTGATGCGGTGCAAGGAGAGGTCCGCTTTGTTCTTTGGTGTGGGTCTTTGAGGTAGGCTTGCCAACGAGCTGCATGGCAGGTCAACATATGTCTGGTCAGGCATGTGGTACCCAAGCGGCTGATGTTTTGGCCACGCGATATACGCTTGAGACATATGTTGCAAACAGCAGCTGTGCGATCTGATGCACTAGCCTCAAAAAAGGCCCACACCAAGGAACTTTTTGAATGACGGGCAGAGGCAGCGCCCTGCACAGGCGGAGCTCTGCGGTGTGATTCCGTCGGTGTACTGCCCTTACGCTGGCCACCAAAGGGCATCCTGTCTCGTTGGAGATGTGCCTCCTCCTCATCCTCCTCCTCCTCTCTCCTATTAGGCACCCACGTGGAGTCAGTGACCTCATCATCCCCTCCCTCCTCATCACTGGAGCCAATCTGGCAGTATGCTGCAGCTGCTGGAACATGACTGCCAGATTGGTGTCCTTCTTGAGCATCCCCTCTGTCTGCTCTCACCCTACTGCCTTCCTGTAGCTGGGTTTCATCATCAGACCCTTCGAAACGCTGGGCATCCTCCTGGAGCATGTACCCAACACTGTGCTCAAACAGTTCGGGGGACTCCTCAGGAGGAGGACATGGTGGGTCTAGGGAAGGAGTGACTGATGATGAGTCTGACATTGATACCAGGGAAGAGGACGCTTTGGCAGCTGCTTTGCCAGTACCCTGAGCCTGGGTGAGAGAGGATGAGGAGGAGGAGGAGGGCTTGGTCATCCACTCTACCAAGTCTTCGGCATGATGTGGCTCAACATGTCCAGCTGCCGAAAAGAAGGACAAGCGTGTCCCATGGCCATGTGCTGATGACAATGCACCGCGTCCACGACCAGCACTGTTGCCCCCAGACACAGAGCCTGCTTGCCCTCTTTTATTGCCTCCTGACTGTCTGCCTCTCCTTGTTTGCCTTCCAGACATTCTAATAGATGGCCTGCAGGGAGATGGGAAAAAAGCAATAAGGGCTACCTTCAGGTGTCCTTCTCTGTCCCTTGAAACAAGGACTTGCACAGTGAAAGAAACTGACACTCTCCCTACCTACAGTTTTCTGTCCCTAGAAAAAATGTTTTTTTTAAGCACAATATAGCACAAGGAGAATTCACTCACTGTCCTTCCAGGTCCCTGGAAACAAGGACTTGCACGGTGAAAGAAACTGACACTCTCCCTACCTACAGTTTTCTGTCCCTAGAAAAAATGTTTTTTTTAAGCACACTATAGCACAAGGAGAATTCACTCACTGTCCTTCCCAGTCCCTAGAAACCAGGACTTGCACAGTGAAAGAAACTGACACTCTCCCTACCTACAGTTTTCTGTCCCTAGAAATTTTTTTTTTTTAAGCACAATATAACACAAGGAGAATTCACTCACTGTCCTTCCAGGTCCCTGGAAACAAGGACTTGCACAGTGAAAGAAACTGACACTCTCCCTACCTACAGTTTTCTGTCCCTAGAAAAAATGTTTTTTTTAAGCACAATATAGCACAAGGAGAATTCACTCACTGTCCTTCCAGGTCCCTAGAAACAAGGACTTGCACAGTGAAAGAAACTGACACTCTCCCTACCTACAGTTTTCTGTCCCTAGAAAAAATGTTTTTTTTAAGCACAATATAGCACAAGGAGAATTCACTCACTGTCCTTCCAGGTCCCTAGAAACAAGGACTTGCACAGTGAAAGAAACTGACACTCTCCCTACCTACAGTTTTCTGTCCCTAGAAAAAATGTTTTTTTTAAGCACACTATAGCACAAGGAGAATTCACTCACTGTCCTTCCCAGTCCCTAGAAACAAGGACTTGCACAGTGAAAGAAACTGACACTCTCCCTACCTACAGTTTTCTGTCCCTAGAAAAAATGTTTTTTTTAAGCACAATATAGCACAAGGAGAATTCACTCACTGTCCTTCCAGGTCCCTGGTAACAAGGACTTGCACAGTGAAAGAAACTGACACTCTCCCTACCTACAGTTTTCTGTCCCTAGAAAAAATGTTTTTTTTAAGCACAATATAGCACAAGGAGAATTCACTCACTGTCCTTCCAGGTCCCTAGAAACAAGGACTTACACAGTGAAAGAAACTGACACTCTCCCTACCTACAGTTTTCTGTCCCTAGAAAAAATGTTTTTTTTAAGCACAATATAGCACAAGGAGAATTCACTCACTGTCCTTCCAGGTCCCTGGAAACAAGGACTTGCACAGTGAAAGAAACTGACACTCTCCCTACCTACAGTTTTCTGTCCCTAGAAAAAATGTTTTTTTTAAGCACAATAAAGCACAAGGAGAATTCACTCACTGTCCTTCCAGGTCCCTAGAAACAAGGACTTACACAGTGAAAGAAACTGACACTCTCCCTACCTACAGTTTTCTGTCCCTAGAAAAAATGTTTTTTTTAAGCACAATAAAGCACAAGGAGAATTCACTCACTGTCCTTCCAGGTCCCTAGAAACAAGGACTTACACAGTGAAAGAAACTGACACTCTCCCTACCTACAGTTTTCTGTCCCTAGAAAAAATGTTTTTTTTAAGCACAATATAGCACAAGGAGAATTCACTCACTGTCCTTCCAGGTCCCTGGAAACAAGGACTTGCACAGTGAAAGAAACTGACACTCTCCCTACCTACAGTTTTCTGTCCCTAGAAAAAATGTTTTTTTTAAGCACAATAAAGCACAAGGAGAATTCACTCACTGTCCTTCCAGGTCCCTAGAAACAAGGACTTACACAGTGAAAGAAACTGACACTCTCCCTACCTACAGTTTTCTGTCCCTAGAAAAAATGTTTTTTTTAAGCACAATATAGCACAAGGAGAATTCACTCACTGTCCTTCCAGGTCCCTAGAAACAAGGACTTACACAGTGAAAGAAACTGACACTCTCCCTACCTACAGTTTTCTGTCCCTAGAAAAAATGTTTTTTTTAAGCACAATATAGCACAAGGAGAATTCACTCACTGTCCTTCCAGGTCCCTAGAAACAAGGACTTGCACAGTGAAAGAAACTGACACTCTCCCTACCTACAGTTTTCTGTCCCTAGAAAAAATGTTTTTTTTAAGCACACTATAGCACAAGGAGAATTCACTCACTGTCCTTCCCAGTCCCTAGAAACAAGGACTTGCACAGTGAAAGAAACTGACACTCTCCCTACCTACAGTTTTCTGTCCCTAGAAAAAATGTTTTTTTTAAGCACAATATAGCACAAGGAGAATTCACTCACTGTCCTTCCAGGTCCCTGGTAACAAGGACTTGCACAGTGAAAGAAACTGACACTCTCCCTACCTACAGTTTTCTGTCCCTAGAAAAAATGTTTTTTTTAAGCACAATATAGCACAAGGAGAATTCACTCACTGTCCTTCCAGGTCCCTGGTAACAAGGACTTGCACAGTGAAAGAAACTGACACTCTCCCTACCTACAGTTTTCTGTCCCTAGAAAAAATGTTTTTTTTAAGCACAATATAGCACAAGGAGAATTCACTCACTGTCCTTCCAGGTCCCTAGAAACAAGGACTTACACAGTGAAAGAAACTGACACTCTCCCTACCTACAGTTTTCTGTCCCTAGAAAAAATGTTTTTTTAAGCACAATATAGCACAAGGAGAATTCACTCACTGTCCTTCCAGGTCCCTGGAAACAAGGACTTGCACAGTGAAAGAAACTGACACTCTCCCTACCTACAGTTTTCTGTCCCTAGAAAAAATGTTTTTTTTAAGCACAATAAAGCACAAGGAGAATTCACTCACTGTCCTTCCAGGTCCCTAGAAACAAGGACTTACACAGTGAAAGAAACTGACACTCTCCCTACCTACAGTTTTCTGTCCCTAGAAAAAATGTTTTTTTTAAGCACAATAAAGCACAAGGAGAATTCACTCACTGTCCTTCCAGGTCCCTAGAAACAAGGACTTACACAGTGAAAGAAACTGACACTCTCCCTACCTACAGTTTTCTGTCCCTAGAAAAAATGTTTTTTTTAAGCACAATAAAGCACAAGGAGAATTCACTCACTGTCCTTCCAGGTCCCTAGAAACAAGGACTTACACAGTGAAAGAAACTGACACTCTCCCTACCTACAGTTTTCTGTCCCTAGAAAAAATGTTTTTTTTAAGCACAATATAGCACAAGGAGAATTCACTCACTGTCCTTCCAGGTCCCTAGAAACAAGGACTTACACAGTGAAAGAAACTGACACTCTCCCTACCTACAGTTTTCTGTCTCTAGAAAAAATGTGTTTTTTAAGCACAATATAGCACAAGGAGAATTCACTCACTGTCCTTCCAGGTCCCTGGAAACAAGGACTTGCACAGTGAAAGAAACTGACACTCTCCCTACCTACAGTTTTCTGTCCCTAGAAAAAATGTTTTTTTTAAGCACAATAAAGCACAAGGAGAATTCACTCACTGTCCTTCCAGGTCCCTAGAAACAAGGACTTACACAGTGAAAGAAACTGACACTCTCCCTACCTACAGTTTTCTGTCCCTAGAAAAAATGTTTTTTTTAAGCACAATATAGCACAAGGAGAATTCACTCACTGTCCTTCCAGGTCCCTAGAAACAAGGACTTACACAGTGAAAGAAACTGACACTCTCCCTACCTACAGTTTTCTGTCCCTAGAAAAAATGTTTTTTTTAAGCACAATATAGCACAAGGAGAATTCACTCACTGTCCTTCCAGGTCCCTGGAAACAAGGACTTGCACAGTGAAAGAAACTGACACTCTCCCTACCTACAGTTTTCTGTCCCTAGAAAAAATGTTTTTTTTAAGCACAATAAAGCACAAGGAGAATTCACTCACTGTCCTTCCAGGTCCCTAGAAACAAGGACTTACACAGTGAAAGAAACTGACACTCTCCCTACCTACAGTTTTCTGTCCCTAGAAAAAATGTTTTTTTTAAGCACAATATAGCACAAGGAGAATTCACTCACTGTCCTTCCAGGTCCCTAGAAACAAGGACTTACACAGTGAAAGAAACTGACACTCTCCCTACTGTGAGGGTGTTAGCTCGGCAGCGGGTGTGTGTGACCCCCGGGATGGGCTCCCCACACAAAAACAGGCCCAGCAAACGGAGGTTGTGGTTTTCAAAATCAAAAAAAGGTGCGGTTTATTTTCTATTTACAGTGACAAAACACAGCAAAGCCAAAAGAAACATAAACAAAATAAATCCTGGTCAACTTGACCTCTGACTAAACATACAGGTTTCCTAACTAACAACTGGGATCAGCCTAGTGCTGTCCTAGTCCCTAAGTCCCTGGTTTTAAATGTCCAAGCAAATAGCCACACAGGCTTTGTCTCACCGCACAGGGGTTCACTCTCCCTAGACAGTCCACACAGGTCTGGTTCCAGGCATGAGCTAACATCTAATGAAGCTGGGAGTTCTTATAGAGGCCTAAATGAGCTGACAAGCTTCAGCTGGTCTCATCAACTCCCTGTCTGCACGACGCCCCACACTCTCCCTAGACATATGAGTCATCCATGAGCCCACTAGCCTTAGCTGGGCTTATACAACTCTCCACCTAGTTGTATAAGTCGGCGTAAAGCCTGAATCTGGGCGAAATATATCTACCCCCCTGGATGCAACCAGGTGACTTTACCTTCCTGCTGTCACATACCCCCCCCTCTTGTTTTAACCTCGGGGTTGGAACACCAGCAATCAGGCATTCATGTACTCGAGACAAAGCATCCACATTCCCCATTTGAACGCCAGGGCGATGCTTTACTGTGAAGTTGAATTCCTGGAGGGCCAGGAACCACCTATTCACTCTTCTATTTGTTTCCTTGTTTTGAGCCATCCACTTTAACGGAGCGTGATCCGTAACCATGTCAAAGTGCCTACCTAGCAGGTAGTACCGAAGGGAATCTAGAGCCCACTTCACCGCTAAACACTCCTTTTCAACGGTGGCGTAATTTACCTCATGGGACTTCAACTTCCTGCTGAGGTAAATGACTGGGTGCTCTTCCCCGTTCCAGACCTGGGACAATACTGCTCCTAACCCCACATCTGACGCATCACTTTGTACGACAAAGTCTTTAGAGAAGTCGGGTGAGTACAACACTGGCTGGCTACATAAGGCTTGTTTCAAGAATTGGAATGCTGCCTCAGCCTCGGGGGTCCATTTAATCATGACCGACCCTTTCCCCTTCGTTAGGTTGGTTAGGGGCACAGCCTTAGAAGCAAAGTGGGGAATGAATCGCCGATAATACCCAGCGATTCCCAGAAAGGCTCGTACCTGCTTCTTGCTGTTGGGACGTGGCCAACTCTGGATGGCCTCGACTTTGTTGAGTTGGGGTTTTATTACTCCCCTCCCAATGGTGTACCCAAGATATTTGGCCTCCTCCTGCCCAATGGTACACTTCTTGGGGTTAGCCGTAAACCCCGCTTCCCGAACAGAGTCCAGGACTGCTTGCACTTTTGGCAGATGTGAGGCCCAATCTGTGCTATGGACAATTACGTCATCCAGGTAAGCCGCAGCATACTTCCGATGGGGCCTCAGCATCTGGTCCATTTTCCGCTGGAATGTGGCCGGCGCATTCTGTAACCCGAACGGCATTCTTTTATATTGGAACGCCCCGTCTGGGGTTACAAATGCGGTTTTCTCTTTGGCCAATTTGGCCAGGGGGATTTGCCAATACCCTTTTGTGAGGTCAAGAGTCGTCATGTATCGGGCTGTTCCCAGCCGGTCGATCAACTCATCTATACGTGGCATGGGGTAGGTGTCAAATTTTGTAACTTTGTTCAACTGACGAAAATCGTTACAAAATCGCCAGCTCCCATCCGGTTTAGGCACCAACACAATGGGACTAGACCAATCACTTTGGGACTCCTCTATCACCCCTAAGTTCAGCATTTTCTGTACTTCCTCCCGTATTGCCTCCCGTCGGGCCTCTGGGATCCGATAGGGTTTTAACTTCACCCTTTCACCGGGCGGGGTAATGATGTCATGCTCTACCCCAGATGTTTGTCCCGGCAGCTCAGAGAATACCTCCTTGTTGCGAAGCACAAACTCCTTAACCTCCTGTTGTTGGGGTTGTGACAAGGTGGCTGCTATTCCAACCTCAGGAATCACGCAACCAGTTTGAGCTGGTGACCAAGTGTCTGCGACTAGGGACTCTCTATCCCTCCAGGCTTTCAACAGATTAACGTGATAGATCTGTTCGGGCTTTCGCCTTCCTGGTTGTCTGACCTTGTAATTCACTTCGCTCACTTTTTCCATTATCTCGTAGGGGCCTTGCCATTTGGCAAGGAATTTACTTTCAACCGTAGGGACAAGTACCAGTATCCTATCCCCCGGGGAAAAGGTACGGGTCTTGGCTCCACGGTTGTACACTCTCTGCTGTGCTAACTGCGCTTGGGCCAAATGTTCCTTCACGATGGGCATTACCTGTGCAATTCGGTCTTGCATCAGGGCGACATGCTCAATCACACTCCTGTGGGGAGAACTCTCACTTTCCCAAGTTTCCTTGGCAATATCCAACAGCCCTCTTGGGTGTCTCCCATACAGTAACTCAAAGGGGGAGAATCCCGTAGAGGATTGGGGCACCTCCCTAATAGCAAACATCAGATAAGGAAGTAGACAGTCCCAATCCTTTCCATCTCTATCCACCACTTTCTTCAACATTTGTTTTAGGGTTTTGTTGAAACTTTCAACCAGCCCATCGGTTTGGGGGTGATACACAGATGTACGTAATTGCGTCACTTTGAACAATTTACACAGCTCCTTCATAACCCGGGACATAAAGGGTGTACCTTGGTCCGTAAGCAGTTCTTTACAAATACCCACCCGGCTAAACACAAGAGATAGCTCTTTGGCTATGGTTTTGGCCGAGGTATTTCGGAGAGGGATCGCTTCTGGATAACGGGTGGCATAGTCCATTATAACTAATATGTACTGGTGCCCCCTAGCGGACTTGATTATAGGACCTACCAAATCCATGGCGATCCTCTCAAACGGGACCTCAATGATGGGTAGAGGGACCAGCGGGCTACGGAAATGTGGCATCGGGGCCGACCTCTGACACACAGGGCAGGAGGAACAATAATTTTCTATGTCCTTCATCACCCCCGGCCAATAGAATCTCTGTAATACCCTCTCTCGGGTTTTCTCTGTCCCCAGATGACCTCCAAGAATGTGCCCATGGGCCAACTCCAACACCAACTTCCTGTAAGGTTTGGGCACCACAAGCTGCTCAACGGTTTCTTCTGCCCTTTTTGCCACCCGATACAGTAGGTCCTTCTCTACGCTGAAGTATGGGTAAGTGCAGGTATTATCTGGGTTCACTAACTCGCCATCTATTTTCACTACGTTTTCCCGTGCCTTTATTAGGGCGGGGTCTTTCAACTGTTCTGTGGCAAAGTTTTCCCTGTGAACCTCAAGATCAGAAAACTCCACAGACGGTAGGTTTTCGTCTGAGGAGGTGGGCTCCTCTCCAGTTTCTTGAGTCTCCCCTGCCAATACTGATAAGGGAAATTCCGGAGAGTCCTCACCACTCTCAGGGGAGTTCTGGCTATCACATTCCTGGTACATAGGGGCACCAGTGGGGGGCTCAGGATCATCCCACAGTTCCCAGAACTTCGGAAAATCCCTTCCCACAATGGCGTCATACGGTAACTGAGATACTAAGCCCACTGGATGAGAGAGGGTACCTTTGGGGGTCTCGAAACACACTGTAGTCACTGGATACTCTTGGGTGTCCCCATGCACACAAATAACAGCTACCTTGCTATTCCCAGAGACCTCTGTTTTAACTAACTCAGCCTTTATCAGGGTCACAAGGCTACCTGAATCCAGCAATACCACAACATTTCTACCATTAACACACATTTTGCATAAATGTTTCTCAGTTCCTCGAATGGCAGTGCATGCGACTGTCGCACACAGCGACTGACGTCTGCCCATCAGAAAGTCACACTGCATGGGTTCCTCCACAACCGGGCAATTGGCTGCAATATGTCCCGCTTGCCGGCAGCGGTAGCAAACGATCCTTCTTGCCGCCTCTTGAGCCGCTGATTTCCCAGGCTGTTCTCGCCAAACTTGGGGTAGAGCTCCCACCCTCTCACTCTCTCCACCCTTACCCCTTGGAATCATCTTATCCGCCCCTGGGGATGGTCTGGTCTTAGGGTGGAAAGTCCGAGTGTCTCTGGAAGAGGCCGTCAGGTTCTCTGTAGCCAAGTATTTCTCCACACGATCCACAAGACCATCGGCCGTCTCTGGGTCTCCATGGCTTACCCACTTTTGGATGGCAGTAGGAAGAGCTCTCAAAAACCGATCCATTACAACACGTTCCACAATCTTTGGTGCGGACAAAGTCTCTGGCTGTAGCCACTTTCTGCTCAGGTGAATGAGATCATACATTTGAGACCTGGGGGGTTTTCCAAGCTGGAAAGTCCAGTTATGCACACGCTGAGCCCGGACAGCCTGGGTGACACCCAGCCTTGCCAATATCTCAGCTTTTAGCATCACATAGTCTTTTGCTTGGTCAGGCTCCAGGTCATAGTAAGCCTTCTGCGATTCACCAGTTAACAGAGGAGCCACCAGTCCAGCCCACTGCTCCTCAGGCCACTTTTCTCTTTCAGCAGTCCTTTCAAATGTGGTCAAAAATACCTCTGGATCATCCTCTCCAGTCATTTTTGTCAATAAACGACTCACCCCAAAGGACGCGGTATTAGTGGGACGGCTTTCCTCACTGGTCTGCGGACGTTGCTGCATTACTGCTTCCATTTGTTGTAGTCTCTGCTCTTGCTTCTGTAACAGGTCTATGAAGCGGGCCTCAGATTGCTGCTGGGCTTGTTGCTGAGCTTCCAGACTCTGTTGGTGAGCTTGCTGCTGGGCTGCAAGGCTCTGTTGATGAGCTTGCTGCTGGGCTGCGAAGTTCTGTTGTTGAGCTGCAAGGCTCTGTTGATGAGCTGCAAGGCTCTTTTGCAAACCTGCATTTGTCTGCTGTTGATTGGCATTTGCTAGAGCCAGCTGCTTCAGTATCTCCTCCATGCTGGCTTAAAAAAAACTGCCACTGGTTCTCCACCAACTGTGAGGGGGTTAGCTCGGCAGCGGGTGTGTGTGACCCCCGGGATGGGCTCCCCACACAAAAACAGGCCCAGCAAACGGAGGTTGTGGTTTTCAAAATCAAAAAAAGGTGCGGTTTATTTTCTATTTACAGTGACAAAACACAGCAAAGCCAAAAGAAACATAAACAAAATAAATCCTGGTCAACTTGACCTCTGACTAAACATACAGGTTTCCTAACTAACAACTGGGATCAGCCTAGTGCTGTCCTAGTCCCTAAGTCCCTGGTTTTAAATGTCCAAGCAAATAGCCACACAGGCTTTGTCTCACCGCACAGGGGTTCACTCTCCCTAGACAGTCCACACAGGTCTGGTTCCAGGCATGAGCTAACATCTAATGAAGCTGGGAGTTCTTATAGAGGCCTAAATGAGCTGACAAGCTTCAGCTGGTCTCATCAACTCCCTGTCTGCACGACGCCCCACACTCTCCCTAGACATATGAGTCATCCATGAGCCCACTAGCCTTAGCTGGGCTTATACAACTCTCCACCTAGTTGTATAAGTCGGCGTAAAGCCTGAATCTGGGCGAAATATATCTACCCCCCTGGATGCAACCAGGTGACTTTACCTTCCTGCTGTCACACTACCTACAGTTTTCTGTCCCTAGAAAAAATGTTTTTTTTAAGCACAATATAGCACAAGGAGAATTCACTCACTGTCCTTCCAGGTCCCTAGAAACAAGGACTTACACAGTGAAAGAAACTGACACTCTCCCTACCTACAGTTTTCTGTCCCTAGAAAAAATGTTTTTTTTAAGCACAATATAGCACAAGGAGAATTCACTCACTGTCCTTCCAGGTCCCTAGAAACAAGGACTTGCACAGTGAAAGAAACTGACACTCTCCCTACCTACAGTTTTCTGTCCCTAGAAAAAATGTTTTTTTTAAGCACAATATAGCACAAGGAGAATTCACTCACTGTCCTTCCAGGTCCCTAGAAACAAGGACTTACACAGTGAAAGAAACTGACACTCTCCCTACCTACAGTTTTCTGTCCCTAGAAAAAATGTTTTTTTTAAGCACACTATAGCACAAGCACAAAACACACTGACACTCTCCCTACCTATCCTTCTCTTTCCCTAAACTAAAGGAATCCAGGTTAAGCAAGAAAGAAATAAAAGTCACTGTCCCTGCCTATGCTGCTCTATCCCTGCTCCGGAACACACTACACTAGGCCGCCGTTCTGGCGGCCTTTTATAGTGTGGGGCGTGTACTAAACACCCTCAGCAATAATTGGCCACAGGCATCCTGCCTGTGGCCAATCATTGCTCTCCTCGCTGCCGGCGCTGTGATTGGCCAAGCATGCGGGGTCACAGTGCATGCTTGGCCAATCACAGCGCCTGGATGACACTGCGATGGCGTAGTGCATTGTGGGCCGTTCGCGTCACTCGAATTTGGCGCGAACGGCCCAAATCGTTCGATCTTCGTCGAACGATCGAACAGCCGATGTTCGAGTCGAACGTATGTTCGATTCGAACACGAAGCTCATCCCTAGTCTGCAAAGAGACGGAGGCCCTTGGAGTGGTTTGTCCCGGATGCCAGGGACTAGTGGTGCATCTTAGGCCGTTTGGAAGATGTGAATGGTGCAAGGAATTCCTATTCGAGGTAGAGCAGCCTACTGAAAAACCTTGGGCCTTCCGTTTGAACTGCTTTACAGATGCCACCACTAGGGATGAGCTTCGAGTTCGAGTCGAACTCATGTTCGACTCGAACATTGCTTGTTCGCCCGTTCGCCGAACAGCGAACAAATTGGGGTGTTCGCGGCAAATTCGAAAAATCTATGGGAGAAATCTAAAGTGCTAATTATAAAGGCTTATATGCAAGTTATTGTCCTAAAAAGTGTTTGGGGACCCGGGTCCTGCCCCAGGGGACATGTATCAATGCAAAAATAAGTTTTAAAAACGGCCGTTTTTTCGGGAGCAGTGATTTTAATAATGCTTAAAATGAAAAAATAAAAGTGAAATATTCCTTTAAATTTCGTACCTGGGGGGTGTGTATGATTTGCATGTGAAGTGGCGCATGTTTCCCGTGCTTAGAACTGTCCCTGCACAAAGTGTCATTTTTGAAAGAAAAAAAGTCATTTAAAACTGACTCGCGGCTTTTAATGAATTGTCGGCTCTCGGCAATACATACAAAAGTCATTGATAAAAAAAAAAAAAAAGCGTGGGGGTTCCCCAGAATTCAATTACCAGGCCCTTCAGGTCTGGAATGGATATTAAGGGGAACCCCGCCGCAACTTTTTAAAAAAAATTGACGTGGGGTTCCCCCAAATATCCATTCCAGGCCCTTCAGATCTGGCATGGATTTTAAGGGGAACTCCACCCCAAATTAAAAAAAAATGGCGTGGAGTCCCCCTAAAAATCCATACCAGACCCCTTATCCGAGCACGCAACCTGGCCGGCCGCAGGGGAAAAGGGGGGGACGAGAGATCGGCCCCCCTCCCTCCTGAACCGTACCAGGCCACATGCCCTCAACATGGGGAGGATGTCCCCATGTTGATGGGGACAAGGGCCTCATCCCCACAACCCTTGCCCGGTGGTTGTGGGGGTCTGCGGGCGGGGGGGCTTATTGGAATCTGGAAGACCCCTTTAACAAAGGGGACCCCCAGATCCCGCCCCCCCCTATGTGAATTGGTAAGGGGTACATTGTACCCCTACCATTTCACGAAGAAAGCGTAAAAAATGTTTAAAAAAACACACAAACACCTTGAAAAAGTCCTTTATTTAAAAAAAAAAACAAAAAAAAAAACATTCCAGCGGTGAAATCCAGTGTCCCGCGGCGATCCCGATGTCCAGCGCTGTCCTTCATTGGTTGTGCCTGAGCGGACCTGATGGGGAACTCCCTCTCAGTATTTTAAATGTATAGACCCGCCCCTTCTAAAGTTCCCCATCAGGTCCGCTCAGCGGACCAGATGCGGAACATGAGAAGGGGCGGGTCTATACATGTATTACCAAAGTGAGAGCAGTTCCCCATCAGGTCCGCCCCCTCGTTATGTCGGACCCGCCTACGTCATTGGCTTGAGCGGGGAACTTCCTTCACTGTGTAATTTAAATTTACATAGTGAAGGAAGTTCCCCGCTCAAGCCAATGACGTAGGCGGGTCCGACATACCGAGGGGGCGGACCTGATGGGGAACTGCTCTCACTTTGGTAATACATGTATAGACCCGCCCCTTCTCATGTTCCGCATCTGGTCCGCTGAGCGGACCTGATGGGGAACTTTAGAAGGGGCGGGTCTATACATTTAAAACACTGAGAGGGAGTTCCCCATCAGGTCCGCTCAGGCACAACCAATGAAGGACAGCGTTGGACATCGGGATCGCCGCGGGACACTGGATTTCACCGCTGGAATGTTTTTTTTTTTTTTTAAATAAAGGACTTTTTCAAGGTGTTTGTGTGTTTTTTTTAAACATTTTTTTACACTTTCTTCGTGAAATGGTAGGGGTACAATGTACCCCTTACCAATTCACATGGGGGGGGGCCGGGATCTGGGGGTCCCCTTTGTTAAAGGGGTCTTCCAGATTCCGATAAGCCCCCCCGCCCGCAGACCCCCACAACCACCGGGCAAGGGTTGTGGGGATGAGGCCCTTGTCCCCATCAACATGGGGACATCCTCCCCATGTTGAGGGCATGTGGCCTGGTACAGTTCAGGAGGGAGGGGGGGCCGCTCTCTCGTCCCCCCCTTTTCCCCTGCGGCCGGCCAGGTTGCGTGCTCGGATAAGGGGTCTGGTATGGATTTTTAGGGGGACTCCACGCCATTTTTTTTTAAATTTGGGGTGGAGTTCCCCTTAAAATCCATGCCAGATCTGAAGGGCCTGGAATGGATATTTTGGGGAACCCCACGTAAATTTTTTTCTAAATTTGCGGCAGGGTTCCCCTTAATATCCATTCCAGACCTGAAGGGCCTGGTAATGGAACTCTGGGGAACCCCCACGCTTTTTTTTTTTTTTTTATCAATGACTTTTGAATGTATTGCCGGGAGCCGACAATTCATTATTAGCCGCGAGTCAGTTTTAAATGACTTTTTTTCTTTCAAAAATGACATTTTTTGCAGGGACAGTTCTAAGCACGGGAAACATGCGCCACTTCACATGCAAATCATACACACCCCCCAGGTACGAAATTTAAAGGAATATTTCACTTTTATTTTTTCATTTTAAGCATTATTAAAATCACTGCTCCCGAAAAAACGTCCGTTTTTAAAACTTTTTTTTGCATTGATACATGTCCCCTGGGGCAGGACCCAGGTCCCCAAACACTTTTTAGGACAATAACTTGCATATAAGCCTTTATAATTAACACTTTAGATTTCGAACGTTCGAGTCCATTGTATTTAATAGGGTTCTAAATTTCACACGAACATTTTGTCTGTTCGCAGGTTCTGGTGCGAACCGAACAGGGGGGTGTTCGGCTCATCCCTGGCCACCACTTTGAAAGAAGAAGAAACCAGAGCTTCTGCGGACACCCCTACGCGCACTGTCGGGACATCGGAGGAAGTCGCAACTGTGAATGTTCCGGTGATTGAGGAACCGGAGTCAGAGAGACTGGAGGATGTTGCTTCGGTGACAACTGTATCCTCGCTTCCGCCACCTAAGAGGAAGATCGGCTTTGCAAAGGCTTCCTGCGGTCGTGATGGAGTTACACCCCAGCGCTTGCTAGGATCGGATGTGTCCACTGGAAATTGTTCCGGACGTCCTGCTTCAGCTACAAGCCGAGGTAAGCCGGGGAAAGGGGCCTTGTGTCGGGGATCCCAGAGTTATTGAACTTGTTCAAGGAGGTGACTCGTCGTCTACCCGGAGTTACCTGCCAGCGGAGGAATGTGATACCTCCGACCTGAAGTCAGTCTCCGATGCGGGAGATGATGCGGCCATTGATGAGGCATTTGAAAAGAAGGGTTGGGATAAGGTACCCCTGTCCTCGTCCCGTAGGAAAAGAGACTCGCCCATGCTTACTGGGGATACTACACCCCAAGTGGAGGCCCCGTAGCCTGAGGAGGGATCTGTCTCACCGTCTGCCCTTCCACCCCTTGTGAAATCTGCACCTGCTAGTGTGATATCGAGAGTGTCATTGCGGGCCCCTTTGTCTGGCCCAGAGGCAGTGAAAGTGCCTCGACACCCGGATGCCATAGTTCTGCCAGGTGTGGGAGATCGAGCAACTATGCCACCATTGTCCCGGCTGCAACGGTTGTTCAATCAGAAGCCTCGTACACACAACCAAGTTTCTCGTCGAAAAACGACAAGAAACTTGCTGGCAGAGCTTTCTTGCCGAGTAAATCGGTCGTGTGTACGCGGCTATCAGGTTTCTCGTCAAGAAAACCGACAAGAATATCGACGAGAAAAATAGAGAACCTGCTCTCTATTTTCTCGTCGAGATTCTTGTCAGCATGTTTCTCGACGTGTGTGTACACTTACCTGTCCTCCGGGAAGCCCGCACATGCTCGAAATGACTTTGACGCATGCGCGGTAGCTTCCTAGGCATAGGTAAGGTGTAGCAAGATGGCGGCGACGGCATCGAATGTGACGAGCGCATGCTCGTCGTAGTCGATTACGTCACCGCGTTCGCTCCATTCAAAGAATTGCGGGTTCTTTGAAAGGAGCGTCTGTACACTCGGCCGGGACAAGTTTCTTGTCCAAGAATCTCGTCAAGAAAAACGACGTGTTTTTTCTTGACGAGATTCTCGGTCGTGTGTACAAGGCTAGAGAGTGGCCAGTGAATACGGGTGGGAGTATCCGTACCTGCCCAAGGAACTTTTTTTTGAAGTGGAGGTTTATAGATGTCGGTGGTACGCAGACTTTGTCTGGACTCATTTGAAGGTACCCGAGACCCCTAGGTACTACTCTTGTTCCATCGCTGCTACTAAGCGGTTCAAAAACTGTAAAGAATCCTGGATGCTAGGCAGACACATACACGCGGACAGAGTGGTCATTTGCAGAAAAGATAAAGACAATGATGAATACCACATAGACACCTTTTGTCACGTACCTGGTAGGAGTCTGGAATGACGAGGTCGGCCTCCCTTGTATCTCCGACCCAAGCCCCACTGAGGATGGGACAGATGGTGGCTAGGGTGAGGAGGAACACGAGTGCCTGTAGTTGCGTGCAGAACTTTTCAGCTGAGTTGCAGACGTGGAGATGCAGGCAGAGCATCTGGTAAGGAACTGGACTCAGGAAAGCAGGTAGGATGGACAGCCAGCACAGGCACTGGAGACAGCGTTAAGCCAAGCAGGAAGCTGGTGCAGAATCACAAGGATGGCCGGGTTCGGTAGCAGACGGGCAGCGAGGTACAAGTCATAGGCAGGATGGAGGTCAGATGGGAAGCCGAGATCAGGAACCAGTAATCAAGTATTCAAGTCTGGAAGCAAGGTCAAAGGGAAGCCAAGGTTCAGCAACAGGGATCAAGCCAGGTTTAAACAGAGTTGAGGTATCAGGGTACTTGCTGAAGACCAGTCAGCACTTGTCAGAAGTCAGAGCGTCCTTTAAATAGGCAGGCTGGCGCCAAAGGGAATTAGGAACGTGCTCCTGCGCGCGCACGTTGCCTGCGCGCACGCGCATGCGCACATTGCGCACTCGCAATGATACTCCGGAAAGGCCGCTGCGGCCCGGGGTGCGCAGACGGATTCCCAGCAGCTTCCTTACACCTTTGACAAACATTGGAAACCACTTGTGTTGCCAGATCCGCAGTATTACCTCTAGAGACTGGACTTTTTTTGTTTGCTTTTTGTTCATTCCGGATTGTACTCTCCTGGAGCCCAAGAACTTTGCCCTCACCAAAAAAGGTAGTCTACTTTGCAACAAGCGGGATCAGTTTTTTTTTCCTTTGCTCACAGCACCTGAAAGACATTGACTTTTGGGGTAGAATAGTTCAGAGTAGGGCCAAGGAAGAAAAAGGAAGAGTTACCCCTCAGGAAGAGAATTTTTTTTTTTGGGGTCGGGTGTCTTGACGGTGGCACTTCCACTAGGTGGTGGTGTTGCGTAAATTTCGCGTTACATAGGCTTGCAATGTGTTTACTTTTTAGAAGGAAGGGATTTTTCCCTCGGGGAAAATCTTTTCATTCTAAATGTTCCTAAGTTAGAATGTGCATATTGGTTGTGTTTTCCTTCTCTACAGGTGGACGCCGAGTAAGTCATTGAGAATAGGGTGGCTTAGCTATTGTAGTCAGGAGGGAAATGTAAATTATAAATGTGGTTTATTGTGTCATTGAGAATGTGTTGTACACATATGTTTCTCTACTCTTCTTTCATCTCTGCATTTAACTCCCTCTTCCCCATGTTCAGGTTTCCGGCACAAACAAACGTTTTTCCAAATTTTTTTTTAGATAGTTTCTGGAGTAAGTCTATGTTGACTCAGGATTGAGAGGCATAGGTTTGATCCAGACACTGCGGACCAGTGTCTATTAGTGGGGGGAGTATGTAGCGGGGTGCTGAATTTAAGGGGAGTGTTTGAGAGGTAGTTTGCTCAAACACCTTAATTTGTTAGGGTTTTTACAACCATTTCTATCCACAGGGATAGTATCGGTGTACATTTCCTGTGGCCTACAGGTGGCGCTGCCATGGTAGGCTAGGGTTGAACCGCTGATACAGTGCTGTGCCTTGGGTGTCCCCTCTCAGCAGCCATGCGGTGGGTGTGTTCTACCTGCTGGACATGCTGGGAGAGGATATAAAAGGGGCAGACGCTGCCTGTTCGGGGTTCTGTCAGTGGGGTCCTACCCCAGGTTCTTGTTCCTGTCCACCCCGGGCACCTTTGGCCTGGGGCCGGGTCGTTCTGGTTCGGTCGTCAGGAGTCTTACTCCCAAGGAGTGTTCCGGTTCCATCCTGGGCGCCTTTAGCCCAGGGTGAGATACTATCGTGCTGTTCCTGTCTGCCCTGGGTATGTAAGCCCAGGAACCGCAGTGGAGGCCTGGGGCCCAGCACCTTCCGCTGTGGTCCGCCTAGGTTCGAGGAATCTCAGGGTGCCGCCTCGTGAGGGGACCCGTATCTAGGATGAGGAGGCCGGGAAGGAACTCTCCGAAGACCCAGTGCAGTGTCATGGCGACGGTAGGGGCCCGGTAACTCTCCGGAGGGATGTCTTCTCCTAAAAAGGGGCCATAGCTAAAGAAGGGGATCAGTTTCATCAGGTCTGTGGCAGAGACCAACTTCACGGTCTGTGGCAGAGACTGTGCGCCTAGTAAACTTGCTTGAGAATCTGAGCAAACATCTGTAACGTTTGTGCCTGGACCTCATCCACACCTTGTACTATTCTATTTCTTGCTCCAACCTTCTTTCTATCAGAGACTGTGTTATTGCCAAGAGAAAATAAACTCTGAGTTGGAGTTTCATCTGGTGTGGACATTCACTTTACTGGGAAGTCAAGGACTTGTCTCTACTTTAATATAGAGGTGAGAATCAGGCTCTGGGGGATTTCATGTTCTGACCATGGAAGACCCAATGTAACGGGAAGGCCTGGGAACCCAGAATCCCTTAGAAAGTATGAGATATCCTTGCTTCAGCTTCCCCAATGCCTCTTATGTGTAAACCACCCTGTGTCCCTATTAGGGGCACAGGGTGAATGAGAACCCCACCATTAGGGATGAGCCGAACACCCCCGAGTTCGGTTCGCACCAGAACCCGCGAACGGACCAAAAGTTCGCACGAACGTTAGAACCCTATTAAATACAATGGATGCAAACGTTCGAAATCTAAAGTGCTAATTATAACGACTAATATGCATGTTATTGTCCTAAAAAGGGTTTGGGAACCCGGGTTCTGCACCAGGGGACATGTATCAATGCAAAAAGAAGTTTTAAAAACGGACGTTTTTCGGGAGCAGTCATTTTAATGATGCATAAAGTGGAAAAAAAAAGTCAAATATTCCTTTAAATATCGTACCTGGGGGGTGTCTAAAGTATGCCTGTGAAGTGCCACGTGTTTCCCGTGTTTAGAACTGTCCCTGCACAAAATGACATTTCTAAAGGAAAAAAAAACATTTAAAACTGCTTGCGGCTTTAATGTAATGTCTGGTCCCGGTAATATGGATGAAAATCTTTGAGAAAAATGGCATAGCTACCCCATCACCCCCCCCCCACCCCAGCCCATTACCAGCCCCTTTGGGTCTTGTATGGATATTAAGGAAAACCCTGCACACAAAATAAAAAAGGTCCTATATACTCTGAACAGCCTTATACAGGCGGTGCATACAAGACAGGGACTGTAGGTTTGTTCTTATGTAGAATCTGTTTGTAATTTTGAACAGGTACATTGTTTAAGTGTAGCTCCAGCCAAAAAAATCTATTTTTAAGCTTTTTGGAAAACATAGGGAAGGGTTATCACCCCTGTAACATTTGTTTTGCTGTCTGTGCCCCTGTTCAGAACATTTCGCCTCACTTTCCGTCCCAATGACAAATGTTTTTGAAAAGTGGGGTTTTTATTGAAACAAGGATTGTTGATAAAGCATCAGTAGAGAGGAGACACCTTTTTCCCATATTAACTCTTACAGGAGAGAATTTCCCTTCCTAGGGGTAGATTTCTTCTCACTTCCTGTTGTCTCCTTTCGTTTGCAAGTAGGAGTCGTTTGTAAGTTGGATGTTTGAAAGTAGGGGCCTGACATATATACTCTGCTGAAATTTACTCTTGGTGGGCACATGAATGGGCCCTGCTGTGAATTATTAGATCAAGAATTGTAATTGCATGCCCCTGTTGAACAGGGGCTGAAAAATTGGGCCTTTGGTGGTGGTGGTGGTGTTGACACAACACTGTAAGGCCTCACAGTTACTCTTGGTGGGCGCAGGAATGGGCCCTGCTGTGAATTATTAGATCAAGAATTGTAATTACATGCCCCTGTAAAACAGGGGCAGAAAAATTGGGTCTTAGGCACTGGTGCCACAACACTGCAACCCCTCACAGATACTGTACTTGGAGCACAGTAATGAGCCCTGTTGCAAAGTATTGCATCAAAAATTGTAATTACACGCCCCTGTTAAACAGGGGCTGAAAAATTGGGCCTTAGGCATTGGTGCTGGTGCCACGACACTGCAACCTCTCCCAGATACTCTAGTTGGAGTGCAGGAATGAGCCCTGCTGCAAAGCATTGCATAAAAAATTGTAAATACATGCCCCTGTTAAACAGGGGCTGAAAAATTGGGCCTTAGGCACTGGGGCTGGTGCCACGACACTGCAACCTCTACCAGATACTCTAGTTGGAGTGCAGGAATGAGCCCTGCTGCAAAGCAATGCATAAAAAATTGTAATTACATGCCCCTGTTAAACAGGGGCTGAAAAATTGGGCCTTAGCCACTGGTGGCGGCACCCAGAAACAAAAATGTTCTTCCAAGCTATCATCATCAATCGGATCATTGAGGAGGAGGAGGATAGTCAGTCAACATAACAGGACAGTCACTCAGCATCAGCATCAGTCTTGAAGGGATGTGACATTTGAAAATAAATTAGTCTTTTATATCAGCTTCAGGTGTTTGGTAGCTGGTGGTGATCCAAGACTGGTTTATCTTTATGAAGGTCAGTCGATCAACCGAATCGGTGGACAGGCGCACCCTGTGATCCCTGACAAATCCTCCAGCAGCACTGAAAGAACGCTGGATGCAGGACAGGCCAGTAGCTCAATTGCATACTGTGCAAGCTCTGGCCAGTGATCAATCTTTAAGACCCAGTAAGCCAGAGGATTTTCGGTGGGGAAGGTGTCCAAGTCTGACCTTGCCCCTAGGTATTCCTGCACCATGTATATCAGACGCTGGCGATGGTTGCTGGAACCGATCATACATTGGGGCTGCGGACTAAAGAATTGTCTGAACGCATCGGTCAGACGGCCACCTTCCCCACCGCTCCTTCTTTGACTGACCGAAGCCTCAGCAACTCGTTGTCCAGGACCAGGAGTTTGTAACCTCCTAGTCTCTGGGAACGCGTTGCACAGACCTTTCTGCAAGGCCTCCCGGAGTTGTCTCATCCTCTGCTCCCTCTGCGACGGTAAGATAAGGTCCGCAACCTTACCCTTGTACCGTGGATCAAGGAGAGTGGCCAGCCAGTAATGGTCCTTCTCCTTGATCCGAAGAATACGAGGATCCTTCCGCAGACTTTGCAGGATCAGGGAGGCCATGCAGCGTAGGTTAGCTGAGACATTCGGTCCGGAGTCCTCTGGGTCACTAAGGACGACATGATCCGCAGCCACCTCCTCCCAGCCACGTACAAGTCCACGGGTTTCTTGGGACTGTAAATCATCCCTAAAAGACTGCTGCTGATGATGCTGAGTGCCAGGCTCCACCTCCATGCTGACACAATCCTCCTCCTCCTCCCCCTCTTCCTGTGCAATGGGTGGGACAGAAGGAACACTGTCTGGGTAAAGGGGGCCTTGAGAGGCAAGGAAGTCCTCCTCTTCCTGCCTCTGTTCTGCCTCAAGTGCCCTGTCCATTATTCCACGCAGCGTATGTTCCAACAGGTAGACAAGAGGTACAGTGTCACTGATGCATGCACTGTCACTGCTCACCATCCTCGTGGCCTCCTCAAATGGTGCCAGGACAGTGCATGCATCCCTGATCATGCCCCACTGGCGTGGTGAAAAAAACCTGAGCTCCCCTGACCCTGTCCTGGTGCCGTAGTCGCACAGGTACTCATTGATGGCCCTCTGCTGCGTGTGCAGCCGCTGCAGCATGGCCAATGTCGAGTTCCACCTGGTGGGCATGTCACAAATAAGGCGGTTCTTGGGCAGGTTCAACTACTTTTGCAGCTCAGCCAGGCGAGCACTGGCATTATAAGATATGCGGAAATGCACACAGACTTTCCTGGCCTGCCTCAGGACATCCTGTAAGCCCGGGTACCTGCCCAAGAACCGCTGCACCACCAGGTTAAGGACGTGAGCCACACAGGGCACATGGGTCAGTTGTCCCTGTCAGAGGGCGGAGAGGAGGTTGGTGCCATTGTCTCAAACCACCATTCCTGGCTTAAGCTGGCGTGGCGTCAACCACCTCTCGGCCTGCCCCTGCAGAGCAGACAGAACCTCTACCCCAGTGTGGCTCCTGTCCCCCAAACACACCAGCGCAAGCGCGGCTTGGCCTGCGTACTTGCGTAGCCCCTTGAACGCCTACGGAGCACCGCTGGTTCCGAGGACAAAGCACAGGAAGTGGCCATGGAGGAAGAAGAAGAGGAGGGGGTGGAGGAGAGTGGTGTGTCACAACCAGTAGTAGCATTTTGGAGGCGTGGCGGCGGAACAACCTCCAACACTACTGCACCTTGTCCTGCATCCTTCCCAGCTGGCAAAAGAGTGACCCAATGGGCCGTGAAAGAAAGGTAACGTCCCTGTCCATGCCTGCTGGACCATGAGTCAGCGGTAATATGCACCTTACCGCTGACCGCCCTGTCCAGCGAGGCCAAGACATTGCCTTCCACATGCCGGTAGAGAGCCGGAATCGCCTTCCGCGAGAAAAAGTGGCGTTTGGGAACCTGCCACTGAGGAACCGCACATTGCACAAACTCATGGAAGGGGGCCGAGTCTACCAACTGAAAAGGCAGCAGTTGAAGCGCTAGAAATTTAGCCAAGCTAGCATTTAACCGCTGAGCATGTGGATGGCTGGGAGTGAACTTCTTTCGACGGTCCAGCAGCTGGGGCAGGGAAATTTGCCTGCTAGAATCGGACGTCGGTGTACTGCTAGCAGAGTGCCCGCAAGTACTTGGCTGTGACACACCTAATTCTACACCTTCATTCCTCTCAGTGCAGGTTTCAGAGAGGACTGAAGGAATAGTGGGGTTGGAGATCCCAGCTGATGCGGTGCAAGGAGAGGTCCGCTTTGTTCTTTGGTGTGGGTCTTTAAGGTAGGCTTGCCAACGAGCTGCATGGCAGGTCAACATATGTCTGGTCAAGCATGTGGTGCCCAAGCGGCTGATGTTTTGGCCACGCGATATACGCTTGAGACATATGTTGCAATCAGCAGCTATGGGATCTGATGCACTCGACTCAAAAAAGGCCCACACCAAAGAACTTTTTGAATAACGGGCAGAGGCAGCGCCCTGCACAGACGGAGCTCTGCGGTGTGATTCAGTCGGTGTGCTGCCCTTACGCTGGCCCCCCGAGGGAATCCTGCCTAGTTGGAGATGTGCCTCCTCCTCATCTTCCTCCTCCTCCTCTCTCCTATTAGGCACCCACGTGGAGTCAGTGACCTCATCATCCCCTCCCTCCTCATCACTGGAGCCAATCTGGCAGTATGCTGCAGCTGCTGGAACATGACTGCCAGATTGGTGTCCTTGTTGAGCATCCCCTCTCTCTGCTCTCACGCTACTGCCTTCCTCTAGCTGGGTATCATCATCAGACCCTTCGAAACGCTGGGCATCCTCCTGGAGCATGTACCCAACACTGTGCTCAAACAGTTCGGGGGACTCCTCAGGAGGACATGGTGGGTCTAGGGAAGGAGTGACTGATGATGACATTGATACGAGGTAGAGGACGCTTTGGCAGCTGCTTTGCCAGTACCCTGAGCCTGGGTGAGAGAGGATGAGGAGGATGAGGAGGGCTTGGTCATCCACTCTACCAAGTCTTCGGCATGTCCAGTTGCCGAAAATAAGGACAAGCGTGTCCCATGGCCACGTGCTGATGACGATGCACCGCGTCCACGACCAGCACTGTTGTCTCTAGACACAGAGCCTGCTTGCCCTCTTTTATTGGCTCCTGACTGTCTGCCTCTCATTGTTTGCCTTCCAGACATTCTAATGGCATGCAGGGAGATGGGAAAACCAGCAATAGGGGGTAGCTTCAGGTGTATATTTTGAAGGAAGCACACTATGCCCGCTGTAAGTGCTGCAGATGACTGCCTGTGTTACACAACAGGAAAAAACAGCAATAAGGGCTAGCTTCAGGTGTTTATTTTGCAGGAAGCACACTCTGCCCGCTGTAAGTGCTGCAAATGCCTGTTAGTGTAACACAAAAGAAAAAAAGCTCAGCAATAAGGGCTAGCTTCAGGTGTATAATGTGCTGGAGGCACACTCCGCCCGCTGTAAGTGCTGCAAATGCCTGTTAGTGTAACACACCAGGAAAACACAGCAATACGGGCTAGCTTCAGGTGTATATTTAGCAGGAAGCACACTCCGCCCGCTGTAAGTGCTGCAAATGCCTGTTAGTGTAACACACCAGGAAAACACAGCAATACGGGCTAGCTTCAGGTGTATAATGTGCAGGAGGCACACTCTGCCCGCTGTAAGTGCTGCAAATGCCTGTTAGTGTAACACACCAGGAAAATACAGCAATACGGGCTAGATTCAGGTGTATAATGTGCAGGAGGCACACTCCGCCCGTTGTAAGTTCTGCAAATGCCTGTTAGTGTAACACACCAGGAAAACACAGCAATACGGGCTAACTTCAGGTGTATAATGTGCAGGAGGCACACTCCGCCCGCTGTAAGTGCTGCAAATGCCTGTTAGTGTAACACGCCAGGAAAACACAGCAATACGGGCTAGCTTCAGGTGTATATTTAGCAGGAGGCACACTCTGCCCGTTGTAAGTGCTGCAAATGCCTGTTAGTGTAACACACCAGGAAAACACAGCAATACGGGCTAGCTTCAGGTGTATATTTAGCAGGAAGCACACTCCGCCCGCTGTAAGTGCTGCAAATGCCTGTTAGTGTAACACACCAGGAAAACACAGCAATACGGGCTAGCTTCAGGTGTATAATGTGCAGGAGGCTCACTCCGCCCGTTGTAAGTGCTGCAAATGCCTGTTAGTGTAACACACCAGGAAAACACAGCAATACGGGCTAGCTTCAGGTGTATAATGTGCAGGAGGCACACTCCGCCCGTTGTAAGTGCTGCAAATGCCTGTTAGTGTAACACAGCAGGAAAATACAGCAATACGGGCTAGCTTCAGGTGTATAATGTGCAGGAGGCACACTCCGCCCGTTGTAAGTGCTGCAAATGCCTGTTAGTGTAACAGACCAGGAAAACACAGCAATACGGGCTAGCTTCAGGTGTATATTTAGCAGGAAGTACACTCCGCCCGCTGTAAGTGCGGCAATTGCCTGTTAGTGTAACACACCAGGAAAACACAGCAATACGGGCTAGCTTCAGGTGTATATTTAGCAGGAAGCACACTCTGCCCGCTGTAAGTGCTGCAAATGCCTGTTAGTGTAACACACCAGGAAAACACAGCAATATGGGCTAGCTTCAGGTGTATATTTAGCAGGAAGCACACTCTGCCCGCTGTAAGTGCTGAAAATGCCTGTTAGTGTAACACACCAGGAAAACACAGCAATACGGGCTAGCTTCAGGTGTATAATGTGCAGGAGGCACACTCCGCCCGTTGTAAGTGCTGCAAATGCCTGTTAGTGTAACACACCAGGAAAACACAGCAATACGGGCTAGCTTCAGGTGTATATTTAGTAGGAAGCACACTCCGCCCGCTGTAAGTGCTGCAAATGCCTGTTAGTGTAACACACCAGGAAAACACAGCAATACGGGCTAGCTTCAGGTGTATAATGTGCAGGAGGCACACTCTGCCCGCTGTAAGTGCTGCAAATGCCTGTTAGTGTAACACACCAGGAAAATACAGCAATACGGGCTAGCTTCAGGTGTATATTTAGCAGGAAGCACACTCCGCCCGCTGTAAGTGCTGCAAATGCCTGTTAGTGTAACACACCAGGAAAACACAGCAATACGGGCTAGCTTCAGGTGTATAATGTGCAGGAGGCACACTCTGCCCGTTGTAAGTGCTGCAAATGCCTGTTAGTGTAACACACCAGGAAAACACAGCAATACGGGCTAGCTTCAGGTGTATATTTAGCAGGAAGCACACTCCGCCCGCTGTAAGTGCTGCAAATGCCTGTTAGTGTAACACACCAGGAAAACACAGCAATACGGGCTAGCTTCAGGTGTATAATGTGCAGGAGGCTCACTCCGCCCGTTGTAAGTGCTGCAAATGCCTGTTAGTGTAACACACCAGGAAAACACAGCAATACGGGCTAGCTTCAGGTGTATAATGTGCAGGAGGCACACTCTGCCCGTTGTAAGTGCTGCAAATGCCTGTTAGTGTAACACACCAGGAAAACACAGCAATACGGGCTAGCTTCAGGTGTATAATGTGCAGGAGGCACACTCCGCCCGCTGTAAGTGCTGCAAATGCCTGTTAGTGTAACACACCAGGAAAACACAGCAATACGGGCTAGCTTCAGGTGTATATTTGGCAGGAAGCACACTCCACCCGCTGTAAGTGCTGCAAATGCCTGTTAGTGTAACACACCAGGAAAACACAGCAATACGGGCTAGCTTCAGGTGTATAATGTGCAGGAGGCACACTCCGCCCGCTGTAAGTGCTGCAAATGCCTGTTAGTGTAACACACCAGGAAAACACAGCAATACGGGCTAGCTTCAGGTGTATAGTTAACAGGAAGCACACTCCGCCCGCTGTAAGTGCTGCAAATGCCTGTTAGTGTAACACACCAGGAAAACACAGCAATACGGGCTAGCTTCAGGTGTATAATGTGCAGGAGGCACACTCTGCCCGTTGTAAGTGCTGCAAATGCCTGTTAGTGTAACACACCAGGAAAACACAGCAATATGGGCTAGCTTCAGGTGTATATTTAGCAGGAAGCACACTCCGCCCGCTGTAAGTGCTGCAAATGCCTGTTAGTGTAACACACCAGGAAAACACAGCAATACGGGCTAGCTTCAGATGTATAATGTGCAGGAGGCACACTCCGCCCGTTGTAAGTGATGCAAATTCCTGTTAGTGTAACACACCAGGAAAACAGAGCAATACGGGCTAGCTTCAGGTGTATAATGTGCAGGAGGCACACTCCGCCCGTTGTAAGTGCTGCAAATGCCTGTTAGTGTAACACACCAGGAAAATACAGCAATACGGGCTAGCTTCAGGTGTATAATGTGCAGGAGGCACACTCCGCCCGTTGTAAGTGCTGCAAATGCCTGTTAATGTAACAGACCAGGAAAAAACAGCAATACGGGCTAGCTTCAGGTGTATATTTAGCAGGAAGCACACTCCGCCCACTGTAAGTGCTGCAAATGCCTGTTAGTGTAACACACCAGGAAAACACAGCAATACGGGCTAGCTTCAGTTGTATATTTAGCAGGAAGTACACTCCGCCCGCTGTAAGTGCTGCAATTGCCTGTTAGTGTAACACACCAGGAAAACACAGCAATACAGGCTAGCTTCAGGTGTATATTTAGCAGGAAGCACACTCTGCCCGCTGTAAGTGCTGCAAATGCCTGTTAGTGTAACACACCAGGAAAACACAGCAATACGGGCTAGCTTCAGGTGTATAATGTGCAGGAGGCACACTCCGCCCGTTGTAAGTGCTGCAAATGCCTGTTAGTGTAACACACCAGGAAAACACAGCAATACGGGCTAACTTCAGGTGTATAATGTGCAGGAGGCACAGTCCGCCCGCTGTAAGTGCTGCAAATGCCTGTTAGTGTAACACACCAGGAAAACACAGCAATACGGGCTAGCTTCAGGTGTATATTTAGCAGGAAGCACACTCCGCCCGCTGTAAGTGCTGCAAATGCCTGTTAGTGTAACACACCAGGAAAATACAGCAATACGGGCTAGCTTCAGGTGTATATTTAGCAGGAAGCACACTCCGCCCGCTGTAAGTGCTGCAAATGCCTGTTAGTGTAACACACCAGGAAAACACAGCAATACGGGCTAGATTCAGGTGTATAATGTGCAGGAGGCACACTCCGCCCGTTGTAAGTTCTGCAAATGCCTGTTAGTGTAACACACCAGAAAAACACAGCAATACGGGCTAGCTTCAGGTGTATATTTAGCAGGAAGCACACTCCGCCCGCTGTAAGTGCTGCAAATGCCTGTTAGTGTAACACACCAGGAAAACACAGCAATATGGGCTAGCTTCAGGTGTATATTTAGCAGGAAGCACACTCCGCCCACTGTAAGTGCTGCAAATGCCTGTTAGTGTAACACACCAGGAAAACACAGCAATACGGGCTAGCTTCAGGTGTATAATGTGCAGGAGGCACACTCCGCCCGTTGTAAGTGCTGCAAATGCCTGTTAGTGTAACACACCAGGAAAACACAGCAATACGGGCTAACTTCAGGTGTATAATGTGCAGGAGGCACACTCCGCCCGCTGTAAGTGCTGCAAATGCCTGTTAGTGTAACACACCAGGAAAACACAGCAATACGGGCTAGCTTCAGGTGTATATTTAGCAGGAAGCACACTCCTCCCGCTGTAAGTGCTGCAAATGCCTGTTAGTGTAACACACCAGGAAAACACAGCAATATGGGCTAGCTTCAGGTGTATATTTAGCAGGAAGCACACTCCGCCCACTGTAAGTGCTGCAAATGCCTGTTAGTGTAACACACCAGGAAAATACAGCAATACGGGCTAGCTTCAGGTGTATAATGTGCAGGAGGCACACTCCGCCCGCTGTAAGTGCTGTAAATGACTGTTAGTGTAACACACCAGGAAAACACAGCAATACGGGCTAGATTCAGGTGTATAATGTGCAGGAGGCACACTCCGCCCGTTGTAAGTGCTGCAAATGCCTGTTAGTGTAACACACCAGAAAAACACAGCAATACGGGCTAGCTTCAGGTGTATATTTAGCAGGAAGCACACTCCGCCCGCTGTAAGTGCTGCAAATGCCTGTTAGTGTAACACACCAGGAAAACACAGCAATACGGGCTAACTTCAGGTGTATAATGTGCAGGAGGCACACTCCGCCCGTTGTAAGTGCTGCAAATGCCTGTTAGTGTAACACACCAGGAAAACACAGCAATACGGGCTAGCTTCAGGTGTATATTTAGCAGGAAGCACACTCCGCCCGCTGTAAGTGCTGCAAATGCCTGTTAGTGTAACACACCAGGAAAACACAGCAATACGGGCTAGCTTCAGGTGTATATTTAGCAGGAAGCACACTCCGCCCGCTGTAAGTGCTGCAAATGCCTGTTAGTGTAACACACCAGGAAAACACAGCAATATGGGCTAGCTTCAGGTGTATATTTAGCAGGAAGCACACTCCGCCCACTGTAAGTGCTGCAAATGCCTGTTAGTGTAACACACCAGGAAAACACAGCAATACGGGCTAGCTTCAGGTGTATAATGTGCAGGAGGCACATTCCGCCCGCTGTAAGTGCTGCAAATGCCTGTTAGTGTAACACACCAGGAAAACACAGCAATACGGGCTAGCTTCAGGTGTATAATGTGCAGGAGGCACACTCCGCCCGTTGTAAGTGCTGCAAATGCCTGTTAGTGTAACACACCAGGAAAACACAGCAATACGGGCTAGCTTCAGGTGTATAATGTGCAGGAGGCACACTCCGCCCACTGTAAGTGCTGCAAATGCCTGTTAGTGTAACACACCAGGAAAACACAGCAATACGGGCTAGCTTCAGGTGTATAATGTGCAGGAGGCACACTCCGCCCGCTGTAAGTGCTGCAAATGCCTGTTAGTGTAACACACCAGGAAAACACAGCAATACGGGCTAACTTCAGGTGTATAATGTGCAGGAGGCACACTCCGCCCGCTGTAAGTGCTGCAAATGCCTGTTAGTGTAACACGCCAGGAAAACACAGCAATACGGGCTAGCTTCAGGTGTATATTTAGCAGGAAGCACACTCCGCCCGCTGTAAGTGCTGCAAATGCCTGTTAGTGTAACACACCAGGAAAACACAGCAATACGGGCTAGCTTCAGGTGTATACTGTGCAGGAGGCTTAGCAACAATGACACTGACACTGTCCCCTGCCTATCCTTCTCTCTCCCTACACACAAGGTTTATCAAAGAATATGACACTGACACTCTCCCTGCCTATCCTTCTCTCTCCCTGCACACAAGGTTTAGCAAAGAATATGACACTGACACTCTCCCTGCCTATCCTTCTCTCTCCCTGCACACAAGGTTTAGCAAAGAATATGACACTGACACTGTCCCCTGCCTATCCTTCTCTCTCCCTGCACACAAGGTTTAGCAAAGAATATGACACTGACACTCTCCCTGCCTATCCTTCTCTCTCCCTACACACAAGAATAGCACAAAGAATAGCACAATGACACTGTCCCTGCCTATCCTTCTCTCTCCCTACACACAAGAATAGCACAATGACACTGTCCCTGCCTATCCTTCTCTTTCCCTGCGCCAGAACACACTACACAAGGCCGCCGTGCTGGCGGCCTTTTATAGTGTGGGGCGTGTGCTAAACCCTCTGAGCTATAATTTGCCACAGGCAACCTGCCTGTGGCCAATTATGGCTCTCCTAGCTGCCGGCGCTGTGTTTGGCCAAGCATGCGGGGTCACAGTGCATGCTTGGCCAATCACAGCGCCGGGATTGCACTGCGATGGCGCAGTGTATTGTGGGCCGTTCGTGTCACTCGAATTTGGCGCGAACAGCCCAAATAGTTTGATCTTCGTCGAACGATCGGACAGCCGATGTTCGAGTCGAACGTATGTTCGATTTGAACACCGAGCTCATCCCTACCCACCATGATCTGTGGTAGCCATATCCCATACTGTATATACATAGCAGATTGGGTATATACTGTGTGTGGGCTGTTTACGTAATACTTGCTGTGATGATGTGTGATTACATTCTATTGTTTATTGTGGCTTGTGGAAGTTAAGCCTGCAATTATAGGTTGTGGAACTAGCAGACAGACAGGTTAATTGAAGAGATGCTGAGGTGTCACCTGTCTGCTTGTGTAATGTTAATGAACCTCAAATATACTACAGATCCTTTCATTTGTTGAAGTCTTTTGATAATGTGGATTGGAAGACAAAAGCTAAACACAAAAGGTCATGCATAACCATTTAAACTGAAATATAAATTGGGTCTGGTCAGAGGTGTATGATGGGAGGAGGGTCAGAAGCTTCTCTCTGTGTGTATAAGAGTTGTAGTACTTTTGCAATAAAGAGTCAGTTCATTTTGGAAAGATACAGAGCGTTTTGTCTCGTTCTTTTGGAAGGATTAATTCCTATGGGAAGTGGTCGCCTGACTGTGGAGGATCGGCAGCGAATGTGTGTCCAGGAGAGGGAAGAGATCTTAAACGGTGTTTAACCCCTTTCATATTTGGGGTGCCGTTACATTGGTTGGCAGCGGTGGGATTTTCCCTCCAGTTACTGGGACACTCCAAACCACCACAGTGAATGACCAGCTATGCAGCCTGCAGGAAAGCCATGCTGAAAGACCTACTTGAGAGCCGTGGAGGGACCAGTGGGACAAAGAACAAGGCCACCCTGATCAGTGAACTAGCCGAGATGGATCAGAGGGATGGTGATGCAGGACCCCGGTCAGTTGAAGACTTGTTTCAGCAACGAGTTCGAGAGCGGTTGGCATTATATGGTGCTAACCCATCAGAGACCGCCATACAGGAAGCCATTAGAGGCATCCAGCTGCAGGATGAGCGACAAGAGAAAAAACGACAGCAAACTAGAGTGACAAGAGAGAGAACCAGAGCGACAAGAGAGAGAACTAGAGCAGCAACATGAGCCGAGAATGGCGGAAATACGGCAATCAGAGATCACCTACAGACAGCTGCTAGAATCTGCTAAGCAGCATGGTGGTGCTACCTTTGCCTGGGACTATCAGGAAAGACCAGTGGACAACTCTGAAATCCTGGCTGAAGAATCGGCAGTGAAAAATCTGAAGATTGCCATCCCTAAAGCCGAAGTGGATGATATGGAGTTCCAGGGAGCTAGGGCAGTTGGCTCATCTCCCCAGCCACAGATTACAGAAGGTATGGACTTAAGGGACTGTTCAGAGGATGTTATGGATTATGCATCGCCTGCTCAAGTACTGGCAGAAGGACAGAGTACTGCAGACCCCTGCTCTACACCCGTGGCAGTTTTGGAGGCCCGAGGTGAGAAGGTGATGGTTCCTCTTTCCCAGTGGATTTCAGAGATGCAGGGGGGAGAAGCAGCCCTTTTCCCTCCCCAACAGTTAGCCAGAGCAGATGGTGTGGAGTCCCCAGCAGAAGTGCTGGCAACAGGGCAGAGTGCTAGCAACCTCTGCCCAGCACCGGAAACAACTGTGGAGTTTCAGGGAGCCGGGGCAGTTGGCCCCTCTCTCCAGTAGTGATGAGCCGAACACCCCCGGGTTCGGTTCGCACCAGAACCCGCGAACGGACCGGAAGTTCGAACGAACATTAGAACCCTATTAAATACAATGGATGCGAACGTTCGAATTCTAAAGTGCTAATTATAACAACTATTATGCATGTTATTGTCCTAAAAAGGGTTTGGGAACCCGGGTTCTGCACCAGGGGACATGTATCAATGCAAAAAGAAGTTTTAAAAACGGTCGTTTTTCGGGAGCAGTCATTTTAATGATGCATAAAGTGAAAAAAAAAAAGTCAAATATTCCTTTAAATATCGTACCTGGGGGGTGTCTAAAGTATGCCTGTGAAGTGCCACGTGTTTCCCGTGTTTAGAACTGTCCCTGCACAAAATGACACTTCTAAAGGAAAAAAAAGCCATTTAAAACTGCTTGCGGCTTTAATGTAATGTCTGGTCCCGGTAATATGGATGAAATTCTTTAAGAAAAATGGCATAGCTACCCCATGACCCCCCCCCCCCCTACCCCAGCCCATTACCAGCCCCTTTGGGTCTTGTATGGATATTAAGGGGAACCCCGCACATAAAATAAAAAAGGCCCTATATACTCTGAACAGCCGTATACAGGCGGTGCATACAAGACAGGGACTGTAGGTTTGTTCTTATGTAGAATCTGTTTGTAATTTTGAACAGGTACATTGTTGAAGTGTAGCTCCAGCCCAAAAATCTATTTTTAAACTTTTTGGAAAACATAGGTAAGGGTTATCACCCCTGTAACATTTGTTTTGCTGTCTGTGCCCCTGTTCAGAACATTTCACCTTACTTTCCGTCCCAATGACAACTGTTTTTGAAATGTGGTGTTTTTCTTGAAACAAGGATTGCTGATAAAGCATCAGTACAGAGGAGACACCTTTCTCCCATATTTATTCTTACAGGAGAGAATTTTCCTTCCTAGTGGTAGATTTCCTCTCACTTCCTGTTGTCTTCTTGCGTTTGCAAGTAGGAGTCGTTTGTAAGTTGGATGTTTGAAAGTAGGGACCTGCCGTATATACTCTGCAGAAATAGGCCCCTTAGTTGTTGGTGTTGGCACAACACTGTAAGCACTCACAGTTACTCTTGGTTGGTGCTGGAACGCCCTGCTGTCAACTATTATATCAGGAATTTTAATTACATATAATTGTTGAACAGTGGTAGTAAAAATTGGGCCTTTGATGGTGGTGCTGGTGCCACAACACTGTAAGCCCTGACAGTTACTCTTGGTGGGTGCAGCAATGGGCCCTGCTGTGAATTATTAGATCAAGAATTGTAATTACATGCCCCTGTTGAACAGGGGCTGAAAAATTGGGCCTTAGGCACTGGTGGCACAACACTGCAACCCCTCACAGATACTGTACTTGGAGCACAGCAATGAGCCCTGTTGCAAAGTATTGCTTCAAAAATTGTAATGACACGCCCCTGTTAAACAGGGGCTGAAAAATTGGGCCTTAGGCACTGGTGGCACAACACTGCAACTCCTCACAGATACTGTACTTGGAGCACAGCAATGAGCCCTGTTGCAAAGTATTGCTTCAAAAATTGTAATTACACGCCCCTGTTAAACAGGGGCTGAAAAATTGGGCGTTAGGCACTGGTGGCGGCACCCATAAACAAAAATGATCTTCCAAGCTATCATCATCAATCGTATCATTGAGGACTCGGAGGAGGAGGATAGCCAGTCAACATAACAGCACAGGCACTCAGCATCAGCATCAGTCTTGAAGGGATGTGACATTTTAAAATCAATTAGTCTGTTATATCAGCATCAGGTGTGTGGTAGCTGGTGGTGATCCAAGACTGGTTCATCTTGATGAAAGTCAGTCGATCAACCGAGTCGGTGGACAGGCGCACCCTGTGATCCGTGACAAATCCTCCAGCAGCACTGAATGTGCGTTCCGAAAGAACGCTGGATGCAGGACAGGCCAGTAGCTCAATTGCATACTGTGCAAGCTCTGGCCAGTGATCCATCCTCAAGACCCAGTAAGCCAGAGGATTTTCGGTGGGGAAGGTGTCCAAGTCTGACCTTGCCCCTAGATATTCCTGCACCATGTTTATCAGACGCTGGCGATGGTTGCTGGAACCAATCATACTTTGGGGCTGCGGACTAAAGAATTGTCTGAACGCATCGGTCAGACGGCCACCTTCCCCACCGCTCCTTCTTTGACTGGCCGAAGCCTCAGCAACTCGTTGTCCAGGACCAGGAGTTTGCAACCTCCCAGTCTCTGGGAACGCGTTGCACAGACCTTTCTGCAAGGCCTCCCGGAGTTGTCTCATCCTCTGCTCCCTCTGCGACGGTAACATAAGGTCCGCAACCTTACCCTTGTACCGTGGATCAAGGAGAGTGGCCAGCCAGTAATGGTCCCTCTCCTTGATCCGAAGAATACGAGGATCCTTCCGCAGACTTTGCAGGATCAGGGAGGCCATGCAGCGTAGGTTTGCTGAGGCATTCGCTCCGGAGTCCTCTGGGTCACTAAGGACGACATGATCCGCAGCCACCTCCTCCCAGCCACGTACAAGTCCACTGGTTTCTTGGGACTGTAAATCATCCCTAAAAGACTGCTGCTGATGATGCTGAGTGCCAGCCTCCACCTCCATGCTGACACAATCCTCCTCCTCCTCCTCCTCCTCCTCCTCCTCTTCCTGTGCGATGGGTGGGACAGAAGGAACACTGTCTGGGTAAAGGGGGCCTTGAGAGGCAAGGAAGTCCTCCTCTTCCTGCCTCTGTTCTGCCTCAAGTGCCCTGTCCATTATTCCACGCAGCGTGTGCTCCAACAGGTGGACAAGAGGTACAGTGTCACTGATGCATGCACTGTCACTGCTCACCATCCTCGTGGCCTCCTCAAATGGTGCCAGGACAGTGCATGCATCCCTGATCATGCCCCACTGGCGTGGAGAAAAAAAACCAAGCTCCCCTGACCCTGTCCTGGTGCCGTAGTCGCACAGGTACTCATTGATGGCCCTCTGCTGCGTGTGCAGCCGCTGCAGCATGGCCAACGTTGAGTTCCACCTGGTGGGCATGTCACATATAAGGCGGTTCTTGGGCAGGTTCAACTCCTTTTGCAGCTCAGCCAGGCGAGCACTGGCATTATAAGATCTGCGGAAATGCACACAGACTTTCCTGGCCTGCCTCAGGACATCCTGTAAGCCCGGGTACCTGCCCAAGAACCGCTGCACCACCAGGTTAAGGACGTGAGCCACACAGGGCACATGGGTCAGTTGTCCCTGTCGGAGGGCGGAGAGGAGGTTGGTGCCATTGTCGCAAACCACCATTCCTGGCTTAAGCTGGCGTGGCGTCAACCACCTCTCGGCCTGGCCCTGCAGAGCAGACAGGACCTCTGCCCCAGTGTGGCTTCTGTCCCCCAAACACACCAGCGCAAGCACGGCATGGCATCTTTTTGCCTGCGTACTTGCGTAGCCCCGTGAACGGCTACGGAGCACCGCTGGTTCATAGGACAAACCACAGGAAGAGGCCATGGAGGAAGAAGAAGAGGAGGGGGTGGAGGAGAGAGGTGTGTCACAACCAGTAGTAGCATTTTGGAGGCGTGGCGGTGGGACAACCTCCAACACTACTGCACCTTGTCCTGAATCCTTCCCAGCTGCCAAAAGAGTGACCCAATGGGCCGTGAAAGAAAGGTAACGTCCCTGTCCATGCCTGCTGGACCATGAGTCAGCGGTAATATGCACCTTACCGCTGACCGCCCTGTCCAGCGAGGCCAAGACATTGCCTTCCACATGCCGGTAGAGAGCCGGAATAGCCTTCCGTGAGAAAAAGTGGCGTTTGGGAACCTGCCACTGAGGAACCGCACATTGCACAAACTCACGGAAGGGGGCCGAGTCTACCAACTGAAAAGGCAGCAGTTGAAGCGCTAGCAATTTAGCCAAGCTAGCATTCAACCGCTGGGCATGTGGATGGCTGGGAGTGAACTTCTTTCGACGGTCCAGCAGCTGGGGCAGGGAAATTTGCCTGCTAGAATCGGACGTCGGTGTACTGCTAGCAGAGTGGGCGCAAGTACTTGGCTGTGACACACCTAATTCTACACCTTCATTCCTCTCAGTGCATGTTTCAGAGAGGACTGAAGTTATAGTGGGGTTGGAGATCCCAGCTGATGCGGTGCAAGGAGAGGTCCGCTTTGTTCTTTGGTGTGGGTCTTTGAGGTAGGCTTGCCAACGAGCTGCATGGCAGGTCAACATATGTCTGGTCAGGCATGTGGTACCCAAGCGGCTGATGTTTTGGCCACGCGATATACGCTTGAGACATATGTTGCAAACAGCAGCTGTGCGATCTGATGCACTAGCCTCAAAAAAGGCCCACACCAAAGAACTTTTTGAATGACGGGCAGAGGCAGCGCCCTGCACAGGCGGAGCTCTGCGGTGTGATTCCGTCGGTGTACTGCCCTTACGCTGGCCACCAAAGGGCATCCTGCCTCGTTGGAGATGTGCCTCCTCCTCATCCTCCTCCTCCTCCTCTCTCCTATTAGGCACCCACGTGGAGTCATTGACCTCATCATCCCCTCCCTCCTCATCACTGGAGCCAATCTGGCAGTATGCTGCAGCTGCTGGAACATGACTGCCAGATTGGTGTCCTTCTTGAGCATCCCCTCTGTCTGCTCTCACGCTACTGCCTTCCTCTAGCTGGGTTTCATCATCAGACCCTTCGAAACGCTGGGCATCCTCCTGGAGCATGTACCCAACACTGTGCTGAAACAGTTCGGGGGACTCCTCAGGAGGAGGACATGGTGGGTCTAGGGAAGGAGTGACTGATGATTTGTCTGACATTGATACCAGGGAAGACGACGCTTTGGCAGCTGCTTTTCCAGTACCCTGAGCCTGGGTGAGAGAGGATGAGGAGGAGGAGGAGGGCTTGGTCATCCACTCTACCAAGTCTTCGGCATGATGTGGCTCAACATGTCCAGCTGCCGAAAAGAAGGACAAGCGTGTCCCATGGCCATGTGCTGATGACAATGCACCGCGTCCACGACCAGCACTGTTGCCCCCAGACACAGAGCCTGCTTGCCCTCTTTTATTGCCTCCTGACTGTCTGCCTCTCCTTGTTTGCCTTCCAGACATTCTAATAGATGGCCTGCAGGGAGATGGGAAAAAAGCAATAAGGGCTACCTTCAGGTGTCCTTCTCTGTCCCTGGAAACAAGGACTTGCAGAGTGAAAGAAAAAAAACACTCTCCCTACCTACAGTTTTCTGTCCCTAGAAAAAATTTTTTTTTTAATCACAATATAGCACAAGGAAAATTAACTCACTGTCCTTACAGGTCCCTGGAAACAAGGACTTGCAGAGTGAAAGAAAAAAAACACTCTCCCTACCTACAGTTTTCTGTCCCTAGAAAAAAATGTTTTTTTTAATCACAATATAGCAAAAGGACAATTCACTCACTGTCCTTCCAGGTCCCTGGAAACAAGGACTTGCAGAGTGAAAGAAACTGACACTGTCCCTACCTAGAGTTTTCTGTCCCTAGAATAAATGTTTTTTTTAATCACAATATAGCAAAAGGACAATTCACTCACTGTCCTTCCAGGTCCCTGGAAACAAGGACTTGCAGAGTGAAAGAAACTGACACTGTCCCTACCTAGAGTTTTCTGTCCCTAGAATAAATGTTTTTTTTAATCACAATATAGCAAAAGGACAATTCACTCACTGTCCTTCCAGGTCCCTGGAAACAAGGACTTGCAGAGTGAAAGAAACTGACACTGTCCCTACCTAGAGTTTTCTGTCCCTAGAATAAATGTTTTTTTTAATCACAATATAGCAAAAGGACAATTCACTCACTGTCCTTCCAGGTCCCTGGAAACAAGGACTTGCAGAGTGAAAGAAACTGACACTGTCCCTACCTAGAGTTTTCTGTCCCTGGAATAAATGTTTTTTTCAGCACAATATAGCACAAGGACAATTAACTCACTGTCCTTACAGGTCCCTGGAAACAAGGACTTGCAGAGTGAAAGAAAAAAAATACTCTCCCTACCTACAGTTTTCTGTCCCTAGAAAAAAATGTTTTTTTTAATCACAATATAGCAAAAGGACAATTCACTCACTGTCCTTCCAGGTCCCTGGAAACAAGGACTTGCAGAGTGAAAGAAACTGACACTGTCCCTACCTAGAGTTTTCTGTCCCTAGAATAAATGTTTTTTTTAATCACAATATAGCAAAAGGACAATTCACTCACTGTCCTTCCAGGTCCCTGGAAACAAGGACTTGCAGAGTGAAAGAAACTGACACTGTCCCTACCTAGAGTTTTCTGTCCCTAGAATAAATGTTTTTTTTAATCACAATATAGCAAAAGGACAATTCACTCACTGTCCTTCCAGGTCCCTGGAAACAAGGACTTGCAGAGTGAAAGAAACTGACACTGTCCCTACCTAGAGTTTTCTGTCCCTAGAATAAATGTTTTTTTTAATCACAATATAGCAAAAGGACAATTCACTCACTGTCCTTCCAGGTCCCTGGAAACAAGGACTTGCAGAGTGAAAGAAACTGACACTGTCCCTACCTAGAGTTTTCTGTCCCTAGAATAAATGTTTTTTTTAATCACAATATAGCAAAAGGACAATTCACTCACTGTCCTTCCAGGTCCCTGGAAACAAGGACTTGCAGAGTGAAAGAAACTGACACTGTCCCTACCTAGAGTTTTCTGTCCCTAGAATAAATGTTTTTTTTAATCACAATATAGCACAAGGAAAATTAACTCACTGTCCTTACAGGTCCCTGGAAACAAGGACTTGCAGAGTGAAAGAAAAAAAACACTCTCCCTACCTACAGTTTTCTGTCCCTAGAAAAAAATGTTTTTTTTAATCACAATATAGCAAAAGGACAATTCACTCACTGTCCTTCCAGGTCCCTGGAAACAAGGACTTGCAGAGTGAAAGAAACTGACACTGTCCCTACCTAGAGTTTTCTGTCCCTAGAATAAATGTTTTTTTTAATCACAATATAGCACAAGGAAAATTAACTCACTGTCCTTACAGGTCCCTGGAAACAAGGACTTGCAGAGTGAAAGAAAAAAAACACTCTCCCTACCTACAGTTTTCTGTCCCTAGAAAAAAATGTTTTTTTTAATCACAATATAGCAAAAGGACAATTCACTCACTGTCCTTCCAGGTCCCTGGAAACAAGGACTTGCAGAGTGAAAGAAACTGACACTGTCCCTACCTAGAGTTTTCTGTCCCTGGAATAAATGTTTTTTTCAGCACAATATAGCACAAGGACAATTAACTCACTGTCCTTACAGGTCCCTGGAAACAAGGACTTGCAGAGTGAAAGAAAAAAAATACTCTCCCTACCTACAGTTTTCTGTCCCTAGAAAAAAATGTTTTTTTTAATCACAATATAGCAAAAGGACAATTCACTCACTGTCCTTCCAGGTCCCTGGAAACAAGGACTTGCAGAGTGAAAGAAACTGACACTGTCCCTACCTAGAGTTTTCTGTCCCTGGAATAAATGTTTTTTTCAGCACAATATAGCACAAGGACAATTAACTCACTGTCCTTACAGGTCCCTGGAAACAAGGACTTGCAGAGTGAAAGAAAAAAAATACTCTCCCTACCTACAGTTTTCTGTCCCTAGAAAAAAATGTTTTTTTTAATCACAATATAGCAAAAGGACAATTCACTCACTGTCCTTCCAGGTCCCTGGAAACAAGGACTTGCAGAGTGAAAGAAACTGACACTGTCCCTACCTAGAGTTTTCTGTCCCTGGAATAAATGTTTTTTTCAGCACAATATAGCACAAGGACAATTAACTCACTGTCCTTACAGGTCCCTGGAAACAAGGACTTGCAGAGTGAAAGAAAAAAAATACTCTCCCTACCTACAGTTTTCTGTCCCTAGAAAAAAATGTTTTTTTTAATCACAATATAGCAAAAGGACAATTCACTCACTGTCCTTCCAGGTCCCTGGAAACAAGGACTTGCAGAGTGAAAGAAACTGACACTGTCCCTACCTAGAGTTTTCTGTCCCTAGAATAAATGTTTTTTTTAATCACAATATAGCAAAAGGACAATTCACTCACTGTCCTTCCAGGTCCCTGGAAACAAGGACTTGCAGAGTGAAAGAAACTGACACTGTCCCTACCTAGAGTTTTCTGTCCCTAGAATAAATGTTTTTTTTAATCACAATATAGCAAAAGGACAATTCACTCACTGTCCTTCCAGGTCCCTGGAAACAAGGACTTGCAGAGTGAAAGAAACTGACACTGTCCCTACCTAGAGTTTTCTGTCCCTAGAATAAATGTTTTTTTTAATCACAATATAGCAAAAGGACAATTCACTCACTGTCCTTCCAGGTCCCTGGAAACAAGGACTTGCAGAGTGAAAGAAACTGACACTGTCCCTACCTAGAGTTTTCTGTCCCTAGAATAAATGTTTTTTTTAATCACAATATAGCAAAAGGACAATTCACTCACTGTCCTTCCAGGTCCCTGGAAACAAGGACTTGCAGAGTGAAAGAAACTGACACTGTCCCTACCTAGAGTTTTCTGTCCCTAGAATAAATGTTTTTTTTAATCACAATATAGCACAAGGAAAATTAACTCACTGTCCTTACAGGTCCCTGGAAACAAGGACTTGCAGAGTGAAAGAAAAAAAACACTCTCCCTACCTACAGTTTTCTGTCCCTAGAAAAAAATGTTTTTTTTAATCACAATATAGCAAAAGGACAATTCACTCACTGTCCTTCCAGGTCCCTGGAAACAAGGACTTGCAGAGTGAAAGAAACTGACACTGTCCCTACCTAGAGTTTTCTGTCCCTGGAATAAATGTTTTTTTCAGCACAATATAGCACAAGGACAATTAACTCACTGTCCTTACAGGTCCCTGGAAACAAGGACTTGCAGAGTGAAAGAAAAAAAATACTCTCCCTACCTACAGTTTTCTGTCCCTAGAAAAAAATCTTTTTTTTAATCACAATATAGCAAAAGGACAATTCACTCACTGTCCTTCCAGGTCCCTGGAAACAAGGACTTGCAGAGTGAAAGAAACTGACACTGTCCCTACCTAGAGTTTTCTGTCCCTAGAATAAATGTTTTTTTTAATCACAATATAGCAAAAGGACAATTCACTCACTGTCCTTCCAGGTCCCTGGAAACAAGGACTTGCAGAGTGAAAGAAACTGACACTGTCCCTACCTAGAGTTTTCTGTCCCTAGAATAAATGTTTTTTTAATCACAATATAGCAAAAGGACAATTCACTCACTGTCCTTCCAGGTCCCTGGAAACAAGGACTTGCAGAGTGAAAGAAACTGACACTGTCCCTACCTAGAGTTTTCTGTCCCTAGAATAAATGTTTTTTTTAATCACAATATAGCAAAAGGACAATTCACTCACTGTCCTTCCAGGTCCCTGGAAACAAGGACTTGCAGAGTGAAAGAAACTGACACTGTCCCTACCTAGAGTTTTCTGTCCCTAGAATAAATGTTTTTTTTTAAGCACACTATAGCAGAAGCACAAAACACACTGACACTCTCCCTACCTATCCTTCTCTTTCCCTAAACTAAAGGAATCCAGGTTAAGCAAGAAAGAAATAACAGTCACTGTCCCTGCCTATGCTACTCTATCCCTGCTCCGGAACACACTACACTAGGCCGCCGTGCTGGCGGCCTTTTATAGTGTGGGGCGTGTACTAAACACCCTCAGCAATAATTGGCCACAGGCATCCTGCCTGTGGCCAATCATTGCTCTCCTCGCTGCCGGCGCTGTGATTGGCCAAGCATGCGGGGTCACAGTGCATGCTTGGCCAATCACAGCGCCTGGATGACACTGCGATGGCGTAGTGCATTGTGGGCCGTTCGCGTCACTCGAATTTGGCGCGAACGGCCCAAATCGTTCGATCTTCGTCGAACGATCGAACAGCCAATGTTCGAGTCGAACGTATGTTCGACTCGAACACGAAGCTCATCCCTACTCTCCAGCAACAAGCTGAGGTGGTAAAGCTTTTACCCCCAGCTGAATCACTGGCAGCAGGGCAGAATGCTACTGGCCTCTGCACACAACTGCAACTTGAGCGGATATCGGTGGATGGGACTGCGGTCTCCACTCACAGCAACCCAGCACAAGAGCTGGCAACAGAGCAGAGTGCCGCGGGCCTCTGCTCTCAACTAACAGAAGAGGGAGTTCCTGTGGTACTGGATGGGACTTCGGTCCTCACTGACGCAACCCCAGAAAATGGTGTGACACTGAGACAGGAGGATGTCAGCCTTGCTTTGCAAGCACTGGGGGATTTTCACCTACCACAAGTGGATGGGACTTCAGTTTCCACTTGTATACTCCAGAGATGCTGGGCAGTCGGCCCAGATCCCCAACCGCATGACGGACTGAGCCCAGTCACCCTGTCTTCTCTCCAGCAGCTGAAAGGACCCCAGGGAGAAGGGCCAGTCCAGGCCTCTCGCCAGCGGCGGGTATGTTCTCTGAGAGAGGCAGAGGTTGACCGGGGAAGTAATGCTCTGTTTGGAGCAATTTATTTGGGGTACTGTGTGGATACCGGCATTAGGGGAATGGAACTATGGACTACCTTTGGAGTCAACCTGTCTGGGGTCTCCTCCTGTGTTAGTCTCCTGCCGAAAGGGGAGAGATGTAACGGGAAGGCCCGGGGAACCCAGAATCCCTTAGAAAGTATGAGATATCCTTGCTTCAGCTTCCCCAATGCCTTTTATGTGAAAACCACCCTGTGTCCCTATTAGGGGCACAGGGTGAATGAGAACCCCACCATGATCTGTGATAGCCATATCCCATACTGTATATACATAGCAGATTGGGTATATACTGTGTGTGGGCTATTTATGTAATACTTGCTGTGATGATGTGTGATTACATTCTATTGTTTATTGTGGCTTGTGGGAGTTAAGCCTGTAATTATAGGTTGTGGAACTAGCAGACAGACAGGTTAATTGAAGAGATGCTGAGGTGTCACCTGTCTGCTTGTATAATGTTAATGAACCTCAAATATGCTACAGATCCTTTCATTTGGTGAAGTCTTTTGATAATGTGGATTGGGAGACAAAAGCTAAACACAAAAGGTCATGCATAACCATTTAAACTGAAATGTAAATTGGGTCTGGTCAGAGGTGTATGATGGGAGGAGGGTCAGAAGCTTCTCTCTGTGTGTATAAGAGTTGTAGTACTTTTGCAATAAAGAGTCAGTTCATTTTGGAAAGATACAGAGCATTTTGTCTCGTTCTTTTGGAAGGATTAATTCCTATGGGAAGTGGTCGTCTGACTGTGGAGGATCGGCAGCGAATGTGTGTCCAGGAGAGGGAAGAGATCTTAAATGGTGTTTAACCCCTTTCATATTTGGGGTGCCGTTACACCCAACAACAACACCGCTCAACCTCCTCGCACAGGAGGATACGGGCTTTTAGTGCGGTGTGCCTCTCTCTTCCTGCGAGGAGCCAAAGTTAATGCAGGTAAACAAAGGGGTCTGTGCGCTACACAAGACACAAGTGTGTTTTCTGTTCTAGGTTCCCCCTTCTCTTTCCTCTTTCCCGGCCCCACCAAACCCCCCCTCCCCCCCCTTTTCCCCCACCCCATTTCCCACCCCTTCCTCTTTTTTTTCTCCCCCTCACCCTCTGTTTTCCGTTCCCCATACTATGGTCCAGTTTATGGCTCTCTGTGCTTACATTCGGGTCATCAACTCCATTTAACAGTTGTCTCTCTCAATGTTATAACCTAAAGCTTTAGTGGTTATTTTTGCAGTATTTTGTTTGTTATACGTATTGAGTGTTATATGTTTTATCTTCTGCGCCCAGCACCAGGCCTAGGCATTTTCCATTATGCCAGGTTATGGTTTCTGGGCAATAGAAGATCTGTTTTGTGTTTTTTTTACAGCCCCAAGACATGCTCAACCAGCATGTATATGTGGCATTTCTATCAACTGTCAAATTAAGCCCTACTGAATTTGTAGCTCAGGGTCATTGGAAGGAAGTGGAAGTCCCCCTTAGGTCCCAGCCCAGAGTAGATTATGTCTGTGAAATGGGAGGTATGTGGCCACCCAAGCCGTTGCTGAAGCTAGTCGGTCTCTTTCAGTAGTGACTGACGTTTTTCTTCACCAATGGCATCTCTGAGACAACCCTCCATTCATGTCTCCAGCGTCACATCCGCCCACAGTCCTCGGACCGTCGTTGCCCTAGAGCGCATGCGCCGGCCGTTGCGTGCAGGGTGTACGCTAATTGGCCGGCTCAGGTGACGTAGGGCGCGAGTCTATGAGTGAGACGTACATATAACAGGGTGACACCATTAACTCCTCAGCTGAACGTTGAGGAGTGTAGTCACCCCACCGACTTGGTGGATGATCTTTTTTAGGTTTGAATGTGGATGCAGTGTGGAACCTCACTTTGGTATGTACAGCTGGAAAGATGTTATACAGTAACTTTGCTGTTCAGCAACCCCATGCTGGAATCTTTTATGCTATCCTTGTTTTCTTTTTTGCTTTTATTAGATTGGTGCTTATTACTGGCTTCTTTGCCAGCGAGGTTATGCTGATAGAGGGACCTTTGAAATTACCTACATCGGCATGCCCTAAGCCAGTAGCCATTTGACAATAAGGTATATATTTATATATCATCAAACACTGTGTTCAGCCAATTTTACCAGTTTGGAAATTCTCTCACTCTGAGTTTAATTACTTTGTTTTCCTTTCTTACTCTTCACTACTATGGCTTATTGCCATTCAATGTGTTTTAAATTTTTCAGTGTAAACAATACCATACCTTTTGACCATATCCAAGCAAGTTGCAAGTGTTGCTGTAGCAGCATCTTTCCACCACTTAATTCAGATATTTTTAATACTCTGTTTATATACCGCATTTTTCGGCGTATAACACGCACTTTTTTCCCCTTAAAATCAGGGGAAAATCGTGGGTGCGTGTTATACGCCGATCCCCGCTGATCCCCCGCTGATCTGAGCGAGCGGAGCCGAGAAGTACACTCGGCTTTACTCAGCTCTCGCAGTCACGCCCACCTCCACTGATTGCGAGCGCCGCTGACATACAGAAAGCCGAGTGTACTTCGGCTAGTCTCGGCTCCTCTCGCAGTCCCGCCCCTGACTGTGAGCAGAGCCGAGTCTAGCCGAACTACACTCGGCTTTCTGTATGTCAGCGGCGTAATCAGTGGAGATGGGCGGGACTGCGAGAGGAGCCGAGTCTAGCCGAAGTACCCTCGGCTCCGCTCGCTCCTCTCCACAGCGGAAATCGGCGCCAATTTCAAGGCTGCAAGGACACTGGGCAATGCTGCAATTGCATTGCGCAAGGCTGCAAGGACACTGGGCAAGGCTGCAAGGACACTGGACAAGGCTGCAAGGACACTGGACAAGGCTGCAAGGACACTGGGCAAGGCTGCAAGGACACTGGGCAAGGCTGCAGATGGACACTGGGCAAGGCTGCAGATGGACACTGGGCAAGGCTGCAATGATGGATGGACAAGGCTGCATTTAAATGTAAGTTTTTTTTCCTTGAACTTCCCTTCTAAAAGTTTTTTCCCTTAAAATTCCCTCCTAAACTTGGGGTGCGTGTTATACGCCGATAAATACGGTACTTCTTTAAGGTATGTCAATACTGTGCTATATAAAAGCCCTTTTCCCAATTTTATTTATAAAAGATATCTATGATTAGTTCATCAAGCTCCAACAACCAAGTTACTTATGTCTAATTGTAATTGTTTTCTACAGTTTCTTGTATTTGAGTTCCCTATTCCACATCCAATCCCAAGGTTCACAGACCCACCACCCTCGTTTTATACGACTCAAAAGTAGGTCTTCAAATTTTATATTTTGGTCTATTAGGCCCTTCCTCCCTTTATTTGTGGATACTACATGCGAGTTATGCAATTTTTTGCATTTGGTGTAATATTATATCCTTCTCATTAGATTTACAGTGCACGTCTCCATACTCTCCCACACGGGGTTGCATAGCCTACATGCTGCGCCTTGTTTTGGGTTTTAGGGGGACCTAGCCCCGTTTTCCATCTGGGGTTACCACCCCTCCCGGTGCCTTCACTGTAAACCCAGGAAGGGCTGACAGTTCAATTTCTCCTTAACCAGTACCACTTGTCGTGGTGAGTGTTTTAAATATGTTTGCTTTGAATATGTCAATTACAATATACTGCGATTATGTGATTATCTAATAAATACACTCTCTTTATAACCTAGAAGCTCCTGAAGAAGCGATTACACAGACATCGCGAAACATGTAGTGCTCAGTTTTTACGTTTTTAAGTCTACAGTATCTCGTGGACCCCAATCCAAGGAGCTATCTCTATCCTATGTGGTATTATGTCTTGTTGACTATTTTTGCAGGAATTTATCATTTTGAGATATACTCCCTGGAAGTTCCACATGATCTGTATGTTTTATTATCATTCTTTTGTATTCTACTGGTAGATAAAATTATGTCATTATTTCTTGTATTCAAGTGAAATATTAAAAAAAATTTTTTTTATAATTACGTGCCTATAAAGTAAATTTCTTCTATTCAATTAGATTTCCAATCACAATTGGGACGTGGCACATGGTTTATTAGAGGTGCTGATTACCACCTGAGAGCATCAGTAATCAATTTAGCCGAAGAAAGGAAACAAACAAATGCAGCCATCACATCTAAAGTCCTGTACACACGATCAGATTTCCTATGGATTCTAATCCGATGGATTTTTCCATCGGTAATCCGATGAAGCTGACTTCCATCAGTCTTGCCTACGCCGTGACGTAAAACACTCCGACAACCCGAGAAAAATTAAGTTCAATGCTTCTGAGCATGCGTCGACTTGATTCTGAGCATGCGTGGGTTTTTTGTCCGATGGAGTTCCACACAGACGATCAGGATTTGCTATCGTTTTTCTTCCCATCGGATAAATTTAAAACATGTTCTACTTTTTCTCACCGATGGAAAAAAGACCGATGGGGCCCATACACAATCGGTTTGTCCGATGAGAAAAGTCCATCGGACTGTTTTCATCGGTAAAACCGATCGTGTGTACACGGCATAAGATTTGGTAACTGCATAATAACAAATGTTCGCTTTTGGATTTGACACTGCTTTCATGCCGCATACACACGATCGTAATTTCCGACAACAAATGTTCGATGTGAGCTTTTGGTCGGATATTCCGACCGTGTGTAGGCTCCATCGGACATTTGCTGTCGGAATTTCTGACAACAAATATTTGAGAGTTCTTGTCGGAAATTGCGATCGTGTGTAGCCATTTCCGACGCACAAAAGTGCTGCACATGCTCAGGAACCAATTCGACGCATGCTCGGAATCATTGTACTTCATTTTTCTTGGCTCATCGTAGTGTTGTACGTCTCCGCATTCTTGACTATTGGAATTTCCGAGCAACATTTGTGCGACCGTGTGTATCCAAGACAAGTTTGAGCCAACATCCGTCAGAAAAAAAAACACGGTTTTGTTGTCGGAAATTCCGATCATGTGTACGAGGCATTAGGAGGCATATGATCCACATTATCAGATGGTAAGATAGAGTAGGAAAGGTCTAGTAATGCTTATGCCGCGTACACACGGCCGTTTTTAATCTATCTATCTATCTTTAATCTATCTATTGTGAAAAAAAATGCTCGAGCAAAGCGGGGTGACATACAACACGTTCGACAACACGTACGACGGCACTATAAAGGGCAAGTTCCATTCGGATGGCGCCACCCTCGTGTTAGTAAAGTTTGGTGAGAGAAGATTTGCGCTTTTCAGCCTTGTGCTCTTCAGTCCGTTACAGCGTGACGAATGTGCTATCTCCATTCTGAACGCTAGTTTTACCAGAACGAGCGCTCCCGTCTCATAACTTGCTTCTGAGCATGCGTGGTTTTTTCCCGTCATTAAAGCGTACACACAGCCGTTTTTCACGACTAGAAAAACAATGTGAAAAACGACGAGAAAAAATAGAGCATGTTCTAACTTTTTAATGCCCATTTTTCTCATCGAGAAAAATGCTCTGGAGCCTACACACGATCGTTTTTAATGACCAATTTAAAAAATTGCATTTTTCTCGTCATGAAAAATGGTTGTGTGTACGTGGCATAATATGTTAATAATGTTGGAAGATGAGCAGTGCTAGTCCATATACATCTCTTGTACTATACTGATACCTACTACAATTGTACTGATATCTATTTAAATATGCTGTTCAAAAAATTAATAAAGACAAAATTCATATACAATAAAGTGCTAAGTCCAATAAATTTATGCGATCAAATATCTCAATAAATACACTGTGCAAAAAATAAAAATGCAGTAAAGTGCCAGTGCAATAAACCTGTGCAATCAACTATGTTCATACTGTATAAACGCACCAGCACTTTTCTGCATATGAGTTTTTTGCACAGTGTATCTAATGAAATATTTGATTGCATAAGTTTATTGCACTTAGCACTTTAATGTATATGAATTTTGTCTTTAGAAATTTTTTGCACAGCATATTTAAATAGATATTCGTGCAATTGTAATAGCTATTAGCATAGTATCAGAGGTGTATATGGACTAGCGCTGCTCATCTTCCAACATTATTGAGATTTGATGGTTTCATCAAAATTAGGGTAGCAGCTTTACGTTTTTAGATTTGTCTTCATTGTAATTTGTGTAGCAGTTTCATTTGTATCTTAATCCTTATATGTTAACTGCAATCTATCTTTTCCCAGATCTAGATGTGCTAGAACTGTACAGCAAATAGTAGTATGCCCTAAGAACCTGGACCATGAATATCTCTGTAATTTTATCTGACTGTCTTAGGGTACTAGTTCCTCTCTAGTCTGAGTACACCTACAAGCTCCATTATGAAGGCAACGGTGCCTTGTCAGTCTCAGAATGCATGGCTGATACATCTCCTGCCAGTATCAGCTGGTGTTTTTTTTTTGTTTTGGGGGGGGGGACAACCACCCCCCGAGCTGTCTGCCGGTTGGTCTGGCACTAACCCCATCTAGGTGGCAGGTGGCGGGCAGTGGCTCCTGTGTCCTCTCCTCCATCACGTCGGCTTCCAGCATGCAACTCCTTCCCTCCTCCTAGGCGTCCAATAGGATCGCCTGTTTTTTCAGACAATCAGGTGACAGGTCTCAAGACCTGCTTCCTGATTGGCCGGGAGAAGGATCAGTATTACAATAGCGAATATTCATTTGCTGTTGTACCACACCTGGGTGGACTCCGCTCACATTCTCTGTGCCCCGAGCCCACCCTACTTTGAAGCCTATTAGAGCCTCTGGCTCTTATCAGGTGCTTAAAAAAAATAATTTAAAAAAACACCCCCGCCATTGTAATTGATGCCTCCAGCATCCTGCAAGGGGCCAGACGCATTAATGGCTGGGGGGGGGGCGGCGATGTATAGGGGGGGCCCATGCGCCATTAATGGACCGGCAGCGCTTGACCTCTGTAGAGCAACAAATCCTAGCATGTTCCATTGGCATTACCCCTACCTCTGCAGATGTGCAAACTCATGTATGTCTGACAGGTGTCCTGCTTTGCATAAGTCCCAGCTTACTCCCTCATAGCAACATTTCACACTTGCTTCTCAGAAGTACTGGCTAGCTGTAGAAATCATACAGCATTCATGTGCTGCTTGTTAAGGATAGTTGAATGAACATAGCCTGTGCTTCCAAACGCACCAAAGAAAAATAGCATTCAGCAGTCAAAACCGCAAGATGCAACTCCAGAATTTCTGTGTAAAATTCCTTCTCAAGTAAGAGCATGAGAGGCAGCAATCTACTGCAGATCATAAGTCAGCAGGGAGGCCTTAATGCTTTAGAGATAAAGTGAAAGAGGCCTTAATGCTTTAGAGATAAAGTGAAAGAGGCCTTAAAGGGGTTGTAAAGGTTTGTTTTTTATTTTCTAAATAGGTTCCTTTAAGCTAGTGCATTGTTGGTTCACTTACCTTTTCCTTAGATTTCCCTTCTAAATATTTTTTTTCTTTGTTTTCTTTGTCTGAATTTCTCACTTCCTGTTCCTCAGTAAGCTGTTCAGTAAGCTGTTCTGGCTGACTAACCACCACTCGGATGATGGGGGCAAGCTTACTGAGGAGAAACAGGAAGTGAGAAATTCAGACAAAGAAAAAAAACATTTAGAAGGGTAATCAAAGGAAAAGGTAAGTCAACCAACAATGCACTAGCTTAAAGGAACCTATTTAGAAAATAAAAAACGAACCTTTACAACCCCTTTAATGCTTTAGAGATAAAGTGAAAGAGGCCTTAATGCTTTAGGCTGGGGTAGAGAGAGACTGCCCCTGTACACTGACAAAAACTGGACAGGAAACCAGGATTTGCATGCAATTATCATCTCTAATGCCGCGTACACACAATCATTTTTCCCGTCGGGAAAAATGAAATTTTTTCCTTTGGACGAGAAAAACGATCGTCTGTGGGCTTTTTGCCGTTTTTCCCGACGGGAAAAACGGCATTAATCACGATGAGAAAAATTAGAACATGTTCTAATTTTTCTCGTCGTTTTTCCTGACATTCCTTCCGCGGCAGTGTTTCCCATAGGGAAACACTGCCGCGGAGCCCATAGACGATCGTTTTTCTCGTCATTTTAAAAAATGACGAGAAAAATTACCGTGTGTGGGGAACAAGCTGTTCCCTCGTTTAAAATGTCATTATTCACGGCGGTTTTTAAACCGCCGTGAATAATGATCGTGTGTACGCGGCATAATACTTTTCAATCCCAGAAGTAAATGATGACCCTGGTTAAAGATAGGGTTGCCACCTGTCCGGGATTTGAGTGATTTTGAATCATGTGTCCGACTGTGGCTCTGTGCTCTATCTGCTCTGCTGGTGGCTGAGGGAGGAACATAACTAGTTAATGTTATCAGGCACAAGTTTTTATCTTTTTTCAGCAGTTTCCACAATGTAATCTGAGTCCTGACTTCCACTTCTATTCCAATCCGCTGGACAATGTAATTATCGGGAACCGCAGCACAAGGATTTCTCTCAGCCAGGACTATTTGATGATTTTCGGGCTCAGGTGGAGTAATCCTTGTGCTGCGGTTCCCGGCAATTACAAGTGGACTTCAGGATTACATTGTTGGAACTGCTGAATAAAGATAAGAACTTGTGCCTGATAACATTAACTAGTCATGTTCCACTCTCGACCACCAGCTGAGCAGATAGAGCTCAGAGCCACAGTGCGGTCTGGATCACCACAAGAGGTAAGCACTTGAGCCCAGGGGGTTAACCACTTAACGACCGCTCACTGTATATATACGTCGGCAGAATGGCACCGACAGGCACAATCACGTAGAGCATACGTGATTGCATTTGTACAGTTGGGGGGTCCGATCGGACCCCCCTCCTATACAGTGAGCGGTGGCTAAGTGTCCGGGAGCATTCCGGGATGAGGGGGCAGCCATTCGTTTCTGGCCACCCCCTCGCGATCGCTCCCGGCGAATGGAAATGCCCCCTCTGTCTGTGTCAGACAGAGGGAGCAGGAGGAAGTGATGTCATCTCTGGTGCGGCGCTCACATATACCGAGCGCCGTACAAGAGAAGATATCAGGTTAGTGCACACAACACTACACTGACACCAGGACACATAGGGACATAAATCGCCCCCCCAGGCCCCCCAGATCACCCCAGATCACCCCCCAGATCACCCCCCCAGCCCCCAGTCACAGTGTCACTGATTGCAGTGACCATTTATTTATCACTGCAATCAGTGACATTTGTGACTGTAAAAGTGTCACCAAAGTTTAGTCTTAGGTCCAGTGTAGCCCCCTAACCCCCCCTAATAAAGGTTTAACCCCCTGATCACCCCCCAGATAACCCTTTCACTGCCTATCACCACTGTCGCTTAGCGATCATTTTTCTGATCGCTGTCTTAGCGTCAGTGATGCCGATCGGCAGCCAGTAATTTTTTTTAGGTTCGCCGCAGGTTTTTATAGCGTCAGGTACCCCAATATATTATCTAATAAAGGTTTAACCCCCTTGATCGCCCCCAGGTAACCCTTTCACCCCCTATCACCACTGTCACTAAGCGATCGTTTTTCTAAACGCTGTCTTAGTGTCTGTGATGCAGATCGGTAGCCGGTAATTTTTTTTAGGTTCGCCGCAGGTTTTTATAGCGTCAGGTACCCCAATATATTATCTAATAAAGGTTTAACCCCCTTGATCGCCCCCCAGGTAACCCTTTCACCCCCTATCACCACTGTCACTAAGCGATCGTTTTTCTAAACGCTGTCTTAGTGTCTGTGATGCAGATCGGTAGCCGGTAATTTTTTTTAGGTTCGCCGCAGGTTTTTATAGCGTCAGGTACCCCAATATATTATCTAATAAAGGTTTAACCCCCTTGATCGCCCCCCAGGTAACCCTTTCACCCCCTATCACCACTGTCGCTAAGCAATTGTTTTTCTAAACGCTGTCTTAGTGTCGGTGATGCAGATCGTAGCCAGTAATTTTTTTTAGGTTCGCCGCAGGTTTTTATAGCGTCAGGTACCCCAATATATTATCTAATAAAGGTTTAACCCCCTTGATCGCCCCCCAGGTAACCCTTTCACCCCCTATCACCACTGTCACTAAGCGATCGTTTTTCTAAACGCTGTCTTAGTGTCTGTGATGCAGATCGGTAGCCGGTAATTTTTTTTAGGTTCGCCGCAGGTTTTTATAGCGTCAGGTACCCCAATATATTATCTAATAAAGGTTTAACCCCCTTGATCGCCCCCCAGGTAACCCTTTCACCCCCTATCACTACTGTCGCTAAGCAATTGTTTTTCTAAACGCTGTCTTAGTGTCGGTGATGCAGATCGTAGCCAGTAATTTTTTTTAGGTTCGCCGCATGTTTTTATAGCGTCAGGTACCCCAATATATTATCTAATAAAGGTTTAACCCCCTTGATCGCCCCCCCCCAGGTAACCCTTTCACCCCCATCACCACTGTCGCTAAGCAATCGTTTTTCTAAACGCTGTCTTAGTGTCGGTGATGCAGATCGGTAGCTGGTAATTTTTTTTAGGTTCGCCGCAGGTTTTTATAGCGTCAGGTACCCCCATATATTATCTAATAAAGGTTTTAACCCCCTGATTGCCCCTAGTTAACCCTTTCACCAGTGATCACCATATAAGTGTTACGGGTGACGCTGGTTAGTTAGTTTGCTTTTTATAGTGTCAGGGCACCCGCCGTGTATATAACCCAATAAAGGTTTAACCCCCTGATCGCCCGGCGGGTGATATCAATTAGGTTTTAGCGTCAGAGAGGGTCTGAGTCACACCCCAGGCAGCGTCAGGTTAGTGCCAGTAACGCTAACACCCACGCGTGAAGCATACACCCCCCTTAGTGGTATAGTATCTGAACAGATCAATATCTGATCTGATCAGATCTATACTAGCGTCCCCAGCAGTTTAGGGTTCCCAAAAACGCAGTGTTAGCGGGATCAGCCCAGATACCTGCTGGCACCTGCGTTTTGCCCCTCCGTCCAGCCCAGGCCACCCAAGTGCAGTATCGATCGATCACTGTCACTTACAAAACAAAAACACACATAACTGCAGCATTCGCAGAGACAGGCCTGATCCCTGCGACTCCAGTGCTGTAGGAGGTGATTTCACCACCACAGTTAAAAAAAAAAAGCAAATATGCCGAAGCATTGGGGCAGCAGGGGCGGAGGAGCGATTTTGCTCCTAATGCCGCGTACATACGGTCGAAATTCCGACGGAGGCTTGCCCGTGGAAAAGTCCGACCATGTGTGTGCGGCATAACTTTTTTGCGGGAGGATGCCCCCATGCTTCGGCATATATAAATGGTGCGTGTATGCCCATCATTGGAAGTGGGTGGATGAAGGGCGGTATTCTAATGGTGGGCATACCCACCGATCAATCTCTTTTTTCGTTCAGCCAACTGGCTGCATGAAATAAAAAGATTACAATACATGTCCAACAAGGACCAGCAACGTACTGGTATGTTGCTGGACTTTGAATGTTTATACCAGAATGATGCCTGCGGGTTTAGGTATCATCTTGGTATCATTCTTTTCAGCCTGCGGCCGGCTTTCATGTAAAAGCAATCCTAGCGGCTAATTAGCCTCTGGACTGCTTTTACAAGCAGTGGGAGGGAATCCCCCCCCCCCCGGATATAAAAAGTGCCATTGGGAAATTGGGAAAGCATTTTATCACACCGATCTTGGTGTGGTCAGATGCTTTGAGGGCAGAGGAAAAATCTAGGGTCTAGAAGACCCCAGTTTTTTCAAAAAAAGAGTACCTGTCACTACCTATTGCTATCATAGGGGATATTTACATTCCCTGAGATAACAATAAAAATGATAAAAAAAAAAATACTTGGAAGGAACAATTTAAAAATAAAATAAAAAAGAAAAATTAATAAGAAAAAAAAAGAAAAAAAAAAAGCACCCCTGTCCTGCCCTGCTCTTGCCCAATGGCGAACGCAAGCGTCGGTCTGGCGTCATATGTAAACAGCAATTGCACCATGCATGTGAGGTATCACCGCGAAGGTCAGATCGAGGGCAATCATTTTAGCAGTAGAACTCCTCTGTAAATCTACTGGGGTAACCTGTAAAGGCTTTTAAAAATGTATGTAGTTTGTCGCCAATGCGCGTTTGTGCGAAATTTTAAAGCATGTCGTGTTTGGTATCTATGTACTCGGCCTAAGATCATCTTTTTTATTTTATCAAACATTTGGGCAATATAGTGTGTTTTAGTGCATTAAAATTAAAAAAAGTGTATTTTTTAACCCAAAAAATGCGTTTGAAAAATCGCTGCGCAAATACTGTGTAGAAAAAAAAATGCAACACCCACCATTTTAATCTGTAGGGCCTTTGCTTTAAAAATATATATAATGTTTGGGGGTTCAACATAATTTTCTTGCAAAAAAAAAAAATGTTTTCATGTAAACAAAAAGTGTCAAAAAGGGCTTTGTCTTCAAGTGGTTAGAAGAGTGGATGTAAGCTTCCTAATGTTGTGTATAAAATGCCAGAACAGTTCAAAACCCCCCCAAATGACCCCATTTTGGAAAGTAGATACCCCAAGCTATATACTGAGAGGCATGTCGAGTCCATGGAATATTTTATATGTTGACACAAGTTGCGGAAAAACGACAATTTTTTATTTATTTTTTGCACAAAGTTGTCACTAAATGATATATTGCTCAAACATGCCATGGGCATATGTGGAATTACACCCCAAAATACATTCTGTTGCTTCTCCTGAGTACGGGGATACCACATGTGTGAGACTTTTTGGGAGCCTAGCCACGTACGGGACCCCAAAAACCAAGCACCGCCTTCAGGCTTTGTAAGGGTGTAAATTTTTGATTTCACTTCTCACTGCCTATCACAGTTTCGGAGGCCATGGAATGCCCAGATAGCACAAACCCCCCCAAATGACCCCATTTTGGAAAGTAGACACCCCAAGCTATTTGCTGAGAGGTATTGTGAGTATTTTGCAGATCTCGCTTTTTGTCACAAAGTTTTGAAAATTGAAAAAAAATATATATATATATATATTTTCTTTCTTCATTTTCAAAAACAAATGAGAGCTGTAAAATACTCGCCATTCCTCTCAGCAAATAGCTTGGGGTGTCTATATTCCAAAATGGGGTCATTTGGGGGGGTTTTGTGCGATTTTGGCATTTTATGGCCTTCGAAACTGTGATAGGTAGTGAGGAGTGAAATCAAAAATTTGTGCCTAGAAATCCTGAAGGCGGTGCTTGGTTTTCGGGGTCCCGTACGCGGCTAGGCTCCTAAAAAGTCCCACACATGTGGTATCCCCGTACTCAGGAGAAGCAGAAAAATGTATCTTGGGGTGTAATTCCACATATAACCATGGCATGTGTGAGCAATATATAATTTAGTGACAACTTTTTGTAATTTTTTTTTTTGTTTTTTTTTTTGTCATTATTCAATCACTTGGGACAAAAAAAAATATATTCAATGGGCTCAACAGGCCTCTCAGCAATTTCCTTGGGGTGTCTACTTTCTAAAATGGGGTCATTTGGGGGGGTTTTGTGCTATTTTGGCATTTTATGGCCTTCGAAACTGTGATAGGTAGTGAGGAGTGAAATCAAAAATTTGCGCCCTTAGAAATCCTGAAGGTGGTGCTTGGTTTCCGGGGTCCCGTACGCGGCTAGGCTCCCAAAAAGTCCCACACATGTGGTATCCCCGTACTCAGGAGAAGCAGCAAAATGTATTTTGGGGTGAAATTCCACATATAACCATGGCATGTGTGAGCAATATATCATTTAGTGACAACTTTTTGTAATTTTTTTTTTTTTTTTTTTTTTTGTCATTATTCAATCACTTGGGACAAAAAAAATAAAAATTCAATGACATTTTTTTTACTAAAAACATGTGGCTGAATACATTTTGGCCTAAATGTATGACTACAATTGAGTTTATTCGATTTTTCTTATAACAAAAAGTAGAAAATATCATTTTTTTTCAAAATTTTCGGTCTTTTTCCGTTTTTATCGCAAAAAATAAAAATCGCAGAGGCAATCAAATACCATTAAAAGAAAGCTCTATTTGTGGGAAGAAAAGGACGCAAATTTCGTTTGGGTACAACATTGCATGTCCGCACAATTTACAGTTAAAGCAGCGCAGTGCTAAATTCTGAATTCACCTCTGGTCCTCTAGCTACCAAATGGTCCGGGGCTTAAGTGGTTAAATAGTCCTGTTCTGCGCAGCACATCATGACGTCATGCATCTTTGCGGTGGAAGTGACAACAGTAGTTGGAGGTACAGCCTTCCAGAACTTCGGGGAAGCCACGCGGTGGCCGCTCATTAGCGGCCAGAGTACTTCCACCTGGGGGGGGGAGGGAGGAGCAGAGGACGCTGACCAATTGGGCACCACACAGGAACAAAAGGTAACATACAAAAGATAGATGGCTTGAGGATCTCATTAAGATCCCATGCAACAACCAGGACAGGTGGATACTACCAGTACTTGGCTAAAAGTGAGTAATAATATATCTTGTTTCAATAATTTTTATTGAAAATTTCATATATACCATTGTACAAATTAGTAAGGATTAGTAAGGATAGTTTGATATACACGATTTACACGATATACATTCAATTATCAGTTTTGGTTGGTAACAAGTACACTTTACACCTCCAGTGAGTAATAACAAATTAACATTGAGAGAGCGATATCACTGTTTAGGCCATATAGACCAACGTTGGTCAAACGTAATACATTGCAGAGAATTAATTGCTATTAGGCGTTCGAACGTATAGTTTCTATGGACTGCTTTGGTAACATCAGAGATGTTCACGGTAGTTTTTGTTTTCCAATTGCGTAATATTAGTACTCTTGTCTCCAGTAGGATTTGGCTCACGACTGGTCTATAATCTGGTGGGAATTTTTCTATGCCTAGGTGTAGGATTGCTAATGCCGGGGTAGGGGGAGTCAATATTCCTGTTAAGGAGGAAATTAGATAAAATGTTTGGTTCCACAAGCTTCTTATATTTGGACAGTGCCACAGCATGTGTAGTAAGTTTCCTATCTGCCCACATTCTCTCCAGCATTGTCGTGATGAACCCAAAAAGTAGTTTGAAAGTCTATACGGGGTGTAGTGCCACCTGTTAGCTATTTTTATTGTCATTTCCCAGTGTTTAATACAGTGTGAAGCCTTATGTATTTCCTTAAACGTACCTTGCCACTCATCATTAGAGAATGAAAAGTAATAAATAATATATCTTAAAGGGGTTGTAAAGGTTCGTTTTTTATTTTCTAAATAGGTTCCTTTAAGCTAGTGCATTGTTGGTTCACTTACCTTTTCCTTTGATTTACCTTCTAAATGTTTTTTTTCTTTGTCTGAATTTCTCACTTCCTGTTTCTCCTCACTAAACTTCACACCATCATCCGAGTGGTGTTTAGTCAGCCAGAACAGCTTACTGAACAGCTTACTGAGGAGGAACAGGAAGTGAGAAATTCAGACAAAGAAAACAAAGAAAAAAAATATTTAGAAGGGAAATCAAAGGAAAAGTTAAGTGAACCAACAATGCACTAGCTTAAAGGAACCTATTTAGAAAATAAAAAACGAACCTTTACAACCCCTTTAACCTGATCGATGTGCCTAATTATTTAGGCAGTCAGGATAGGCAACTCTTATTAATAACTAATTAAATCTAACTCATATTCACCTTTTTGGCTTCTTTGCCATAAGAACCTATGTCTCTCCTGCTAATTTCAAGCTTGATGCCGCGTACACACGATCATTATTCACGGCGGTTAAAAAAACGCCGTGAATAATGACAGGAAAAACGAGGGAACCGCTTGGTTCCCTACACACGGTCGTTTTTCCCGTCATTTTTTCTCTTGACGAGAAAAACGACCGTCTGTGGGCTCCGCGGCAGTGTTTCCCTATGGGAAAACTGCTGCGGAAAAAAATGCTGGAAAAAACGATGAGAAAATTTAGAACATGTTCTAAATTTTCTCGTCGTTTTTTATGCCGTTTTTCTAGACGAGAAAAACGACATAAAGCCCACAGACAATCGTTTTTCTCGGCGAAAAAAAAAAATGCAGTTTTTCTCGTCGAGAAAAGCGGTCGTGTGTACGCGGCATGACACTATCCTTCATTGCAATTTGAAGGTTCACTTCAGTCATATAAAAGTCTAAGGTAATTTATGTCACTTGTAATTATTTTTCTTTCTCATCTTATTTTACCCTTTGATCACTTGCATTTTTTGCTCGATTGCTTTCACTAGCACATTAAATAATTCAATATATATGATTCTTTCCCACTACTAAATCAGTATGACTCACGCACCCCCTTTTTTCACATATAAAAAAAAATGTTGTATGTATTTTATACAACACATTATTCACTTGGCTTGTTTGCAACCAAGCATATATCATTTTTTACAACGCAAATTACCTAGTCAATACGATTTTCATTTGGATGTTTTCACTACATTTATATATTTTATGTAACACGCATGGACAGTCACACATTACGAAACAGAATGTATACACCATTCATCACTAATCATCACGTCAACATCACCTTTTGGCACATTAATAAAAATGAGTTTATTTATTTATTTTTTAATTGCAAAAAAAAAAAATATATAGAAGATTTTTTAAATTTTAATACGTTATACTAATATGATTTCCCTTTGATGTACTATCAACAGCTGGGAAGTGGTGTGTTGGTGTCGTCCTTTCCCCTCTCCTTCCTCACTGGGGGGGGCACAAAACGTGGCTTCTTGTAAGTCTTTTGGGCTGGCTCTTTCTCCATTCCTGTCAGGGTGGTGAAGTGGAGGTGTCTGTCAAGTCTGTCGGTTCGTTCAACCAATTTTTGATTACTAACCATGAGGCTATCCAATCCAGCTTTCAGTGGTAAATATATCAATGTCCATGTACACAGAAATTGGTGCATGTTGAAAAATGCTGTTTTGAAAAGTCTAAATTTGATTGCATTTATTCTAGGGCAATTTGTACCCCAGAAGAAGACAATGACTGACTAGGTCAAAACGCGTCAGGGCCTCTAGCATGGCTATCGTTGTAATGTAATAATATATATTCATATTCACATCGCTGTATTATGGTATATGTATTTTTGCCTCGTGACCAGAGCTCATATTTTAATTTTAATAAAGGTTTCTAATTTTTCTTAATAAAGACCCTTTTATACATTCAGTAAATTGTGATTATTTTGCTGCTTAAAAACCCTGTGGGGGATCTCCTCCATTCAATATATAGTTGGGGTGTGCAGCTACCTATTTCTCACCTAAGTGTCGTTTTCCATTATAAATAGTACTGTTCCTTCCCCTGGCCTCCAGCTGGGCAGAAGTTTTTTTGTAATTGCTGCAGACAAGAGGTTACTCAGCAATAGCCCTGTTCCTGTTCCCAGTTCTCTGATGATTTCACAGAATATACTGGATCGGCTGAACAGCCTTAGGGCTCATTTACACATGTGGTGCCCTCTGAAGAACAATCCATGTTTGGATCGCTCTTCAGAGGGTATTTGACAGGCAGTGAGGAGGCATTAAATCACCTCCTCACCACCTGTTTAAACCCCACAGCAGCAACTGGATGCATTGCACATGGATGCAGGAAGCCTCCATTCACTTGGATGGGCCACGGTCGGCAGGCATTACAGAAATGTTTTGCCACACTGTGCTGCAAAGCATTTTGGCTATTGCATGTGTACATTCCCCTCTGCTGCCTTTGCAGCTTACCCACTTCAGCCCCGGAAGAATTGGCTGCTCAATGACCAGAGCATTTTTTGCGATTCGGCACTGCATCGCTTTAACTGACAATTGCACGGTCGTGCGATGCTGTACCCAAACAAAATTGACGTCCTTCTTTCCCCACAAATAGAGCTTTCTTTTGGTGGTATTTGATCACCTCTGTGGTTTTTATTTTTTGCGCTATAAACAAAAAAAGAGCGAAAAGTTTAAAAAGAACACTATTACAATATTTTGTACTTTTGCTGTAATAAATAGCCCCAATTTTTTTTTAAAAAAGGTAATTTTTTCCTCAGTTTAGGCCGATATGTATTCTTCTGCATATTTTTGGTAATAAAAATGGCAAAAAGTGTATATTGATTGGTTTGTGCAAAAGTTATAGCGTCTAAAAATTAGGGGATAGATTTATGCCATATTTATTATTATTGTTTTTTTACTAGTAATGGCAGTGATCTGCGATTTTTATCAGGACATATTGGACACTTTTGACACATTTTTGGGACCATTGGCATTTATACAGCGATTAGTGCTATAAAAATGCACTGATTACTGTGTAAATGTCACTGGCAGGAAAGGGGTTAACTCTAGGGGGCGATTAAGGGGTTAACTGCATTTCCTAATGTGTGTTCTAACTGTGGGGGGAGGGGACTCACTATAGGAGATGACAGATCGTGGTTCCCAGCTTGTAGGAACTCACGATCTGCATCTCCTCTCCTCTCAGAACAGGGATGTGTGTGTTTACACACACATGTCCCTGTTCTGACTCTCGTGCCCGCGATCGCTCGTGGCCAGTGGTCATCGCGACCGATGGTCACAAGCATCGGCACCCCCGCTGTGCAGCGCCCGCTATCCTGCTTAAAGGGACCGACGTACAGCTACGATGGTCCGCGGGAACGAGCCGACCTGCCGCAGTATAATGACGATGGCTTGTCGGCAAGCGGTTAAGAGGAACAGTTGGGTAGCAGTTAAAACACAGCTTGACTTCTAATTTTTACTGTCCCCCAACCACAAGTGTGAACGAAGTCGAAGATCACTTTGAAGAGTGAGCCACAGTGGATAATTTTTTAGAAGTATTTGACATGTGGCGAAGAAGCGGCATGTTTTCTCCTCACCACCTGTTTTAACCCCTAAAATCTCATACCACTGTGTTGTAGCCATGTGCATTGCACAGGGTTGCAGCGCAGCCCCATTAAGTTGAATGGGTTAACTTAAGCAAGCACAGTGCCGTACGCTGGTGGGCTCTTTCACACAGGCGATCCACCTGGCAGACTCCGCATTGCTCAGTGGGGGATTGATCCGTTGATCCCCACTGAACAGGTGGATGACAGGTCCATGTCCGCTTACTGTGCAGAGACAGACCTGTCAAAGTCCCGCTGTCCTCTATTCGGAGATCAGATGAAAACAGACCGTCTGTCCATTCTCATCTGATCCCATCCGATCCGATCTTTCAGACGGATGGAAAATAGGGTCGCCATCCGTCTGGATTTCACGGACAGGATTGGATCGGATAGTAGCGGGTGTCAGCTGACATCCGCCGCTCTATAGGAGTGAACATAGGCGTGCGCACAGGGTGTGCCAGGTGTGTCTGGGCACACCCTAATCGCGCTATGCTGCACAGATTCCCTCTGCTGCTTGACTGCAAAAGAAGGGACTGGGGAATCTCTGTCTTAAAAGTGAGACATCAGGGGTCTGTTTAGACCTCTGATATCTCTCCAAAGCCCCCCAGTGGAGCTCCTAAAAAACGGTATAAAAAATAATAATAATAATATATTATTAAATGAAATTGTAAAAAATAGAAAATTAAAAAAAAAGTTATGATAAAAAAAAAATTATAAAAATAAACTACTGACATCAAACTCTTCCCTATTGACCCTCAATGCTCTACTTAGATATATATACACACATGTGTTTGAGCTTTGGGTGCACACCCTAATGCCATGGTCTGGGCACACCTATGGGAGTGAATGGAGGCTCAGATCAGGTCCGCCTGAAAAACTTACAGACGGACCTGATCAGAAAGCTTGTGTGAAAGGGGCCTTAGTGTTTGGGTTTGGCTTGAAGAAAAGGTGGCAACCCTAGTTAAAGATAGATACTGTATACCACATAAATACATTGTCAGGGGGAGTATTGCGATCTCTAAAAGGTAATAAATATCTCTATATGTTTAACCTTCTAAATTACTTAGCATTCCTGTACATGACAAAAATACATCTGATGTTGATCCAATTAAATTGGCATGGTTGTGTAAGGACAACTGTGGTCTTTTAGACTTTTATTTTTTAAATGTTCATATTCTCACAGTCATATTTAGCTATTAAAAATATAAAAGCAACATTTAGGGGTTATAGTAGCCTGGAATACAACATTAATCAAATTTTTGGGTAAACACATCTGTAAAACAAAATTCAGACCTAAGCAAGCAGACTTCTCTATCATTTTGTGGAGAATTCTCCATGTGTTTTCAGTAGGTGATCCATTAAAGATCCATAGCCAATTGCTTGTGATGCTTATTACTACTGTATTTGGATTTCTTCCTTTTAATGAGAAACTTCCTAAACACCAAACTGTTTTACCAAGAGTAAAGTCTCCATCTAGTGTCTAAAATGGTTATAACTAGTCTAGCTGTATGATTTCAAATCTTCATCCATTTGTTTTGTTTTTTTAAATAAAATTGATGTACTCACTTTCATTCAGTTGTTATTACAGCAACAATGACCTTTGCAACACAACCTGAATGTGACACTGCCCAATCGTATGTAGACGTTCTCATGGAGTCCATTATCAGTGTTGTATTGATTGATCAGCTATCATAGTCAGTTATGCAAGACTTTTGACTGCTCACTTTTCAAAATTCAGAATTACCAATGTAGACTCAACATTATTATATTATTTTATTTATTTTACATTTTTAGTAGGATACACAGCTATGATACAGCACTTTGTGCGGGATGAGGAAGCAGTGGAAAAGTATTTATGTACAGTACTTGTTAATGTAATATGATCAATTAACCTTATTATACTGTTTTTCCATCATTTTCCTAGAGGTCAGTTAACCATTTTAGTGCCAACTGGGGCAGCCCCTGGGGCTGTACGGCAACCAGTTGTGACGAATGACGAATCATGGAAGTGATGTTCCGAGGTTTACGGACTTCTGTGGGTGAGATACCGTTTGCATACGTCGGGTCTGCTGTGACCATACCATGCCAGTATTTGCTACTGCAAGTGGATGTATACACGCTTTCACTTACCTGTTTACATGTGAGTGTAATCTTTGAAGTTTTTTAATTTAATAAATTCACCATAACATTATTTCACTATTGGAGCACTTTTTTTCATTTTATGTGGAGACTCTACTGACATCTGTTACACGATTGGAGATCGGTGGGTGTTTAACCCTGTGAGGGTTGATGCTGTTATTGCTGAGCATGAGAGTGCAAGTCATGTCTATCTGGTGAGTGCACATCCAGAGGGGAGTGGAATCACCAAGTGCACGTGGTGTGGTGGAAGAACCCAAGATTACATTGTGTATAATGCCGTGTATACACGACCGTTTTTCTCGTCGAGAAAAACAAAATTTTTTCCTTTTGACGAGAAAAACGATCGTCTGTGGGCATTTTGTCGTTTTTCTCGACGAGAAAAACGGCATTAAAAACGACGAGAAAAATTAGAACATGTTCTAATTTTTCTCGTCGTTTTTCCCGACATTTTTTCTGCGGCAGTTTTCCCATAGGGAAACACTGCCGCGGAGCCCACAGACGGTCGTTTTTCTCGACAAGAGAAAAAATGTCGTGAAAAACGTCCGTGTGTGGGGAACAAGCCGTTCCCTCGTTTTTAATGTTATTATTCACGGCGGTTTTTTAACCGCCGTGAATAATGATCGTGTGTACGCGGCATAAGACTTTGTGAGACATCATGTCTCAATTATGGAGCACGGAATATGATGTTATTCATTTATAGGTATTCTGATTTCAAAACTTATCACTGGGTGTTTTCTGCTTTGACTCAATAGCACCACTATTTACTTTTATATTATTTTACATATATATGGTAAATCCTGATTCATGCTATATAATCCTGTATAATAATAAGTAATAATAATAATTACCAAACCATTGTTTTAGTTGTGGGTGCTGTAAGGCTCAGTTCACACTCAGGCCCGGATTTACTCCCTATGCCGCCCCAAGGCCGGGTCCTTCAATGCCGCCCCCCCACACACCCACACACACACACACCATCACATAGGGGGACTCCCCAGAGAGCCCCCCTTACATCAGGGTCCCCAGAGAGCCTCCCCTTACATCAGGCTCCCCAGAGAGCCTCCCTACTTACATCAGGGTCCCTAGAGAGCCTCCCCCTACATTACAGTCCCCAGATCCTCCTTACTTATATTAGGGTCCTCAGAGCCCCCTCCTTACATCAGGGCCCCCAGAGAGCCCCTCCTTACATCAGGGTCCACAGAGAGTCTACTCTTACATCAGGGTCCCTAGAGAGCCTCCCCCTACATTAGGGTCCCCAGAGAACCTCTCTACTTATTTTAGGGTCCTCAGAGCCTTCCTCATTACATCAGGGTCCACATAGAGCCTCCCCTTACATCAGGGTCCCCAGAGAGCCTCCCTACTTACATCAGGGTCCCTACCCTAGAGAGCCTCCCCCTACATTAGGGTCCCCAGAAAGCCTCCTTACTTATATTAGGGTCCTCAGAGCCCCTTCATTACATCAGGGCCCCCAGAGAGCCCCTCCTTACATCAGGGTCCACAGAGAGTCTACCCTTACATCAGGGTCCCTAGAGAGCCTCCCCCTACATTAGGGTCCCCAGAGAACCTCTGTACTTATTTTAGGGTCCTCAGAGCCCCCCTCATTACATCAGGGTCCACAGAGAGCCTCCCCTTACATCAGGGTCCCTAGAGAGCCTCCCTACTTACATCAGGGTCCCTAGAGAGCCTCCCCCTACATTAGGATCCCCAAAGAGCCTCCCCTTACATCAGGGTCCCCAGAGAGCCTTCCCCTACATTAGGGTCCCCAGAGAGCCTCCCTACTTTATATTATGGTCCTCAGAGCCCCCCTCATTACATCAGGGTCCCCAGAGAGCCCCCCTTACATCAGGGTCCCCAGAGAGCCCCTCCTTACATCAGGGTCCCCAGAGAGCCTCCCCTTACATCACGGTCCCCAGAGAGCCTCCCTACTTACATCAGGGTCCCTAGAGAGCCTCCCCCTACATTAGGATCCTCAGAGAGCCTCCCCTTACATCAGGGTCCCCAGAGAGCCTCCCCTTACATCAGGGTCCCCAGAGAGCCCCCCTTACATCAGGGTCCCCAGAGAGCCCCCCTTACATCAGGGTCCCCAGAGAGCTCCTCGTTACATCAGGGTCCCCAGAGAGCCCCCCCTTACATCAGGGTCCCCAGAGAGCCCCTCCTTACATCAGGGTCCCCAGAGAGCCCCTCCTTACATCAGGGTCCCCAGAGAGCCCCTCCTTACATCAGGGTCCCCAGAGAGCCCCCCTTACATCAGGGTCCCCAGAAACCCCCTCCTTACATCAAGGTCCTCAGAGAGCCCCCCTTACATCAGGGTCCTTAGAGAGCCCCTCCTTACATCAGGGTCCCCAGAGAGCCCCTCCTTACATCAGGGTCCCCAGAGAGCCCCAGAGAGGATGAATTCCAGTCCGCATTTCGACCTGGACATGGAACAGAGACGAGCCTCATCTGTGTCTATGATGATGTCCTTCACAGCTTGGACAGGGGTGATTCAGTAGCTCTGGTTCTTTTGGATCTGTCGGCCGCATTTGATACCATTAATCATGGAATCTTACTGGAGCGGATGAGATCTGTTTTGGGTATGAGTGGGTTGGCTTTGGCATGGCTGGCCTCTTTCTTAGAGGGCAGAGTTCAGGGAGTCAAGACTGGCCCCTTTTACTCTAAGTACACTGCCCTGGATTGCGGAGTGCCACAGGGCTCTGCCTTGTCTCCCCTGCTGTTTAATATCTATATGAGGCCCCTTGCCGACCTACTAAAGTCCCACGCCGTCCATTACCATGTTTATGTGGACGACACCCAGGTTTACCTAAAGATTCCTAGGAACCAGACGGCTGATGCCACCCTTGCCAGCTGTTTGGAGGCCATCAACACATGGATGTCTGCCAACTTCCTGAAACTTAATGGGGGAAAAACTGAGGTGATCATCTTCAGCGATCTGGCCACCCAACCAGATATCCCACCTTGGCCTCCCTCATTTGGTCCTGCTCCGGAGGTGGCCCCCCAGGTCCGTGATCTGGGATTTGTCCTAGATTCAGGTTTAACTTTGGCTCCTCAGGTAAAGAGGGTCATCAGTGCATGTCACTGGCAGCTAAAACTCCTTAGGGGGCTGTTTAAATATTTGGATACCTCGGACAGAAAAACTGTCATCTGCGCCACGATAGGTAGCTGCCTAGACTACTGCAACTCTCTTTATCTGGGATTGCCAAAGATGTTAGTGCAGAAGCTTCGACTTATTCAAAATGCTGCGGCTAGGTTACTCATGGATGTACCACTGAGGGATCATATCACCCCTGTCCTCTGCGCCTTGCACTGTCTGCCGGTCCACTATCGCACCTTATTTAAGGCTGGATGTATTATGTTTAAGATAATGAGAGGCCTGGCCCCAAGCTATCTCTGCTCTCGTTTTCATAAACGAGCTCTTGTCAGATCACTCAGATCTACCGGCAGAGATCTCCTTCACATCTCTGTGCCCAAGAAGATCCGGAGTGGTGGTCGGGCCTTCTCTCACCAGGGTGCCATTTTGTGGAATAGCCTCCCTGTCGAGCTCCAGGAGGCCCCTACTGTTCCGGTCTTCCGCGGGTTACTGAAGACATGGCTTTTCACGCAAGCCTTCCCTGCGTAGCCTCTCTCTTCCACCCTTTCTGCCGCTCTGTGCTGCTTCTGGTTCCTGGGTCCTCTTTTCCCAGGAACTCTGCTATGCGCGTCTGGATCCTTCGGGGTAAGACGCGCTATATTAAGATACCTCTCAACAGGGGCGTACCTAGAGCATTTGGCACCCGGGGCGGATCCAATATCTGGCACCCCCCCCACGTTAAAATGTAAAAACACCCCTCTGTGTCCCCTGCATACCTCTGCATCCTTCAATATTTCTTTGTTACTACTGTGTAGCCCCTCTACACAACTGCACCTCTGGACCCCTTTACATTACACAGCATCCTGCACCTCTGCGTCACTTTACATTACACAGCCCCCTGCACCTCTGGACCCCTTTACATTACACAGCCCCCTGCACCTCTGGACCCCTTTACATTACACAGCCCCCTGCACCTCTGCACCCCTTTACATTACACAGCCCCCTGCATCTCTGCACCCCTTTACATTACACAGCCCCCTGCACCTCTGGACCCCATTACATTACACAGCCCCCTGCACCTCTGGACCCCATTACATTACACAGCCCCCTGCACCTCTGCACCCCTTTAAATTACACAGCCCCCTGCACCTCTGGACCCCATTACATTACACAGCCCCCTGCACCTCTGCACCCCTTTAAATTACACAGCCCCCTGCACCTCTGGACCCCTTTACATTACACAGCACCCTGCACCCCTTTACATTACACAGCCCCCTGCACCCCTTTACATTACACAGCACCCTGCACCTCTGGACCCCATTACATTACACAGCACTCTGCACCCCTTTACATTACACAGCACCCTGCACCCCTTTACATTACACAGCACCCTGCACCTCTGCACCCCTTTACATTACACAGCACCCTGCACCTCTGCACCCCTTTACATTACACAGCACCCTGCACCCCTTTACATTACACAGCACCCTGCACCTCTGGACCCCATTACATTACACAACACCCTGCACCTCTGCACCCCTTTACATTACACAGCACCCTGCACCTCTGCACCCCTTTACATTACACAGCCCCCTGCACCTCTGGACCCCTTTACATTACACAGCACCCTGCACCCCTTTACATTACACAGCACCCTTCACCCCTTTACATTACACAGCCCCCTGCACCCCTTTGCATTACACAGCACCCTGCACCTCTGGACCCCATTACATTACACAGCACCCTGCACCTCTTTACATTACACAGCACCCTGCACCTCTGCACCCCTTTACATTACACAGCCCCCTGCACCTCTGGACCCCTTTACATTACACAGCACCCTGCACCCCTTTACATTACACAGCCCCCTGCACCTCTGGATGCCTTGACATTACACAGCCCCCCGCACTTCTGGACCCCTTGACAGTACACAGCACTCTGGACCCCTTTACATTACACAGCACCGCACCTCTGGACCCTTTTACATTACACAGCACCTCACAGCTCTGGACCACCTGCATGTTACACAGACCTCCCTCAGTGCAAACCTCCCCCCCTCAGTGCAGACCCCCCCTTAGTGCAAACCCCCCCTCAATGCAGACCCCCCCTTAATGCAGACCCCCGTGCAAACCTCCCCCCTCAGTGCAGACCCCCAGTGCAACCCCCCCTCCCCCTCAGTGCAAACCCCCCTTAATGCAGACACCCCCCCTCAGTGCAAACCTCCCCCCATGCAAACCCCCCCCTCAATGCAAACCCCCCCTCAATGCAGACACCCCCCTCAGTGCAAACCTCCCCCCTTAATGCAGACCCCCGTGCAAACCCCACCACAGTGCAAACCTCCCCCCTTAATGCAGACCCCGTGCAAACCCCCCTCAGTGCAAACCTCCCCAGTGCAACCCCCCCTCAATGCAGACACCCCCCCCTCAGTGCAAACCTCCCCCCTTAATGCAGACCCTCGTGCAAACCCCCCCTCAGTGCAAACCTCCCCCCCCCCTCAGTGCAGACCCCCCAGTGCAACCCCCCCTCCCCCTCAGTGCAAACCCCCTTAATGCAGACACCCCCCCCAGTGCAAACCTCCCCCCCATGCAAACCCCCCCTCAATGCAAACCCCCCTCAATGCAGACACCCCCCCTCAGTGCAAACCTCCCCCCCTTAATGCAGACCCCCGTGCAAACCCCCCCCCACAGTGCAAACCTCCCCCTTAATGCAGACCCCCGTGCAAACCCCCTCAGTGCAAACCTCCCCAGTGCACCCCCCCTCAGTGCAAACCTCCCCCCCTTAATGCAGACCCTCGTGCAAACCCCCCTCAGTGCAAACCTCCCCCCCCTCAGTGCAGACCCCCCAGTGCAACCCCCCCCTCAGTGCAAACCCCCTTTAATGCAGACACCCCCCCTCAGTGCAAACCTCCCCCCCCCATGCAAACCCCCCCTCAATGCAGACCCCCGTGCAAAACCCCCCCTCCCATTTAGTACCTTAGATCAGCGTGAGGCAGCACATGCACAGAAGGTCCCCTCCCCCTCTGTACACATAAACAGAAAGGAGGGGGTGATATTCGGTCATGCAACATTGTACCAAATTAATTTTGAATATTTATTCTGAAGCCTCGTACACACGGCCGGTTTTCTCGGCAAGAACCGACAAGAAAACTGGTTGCAGAGCTTTCTTGCCGAGAAAACCGGCCATGTGTACGAAGCTTTCAGGTTTCTCGTCAGGAAAACTGACCAGAATCTCGACGAGAAAAAAAGAAGACCTGCTTTCTTTTTTCTCGTTGGGATTCTCGACGGCCTGTTTCCCGACGAGAAACCCGAGTGTGTGTACACTTACCTGTCGCCGAGGAAACCCGCGCATGCTCGAAATGACTTTGACGCATGCACGGTAGCTTCCTAGGCATAGGTAGGGTGTAGCAAGGTGGCGGCGACGGCATCGAATGTGACGAGCGCACGCTCGTCGTAGTCGATGACGTCACCGCGTTCGTGCCATTCAAAAGAACGGTGGTTCTTTTGAAAGGTACGTGTGTACACTCGGCCGGGACAAGATTCTTGTCAAGAATCTCGTCAGGAAAAACGACGGGTTTTTTCCTGACGAGATTCTCGGCCGTGTGTACAGGGCTTGAGACATAACTTTCTTTTGGTGGTATTTAATAATCACTGTTTATTTATTTTTAATGTAAAAATAAAAAAGTAAACTACAAATTAGAAAAAAAAATGCTGTTACCCTTACTTTCTTTTTAAAATACAACAAATAATAAAATGCCAGGATTGTACAAACACCATCAAAATTACCTCATTTTGGAAAATAGACACCCCAAAGTGAGTTTACTGTTTGCCACAACTCCATTAATTGCAATCAACTGATTGTGATGTACACAGGTAAAAAGCAGAGCATAGCGCTCACATCATTTAACCTCATGCCTGCTGGACAACTTTATTGTGGCTGGAGATGGGTGTCAGTAATTGGGGGGGGGGTAGTAAAGGGGTTGTGAAGGTAAATGTTTTTTCACCTTAATGCATCCTATGCATCCTGTGAAAAAACATCCGACGGAACGCCCCCCCCCCCCCCCCCCCGAGCGCACGTTTTACTTACCTTACCCCTCAAAAGTTGCGCGCTCCTCCCCGTCATCCTCCTCGGCTCTCAGCCTGGCCATCGACTGGCTACACTGGATGGATTGAAAGAAGCGCAGCCATTGGCTGGCGCTGCTGTCAATCACATCCAATGACGCAGCGCGCCGGGGGGCGGGGCCGAGTGATACAGACGGCGGCTATGGCCACCGCTGTATCACGGGAGCGTGCCCGCAATAACTCCACACCATGCAAACTCGCTCGCGTGAAGGTGTGGAGTCCTTGCGGGGAGGAGCCAAGACAGCCGCCGAGGGACCCCAGAAGACCAGGATTGGGGCCACTGTGTGCAAAACGAGCTGCAAAGCGGAGGTAAGTATAACATGTTTGTTATTTTTTTGGAAAAAAAATGTTTCCTTTACTGATCTTTTAAAGGCAGAGGATCATCATGACAGCCAGAAGTGGCAAGCACATATAATTTAATCCTACGCCTGCTGGCCAACTTCCACCACACACTAATGTGCATTGCTGTGCCTTGAAAAAGCATTCATGAAACTTTCCACATTTTGTGATGTAACAACCAATAACGTAAATTTGTTTTATTGGGATTTTATATGATAGACCAAAACAAAGTTGCACATAATTGTGAAGTGGAAGGAAAATTAAAATGGTTTTCAATTTTTTTTTACAAATAAACACTTAAAAAGTGTAGCGTGCATTTGTATTCAGCCCTCTTTACTCTGATACCCCTAACTAAAATCTAGTGAAACCAATTGCCTTCAGAAGTCAAATATAGTCCACCTGTGTATAATTGAATCTCAGTATAAATACAGCTGTTCTGTGAAGCCCTCAGAGCTTATTTAGAGAACCTTAGTGAACAAACAGCATAGTGAAGGCCAAGGAACACACCAGACAGGTCAGGGATAAAGTTGTGGAGAAGTTAAAAGCAGGGTTAGGTTATAAAAAAATATCCCAAGCTTTGAACATCTCACGGAGCACTGTTCAATCCATCATCCAGAAATGGAAAGAGTATGGCACAACTACAAACCTACCAAGACATGGCCATCCACCTAAACTGACAGGCTGGGCAAGGAGAGCATTAATCAGGGCAGCCAAGAGGCCCATGGTAACTCTGGAGGAGCTGCAGAGATCCACAGCCCAGGTGGGAGAATCTGTCCACAGGACAACTATTAGTCGTGCACCCCACAAATCTGGCCTTTATGGAAGAGTGGCAAGAAGAAAGCCATTGTTGGAAGAATGCCATAAGAAATCCCATTTGCAGTTTGCGAGAAGCCATGTGGGAGACACAGCAAACATGTGGAAGAAGGTGCTCTCGTCAAATGAGACCAAAATAAAACTTTTTGCCCCAAAAGCAAATCGCTATGTGTGGCAGAAAACTAACACTGCACATCACCCTGAACACACCATCCCCACCGTGAAACTTGGTGGAGGCAACATCCTGTTGTGGGGATGGGCGTCCGCTGAAATTTTTTCAGGGGGGGGTCGCTTCAGCAGCAGCGATACACAGTCGCATTTTACCCTTTCTTCGACCGCGGGGGTTAAAAGCGACCCCCCCATGTTAAAATGTAAAAACACCCCACTGTGCCCCCTGCATCTTTAAATCTCTCTTTGTCACTACTGTGTACCCCCTCTCCACAACTGCACCTCTGGATCCCTTTACATTATACAGCACCCCACAGCTCTGGACCCCTTTACATTACACAGCACCCTGCATCACCGGACCCCTTTACATTACACAGCACCCTGCACCCTTTACATTACACAGCACCCTGCACCCCTTTACATTAAACAGCACCCTGCATCACTGGACCCCTTTACATTACACAGCACCCTGCACCCATTACATTACACAGCACCCTGCACCCCTTTACATTAAACAGCACCCTGTATCACTGGACCCCTTTACATTACACAGCACCCTGCACCCATTACATTACACAGCACCCTGCACCCCTTTACATTACACAGCACCCTGCACCTCTGGACCCATTTACATTACACAGCACCCTGCACCACTTTACATTACACAGCACCCTGCACCCCTTTACATCACACAGCACCCTGCATCACTGGACCCCTTTACATTACACAGCACCCTGCATCACTGGACCCCTTTACATTACACAGCACCCTGCACCCCTTTACATTACACAGCACTCTGTATCACTGGACCCCTTTACATTACACAGCACCCTGCACTTCTGGACCCCTTTACATTACACAGCACCCTGCACCACTTTACATTACACATCACCCTGCACCCCTTTACATTACACAGCACACTGTATCACTGGACCCCTTTACATTACACAGAACCATGCACCTCTGGACCCCTTTACATTACACAGCACCCTGCACCCCTTTACATTACACAGCACCCTGTATCACTGGACCCCTTTACATTACACAGCACCCTGCACCCCATTACATTACACAGCACCCTGTATCACTGGACCCCTTTACATTACACAGCACCCTGCACCTCTGGACCCCTTTACATTACACAGCACCTTGCACCCCTTTACATTACACAGCACTCTGTATCACTGGACCCCTTTACATTACACAGCACCCTGCACTTCTGGACCCCTTTACATTACACAGCACCCTGCACCACTTTACATTACACATCATCCTGCACCCCTTTACATTACACAGCACCCTGTATCACTGGACCCCTTTACATTACACAGCACCCTGCACCCCTTTACATTACACAGCACCCTGCACCCATTTACATTACACAGCACCCTGCATCACTGGACCCCTTTACATTACACAGCACCCTGCACCCCTTTACATTACACAGCACCCTGTATCACTGGACCCCTTTACATTACACAGCACCCTGTATCACTTGACCCCTTTACATTACACAGCACCCTGCATCACTGGACCCCTTTACATTACACTGCACCCTGCACCACTTTACATTACACAGCACCCTGTATCACTGGACCTCTTTACATTACACAGCACTCTGCACCTCTGGACCCCTTTACATTACACAGCACCCTGCACCACTTTACATTACACAGCACCCTGCACCCCTTTACATTACACAGCACCCTGCATCACTGGACCCCTTTACATTACACAGCACTCTGCACCTCTGGACCCCTTTACATTACACAGCACCCTGCACCACTTTACATTACACAGCACCCTGCACCCCTTTACATTACACAGCACCCTGCATCACTGGACCCCTTTACATTACACAGCACCCTGCATCACTGGACCCCTTTACATTACACAGAACCCTGTACCTCTTTACATTACACAGCACTCTGCACCTCTGGACCCCTTTACATTACACAGCACCCTGCACCACTTTACATTACACAGCACCCTGCACCCCTTTACATTACACAGCACCCTGCATCACTGGACCCCTTTACATTACACAGCACCCTGCATCACTGGACCCCTTTACATTACACAGAACCCTGTACCCCTTTACATTACACAGCACCCTGCACCTCTGGACCCCTTTACATTACACAGCACCCTGCACCCCTTTACATTAAACAGCACCCTGTATCACTGGACCCCTTTACATTACACAGCACCCTGCACCTCTGGACCCATTTACATTACACAGCACCCTGCACCACTTTACATTACACAGCACCCTGCACTCCTTTACATCACACAGCACCCTGCATCACTGGACCCCTTTACATTACCCAGCACCCTGCATCACTGGACCCCTTTACATTACACAGCACCCTGCACCCCTTTACATTACACAGCACTCTGTATCACTGGACCCCTTTACATTACACAGCACCCTGCACTTCTGGACCCCTTTACATTACACAGCCCCTTGCACCACTTTACATTACACATCACCCTGCACCCTTTACATTACACAGCACACTGTATCACTGGACGCCTTTACATTACAAAGCACCATGCACCTCTGGACCCCTTTACATTACACAGCACCCTGCACCCCTTTACATTACACAGCACCCTGTATCACTGGACCCCTTTACATTACACAGCACCCTGCACTTCTGGACCCCTTTACATTACACAGCACCCTGCACCACTTTACATTACACATCACCCTGCACCCCTTTACATTACACAGCACCCTGCACCTCTGGACCCCTTTACATTACACAGCACCCTGCACCACTTTACATTACACAGCACCCCGCACCCCTTTACATTACACAGCACCCTGCATCACTGGACCCCTTTGCATTACACAGCACCCTGCACCTCTGGACCCCTTTACATTACACAGCACCCTGCACCCCTTTACATTACACAGCACTCTGTATCACTGGACCCCTTTACATTACACAGCACCCTGCACTTCTGGACCCCTTTACATTACACAGCACCCTGCACCACTTTACATTACACATCATCCTGCACCCCTTTACATTACACAGCACCCTGTATCACTGGACCCCTTTACATTACACAGCACCCTGCACCCCTTTACATTACACAGCACCCTGCACCCATTTACATTACACAGCACCCTGCATCACTGGACCCCTTTACATTACACAGCACCCTGCACCCCTTTACATTACACAGCACCCTGTATCACTGGACCCCTTTACATTACACAGCACCCTGCATCACTGGACCCCTTTACATTACACTGCACCCTGCACCCCTTTACATTACACAGCACCCTGTATCACTGGACCTCTTTACATTACACAGCACCCTACACCTCTGGACCCCTTTACATTACACAGCACCCTGCACCACTTTACATTACACAGCACCCTGCACCCCTTTACATTACACAGCACCCTGCATCACTGGACCCCTTTACATTACACAGCACCCTGCATCACTGGACCCCTTTACATTACACAGAACCCTGTATCCCTTTACATTACACAGCACCCCGCACCTCTGGACCCCTTTACATTACACAGCACCCTGCACCACTTTACATTATACAGCACCCTGCACCTCTGGACCCATTTACATTACACAGCACCCTGCACCACTTTACATTACACAGCACCCTGCACCCCTTTACATCACACAGCACCCTGCATCACTGGACCCCTTTACATTACACAGCACCCTGCATCACTGGACCCCTTTACATTACACAGCACCCTGCACCCCTTTACATTACACAGCACTCTGTATCACTGGACCCCTTTACATTACACAGCACCCTGCACTTCTGGACCCCTTTACATTACACAGCACCCTGCACCACTTTACATTACACATCACCCTGCACCCTTTACATTACACAGCACACTGTATCACTGGACCCCTTTACATTACACAGCACCATGCACCTCTAGACCCCTTTACATTACACAGCACCCTGCACCACTTTACATTACACAGCACCCTACATCACTGGACCCCTTTACATTACAAAGCACCCTGCACCCCTTTACATTACACAGCACCCTGTATCACTGGACCCCTTTACATTACACAGCACCCTGCACTTCTGGACCCCTTTACATTATACATCACCCTGCACCACTTTACATTACACATCACCCTGCACCCCTTTACATTACACAGCACCCTGCACCTCTGGACCCCTTTACATTACACAGCACCCTGCACCACTTTACATTACACAGCACCCCACACCCCTTTACATTACAAAGCACCCTGCATCACTGGACCCCTTTGCATTACACAGCACCCTGCACCTCTGGACCCCTTTACATTACACAGCACCCTGCACCCCTTTACATTACACAGCACTCTGTATCACTGGACCCCTTTACATTACACAGCACCCTGCACTTCTGGACCCCTTTACATTACACAGCACCCTGCACCACTTTACATTACACATCATCCTGCACCCCTTTACATTACACAGCACCCTGTATCACTGGACCCCTTTACATTACACAGCACCCTGCACCCCTTTACATTACACAGCACCCTGTACCCATTTACATTACACAGCACCCTGCATCACTGGACCCCTTTACATTACACCGCACCCTGCACCCCTTTACATTACACAGCACCCTGTATCACTGGACCCCTTTACATTACACAGCACCCTGCATCACTGGACCCCTTTACATTACACTGCACCCTGCACCTCTGGACCCCTTTACATTACACAGCACCCTGCACCACTTTACATTACACAGCACCCTGCACCCCTTTACATTACACAGCACCCTGCATCACTGGACCCCTTTACATTACACAGCACCCTGCATCACTGGACTCCTTTACATTACACAGAACCCTGTACCCCTTTACATTACACAGCACCCCGCACCTCTGGACCCCTTTACATTACACAGCACCCTGCACCACTTTACATTATACAGCACCCTGAACTTCTGGACCCCTTTACATTACACAGCACCCTGCACCACTTTACATTACACATCACCCTGCACCCCTTTACAATACACAGCACCCTGCACCTCTGGACCCCTTTACATTACACAGCACCCTGCACCACTTTACATTACACAGCACCCTGCACCTCTTTACATTACACAGCACCCTGCATCACTGGACCCCTTTGCATTACACAGCACCCTGCACCTCTGGACCCCTTTACATTACACAGCACCCTGCACCCCTTTACATTACACAGCACTCTGTATCACTGGACCCCTTTACATTACACAGCACCCTGCACCTCTGGACCCCTTTACATTACACAGCACCTTGCACCACTTTACATTATACAGCACCCTGCACTCCTTTACATTACACAGCACCCTGTATCACTGGACCCCTTTATTACACCGCACCCTGCACCTCTGGATCCCTTTACATTACACAGCACCATGAACCACTTCACATTACACAGCACTATGCACCCGTTTACATTGCACAGCACCCTGCACCCCTTTACATTACACAGCACCCTGCACCTCTGGACAATACACTGCACACTGTCTACTGACCACTACACTGCACACTGTTTACTGACCACTACACTGCACACTACACTGCACACTGACTACTGACCACTACACTGCACACTACACTGCACGCTGACCACACTGACCATATGTATGACGTGTCCTATGACGTCATGTCTCTGCAGTCACACACACACACACGTGTTTTAGGACATCTCCTCCTCCCTCCATACTGCACACACAGCCCGGCTCTCCTTCATTCTCACCTTCAGCAGGTCCAGCGGGTGTGTGCAGCAGGCCGCCCCGCAGCAAGTCAGGCCCCTGAGGTACTACCACCACCGTCCACCAACTCGAGACACCCTCCGCTCCGCCATCTCCCCCCGGCTCTTTTTCTTCTTCTCTCCCCGGGCACGTTGCACAGTCCAAGGGCCAGGGGCGAAGCTGGCCTGTGCCCGGCAGAATGAGAAGAGCCGGGGCCAATCGGGTTGCAGCGCGAGGAGGCATCTCCTTAACCACTTGCCGACCGCTCACGGCATATATACGTCGGCAGAATGGCTCGTACAGGCACAATCACGTACATGTACGTGGCCCTTTAACTGCCGAGATCGGGGTCGCACGCGCGCTCGCGACCCCCCTGCTTTCCCCATGAGTGGGACCGCGGGTCCCGCGGACTCGATCACCGCGGGGATCCCCGCGATCGTCTCATGGAGGCTCAGAGTGGGGAGATGTGTGTGTAAACACAGCATCTCCCCGCTCCTCTACTGACACTGTCAGCGATCTCCGCTCTGTGTAATCAGAGCGGAGATCGGTGACGTGTCAGTCGTAGCCATGCCCCCCCTCAGTTAGTAACACGCCCCTAGGCACACTTAACCCCTTCAGCGCCCCTAGTGGTTAACCCCTTCACTGCCAGTGTCATTTTCACAGTAACCAGTGTATTTTTATTGCACCGATCGCTGTGAAAATGACAATGGTCCAAAAAATGTGTCAAAAGTGTCCGATGTGTCCGCCATAATGTCGCAGTCACGATCGCCGCCATTACTAGTAAAAAAAAAAAAATAATAAAAATGCCTTAAAACTATACCCTAAGAATGTAAGGGCTGATGCTTTTTTATTACAACAGTTTTCCTCCACTTCCAAGATGGAGTCAGTTCCTGTTTCTGTGATTCCTCCTGATCATATTCTGGCTACAGTTCACACCAGTCTCCCTTCTCCTTTGGGTGACAAAATCCTTGCCGCTCAGATCCATTACCCTCCTGAATGACCACTGTTTTGTTCCTGAGAGTTTCCATACTGCCCTGCTCCAGACTTACCATTCTCCCAAGGCTGTTGGCCACCCAGGGAAGAATCAACTCTTTTGGGCCATTCCCCAAAAATTCTGGTGGCCTAGTCTATGTGCTGATGTAGCTGCCTTAGTAGCTGCCTTTTTTCTGTGTGGGCTCAGAGTAAGACACCACAACACCTTCCAGTGGGCCTCCTGCAACCCATACCCAATAGAGAGAGGCTTTGGACCCACCTGTCAATGGATTTCATTGTGGAGTTACCCAACTCTCAGGGCAATACAGTTATCCTTGACCGGTTCTAGAAGATGTCTCATTGTATTCCACTTAAGAAGTTGCACACATCTAAAGAACTGGCTTCCATTTTTGCTCAGGAGATCTTTCACTTGCATGGGCAACCCAAGGTGATTGTCTCAGACAGGGGTAGCCAGTTTGTGTCCAGGTTCTGGCGAGCCTTTTGTGCACAGCTTTCTTTCTCCTCTGCGTATCACCCACAGTCCAATGGGCCGCAGAACGAGCCAGCCAGTCCTTGAAACAGTTTTTACATTGCTACATTTCTGACCACCATAACAAATTGTCAGACCTCTTACCTTGGGCAGAGTTTGCTCACAATAGTACCGTCAATATTTCTTCCCGATTGTATCCATTCATGGTGAATTATGGTTTCCAACCATCCATGTTGCCTGACTCATTTGTTCCTCAGAGCATTCCTGCATTGGAGGAGCATCTCCGTGGTCTTCGTTCCACTTGGGTACAGGTCCAAGAGTCATTGCTACGTGCCAATGATAGGTACAGACTCCATTTTGACGCACCTTCCTAACAAGTTGGGGACAGGGTCTGGCTGTTATCTCGCAACCTCAGACTCCATGTTCCCTCATTAAAACTGGCACCACGGTTTATTGGGCCTTTCCATATTCTTCCATAGAGATCAACCCAGTGGCTTAAGCTTTAGCCCTGCCTTCTAATATGCGTATTTTATGTCTTCTTATTAAAACCTTTGGTATTCAAATTTTTCACCACTTCGGTACCACTTGCTCACCCAGTTTAGGTTGAGAACCATGAGGAATATGAGATACAATCTATCAAAGATTCCCGTACCTTCCGTGGGCGCATACAGTACCTGGTTCATTGGAAGGGGTACGGTCCAGAGGAACGCTCTTGGGTCTCATTCTCGGACGTACATGCTCCTGTCCTCCTCCTTGCCTTCCATAGATGTTTTCCCCTCAGACCCGGTGGTCCTTTGAGGGGGAGGGGTCTTTGAGGAGGGGGAACTTTCAGGGCTGGGCTCAGCCCTACCTTCCCAGAACTCTGTGCTCAGCTGTCGGTTAATTGCCAAAGTCTCTTCCTTCCACAGTGACTCACCTGGTCTTCATTTCGTGCTCATCAGCTAGAGCTGCTGGTTAAATAAACTCCTCGGATCAGATCTTCAGTGCCTTGTGCCTTGGTCAACATATCCAGAATCTCTCTGCTGTGTTTTCCTGTGAAAGACTTTTTCTTGGCTGGTTTCTGATCCTGTTTGGTACACCCGACTTCGCTCATCTCTGGACTCCTGATTCTCTGGCTTGTTCTGACTACCCATCCTGGTTACTGATCTCTATTTTGACTACGTTTGCTCTGTTTGCTCTGTTTATACCATTTTATCATTTTATTAAATAGTGTGATTTTTACTGCACTTCTGTCTCAGTCTGATTCATGGTTCCTGGCAGTTTCAGGGTCTTGGCAATCTTCTTATAGCCTAGGCCATCTTTATATAGAACAAAAACGATTTTTTTTCAGATCCTCATAGAGTTCTTTGCCACGAGGTGCCATGTTGAACTTCCAGTGACCAGTATGAGAGAGTGAGAGCGATAACACCAAATTTACCACACCTTCTCCCCATTCACACCTGAGACCTTGTAACACTAATGAGTCACATGACACCGGGGAGGGAAAATGGCTAATTGGGCCCAATTTAGACATTTTCACTTAAGGGTGTACTCACTTTTGTTGCCAGTGGGTTAGACATTATTGGCTGTGTTGAGTTTTTTTTGAGGGGACAGAAAATTTACACTGTATACTCACTACTTTACATTTTAGCAAAGTGTAATTTCTTCAGTGTTGTCACATGAAAATAATTACAAAAACATGAGGCGTCTACTCACTTTTGTGACCACATTATATACAGGTCCCTGCAGCTAACAAACATAGTATCACACATAAAAAAAAGCTGCACACATAGAGCAAGAGCACCTTCCCCTCAAGGGAAGCCCTCTGCCTGCTGGGAAATGTTGTCCAATGTTGGCAGGATGAGCTTCCACTCACAACGACACCTGCTAAACAGAGAGAACACAAGGTACAAAATCCTACCACTAACAACAGACTAGCTGTACACATTTTCTGTCAGCAGGGGGTTATAATCCCACTGACAGAAAATAAACAATTAAACACACACTTTTTATTTTTATTTCTGGCAGGAGGGGGTTATTGAACTTGCTGGAAGAAACAGCATGACATTTTGTTTTAGAGTCCCTGTTAAGAGGAGCCCCTTCTTGGTCATCAGGCTTTTGGCAAAAAAAAAAAAACGTAAGTGTTCATTAGAGTTTATTAGAGTGGACAATCCATCTGGCATGAATCAGGGTGGCAGGCCAGCCTAGTCTGCAAAGAAACAAACAGAAGTAACACAGGCAACAATTTCCCAGCTGTCCATGCAACAGTCTCCACTTGTGAGCTGCACACTCCAGCAATCTTTCAGGTGTAGAAATTGGGATCAGGTAGTCTTCTCATACTGCCATCAGGCTGTCCTGCTTTCATGACCACAACTTTGTCTTTGTGGATTGCTCTCCTCAGCACCCATTCCTTCCAAATGTCCTAAAAGAAGGCCCAGGTCTCCTTACAATCTGGCAACCGCAGAGGCTTAGGGATTTGCAGGTCCTCCCACTCTATCCGGGAGTCCTCAATGATGTCCATGATGTCAGAACTGTTCTGCGCTGAAACTCCCGCTGGAATCTGGAAAACCTGGGCAGTTTTGAGACCCGGGGCTTTTTGGGGGCACACTCGGGGCTCCCCCTCCCCCTCCCGAGGCCCATGCCTGGATGCCACTGCCAGGCTGAGCCTGTCAGTGGAGGCCTGCACAGTTGCACTTGCACTGTTCCACAGTGTGCTCTGGACTAAGATGACCAGATTTTTTAAATGAAATCCGGGGACATATTTTTATTTATTTTTTACTAGTAATGGTAGCAATCAGCAACTCTCTGCCCGTCGCCGTCGCCGCCGCCGCCCGCCTCACAGCCTGTCAAGTCTTACTCTCCGGGCCCCCGGCTACTACTGGGCGGGGTCAGAGGAAGATCACTCCGCCAGGGAAGGCAAGGAGATAAACAGGCAGGTGGCTGGCCGGGACTTGAGCCAGGGCAGAAGAACATGGGAGCGGAGCTGGATGGGCCTGCACCCGAAACTGAAGAAATTTTCCATCTGCTCCGATCATCAGAAAGGGGCACAGATAATGGAAAAAAATAACCCCCCTAAGCTAGTAGGAGCGGGGGTGTGTAATTTAGATTTTATTTTATTTTTATTCTGCACTGACTGTCTTTGAAATTGCCCCAGCCCCTGTTCAAATCCAATCCGGGGACAAAACCGGGGACAGTGCCCTCAATCCAGGGACTGTCCCCTGAAACCAAGGATGTCTGGTCACCCTACTCTGGACGCACAGTGGTCGTCTGAGGGGAATGGAGGCCTCAGGCCTGCGGTGCCTGTACTATTGTACTGCAAAGTACTGCACTAGTATGCACTCACACAGTCTGCTCTTCCTCTGGGGGGCAGGCGCTTGGCACGGTGACAGAACTTAGGAGGAGGGGAAGAAAAGAGCCCTGGACTGCCGCACTCTGTATAAACGATTTATTTTAAAAATTCCAAAATTAAAATCCAAAGTTAATCCATAGATTCAAAAGTCCAAAAACAGACAAAAACAGAAAACTGACATGCAGGGGTGGATAGCTGACGCGTTTCACATCAAAGATAGATGCTTACTCATAGCTGAAGTGTATGGGGGACCCATCAGAATATATGGGAAATGAAGCCAACTTTGCACCAATCAAATTCATTGAACACAGTGGAATAGAATGAGCTTCTGATTGTCTCCAACACACTCCAAGTAGGAAAAGCACCTGTGTAGAAAGCAAAAATAATATGTAAATGAATAAAGTGACATATGTGAATCCAAGAATATATGAACAAGACAGAGAGTATAATCAAGGTCTAGTCATTTTTATACAAGTGGAAAGGTAAAGATAAATTAAAAAGCCATAATATCAAAGAACACCACTATGTGTATATACACACACACCTGTGTTTAAAGAAAAAGGCTAATTAAGTGGAAAGACAACATGTGTGTATGTGTGATCAAAAAGATGTATATAATAATAAAAAAATATAAAAAATTGCTAGCATATAATGTTGTTGGTGTCAAATGAGTAAAACATGAAAACCTTTGTTTTAGTGTTATTAAATATACAAACCATACTGATATATATGCTGAGGTGCTTAAATTAAACAGACATTTATATTAACTGTATATTGGACCAAAAAGTATAAATATATACTTAATAGTGAAAATATGAGTATATTTGTATGACCAAAAAATCCATATGTGTTATTCCAGTATATGTGTAAAGTGTATCCATATATGTAAACGTGAATGTAAGCATAAATGTGGATACAGAAAATGCAAAACAAGTCCACCAAAAATGATCCATCTGGGATATTGGAGCCAGTGGATTTAAATGTGGTCTGAAGCTGAATATACACATAAACTGAAAATGGACATAAATGGACATAAAAGTGAAAAATAAAGATAAAAATGGAGATAAACTGGAAAATAAGCAAACAAAAAATGTCTATATATATATATATTGTGAGGGGGTTAACTCGGTAGCGGGTGTGTGTGACCCCCTGGTTGGGCTCCCCACACAAAAACAGGGCCAGCAGACGGAGGTTGTGGTTTTCAAAATCAAAAGGTGCGGTTTATTTCTCTATGTACAGTGACAAAAACACAGCAAAGCCAAAAAGAAACAAACAAAATAAATCCTGGTCAGTTTGACCTCTGACTAAACATGCAGGTTTCCTAAACTAACAACTGGGATCAGCCTGGTGCTGTCCTAGTCCCTAAGTCCCTGGTTTAGTAAAAGTCCAAACAAATAGCCACACAGGCTTTGCCTCACCGCACAGGGGTTCACTCTCCCTAGACAGTCCACACAGGTCTGGTTCCAGGCATGAGCAAACACCTAATGAATCTGGGAGTTCTTATAGAGGCCTAAATGAGCTGACAAGCTTCAGCTGGCCTCATCAACTCCCTGTCTGTACGACGCCCCACACTCTCCCTAGAGGTATGAGTCATCCATGAGCCCACTAGCCTTATACAACTCTCCACCTAGTTGTATATGTCGGCATAAAGCCTGAATCTGGGAGAAATATATCTACCCCCCTGGATGCAACCAGGTGACTTTACCTTCCTGCTGTCACATACCCCCCCCTCTTGTTTTAACCTTGGGGTTGGAACACCAGCAATCAGGCATTCATGTACTCGAGACAAAGCATCCACATTCCCCATTTGAACGCCAGGGCGATGCTTTACTGTGAAGTTGAATTCCTGTAGGGCCAGGAACCACCTATTCACTCTTCTATTTGTCTCCTTGTTTTGAGCCATCCACTTTAACGGAGCGTGATCCGTAACCATGTCAAAGTGCCTACCTAGCAGATAGTACCGAAGGGAATCTAGAGCCCACTTCACCGCTAAACACTCCTTTTCAACCGTGGCGTAATTTACCTCATGGGACTTCAACTTCCTGCTGAGGTAAATGACTGGGTGCTCTTCCCCGTTCCAGACCTGGGACAATACTGCTCCTAACCCCACATCTGACGCATCACTTTGTACGACAAAGTCTTTAGAGAAGTCGGGTGAGTACAACACTGGCTGGCTACATAAGGCTTGTTTCAAGAATTGGAATGCTGCCTCAGCCTCGGGGGTCCATTTAATCATGACCGACCCTTTCCCTTTCGTCAGGTTGGTTAGGGGCACAGCCTTAGAAGCAAAGTGGGGAATGAAGCGCCGATAATAACCCGCGATTCCCAGAAAGGCTCGTACCTGCTTCTTGCTGTTGGGACGTGGCCAACTCTGGATGGCCTCGACTTTGTTGAGTTGGGGTTTTATTACTCCCCTGCCAATGGTGTACCCAAGATATTTGGCCTCCTCCTGCCCAATGGTACACTTCTTGGGGTTAGCCGTAAACCCCGCTTCCCGGATAGAGTCTAGGACTGCTTGCACTTTTGGCAGATGTGAGGCCCAATCTGTGCTATGGACAATTACGTCATCCAGGTAAGCCGCAGCATACTTCCGATGGGGCCTCAGTATCTGGTCCATTTTCCGCTGGAATGTGGCCGGCGCATTCTGTAACCCGAACGGCATTCTCTTATATTGGAACGCCCCGTCTGGGGTTACAAATGCGGTTTTCTCTTTGGCCGACTTGGCCAGGGGAATTTGCCAATACCCTTTTGTGAGGTCAAGAGTCGTCATGTATCGGGCTGTTCCCAGCCGGTCGATCAACTCATCTATACGTGGCATGGGGTAGGTGTCAAATTTTGTAACTTTGTTCAACTGACGAAAATCGTTACAAAATCGCCAGCTCCCATCCGGTTTAGGCACCAACACAATGGGACTAGACCAATCACTTTGGGACTCCTCTATCACCCCTAAGTTCAGCATTTTCTGTACTTCCTCCCGTATTGCCTCCCGTCGGGCCTCTGGGATCCGATAGGGTTTTAACTTCACCCTTTCACCGGGCGGGGTAATAATATCATGCTCTACCCCAGATGTTTGTCCCGGCAGCTCAGAGAACACCTCCTTGTTGCGAAGCACAAACTCCTTAACCTCCTGTTGTTGGGGTTGTGACAAGGTGGCTGCTATTCCAACCTCCGGAATCACGCAACCAGTTTGAGCTGGTGACCAAGTTTCTGCGACTAGGGACTCTCTATCCCTCCAGGCTTTCAACAGATTAACGTGATATATCTGTTCGGGCTTTCGCCTTCCTGGTTGTCTGACCTTGTAATTCACTTCGCTCACTTTTTCCATTATCTCGTAGGGGCCTTGCCATTTGGCAAGGAATTTACTTTCAACCGTAGGGACAAGTACCAATATCCTATCCCCCGGGGAAAAGGTACGGGTCTTTGCTCCACGGTTGTACACTCTCTGCTGTGCCAACTGCGCTTGGGCCAAATGTTCCTTCACGATGGGCATTACCTGTGCAATTCGATCTTGCATCAGGGCGACATGCTCAATCACACTCCTGTGGGGAGAACTCTCACTTTCCCAAGTTTCCTTGGCAATATCCAACAGCCCTCTTGGGTGTCTCCCATACAGTAACTCAAAGGGGGAGAATCCCGTAGAGGATTGGGGCACCTCCCTAATAGCAAACATCAAATAAGGAAGTAGACAGTCCCAATCCTTTCCATCTCTATCCACCACTTTCTTCAACATTTGTTTTAGGGTTTTGTTGAATCTTTCAACCAGCCCATCGGTTTGGGGGTGATACACAGATGTACGCAATTGCGTCACTTTGAGCAATTTACACAGCTCTTTCATAACCCGGGACATAAAGGGTGTACCTTGGTCCGTAAGCAGTTCTTTACAAATACCCACCCGGCTAAAAACAAGAGATAGCTCTTTGGCTATGGTTTTGGCCGAGGTATTTCTGAGAGGGATCGCTTCTGGATAACGGGTGGCATAGTCCATTATAACCAATATGTACTGGTGCCCCCTAGCGGACTTGATTATAGGACCTACCAAATCCATTGCGATTCTCTCAAACGGGACCTCAATGATGGGTAGAGGGACCAGCGGGCTACGGAAATGTGGCATCGGGGCCGACCTCTGACACACAGGGCAGGAGGAACAATAATTTTCTATGTCCTTCATCACCCCAGGCCAATAGAATCTCTGTAATACCCTCTCTCGGGTTTTCTCTGTCCCCAGATGACCTCCAAGAATGTGCCCATGGGCCAACTCCAACACCAACTTCCTGTAAGGTTTGGGCACCACCAGCTGCTCAACGGTTTCTTCTGCCCTTTTTGCCACCCGATACAGTAGGTCCTTCTCTACGCTGAAGTATGGGTAAGTGCAGGTATTATCTGGGTTCACTAACTCGCCATCTATTTCCACTACGTTTTCCCGTGCCTTTATTAGGGCGGGGTCTTTTAACTGTTCTGTGGCAAAATTTTCCCTGTGAACCTCCAGATCAGAAAACTCCACAGACGGTAGGTTTTCGTCTGAGGAGGTGGGCTCCTCTCCAGTTTCTTGAGTCTCCCCTGCAAATACTGACAAGGGAAATTCTGGAGAGTCCTCACCACTCTCAGAGGAGTTCTGGCTATCACATTCCTGGTACATAGGGGCACCAGTGGGGGGCTCAGGATCATCCCACAGTTCCCAGAACTTCGGAAAATCCCTTCCCACAATGGCATCATGCGGTAATTGAGATACCAACCCCACTGGATGAGAGAGGGTACCTTTGGGGGTCTCGAAACACACTGTAGTCACTGGATACTCTCGGGTGTCCCCATGCACACAAATAACAGCTACCTTGCTATTCCCAGAGACCTCTGTTTTAACTAATTCAGCCTTTATCAGGGTCACAAGGCTACCTGAATCCAGTAATACCACAACATTTCTACCATTAATACACATTTTGCATAAATGTTTCTCAGTTCCCCGAATGGCAGTGCATGCGACTGTCACACACAGCGACTGACGTCTGTCCATCAGAAAGTCACATTGCATGGGTTCCTCCACAACCGGGCAATTTGCTGCAATATGTCCCGCTTGCCGGCAGCGGTAGCAAACAATCCATTTGGCTGCCTCTTGAGCCCCTGACTTTCCAGGCTGTTCTCGCCAAACTTTGGGTAGAGCTCCCACCCTCTCACTCTCTCCACCCTCACCCCTTGGAATCCTCTTATCCGCCCCTGGGGATGGTCTGGTCTTAGGGTGGAAAGTCCGAGAGTCTCTGGAAGAGGCCGTCAGGTTCTCTGTAGCCAAGTATTTCTCTACACGATCCACAAGACCACCGGCCGTCTCTGGGTCTCCATGGCTTACCCACTTTTGGATGGCAGTAGGAAGAGCTCTCAAAAACCGATCCATTACAACACGTTCCACAATCTCTGGTGCGGACAAAGTCTCTGGCTGTAGCCACTTCCTGCTCAGGTGAATGAGATCATACATTTGAGACCTGGGGGGTTTTCCAAGCTGGAAAGTCCAGTTATGCACACGCTGAGCCCGGACAGCCAGGGTGACACCCAGCCTTGCCAATATTTCAGCTTTTAGCATCACATAGTCTTTTGCTTGGTCAGGCTCTAGGTCATAGTAAGCCTTCTGCGATTCACCAGTTAACAGAGGAGCCACCAGTCCAGCCCACTGCTCCTCAGGCCACTTTTCTCTTTCAGCAGTCCTTTCAAATGTGGTCAAAAATACCTCTGGATCATCCTCTCCAGTCATTTTTGTCAATAAACGACTCACCCCAAAGGACGCGGTATTAGTGGGACGGCTTTCCTCACTGGTCTGCGGACGTTGCTGCATTACTGCTTCCATTTGTTGTAGTCTCTGCTCTTGCTTCTGTAACAGGTCTATGAAGCGGGCCTCAGATTGCTGCTGGGCTTGTTGATGAGCTTGCTGCTGGGCTGCAAGGCTCCTTTGCAAACCTGCATTTGTCTGCTGTTGATTGGCATTTGCTAGAGCCAGCTGTTTCAGTATCTCCTCCATGCTGGCTTAAAAAAAACTGCCACTGGTTCTCCACCAACTGTGAGGGGGTTAACTCGGTAGCGGGTGTGTGTGACCCCCTGGTTGGGCTCCCCACACAAAAACAGGGCCAGCAGACGGAGGTTGTGGTTTTCAAAATCAAAAGGTGCGGTTTATTTCTCTATGTACAGTGACAAAAACACAGCAAAGCCAAAAAGAAACAAACAAAATAAATCCTGGTCAGTTTGACCTCTGACTAAACATGCAGGTTTCCTAAACTAACAACTGGGATCAGCCTGGTGCTGTCCTAGTCCCTAAGTCCCTGGTTTAGTAAAAGTCCAAACAAATAGCCACACAGGCTTTGCCTCACCGCACAGGGGTTCACTCTCCCTAGACAGTCCACACAGGTCTGGTTCCAGGCATGAGCAAACACCTAATGAATCTGGGAGTTCTTATAGAGGCCTAAATGAGCTGACAAGCTTCAGCTGGCCTCATCAACTCCCTGTCTGTACGACGCCCCACACTCTCCCTAGAGGTATGAGTCATCCATGAGCCCACTAGCCTTATACAACTCTCCACCTAGTTGTATATGTCGGCATAAAGCCTGAATCTGGGAGAAATATATCTACCCCCCTGGATGCAACCAGGTGACTTTACCTTCCTGCTGTCACAATATATATATATATATAGATATAGGTCGGCCAATGCATGTTCAAATGTATGCTAGTATGGTGGTGATTAGTGATGAGCCGAACACCCCCGGGTTCGGTTCGCACCAGAACCCGCGAACGGACCGAAAGTTCGCACGAACGTTAGAACCCTATTAAATACAATGGATGCGAACGTTCAAAATCTAAAGTGCTAATTATAACGACTATTATGCATGTTATTGTCCTAAAAAGGGTTTGGGAACCCGGGTTCTGCACCAGGGGACATGTATCAATGCAAAAAGAAGTTTTAAAAACGGCTGTTTTTCGGGAGCAGTCATTTTAATGATGCATAAAGTGTAAAAAAAAAGTCAAATATTCCTTTAAATATCGTACCTGGGGGGTGTCTAAAGTATGCCTGTGAAGTGCCACGTGTTTCCCGTGTTTAGAACTGTCCCTGCACAAAATTACATTTCTAAAGGAAAAAAAGCCATTTAAAACTGCTTGCGGCTTTAATGTAATGTCTGGACCCGGTAATATGGATGAAAATCTTTAAGAAAAATGGCATAGCTACCCCATCACACACCCCCCCCCCCCCCTACCCCAGCCCATTACCAGCCCCATTGGGTCTTGTATGGATATTAAGGGGAAACCCGCACACAAAATAAAAAAGGCCCTATATACTCTGAACAGCCGTATACAGGCGGTGCATACAAGACAGGGACTGTAGGTTTGTTCTAATGTAGAATCTGTTTGTAATTTTGAACAGGTACATTGTTTAAGTGAAGCTCCAGCCAAAAAATCTATTTTTAAGCTTTTTGGAAAACACAGGGAAGGGTTATCACCCCTGTAACATTTGTTTTGCTGTCTGTGCAGTGTGCACCTGTTCAGAACAGTTCACCTCACTTTCCGTCCTAATGACAAATGTTTTTTGAAAATTTGGGGTTTTTATTGAAACAAGAATTGGTGATAAAGCATCAGTGGAGAGGAGACACTTTTTTTTCCCATATTAACTCTTACAGGAGAGAATTTGCCTTCCTAGGGGTAGATTTCCTCTCACTTCCTGTTGTATCCTTCCGTTTGCAAGGAGGAGTCGTTTGTAAGTTGGATGTTTGAAAGTAGGGGCCTGCCGTATATACTCTGCTGAAATTTGCCCCTTGCATGTTGGTGTTGCCACAACACTGTGAGCCCTCACAGTTACTCTTGGTGGGCGCATGAATGGGCCCTGCTGTGAATTATTAGATCAAGAATTGTAATTGCATGCCCCTGTTGAACAGGGGCTGAAAAATTGGGCCTTTGGTGGTGGTGGTGGTGGTGTTGACACAACACTGTAAGACCTCACAGTTACTCTTGGTGGGCGCAGGAATGGGCCCTGCTGTGAATTATTAGATCAAGAATTGTAATTACATGCCCCTGTTAAACAGGGGCAGAAAAATTGGGCCTTAGGCACTGGTGCCACAACACTGCAACCCCTCACAGATACTGTACTTGGAGCACAGCAATGAGCCCTGTTGCAAAGTATTGCATCAAAAATTGTAATTACACGCCCCTGTTAAACAGGGGCTGAAAAATTGGGCCTTAGCCACTGGTGCTGGTGCCACGACACTGCAACTTCTCCCAGATACTCTAGTTGGAGTGCAGAACTGAGCCCTGCTGCAAATCATTGCATAAAAAATTGTAATTACATGCCCCTGTTAAACAGGGGCTGAAAAATTGGGCCTTAGCCACTGGTGGCGGCACCCAGAAACAAAAATGTTCTTCCAAGCTATCATCATCAATCGGATCATTGAGGAGGAGAAGGATAGTCAGTCAACATAACAGGACAGTCTCTCAGCATCAGCATCAGTCTTGAAGGGATGTGACATTTGAAAATAAATTAGTCTGTTATATCAGCTTTAGGTGTTTGGTAGCTGGTGGTGATCCAAGACTGGTTCATCTTTATGAAGGTCAGTCGATCAACAGAGTCGGTGGACAGGCGCACCCTGTGATCCGTGACAAATCCTCCAGCAGCACTGAATGTGCGTTCTGAAAGAACGCTGGATGCAGGACAGGCCAGTAGCTCAATTGCATACTGTGCAAGCTCTGGCCAGTGATCCATCCTCAAGACCCAGTAATCCAGAGGATTTTCGGTGGGGAAGGTGTCCAAGTCTGACCTTGCCCCTAGGTATTCCTGCACCATGTATATCAGACGCTGGCGATGGTTGCTGGAACCGATCATACCTTGGGGCTGCGGACTAAAGAATTGTCTGAACGAATCGGTCAGACGGCCACCTTCCCCACCGCTCCTTCTTTGACTGACAGAAGCCTCAGCAACTCGTTGTCCAGGACCAGGAGTTTGTAACCTCCCAGTTTCTGGGAACGCGTTTCACAGACCTTTCTGCAAGGCCTCCCGGAGTTGTCTCATCCTCTGCTCCCTCTGCGACGGTAAGATAAGGTCCGTAACCTTACCCTTGTACCGTGGATCAAGGAGCGTGGCCAGCCAGTAATGGTCCCTCTCCTTGATCCGAAGAATACGAGGATCCTTCCGCAGACTTTGCAGGATCAGGGAGGCCATGCAGCGTAGGTTAGCTGAGGCATTCGGTCCGGAGTCCTCTGGGTCACTAAGGACGACATGATCCGCAGCCACGTACAAGTCCACGGGTTTCTTGGGACTGTAAATCATCCCCAAAAGACTGCTGCTGATGATGCTGAGTGCCAGGCTCCACCTCCATGCTGACACAATCCTCCTCCTCCTCCTCCTCCTCTTCCTGTGCGATGGGTGGGACAGAAGGAACACTGTCTGGGTAAAGGGGGCCTTGAGAGGCAAGGAAGTCCTCCTCTTCCTGCCTCTGTTCTGCCTCAAGTGCCCTGTCCATTATTCCACGCAGCGTATGTTCCAACAGGTGGACAAGAGGTACAGTGTCACTGATGCATGCACTGTCACTGCTCACCATCCTCGTGGCCTCCTCAAATGGTGCCAGGGCAGTGCATGCATCCCTGATCATGCCCCACTGGCGTGGTGAAAAAAACCCGAGCTCCCCTGACCCTGTCCTGGTGCCGTAGTCGCACAGTTACTCATTGACGGCCCTCTGCTGCGTGTGCAGCCGCTGCAGCATGGCCAACGTTGAGTTCCACCTGGTGGGCATGTCACAAATAAGGCGGTTCTTGGGCAGGTTCAACTCCTTTTGCAGCTCAGCCAGGCGAGCACTGGCATTATAAGATCTGCGGAAATGCACACAGATTTTCCTGGCCTGCCTCAGGACATCCTATAAGCCCGGGTACCTGCCCAAGAACCGCTGCACCACCAGGTTAAGGACGTGAGCCACACAGGGCACATGGGTCAGTTGTCCCTGTCGGAGGGCAGAGAGGAGGTTGGTGCCATTGTCGCAAACCACCATTCCTGGCTTAAGCTGGCGTGGCGTCAACCACCTCTCGGCCTGCCCCTGCAGAGCAGACAGAACCTCTGCCCCAGTGTGGCTCCTGTCCCCCAAACACACCAGCGCAAGCACGGCATGGCATCTTTTTGCCTGCGTACTTGCGTAGCCCCTTGAACGCCTACGGAGCACCGCTGGTTCCGAGGACAAAGCACAGGAAGAGGCCATGGAGGAAGAAGAAGAGGAGGGGGTGGAGGAGAGAGGTGTGTCACAACCAGTAGTAGCATTTTGGAGGCGTGGCGGTGGAACAACCTCCAACACTACTGCACCTTGTCCTGCATCCTTCCCAGCTGCCAAAAGAGTGACCCAATGGGCCGTGAAAGAAAGGTAACGTCCCTGTCCATGCCTGCTGGACCATGAGTCAGCGGTAATATGCACCTTACCGCTAACCGCCCTGTCCAGCGAGGCCAAGACATTGCCTTCCACATGCCGGTAGAGAGCCGGAATCGCCTTCCGTGAGAAAAATTGCACAAACTCACGGAAGGGGGCCGAGTCTACCAACTGAAAAGGCAGCAGTTGAAGCGCTAGCAATTTAGCCAAGCTAGCATTCAACCGCTGGGCATGTGGATGGCTGGGAGTGAACTTCTTTCGACGGTCCAGCAGCTGGGGCAGGGAAATTTGCCTGCTAGAATCGGACGTCGGTGTACTGCTAGCAGAGTGCCTGCAAGTACTTGGCTGTGACACACCTAATTCTACACCTTCATTCCTCTCAGTGCAGGTTTCAGAGAGGACTGAAGGTATAGTGGAGTTGGAGATCCCAGCTGATGCGGTGCAAGGAGAGGTCCGCTTTGTTCTTTGGTGTGGGTCTTTAAGGTAGGCTTGCCAACGAGCTGCATGGCAGGTCAACATATGTCTGGTCAAGCATGTGGTGCCCAAGCGGGTGATGTTTTGGCCACGCGATATACGCTTGAGACATATGTTGCTGTTATGTACAGAACGTACCTGATCGTAGAGCCGACTTTGTAGGAGGAGACCTCTCTTACAGCCCTGGCTCAGGAGCCACTGGTGTGGGAACAGTGAACTCGAGAGCGCAGTGAGGTAGGAGTGCCTGTGGTAGGTGGAGTGGTAGGCACCGTAGAAAGGTGGTGATCCTCCAGGGATGGCTGGATCTGTAGGCAGCAGAGCAGGTGGTTGCAGGTCAGCGACCCGGAAGCTAGCGGATACCGGAACAGCGGAAGCTGGAGCAAGGTGAGATTAACCTGGTTAGGTTGCACACAACAGCAGACAGCAAGAGGGTCAGACAAGCCGGGTCAGAGCAGGTAGTCAGATGTATGGATCAGCAGGCTTAGATGTAGTCGGGAACACAGGCAAGGTTTGGCAGCAGGTAGGCAGGTGAGAGACAGAGTAGGGTCAAGGCGAGCCGAGGTCAGGGTTGAAGATGTATCAGGTGGTTGAGCAAGCCGGGTCGGTACTGGTAACAGGTAGCAGGTATGCAGGTATTCGGGTTACAAAGCTGCAGATCAGACAGCAATGCACTGTTGTAACTGCTGGCCTTTTAAAGGCCTAATGGCGCCATATCGTTAGCATGCACGCGTGCGCACACATCGCGCACGCGCGTGCGCAATTGGCGCATGCGCAATTGGCGCGCCCCGACGCACAGGTACCGAGGGAAGCAAGAATTGTCTTCTGTTTCTGGCAGGTCCCTGACATTGCCCCCCCCAAGGGGCAGCCTCCGGATGCCTAACCGGGCTTCTTTCTCAGGATGGGCAAGAAAAAAGGCACGGATTAACCTTTGGGAATGGATGTTGCCTTCAGGTTCCCAGGAGTTGTCCTCCGGACCGTACCCCTTCCATTTGACTAAGAATTGGGTTAGCCCTTGCCGTTTCCTACAATCAAGGATGGCCTCCACCACGTATTCCTCGAGACCGTCAACCAAAACTGGTTCTGGTGGTCTGGCTCCTCTGTCAGGAAAGGGGTCAGGTACTGCAGGCTTCAACAATGAAACATGAAACACTGTGTGAACCTTTAGAGAATCAGGTAAGGATAATTCGTAAGATACCTCATTGATTTTCCTTCTTACCGGGAAGGGTCCCATGAACTTGGGTGCCAGCTTCTTGGATGGGCAGGCCAACTTGAGGTTGTTCGTGGAAAGCCATACCTGATCACCTGGTTGAAGGTCCAGCTCCCCTCTCCTCTTCCTGTCATAGACTTTCTTGCTGTCCGCTTGGGCCTTGGTTACTGCTTCCTGCAACACCCGGTTGTTACGGCTGAGGAAATCCACCGTGCTCTGTACTGCCGGGACTGGAGATTCTGGAAGAAAATCAGGTAAAAATGTTAAATGAAAGCCGTAATTAGCAAAGAAGGGGGATTGTCCAGTGGCCGAATGGTTGGCATTATTGTAGGCAAACTCTGCTAAGGGCAATAGGGACACCCAGTCATCTTGTGCAAAGGACGTGAAACATCTGACATACTGTTCAAGAGTCTGATTTGTCCACTCAGTTTGCCCGTTGGTTTGGGGGTGGTAAGCTGAGGACATGGCAAGTTCAATTTCCAAGACTTCGCACAGAGCTCTCCAAAAACGTGAAGTGAACTGGACCCCCCTGTCTGACACGATGTTAGAAGGGACTCCATGTAATCTGACGATTTCCTTAATGAAAACACAGGCAGTCTCAGCAGCGGATGGGGTGCCCTTTAGTGGCAAGAAATGGGCCATTTTAGTCAGGCGGTCTACGACCACAAAGATTGCTGTACACCCCTCGGAACATGGAAGCTCCACTATATAATCCATAGCAATCATTTTCCATGGTCTATCAGGTACAGGTAGGAGTTTCAGTAGTCCCCAGGCTCGGTTCCTTGATGTTTTGTTTTGGTTACAGACGGGACATGCACTGACATATGATTTACAGAACTCCTCCAGACCCGGCCACCAGAATGTGCGCCGTACCAGCCCAAGAGTCTTGCGGACTCCAAAATGTCCTGCTAGCGGATGGTCGTGGAGGAGATTCAGTACCTTAACCCGAGTGCTTCCTGGAACAAAAATTTGGCTCCCCCTCCAAAATAATCCATCTCTGGAAGTCAAGGTGGTACCAGGGGGTTTGGAAGAGTCCGTGGATGCTTGTCTGATTTGAGAGAGCAGATCAGTCTGTAGAAGTAAAAAAATTACCTGCTGGTAGAATGGTGTCCGGAACAGATAAATCCTTGGGGTTGTCATGCATGCGTGATAGTGCGTCTGGTCTGATATTTTTTGAACCTGGCCGGTAGGTGATGTGGAAGCAGAAGCGTGAGAAAAATAAAGCCCAACGGGCCTGCCGAGGTTTCAACCATTTAGCGGATCTTAAATACTCTAAGTTCTTGTGATCGGTATAAATTAATACTGGGTGGGCAGCGCCCTCCAACAGGTACCTCCATTCCTCTAAGGCGGCTTTGATGGCAAGTAATTCCCGGTCACCAACATCATAATTCCTCTCTGCAGGGGAGAGATTTCGAGAGGAGAACACCACAGGGTGCATTAAGTCCTTGTTACCTTGGTGTTGGGAGATGACAGCCTCGACTGCAACTTCAGATGCATCCACTTCAAGAATGTAAGGCAGTGCAGGATCAGGATGGCTGAGAATTGGTGCTGATGAAGTCCTTTAAGTGTGTCAAAGGCTCTTTGGGCCTCAGGGTTCCAATGGAAACGTAAGTTCTGCTTGGTCAGATGTGTGATGGGTGTGATTATTGCAGAAAATCCCTTGATGAATCTCCTGTAAAAATTTGAAAAACCCACAAAGCGTTGCACTCCTTTCTTATCCAAAGGTACAGGCCAGTCCAGTATAGCGGACACTTTTTGAGGATCCATCCTGATCCCTGTGGGGGAGATTACCAACCCTAGGAATTGAATATGTAAAAAAAGGGGGGAAAAAATTGTGCTCAGAATTAAGGGGTGGCAATTATTGGGTGGCTCCAAATTGCCTGGATAACGGTCTCAAGCTGCCACTAACCTGCTAAACATACTCAGTGAAACCAAAGAAAAAATATAAATAGTGGCGCTAAACCAAAGTTAGAAAACAAATAATAACAGTATGACATGCTAATTTGTCACACATACAGTGCATAAGACCCTTGTTAATAACATGTCAAAAAATATATAAACAAACCTAAAAATATAATTAACATGTAACAAAAATCAATAAATACCCTATATATGTGATATAGATATAAATAAACATGTGATATACTTGTGATACACATATGTCGCACTGAGCGTCAATCTGCGTATAAATCAAAAAATCAGTCCAAAGTATATATAAACTGAAAACACCCATGCATAAATCAAATCCAAAAAATTCCACAGTGCTTGTCTGAAGAGTGACATCCACCACCGAATACAGGTCAGCAGCTTACCAGATTAAATTGGTCCCCTATGACGGAGGACCTATAATCGCATCAAAGCAATCCCAGTTAGATGGTAAGAATTCCTATATCCACCTCTTCAAACGAAACTCCCACAGCAAAAGGCAGGCGGTATGACCGCAATAGTACCATGTAAAAAAGGAAAGGAATGCCTCGCTGGTGTAAAATCCTTGGGTTTAATATATACAAATTAAGATAAACACTTACAGAAATGTTGCAAGGAAACAGCCTTAAACTTGCGGCGCCGGCTGGACACGGACAAGTAAACCCGTCCTGAGAGATCGAGCAGTAAGGGGATGACGTAACCACGTCGCTCGGTCCGCCCTACGCGTTTCGTGATAGGTCACTTCGTCTCGGGGCACGAGCGGCGTGGTGCGTCACCCCCTCTTGTAGCAAACACAATAACAAACCAAACCTCGTTCTGGGGGAAGGCGCACGCGCACATCGAGGATGGACAACCAAGCCTCTATTCAGATGGAGTGACAGAGAATACACCATTAAACCAATGAAATGATGCTCCGGCACTCCGCGCATGCGTAATTCCCCCAAGAACCAGAGGGAAAGACATCTACATGCCGCACTCCGCAGCCGCCTTCATCTACAGCGGGATGACCCCGCAAAGACAAAAAACGGCGACCGGAAATGCGGCAGGAACTAACAGAGATAATATATAAAAATAATTTTAATACAACAAATTATGGCTAAATTCCCAAAGGGTTGGTTCACCGGAACTTCCCCCAAGAGGATAGATGGAAAAGCCAAAAATAAAAACCAAGATTAATTAAAACAGACAGGACTAAATTGTTATAAAGTGCATGTTATAACATACACGCACAAATAACCATTTCCTATCAGACCCATTACAGGTTCATTTAAAAACCACAACTAAATTGACAAAATTTAATATTATTTAAATTCATAAACCCACGCAATCAATCAAGATTGCTACCATACATCCATACACACATACCTAAATGGCTGCGTGCAGGGAAAGGGAATTAAACCATCAGGGGAGACCAACCTATGGGTGAACATGAGGCACTCTTAAAATTCGCCACATGTGGACCCACAAAAAAGTCCCCCTGAGTGTTCACCAATGTATGTTCTAAATGGCTATTGTATCATACATAAAGAAATATTTTTTTAAAAAAAATTAAAATTTGCAAAAAATACAATAAAAACAATTCATGTCTATTATTAAACATTGGCAGTTGTCATGTCATGACCAATGTCATGTTGCCCAAACGATTGACCTGCTTAGATGTTCATATTCTAAAAGGGACTACATCAATGCCCATCAAACTCATAGGCCCCAACCCCAATCAAATAAAGGATCAGACTGGGCCCTAGAGTCTATAGACATCAACGCATGCACCAACTACGAGTTGTTGATGAATGCGTTGATGTCAGTGTCAACGTTCAGGCCAAAAGGCACATAAGACTTCAAGCGGTATATCCAAGCCATCTCTTGTTTGGATATCTCCCTCACTAGTGAGCTGCCCCTCCAGTGGGGTCTATATTTGTCTATAGCCACAAATAAAGTCTTAGAAGGGTCTCTCTTATGTACAAGATCGTAATGTCTTGATATGGAATGCTTATCGAAGCCCTTTCTAATATTGGCTATATGCTCGTTTAGTCTAACCTTCAGTGCCCTCTTGGTCCTCCCCACATACTGGAGTCCACAGGGGCACTGAATGAGGTAGACCATCCCCTCGAAGGAACAAGTTATAAATGGTTCCACCTCATAGGATCGTCCTGTACTCATTGATGTAAACTGACAGATCTTCCTATCCTGACAAGCATTTAATGAACAGACCTGACACTTTTTGCATCTGTGATAACCAGTCAAATTTTGTAAAAAAGTCCTGTGTTCCCTAGGGGGATCTTGCACACCCGGCGCAACCCGATTAGACAATGAAGATGCTCCCCTAAAAACAACTGACGGTCTGTCAGGTAAAATGGGTGCTAATAATTGATCACTCGCAAGCACATGCCAATGCTTGCAGATCAACCGTTTAAGGCTCTGGTGCTGGGCAGAAAAAGTGGTAATGAATGGAAGTGAGTAGTCTCCCCCATTCTCATCCCTTGCCCGATCCCTCAAAAGTGAGGCTCTATCTATCTATCTGGTTGTTTGCACCAGCTTAGACATGACAGTTGGATCATACCCCTTTTCCAGAAATCTTTTAGAGAGAATGGCTGCCTGGCTATCAAAAGCTTCCACCTCCGTACAATTTTGTCGCAGTCTTGTGAACTGACCCTGGGGAACCGCCCTAAGCCAGGACGCATAGTGGCAACTGTCCAGGGGGATATAGGAGTTTCTATCCGTCTGTTTAAAGAAAGTAGTAGTAATAAAACTATTCCCTGCAACAGAAATAGTCAGATCCAAAAAGTTTATTCTCTCTTGACTAGCCTCAAAAGAAAAAACTATGCCTCTACTATTATCATTGAGGGATCGCATGTACTCATATAGGTCAGATTCGGCTCCATCCCATAGGAGGAGGACGTCGTCGATGTACCTCGCCCAGAGCACCACCTCTGGTCTCCGGCAAACATCCACGACGTCCTCCTCCCACTTAGCCATAAAGAGGTTGGCAAGGCTGGGGGCATACTTAGCCCCCATTGCCACACCCCTATCCTGGCGGTAAAATTGATTTTCGAACCAAAAATAATTGTGGCTGTATTAAAATTATTTTTATATATTATCTCTGTTAGTTCCTGCCGCATTTCCGGTCGCCGTTTTTTGTCTTTGCGGGGTCATCCCGCTGTAGATGAAGGCGGCTGCGGAGTACGGCATGTAGATGTCTTTCCCTCTGGTTCTTGGGGGAATTACGCATGCGCGGAGTGCCGGAGCATCATTTCATTGGTTTAATGGTGTATTCTCTGTCACTCCATCTGAATAGAGGCTTGGTTGTCCGTCCTCGATGTGCGCGTGCGCCTTCCCCCAGAACGAGGTTTGGTTTGTTATTGTGTTTGCTACAAGAGGGGGTGACGCACCACGCCGCTCGTGCCCCGAGACGAAGTGACCTATCACGAAACGCGTAGGGCGGACCGAGCGACGTGGTTACGTCATCCCCTTACTGCTCGATCTCTCAGGACGGGTTTACTTGTCGGCGTCCGGCCGGCGCCGCAAGTTTAAGGCTGTTTCCTTGCAACATTTCTGTAAGTGTTTATCTTAATTTGTATATATTAAACCCAAGGATTTTACACCAGCGAGGCATTCCTTTCCTTTTTTACATGGTACTATTGCGGTCATACCGCCTGCCTTTTGCTGTGGGAGTTTCGTTTGAAGAGGTGGATATAGGAATTCTTACCATCTAACTGGGATTGTTTTGATGCGATTATAGGTCCTCCGTCATAGGGGACCAATTTAATCTGGTAAGCTGCTGACCTGTATTCGGTGGTGGATGTCACTCTTCAGACAAGCACTGTGGAATTTTTGGATTTGATTTATGCACGGGTGTTTTCAGTTTATAAATACTTTGGACTGATTTTTTTGATTTATACGCAGATTGACGCTCAGTGCGACATATGTGTAGTATATCACATGTTTATTTATACCTAGGAATTGAATAGTCTGCTGCTCAAATTCGCATTTCTCCGCCTTGGCATATAGTCCGTGTTGGCGGAGGCGGTCCAGTACCCTGCGGACATGTTCCCGATGTCTGTCAAGTGATCCAGAGAAGACTAAAATGTCATCAAGGTAGACAATGACAAAGATATCAAGAAAGTCTCTGAACACATCATTGATAAAGTGCTGGAAGGTGGCAGGAGCATTGCACAGGCCGAAGGGCATGACCAAATATTCGTAGTGGCTGAATCGGGTACGAAAAGCTGTCTTCCACTCGTCCCCGGCCCGGATGCGGACCAGATTGTAGGCCCCCCTTAGGTCTAACTTGGTGAAGATGACAGCAGCCCTTAATTTTTGGAAGAGTTCAGGTATCAGGGGAAGCGGATAACGGTTCTTGACCGTGATGTTGTTTAACTCACGGTAGTCCACACATGGGCGGAGGGTCTGGTCCTTCTTGGTGACAAAGAATATTTCGGTGCCCGCTGGTGAAGTAGATGGGCGGATGAACCCTTTGCCCAGATTTTCATTGATGTAGACCTTCAGAGCCTCTTGTTCCTTTTCTGACAAGGGGAAGATGCGCCCAAAGGGAATCTCGGCCCCAGGGAGGAGCTCGATGGGGCAGTCATAGGGGCGGTGAGGCGGAAGGGAGTCAGCCCCCCGTTTACTGAAGACATCAATAAATTCATGGTAAGGTTCTGGGACGGACTGAAGCAGGTTCTGGTCAGAGTCTATACATAACAGAGTGGTGGATGGGCTGAGGAATCCAGGTAGACAGTACTTCTGGCAGTAAGGGGACAGGAAGGACACTTCTCCAGACACCCAGTTGATCTGGGGGTTGTGAGCCTGGAGCCAGGGTATCCCCAGGATCACGGGAAACAGGGGAGAAGAGATAACATCAAGAGTCAGCCACTCCTTATGTTGAGCGGTAGAGGTGACAGGCAGAGGAAGGGTCTCCTGGGTTACCTGTCCTGATTTTATACGGGAGCCATCGGCCAAGTAAACAGAAAGTCCATGAGTCTTTTCCTGAAGAGGGATGTTATGTTGATTGGCAAAGGTGGAGTCGATGAAACAGCTACATGCGCCAGAGTCAATGATAGCATTGACTGGGACTGTCCTTCCCTGGAGCTGCAACGAGAGAGAGAGGGCAAGGTGGGTTGCATTGGCAGATAAAGATGCGAGATTAGCAGGAAGGGAAGAAGGGCACTTACGCATCTTGGCAGGACAGTTGCACACGTAGTGACCGGCTTCACCGCAATAGAGTGATAGGTTCAGTTGGCGACAGCGTGCCCGTTCTTCAGGTAGCAGGGCTGGTCGCATTATCCCAAGTTGCATGGGTTCAGAGGTGTCCGGACTGGGATTGGCAGGATTTAAACAGGTGGGCGGCAGGTAACGAGAAGCAGGCATGGGAGCTCTTGTGGTCATCCATACTGGGCGACTTTGCTGGGAGGAACGCTCTGCCCGGCGTTCACGAAGTCTGCGGTCAATCTGGATGGCTGTGGTAATCAAGGCTTCAAGGGTCTCTGGTACCCCCACTCGGGCGAGTGCGTCCTTCAGACCCTCGGAAAGGCCCAAGCGGAATTGGTGACGCAGGGCTGCGTCGTTCCACTGAGTGTCTGCGCTCCAGCGTCTAAAGTCCGTAACATAGTCCTCGGCCGCTCGGCGACCTTGCTGGAGCGCAAGCAGAGCAGACTCAGCGGTGGCAGTCCGTTGGGGATCATCATAAAGCTGGGCCATGGCTTGGAAGAAGGATAGCAGGGATTGAGTCTGAACATTATTTTCTCCTAGTAGCCGATGGCCCAGGTCTGGGGTTCACCCTGAAGTAACGAAATCACAAATCCCACCTTAGTGACTTCTAAGGAGAAAGTCCGGGGTTGTAGGGCGAAATAAAGCTGACAGGCATTACAGAAGGCTTGGAATTTTGTTCGGTCTCCTGAAAACCTCTCTGGGACAGGAAGTCTGGGTTCGGGTGGAAGCATCACCACTGAAGGAGCAGAGGCGGTTGACGAAGGCCTGGCAGAGGGTGCAGGGGCCGCATCACCGGAGGCAGCGAGGTTCTGAACTTGTCCTTCCAGCCGGATGTAGCCTTCCTGTAGACTCTTCACTGCTTGTGTGAGGGCTGCCAGGTGTTTGCAAATCTCCTCCACGGCAGGAACTTCTCCTGCAGGCTCTGTCATGGCTGTCTGATACTGTTATGTACAGAACGTACCTGATCGTAGAGCCGACTTTGTAGGAGGAGACCTCTCTTACAGCCCTGGCTCAGGAGCCACTGGAGTGGGAACAGTGAACTCGAGAGCGCAGTGAGGTAGGAGTGCCTGTGGTAGGTGGAGTGGTAGGCACCGTAGAAAGGTGCTGATCCTCCAGGGATGGCTGGATCTGTAGGCAGCAGAGCAGGTGGTTGCAGGTCAGCGACCCGGAAGCTAGCGAATACCGGAACAGCGGAAGCTGGAGCAAGGTGAGATTAACCTGGTTAGGTTGCACACAACAGCAGACAGCAAGAGGGTCAGACAAGCTGGGTCAGAGCAGGTAGTCAGATGTATGGATCAGCAGGCTTAGATGTAGTCGGGAACACAGGCAAGGTTTGGCAGCAGGTAGGCAGGTGAGAGACAGAGTAGGGTCAAGGCGAGCCGAGGTCAGGGTTGGAGATGTATCGGGTGGTTGAGCAAGCCGGGTCGGTACTGGTAACAGGTAGCAGGTATGCAGGTATTCGGGTTACAAAGCTGCAGATCAGACAGCAATGCACTGTTGTAACTGCTGGCCTTTTAAAGGCCTAATGGCGCCATATCGATAGCATGCACGCGTGCGCACACATCGCGCACGCAATTGGCGCATGCGCGTGCGCAATTGGCGCGCGCCGACGCACAGGTACCGAGGGAAGCAAGAATTGTCTTCTGTTTCTGGCAGGTCCCTGACAGTTGCAAACAGCAGCTGTGCGATCTGATGCACTCGACTCAAAAAAGGCCCACACCAAAGAACTTTTTGAATAACGGGCAGAGGCAGCGCCCTGCACAGGCGGAGCTCTGCCGTGTGATTCCGTCGGTGTGCTGCCCTTACGCTGGCCCCCGAGGGTATCCTGCCTCGTTGGAGATGTGCCTCCTCCTCATCCTCCTCCTCCTCCTCCTCTCTCCTATTAGGCACCCACGTGGAGTCAGTGACCTCATCATCCCCTCCCTCCTCATCACTGGAGCCAATCTGGCAGTATGCTGCAGCTGCTGGAACATGACTGCCAGATTGGTGTCCTTCTTGAGCATCCCCTCTCTCTGCTCTCACGCTACTGCCTTCCTCTAGCTGGGTATCATCATCAGACCCTTCGAAACGCTGGGCATCCTCCTGGAGCATGTACCCAACACTGTGCTCAAACAGTTCGGGGGACTCCTCAGGAGGACATGGTTGGTCTAGGGAAGGAGTGACTGATGATGACATTGATACCAGGGAAGAGGACGCTTTGGCAGCTGTTTTGCCAGTACCCTGAGCCTGGGTGAGAGAGGATGAGGAGGATGAGGAGGGCTTGGTCATCCACTCTACCAAGTCTTCGGCATGATGCGGCTCAACAACTCCATCTGCCGAAAAGAAGGACAAGCGTGTCCCATGGCCACGTGCTGATGGCGATGCACCGCGTCCACGACCAGCACTGTTGTCTCTAGACACAGAGCCTGCTTGCCCTCTTTTATTGGCTCCTGACTGTCTGCCTCTCCTTGTTTGCCTTCCAGACAATCTAATGGCCTGCAGGGAGATGGGAAAACCAGCAATAAGGCCTAGCTTCAGGAGTATATTTTGCAGGAATCACACTACGCCTGCTGTAAGTGCTGCAAATGCCTGTTGGTGTAACACACCAGGAAAACACAGCAATACTGGCTAACTTCAGGTGTATAATGTGCAGGAGGCACACTCCGCCCGCTGTAAGTGCTGCAAATGCCTGTTGGTGTAACACACCAGGAAAACACAGCAATACGGGCTAACTTCAGGTGTATAATGTGCAGGAGGCACACTCCGCCCGCTGTAAGTGCTGCAAATGCCTGTTAGTGTAACACACCAGGAAAACACAGCAATACGGGCTAACTTCAGGTGTATAATGTGCAGGAGGCACACTCCGCCCGCTGTAAGTGCTCAAAATGCCTGTTGGTGTAACACACCAGGAAAACACAGCAATACGGGCTAACTTCAGGTGTATAATGTGCAGGAGGCACACTCCGCCCGCTGTAAGTGCTGCAAATGCCTGTTAGTGTAACACACCAGGAAAACACAGCAATACGGGCTAACTTCAGGTGTATAATGTACAGGAGGCACACTCCGCCCGCTGTAAGTGCTGCAAATGCCTGTTAGTGTAACACACCAGGAAAACACAGCAATACGGGCTAACTTCAGGTGTATAATGTGCAGGAGGCACACTCCGCCCGCTGTAAGTGCTGCAAATGCCTGTTGGTGTAACACACCAGGAAAACACAGCAATACGGGCTAACTTCAGGTGTATAATGTGCAGGAGGCACACTCCGCCCGCTGTAAGTGCTGCAAATGCCTGTTGGTGTAACACACCAGGAAAACACAGCAATACGGGCTAACTTCAGGTGTATAATGTGCAGGAGGCACACTCCGCCCGCTGTAAGTGCTGCAAATGCCTGTTGGTGTAACACACCAGGAAAACACAGCAATACGGGCTAACTTCAGGTGTATAATGTGCAGGAGGCACACTCCGCCTGCTGTAAGTGCTGCAAATGCCTGTTAGTGTAACACACCAGGAAAACACAGCAATACGGGCTAACTTCAGGTGTATAATGTGCAGGAGGCACACTCCGCCCGCTGTAAGTGCTGCAAATGCCTGTTGGTGTAACACACCAGGAAAACACAGCAATACGGGCTAACTTCAGGTGTATAATGTGCAGGAGGCACACTCCGCCCGCTGTAAGTGCTGCAAATGCCTGTTGGTGTAACACACCAGGAAAACACAGCAATACGGGCTAACTTCAGGTGTATAATGTGCAGGAGGCACACTCCGCCCGCTGTAAGTGCTGCAAATGCCTGTTAGTGTAACACACCAGGAAAACACAGCAATAAGGGCTAGCTTCAGGTGTATACTGTGCAGGAGGCTTAGCAACAATCACACTGACACTGTCCCCTGCCTATCCTTCTCTCTCCCTGCACACAAGGTTTATCAAAGAATATGACACTGACACTCTCCCTGCCTATCCTTCTCTCTCCCTGCACTCAAGGTTTAGTAAAGAATATGACACTGACACTGTCCCCTGCCTATCCTTCTCTCTCCCTGCACACAAGGTTTATCAAAGAATATGACACTGACACTGTCCCCTGCCTATCCTTCTCTCTCCCTGCACACAAGGTTTAGCAAAGAATATGACACTGACACTGTCCCCTGCCTATCCTTCTCTCTCCCTGCACACAAGGTTTAGCAAAGAATATGACACTGACACTGTCCCCTGCCTTTCCTTCTCTCTCCCTGCACACAAGGTTTAGCAAAGAATATGACACTGACACTGTCCCCTGCCTATCCTTCTCTCTCCCTGCACACAAGGTTTAGCAAAGAATATGACACTGACACTCTCCCTGCCTATCCTTCTCTGTCCCTGCACACAAGAATAGCACAAAGAATATCAACACTGTCCCTGCCTATCCTTCTCTTTCCCTGCGCCGGAACACACTACACAAGGCCGCCGCGCTGGCAGCCTTTTATAGTGTGGGGCGTGTGCTAAACCCCCTGAGCTATAATTGGCCACAGGCAACCTGCCTGTGGCCAATTATGGCTCTCCTAGCTGCCGGCGTTGTGATTGGCCAAGCATGCGGGGTCATAGTGCATGCTTGGCCAATCACAGCGCCGGGATTGCACTGCAATGGCGCAGTGTATTGTGGGCCGTTCGCGTCACTCGAATTTGGCGCGAATGGCCCAAAACGTTCGATGTTCGCCGAACGGTCGAACAGCCGATGTTCGAGTCGAATGTATGTTCGACTCGAACACCGAGCTCATCCCTAGTGGTGATTAAACATGCATGATGGTAGAAGGCATGTGTGTCCAAGAGGGGGCCGTGTTATAATGTCTAAGTTTGAATCCAGTATAAATCCAGATCTAAAAAATTTTATTGTCATGTTACTCTGGTTATTAAAATGACCATTTAAAAATATATATATATGAGTCACCGTGCTTTATTTAGCAAAAATAATAGAATGAACAAGCCCCTAGCGTTCATGCGGGGCTACATGGGACAGTACAGAGTGCTGCTGTGGTTCCTGCCATCTTCCGGGCCCCCCCCCCCAGTGTTTATGGTGAATTGGGTTGCTCCGGGTGATGGCAGGATTCGGAGCGGCATAGCAACGGCTCCTGATTGGCTGATTTGGGCGGGATTGAGCTGGGCAGTGGTTTTAAAAGCCGGCAGCTTTCCCGCTCTGTGTCACAGCCTGAGGGGACGCCGCAGAAGCAGGAACCGTGCTGCTGAAGTTACCTGCCATTATGGACAGAAAGGTAACAGGGGAAAGAGGTTGAGAAGTGAAGATTCTCCCTCTTCTCCTGAAAAGGTGAATGTGAAGCAGGCAAGGTCACGCTCCTGTAACAGAGCCAGAAGTGGATCACCTCAGCCAGCAGGTGCAGGCTGTTCTAGTGAGGTGACAGTGTCTGGGCAGCCTGTCAGCGTGGACCGCAGCCATGGTGAGAGAAATGATTTAAACTTAATTGAATTAGGTAAAGTAGTTGGTTCTTTAGCCAATGTACTTGCTAAGATAAATGAATCCAATATTGGTACTGTATGGAATAGCGGTGGCTCTAGCGGTATGCATATGTCTGATAATACTGTTTTTTCACAGGGTAACCCCGCAATTCCAGTAAGTGTTAACCCTTTGAATACAAGGGTCTCTATGATTGAGAAATTACCTGTGAATGACTTTAATACAGTTTTTTCTTTGCCTTCTTCTTCTTCACTGAACTCTTTACCTGTAAAATCTTTAGTGTCTGAAACATGCCTTAAAGAGGCCCTTCCTTGTGAACTTTCCCCCCTGGGTTTTCATTTGACTGTGGCTGTGAAGGAAAAAATTTGGCGGGGGGGATTTTATAGATATACTATCATTGCTTTCTTCCTCTAAAGAATTCTTATTGAAATCTGAGAAAAGATTAGATGATAGGTCTGAGGAAGATAGGAGAAGGGCATGTCCTAGGACTTTTCAGAATTGGCTTCAAGCCTTTTGTATTTTTTCCTCAGTAATTGGTGAGCGTTTCCCTGACAAGTGCTCAGGATTATTCCATTATCTGGATATAGTGGCGGAGGCTTACCGTCATTTTGGAGGCATCTCCTGGTTCAGCTATGATGAGAGCTTCAGGCAGAAGCTTTCAGTCCATCCTTCCCTCCGTTGGGGGGTCAAAGATGTAGGTTTGTGGCTAAATTTGATGCTGCCACAAAGGCAGCAATACACTCAGAGGCCTCAAACTACAAATAGTTCTCAGGCTAATTTTCGTAAAGGAGTAGGTTTCGCATTTAATGACTCCCAATGTAGATTCTTATCCAATTGCAGGTATAAGCACGAATGCTCATTCTGCGCGGGTGCACACTCAGCATCCCGTTGTTTCAAAAAATCAGCTGCTGCAGTCCAGTCAAGGGACACTAATGCAAAGGCATGGACGTCAGTGAGACTGTCAGAAATGCAGTTTTGGCTAGATGGCTAGATCAATACCCAGACCGCAAGATGGCGGTCCTTCTATATGAAGGGTTCAAATTTGTTTTTTTGGTCCCTCCCTTTTTAGGTCAAGATTGCACCCCGGTTAGAAATCTTCGTTCAGTTCTGTTAAACCCAGATATAGTGAAGGAAAACATTTTGAAGGAGCTGCATGAAGATAGAATAGCCGGTCCTTTTTCATCCCCCCCATTTTTGAATTTTCGTTTATCTCCGTTAGGCCTGGTCCCCAAAAAAGAGACAGGCTCTTTTCGTTTAATCCACCATTTATCCTTTCCTCATGGTAATTCCTTGAACAACGAAATATCAGATTTGGAGTCTTCTGTGTCTTATTCATCTTTTGATGAAGCTTTAGCTTTGTTGAAACAATTTGGCAAGGCATCTCTTATGGCAAAGGCAGACATAAAATCTGCATTTCGTCTTTTACCGGTCCATCCAACAGGTTTTAACTCTCTGGGCTTTTATTTTGAAGATCACTTTTATTTTGATAAGTGTTTGCCCATGGGGTTTTCCAAGTCATGTAGTTAGTTTGAGGCTTTTTCAACATTTATACAGTGGGTTTTATCACAAAATTCCCCTCAAGGTGGAGTCATCCACTATTTGGACGATTTTTATCCCCACCTTGAGTTCAAGTTTGTTCTGAAATGATGGTTTGTTTTTTCAACATCTGCAGATCATTCGGGATCCCTATAGCCCATGAAAAAACAATGGGTCCGGTGACAGTGATTGAATTCCGGGGCATAACAATTGATTCAGTTGCTATAGAATTCCGTCTTCCAATGTCAAAAATTTTGAGAATGAGGCCTCGTACACACGACCGATTTTCTCATCGTAAAAAACACGTCGTTTTTTTCGACGAGATTCTTGTTAAGCTTGTCGATTTTCTCGTCAAGCTTTCTATGCGTACACACTGTCATTTCCCAATTTCCTCGTTGTTCTCTGCGCTCACGTCCAGCACGTACGACGGCACTATAAAGGGGAAGATCTTTTTTCTTGGCGCCACCCCTTGGGCTGCTTTTGCTGATCTCGTGTTACCGCGTGTGAAGTAAAAGTTTGGGAAGAGACGATTCGCGCTTTTCAGTCTTCGTACTTTTCAGATCGTTTTCTGCCGTTCAGTTTGTGCTTGTGGGTTCGTATCTTGACTTTCAGGGCGTCTAGGCAGGTCGTATCTGTTTTACAATGCGTTCTTGCCTGTTCGTTTCTGATTTTCAGTTCGTTATTCATAGGCCTTGCTGTTCTAAAGTGCGTTCTGTTCTGTACGTTCTGATTAGACGACCGTTTCCTAGCCATGTCGCCTGGACGTTCTCGTCGTCGAGTTCGTGCTGTGCGTGCGCTTGGTGTTGGTCTGCTTGTTTTGGACCAAGACCAGTCCATGAATGGTGTGAGGAGGAGTTCATGGACCAAGAATTGGTTGCTCCAGCGGAACCAATTCTGCCACATGTCTCTGCTGCGGGAGATCGTCGAGAATAATCCTGAGGACTACAGGAATTTTCTGAGGATGTCTGACCCCGTTTTTCAGGAACTGTTGGCTTTGGTGTCCCCCTATATTACCAGGAAGGACACCGTTATGCGGGAAGCCATCAGTGCTGAGCAGAGGCTCATCGCCACGTTGCGTTACCTGGCGACAGGGAGAAGTCTTCAGGACTTGAAGTTCACCACAGGCATCTCCCCCCAGGCTCTGGGCCTCATAATCCCAGACACCTGTTCTGCCATCATCCAAGTCCTGCAGGAGGACTATATTAGGGTAAGTTTTCTCCCTTAACATCACATTTTAGGTATTACATGTATGCTAATGTATTGTATTTCTTTCATCCTTCCCCAATTACCATGATTGTAATATGCTGAGAATGTCCCCTTTGTCCCCATGCATGTTGGAAGCTTTAGATTGCCCCTTTTTTCTCCTCCCTAAATATTTCCCTTCACTTACTTTTCCAGCAGGGGCGCCTGTTGCTCAAAATGTTGGGGGGTTCAAACCCCAATTTAGGAAATAAACGTCCTCCTTTTTTGCTCTGTTGCCTAATAAACGCCCCCAGTTGTCCCCTCCAATGCAGCCATTTTGTCCCCTCCAATGCAGCCATTTTGTTCCCTCTAATGCAGCCATTTTGTTCCCTCTAATGCAGCCATTTTATCCCCTCCAATGCAGCCAGTTCTCCCCCAGCCCTGCACTTACCTTCTTGTGGTCAGCGCCATCCTTCTTCTGTCCTTGATGTCTTCTCCTTCCCTTCATGTTGCATCAGCCAATCATGTTACCATTAATCAGACTTGGTGAACATGATTGGCAGAGCAGCCTGTCAGTGTTTACACAAGGAATGCCCCCCTCCTTGCGTCCCCGATTTTTCTTTGAGGAAGCCAATTACATCCCTCAGGTTGTAATTTGCAAGACTATTTTAATACCTGTTTCTGCTCTGCAATTTTAACCCCCTAAATGCCGCAATGATTCATATGTCGGTCGCTTTTCAAGAGGCCATCCACCTGAATAGTGTGCGGCATAGACAATACATAGGTTCATGCAACGCATGAACCTATGTATTGTTCTGAGTGATGGGCACAGGAGAGAGGGGACAGTGCTCCAGCGCCCACTCTGGACGCACCGCCACTGCAATGCTATCCTGTGGCCAAACACATCTCCCCCCCCCCCAAAATAATTTAGTAATGGCCCATCAGAGGGGGTGATGAATATGATAAATGAGCCTTCCATTATCCTTTTTTTACACACCTTAATAAACGTATAATTAGATTGATGTTGGTCTCTAATTTTTTGGGATAGAATTTCCTTGTAATGTATGACTTTGTTTTTCTAATATTATTTCATCTTGTTTCACTCCACAGCTTCCTTCCACGCCACAGGAATGGCAGACTGTGGCATCGGAGTTTGCCACGCGGTGGGACTTCCCCAACTGCGGTGGTGCCATAGACGGGAAGCACGTCCGCATCGTGCCGCCACCCCCGTTCTGGGTCCTACTACTACAATTACAAGGGGTTTCATAGCATTGTGCTGATGGCGGTGGTGTCAGCACGGTATGAATTCCTCTATGTTGATGTAGGGAAGAATGGCCGGATGTCCGATGGGGGATCCTTCATCCAGACGGAGTTTGCCCTCCGTCTCCAGAGTGACGACCTTGCATTGCCACTGGATGCAGGGAATATTGAAGGACTCCACTTTGTTTTCTTGGCTGATGAAGCCTTCGGACTCGGACGGCATCTTATGAGGCCATTTCCACAGAGGACCCTGACCCCAGAGAAGAGTGTGTTCAATTACCGGCTGGCCAGGGGCCGAAGAGTCGTTGAAAATGCCTTCGGCATAATGGCCAGCCGGTTCCGCCTTTTTATGACTTCCATCCACTTGGCGGACTACAAAATAAACTATGTAGTGTTATGCTGCTGTGTGCTACACAACTTTCTGAGCCAAAAATCAAATTCCTATATGGCCTCAGTTTTGCCAGAGGCTGGACTTTCCCCTGCAAATCCCCTTCCGGGCCTGGAATCTGCCCGTCTTGGCTTGCCCCCCCAAAATGCTCGTGTGGTTCGGGACAAATACATGGAGTATTTCACGGGTAGGGGGGCAATTCCTATGCCAGCCTATGTCTAAGTATCCCAATAAAAATCTTGTTTAAACCTTTAATTATTTGTTCTTTCCTGTCTCCTAGTTTGTCTTTGTGCATTTGTAGTGGCAAGTGTATTTTACTTTAGTAAATAACAACCATTTCACTATGTTACCTTACAAAAGAACCAAATAAGCTTAGAGGGTATTATAAAAAGAAGCTACACGTTGTTTGTGGTCAAATATTTTACTCTGTGCACATTCTCTTCATTTTTTATTTATTTTTTTTACTTTGGGGTTGGCCTGGCCACAACCCGGCAATTTTTGGCTTATGAAAATACAAAAATATCAGTTGCATTTCAAAAATTACAACATTGGATACCTCTGAGCAATCTGAGACATTCACTTACACAAACTATGTCTCTATGTGCCCGTCCTAATATGGGGTCCTGCCACCCCTTGCCCAGCCAAAAATTGAATATGCACACATTTTTTATTTTTTTCATATAGGAAGTTTACAATCCTGATCTCTATTGTCAACATGTGCTATCTGCCATCAGGGGTGATCAATGGACGTGTTTTGGGGGTGCATCCCCTTCCTCAGTTCACCGACTTTTGATACGAGGAAGGGGTTGCACCCACAAAAGACGTACATGGATATCCCCTGATGGCAGATAGCACATGTTCACACACTGTGTGCATATTCAATTATTGGCTGGTTTGTTACTCAAAAAATTAGAAAAAAATATAAAAACAAACATGTAAAAACAAATGTGTTTGGATGGCTTATTGAATTCTCCCCAAAACATCGAGAATGTCTTTAAATGTTTGTTCCATCACATGGATTCTTTGTTTAATTAGGTCCAGTTCCGTGCTACATTCCATCACTTGCTGGATGAGGCGGAGGGCACTGTCAGCAGAGAACCGTGTGCTATCCTTCACAACATTTACATCCCCTAAAAACCAAAACAAAAATTAATAAAACTCTGCAGGCCTACCTCGCTTACCTTAAGCTGTGGTGTCAGATACTGACCTGTTGTGGTGACCAGATCCACAACGTCATCCACCTCTCCTTCCTGCACTTCTCCTTCCTCCACCTCAACTTCCTGCACATCTTTCGGTTGTGGGTCTTTGGGAGTTTGGTGTTGTTTGGAAGTTGTGGGGTGCATGTGCTCCCTGGAGTGTCCTCCTCCCAGTCTTCTCTCCCCTATGAGAATAAAACCAAAGGTCTATTTATCACACTGTAAATCTCCTTGTTAAACTAAAAACAGGCTAAATTGTTTGGAAGTGGGGTACAAGTGTGTGTTTGTGCGGAATTTAAAGAAGAATGCATTATTTATGACCCCAAATATGTTTAGTATTCACATTTGGATGTAATTTTTTGGACATGGAGGCACCACAAAAAATCTCTGATGCACCTGTGTGGGACACCCAAAAAAGGCGGGTCTGTTGGCCCACACTATAGTGCTCCAAAGTACAGATGTGGAAGCAGCTGCTGAGTGTCCTCTCCTTTACACTGATTAAAGTTTGCATTTAATTCTCTTTACAAACACATCATCTAGACTTAAAAATTATCCACAATACTTGATCAAAAATGGCAGATGTCTAATTACTTTTGTGGCTCTTAAATAAGCCAAAACCGCGGATAGTGGCCGAACGAAGTGTCGGTAACGTAACGAACGATTACTGTGCCAACCTAGTTCAAAATATTACATTTTGGAAGGGAGTCCAATATGATAAAAAAAAAAAAACATGTCAGTTTCTAAAAATATTAATAGCAGAAACGTCGTCATTTTACTTACTTTTAGCGAGCATCCTCTTTATGATCCTCAACTGGTCTGGCTCCCTCAGTTTGAGCTGCTCATTTGAGCGTTTCACCCCGAACTTCGCCCTCAGACTCTTCACAACTTTAGTGAGGATTTTGGCCTTCCTTCTATTTGGTTTGCTATACGGCCCATGCTTGGCATCATAATCAGCCTTGACCAAGATGTCCACCATCTCCGCCATCTCCGCCAAAGACATATTCGATGCCTTGAATCTCCTCCTTGATCGTGACGTGTCCTCGGTCTCCGGGCTTGTCTCCTCGCTAGTTGCGGAATTATCAGACACCTGCTGTAACTCCGCCATATCTGTCTGCGTGCCGATAGAGAAGGGGCGGGGAAAAGATGTAAGTTAGAACGTCATGGGCGGGCGGCGTGTGCGGAGCGACGTGTTCGAATTTTCACGCATGCGTGGTGTGTATATAGCAAACACACATGTGACTATAGTACGTTCGGTGTGCGGAGAGAGGAGTTCAAGTGACGGACGTGCGAACGAAGGTATGTGATTTTGTGACTTGTAAAAATTGTTGGCCTATACTGTCTTGAGATTGTTGGAGGATATATATGGTGACTAGGATGTGAAGGAGGTTAGACTGTTTGCCTCACATTATTTAAATATAATTTATTTTACTTGCAGATACAATATGAATGTCTTTATTAGCGACAAAGTGTTCCTGGCGGAATTTATTGACCGGGTAGGGGAGCTGCCGGCTCTGTGGGAGACGAAAAACCCCATCCATAAAAAAAAAGGGGTGAGAAAAGCAGCGCTGGAGAAGCTGCTCCCATTTGTGCATACCAAGGTGCCCACAGCCACAGCAAAAGAAGTGGACACTAAAATTGGGAGCTTGAGAGGTACCTACAGGACTGAACGCTCTAAGGTGCTGGCTTCTCAGAGGTCAGGAGCAGCAGCAGATGATGTTTATGTCCGGATTTTGTGGTACTACAACAGGATGTCCTTCCTGGATGACCACATTGAGACAAGGCCATCACTCTCCACTCTTCCCCCCAGACTTCCCTGCAGCCAACCTGAGCCTTCTCTGGAGCAAGAGGAGGCAGCCATCCTGGATGATCCTGATTTGTCCATCTGGAGCCAGGTATAGTATTAACTGAAAATGTATTGGGATAAAATTAATGTTTCTCAAATATGTCAGGATGAGAAACATACATTATTTTGTATTCCACAAGTGAAATCAGGATCTGTAGACATTATTCTGCACTTAATTGTGTGGTAAATAGTCAAGCTGATGTAGTGGTAAATTTAAAGCAAGGATTTATGCATTTACATTCTAATTGCTTCCATCAGGATTACAAAGTTTGATGCAAAGATTAAACCAACATATTAAACTATGTTCCTTTTTCATACACAGGATGAAATCAGCCAGGAGGAGGGTCTGGAAACTGTCAGGCAGGAGGAGGAAGGGTCCAGTGGCAGCCAGGAGGTGGCAGGGCCCAGTGGCAGCCAGGAGGTGGCAGGGCCCAGTGGCAGCCAGGAGGTGGCAGGGCCCAGTGGCAGACAGGAGGTGGCAGGGCAAAGGAGAAGCACCAGATCCCAGGTGCCTCCCATCCGGCTTCACAAAAGAGGCAGGAGGGACAGGACCACCAGTGAGGCAGCAAAGAGGCCCATGCCACCCTCAAGGAGCCCACATCCCCTGAAGAGGCCATTGCCGGCCTAGTGGAGGCTAAGTTCAAGGTGATGAGCATGGCTCGCCTCCTATGCGAGCCCCTGCTCATCACCTTGCTCAACAAGGGGGTGATGGAGAAAATTACACCCAATACCGCCATATGTGAGGTGGCCCAACTGACCCAACCTCAACCTCCACCTCCACCTTCCTCTTCTGCCCCACCCCCTTCTGCTACACCTCCACCTTCTGCCCCACCCCCTTCTGCTACACCTCCACCTTCTGCCCCACCCCCTTCTGCTACACCTCCACCTTCTGCCCCACCCCCTTCTGCTACACCTCCACCTTCTGCCCCACCCCCTTCTGCTACACCTCCACCTTCTGCCCCACCCCCTTCTGCTACACCTCCAACTTCTTCTTCTGCCCCACCCCCTTCTGCTACACCTCCACCTTCTTCTTCTGCCCCACCCCCTTCTGCTACACCTCCACCTCCTCCTCCTGACAGGAGTACCCCTCCAGTGGGCCAGCCTCCGGCCAAACGAAGAAGGAAGGCTTCAGGAAAGGCTTCAGGAAAGGCTGCAGGGAAGGTTGCCAGGAAGAAGAGGAAGTGATGGCCTTGCTTCATTGTGGTCGGACAGAAGGCAGCCTGTTGTAGTACCACACACTTGGGACATATATCTCACCTGCTGCTGTTCCTGACCTCTGGGAGGCCAGCATCAGATTGTGTTCAGAAATGTGGGCCTTCTCAAGCTCCCAATTTTAGTGTCCACACAGGGTTGCTGTGTGCTCTGGGGTCCCTGGGATGCACAAATGGCAGCAGCTTCTCCAGCGCTGCCTTCTCTTTATTTAATTTATAAACATGAATAAATGTGTTTTTTGTTTAAGTTCATACTTGACTATGTGTATTTTTAAATAAACAAAATCAAGCTTTGGAGTAAGCAGATACATTTGACTGACAATAAAAGGCACAGATATCACCCCCCCCAAAAGAATAACTAAATATGATTAGCACAAAAACATGGTGTGAAATTTAAATAATATAGATTCCAAAATTAAATGGGAGATCGCTATCAAAACATTGAGAAATTAGAATTAACATCATTTTGAAAAATCTAACCATTTAAATTATTCCTAAAAACTTGCACGATATAATACACATAAATCTTATAAAGAGCAGCATGAAAAAGGTTAAAAATAAGGCATAACTCTGTGTGAATATCAGCAGCAAAAGAAGGTCACTCGTTTTGATTAATGTAACATTCTAACGAAGATTTCAATGCAGAACATTTAAACGATGAAATATTTATGAGCGTTACGAAGGTGCTCTCTCCATTATGAAGGCTTGTTTTACCAGAAGATGCGCTCCTGTCTCATAGTTGCTTGTGAGCATGCGCGCTTTTGGAAGAGTCGTAAAAGCATACACACGAACCATTTTCTCGTCACAAAACAGGCCGTCGAGAAACACGACGAGGAAATTTGGAATCCTGACGAGAAAATAGAGAGCAGGTTCTCTCTATCTCGTTGAGATTCTCGGCAAGTTTCTCGTCGTAAAACCATACACACGAACGTTTTTCTAGACAAAAAAACTCTCGCGGCACTTTTATTGACTGTTTTGGACGAGAAAATCGGTCGTGTGTACGAGGCCTGAGAGTACTCATTGCTAATTTTTTGACTAGGAGAAAAGTGCTTTTGCGCGAGGTTCAGTCTTTACTGGGACTTTTCGCTTTTGCGTCTAGGGTAATCCCAGTGGCCAGAGTTTTTTTCTTGTAGATTCGCTCTGGCCACTAAAGAGTTAAAAAATCCTCTTTCACATGTTTCTATTACACGTCCTATTAAGGAGGATTTGAAGGTTTGGGACCAATTCCTGTTACATTTTAATGGTAGTATGGTATGGCAGAGTGATTTTGTGGAAGACCTAGATATCCGCTTGTTTACTGATGCATCAGGTTCGGTTGGTTTTGGCGCTTTTTTGGACGGTCATTGGTGCGCTGATAAATGGCCGGAATCCTGGAGGTCGCCAGATATTATCCATAACCTAGTCTTGCTGGAATTATTCCCGGTGGTGGTGGCTATTACTATTTGGCATAAACATTTGGAGAATAAGCGGGTAATCCTTCACACGGTTAATAAAGGTGTGTTTTTTGCTATTAATTGCCTTTCATCAAAATCCGAATTAGTTATAAAGTTACTTCGTTTTTTGGTGTTGCAATGCATGATTTTTAATATCTGGTTAAAGGCAAATGTATTCCTGGTCTTACTAATGAGATTGCCGATTCTTTATCTCGTTCGCAGTTCCAGAGGTTTCGGTTACTCGCTCCAGATGCGGATCAAGAAGGATTGTCATGCCCAGTTTCTCTCTGGGACCTGATCTGGAATTAATTGAGGTGAAGATAAGGAATTCTGTTGCCCCTAAGACTTGGGAAGAATATTCTCAATCATGGTCTAGGTGGTGTAACTTCTGTACAGAAGCTGATTGTTCAGTTGGTTCGGTGGATGCATATACTGCTCTATGCTTTGTTTCTTCCTTAATTAAGGATAATCTTAGCCCGGCTACAGTGCATAAGATTTTAGCCGGTGTTTCATTTTTTCTAAAAATGTCTGGTTTGCCTGCTCTCTCTTCCTTTTTTCCAGTTAAGCAAGCAATGAAGGGTTTCAGAAGGTCTGTGCCAGCTGTTGACAATAGACGGCCCATTTCTTCTGAATTATTGCTTAAACTGATGTCCACGTTGGAATTAGTGTGTTTTTCTCCATATGAGATTTCTTTGTTCAGAGCGGTTTTTGTTATAGCATTCTTTGGTGCTTTTAGAGTGGGTGAGCTTACAGCACCTAATAAGCTTTCATCATCTTTTTTAGAGTTTTCGGATATTTCTGTTAACGAAGGTTCGATTAAGATTTTTCTCCGTAGATCTAAGATGGACCAATTAGGGAAGGGTCGCTGGATAACCCTTCATAGAGCTCCTGTTCAGAGCATTTGTCCAGTTTTCAGAGTCTCGCAATATCTTTCTATTCGCCCCGTTTATCCAGGTTCGTTTTTTGTTCACAATAATTTGTCTCCTCTGACAAGATTCCAGTTTTCATCTGTCCTGTCTTCTTGACTTAAAAAACTTAATCTTTCTGGTTTTCACTTTTCCTCGCATTCCTTTAGGATAGGTGCGGCTACTGAGGCCAGTCTTCTTGGTTTTTCTAATGAAGGTCTTAAACAATTGGGGCGTTGGGATAGTGATAGATTTAAGTTGTATGTCCGCCCTGATCGTATTATTATTTAATTTTCTAGGTCTTTCCAAGCATGTCGTTTGGATAATAGGACATTGCTTTATTTTTGGGCCAAAAGGAGAACTTCCATCAAGAATTTCTAAACCAATCTTGGTTTGGATAAAGGACGTTTTCAGGTTTTATGATGTAAGAGGTTTGAGATGGGGGAATTTAAATGAACAGTTGATTTTCTTGACAGGACAATGGCCTTCGCCGGATGTTCTTATCATTCATGCCGGGGATAATGACCTGGGCAGGGTTAAAACTTGGGATTTGATTTGTGAAATGAAGAGAGATTTATCTTCTTTCAAGTTATTGTTTCCTTTTACGGTGATAGTTTTCTCGGAGATGATACCGAGACTCCTTTGGTCAGCGTCCAGTAATCTGCATTATTTAGATAAAATTAGGAAACGGGTAAACAGAACCATACGTAATTTAGTGATTTCACAAGGTGGTTTTGCTTACCGCCACTCAGATTTTGGAAGGTTTTCTTCCTGGTTTTTATAGAGTGGATTTTGTACACCTTTCGGATGTTGGTTTAGACATTTTCATCCTGGGTCTACAAAATATGATTGAGCAGGCCACGGCGTTTGGGGGGCTTCAGCCGCTCAGTTGCTGAGTGGCTTTCAGCTGGTGGGGTTTGTCATCCAGTTCAGTTCTGGATGGACTACGTGTTATTAATAAAATAAATAATTTATTGGTTATAAATTTTAAGATTATATTTTATGTTACTGGTGATTGTTTATATTTGGGTAACCCCTTAATAAACGTTGTGGCCAATTATTAGCCAAAATAAAGCTTGGTGTGTGTTTTATTTATTTTAATTAGTAATAAGTACTTTGTGCTGTCCCATGAACAAGCCCCTAGCGTTCATGCGGGGCTACATGGGACAGTACAGAGTGCTGCTGTGGTTCCTGCCATCTTCCGGGCCCCCCCCCCCTGTTTATGGTGAATTGGGTTGCTCCGGGTGATGGCAGGATTCGGAGCGGCATAGCAACGGCTCCTGATTGGCTGATTTGGGCGGGATTGAGCTGGGCAGTGGTTTTAAAAGCCGGCAGCTTTCCCCCTCTGTGTCACAGCCTGAGGGGACGCCGCAGAAGCAGGAACCGTGCTGCTCCCACCCTCCCTCCCTTATGAATAAAATGTTTTGTACTGTCATGACGTTTGTTAGTGGGGTTTGTCATCCAGTTCAGTTCTGGATGGACTACGTGTTATTAATAAAATAAACAATTTATTGGTTATAAATTTTAAGATTATATTTTATGTTACTGGTGATTGTTTATATTTGGGTAACCCCTTAATAAACGTCGTGGCCAATTATTAGCCAAAATAAAGCTTGGTGTGTGTTTTATTTATTTTAATTAGTAATAAGTACTTTGTGCTGTCCCATGTGTCTTTGCAATATATCCATACAATGTGTATGTATAATTGGAATATATATGGTGACTGATATATTGGGAGCCGAACCCTATGACTCACTGATCTGAAAGGTGTTAGAAAAGCTATTTTAGCGGAAATGGTTTATCTCATGTGGTAATTGCAATGATTAGCGAAAAAAGTCACAGAATCAAAAAACCAAAAGTAAAACAGAGAGATCCAATAGTGCTAAAAAATAGTAAAAGTAACAAAATGCATGGCATGATTGCTAGGATATGACAGTCATACAAAAGTGTAGCCGACTTGCAACAACATCAGAGCCAAAGTCAAACACTAAACTAGAAAAAGGTTGCAGGATTGCAAAAATTGCAGATCATGGAGATTTGTAGGAGATATGAACAATGGCAGAAAGGTGCAAAAAAAAAAAAGCAAAATGCAAAACTGCAAGATGTAAAAATTGCATAAAGTACAAAGATGTGCATGAGATTGTACAAAAATCTATTTCATGTTGCCAGAATGCACAAAGGACGCAGAAACTACTGTAAAGCATGCAGAAAGGCAAAAATTTTGTAAATGATAAAAAATGCACAAAAGATGCACAAAAGGGCAGGAGCATTCCTTGGAGCTTCACAGCTTGGAGCGGTACACACCTTTCATTGTTTCTACCAGAACTTAGGAGGAGTCGGGACTCGGCACTCGGGAGGCTCAGGCCTGTAATGCACACAGTGCCGCTCGTCTTGCCTCTCACTCACACTATCAGGCGAGCTGGCACTCTCGGACTCTGAGTCGTCATGGTGGCACGGTGCTTGCTGGGCAGGGATTGCGGGAAACGGAAGTTGGTAAATGTCCCTCCTTGCCCTTTTCGTTTCGTTGTTCGATAACAAAATCGGATCGGAGTTTCTTCATAGTTTTCGTCAGTGGACGAATATGTGCTGTACTTTTCGTTTTGTTTTTGTCACTGTTAAAATGCCACTGATGAAATCGTTGACGAAAACGTTTTTGTTTACTAGATTAAAACTGCTCAACAGTAGATAACAGTACCTATGCTCTGCCCCTGTTTTTTTTTTTTTTTTAGATGAGGGCACTGGAGATCAGGGTGAAATTTTGAATGAATAAGGCCACAGAGCAAGAGTGCAGGAGACTCCTGGGGGGAGATAGAAAGGAGATCCGGTACCCATCAGGTAGTGTATTTATTTAAAGTAACAAAACTGCTGCTGTCTCCACAGCCCTGCTCTTGGGACAAAGCCCAGGACTAATCTGTAGCAGGACAGCCTACTAAACAGCTTGACTATCCTGGAAAAACTGGGACAGTTGGCAAGTATGTCAGTGAGAGGAATAGTGTCTCATCATTGGTACTAGTGGAAGGAATATTGCCTTATCATTGATGCCAATGGGAGGAATAGCGCCTCATTAATGGTGTCAGTGGGAGGAATAATGTCTCATCATTGGTGTCAGTGGGAGAAGTAGTGCTTCATATCAGTGGGAACAACAATTCCCCAAGGGCTGGATTAAGGCAAGCAAAGGGCAGCTTTTGGCCCGCAAGGCGCATTTCTCTGTAAAACAGAGAAATAAAAACTCCATATATTTTTTTTTTTGCTGCCCTCCTTAGACTAATTCTTTGAAATGCACAAAATGATGCTGTTTGATTTCATTTTTACTAGCTGAAATAAATTGTGTTTCACAATTGATCCACAAGAAGGCAAGCCATAATCAAGTACTGTGCTACTAAAAGGCCAAACATGGTTAGACAAACATTTGACTTCAGTGAATGTTCCAGTTATGAAAATATATATATTTTTTTCAATCAACAAGCATGGTTATTATCTCTAGAGGGAAAATCATGCTACTTTAATACTAACATTTTTAAATCTTGTAGTGGTTAATCCACCTAAAGCAAATTTATTGTTTTATGTTGGATAGAGTAGGTTAGGGTTAGATCTTCTGTCAAGTTTTTATTGTTGTCTGTATCTACACTGGGAAAATTATTTGCCCCTATTTCTCCTGGTGACCATTGTCTTAACTGATGGGAAATACATTTTTTTGCAGTTGTCACCAGAACAGAAAGGGAAAACTTGCAATGGTAATTTTTGTTTTGATGACAACTGTATGAGGGGATTTTCCCTCACCTTGGAGAGAATTCTTCTAACTTTTTGTTGTGTCTCTAATAATGGCCATTTAAGTATCAGTTGTATTATGGATCGTTGTGTGATTCGATAAGAACAATCAAATCAGCAAAGAATTGCACATGCATAGCTTCCATTCTGATCGATTTAGACTTGTTTTTGATCGAATTCAATCAAACTGAGTCAATCTGGTCAGACAAAAAAAGATCAAATGTTTCTACATTGATCGGCAGCACTGAGATGCTTTGGTCATACATTTAATTGTATTTCAGTTGAGTGGATAATGAGATTGAATGGTAAAGACAGGGATGAAATCGTATACTGCAACCATCCATTGAAATCTGATTCCCCGTGTGTAGCATGTTGATTGAATGTGTTGTGCCCTGCAGATCAATTATTCTTATCAGGAGAGAGCAATCAGGAAAGAAAATGATAATTTATCGAAGCGTATATGGCCACTATAAAACAGGAGAAAGCGCTCATACAAGGACAAAAATAATTAACACAATTTCTAACAAATCCAAGAAAACTAAAGGCCTGTACACACAATCCGAATATCATGAGGTAAATTTAGTACGACTAACGATCGTCCGATTATCTGATCATTAGTATAGTGCTTTCAACAGTTGATTCAGACTTTTTGGACAACAAAATCCGAATGTGCAGGCTACATAATTTTTGTCGTACAGGAACATAACGTCTGATTTTCGGTTAATGTGTACAGAATTCGTCTGTCAAAAATCGAATATACGAAAAATGGCAATCGTATTCAAGAAAGAACATTTGTCTCGCAGGTAATGAAAGTTTGAAATACAGTGAACATTATCATCTTGTTTAATGTGACAATAATGAAGCTGCTGATGGTGATGCTGATGTCTTTTTTAAATAATATATAACCCAGGCATGTCCAAAGTCCGGCCCACGGGCCAATTGCGGCCCGGGTTCTGGTTTAATGTGGCCCCCCTGGTAATTTGGATATATATATCCTTTGTGGCCCCCCGGCCACAAAAGATATATACTGTATTTATCGGCGCTGCCTCGGAGGGGACAGGGAGGGGGGCGGAATGAGTGCCGTCAGATTATATACGGAGAATCTCCTGTTTACTCGGCGGCAGTTGTAATAGGAAGTCCCGTCCCCTGGGCTGCCATTGGACGACTGTTCTGTCTATCATAGGAGGCGGGACTTTGTAATAAAGAGGCCGCTGTGTAAACAGGTGATTCTCCTGTATGTAATCTGTTGGCCCTCGTCCCGCCCCCCTCCCTGTCCCATCCAAGGCTGCAGATGGGCATTGATCAGGCTGCATTCATGGCAATGGTGAGGCTGCATTTATGGCAATAGTGAGGCTGCATTCATGGCAATGGTGAGGCTGCATTCATGGCAATGGTGAGGCTGCATTCATGGGCACTGATTAGGCTACATTGATGGGCACTGACCCTTATTTTGCTTCACAGTTCTTAATTAAAAAATTAATTTTTTTGTCTGAAACTTTCCTATTAAAGTGAAGATGTGTGTTATACGCCAATAAATACGGTATATCCAAATAACATGCCCGAGCTTATCTCTTCACCACACACAGCCACAAAGGCAAGAGAATTCTTGTTGGGCAGTGTATTAGTGCTCGGACGAACACACTTAGACCGAATTTTAATGGTTCGAAGAATTTCAGGCAAAATGGTCGGCCCTCACGCATTTTCACTTCATCAAATCTGGCCCTCATTGATAAAAGTTTGGACACCCCTGATATAACCGCTTCAGCCCTGGAAGATTTGACCCCCTTCTTGTCCAGAGCAGTTTTTACAATTTGGCGCTGCCTCGCTTTAACTGATAATTGTGCGGCCATGCGTCGTTGTACCCAAACAAAATTTGCGATTTTTTTTTCCCACAAATAGAGCTTTCTTTTGGTGGTATCTGATCACCTCTGCAGTTTTTATTTTTTGCGCTATAAACAAAAGAACAGAGACATTTTGAAAAAAAACTAAATATCTTTTACTTTTTGCTAAAATAAATATCCCCAATTTTTTTTCAAAAAAACAAATTATTTACTAAAATTAGGCCGATATGTATTCTTCTACATATTTTTGGTAAAAAAAATTGCAATAAGCATATATTGATTTGTTTGTGCAAAAGTTATAGCGTCTACAAAATAGTGGATAGAATTATGGCATTTTTATTATTATTTATTTTTTACTAGTAATGGCAGCGATCTGCGATTTTTATCGGGACTGCGATATTATGGCGGACACATCGGACACTTTTGACACATTTTTGGGACTATTGCAAATTTTACAGCGATTGGTGCTATAAACATGCACAGTTTACTGTAAAAATGTCACTGGCAGGGAAGGGGTTAACACTAAGGGGCGATCAAGGAGTTTATTGTGTTACCTCTGCATGTTCTAACTGAAGGGGGTATGGGACTTACTAGGGGAAATGACAGATCGCTGTTCATACAAAGTATGAACAGACGATCAGTAATTTCTCCCCTGAGAGAACAAGGATCTGTGGTGTTTACACACACAGATCCCATTTCTCGCTGTGTCACGAGCAATCGCGGGTGCCCGGCGGTCATCGCGCCCACCGGGCACTCGCATCGGCTCCATTTGCGTGCACGTGCCTCTGGCGGCGCACGTGCGCCTCTAGTGGCCACAGGGCGAAGCGACGTAACATACCGTTGTTTCGCCCAGCCGAGCCAAGCTGCCGCAGTAAAACTGCAGCGGCTGGTCGGCAAGTGGTTAAAAAGGCATGTGTTCTGTTGCTATGTGAATAATTTGGCCATTATGCATGTTGCATGGTGGTTATTTTGAGTAACCACAAAACCATTATCCATGATTTAATAATATAAAATAGAAAACTATTTTGGGGTCCCTTTATTCTTGTTAACTTTTTCTCCTACACTTACAGTCATGGCCAAAATTGTTGGCACCCCAGAAATTTTTCCAGAAAATCAAGTATTTCTCACAGAAAAGTACTGCAGTAACACGTTTTGCTATACACATGTTTATTCCCTTTGTGTGTAATGGAACAAAACAAAAAAAGCGAGGAAAAAAAGCTAATTGGACATGATGTCACACAAAACTCCAAAAATGTGCTGGTCTAAATTCTTGGCACCCTTAACTTAATATTTGGTTGCACACCCTTTGGAAAAAAATAACTGAAATCAGTCGCTTCCTATAACCATCAATAAGCTTCTCACATCTCTCATCCGGAATTTTGTACCATTCTTCCTTTGCAAACTGCTCCAGGTCTCTCTTATTGGAAGGGCGCCTTTTCCCAACAGCAATTTTAAGATCTCTCCACAGGTGTTCAATGGGATTTAGATCTGGACTCATTGCTGGCCACTTTAGAACTCTCCAGCGCTTTGTTGTCATCCATTTTTGGGTGCTTTTTGACGTATGTTTGGGTTCATTGTCCTGCTGGAAGACCCAAGATCTCGGACGCAAACCCAGCTTTCTGACACTGGGCTCTACAGTGCGACCCAAAATCCTTTGGTAATCCTCAGATTTCATGATGCCTTGCACACATTCAAGGCACCCAGTGCCAGAGGCAGCAAAACAAACCCCAAAACATCATTGAACCTCCACCATATTTCACTGTAGGCGCTGTGTTCTTTTCTTTGTAGGCCTCATTTCGTTTTCGGTAAACAGTAGAATGATGTGCTTTACCAAAAAGCTCTATCTTGGTCTCATCTGTCCACAAGACGTTTTCCCAGAAGGATTTTGGTTTACTCAAGTACATTTTGGCAAACTGTAGTCTTGCTTTTTTATGTCTCTGTGTCAGCAGTGGGGTCCTCCTGGGTCTCCTGCCATAGCATTTAATTTCATTTAAATGTCGATGGATAGTTCGCGCTGACACTGTTGCTCCCTGAGCCTGCAGGACAGCTTGAATTTCTTTGGAACTTGTTTGGGGCTGCTTATCCACTATCCGGACTATCCTGCGTTGCAACCTTTCATCAATTTTTCTCTTCCGTCCACGCCCAGAGAGATTAGCTACAGTGCCATGGGTTGCAAAATTCTTGATAATGTTGTGCACTGTGGACAAAGGCAAATCTAGATCTCTGGAGATGGACTTGTAACCTTGAGATTGTTGATATTTTTCCACAATTTTGGTTCTCAAGTCCTCAGACAGTTCTCTTTTTCTCTTTCTGTTGTGCATGCTTAGTGTAGCACACACAGACACACAATGCAAAGACTAAGTGAACTTCTCTCCTTTTTATCTGCTTTCAGGTGTGATTTTTATATTGCCCACACCTGTTACTTGCCCCAGGTGAGTTTAAAAGAGCATCACATGCTTGGAACAATCTTATTTATCCACAATTTTGAAAGGGTGCCAAGAATTTTGACCAGCCCATTTTTGGAGTTTTGTGTGACATTATGTCCAATTTGCTTTTTTTCCTCCCTTTATTTGTTTTGTTCCAATACACACAACGGGAATAAACATGTGTGTAGCGCCCTGCTCCTATTGAGTAGGTGCTAGATGTAATTTTAGGTTTATCTGAGCTGTAGTTTAGCTCAGAGTATTATGTTAAATTGATGGTTTCTGTTCCAGTTCAGTCGTGTTGTGCATTTTCCACTTGGCCATGGGTGTCGCTGTCACCCCCGGTCAGTGTTGGAAATACAGCAGGCTGGATGCATTGAGTACCTCTTTACCCAGAAATAGCCCAGTGGGAGTGGTTCACCCGTTGTGCATTCTGGGAGAGGGTACTTAAGGGACAGTCACCGCTTTTGCGCTCTCTGACCTGATGGCCCTTCTGGCCTAATGTGTAGCAGTTTTTCTGCCTCGGGGCCTGCTGGCCCGATGCCTCGTTACTGAAAGTAGGCCCAGGAGTTTCTGGGGCCTACTGGTTCAGAGGTGGTCTTGAGCTGTCTTGCCTGCGGGGAGAAGCCGAACAATTGGAGACTCAATTGGAGGAAGCATCCCGGCCTATCTGCCTCACAGTATCGCCGGATGGCTGAAAGATACTGGTATTGTGAGATTATATTCTGACTTTGCAAAAGTTATTGGTTATACTGTCCTGTGGCAGAGGATTGTACAACTATTCAAGTGTATTCAATAAGTCTGTGGCAGAGACTATGACCGAGCACCGCACCGGCTGCTAGGTCAGTGAGAGAGGCCTATCCGGTGGTTACTAGATCCAGTTGTGGAGCTGTTTGTCCTCTGGATCAAAGAAGTACCCGTGATCCGCAAAACAAGGTACCTGAATCTCCCCTAACCCTCCATCCCTCTATCTGACGTTTGTTAATAAAGCATTGGAAAAAGAGACTAAGTGTTCGTGCAGACATCTGTAAACAACTCTCCAATGGGACCCCTATGGCGGATACGGTGAACAGTCAGATAACGGCAGACCCAAAATTAAACCAGCAGCTCCTACGGGGGTAGTGCTACATGTGTATAGCAAAAAATGTGTTACTGCAATACTTTGCTGTGAGAAATACTTGATTTTCTGGAAAAATTTCTGGGGTGCCAATAATTTCGGCCATGACTGTATATCATCTATGTCAGGAGTCAACAACCTGTAGATTGTGATCTACCAGTAGATCGTGGCCAGGTGACCGTTAGATTGTGGTTTGGGTTTGCTGACCCACCAATCCAGAGCATAAATCAGAGTGCAATGCAGAGGGACTACTAAAGTTGGAGTTGTAGTAGGGAGCAAGAGCTGCATAAGCCGATGCCTCCTCTGTAGTGCTGGCTCCTGTCCTATGCGGAGTGATACCAACTGCACTCTACCTCTTATCCTGGCTAGCGGTCTCCAGAGTGGTGCCAGCAGAAGAAAAGATGAGATGTTCAGGTCAGTGTGGAGCAATACACTGGGGATAATAGTATAGGACATTCTTTTACACTAATGTGCTGTGGTTTACCGACACCACGGGTGCAGTGTAGCTACAGCTTTCCTGAGCTTAGCCATAGACTTCTTCTGAATGCAGGAGTTTTTTTTTTTTAGAAAGTGCACCACACCTGCAGGATATACAGTACGGTAATAGAGGTCTATGGTAAAGCGCAGCTAATCAAGGAATGTCACAAACAGTGATGTCGTGAACATAAAATTTTCCGTTCGCGAACGGCGAACGTGAATTTCCGCAAATGTTCGCGAATAGACTTCAATAGGCAGACGAATTTTAAAACCCACAGGGACTCTTTCTGGCCACAATAGTGATGGAAAAGTTGTTTCAAGGGGACTAACACCTGGACTGTGACATGCCGGAGGGGGATCCATGGCAAAACTCCCATGGAAAATTACGTAGTTGACGCAGAGTCGGGTTTTAATCCATAAAAGGCATAAATCACCTAACATTCCTAAATTGTTTGGAATAACGTGCTTTAAAACATCAGGTATGATGTTGTATCGATCAGGTAGTGTAAGGGTTACGCCCGCTTCACAGTGACAGACCAAACTCTGACAGACCAAACTCCCCGTTTAACGCACCGCAAACAACTGCAAACAGTCCATTTGCACAACCGCAAGGCTTTAATGATCACCTTAGATGATCACAAAGAAAATTAATGTTTTTTCTATGCAAAATTATCCAGCCGATCGCTTTTGGTCTGTTCACAATGAAGCAACGACCTTATCATCTGGGGTGTGCCAACATTGCCATTGCCAACACACTCGTAGAGGTGGTCGCTTCATTGTGATACGCAAGCCCCTTCACCACAACAAGGTAACGATCACGAAGGGGAATTGACACATGTATGTGCTTTTTTTTTTGTTTTGTTTTTGCAGCCACAGTGCAGCACCAGAGGCCAGAAAAATTAGGCATGTACACAAGCCTGAAAAATTAGGTATTGTTGCATCCGCTGGTGTAGCAGCAGCCAGAAAAATTGATGTTTTCCAGGCAGAAAGTGCCCTAAAACATTGCGGCTTGAACCCTAGTTGGTGGCGGATAAGTCACGCAAGTCATCCAGCATGCAGAGATAAAATACAGCAGCGTGTAGACCATTTTTAGCCCAAGGCAGCTCATCTCATGAGGCCTTTTTTTAGTCAAATGTATCGCCCACTGTCAGTCCCTTCGGGATCCATGCCTCATTCATCTTAATAAAGGTGAGGTAATCTAGACTTTTTTGACCTAGGTGACTTCTCTTCTCAGTGACAAAACCTCCTGCTGCACTGAAGGTCCTTTCTGAAAGGACACTTGAAGCGGGGCAGGCCAGAAGTTCTATCGCAAATTGGGATAGCTCAGGCCACAGGTCAAGCCTGCACACCCAGTAGTCAAGGTGTTCATCGCTCCTCAGAGTGTCGATATCTGCAGTTAAGGCGAGGTAGTCTGCTACCTGTCGGTCGAGTCGTTCTCTGAGGATGGACCCCGAAGGGCTGTGGCGATGCGTAGGACTTAAAAAGCTCTGCATGTCCTCCATCAACAACACGTCTGTAAAGCGTCCTGTCCTTGCCGGCGTGGCCGTGGTAGGAGGAGGATTACTTTCACCTCTTCCCCTGTTAGATTCCCGTTGTGCTGTGACATCACCCTTATACGCTGTGTAAAGCATACTTTTTAATTTATTTTGGAACTGCTGCATCCTTTCCGACTTCCGGTAATTCGGTAACATTTCAGGCACTTTCTGCTTATACCGGGGGTCTAGTAGTGTGGCCACCCAGTACAGGTCGTTCTCCTTCAGCCTTTTTATACGAGGGTCCCTCAACAGGCACAACAGCATGAAAGACCCCATTTGCACAAGGTTGGATGCCGAGCTACTCATGTCCCGTTCCTCGTCCTCACTGATCTCACTGAAGGTCTGTTCTTCCCCCCAGCCACGTACAACACCACGGGTACCAGATAGGTGACAACGAGCACCCTGGGATGCCTGCTGTGGTTGGTCTTCCTCCTCCTCCTCAAAGCCACATTCCTCCTCTGACACCTCTTTCTCAGACTCCTCTTCCAGCGTTGCCGCAGGTCCAGCAAGCGATGCTGATAAGGCTGTTTCTGGTGGTGATGGTGACCACAACTCTTCCTCTTCCTCTTCACGCTCATCTATGGCCTGATCCAGCACTCTTTGCAGGGCACGCTCCAGGAAGAAAACAAATGGGATGATGTCGCTGATGGTGCCTTCAGTGCGACTGACTAGGTTTGTCACCTCCTCAAAAGGACGCATGAGCCTACAGGCATTGCGCATGAGCGTCCAGTAACGGGGCAAAAAAATTCCCAGCTGCGCAGAGGCTGTCCTAGCACCCCGGTCATACAAATACTCGTTGATGGCTTTTTCTTGTTGGAGCAGGCGGTCGAACATTAGGAGTGTTGAATTCCAACGCGTCGGGCTGTCGCAAATCAAGCGCCTCACTGGCATGTTGTTTCACCGCTGGATATCTGAAAAGTGCGCCATGGCCGTGTAGGAATGCCTGAAATGGCCACACACCTTCCTGGCCTGCTTGAGGACGTCCTGTAAGTCTGGGTACTTATGCACAAAGCGTTGTACAATCAGATTCAACACATGTGCCATGCACGGCACATGTGTCAACTTGCCCAAATTCACTGCCGCCAACAAATTGCTTCCGTTGTCACACACCACTTTGCCGATCTCCAGTTGGTGCGGAGTCAGACACTGATCCACCTGTGCGTTCAGGGCGGACAGGAGTGCTGATCCGGTGTGATTCTCTGCTTTCAGGCAAGTCAACCCCAAGACGGCGTGACACTGTCGTATCCGGGATGTGGAACAGCCCCTGGGGAGCTGGGGGGGTGCAGTTGATGTGGAGCAAGACGCAGCAGCAGAAGAGGACTCAGCTGAGGAGGTTATCGAAGAGGATGGAGTAGGAGGAGTAGAGGAGGTGGCAGCAGGCCTGCCTGCAAGTCGTGACGGTGTCACCATCAACTCCTCTGCAGAGCCACGCATTACATGCTTGGCAGCCGTCAGCAGGTTTACCCAATGTGCAGTGTAGGTGATATACCTGCCCTGACCGTGCTTTACAGACCAGGTATCAGTGGTCAGATGGACCCTTGCCCCAACACTGTGTGCCAGACATGCCATGACTTCCTTTTGCACAATAGAGTACAGGTTGGAGATTGCCTTTTGTGAAAAGAAATTTCGACCAGGTACCTTCCACTGCGGTGTCCCAATAGCTACAAATTTTTTGAAGGCCTCAGACTCCACCAGCTTGTATGGTAAAAGCTGGCGGGCTAAGAGTTCCGACAAGCCAGCTGTCAGACGCCGGGCAAGGGGGTGACTCTGTGACATTGGCTTCTTACGCTCAAACATGTCCCTGACAGACACCTGACTGTGGGCAGATGAGCAGGAACTGCTCAAGGCAAGAGACAGAGTGGCGGATGGTTGAGAGGGGGCAAGGAGGACAGCAGTGGTTGACGTGGCTGAAGATGCAGGACCAGGAGGAGGATGGTGGCTTTGAGCTTGTGTGCTGCTTGTACTCGTCATCATGTGTTGATCTCATAGGCGTTTGTGATGTGCGATCATGTGCCTTCGCAAAGCAGTTGTACCTAGGTGGGTGTTGGATTTCCCATGACTCAGTTTCTTTTGGCACAGGTTGCAAATGGCATCGCTGTTATCAGAGGCAAACACACAAAAAAAATGCCACACTGCTGAGCTTTGCAATGACGGCATTCTGGTGGTGGCAACAGCATGCGTTGATTGTTGTGCTGTCTGGCTGACCCCGGGTGCCGATACATGCTGTCTGACCGTGCCACTAGCTACTTGCGACGACCTCCCCCTGCTTCCAACTCGTCTCCTCATCCTCCTCTCTGTCTCCCCATCTGAACTTTCCCCCTGTTCTTCTTCTCTTCGAGCGGGCACCCACGTGACATCCACGGACACATCATCATCATCAACCGCTTCACTTGTATCTGACAACTCAGCAAAGGAAGCAGCAGCGGGTACAACATCATCATCATCACACCGTACGTCCATGTGTGTAATGCTGCCTGACTGAGACATATCCCTTTTATCTACATCCTCTGGCAATAATGGTTGCGCATCACTCATTTCTTCTAACTCATGTGTAAATAACTCCTCTGACAGATCAAGTGAAGCAGCTGTGGTGCTAGTGTTGGTGGTGGCGGCAGGCGGGCGAGTGGTAACTTGAGAGGTGCCCGAAGCTGAGCTGGAGGAGGATGGTGCGTCAAGGTTCCGAGCGGAAGCTGTAGAAGATTGGGTGTCCCTGTGTTAGCCAGTCAACTATGTCCTCAGAACTTTTCGAGTTCAGGGTACGTGGCCTCTGAACACTGGGCATTATTCTAGGGCCAAAGGGAATCACAGCACCACGACGGCCCCTGCGGGGTGGCCTGCCGCTGCCTGTCATTTTTTTTAGATTAGTTTAGTTGTACTATGCGTGCAAGCTACTGTGACACCAGATATGAGTGGCACTGTGCACTGGCAGAAGTTGGCAGAGTAGATGCTGTAAGCCTGACACACACGCTGGCAGGCAACTGACTGCTATTCTATTGCAGTCAAAATGTATTTATTTTTTTAAATGTAATCTACTGTGACACAAGATATATGAGTGGTGGCACTGGGCAAGTGGGCACAGTATACGCTGTGAGCCTGACGCACACACGCTGGCAGGGAACTGACTGCTATTCTATTGCAGTCAAAATTGTTTTTGTTTTTTTAAATGTAATCTACTGTGACACAAGATATATGAGTGGTGGCACTGGGCAAGTGGGCACAGTATACGCTGTGAGCCTGACACACACACGCTGGCAGGCAACTGACTGCTATTCTATTGCAGTCAAAAAATGTATTTTATTTTTTTAAATGTAATCTATTGTGACACAAGATATATGAGTGGTGGCACTGGGCAAGTGGGCACATTATATGCTGTGAGCCTGACACACACACGCTGGCAGGGAACTGACTGCTATTCTATTGCAGTCAAAATAGTTTTTTTTTTTTTAAATGTAATCTATTGTGACACAAGATATATGAGTGGTGGCACTGGGCAAGTGGGCACAGTATACGCTGTGAGCCTGACACACACACGCTGGCAGGGAACTGACTGCTATTCTATTGCAGTCAAAATAGTTTATTTTTTTTTATGTAATCTACTGTGACACCAGATATATGAGTGGTGGCACTGGGCAAGTGGGCACAGTATATGCTGTGAGCCTGACACACACACGCTGGCAGGGAACTGACTGCTATTCTATTGCAGTCAAAACTGTTGTTTTTTTTTTTTAAATGTCATCTACTGTGACACAAGATATATGAGTGGTGGCACTGGGCAAGTGGGCACAGTATACGCTGTGAGCCTGACACACACGCGCTCGCAGGCAACTGACTGCTATTCTATCGCAGTCAAAACTGTTTTTTTTTTTTTATGTAATCTACTGTGACACAAGATATATGAGTGGTGGCACTGGGCAAGTGGGCACAGTATACGCTGTGAGCCTGACACACACACGCTGGCAGGCAACTGCAATTAGATTACAGAGGGAAAAAAAAAAAGCAGACTGATGTACTAGCCCTAAAAAGGGCTTTTTGGGGTGCTGTCAGGACGCTGTCCTTACAGCAGAGATCAGATGAGTCTTTCAGGACTGGAGTGGACACTGAATACACTGGCCTAGCTATAGATTTCCCTATTACATCAGCAGCAGCTTCACTGTCCCTCCTCTCACTAAGACTGCAGCTTCCAAATGAATCTAAAATGGATGCTGTCCAGGAGGTGGGAGGGTCTGGGAGGGAGGGTATGCTGCTGATTGGCTGGAATGTGTCTGCTGACTGTGAGGTACAGGGTCAAAGTTTGTTCAATGATGACGAATAGGGAGCGGACAGAACATCGCATATGTTCACCCGCCACGGCGAACGCGAACAAGCTATGTTAGCCGGGAACTATTCGCCGGCGAATAGTTCGGTACATCTCTAGTCACAGATACTCTGTACTGCACCCGCTGTGCAGGTAAACCACAGCACATCAGTGTGAAAGTTTAACCCCTAGGACCCTGCAGAAGCATGCTGTTGTGGGGAGGTTGCAGAGTGGCCCTATTTACTTGAATGGGTTGTGATTGGCAGATGGTAGCACCCATCAAAAGCAACAGGGGTTTTAATTCCTGCTGCGGCATGTGTACACCTTTTGGTGCTGCCTCAGCAACTAAAAGGGGTATGGATTGGGGGTGGTAAAAATACAATTAAACCGTACCACCCCCCAATGTGTGACTAGCCCTAGGGGTGCTGCTGCCGAATGCAAATAAAAGGGAAAACCATGTATTTAAAAGCACATATGAAGAGTGTATTATACTCGCCAAAGTCCATCAGCGCAGCCTCATCAGTGCCAATCAGCTCAGACTTATCAGTGCCAATCAATACAGCCTCACCAGTGCCCATCAGCACAAACTTACCAGTGCCCATCGGTGCAGCCTCACCAGTGCCCATGAGCACGGCCTCACCAGTGCCAATGAGCGCAGCCTCACCAGTGCCCATGAGTGCAGCCTTATCAGTGCTCATCAATGCAGCCTCACCAGTGCCCATCAATGCAGCTTCACCGGTGCCCATCAATGCAGCCTCATCAGTGTCCATCAGCTCAGCCACACCAGTGCCCATCAGTGCAGCCTCACCAGTATCCATCAATGCAGCCTGACCAGTGCCCATCAATGCAGTCTCATCAGTGTCCAACAATTCAGCCTGATCAGTGACCATTAATGCAGCCTCACCATTGCCCATCAATACAGCCTCACCAGTGCCCATCAGCTCAGCCTCATCAGTGCCCATCAATGCAGCCTCACTAGTGTCCATCAATGCAGCCTTACCAGTGCCCATCAATGCAGCCTCACCAGTGCCCATCAGTGCAGCCTCACCAGTGCGCATCAATGCAGCCTGATCAGTGCTCATTAGCGCAGCCTTACCAGTGCAAGGGGGTTTAAAGAGAGGAGAGCTGCCGGATTACACAGAGCGGGGATCTCCCGCTTACCCGGCGGCCGCTGTCATATAAAGTCCTGCCACCTGGACCGCCTCCTATGATAGACGTCACACGTCCTGGCATTGGACCAGTGTGCTGTCAATCATTGTAGCTGGTCCAGGAGGCGGAACTTCATATGACAGTGGCCGCCGAGTAAGCGGAGATCCCCGCTTTGTGTAATCCAGTGGCGCTTGCCCCCTCCTCTCCGTAACAGCTGCTTGTGGCGCCTGGGCAACCAGGATCGCCCCTGCAAAGCAGCCCCAGGGCAGGTGGCCTATCGGGAACTTTCCGCTATCCCAGTAGGCCAGTCCAGCCCTGGCAGCAGGCACTGCTGCTCCTCTGAAAAGCATTCCGAGTGTGTTTGACAGGTGGTTAGGAGGCGATATGTGCTGCTGTTGAATGCCGGGGTGCTGCTGCTGAATGCAACTAAGGGCACATTCACAAGTGCAGCAGGCAGGGCACAGCCCTGAAAAAAAATTCATACCAGCCCCCTAGCATTATTAAACCAGCCCAACAGCATAGCGTCATTATTTTCTTGTTCATAAAAGGGAAAACCATGCATTTAAAGCACATATGAAGAGTGTATTATACTCATCAAAGCCCATCAGTGCCCATCAGCGCAGCCTTATTAGTGCCCATCAATGCAGCCTCACCAGTGCCCATTAATGCAGTCTCACCAGTGCCCATCAGTGCAGTCTCACCAGTGCCAATGAGCGCAGCCTCACCAGTGTCCATGAGTGCAGCCATATCAGTGCCCATCAATGCAGCCTCACCAGTGCCCATCAATGAAGCCTCACCAGTACCCATTGGTGCAGCCTGACCAATGCCCATCAATGCAGCCTCACCGGTGTCTATCAAAGCAGCCTCACCAGTGCCCATCAATGCAGCCTCACCAGTGCCCATCAATGCAGCCTCACCAGTGCTCATCAAAACAAAATGTACTCAGCTTCTATTTGAGGGCACAGCCAATGACCCCCTTTCAGCTGCTACTTGAGGGCATAGCCAATGACCCCCCTTGCAGGTAAACTAAACCTAACAATTTTTCCACCTGAACATAATAAAAATAAAATAAATTAATAAACAAATATAAAAAAAAGAGAAAAATAAAATAAAATAATAATCATTAAAAAAATATCAAAACGAGAGAAAAAATTAAAAATGGAAATTAAAAGCAAAAATAAGAAAAAACTAAACAAAATGATAATAATAAAAACAATCCAGAGGCTTATTCTTGAAAATACTAAAAATACATCAAGGTCTTCTATAATATTCAAAAAATGAAGGCCAAATCTCTGAAACTCATATCTAAACCTTATTCATAGCAAAGAAACATTAACCAGAAGATTCTTACCATCCATGCAGCTCACTAAGGGCTGCTAACATTGTTTCCCTCAGTGCTATATTTGAATGAACATTTGGCTACCTCCATTTTGAGTTTATGCAGCTGTCCTGCATAGTGATGCCCTTCCTGCCTTAACTTACTATTTTCAGTTTGTAGTCTCTGCATTTGGGTTTTACAAGGGACATGGGTTTCATTACTATGGCCTCTATGCCTTGGATTGCTACCCCATCTCGCAGAATAAACTTCATAACGCCTTGGTGCAGTTTTAGGATAGTGCAATTTCATTTGCATATTATTATTAGTCACCAAACAATACCTAGCGATGTAACCCCCCGTTTTTACAAACAAAGCATTTGAGAGCTGGTCTCCCTGCATAGGCCCTTCTCTGAGCATATGACGATGGAGACTCATATTGCTGCATAACATTACTATGATTGGAATCAACAGACTTTACACTTTCATTGCTGATGAGTCACTAGCAATGGACTCATCAGAAGTGTCCACTGTTTCAACTCCTGAATCAATTTCAAGCGCAGTTACCAAACTTTTATTTAAGTACCCCTCATTTAGATCTCCAACATTGATTCCCACCATAGCAACATCATTTGCAGCAACAAGAGCATTTGGCTTTCCTACATGTTGTTCTAGAGCTTTTATCTCTGCTAAGCACTGAGCATGTGCGGAGGATAACTCCATTATGGCAGACTGGGCTTCAAGTAATTACCCCCTAAGCAGTATTGTAATACGCTCATTGCAGCCTCTCTTTGATTCAAAGAGGCAATACAACTGTCTCTTAGTTTACACGTTTCCTCTGAATTCATTCATTTTCTGTTCCAATACACATTTCTCAGTCACCAATTGTTCAATGTGATCACAAAAATTAGCATCTGCCTTTGCAGCTAATGATAATATATTCTTAGTTACACTTTGTACCTGCTCCAATAATTCTGTTGGGTCCTTACACCATTGCATTTCTTTTTCTATAGCAACGTCTCTCATTTTCAATAGGGATGAGCTTCGTGTTCTAGTCGAACCCATGTTCGACTCGAACATCGCCTGTTCTGTTGTTCTTCGAATTGCGAACATTATGGGCCGTTTGCGCCAAATTCGAGTGGCGCGTCATGGCCCATAATTCACTGCGGCATCGCAGTGCATTGCTGGCTGATGATTGGCCAAGCATGCACTATGACCAGCATGCTTTGGCCAGTCACAGCGCAGAAAAAACGGAGAGCCATAATTGGCCAGAGCCAGGGTGGCTTTGGCCAAATATGTCTCAGGGGGTTTAGTACACGCCCCACACTATATGAGGCCGCCTGCGTGGTGACCTTGTGTAGTGTGTTGCGGCGGTGGTTAAAGACAGAGAGAGAGAGATAGTGTCATTTAATTTGAGTTAGATAGAGCAGGCAGGCGAGTCAGTTAGCAGCAGTTACAGTGTGTAAAGGATATATATGCATCCTAGGTGTTGTATATATATTTATACACTGTATTTAGTTTAGCTAGATCCATTCCTGTTATTCTCTATACTGTGACAGGCAGACAGGTGATTGTGCTAGCTGCAGTCAGTGTTTCACTTAGTGTACTGTGTGCTTTGCATAGCGTTCACCTAAAGCTTACCTGAATACAGTTACTGACTAATAGTGGTGTTCTCATAATAAAACCACAGGCAGAGAGCTGCAAGTATTTTCAGTTAGTGTACTGTGGCCTTTGCACAGTTTTCACCTAAAACTAACTGCAGACAATTGCTGCTTTTCCCATACTAATACCACAGCAGGCAGTTGATTCTGATAGCTACATTCATTATCAATACAGATACAGTATATATATATATATATATATATATATATATATATATATTGTACAGGACGCCAAGTTTGGGTCCTGGACGGGTGCTATATAGCACCAATATTTGGGTTGTGGTCCCTTTAAGGAGTTGTGATGGTGTTCAGGAGGTCACCCAGAGTGGGTGAGGAATTCCCGGCAAAAGAAGTAGTCCAGAGAGGACTGTCTCGCAGTCCTCTTTGTCTTGATAGAGAGTTATTTGGGGCCCGGAATTTCGGAGGCTCTAAAGTGATATTCTGGTGGGATAGAGCCTCCACTCCTGACCACTGGGAGTCAGCACACAGGGGGTTAAAGGCTTCCAGGAAACATCTCATAAAACAGGAAGTGGTGCTAGAGGTGGTGTGAAGGAGTATGGGGATTGCACCTGTGAAGATGAGCTGTGTGTCTGCTGGGAGCTTTTAAGGATTCAGCAAGGGCTCTGGAAGTTCTGGGGTGAAGACCCCTCTACAAAAACTGTATGTGCCTTTTCTTTAATTTGTTTTGTGCTGAAGACAAGTAGGACTTTACTTTATGCTGGAGATATTTTATATTTTTCCTGTGTGCTGAATGAAGCTTTATTTTTGGTTTATTTACAAATAAAAGCCTTTTTGTTCAAGTTCAACGGTTTATGCACTTGGTCCCGTGGAGCTATAATCCCCAAAAGTTTACAACTGGTGGAGAATGCGGGCAAAGTGCATTTGCAGCTGCAAAAACCGTTTAAAACAAACTGACACTTAAAGAGACAGTGTGCTTATGGCATGTCTTGGGTGAAGTCAGCTCAGACATTGCAAACAGCAGACAAAGGCATGGAGGAGGTCATCAAGGCTTTGGCACAAGCCACTGCGACCCAGCAACAAGCCACTGTGACCCAACAGCAAGCCACTGCGACCCAGCAGCAAGCTTTAGCAGAGGCAAACCGTTGCCATGAGGAAAGCACACAGCTGCTGACCGCCCAGTTTATGGCCCAGCAGGAGTCCACTCAAGCACAGGTGGCTGCCTTGCAGGAGGCAGTACAGCGGCTGGCTCAGGGACGAGAGCAAGCGGTCATTGCCGCTAGCAACCAAGTGTCCGTGAGAGCCACCCATTTTTTACAAAAGCTAACACCCAGTGATGACGTAGAGGCCTTTCTTACTACCTTTGAAAGGATAGCAGAGAGAGAGGGTGGCATGACCAATGGGCTGGCATTATCTCCCCTTTCCTCACCGGTGACCCGCAAAAGGCCTATTTTGACCTCCCATCTGAGCACATCAGCGACTATGAGCGGCTGAAGGCAGAGATCCTGGCCCACCTGGGAGTGACCACAGCCGTCCGGGCTCAGAGGGTGCATCGCTGGCGGTACAAACCTGACCGACCACCTAGGTCCCAAATGCACAAACTAGTGCAGCTGGTGAAAAAATGGCTGCAGCCGGAAAAATTGTCGGGCCCACAAATGGTGGAACGGGTGGTGATGGACTGGTACCTGCGGTCCCTGCCAGATGACCTACAGCGCTGGGTAAGCCATGGAGACCTTGCAACTGCTGACCAGCTGGTTGAGTTGGTTGAAAGATAAACCGTGGTAGAGGACCTGCTTGGGCCTGCCAAGCGTCAGGAACCCACACCAAGGGCAACCAGATCAGCCACAGCACCTAGGAGAGAAGCCCTGCCTGACATTGAAACCCGCAAACCTGCATCATCTTCCGCAGAACCGCAAAGGTTTGTTCCTGTCCCAAGGATGGGGAACCTACAGTGTTGGCGATGTTGGTCCTGAGGACATACACGGGCACAGTGCCCACTGCAGGAGGAGCCTATGGACTGTGAGACTGGTCGGAGAAGCTCCTTCTATGTGCAAAGAGCGTGTGCCACTCATCTTGATCTGGCTGCAGGACGGTTCGAGTGTGAAGTGTGGGTGAACCACCTTCCTGCCAGGGCTCTACTGGACTCCGGTAGCATGGTAACACTTGTACATGCCAGGGTGGTAGGGAGACTCGGCCCAGTAAATAAGACTCTACGGGTAGTGTGTATCCATGGGGACACCAGGGAGTACCCCCTGGTCCCGGTGACGGTTTCCTGTGGCCATACCTCAGTTACACAAGAGGTTGGGGTGGTAAAAAGTTTAATACATGACATCATAGTGGGGCGGAACTGTCCACTATTTCTCGAACTATGGAACCAGGTACAGATGGGGCTGCCAGGAGAACTGGGGACACTGGGCCTGGAAGGGACAGAGTCTGAGGGGTCCGGGCCTGAAACCCCCACAACACACCCCTCTGATATGGAGATACCGTCACTGATAATGAATTTACAAAGAATGCTAATTTGGATGATAATGTTCCTGTTCCAGGTCTCAAAACCGAGTTGATCTCTGAGGGGGGGGGAAGTTTTCCCATTACAAGTTATGCTGGGGGAGGATGATGAGGAGCTCTCTCCGGTTGAGGAGGATGAGGGGGAAACATCCTCGAGGCCAGTGCATCTAGACCTGGATGTATCCAGGGGTGCATTTGGCACCGCCCAATTACAGGATCCTACCTTGATCAATGCTCGAGAGCAGGTTTCTGTTATTGATGGGGTCTTACAGATGGCAGGTGCAGATCAGAGGTTTCCTCATTTTGCGTTAAAGGGGGACTTAGTATATCGAGAAGCTGAGAGCCGAGGGGAAACTGTAGAGCAGTTGCTGGTTACCCAACTGTATAGGCAGATGCTCCTTGATCTAGCCCACAACGACGCACTGGGAGGACACCTGGGGGCGGAGAAAACAGAGGTTAGGATAACCGACCGGTTTTACTGGCCAGGGGTGAAGGCCGAGGTTAAAAGATATTGTGCATCTTGTCCCATTTGCCAGTTAACTGCCCCAGTGCCCCACTATAGAAACCCTCTAGTACCCTTGCCAATTATTGAGGTCCCATTTGAGCGGATCGCTATGGATCTCGTGGGACCCCTGGGGAAGTCGGCAAGGGGGCACCAATACATATTAGTCATCCTAGATTACGCAACTAGGTATTCAGAAGCAATCCCGTTGAGGAAAGCTTCCTCTAAGGCCATTGCCCGGGAGTTATTTCAAATGTTCTCACGAATTGGGTTCCCCAAAGAGATGCTGACGAACCAGGGCACCCCTTTTATGTCAAAGGTGATGGCGGACTTGTGCAAACTGTTTCAGATTAAGCAGTTGCGGACGTCCGTCTATCACCCGCAGACCGATGGCCTAGTTGAGAGGTTTAATAAAACTCTAAAGTCCATGTTGAAAAGAGTGGTCCAGAAAGACGGGAAGGATTGGGATATGTTACTCCCTGCCTTGTTGTTTGCCATCCGGGAGGTTCCACAAGCATCCACGGGCTTCTCACCGTTTGAGCTAGTTTATGGACGAAGGCCCCGGGGGTTGCTCGATCTAGTTAAGGAAACGTGGGAAAGTGAGTCCTCACTGCATAAAACCGTGGTAGAGCATATCTCTCAAATGCGAGAAAGGGTGGCTAAGGTGATGCCGCTGGTGAGGGAGCACATGCAGAAGACTCAGGATGCCCAAAGAAGAGTGTATAACCGGTCGGCTAAAATTAGACAGTTTCAAGTAGGAGACCGGGTGGCTGTTCTAATACCCACGGTGGAGAGCAAATCAAGTGACAAGGCCCGTTTGAGGTAGTAGAGAAAGTAGGTGAGGTGAACTACAAGGTACACCAGCCAGGGAAAAGAAAACCCTACCAAATCTATCACGTAAATTTGTTGAAGCCCTGGAGAGACAGAGAACAGGTATCCGTGGTGGTAGGGGTACAGTCAGGGGACCATGCAGGGATCGACCTGATGCAGGTTGCTGCCACCCTAACTAGACCCCAAACCCAGCAAGCAAAAGAGTTTTTGCAAAGAAATAGGGTCATATTTTCAGGATTGCCCGGTCTCACCAACGTCATCAAGCATGACATTGTAACCGAGCCCAATGTAAAAATCTGGTTAAAGCCTTACCGTATCCCAGAAGCTCATAGGGTGGCAGTATCTGAAGAGGTTAAAAGAATGCTCGAACTTGGAATCATTGAAGAGTCACAGAGCGAGTGGTCGAGTCCAATCGTGTTGGTACCCAAACCCAACGGCACCCTCCGCTTCTGTAACGACTTCAGAAAACTTGTCACGGGTAGATGAGCTAATTGAGAGGTTGGGTCCTGCCAGGTATATTACCATGCTGGACCTTACAAAAGGGTACTGGCAGATTCCCCTGACCAAGGAAGCCAGGGAGAAAACAGCCTTCTCTACCCCGGAAGGCCACTTCCAATACAAAAGGATGCCATTTGGTCTACACTCTGCACCTGCCACGTTCCAAAGGGCCATGGACAAAACTTTGCGTCCACATCAACGGTACGCTTCTGTCTACTTAGATGACATAGTCATCTTCAGCACTGATTGGGAGTCCCATCTTCCCCGGGTTCAGGCAGTTGTAGACTCCTTGAGAAGAGCAGGGTTCACCATCAATCCGGAAAAGTGTGCCGTTGGGGTCGAGGAAGCCAAGTACCTAGGGTATATTGTGGGTAGGGGGTTGGTGAAGCCCCAAATGAGTAAGGTGGAAGCCATACAGGACTGGCCCCGTTCCCTAACCAAGAAGCAGGCCAGAGCGTTTTTGGGCATAATTGGCTAATATAGGAGGTTTGTTCCAAACTTCGCCACCATTGCTGCACCGCTGACTGACTTGACCAAGGGAAGAAAGTCAGTGATGATAAAGTGGAATGCCGAGGCCGAGAAAGCTTTTCAAAAGCTTAAGACGGCATTGTGCCAGGATCCGGTGCTTGTAGCTCTGGATTTCGCAAAGGATTTTGTAGTGCAGACAGACGCTTTAAGTGAGGGGTTGGGAGCAGTCCTGTCGCAGGAAATCATTGGGGAAGAGCACCCCGTAATTTTTCTTAGTAGGAAGCTGACGGCAGCTGAGAAAAACTACGCTGTGGTAGAGTGGGAGTGTCTTGCCATCAAGTGGGCTTTGGACTCCCTATGATATTTCCTCCTAGGTAGGAGGTTTCGCTTGATGTCAGACCATGCTATCTTTACCTGGATGAGGCAAAACAAGCATACCAATGCCAGGGTAACAAGGTGGCTCCTTTCTCTCCAGGAGTTCAAATTCGTGGTAGAGCACAGACCCGGGAGACAACATCAGAATGCCGATTCCCTCTCCCGAGTCCATTGTATGATGTCGAGTGGTGCCTCCAACACCTCCGCGTTGAGGCAGAGGGGGGGGATATGTACAGGACGCCAAGGTTGGGTCCTGGACGGGTGCTATATAGCACCAATATTTGGGTTGCGGTCCCTTTAACCTCTTTAGATCCGGGCCATAGACTATTGACGGCCTCAATGTGGATCTAAAAATCCGGGAGGACGTCAATAGACGTCCTCGGCTATTTCGGCCACTGGGGGGTGCGCGAGCGCCGCCAGCGGCATGCGCGCGCGCGGCGCATCACTGAGATGCCGATGCGCGTGCCTGATCGGCATGTACACAGAGCAGGGACGTGGATCTCTGTAAACACAGAGATCCACGTACTGTCAGGGAGAGGAGACACATAGGGACACAGATCGGTCACCTCCCCCAGTCAGTCCCCTCCCTCACACAGTAGTAATCACTCCCAGGGCACACATTTAACCCCTTCCTCGCCCCCTAGTGTTAACCCCTTCTCTGCCAGTGTCATTTTTACAGTAACCAGTGCATTTTTATAGCACTGATCGCTGTATCAATGACAATGGTCCCAAAATGGTGTCAAAAGTGTCCCATGTGTCCGCCATAATGTCGCAGTCACAATAAAAATCGCTGATCGCCGCCATTACTAGTAAAAAAAAAAATATTAATAAAAATGCAATAAAACTATGCCCTATTTTGTAGACGCTATAACTTTTGCGCAAACCAATCAATAAACGCTTATTGCGATTTTTTTTACCAAAAATATGTAGAAGAATACGTATCGGACTAAACTAAGGAAAAATATATATATTTTTTTTTTTAAAAATGGGATATTTATTATAGCAAAAAATAAAAAATATTGTGCTTTTTTCAAAATCGTCGCTCTTTTTTTGTTTATAGCGCAAAAAATAAAAACCGCAGAGGTGATCAAATACCACCAAAAGAAAGCTCTATTTGTGGGAAAAAAAATACGTCAATTTTGTTTGGGAGTCACGTCGCACGACCGCGCAACTGTCATTCAAATCGTGCCCAAATGTCATTCAAAGAACTGCCCAAATGCAAAAAAAAACTAGGGCACAGTCCCTGTGTTCTGGTGAAGGCACTCCGGAAAGTTCAACAATGAACAGCAAAAGAACACACAGGAGTCTTTCCTTTCTCCTAAAGGTAAAACCTTGGATGCGGTAGGAACACAGGCTTCAAATGTCTGTCCAAAGCCTCCACATGATATTCAGCATTTCCTGCTTCCTTGCGGCAAATCACCGCTCTGTCCGCATGGATATGCCTTCCCAGCATCCACTTAGCTTTACAGTCCTGGAACTTCTTGGTGACCGTTGGTGAACAAGAAAGGTATCGCCGTGCTTGCGGTACTTTAAGCTTGTCCCACACAAAAGTATCATACCATCTTTGGCGAAAAACTTCCACCTCATAAAGCAGTTCTCGAGGCAGGTACGGGTATTCTCACCCATACTCTTGGGCAACCTTCTGGCCGAAGAGACGCTGCAGCCATGACAAAGGTGGCATGGTGGCCCGGTCTCCTTCTCCAGGCGGAACAATCGCTTCTGGGTGGCGAGGTGCGTTCACCACCTGGGTAGATCTGGGCCTAGGTGCCCACAGTGACTTGTGTCACACTCCCGCAACAGGAACAGGTGAAATGGATCTTGAGTCCAGAAGAGGAACTTCGGAAAGGGGACCAGATTCCTCCCTAGGCACCGAGGCCTCTACCCGGGGTGTACTATCTCCAGTAGACATGGGCAGGTCCCTTGTGACTCGGGATGAGTGTAGCTTCATCTTGTCCCATCCCTTCTGATGGAAGTGTAGCGGCCCCCTCACTCCCCTCTTTTTTTTTCTCTCAGCTCGTCTGTCTCTTGTCTAGGGGTACCTCCAGAGGGGAAGGGAGCGGGGACACCATGCCTGACCTTCACCACAGGTGTCAGAGTGGTGTAAGCAAAGTTCTTTTACCTTTGGGTCAGTGTTGCGCAACTGGAGCCTCCACCGAGAGTTACCTTGAACAATGTCTGTCAGGAAATGAGCCCCACACCAATAAAGTTCAACACTCCTTTATTCTTCTTGAATGAACACAATCAGTTGAACTCCCTTAGTAGAAACAGAACAGAAAAGGAGGTGTGGATGCGAGTAGGCCCAGACACAATGTGTTCTCCACTTTCCTCCCTGAAAGTGAGTTGCGGTCCCCGAGCGAGGGGGGATTTCCCTCCAGGCGGTCTCCGATGAGAGACTCACCCGTCACTGGCAATATGCTGCACCAGGTCTTCGAGTGAGGAGCTCCCCCCGGTCCATTACGCCTTCTGGATTCAGGTACCCAATCCCTGGGTACCCAAGGATCTCCTTCCCTCGCGGAACTCAGTGTTGGACACTGAGCTCCAGACCTCCATCCGAGTACCTCACCCCAGGCTAAAGGTGCCTGGGATGGAACACGACCTCCGGCTGTCCTCTAGGCCTAGGCCCGCCTAGAGAACTGACACGAACCACCGCCCACAGCCTGAAGGTGCCTGGGACTCGACCCCGTGACAAAGATGGCCGGCCCCTTTATACCCTCTCCCAGCAAGCACGGCGGGTTCCCCGCCCCACCATACCGCTGCCGAGGGAGGACAAAAAGGAAGCCCGGCACACAGCAATGATTCAACCCCAGCCCAGGGCGACAGCGCCACCTGCTGGGCTGCAGGGAATTACACATCACTGATGTCTCTGCCAAGTTCAAATTTACACCCGGGAAAGTACATACCCGCTACAGAAGATTTCATCTATCTCCCCATCATCGCCATTGTCAGACAATGAGTCCAGGTCAGAGGTGTCATAGCATTCAGAGGGCAGATAATTCCCAGTCACGGAACTATCCCCCTTGACGGCCTCTACCGACTGTGGGCTTCCGCCACTTTTAACCACACAGACCGTCCCAACCCCTGGCTCACCTGGGCCTTCAGAAGACTAGGGATGTCCAGGACTCTTCTCTAGGGATCCATCCACGACCACACGAGGCCATCACTAGGCCGACTTTCCTCTTCGGTGGTCGGAGCAGGGAGCTGCTGGTGACCAAGGCAGCATCCTCTGATTTTGCTCTTTTCATCTCCGCTTGGGCAGTCACTTCGCCCGGATCAGTGCGCACGGGAAACGCACCAGCATCGATCTCTCCTTCCGGAGTGGCAGTCCCTGTGAGGTAGTTGAGGTGGAAAGCCCGAGGCTTTTCTGTGGATGGTTCCACCTCGAAGAGAAACTCCTTGCAGACCTCACATCGCCCGAATGGCTTCAGCTGGACCACCAGTCCCGAACAGCTGGGACAGATTACACAGAGGGCCTCCATGTCTCTGCAGGTGTACAGAGCCAATCGCCCCCGGGGTCTTAGTCTTATCCCCGTATCCATGATTGGAGCAGCCAGAGAAGTCATCTCCATTCCTGAAGAAACTGAAATCCATGGAGTAGTTGAAGTCATCTTCTCTCTTCGCTGCTCCATTGCGCACTGACCCACACGCGCCGCAATCTCCACGTGCGTACGTCCACATGGCCAGACTCCTCCAACACTCTGCACTTGTTCGCGGGCTTTCTCTTCTCCCCCCGCCCACGAACTACGCAGCTATGGGTTACCTCGTGGCGCGTTGGCCAATATGGCCGACCTACTCGGAACTCCTCCGGGCAGCAAAGTTCAAATTCAGACACCATACACATCCCGGATACGATGCCCCCACGTGTAGCGGCCTCACCCCTCTCTCTAGTTTTATCGGTTATGTGGCTGTTGTCTAGGGGTACCTGGGAGAGAGAGATAAGATACACCACGGCCCATGTCCTTCATAGCTAAGAGGTGAAGGCCAGAAGATTGGGTTTTGTGTAGGTGTCCTAGAGTCAAGTCCAGTACTTCGTCCCTGACTCCTTTGCTCCTAGTAACCAGAGTTCCACACAGTGAATAGGTCCAGCTCAGTTATATTCTTCTTGCCAAACAATAAACAGTTTCTTCTACTGAGTGGTAATGGGGAATAGATCGAGGCACAATCCCTTCCCTTCTCTTGCTAACCACTGTGGTATCACCAGTGGCGGGTAGTCACTGCCACTGACTATATTGAGTAGAATGTGAATTACCTTCGCTAGCACGGCCCCTGTCAGGGGAAGGAAATCCGTCCAAGGGAGAAACCGGAGGCCTCTCTGTCACCAGCGATGCTGCGCCGGACTCTCCAGAGAAGTTCCGCACACCAGATCTCACGAACTCAGACACGGGCACCCAAGGAGTTAGGGCCCCCTCGGATTCCTCCACCCTTGCGGAACTCAGTCGAAGGTACAAATTAGTGCATCTGGGTTACACTACCACCCAGATGCCTCCCCTAAATTCAAATACCCGCTACATATACATCCCACCTTTGTGCAGCTACATCTCACTGCAGGCCATTAGTATGTCTGGAAGGCAAACAAGGAGAGGCAGACAGTCACGAGGCAATAAAGGAGGGCAATCAGGCTCTGTGCCTAGAGGCAACAGTGCTTATCGTGGACACGGTGCATCCTCATCAGCACGTGGCCGTGGGACACGCTTGTCCTTCTTTTCGGCAGCTGGCCATGTTGAGCCACAACATGCCCAAGACTTGGTAGAGTGGATGACCAAGCTGTCCTCATCCTCCTCATCCTCTCTCACCCAGGCTCAGGGTACTTTGTCTGGCAAAGCAGCTGCCAAAGCGGCCCCTTCCCTCGGCTCAATGGCATCAGTCACTCCTTCCCTAGCCCCACCATGTCCTCCTGAGGAGTCCCGAACTGTTTGACCACAGTGTTGGGTACATGCTCCAGGAGAATGCCCAGCGTTTTGAAGGCTCCGATGATGGAACCCAGCTGGAGGAAGGCAGTAATGTGAGCCCAGAGAGAGGGGGTAGTAATGTGAGCCCAGAGAGAGGGGGTGCCCAACAAGGACAGCTATCTGGCAGTCATGTTCCCCCAGGTGCAGCATACTGCCAGATTTGCTCCAGTGATGAGGAGGGAGAGGATGATGAGGTCACTGACTCCACGTGGGTGCCTGATAGGAGAGAGAAGGAGGAGGAGGAGGAGGCACATCTCCAACAAGGCTGGATGCCCTCCAGGGGCCAGCTTAAGGGCAGCACACCGACTGCATCACACCGCAGAGTTCCGCATGTGCAGGCATGGGCACAGTGAGGCAAAGTGAGGCACAGTGAGGCATGCAGATGGACACCCTAGGCTTATACTCGAGTCAATAAGTTTTCCCAGTTTTTTGGGGTAAAATTAGGTGCCTCGGCTTATATTCGCGTCGCTTATACTCGAGTATATACAGTACTTGTTCTGCGGCTGCCGCTGCTTCTCTGAGTCTCTCTCTCAGTTTCTCACATCAGCCGATCAGCGGCACTGAGAGAGAGACTTGTCTAATGTAGTTACGCGGCGCACTGACACGATATCAGGAGCGGAGAAGGAGGTGGGTGGAGCCTCTTCCCTGCACTCGTTGCTAACGCCTGGGCCACTTGGCGTCTAGCAACGAGTGACGTCAGTGAGTCACGTCGGGCCGCTCTGCGGGCAGGTGCGATAGCGTGCGGCTCCACAGACGGGTAAGAAAGCAGGCGGCTCCACTTGCGACGCGGTTTGTGGGCGGGCGGCGCGGTTCGTGGGCAGACCGTGCTGCTCAGTGTGTTGGCAGCGCAGGTGAGAGTGAGAGAGCAGGCTCATCTCTCACCGCCCGTGCCTGCCCTGCATTCCTGCAGTGACTTCCGCCCTCACTGTGCAGGCAGCAGAGAGATTACATTATCTCTCTGCTGCCTGACTCTGGGAGTCTGGGACACAGCAAGAGACAACCAAAACTACACCTTAGCAGGCAAGTTAGTGACAATCCGCAAATTGTGTCAGGTGACGTGGCAAATGACAATCTGCATCTGGTGGCAGGCAAGTGACAATCAGAAAGGTGTGGCAGGTGAGTGGCAAGTGACAATCCGCAAGGTGTGGCTAGTGACAATCCGCAAGGTGTGGCAGGTGATGTGGCAAGTGACAATCCACAAGGTGTGGCAAGTGACAATCCACAAGAATTGGCAGGTGACGTGGCAAGTGACAATCCGCAACGTGTGGCAAGTGACACGCTCAAGGCTCCCACTAATTGGAGGCGACGGTGGCAAGTGACACACTTGGGGCTCCCACTGATTCTGCATTGAACTATTTAATTTTATATTACAATGTAATAATAGAAATAATGCGCTTCAATCATCCTGACACCATAACAACCATGGTGCCGGGATGATTGAAGCGCCGACACCAGCCATTTCCCCGATAAATTTCCCCCCAAAAAACACATATTTTTTGGCAGTGCCCCTCCCGAGAAAAGACTCTGGATCCGCCCCTGGTGCAGGGTTCCCCTTAATATCCGTACAAGACCCAAAGGGGCTGGTAGTGGGCTGGGGGTGGGGGGGTGGGGGGGTACCCATGCCATTTTTCTCAATGATTTTCATCCATATTGCTGAGACCAGACATTACATTAAAGCCGTAAGCAGTTTTAAATTACTTTTTTTCCTTTAGAAATGCCATTTTGTGCAGGGACAGTTCTAAACACGGGAAACACGTGCCACTTCACAGGCATATTTCAGACACCCCCCAGGTACGATATTTAAAGGAATATTTCACTTTTTTTTTTTTTACTTTATGCATCATTAAAATCACTGCTCCCGAAAAAAACGACCGTTTTTAAAACCTCTTTTTGCATTGATACATGTCCCCTGGGGCAGGACCCGGGTCCCCAAACCCTTTTTAGGACAATAACATGCATATTAGCCGTTATAATTAGCACTTTAGATTTTGAACGTTCGCGTACATTGTATTTAATAGGGTTCTAAAGTTCGCGCAGACTTTCAGTCCATTCACAGGTTCTGGTCCAAACCGAACCGGGGGGTGTTCGGCTCATCCCTACTTCACAGTAAGAGCTATGAAAATTGAAAATGTGGAATAGACTCCCTCCAGAGGTGGTTCTGTCCAGCTCAGTAGATTGCTTTAACCACTTCCCGATCGCTGCACGACTATATACGTCGGCAGAATGGCACGGCTGGGCAGATCGACGTATATATACGTCGCCTTTAAGACGCAGCATTGTGGGCGCGCGCGTGCCGTGAGCTCTGTGAGTTTTACCGTGGGTCCCGTGGATTTGATGTCCACCGGGAGTCCCGCAATCGTCTCACAGAGAGGAAGAACGAGGAAATGCTGATGTAAACAAGCATTTCCCCGTTCTTCCTAGTGACAGGATACTGATCACAGCTCCCTGTGATCGGGAGCTGTGATCAGTGTCATGTCACACATAGCCCATCACCCCCTACAGTTAGAACACATCCCTAGGACACACTTAACCCCTTCCCCACCCCCTACTGGTTAACCCCTTCACTGCCAGTCACATTTACACAGTAATAAGTGCATTTTTATAGCACTGATCGCTGTATAAATGTGAATGGTCTCAAAATGGCGCCAAAAGTGTCCGATGTGTCCGCCATAATGTCGTAGTCATGATAAAAATCGCTGATCGCCGCCATTACTAGTAAAAACAAAAAATTATTAATAAAAATGCCATAAAACTATCCCCTATTTTGTAGACGCTATAACTTTTGCGCAAACCAATCAATAAACGCTTATTGCAATTTTTTTTACCAAAAATATGTAGAATACTACATATCGGCCTAAACTGAGGAAAAAAGATGTTCTTTTATATATTTTTGGGGGATATTTATTATAGCAAAAAGCAAAAAATATTTATTTTCTTTCAAAATTGTCGCTCTATTTTTGTTTATAGCGCAAAAAATAAAAACCGCAGAGGTGATAAAATACCACGAAAAGAAAGCTCTATTTGTGGGGGAAAAAAGGACATCAATTTTGTTTAGGAGCCACGTCGCACGACCTCGCAATTGTCAGTTAAAGCGACGCAGTGCCGAATCGCAAAAAGTGCTCTGGTCTTTGGCCAGCCAAATGGTCCGGGGCTGAAGTGGTTAAGAAAGGCATTGATTCTTTCCTAAATGTACAAAATAACTGGGTACTAACATTTATAGGTAAAGTAGATCCAGGGAATATTAGATTGCCTCTTGGGGGATCTGGAAGGAATTATTTCCCTTGCTGTAGCAAATTGGATCATGCTTTGTTAGGGTTTTTCGCCTTCCTCTGGATTAACTGTGGGTATAGGATTGTGTATATGAGATTGCGTCATTTTTTTTGTCAGCTACTAGATAGAAAAGACAATAGAACCCGCTCAAAGCAGACTTTATTTTACCCCAGGTGCCCCCTGGGGAATTAGGATAAACTTGGCAGTGCTCCCATGTTTGTCAGCTCCAGTTGCAGGGGCTAAGGAAACCCCCTCAGCTCCAAGCTCCTCTAGAAACCTAAACTCTGGCTTCTAAACTTCTCCAACACCCCTTTAAATGATTCAGGGCTGTTCTGCTCAGCTGTAACTGCCAACACAAATACAAACACGAGACACTTTTTCTTGATTGCAGTGCTAGAAGTGAGACTATTAATATTAAATCAGTATCATTATCCATAAAATGTCAGCATTAAAGTGTAACAATACTCACCACCACTCCAGCACTGTGGTCTCCCACGGATTCCCACCGGCCACTGAGATCTTCTGACAGGCTACTTCCAGGTACCGATGTTCAGCCATTTTCATTGACTAGGCTGAGATGATGTCACATCTCAGCATGGCTGAAATTGTACACTAAACTGCATCTCAGTGTATATGGCAGACAGACAGGTATGAACTTTCTTTAAATCACATGAAACAGGCTATGCACCGCGCAATGCGTTTTGTCCTATTGAATGTCATCAGGTGATTTTTAATTGGTGTTACGTTATTGGAGCTTCCTCTTTTTCATGGTTTATTGCTTTACTCATCTCAAGTGAGGAGGACTGAAGATCTAGGATATCTGTATTCTGGCCATGTCAAATGTTCAAATGCGTATTGACCTCTTTCACGCTGTGAGGTCCTACTATCTGGTGAGTTTCACCCTGAGGTGACGGTCCTTTTACAATGATTGTTGGAACCTGGTCACAATATTGAAGGTTGCTGAGTTTTTCTTTTTGTTTGTAAAAGTTATAGTCCCACTTCTAGTACTGCAACTTACTTGCAGGTACTGTATCAGCAAAGGCAACCGTGGCATCATTACAAGATAAAGTACAGACAATTGTGTGTATGAATAATGTATGTAGGCATAAGACAATTCCTTTATGATGACCACAAAAAATGAATAAGTCAAAAATAATTGGCTAAACCAATCTAAAAAGCTACATTTCCACCGCTACTTTTCCTTTATACTGTTTTTTTTTAAAAGTAATAAATGCAATATTATTGAGCCTAGTTAGGCTGTAAATTTTCTTTTTTAGCTTACTCTGTAATCAGAGAAACAGTGATTGTTTGCTCTGATCTGTTCAGGGTTTCACAGGCTGGGGGTTTAATTGCTTCCCCCTGCCTCTAGAAGAAATTTATAGAGCTTAGGGAGGGATAATCCAGATAACCAGCTTGTATATTTGTAAGGGTCTAGTCAATCTCTGAGGAGGTGTGCCTAGATGGTGGCTGAAGCCCTAAGGAGACCCCCCCCCCCCCGGGAATGGATCTGCAAGCTGTCTACCCCTGGAACCCCTCTGGGCTGGCTGCTGGACTATTCTCCTATGGACAGAGGCCATGGACTTGTTTTCTACCCCTGGAATCTGTGAGTAGAGCCTAATGCTGCAGGTTATCCATGGTCTCCAGGTTATCCATAGTTGTGGATGCTTGAACTGTTCCAGCCTGCTTATTTGTGCTGCAAACTGTCTTGTGGTCCCCAGCTGCAAGAATTTAAACCGTTCTACTCTAACAATACCTGTGATAAAACCTACTTCATGGTCCTCAGCTGTGAACTGTGGACTGTTCCAGTCTGCCACTATTTGTGCTCATTCTGTTTGCATTGTCATCATCTGTGCACCCATAATCACTACAACTACTCGTGTTATATGTTCCTGCATGGTCTTCAGCTGTGCACCTACAGACTGTACTAGTCAAGCTGTCCTGGTGCTACTGCCACTGATAGAAAGTGTCCTCTACTAGTTGTGCCTGGCGTTTTGGAGTACCCCACATGTAACGGTAGGGTCATGGGGTGGTCGTCATGTCCTTCATGTTTCCTTCCTTGATGGGTGCCAGGTATGGGTCACATGAGAGGCCTACCCTCAGGTGATTTGAGGTGGTCTACGCTACGCACTTTGTACAGGGTCACTGCCTTACACACAGGGTACCTTTACTTTGAACAGACAATTCAATTTGATTAGATTCTCCCGATGTGCTAAACTTCACCATGGTTACTTGTGCATCTAGGAGGGACATGCAGAGCCCTTGCCCTCTCCACCTGTACAGCATTACACCCCTGCCTCACTCCCAGTAACGGTATGGAGGCCCGCTATGCACCTAGCGCTGACTCCATGTGTGCACTTCTCTTAACTCTTTCGCTTCCATGCCTGTGTAGAGGGTGAGGGCACCAGCAGTGCAGACCTGCTCCCATTGCTATGGCAGACGGATCGCAGTTGAAGGAGTGGCGACAACATCTCCCTCACTGCTAGAGGCTATCCCACGCTTAACAACAGGCTGCTAGAGAAACTTTCATTACCCTTGGTAACCACTGTAACTTCATACTGTATGAGCTCTTGTACCATTATCTTCATACCCTGTTGTATTTAGTGCCCTGTACTGCAACTATATGTGCCAGTTACTTGCATTATACCCTTTAGCAACTTCAGACCAGGCAAAGGCAAAGTTTCTAAAACATTAATTGATTAAATTAACATGATGACAAAGACAAATGACAGTCAAAAATAACGTGCAAGCATTTCCTTAACATCCCTAGTCCCTAACTAAGGCTTATGGCTGCCCCAACATACTTGTTTAGGAAAGAGTCCATCTTTGGCAGCGTCTATAGTTGATGTGTTTAAGAGGGACTACAAACCCCAGCGTTCCTCTTGGGCAGTGGGGACTTTGGTACATCATTAGATTTCCAGACTCCGGTAAAACAACAGTACAAAACTCCCAGGTATGTCTTAGCTTCCCCCCCCAGCTTGAAAACTCCTGTTCCTTTTAAATCACACAGAACCAGTGGGTTGACAGAGTGAAGCCCACCCAAAGATACCTGGGAGCACAATTAACTCTTAACTTCCCAGTTGGGGCAACATTAACTATTAGCTACATACACCACTCTACACTCTCCTGTTATAAGTTTCTTCAAGTAATAAATATTCCAAAAGACATCCCCTAGACCAGTGATGGTGAACCTCGGCACCCCAGATGTTTTGGAACTACATTTCCCATGATGCTCTTGCATTCTGCAGTGTAGTGGAGCATCATGGGAAATGTAGTTCCAAAACATCTGGGGTGCCAAGGTTCGCCATCACTGCCCTAGACTTTTCAATGAGCCAGAGTGATAGGAATGTTGCTGTGTGCCTGGCTGCCTCTGCACTTTGTGGGGGAAGAACCTAATAACTTACAGCGGCTCCTACAGGGGTAGCACTACATGTAGTAGTACATGTAGTGCTACATGTACATGTAGTAACACTTCAGGTAGTTGAATAATTCATTTTTACAGGCATCCACACATCAGATTAAAAAGGAGGCACTCATTTGGAAGAAAGACAAGTAGAAGGATTTGGTGCAAAATGAGGGAGCTATACATAAGGAATAGTCTGTAAGGTTTAATGGGCGACTGTATGCAGCAGCTGCGGGTCCTGGGAGAGTGATTTACACAGGCTGTATGGTTCCTGTACGGCTGTGTGAATGAAGCCTAATTGTTCTTTTTTTCTACACCATTAGGTTGGTGTGCTTTGCTACAAGTTGCTCTCCTTCAGTAATCTGTAGCTAAGCCATAGATGTGAATGCAGAGTGATTGCCACCGGAGAGCTTGTCACTGTCATGAAACTGCTTACACTCAATCGCTGAGTGACTGAGCTACAAATCGCTGTAAAGTTAGCAAGTTAGCGATTTCATAGAAAATAACAAGAACGTTCTTATCAAAAAATTACTTAAGAGAGTAGAGGATCATTGCAAATAAATTGCCCATCTGACATCACCCTTTAGCTAATCACTTAGACGTAAGATGTTTTCCTATGGAAAATACGCATCCCATTCAATGTTGACGTTTCCAGCAGAATTCACTAGGGGGCACCAAAAGCTCCAGTCAGTGGCTGGCTAGGAAACTTCCTAGGGACATCATCCCTTTGTACTGAACTTGTTTATACAGCTGATCAGAAGGACCACCCTCTATGCCTGTCATCCAGTATCCCTTCCTTACCTCCAGCAGCATCTGTTCTTCTTAGCTCTGCTGCTTTCTCAGGACTCACCTGTTATTATTCTCTGTTGGCTTCCCATGAATCAAGGTAAGCTCTTCACATTGCACTTTATAGGGAAACTTATTTCACCTAAGTTTTAATAAACACCAGAACCTAATCATTTTATAGAATCCTTCTCTGTTTATAATGTGTAGTAACCAGAATACTGTCATTAAACACATCTTTTCAGTATTATGCTTAATACATTTTACTATGAAATTGTTAGTAATTCTGTAAAAATAGCAACAGCCCTAAACGTAACGGGTGTATGTTTGTGTACTTAATGCAACTAGCTGCAATAAAGTGTGTAGATGCATATGCATGCATTTTATATGTATTTTTTTTTATATGTGCATATATTGAAAAAACTATAATTGCTAGATAAACTAATTGTACATGACAGTGTCCAACTTTAAGGTATCTGCATTCCTGTATTACTCCACCTGTTGTGTTACATAGCTGCTTTTAATATATATTATGACCTTAGAACTGAATTATAAAGTGAAAAGAACCTAGTAACAAATAACATCATTTAAAAAATAAGAGCATTGCTGGTGCATTAAGACATGGACATATTTCCATATAGAAAACCTATATGTTCTCAATATGTATAATGGGAAAAGATGTTAGTATGTAGAGATAGTATAGAAAGTGCAATTTGAGTAAGTATGATTGTGACTGCATCATATGTGTATCCACACTTTATATTGATTTCCTCTATGTATATTCACACTTTTTATTGATTTCCTCTATGTATACCCATACTTTATATTGATTTCCTTTCACAGCACAACCATTTGGGGGACCATGGGAGCAGATCCCCTCTAACCAAATTGTTGTGCTGCGAAAGGAAATTAATATAAAGTGTCAATATTCATACAGGAAATCAATATAAAATATGGATATGATCTACATGACAGCTTTGAGTAGTAAGGACTATGCAATGGAGATCTGGTAACCTAATGATGAAAACTACAAGGTTACATGTAGTACTCCAGAAAATGCATCCCATTTAGTAAACCTAGGAGTTTGAGATCTGCAGATGATGACCTCTGGCCATTAATGCTAGTTGCCTGGCTGTTATGCAGTCCCCCCCTGGCTTTAATATTGATCTTGAACAAATATGAAGATCATAAAATCAGAGAAAGGTCAGAAGGTCTACTTGTTTGTGGCTCAAGTATTAAAAGAAGAAGGAACAACATGTCAACATGGAAGCCAGGCAAGGAGCTTTTGCAGAATGAAAAGTCAACAATGGCAGTCTCCATACTTCTTCAGTGACATCAGATGTACATCTGTATATATTTTTTTTTTCCTAAATATGTTTGAGAGTATACAAAATATTTAATTTTACAATATCTTGTATATGCTGCAAAAACAATAACCAGCATTACAGAAAGATGTAAAGTGAATTTATTGCATGAAATCAAAATTCATTTTGTAAAGCAGATAGGGGCAATGCAATCTTTGACATATATGCTGCCATTGCTGAGTATTCAGAGGTGGAAAATATGAATAGTGTCTTCTCTTTAGTTCTCTGATATATTTGAAGAAAATTGCATAGAAGGTGCTGAACAAATTTTTCATCATGGTTGCTGCACTCAGGGAGATTTTTAATGTCTTTGTATTATATATACATATATATACAGTATATATGTCTAAAATATTACCAGACTATGCAGAAAGACGTCACTTTATTTAATTATTACATTTATGTTTCTGTTCTATTTTTTCTATTCTATTTAAATTTGTATTCACATGATTTTTAGGTTTCTTTTTCCGATATTTTATTCATTTTTAAAATTGGATGTCTTTTACTTCTATTCTATAGTTTATTCACTGGGAAGACAATCCAGGGTTGTTAGCATTTATTTCAGAAATGAATTAAAAGAATCCCCTGATGGTTAGTTAGGGGTATGGTTTGTTTGGAACATTTTAGGTACATGCAATGTTAATATATACAGTATATTATATATATGTTAGTAGTAAAGCAAATTGCATTTACTGCTTGTTCTGCTGCAAACTTTTCTGTAAATTTGCATTAAAGTTTAGGAAACTGAATTTTTTTTTTTCTCCAATAACTTTTTTAATGTGTTATGCATCATGATGTTGATTCCGCACCACAGTCCCCTAATTTAGGAGACCATGATATGCCAAACATGGCACAAGCTATTTTTTGATCATCTCAATAACAAACAATCTACTTCATTAGTAAAGAGGGTGATTATATACAGTAGCCTTCTAAAATGTTGTTTTGCCCTCTAATCCAACTAGATAGTTATCCATGGAATTGAATTGAAATATACAGGATTGTATTTACTGTCATGTGATTGGCTGCTTTCTTATATTCCATGCTGTACGTACAAATATACATAATTCTGTACTGAATGTATGTATAAGTATGCATACTTATACTTCTAGAGAGAAGTAAATGGAATATCGTGCATGCAGTTTAAAAAAAAACACACTTTTTTTTTTTTTTTTAAGTATTATGGACAGAATTAACCCTTTAAATAAACCACCCATACTTAATTCAACAACTTATTTATCAAGAAGCTTGACCACTTTTGTTTTAGTGATAGTAAAACAACTGTTGCTAGGCATGCGTTTTACTATATACCAAAAAAAACAAAAAACATTCTGATTACATTTGGTAGCTGTCAGTACCTATTCTGCAAATGTATTCATTAAATGCAGCAAGCATCGTTGGTGGATTATTTTCAAGGCAGTGCTGAACATCATGTGGATATCAATAAACGTGTTTCCATAGCACATGCTCATGTTTCATTGATAAATTACTCGCTGCGTTGTAAAACAGAGACTTGACTTGTAAGCTTTTTAAAAGCTTTAGTTGAGTACCTTGTGCTGCATGGGCTGTTTGTTTTCTTGTAAGAATATGTCAGCACACACAGGTACATAAATAATGTGGAATAACTGTCTCTTCTTTCTTTAGGATGGAAGAGCTAAGTCACCCGTATTTCTGGAAGTTAGATGCAAACTAATCACTTGCCTTGTGGATCTTATGAGAATGTAACTGCTGAACCCGGGGGCCTGCCACAAGCAACAATGGGAGCCAATAACTCATCCAAAACCCCTGTGTGTGATGGCAATGATGAAGGTAAGGTCTGAAGGATCACCAGCATGCTGCTAAAACTTGTATTATACATGCTTCTGTTTTAATACATATTTTTGAGCACAGCTGGCACCAGACATTTATTAGAGGGGGCACTGTACTTACAAAATGGACCTGAACACAAAAAGTATAGATTTGTTGCATTATAAGGAACATTGGGGAATTTTTTTTTAAACGTGGGCACTTACGCCGCGTACACACGACCATTTTTCTCGTCGGAAAAACTGTAATTTTTTCACTTGGACGAGAAAAACGGCCGTGTGTAAGCTCTCCAGCAGTTTTCCCGACGAGAAAACCGCCGAGAATCACGACGAGAAAAATTAGAACATGCACTAATTTTTCTCGTCGCGAATCGCGGCATTTTTTTCCTCAGCAGTTTTCCCATAGGGAAACACTGCTAGGGTGCCTACACACGGCCGGTTTTCTCGACCAAGAGAAAACATGTCGTGAAAAACCGTGTGTAGACTGGGAAAAGGGGACCAAGCCGGTCCTTGTTTTTCCCTTTGGGTTTTACGGTGGTGTTTTCACCGCCGAGAAACTCGTTCGTGTGTACGTGGCATTAGAATTAGGTGCAGCTGTGCATGGTAGCCAATCAGCATTTAACTTCAGCTTGTTCAGTTAAGCTTTATCCATAAAAACTGGAGGCTGATTGGTTTCTATGAAGAGCTGCACCAGATTTTGCACACTCCAGTTTTAGTAAATCAACCCCATTTATAAGTTGTCCTAATATATATATATATATATATATATATATATATATATATATATATTATTATTATTATTATTATATTAAATTATCTTTTGTCTGGAATTCAGAAAGATAGTGCAGTTCCTTATATGGTTCTGTGCCTAGGCACTTCTTTGCCTGCAGCCTTATAGCTGTATATCTGCAGTGTGAGATCATCTAAAACACTGCTGCCTGTCATTCCTAGTCTAACACAATTTGTTAATGCCATCACCGGGCTGCTTGCTGGAGGGAAATCTGCATTGCATACATCTTCCTGCTTATGTTTTATTAGCACTCCTTCTATGGAAGTAATAATAGAAAGTGCTATATGAAGAGTCAAGAAGTGCCTAGACACACTGGGGTTGATTTACCAAAACTGAAGAATGCACAATCTGGTGCAGCTGTGCATGGTAGCCAATCAACTTCTATCTTCAGTGTGTTCAATTAAAGTGTTACTAAACCCACAACAGTAAAATCAGCCTGTACATGCAGTAAAGCATGCTTGTTATACTCATTGTGGAACCTAAGGGGTTAATCCTCCACATTGTGTAAAAAGGCTGTTTGATCCTGTCTTCTCTGACCCCCCCCCCCCTTCTTCCACTGTCCCCAATCCATCTCCGGATAAGACATAGCCTTTGGAGTCACTCGGCACATGCTCAGTTTGGTGTGTATTACTAGAGAGGTTTTTATTTCTTGGGAGGGTGTATGTGATCAGCACAGGGCTAGTCAGCACTGACCAGACAGAGGGTCAGGAGTCCTGCAGCCTCATAGGACAGCCAGAGGAAAAATGAAAACTCCTCCTACAAGCTTTAAAAAGACACTGATAGAAGTCACAAAACTGCTATATACTGCTGATGGGAAAAGGTATTTAGCAGTTTATATTTACTCAAATTATGGCATTTCCATGTTCTGTGTACTGTGGGAGACCAGATATAGTGAATGCAGGGTCCTGGGTTTAGTAACACTTTAAGCTTTGACAGAAAAAACAAATGGAAACAAATTTGTTTCTATGCAGAGCTGCACCAGATCATGCACTCCCCAGTTTTAGTAAATCAACCCCACTCTTCTAAGGAGACACTTAATTAATTGTGGAGAAACATTGCCTCCAAATACTGGCCTTTGATGAAGGCTCTGTTTCTGGGTGTTTTGAAAGGAATACTTTGGTATGCAGAAGTTCCCAGTGGGTGAACAGCACCCAAAACATTATCTTTTATCTGGAACTCCTCCAGAAAGATAGCAGTGCAGTTTCTGACGTGGGAGCGTGCCAATGTACTTCTTTGCCAACAGCCTCTTAGCTGTATACCTGCAGTGTGAGATCATCTTAAAACACTGTTGCATGTCATTGTTAGTCTAACAGAATTTGGTGATGGAACCAATGTGCTGCTTGCTGGAGAAATATCTGCACTGTATGCATCCTCCTGCTTATGCTTTATTATCACCCTTACTATGAAAGCAATCATAGAACATGCTTTATGAACCGTCTATAGGAGGTACATAATTAATTGTGCAGAAGTATTGCCTCCAATTACTGGTCTGTGATGCCTGCTCTGTTTCTGGGAGTTTTATTAGGAAGCTGCTCACCAAGAAAAGGACACTGGCATACCGCAATTCCCTAATTAGATAAAGTAAGATGTTTTATCTGAGCAATAAAGAATAAAGTATCTGGGCAATAAAGATTTTTTTTCTGGGGAAGATATTGTTGAATAAAAACTTTTGGCAATGTCGATGTTCAGAGTATAGAAATGTTTAGTATTGGTTTGCAAAGAATATTGAACTATTTAGACGAGCCTCTGAATGTAAAATTCCTCTACAGTCATTCACATAAAGTAGGGTAAGTTTGGATGTTACCAGTTATTCTACCATTATGTTTTAATTTTTTTTGAGGAACCCAAAGCACTTTTAGAGCTCTTTCACTGGAATTTTAATATTACAGCTTGACAGGGCTGTACAAATACCAGGGCCGTGGCAGTTTTACCTTGGGTTGCAGAGATTGGCATGGGGCACTTTCTGTCATTTACCCATGGAGATCAAGGGGGCATCACTGCAACTGCGAGCCAAATGCTTGGCTCGTAGTTTTGGCATGGTCCCGCAATGTAAAATTTCTGTTCGGCGATCCAAAAAAAAAAAAAAACAGGCGTCAGTTTGTGGCAGTAGTGCCTCCTAAACACTTCAAGCTGCTGCTATACCACCCTCTGAAAAGTGTGTCACTGTGTGTAGGCAGGTGCAGTCTACTTTCTCCACTGCAGGTGACACTCTTCTACAGCGGCATTACAGTTGGAGAGGAAGTCCAGAGGGACATGTTCCTTAATGGTTTCCTGGGTCATTAAGGAAGCTATCCAAATGGATGCTGCTGCCCCATGTGACTCTAGCAGCCATCTTGGGTCAGGCAGAGCCTATTTAGGACCTGGGTCCCAGGCTTTGTATGCACTTCATGAGTGGGTAGAGTAGAGACGGGTAACCTGCCTGGTAGGTACAGCACCAGCGGCAGGGAAAGGTTCCCGATGAGGAGGAAAAGTGTCGGGCTTGCAACTTCTCTGGACATCTTCCTGCTTGGGCACAAGACGGCCAGGCTGCATTCTGCCCCTCCTAAAAGGTGCTGTCAGTTCAGCTGAAACCTGCCCTCTACACGCCCTTGGACCTATGAGTGTTCCCAGTTGGGCTGTCTTCCAACTGGGTTTATTGTAAACTGTCTCTGCATTATTTCAATACAAGTTTTTTTATCACACCTGGACTCTATGTGTTTTTGCCGCCACACCCCACCTACGTGCGGATTGCATTAAGCATTACAGGCATACCCCACTTTTAAGTACACAATGGGTTTTATTTACTAAAGCTGGAAAGCGCAAAATCGGTCTCACTTCTGCATAAAAACCAATGAGCTTCCGGGTTTTATTACCAGGCTTAATTGAACAACCTGGGGTTAGAAGCTCATTGGTTTTTGTGCAGAAGTGAGCCTGATTTTGGGCTTTCCAACTTTAGTAAATAAAACCCATTGTGTACTTAAAAGTGGGGTATGCCTGTACTGCTTGTCTGAAAGAGCCCTTAGAGAGGCCATACACAAAGCAAATTTATTTTTTGCAACCACGATTGATCAACTTAGTACATTCAGCCTGCCTATACATGGTTCAAATCTTGGCCAGTTCCTGCTGAACCGGCCAAAATATGAAATTTCTATGGCCGGCCTTAGGACACACTTTTCCATATGGGGGAAAGATGCAAACTGTATTTAGAGAGTACTTTTTGTGGGTATTAAATGCCGGACCCTGTGCAGCAAGACTAAAATGATAACCACTTTGAAACTACACTGCCTAAGAGATTAGCTTTAGGTTCCATTATCTGTATCCAAATAAGCTTAATTTGGTATATTTTTCATGATTGCATCAAGAGTATAAATTCACAGCATTTAAACAGCAAATAGATTCAGCATATCAATTCATTTGTCTGAGTTTACAAAACTGTTAAAGCATAACGGTAGTCAACCGCAGCAAGAACACCCTGTGTATTCTTCATGGTGTGCACTCCTGAATAAGTACTCGTATAACCAGGCAGGGAAATATAAAAAAAGACATTCATTTAGGTTTTAATTTGTTGGAGAGCCTCTTCTGTCTTGGCACTCCTGATGCATCAATGCAGCATTTGCTGTGATTTACTAGATTTTAGGCCATTACAGCATATATGGGGCCAGCTTAGATTCTTTATGTGCTTACGAGTTCTGACATGGTTTATTTTTTACCAACCGTTTGACATAGATGATCAGAATTTATTTACAAGAAGTAGAATTTACAAAAGTTGCACAGTACCTGTGACATATACTGTTTGGTTTTATTTTCCTGAGAATTTCTGCAGTTATCAGCACTTGTATGGTGTGTGTGTACCAAGGAAATCCTGTTATATGTAGTGTGATGGGAGTCACTTTGGGCAGGGGTCTTGTGGAACCCAGCATACCTTGCAGAGCTCTGGAAACTCCTTGTCCAGCTCCCCCGGCCCCTCCTATGTGTAAGACACCCTGTGTCTATTAGAAGCACAGGGTGACCGAGAACCGCAGTCTGATCTGCACTAATCAGATTCACTGTACAACCACACCGGACTCTGCATTTCCTTTTCCCCGTTATCCAGGGTCTTATATGTGTGGTTTGTGTCAAAAGAATGAAGGGGTTCTTTCACTTGGGAAATTAATATTTCTGAACAATATCCCTCAAGAATATATGAAGATAAAGTCCCCCTTTCTTCAGAGACCACTGCTAGATGGTTTGAGGTGGGGTGTCGGTTGCTATGTGTTTGTTAAGTGCCTGTATCCCATTGTTCTATTGTGTCTGTCTGCCTTGGGAGAAAAGTATTATGGAATGTATATGTGTATGTGGATTAGCTGTGAGGAGGGAGGGGGGAATTCCTCCAACAGCTCTTCCTGCTAATAGGACAGTCTGCTAATGAGAAGTTTGAATACACCTGTGTGTCTGTTACTGAATGTAGTCTACTCCGCCCTGTGGCATTATTCAAAGGAGGTGGGATTGTCCCCTGAGTGTATATCTCTGTACCTGTGTTCAAATAAACAGTTCATGTTCCAGCTTTGCTGCCAAATGAGTCCTGCTTAGTTGTTGGTTGTAATATGCAGCTATAATATCTAATACAGTATTTCTCAACTCCAGTCCTCAAGGCGCACCAACAGGTCATATTTTCAGGCTTTCCATGATTTTGCACAGGTGATTTGATCTGTTTCACTGCCTTAGTAAGTACAAAAGCTGCTTAATCGTATGGAAATCCTGAAAACATGACATGTTGGGGCGCCTTGAGGACTGGAGTTGAGAAACACTGATCTAATATCTATATTCAGACTGGAGGAAGCAGTATATGATGGAAGTTTGGGAGGTTACATGACATGTAGTGTGTGCAAATGAATACCTGCACAGTGTGATATGATGCATGTAATAAAAAAGGACCTGAATTGATAAAGCGGTGCCTAAAAAGTCGAGCAGAGGCACAGAAATACTTAGGCACAGACTCATGTCAGAAGAGTACAGTTGCACAATAAACATTTCTAGACTTTCCCTGTAAAATAGAATATCTTCATGTTTTGAAATTAGATGCACTTTACATCTGCAGTATAACATTACTGCAGTGGTATATGTTGTGTACCAACTGACATCTGAAATGTAACATTGCCACAATGTCATGGGAAGTGTGCACCCATATACCGTACATCTGCAATATACCAGTGCTGCATTGTTAGGCCTTATGTACATGGACCGGTTCGGAGACAGTAAAAACACGTGGACCCTCTATGGAGCGGCGGGTGTCAACAGACGTGTGTCCATTGACACCCACCGACATCAGATCTGATTTTGTCTGCTAAAAACAGACGGATGGGGATTCATTCTGGTTTCTGCCAGTAATTTACAAACCCACGCACATAAACATGTCTAAATGCATATGTATGTGCATAAATGAAATATAGTTGCCAGAATAAATGAATATTTAAGCCAACAGAACACGTTTGCACACATACACTTCTAAACACCATATACATGCAAACGTGTATAATTACGTACCAAAACAAGCATTTTCTGACAGCTCCTCTAAGCTTTATTCTTTGTTCACAAGCATTTTCTATTTACGGATCTAAACGCAACTGCATTGTTTTTTATGGAGACATTCACACAAGTGTGTAAATATGCTCTGCATACAGATCTGCTTGGGTCCTTTCAAACTAATCTGTTTGTGATCGGTCTTTCAAAAAATTCATCCTTTTAGGCCCCTTTCACATGTGGTCTGCGATCTGCTTGCTCAGCAGGGAATATGATGACAGGTCAGTGTCTGCTCTGTTCTATGGGTGACCAGATGTAAACAGACAGCCTATCTGTTTACCCCTGACTGCCATCTGATCCGATCCGCTGAACAGAAGAAGAACAGATTCCCATCTGTCTCTTTTTGGTGGATCAGATTTGATGTAGGCGGCTTTAAACAGACACACGTCCGTTTACACCTGCCGCTCCATAGAGGAAAATGGAGGCTTCAATCGGGTCCGCTTGAAAAACTGACAGGCAGACCCGATCGGAACGTCTGTGTGAAAGGGGCCTAAACCTTATGGAACTCTTCACACTGGTCAGTTGCATTTTTAAAAGTCCTGCCTGCTACATTTTTGGTGCACTTTTCAACACCGCACCAAAAAACGCAGCTCCTCATTAAAATGAGTGGGAAAATGCATCAAAAACACAGTGATTGCGTTTTTGGCACTTTTCTGAGTCACATGTCAATGTCCATGAGTCAGGCACCCAGAAAACGCCCTGCGAACACTTTGAAAACTCAATCTGTGTTTTTGCTCCATTTTTTCAGTGTGAAAATGGCCTAATGCCGCATACACACGATCGGAATATCCGACAAGAAAACCGTGGATTTTTTTCCGACGGAATGTTGGCTCAAACTTGTGTTGCATACACACGGTCACACAAAATTCCGACCGTCAAGAACGCAGTGACGTACAACACTACATCGAGCCGAGAAAAATTAAGTTTGATGATTCCGAGCATGCGTCAAATTGATTCCGAGCATGCGTGTTTTTTTGTGCGTCGGAATTGCATACAGACGATCGGAATTTCCGACAAGATTTTTTCTTGTCGGAAAAATTGAGAACCAGCTCTCAAATTTTTGTTGTCGGAAATTCCGACAGAAAAAGTCCGATGGAGCTTACACACGGTCGGAATTTCCGACCAAAAGCTCACATCGAACTTTTCTTGTCGGAAATTCCGTCCGCGTGTTACGCAGGACGTTTTGTATTAGAAAAAAACATGCATAATAAGATCAATAAAAATTTTACGACCATGTGAACATAGCCTTATGCCGCGTACACACGATCATTTTTCCCGTCGGGAAAAATTACATTTTTTTTTTTCGCAGAGAAAAACGATCGTCTGTGGGCTTTATGCCGTTTTTCTCGTTGAGAAAAACGGCAGGAAAAACGACGAGAAAAATTAGAACATGTTCTAAATTTTCTCATCGTTTTTTCCATCATTTTTTTCCGCGGCAGTTTTCCCATAGGGAGACACTGCCGCGGAGCCCACAGACGGTCGTTTTTCTCGTCAAAGAAAAAAATGACGGGAAAAACGGTCGTGTGTGGGGGAACATGCCGTTCCCTCGTTTTTCATTTTTTTTCATGCCGTGATTCACGGCGGTGTTTTCACCGCCGTGAATCACGATCGTGTGTACGCGGCATTATAAAGCATGAATAGAGCATATGGTAAGAGCATAAGTTATTTTCTCCACTTTGGGGCCTATTCCGAGATATACATCCTGCCTCAATTAACATCCTGTTTTATTATGTGATTTGGAAAAGCATTAATGGAACAGTGTACTATGATTTGACAATGGCCCCCCTTCCCCTGTCCACACAGGATGCCCAAACTAATTCTAGGAAGTAGTAATCTGTAACAAGAACAATTCCATAAATTTACTAGCAATTTTTATTCAGGTTGGATCTTTCCTTTACTATATTAAGGCTGTACCACATGACAACTAAAAGGGTTGAACAACTCCGCTGTGCTAGTATAATAAAAGTATATCAGTATCACTTTTATATTTTCAAGTTGTTTTTTAAAAACAAGGTGTATATAGAAAAAGAGCCAAACAAATGTCCCAGGTACAGTAGATACACATTTTGTTTCTCCCTGACAGCCCATACAAAGGGAAAAAGCTAATTATATTGCATGCTCCTTGTTAAATGTCTTGCTTTTTTAGAGTTCTCCACTAAAAGAAACTTGATCAAATGGCTGTAATGCTTTCTGAATCATTGACACGGAACAAGCATGCAGCAAGTAAATACAGAATTTCTGAACTGCATGCTTGTTTGATGTCAGCCCTTGACCAATTTAATTGTCAGGTCGGCATTGGCAGCCGCCACACTGTACAGGTTCCCTTTTAACTAATGGGGGTTTCCAGGAAATAGTAAGCTGCTCTATTTGTGGCCTGTCTGTACAGTAAAAGGGAGGAGTTGCTTCCTCCTCCTACATTGTGATTTTAATGTGGTGGGATACACAGTTACATATTTCAATTGATACTTGAATTTAAAGATTTAATGCAACAGGCAGCTGTGGTAAAGCCTCCACGAGTGAAGGAACTAAAATCCAATGAATGAAAAGAAGGAAAAAGAACAATCAGGCTGAGAAGGAAAAAGCTAGGAAGGAAATGAGGCAGGATCTATCTGACTTGCTACACACTGTGAGGAGCTTATAGTGTGCAGTGAAATTAGAGTAAGCTATTTCAGTACAGGAGAGGAGCCTGTACAACACGTCGGTCCCTTGTACATTGTGAAAGCAGGACAAGCTCTGTCTATAACAACTAGACATGTGCATTCGTTTTCGTCCGAATGCATTTTCGTCCGAATTTCAGCTATTTTCGTTATTGTTTTAACAAACGAAAACGAAAGCACAGAATCCGAAAACCGAAAGATCCGACATAAACAAATGCTTTATTTTCGTTTTCGTTGCTACAACAGTTCGATATAGATAGGAGATTCGACGTGACGCTGACAATAACAATCTGTGTCTATCGAACCTGTGGTCGAATGTGCCTAACCTTAACTCTATTAGTCCAAGATTATTCTACATAGGAGAGAAAAGATTCGACATTATAGAGAGAAAAGATTCGACATTATAGAGAGAAAAGATTCGACATAGGAGAGAAAAGATTCGACATTATAGAGAGAAAAGATTCGACATAGGAGAGAAAAGATTCGACATTATAGAGAGAAAAGATTCGACATAGGAGAGAAAAGATTCGACATAGGAGAGAAAAGATTCGACATTATAGAGAGAAAAGATTCGACATAGGAGAGAAAAGATTCGACATAGGAGAGAAAAGATTTGTTATTATAGAGAGAAAAGATTCGACATAGAGAGAAAAGATCACTGCTGGAATTGGGTGTGGGAAGTAAAATAAAAATAATGATGATGATGAATGTTATTGGCTGATTGTAACCAAAGAGGAGGAGCAGTAAAATAGCTAGAATGACGAAGATTCGACAAAGCATCGAAAGTTAGAGGATTCGACGGTGCAGCAAAACTGTACAACGCTGCAATCGTACATTTCCGGTCAAATGCATCCGCCCATAGGCTATAGAAGAATTCTAATGTTGGTTGACTAGTAATAGTAATGAATAAATATAATTATTACTAGTCATACAACATTAGAATTCTACTATAGCTTGTGGGCGGAACATTCGACCGGAAATGTATGATTGCAGCGTCGTACAGTTTCACTGCTCCGTCGAATCTTCTTTGAACATTCGACAGACACCATAAGCCTTCAATGACAGATTCGACCTTAATTAATTCAGATTTTCGGAAATGCAATTTCTAACGAAAAACGAAATAAATAAAAACGAATTTCGGGAGTAACTAAATAAATTTATTTTTCGGACGAAAACGAAATTCCGAAACGAAATATTTCAGTGTGCACATGTCTAATAACAACTGGACTGTGGTCAATGGGGCTCCCGCTAGTATTAGCAAACAGTTTAGGAGGATTCTAGGATATTCTGTAGGTAACGGTTATCTACAGCTAAAACTTTTTTTCTTAGTTTTGGATAGAGTAGGTAACAGCAATAGAGAAGAAATCTTCGAATGGGGACACTTTTTCAAGTAAAAACTGATGGGATTTCTACTACTTTGGTGAAATCTCCTATTTCTTTCTCTGTTTTCTGGACCAGAAATGGAAGAAAACCTCAATAGGACACAGACTGCTAACTTGTCCAATTAAACCTGATGGGCTTTTAACAATTATCTACTATAGATTCCATTCTATGAAAGGAAGATGAATGAAAGATCCGTCTCCTCCATTTATAAAGTACCTTTCTTTGTGGGAAGTAAAAGTATATCTTCTATGAATAGAGAAGAGGAGCTGAAAGAGCGAGCATAGTCAGTACTTTTGCCTGTGAAAGTTCCCTCAGCTCTATTAACCCCTGCGTTATGGGAAGATTATGGCTGAGGGGGTATGTGGGGGCAAAGGACTTTGTATGTCAACTAAAACAGCAGCCAGCAGCACAAGGGACAATTCCCATTGAATGTAGGTACTGTACCCTGTGCTGTGTTTTAATTTGACTAAACTAAGGCTTTAACTGGATAGAAAGTGAGGGCAAATCTCCTTAAAAGAGCCCTGAACAGCAGTAAATTCTCCTTTCCGTTCAAAATTTGCTCTTTATTGATGATATTGCTTGCTTTTTGGAGATTTAACATAGTCTAGACCAGGGGTGTAAAGCTCAATTTCATCATGGGCCACAAAGCATTATGGTTGCCCTCAAAGGGCTGGCTGTAGTGTAGCTGTAAGACTAGATATCCTAAGCACCTCACCCCCCCAACATCAGATGTCAATAGCCCCCCCCCTCCAATACATCACAATGCACCCCCTTTACATTGTGCTGCTGCTGGGAAGAAGCTGAGGATGGAGCTGGGAAGCAGAAAGTGCAGGGTCTGGAAGAGGAACGGAGGATGGCTGGAGTCAGCTGCTGGAGTCTGCCGAATGCTCAGACCAGTTTAGGTGGCAATGAGGGGGTGCTGCAGCTGCACAAAGAAGTGAAGGATCTGGCAGAGGAGTTCTGTCCTATTCTCTGTTGCCAACTGCTGAGACAAGGTGGGGGCAGAGACAAGAAGAGTGCTGCAGCTGTAGGAGAGGTGCGAGGAAAAAATAAAGAGGCCTGGTGGGCCAAATTTGTGTTTGACGCATGTGGTCTAGACAATATAAATGCTTTCAGCACTTTAAGTCGTATATTTGTTTATAACTAATTTAAAAATGGGATATATGTGGAAGAAAGAGCTCTGTGTATGTAGCAGTAGGTTGCTACGAGTTACAAACATCCACCAATTCACCCTGCTGCCAGACCTTCATCTATCACCTCAGAGACAATGAACAGTCATTTGCGTTGTTTTGTTTTGTTTATTTGGGGGACATAACTTGGATGGGGTAAGGAGGATATGGAATGCCCATAGAACATGTTAGTATTCATCATGTTAAAGTGGATCCAGCTTTACATGGACAAATGGTTTACTTATTATCTTCATGAATAATCTAGCGGTCTTTATGTCACACTCCTCAGATAGAATAAAATGGCGGACCCTAATTCTGACAGACTTTTCACCTCAGATACCTCAGGACACTTCTCCTGCACATCACTTTCCTGTCACAAATTAGTACTCCTGTCCCACCATCTTCAGCCACTAGGCCTCACTCTGAATAAGTCCTAGTAGTTCCCCTAATTGGTTGTACTTTGTGGTATTTGACTACGTAGTTACTAGGCCTGAGGTATGCAGAACCCCTCCCCGGGGGGCCTAGTAGTTTAACAGTTTGTACTTGGAGATGGACTACTGATCCCAGATAGCTCTACTTGCAAATCCTGCGCCATCGGGCGACATCGATTTGACACAGTTCCCCACAGTCTCTTTCTCTCCTCTGATCCAGGACTCCTCATCACTGGCCTTGTAATGACGAAACGCATAGGGATTTATGTGGAATTTCATATGAATTCACTGTTGTTCTAATTTTGAGTCTATGTGTTAATGTTCCTTTATTGATGAGTTATGTTCTTGATGTCACGGCCAGAAATTGCTTTTTATGACTCCCATGTAATTGTGCCCCATTCCCCCTTGTTTTGATACTGTGATACGTGAAATAAATATATTTTTACAGACACCATCTGTTACTTGTTTCATACACTATCCCACTGCTTAAAAACCCCTTGAGGGATCTTCTATCCAATTCTATTTAATCGGGGTGTGCAGCACCCACAACTCTTTTAAATGTGTTACCTATTCTATGGACTCCTCATCACTGGCCTTGTAATGACGAAGCTCCCTCACAGACTCCCTGTGGTACACTCACCAACCTTTTTCCTCCCCGAGCCCATAATGGAGGAATTTATCTGGAAATACGTTCCAACAGTCTCCAGCCTCTCTACCAGGCTCCTCCACCGGGCCTCACACCCCCCCCCCAGATGGGGGTAGGGCCCCTGCCACTGTCTAGTACTCCATCTTCCACTTCTCTCGGCCGACAATCCCCCCCAGTGGCATGTTACCTCAGCTTATATAGGAGGTCCGCCCCCTGCCAATACCCAGTATGGATCGGTCAGAGCTCCTACATGAGCGGCCTGCCACTCCAATCCCAGGCCCTGCCTCCTTCCCTAGAACAATCTCCCTAGAGACCTGGGAGGCGCCTCAGAATCAGAGCACAGTTGGCCACACCCACTGCTACACATAACACTCCCAAAAACAACCAGGCCTAGCTTAGTGCACAGGCCTGCCTAAATTTGCCTGTACTGATACATGAACCCTAGAAAATCTCATTCTAGCACCTACCAAATGGTAGTGGGTGCTACATGTATTTATAGGTAATATATGCAAATTGTTCCTTTGTTTTGTTTTGTAAAAGTCAGTTTTTAAATTTGATGCAATTCTGAGTTAACATAATAAATTCCAAAAAAAAATAATCTAGGCCTAGTGGTAGATTGAGAGTACATCAGCTTTGAGATTAAAGTGTCATAAGAATGTATAAGAAGTGTATATGCATCAAGAATTATAGTGGAAGCATTATGCAGTCAGGAACATTAGCATCACCTTATAATATGCAGCAAATCTTTCACCTTAAGCCAACTTTGCATTCTGCCAGTGATATGTCTGCACCAACGCTCGAGGCTTACTCATAGTCCTGACTTGAATTATCCTGTGTATCTTAATATCCATTATAGACATATTTAATGATAACAACTGAAGCCCCTGGCTATCTCTCTAGATAGGAGATCCAGAGTCCAGACCGACCTGTGGATTAGAGGATATTTGACTCTGCGCTTATCTTCTGAACAGAAGCTATAGCTGTCATTCTCTATCATATATAGAGATCCTTGTTAGTCCAGCTGTGTATACAAAGAAGGCACTAAGTACCAGATATTGTTGATTGACAAATGAAAGCCAGAAAAAGACCTAAGCACAATATTATTATCATTATTATTATTATTATTATTATTATTATCATCAACTACTAGACTAGTACTGTACAACATGCTGTTTGGTTTTCCCTGCAGAAACATGCCTTGGAAAGTGGCAGTTGGAATCCTAAAGGGGGACTAAAGCTTAAAGTGACTCTACTCTAGCTCCCCCTGTCACAGGGGGGACTGGCACTGCCTCACTTCCTGCTCTACTACTAGGTGGCGGTCCTGGTGACGGTCTGGTGGTGGTTTGACCAGCCCAGGCAGAATCCGGTGGTGACCCTCGAGGCGGCCATCCTGGATTCCTATGCGGCATTAACTAATCTATCCTATAGAGGGCCTAGGGCCCATCCCCAGATCACGACTCTGATGCGCACAACCATTCTGGTATGGCAGAGGGCTAGATCTATATACAGATCGGACTCGGTCATCTCACCCCATACGCCCTTATGGGGCAAACCACTGTTGCCACACATCTATGGGCTCCCGGATCCACAGTTGTGGGCGGCCAGAGGGATAGTCACCATTAAACATATCTATACCGATGGATCCTTTTCCTCCTTTGAGACACTTATTCCCTGTACACACGGTCGTTTTTTCCGATGAAAAAAGTCTGATGGACTTTTTCATCGGAAAAAACGATCGTGGGTGGGCCCCATCGGACTTTTTTCCATCGCTGTTAAAAAATAGAACATATTTTAAATTTTTCCGATGAAAAAAAAATGATAGGAAGTTCTGATTGTCTGTGTGAAACTCCAACAGAGAAAAAACCCCCGCATGCTCAGAATCAAGTCGACGCATGCTCAGAAGCATTGAACTTAATTTTTCTCGGCTCATCGGAGTGTTTTACGTCACAGCGTTTTGGACGGTCGGAATTTTGTCTGATGGTGTGTAGGCAAGACTGATGAAAGTCAGCTTCATCGGAATTCCGACGGAAAATTCCATCGGAAATCCGATCGTGTGTACAGGGTATAAAAGCTAAGTATCACATCCCCGCTTCTATGAAGTTCAGATATTATCAACTCAGGCTTGCAACGCAGGCCCAGTTCCCTGATCCTCTGACCCTCCAGACTGACGCTGTTGAACGACTGCTCATTGCAAAAATCATGGATAAGCCTCTGTCCTCCCTCTATTTTTACCTCTCCATTGCGCATATGACATCCCTGACAAACGTTTACAATAAGTGGAGGGTGGACATTCCAGATCTGACTGACGAGACCTGGGGGGACGTGTTGTCTGACTATGTTACTAAAATTATCTCAGCAAAAGACCGCTTCATCCAACTAAAGTTCTTGTACAGGGCATACTATACCCCCGCAAGACTAGCCAGCATATACCCATGAACGAGTGCTCAATGCCCTAGATGCGGTTCGTCTTCAGGCACATTCCTTCATAGGTGTGGTCGTGCCCTGTGCTGCGTCCATACTGGGAGGGGGTAATGGGTGTCCTGGGCACGTTTGGGGACTGGTCCCTCACCTTGGACCCAGCCCTGGCATTGCTTGGGGTTATGGAAAGTATCGAAGTGTCAAGGCATGAAAAACTGTTTTGTTCTATACCCTATACTACGCCAGATGAGAGATTCTCCTTAAGTGAAAGCAGCCCAGCCCTCCCATGCTTCAAGCGTGGACGGCCACGATAAACTCTATCCTACCTTTGTACAAGCTAACATATGAGAGTAGAAATTGGCCCAAAAAATTTGACATGGTCTGGTCCCAATGGATTGATGCACATGGATAGGAGCCCTAGAGTTCATGGGTAACTCCTAATGGATACTGCTGTCTCCTATATTATCTCCTGGTTGTGGCTAGGAATGTTGTTCTACCATGTGTTTTATATATCCCCTCCCTCCCCCTTCCCCCCTTCTCTCCCCTCCCCTCCCCCTCTCCCTCCTCCCCTTTCTTTTCTCTCTCCCCTCCCTACCCCTCTTTCTCTTTTATATTTACCACTGTTACCTGGTACTAGATCACAACTATGTATTAACTGCTTTAGACTATCACTATCTTGAGACAACGATTAGTAGCTTTATTTGACCTGTTCCATCAGACCTTTACAACCTTATGTATGTATTAGATGTCCATATACTGTGTCAGTGTCAACTTTATTACTTTTAAATAAAAACCTATTTCCAGTTAAAAAAAAAAAAAGTGACTCTAAATTATGTCCTTATTCCCCAAAAATAATCCATATACATTTACTTCCTAATGACCTTGTAATCTATTTTTCATGAAATTGTTTCTAACTGTGCTTTTCTGCCTCCTTGTAACAACCTCTATGAGCTCTCAAACCTCTTATTTTGCTTCTTACTATTCCATTTGTTTGGAACAATGAGTGCCTGTGGTCATGTACACTACTTTTTGCAAACTACACATGCCATAGTCCCTAGTTTATCTTGCCAAAGAGCACGAGATGTTGGCTGTGTTCCTACATACAGTGAGACTGTAGAGAATGACCATTGCCACCCTCTAACAGGAAGTCAGATCACAGTAGTTAAAAAAAAATGTGGATGTGTAGGAGGCTGGGAGCCATATAAAGTACTTTTCTGAGTTAAGAATGCATACTTGAATAGATTTTTTTTAATTAAACCAGTTTTTTTGCACACAGGAAGCCCTTTTTTGCAGAAGAGACCTGCTATGTCTTCTCTCAGTAGGACAAACTTACTAGCTTGTTCGCAATCTTCTATTGAGTGTACACTGAGCTGTGGTGGTGCTAGAATAGAAACATAGATACGTGATGGCAGAAAAAAGACCAAGTGGTCCATTGAGTCTGCCCTTTTTTTTTCAACTTATGATTATGAGTATATCATTTTTTTTTTTACTTGTGTGTCAAGTTAGATCTATGTTTGTCCCAAGCATCACTGTACTTTTTCTTTAACGACAACACAACCAGGAAAATAAAAAAAATACCCATTAGCCCCCATTCACACTAGTGCTTCTGCATAATTTGATTTGCATTTATTTGCATTTTTGATGTGTTTTTCATAATTTATGTGTATTTTTGTTTTTTTTTTGTTTCAGCAATAACTGTTGTGTCTTTAGGTGTTGTGATGTGATGTGTGATTGTGCTATCTGACCACAGATAAAAGATTTGTTTGTTGAAGTAAGGCTGGGTAGCATCCCAGTCATCATAAAGTGCTTGGACAATGTGAATGCTTTCTCCAGCTTGCAGGAATCTTTGTAATTATTGTCCTTGGGATCATAGAGTAATGTCCTTTCACACACTAGCCATATCCACTCTTCGGCACCCACTGTGGTCTTGTCTGCAGCCTGGTTAGAGTAGATATTGCTGCAAGGAAGTTTTATAAATAAAAATGTGTAAAACATGTTTTCAATGCGCTTCCATTGAAGTCTACGGTGCCGAAAAGTCACTATGTTGCACCAAAAGAAGCACCTTCACATTTTCAAAAGTTCCACTGTGGCTTGTTGCATACACTTGAACACTTTGAAAGTGCACTTTCAAGTGCAGTCGCAGTAGATCTGGGGGGGGACATGCAAGGGAAATAAAAAAACAGCATTTTTGCTTGCACATATTTGGATGATAAAATTGGCAGAGCTTCCCCTAATTTCAGAGCTTCCCCTCAGATCTACAGCGATCTGCAGCGACTGCACTTAAAAGCGCACTTGCAGTGCAGAGTGGATTTCCCTTTAGTAAATCAACCCCAATGTGATTTATATTATTCTGCCCTGTAGTGCGACTTCAAAAGCACCACATATCATATTAGTGTGAACAGGGGATTTATTTTGTCATGTATTGCCTAAAATCTTTAAAGTGTAGTGTATCTAATTCCAAGAACAAAAATCCAATATATTATATGTAGCTACCTCACACCTGCTACTCAGGATTCACATTTTGTTATTAAACGGGAATCTACTGGTTTTGTTACTTTGGGTCTGCAGCAATTACCTCCCACGAGTGGATCTTCAGCTCCACCAATATCTTCCAGGAATAAGGCCAATGTCCACACATGAGTAAAACCTAATCAGCAAGGCTTTATTCTTTTTCCAATTTAAGTTAACTTGAAGAAAGCAAGAGCAGAAAAGTTGAAAGACATAGGGGAAGGTTCAGGTACGCAACATTTAAATCCAGTATCTACACTCGTCGCCACTCAAGCCTGAGTGGGTATTGCTCACCCAGATAGTCCCTATGAGAGCGGTCCAAGCAGCCGGGATGGAGCACAGATATCAGAGACGATGAATCCCCCTCTAGGCAGGTCTCCAGGCCTCTCCCAGAGACAGCAGTACTGTCGCTAGTCTCCGCCGGGACTGTTCCTCCCCTGGACTCCTTTCCTAAAGATGGGCCCCCTACAAATGGGCAGCCTGGGATCCTTCTCTGAAGCGTAGACCCTGGGCTGGGCCTACAATGCAGCAACAGGGCCTCGGGCTGAAGGTGCCCAAGGCCTAAGCACACTAGCACACCCCGTGCCATGCGGGCCACGAAGCACACTCACTGGACCAGAGGTTCCCCTGAATGCCTTGGGGTCCCCCTGGAATCGCCTTACGCCAAATGGCGTCTGCTCCCTTTGTACCCTCTCCCAGCATGCACAGCGGGTAGACCACGCCCACTGCAGGCTGCCGAGAGAGGACACCCAAGGTGCTGTGATACCCCCATAGTCCAGCCCGTGCCGGCGGTGACAGTGACACCGGCAGGCAAAGGAGAACAAAACTGCCGGGCAGTATCACACCCAGAGCAGCACAACAACAGAAAAATTATTGGTCTGAGCCCAACTACTGGCTCAGACTGCCCTTAAATTTCCACATAGCGCCCCCAAATATTGGGGGGGGGGTGCTACATATAGTTTACCTGCCCTTTCATATGTTTGCTTCCTGTCCTAGGGTGACATTGTTCACTTACTTTACTGTACATATGGAGGAGCACCATTGCCACCCTAGGACAGAAGGTATGTTAGGACTACAGAATCACTCCCACCCTTCTCTTCTCATAACATTGGAGAGATGTTCTATAGTCCACAGGGAGAACTGGGAAGGAGCAGTGCTAGCTGATAACAGTGTAACAGAGACAGAGTGTACAGAAAGTTATTACCTAACTCAATTCCAAGACAAAAATGTTTGGTTTTGGATAAAGCAGCCAGGGAAAGTTTAGAACAGCTGTCAGGTTCTCAGGTGGGTGCATGGCACCAAATGCTCAAGTTTGCATTCGGATACATGCACCCACTCCTGCATGCTTGTCACATTTTGACATGCAACTGTGCCCATTCAACTGCTGCATCTGCATTCAATTCCATAGGCTGCCTGCGCACAGCTGGTGGTGAATGCCGGACAAAACCAAAGGCCTCATGTATGCAATATGGGTGCCACTGCCAAAGCTTGTGTGAAAGAGGCCTTTGACTGTCCCAAATCTGCCTTTATATCATCTTCCAGTACAACCGGAGTAAGACTGTGAATAGGGGTTAGGTTATGTATTGAGTCATTATTTTTTAAATGTATTGATGTTTGTGCAGCCATACTAACATTTAGAACAAAAGGGTTACAAAAGGCAGATTGTCAGATACAGTTACAACATGGAGATACTATGTCATATAATGTCATATAATGAAGTCTACAGTAGTATGACAGGCAACAGAGAATTTTCTAAGTTCTTGGAAAATTCAGGACTTTTTCCCTCCTAGGCTGTGGAGTAAATCCCCCTTACCGCTTATTAGCAGTAGAGAGAATTCTGGATGACTATTTTGAGTGAGAATGACAGGACAGTAGATTCCTCTCAGGCCTGGGACTTTGTGTCAAAGTGATAATATTTTTCCATTGGAAGCTGGAAGGGAAAGAAATAGACAGGTGATGCATACAGCTGCAATGATCATTAGTAAATATTGGTGTCATCGTTATTATTGTTAAAATTAATTATTATTAATTATTAATGTTAAGATGCTACATTTTTAGGGTTGTATGATTCATACACACATACACACACACACACTCTCTCTCTCTAAACTGTGTATCTATTGGGCTGGAGTTTCGCTTTACGTTCACAGAATGATTATTTTTCAATCAATGGGTGAAACACTTGCTGACATCTTATAGTTCTCGTGGACATCAGACATGACATCTCTTGATTAAAGTTAATGACACTGCTCCCTGTCACAACCATTATAAAATCAAGCAAGGGGGGCTAACTCCCCCTTTTTGCATTTTTGTGCAGTAAGATAATTTAGTGCATGGAAAATTCTGCCCTTAATGGTGCTAAAATAAGAGGGGCATAGGACGCTAGCTAAAACCTAGCAGGATACAGAAGAGGAATTGACCCAGAGGTAGCGGTCCTCAAAGTTAAGTAGTTCTTTATTTAATAAAGTGGCGAAACGAATACAGTTTCACAATAAATCACTTTAATATAATAACATTCAGTAGTGCATACAGCTGTCCCACTCTCTTATATCCCAGTACTAATAAGGCCCCTTTCACACTGGGGCGGGCAGGAGCGGTGGCGGTATAGCAGCGCGATTTTCAGCGCTGCTATACTGTCGTTATTACCGCGGTATGCGGTCGCTAGGGGGGTTAATTTAACCCCCGCTAGCGGCCGAAAAAGGGTTAATACCGCCCGCAAACCGCGCTGTCCCATTGATTTCAATGGGAGACCGCGGTAAAGGAGCGGTGAACACACCGCTCCTTTACCGCTGTAAAGAAGCGGCTAGCAGGACTTTTGGAGCGGTCCTGCTAGCGCACCGCTTCAGTGTGAAAGCCTTCGGGCTTTCACATTGAAGGCACAGGGCAGGATTTTTTCATGCGGTATAACAGCGCTGTTATTAGCGCTAAACCGCATGAAAAACGCCCCAGTGTGAAAGGGGCCTAATGCTTAGGTTGCTTAAAAGCCCAAAACAAACCCTATTAATGCTTATTGGTCCTCCTAAAAACTTAAGTATGAAAATGTTTTAAGCCCTAATGGCAAGGCAGACAATAACAGCTTTAAAGCAATTGTAACGGTATTTTTTTTTAAAATAACAAAGATGGTATACTACCTGTTCTGTGCAATGTTTTTGCACAGAGCAGCCCTAATGCTCCTCTTCCTGCATGGTGCTCCTGGCTCCCCCCTCTGTCGAGTGCCCCCATAGCAAGCATGTGTGCTTGCTCCCAAGTCAGCTCTATGTGTCCATTAACACACAGGCAGGGGCTTGTCCCTGCCCCCTGCTCCCTCCTCGCTGGCTGTGATTGACAGCAGTGGGAGCCAGTGCTCTTGTGCACATCGCTGGATCAAGATCAGGCTCAGGTGTTGGGGAAGGGGTGGGGGGAGCTGCCCTCAGAAGTTTTTTTTACCTTAAAGTGATTGTAAAGTCAGAAGTTTTTTTTTATCTTAATGCATTAAGATAAAAAGATAAGATAAAAAGCTTTCTGTGTGCAGCAGCCCCCCCCCCCCTTAAAAGTACCTGAGCCCCATCTAGATCCAGTGATTTGTGTAGGATTATCTCGGCTGCCCGGGACTCCCCTCCTCATTGGCTGAGACAGTAGTGCGGCACCATTGGCTCCCGCTGCTGTAAATCAATCAAGCAGCCAATGAGGAGAGAAAGGGGGCGAGGCCAGGCCGTGGCTCCATGTCTGAATGGACACAGGGAGCTGTAGCTCGGCTCGAGTGCCCCCATAGCAAGCTGCTTGCTGTGGGGGCACGCAACAGGAGGGAGGGGCCAGGAGCACCGGAGAGGGACCAGAGAAGTGGACGATCCGGGCTGCTCTGTGCAAGTCCACTACACAGAGGCGGTAAGTATGACATGTTTGGTATTTTTAACTAAAACAAAATTAGATTTTACAATCACTTTAATGCAGAGAATGCATTATGGTAACATACCTCGTACCTTTAGAATCACTTTAAACACTCATCCAAAGTTCTGAAAATACTAAATAAATGCAATCCATAAAACAGTAAATTAAAAAGTGTTTTTGGTTGCTGATTAAAAAGCTAATATTTTAATAGTTAAATACAGGTACATGCACTGTTGAACTGCAGAGCAGACTATATACATAATTTGGTCTATATTGTAATTTGATCTTGTCATGTAAGTTTTATAATGAAAGACTGATTGTTCCACAGTGTTGGCTACACTCTGCTAAGCTCCTCTGTAAGTGGCTCCCTTTAGCAATTGCTATCAAGTTGTTCCTCCATGAAAGGAGTTCAATACTGGTTTTAATATAGATCTGTGAAGTCATAGAGTCCATCCAAATTAAATTATATACGTGTTGAGCCTTGATAACGGGGGAGTGGTGTTGCCCCCCGAAGGGTGTAGGCAGTTATATGACTTTTTTTTTACCAACAATAAACGGTATTGTGGGCTTTTATCTGGTTTTGGTGTGGCGTTCCTTTCTGCATCTTTATGGTTTGAGCTACTGTTGGGTGCCCATTGAGGGAAGCCCTGCTGGGTGAGATTTGGAGAGATTTTCTCTTACATCCTGTTTTGGCTATGGATCAGAAAGTGAATAGAAATCTTCCCTATGGGACATACATGGCCAAAAAAACTGACAGGGGTTATAACCCTCCCTTACTCTAACTAGAATAAAAAAAATGCCTTTAGTTACACTTAAATGAAAAAAATCCAAACAAGGAGGGTTTTAAGGAGAAAATCAAGATACAGTGTATATCATCTTAATTATGCTGTTCTTATGAAATAAAAATATCACAAAAAGGGTTGTAGCTTGGCAATCGATCAGTGGTCACAGAGACCCCATATTTGTGGGACATGTAGCTGAAGACCTACCCCACTACTGGTCATTTATGGTTCTGGAGATAGCCTGTAAGAAGCTACCTACAGAGCTGCCAGTTTAAATACAAGCTGACACATTCTGCAGCAGACTGAGAGGAAGAGCTCCCAGGTAGTGTTGAGCGGACCCGAACTGTAAAGTTCGGGTCCGTACCAAATTTTGGCGTTTTCCCGACCCCGGACCCGGACCCGGATTTTGCGCTAAAGTCCGGGTTCGGGTTCGGATTCGGGAATTTAATGGCGCAGTTAGAAATGCTTCAGGGGCCAGCCAATCACCATTTGATTAGCTGGTGTGCCCTTAGAAGCCATCATAGCCATGCCTACTAATGGCATGGCTGTGATTGGTCAGTGCAACATGTGACCCAGCATGTGACCAGCTTCTATATAAGAAAGAGGCACACAGCACAGATCGTCACTCTGCTTTTAGACAGGGTAGGGAAAGGATCCTGGCTGCTGTTGCTGTGAGGGAGAGAATTATATGATAGGAGTTAGTCCTGATTCTGCAATCTACTGATAGAAAAGATAGGGAGACAGTGTAGTGTAGTGTAGTGTAGGGGCAGGATCCTGTTTGTGCTTTCAGGGAGAGAGATTTAGATAGGAGTCCAGATTGAGAGATATAATAGCTCAGCGATCTGCATAGGTTTATCTGTTTGTGTTGCAAGCTCAGTGCACCAGCACTGCATTATGTTGAGTGATACACCTATTCCATACTGTGGCTGTATTGTGCTCTTGCTAAAAGACCTATTTTGGTCAGAAAAAAAAAAAAAAAAAAAAGGCACTTTATTGTGCTTTTGCTAAAAAGACCCATTTTTGGGCCCCAAAAAAAAAAAAAGGCACTTTATTGTGCTGTTGCAAAAAAAAAAAAAGGCACTTTGTTGTGCGCAAAAAAGGCCTATTTTTGGGCAAAAAAAATATTTTGCAGTGTATATCTCTAGTTGTGTGAAATAACCAATTTCTATATATTTTTCTTGTACTATGCTATACTAAAAAAAAAAAAAAAACGTTTTTTTGAATAGCATTCTCTGCAGCTGTGCGATTCAGCGGTTATATACTGTGGTTGTGTTGTGCTCTTTCAAAAAACGCCATTTAGGGCCACAGAAAATATTTTGCAGTGTGAAATACACATGTGGAGGTGTGTAAAATAAACAATTTCTATATATTGTACAGTGCTATACTAAAAAAAAAAACATTTTTTTTGAATAGCATTCTCTGCACTTCTATAGCTGTGCGATTCAGTGGTTAAATACTGTGGTTGTGTTGTGCTCTTTCAAAAAACGCCATTTAGGGCCACAGAAAATATTTTGCAGTGTGAAATACACATGTGGAGGTGTGTAAAATAAACAATTTCTATATATTGTACAGTGCTATACTAAAAAAAACAACATTTTTTTTTAATAGCATTCTCTGCACTTCTATAGCTGTGCGATTCAGTGGTTAAATACTGTGGTTGTGTTGTGCTCTTTCAAAAAACGCCATTTAGGGCCACAGAAAATATTTTGCAGTGTGAAATACACATGTGGAGGTGTGTAAAATAAACAATTTCTATATATTGTACAGTGCTATACTAAAAAAAACAACATTTTTTTTGAATAGCATTCTCTGCACTTCTATAGCTGTGCGATTCAGTGGTTAAATACTGTGGTTGTGTTGTGCTCTTGCAAAAAACGCCATTTAGGGCCACAGAAAATAAATTGCAGTGTGAAATACACATGTGGAGGTGTGTAAAATAAAAAATTTCTATATATTGTACAGTGCTATACTAAAAAAAACAACATTTTTTTTGAATAGCATTCTCTGCACTTCTATAGCTGTGCGATTCAGTGGTTAAATACTGTGGTTGTGTTGTGCTCTTTCAAAAAACGCCATTTAGGGCCACAGAAAATATTTTGCAGTGTGAAATACACATGTGGAGGTGTGTAAAATAAACAATTTCTATATATTGTACAGTGCTATACTAAAAAAAACAACATTTTTTTTGAATAGCATTCTCTGCACTTCTATAGCTGTGCGATTCAGTGGTTAAATACTGTGGTTGTGTTGTGCTCTTTCAAAAAACGCCATTTAGGGCCACAGAAAATATTTTGCAGTGTGAAATACACATGTGGAGGTGTGTAAAATAAACAATTTCTATATATTGTACAATGCTATACTAAAAAAAAAAAACATTTTTTTTGAATAGCATTCTCTGCACTTCTATAGCTGTGCGATTCAGTGGTTAAATACTGTGGTTGTGTTGTGCTCTTGCAAAAAACGCCATTTAGGGCCACAGAAAATAAATTGCAGTGTGAAATACACATGTGGAGGTGTGTAAAATAAACAATTTCTATATATTGTACAGTGCTATACTAAAAAAAAACAACATTTTTTTTGAATAGGATTCTCTGCACTTCTATAGCTGTGCGATTCAGTGGTTAAATACTGTGGTTGTGTTGTGCTCTTCCAAAAAACGCCATTTAGGGCCACAGAAAATAAATTGCAGTGTGAAATACACATGTGGAGGTGTGTAAAATAAACAATTTCTATATATTGTACAGTGCTATACTAAAAAAAAAAACATTTTTTTTGAATAGCATTCTCTGCACTTCTATAGCTGTGCGATTCAGTGGTTAAATACTGTGGTTGTGTTGTGCTCTTTCAAAAAACGCCATTTAGGGCCACAGAAAATATTTTGCAGTGTGAAATACACATGTGGAGGTGTGTAAAATAAACAATTTCTATATATTGTACAGTACTATACTAAAAAAAACAAAATTTTTTTTGAATAGCATTCTCTGCACTTCTATAGCTGTGCGATTCAGTGGTTAAATACTGTGGTTGTGTTGTGCTCTTTCAAAAAACGCCATTTAGGGCCACAGAAAATATTTTGCAGTGTGAAATACACATGTGGAGGTGTGTAAAATAAACAATTTCTATATATTGTACAGTGCTATACTAAAAAAAACAACTTTTTTTTGAATAGCATTCTCTGCACTTCTATAGCTGTGCGATTCAGTGGTTAAATACTGTGGTTGTGTTGTGCTCTTGCAAAAAACGCCATTTAGGGCCACAGAAAATAAATTGCAGTGTGAAATACACATGTGGAGGTGTGTAAAATAAACAATTTCTATATATTGTACAGTGCTATACTAAAAAAAACAACATTTTTTTTTGAATAGCATTCTCTGCACTTCTATAGCTGTGCGATTCAGTGGTTAAATACTGTGGTTGTGTTGTGCTCTTTCAAAAAACGCCATTTAGGGCCACAGAAAATATTTTGCAGTGTGAAATACACATGTGGAGGTGTGTAAAATAAACAATTTCTATATATTGTACAGTACTATACTAAAAAAAACAACATTTTTTTTGAATAGCATTCTCTGCACTTCTATAGCTGTGCGATTCAGTGGTTAAATACTGTGGTTGTGTTGTGCTCTTTCAAAAAACGCCATTTAGGGCCACAGAAAATATTTTGCAGTGTGAAATACACATGTGGAGGTGTGTAAAATAAACAATTTCTATATATTGTACAGTGCTATACTAAAAAAAACAACATTTTTTTTGAATAGCATTCTCTGCACTTCTATAGCTGTGCGATTCAGTGGTTAAATACTGTGGTTGTGTTGTGCTCTTGCAAAAAACGCCATTTAGGGCCACAGAAAATAAATTGCAGTGTGAAATACACATGTGGAGGTGTGTAAAATAAACAATTTCTATATATTGTACAGTGCTATACTAAAAAAAACAACATTTTTTTTTGAATAGCATTCTCTGCACTTCTATAGCTGTGCGATTCAGTGGTTAAATACTGTGGTTGTGTTGTGCTCTTTCAAAAAACGCCATTTAGGGCCACAGAAAATATTTTGCAGTGTGAAATACACATGTGGAGGTGTGTAAAATAAACAATTTCTATATATTGTACAGTACTATACTAAAAAAAACAACATTTTTTTTGAATAGCATTCTCTGCACTTCTATAGCTGTGCGATTCAGTGGTTAAATACTGTGGTTGTGTTGTGCTCTTTCAAAAAACGCCATTTAGGGCCACAGAAAATATTTTGCAGTGTGAAATACACATGTGGAGGTGTGTAAAATAAACAATTTCTATATATTGTACAGTGCTATACTAAAAAAAACAACATTTTTTTTGAATAGCATTCTCTGCACTTCTATAGCTGTGCGATTCAGTGGTTAAATACTGTGGTTGTGTTGTGCTCTTGCAAAAAACGCCATTTAGGGCCACAGAAAATAAATTGCAGTGTGAAATACACATGTGGAGGTGTGTAAAATAAACAATTTCTATATATTGTACAGTGCTATACTAAAAAAAACATTTTTTTTGAATAGCATTCTCTGCACTTCTATAGCTGTGCGATTCAGTGGTTAAATACTGTGGTTGTGTTGTGCTCTTGCAAAAAACGCCATTTAGGGCCACAGAAAATATTTTGCAGTGTGAAATACACATCTGGAGGTGTGTGTAAAAAAACAATTTCTATATATTTTCCTTGTACTGTGCTATACTAAAAAAAACAACCTTTTTTTTTTGAATAGCATTTTCTGTAGCTGTGCGATTCAGCGGTTACGTGCTGTGGGTGTGTTGTGGTCTGGCAAAAAACGCCATTTAGGGCCACAGAAAATATTTTGCAGTGTGAAATACACATCTGGAGGTGTGTGTGTAAAAAAACAATTTCTATATATTTTCCTTGTACTGTGCTATACTAAAAAAACAACCTTTTTTTTTTTGAATAGCATTTTCTGCAGTTCTGTAGCTGTGCGTTTCAGCCATTACGTACTGTGGGTGTGTTGTGGTCTTCCAAAAAACGCCATTTAGGGCAAGATCCTAAATTTGGAAAATATGAGGGGAAGGTCAAAGGGACGTGGTGGCCCCGGTCGTGGTGCTGCTGGTGGAGCTCCTGTTGCAGGGAGAGGACGTGGTGGATCTGTGCCAGCTACACGCACAAGTGAAACACCTTCCTCAGGTGCGAGTAGGCGACCGAGCCTGCGGCGGTATTTTGTCGCGCCTAATGAGGCTGTACCAATGTTTAGGCCAGGACAAGTACAGGCGATAGTAGATTGGGTTGCTGACAGTGCCTCGGGTTCCTTCACATTGTCTCCCACCCACTCTTCTGCTGAAAGATCAGAGTTAGCACCTGAAGCCCATGTCCATCAGTCTTTCACCTCACCCCCTTGCAAATCAGCCAAGCAGTCTGAGCCCCAAATCATGCAGCAGTCTCTTCTGCTTTTCGATGACTCTGTTAGCAGGGTTTCCCAGGGCCATCCACCTAGCCCTGCCCCAGAAGTGGAAGAGATTGAGTGCACCGATGCCCAACCACTTATGTTTCATGATGGGTACATGGGAGGACCATCGCAGCACGTCTCGGATGATGACGAAACACAGGTGCCAACTGCTGCTGCTTTCGCAATTGTGCAGACAGACATGGAGGGCAGGGGTGAAGACTGGGTGGAAGATGATGTGGAGGACGATGAGGTCCTCGACCCCACATGGAATCAACGTTATGCAGGTGACCAGTGTAGTTCGGAGGAAGAGGCGGTGGTCGCACAGAGCCACCAGCACAGCAGAAGAGGGAGCAGGGTGCAAAAACTGAGCATTCGTCCCCTAGACAGTACATCTGCTACTGCCCAACGCAGCAAGGGACCGAGCACACCAAAGCCAGGTCCAAGGACTTCCCTAGCGTGGCAGTTCTTCACACAGTGTGTTGATGACAAGACACGAGTGGTTTGCACGCTGTGCAATCAGAGCCTGAAGCGAGGCATAAACGTTCTCAACCTGAGCACAAGCTGCATGACCAGGCATCTAAGTGCAAAGCACGAGCTGCAGTGGAGTAGACACCTCAGAAACCAAGAAAGGTCTCCGGCTCCTCCTGCTTCCTCTTCTGCTGCAGTCTCGGCCTCTTCATCCACCTCTGTAGTGACAGTGGCACCTGTCACCCCGCAAACAGAGGATCTGCCAGCAACACTACCACCTGGGTCACCGACCATCTCCACAATGTCCCATGGAAGCGTTCAGCTCTCTATCTCCCAAACATTGGAGCGGAAGAGGAAGTACCCCCCTAGCCACCCGCGATCCCTGGCCCTGAATGCCAGCATTTCAAAATTCCTGGCCTTTGAAATGCTGTCATTCCGTCTGGTGGAGACGCAGAGTTTTAAAAGCCTGATGGCATTGGCTGTCCCGCAGTACGTCGTGCCCAGCCGCCACTACTTTTCCAGGCGAGCCATCCCTTCCCTGCACAACCAGGTGGGGGACAAAATCAGGTGTGCACTGCGCAACGCCATCTGTGGCAAGGTCCACCTAACTACGGATGCGTGGACCAGTAAGCACGGTCAGGGACGTTATATCTCCCTAACAGCACACTGGGTAAATGCAGTGGCTGCTGGGCCTGAGGCAGATAGCGGTTTGGCGCATGTCCTTCCACCACCGAGGATTGCAGGGCGCTTCAGTTTGCCTCCTGTTGCTAACTCCTCCTTCTCCGCTTCCTCATCCTCTACCGCCTCCTCATCCATTCAGCGTAACACCTTCACCACCAACTTCAGCACAGCCAGGGGTAAACGACAGCAGGCAGTTTTAAAACTTTCCTGTTTGGGGGAAAATCCCCACACCGCGCAGGAGTTGTGGAGGGACATGGAACAACAGACCGATGAGTGGTTGCTGTCAGTGAGCCTCAAGCCCGGCCTGGTGGTGTGCGATAATGGGCGAAATCTCGTAGCAGCTCTGGGTCTAGCCGGTTTGACGCACATCCCTTGCCTGGCGCATGTGCTGAACTTGGTGGTCCAGAGGCTCCTTAAAAATTACCCCAATATGCCAGAGCTGCTGCAGAAAGTGCGGGCTGTCTGTGCGCACTTTCGGCGTTCTCACCCTGCTGCTGCTCGCCTGTCAGCGCTGCAGCGTAACTTCGGCCTTCCAGCTCACCGCCTCATATGTGACGTGCCCACAAGGTGGAACTCCACCTTGCACATGCTGGCCAGACTGTGCGAGCAGCAGCAGGCAATAGTGGAGTTTCAGCTGCAGCAATCAGGCGTGAGTCGCTCTGCGGAACAGCACCACTTCACCACCAATAACTGGGCCTCCATGCGAGACCTGTGTGCCTTGTTGCGCTGTTTCGAGTACTCCACCAACATGGCCAGTGCCAATGACGCCGTTCTCAGCGTTACTATCCCAGTTCTATGCCTCCTTGAAAAAACGCTTTGTGCGATGATGGAAGAGGATGTGGCACAGGAGGATGAGGAGGAGGAGGAGGAAGCGGGATCATTTCAAAGGCTTTCAGGCCAGTCTTTCACAAGTGGCTACGAGGGTGGGTTCCTGCACCAACAAACGCCAGGTACACAATTGTCCGGCAGAAAGGGCACAGTTCTGGAGGATGACGAGGTGGAGGAGGAGGAGGAGGAGGAGGAGGAGGAGCCATGTTCACAGCAGGGTGGCACTCAGACCAGCTCGTGCCCATTACTGGTGCGTGGCTGGGGGGATACAGAGGACACAGACGATACACCTCCCACAGAGGACAGCTTTTCTTTGCCTCTGGGCAGCCTGGCACACATGAGCGATTACATGCTGCAGTGTTTCCGCAACGACAGCCGAGTTGCCCACATTTTAACTGGTGCTGATTACTGGGTGGCCACCCTGCTGGATCCCCGTTACAAGGACAACGTACCGTCCTTAATTCCCTCACTGGAGCGGGATCGTAAGATGCGCGAGTACAAGCGCACGCTGGTAGACGCGCTGCTGGTGGCATTCCCACCTGACAGCGGGCGTACGGTGGAAGCACAAGGCGAAGGCAGAGGAGGAGGAAGAGGTCGCCAATGCAGCCGGGGCACCGGCAGCACCTCAGAAGGCAGGGTTAGCATGGCCGAAATGTGGAAAAGCTTTGTCAGCACGCCACAACAACCAGCACCACCAGCTGAGATGGAACGTCTTAGCAGGAGACAGCATTTCACCAACATGGTTGAGCAGTATGTGTCCACAGGCCTACACGTACTGGATGACGGGTCTGCCCCCTTTAACTTCTGGGTCTCCAAATTGGGCACATGGCCTGAGCTTGCCGTTTATGCCTTGGAGGTGCTGGCCTGCCCTGCAGCCAGTGTATTATCTGAACGTGTATTTAGCACGGCAGGGGGCGTTATCACAGACAAGCGCAGCCGCCTGTCCAGAGCCAATGTGGACAAGCTCACGTTCATTAAAATGAACCAGGCATGGATCCCACAGGACTTGTCCGTACCTTGTGCAGAATAGACATGTATACCGGTGTTGTGACAAAAACTGTCCGGCCATCGGATTGTGCCCGGCCCGTACTGCGCAGGCGCAGCGCTTGCGCAGTACAGAGGACAAGGAGATTCACAAAATCTCCGAAGATGAACGGCGCCTGCGCTGTGAGTGCAGGTTCAAGCCCCACCATCCAAGAGGACATACGGTAGCACATAGTAACAGGGCCCCTCACGGGCTCGCTTCGATCGCGGCCTTGCTTGGCTCGGCTTGAACCACGGATGGTGTGGCCTTCACCTGAACTCAACACGCAGGCGCCGTTAGTCTTGGGAGATTTTTGAAATCCCCTTGTCGTACATACTCAGCAAGCGCAGTACAGGGCGGACACTATTCGACAGGGGACAGAATTCGACACATCACCGGCCTTACCCAGCCATTGTTGTATTTTTGAACCAGTGTTGGCTACCTCGTCCTCCTCCACCGCCGCTTCCACCTACACAGCCACATCCACCGCCACCTCAACCTCCTACTCCATATGGACCTCGTCCTGCTAGGCCAAGATTAAAATTTTTATTTTATTTTTTTGTAGCGCACAGATCCTTTCCCCCTTACCTGCCTTTATGTTGTTGGCTCTTCGCAGGAGGGAGAAAGGCACACCGCACTACCAGCCTGTATCCTCCTATATAAAGAGGTTGAGCGGTGTACTTGACGGGCCGTGTCCACAGCCGGAGTCAAAACTCCTCCAGAGGATGATTCTCACCTCTACTGTAGGTAGAGGCAAGTCCTTTAATTGCCAGTAAAGTCAATGTCCACACCAGCTGAAACTCCAACTCTTATTCTCTCATGGCAAAATAAACTGTACTCAGATAGAAAAGGTTAGAGCAAAGAAACAGGACAGCTTAAGGTGTGGAGGAGGTCCAGGCACAAACGTAGCACATTCACTTCACTGCTTAGGTTTCTCAAACAGTTTTTGGCGCACGGTCTCTGCCACAGACATTGAGGTTGGTCTCTGCCACAGACCGGGTGTACAAGGCCCCTGCCACGGGCCTGGAGAACTTCGGTCTCAGCCACAGACCAGGGTGTATAAGGCCCCTGCCACGGGCCGGTTGAATAAGGCCTCTGATACAGTCAAGGTGACCTTGAGCTTCTCCTTCTACGAACCTAGCCCATATCAAGGGGAAGACATCTCTCCAGGGAGTCAACAGACCATTCCTTCACCGTGACTCCCGCATCGGTCCATCAGAATGATCCTCCCTTCCCTGGAACAGGGTCCCCTACACGAGGCGGCTCTGGACTCCAGGCTTTACTCCCGCCCCTAGGCCTCCATACCCAGGGCAGCAAGAACTCCAGGATAGTACCTCACCCCGGGCTAAAGGTGCCCGAGATGGAACAGGAACACATGCACCCAGGCCGAAGGCACCTGGGCGCGGACCCCACTGGATATCAGCCCCCAGACCAAAGGTCTGCCCCTTTTATATGCTCTCCCGGCATGCACAGCAGGTTCCCCGCCCCGCTGTACTACTGCCAAGAGGGGACACAAAAGGCGCCACCTGTAGGCCGCAGGGAACTGCACACCAATACTGTCCCCCGAGGACAAAATGGTCCATGAATCCTACAGAATTAGGGTATTTGAGCCTATTTACCACTCAAACACTTTCCTTAAATTTAGCACCCCGCTACATTTTTATTTCAAAGTATTTTATTTTCCCACTAGCTTATCCATTAAATTAAATAATTTATTCCAGAAAGGGCGTATTCTGGGGCATTCCCACCATATGTGTGGCATCGTGCCGTTGAGTTTCTGAGGTTCTTAATGACTTCCTGTACCTCTTCTGCTGAAAAGGGGGCCTCCAGCATATTTTTTTATTTTTTAATTTTTTTTATGTTCTTTTAAGTTATTTCCTATCCACATTTGTTTGCAGAGCACTTGCCATGTTCTTAACAACATTTTGCTGCCATTTGCAGCCCTCTAGCCCTTTCCATTACTTTTTTAGAGCCTTTTTAGTCGTCAGAAGTCCGGGTCCCCATTGACTTCAATGGGGTCCGGGTCCGGGTCCGGGTTCGGGTTAAAGTTCGGTCCCGAATCCGAACTTTTTTCCGAAGTTCGGCCGAACCCGCCGGACCCAAATATCCAGCTACCCGCTCAACTCTACTCCCAGGGCTTATAATAATTATTTGTATATTACTTATAGTAATTAACTCCTTGCCACCCAGGCCAAGTCTGACACTTCTCTCCTACATGTAAAAATCATCTTTTTTTTGGCTAGAAAATTACTCAGAACCCTCAAACAATATATATATTGTTTTAGCAGAAACCCTATGGAATAAAATGGTGGTCGTTGCGACTTTTTATGTTACACGGTATTTGCCCAGCAATTTTTCAAACGTGTTTTTTTTTTGTTTTTTTAAAGAAACTTTTATGCAGTGCTAGAATTATTGCTCCCGCTCTAACCATCGCGGCGTATGTAACCTGTGTGTATCTGGCTCTGATACTAGCCAGTGCCTCACCAGCCACTGACCTCACCGCACGTCCCTGACCCAAATCTTAAAAATACATTTGGACAGGGCTGTATGAATGTCGTAGCTGTGGTGCTTTACTTCACAGCTGCAACTTGGTCATTTCTTTAGCTGCAGCATCTTTAACAGAGTTTGTCAGGCAGCACTGTCTGTCACACTGACCTATTGATTTCAATGGGGCCACTCTGCAACTGCAAGCCAAACTTGCTCGCAGTAGCAGCATAGTCCAACAATGAAAACTACCATTCAGCAATGTAAAAAAATGTAAAATGTAATGTAAAAATGTAATGCAATGTAAAAAGATGTAAAAAAAAAACCAAGGAGGCGGCAGTGGCACCTCATGAACGCCTGTCAGCTGTTGCTATACCACTCATTGAAAAGCAATCCACCACAGATCACTTTTTAGAGGGCAGTAAGCATTACCGCAAATGTGAAATGTGAAAGAAACTTGAAACACATCATCCATTTCACACTCACCACCAACCAGGTCACTCCCCAGCCATTTCCCATGTTAGCCACCTCCCTTCAACTTATATCGCAGGTGACCATTTCCCAACCTGCAGATGACAGACCCTACTCCAAAAGATATCACTCCCAGTTTATCCCCCCACCAGCTGATTGATATCCCTCCATGACCACCTCACACCCCCTGCTGACAGACCTCTCTCCCCAGCCTGTCCCCACACACCCTCTAACCTGCTGACCTGTTTTTTTTTGTTTTTTTTTATTCTTTATTGGAAAATTATTCAACATGTAATTGCATACACCCACATTGGTGTGGTTATAAAAAATTTCCATACAAAAATAACTTTACATATTTCCTTACTTTCCCTTTTACCTATTTCCCTCCCTATCTTCTCCCCCCCCTCCCCCCTCCTCCATCCGCCCCTCCCTCCCCGATCTGTCCCCTTCCTATCTTACTTTATTTTATTCCTCATCTTTTCCTGTCATTCCCTGAACATATTTATCTGACTGTTTAAAAATTCTCCATTTTTCCCATGTTCTGTATTTTTCCCCTTTTTCCTGTTCTCCCTGGCTCAGGTATTCCATTTCCGAGATATACTCTACCCGCTGTATCCATTCTTTAATAGTCGTTTTTTTTGTAGATATCCAGTTTCTTGGAATTAACCCCTTTGCCACGTTAAGTAGTGGTGGGACTAATATTTTATGATATTGCTTTTTTGTTTTATTTGTACCATGAAATAGGCATGTCCAGGCGTTTTGTATTATTTTTTCCCCCGTAACTACTTCTATATAGTCCAGGATCTCTGTCCAGTACTCCTCTATTATTGGGCATTCCCACCACATATGCATTGTTGTTCCCACTTGCTTACAACCCCTCACTAGGGATGAGCTCGGTGTTCGAGTCCAACATACGTTCGACTCGAACATCGGCTGTTTGATCGTTCGACGAAGATCGAACAATTTGGGCCGTTCGCGCCAAATTCGAGTGACGCGAGCAGCCCACAAGGCATTACGCCATCGCAGTGCAATCCAGGCGCTGTGATTGGCCAAGCATGCACTGTGACCCCGCATGCTTGGCCAATCACAGCGCCGGCAGCGAGGAGAGCCATAATTGGCCACAGGCAGGATGCCTGTGGCCAATTATAGCTCAGGGGGATTTAGTACACACCCCACACTATAAAAGGCCGCCAGCGCGGCGGCCTTGTGTAGTGTGTTCCGGTTCAGGGAGAGAGAAGGATAGGCAGGGACAGTGTCAGTGCTATTTGTTCATTTAACTTGTGTGCAGGGAGAGAGAAGGATAGGCAGGGACAGTGTCAGTGATATTCTTTGCTAAACCTTGTGTGCAGGGAGAGAGAAGGATAGGCAGGGACAGTGTCAGTGATATTCTTTGCTAAACCTTGTGTGCAGGGAGAGAGAAGGATAGGCAGGGGACAGTCATTTTTGCTAAGCCTCCTGCACAGTATACACTTGAAGCTAGCCCTTATTGCTGTGTTTTCCTGTTGTGTAACACAGGCAGGCATCTGCAGCATTTACAGCGGGCGTAGTGTGCTTCCTGCAAAATATACACCTGAAGCTAGCCCTTATTGCTGTGTTTTCCTGTTGTGTAACACAGGCAGGCATCTGCAGCACTTACAGCGGGCGTAGTGTGCCCCCTGCACATTATACACCTGAAGCTAGCCCTTATTGCTCGTGATTTTTTTCTTTTGTGTTACACTAACAGGCATCTGCAGCACTTACAGCGGGCATAGTGTGCTTCCTGCAAAATATACACCTGAAGCTAGCCCTTATTGCTGTGTTTTCCTGTTGTGTAACACAGGCAGGCATCTGCAGCACTTACAGCGGGCGTAGTGTGCCTCCTGCACATTATACACCTGAAGCTAGCCCTTATTGCTCGTGGTTTTTTTCTTTTGTGTTACACTAAGAGGCATCTGCAGCACTTACAGCGGGCATAGTGTGCTTCCTGCAAAATATACACCTGAAGCTAGCCCTTATTGCTGTGTTTTCCTGTTGTGTAACACAGGCAGGCATCTGCAGCACTTACAGCGGGCGTAGTGTGCCTCCTGCACATTATACACCTGAAACTAGCCCTTATTGCTCGTGTTTTTTTTCTTTTGTGTTACACTAACAGGCATCTGCAGCACTTACAGCGGGCATAGTGTGCTTCCTGCAAAATATACACCTGAAGCTAGCCCTTATTGCTGTGTTTTCCTGTTGTGTAACACAGGCAGGCATCTGCAGCACTTACAGCGGGCGTAGTGTGCCTCCTGCACATTATACACCTGAAGCTAGCCCTTATTGCTCGTGGTTTTTTTCTTTTGTGTTACACTAAGAGGCATCTGCAGCACTTACAGCGGGCATAGTGTGCTTCCTGCAAAATATACACCTGAAGCTAGCCCTTATTGCTGTGTTTTCCTGTTGTGTAACACAGGCAGGCATCTGCAGCACTTACAGCGGGCGTAGTGTGCCTCCTGCACATTATACACCTGAAACTAGCCCTTATTGCTCGTGTTTTTTTTCTTTTGTGTTACACTAACAGGCATCTGCAGCACTTACAGCGGGCATAGTGTGCTTCCTGCAAAATATACACCTGAAGCTAGCCCTTATTGCTGTGTTTTCCTGTTGTGTAACACAGGCAGGCATCTGCAGCACTTACAGCAGGCGTAGTATGCCTCCTGCACATTATACACCTGAAGCTAGCCCTCATTGCTTGTGTTTTTTTTCTTTTGTGTTACACTAACAGGCTTCTGCAGCACTTACAGCGGGCATAGTGTGCTTCCTGCAAAATATACACCTGAAGCTAGCCCTTATTGCTGTGTTTTCCTGTTGTGTAACACAGGCAGGCATCTGCAGCACTTACAGTGGGCGTAGTGTGCCTCCTGCACAGTATACACCTGAAGCTAGCCCTTATTGCTGTGTTTTCCTGTTGTGTAACACAGGCAGGCATCTGCAGCACTTACAGCGGGCGTAGTGTGCCTCCTGCACATTATACACCTGAAGCTAGCCCTTATTGCTCGTGGTTTTTTTCTTTTGTGTTACACTAAGAGGCATCTGCAGCACTTACAGCGGGCATAGTGTGCTTCCTGCAAAATATACACCTGAAGCTAGCCCTTATTGCTGTGTTTTCCTGTTGTGTAACACAGGCAGGCATCTGCAGCACTTACAGCGGGCGTAGTGTGCCTCCTGCACATTATACACCTGAAGCTAGCCCTTATTGCTCGTGGTTTTTTTCTTTTGTGTTACACTAACAGGCATCTGCAGCACTTACTGCGGGCATAGTGTGCTTCCTGCAAAATATACACCTGAAGCTAGCCCTTATTGCTGTGGTATCCTGTTGTGTAACACAGGCAGGCATCTGCAGCACTTACAGCGGGCGTAGTGTGCCTCCTGCACATTATACACCTGAAGCTAGCCCTTATTGCTCGTGGTTTTTTCTTTTGTGTTACACTAACAGGCATCTGCAGCACTTACAGCGGGCATAGTGTGCTTCCTGCAAAATATACACCTGAAGATAGCCCTTATTGCTGTGTTTTCCTGTTGTGTAACACAGGCAGGCATCTGCAGCACTTACAGTGGGCGTAGTGTGCCTCCTGCACAGTATACACCTGAAGCTAGCCCTTATTGCTGTGTTTTCCTGTTGTGTAACACAGGCAGGCATCTGCAGCACTTACAGCGGGCGTAGTGTGCCTCCTGCACAGTATACACCTGAAGCTACCCCTTATTGCTGGTTTTCCCATCTCCCTGCAGGCCATTAGTATGTCTGGAAGGCAAACAAGGGGAGGCAGACAGTCAGGAGCCAATAAAAGAGGGCAAGCAGGCTCTGTGTCTAGAGACAACAGTGCTGGTCGTGGACGGTGTGCATCGTCATTAGCACGTGGCCATGGGACATGCTTGTCCTTATTTTCGGCAGCTGGACGCGTTGAGCCGCATCATGCCGAAGACTTGGTAGAGTGGATGACCAAGCCCTCCTCATCCTCCTCATCCTCTCTCACCCAGGCTCAGGGTACTGGCAAAGCAGCTGCCAAAGCGTCCTCTTCCCTCGTATCAATGTCATCATCAGTCACTCCTTCCCTAGACCCACCATGTCCTCCTGAGGAGTCCCCCGAACTGTTTGAGCACAGTGTTGGGTACATGCTCCAGAGGATGCCCAGCGTTTCGAAGGGTCTGATGATGATACCCAGCTAGAGGAAGGCAGTAGCATGAGAGCAGAGAGAGGGGATGCTCAAGAAGGACAGCAATCTGGCAGTCATGTTCCAGCAGCTGCAGCATACTGCCAGATTGGCTCCAGTGATGAGGAGGGAGGGGATGATGAGGTCACTGACTCCACGTGGGTGCCTGATAGGAGAGAGGAGGAGGAGGAGGATGAGGAGGAGGCACATCTCCAACAAGGCAGGATGCCCTCGGGGGGCCAGCGTAAGGGCAGCACACCGACTGAATCACACCGCAGAGCTCCGCCTGTGCAGGGCGCTGCCTCTGCCTGTTATTCCAAAAGTTCTTTGGTGTGGGCCTTTTTTGAGTCGAGTGCATCAGATCGCACCGCTGCTGTTTGCAACATATGTCTGAAGCGTATCTCGCGTGGCCAAAACATCAGCCACTTGGGCACCACATGCTTGCCCAGACATATGTTGACCTGCCATGCAGCTCGTTGGCAAGCCTACCTTAAAGACCCACACCAAAGAACAAAGCGGACCTCTCCTTGCTCCTCATCAGCTGGGATCTCCAACCCCATTAAACCTTCAGTCCTCTCTGAAACCTGCACTGAGAGGAATCAAGGTGTAGAATTAGGTGTGTCACAGCCAAGTACTTGCGGGCACTCTGCTAGCAGTACACCGACGTCCGATTGTAGCAGGCAAATTTCCCTGCCCCAGCTGAGAAGAAGTTCACTCCCAGCCATCCACATGCCCAGCGGTTGAATGCTAGCTTGGCTAAATTGCTAGCAATTCAACTGCTGCCTTTTAAGTTGGTAGACTCGGCCCCCTTCCGTGAGTTTGTGCAATGTGCGGTTCCTCAGTGGCAGGTTCCCAAACGCCACTTTTTCTCACGGAAGGCGATTCCGGCTCTCTACCGGCATGTGGAAGGCAATGTCCATGTCCATGCCTCGCTGGACAGGGCAGTCAGTGGTAAGGTGCATATTACCGCTGACTCATGGTCCAGCAGGCATGGACAGGGGCGTTACCTTTCTTTCACGTCCCATTGGGTCACTCTTTTGGCAGCTGGGAAGGATGCAGGACAAGGTGCAGTAGTGTTGGAGGTTGTTCTGCCACCACGCCTCCAAAATGCTACTCCTGGTTGTGACACACCTTTCTCCTCCACCCCCTCCTCTTCTTCTTCCTCCATTACCTCTTCCTGTGCTTTGTCCTAGGAACCAGCGGTGCTTCGTAGGCATTCAAGGGGCTACGCAAGTATGCAGGCAAAAAGATGCCATGCCATGCTTGCGCTGGTGTATTTGGGGGACAGGAGCCACACTGGGGCAGAGATTCTGTCTGCTCTGCAGGGGCAGGTCGAGAGGTGGTTGACGCCACGCCAGCTTAAGCCAGGAATGGTGGTTTGCGACAATGGCACCAACCTCCTCTCCGCCCTCCAACAGGGACAACTGACCCATGTGCCTTGTGTGGCTCACGTCCTTAACCTGGTGGTGCAGCGGTTCTTGGGCAGGTACCCGGGCTTACAGGATGTCCTGAGGCAGGCCAGGAAAGTCTGTGTGCATTTCCGCAGATCATATAATGCCAGTGCTCGGCTGGCTGAACTGCAAAAGGAGTTGAACCTGCCCAAGAACCGCCTTATATGTGACATGCCCACCAGGTGGAACTCAACGTTGGCCATGCTGCAGCGGCTGCACACGCAGCAGAGGGCCATCAATGAGTACCTGTGCAACTACGGCACCAGGACAGGGTCAGGGGAGCTCGGGTTTTTTTCACCACGCCAGTGGGGCATGATCAGGGATGCATGCACTGTCCTGGCACCATTTGAGGAGGCCACGAGGATGGTGAGCAGTGACAGTGCATGCATCAGTGACACTGTACCTCTTGTCCACCTGTTGGAGCATACACTGCGTGGAATAATGGACAGGGCACTTGAGGCAGAACAGAGGCAGGAAGAGGAGGACTTCCTTGCCTCTCAAGGCCCCCTTTATCCAGACAGTGTTCCTTCTGTCCCACCCATCACACAGGAAGAGGACGAGGAGGAGGAGGAGGAGGATTGTGTCAGCATGGAGGTGGAGCATGGCACTCAGCATCAACAGCAGCAGTCTTTTAGGGATGATTTACAGTCCCAACAAACCCGTGGACTTGTACGTGGCTGGGAGGAGGTGGCTGCGGATCATGTCGTCCTTAGTGACCCAGAGGACTCCGGACCGAATGCCTCAGCTAACCTACGCTGCATGGCCTCCCTGATCCTGCAAAGTCTGCGGAAGGATCCTCATATTCGGATCAAGGAGAGGGACCATTACTGGCTGGCCACTCTCCTTGATCCACGGTACAAGGGTAAGGTTGGGGACCTTATCTTGCCGTCGCAGAGGAAGCAGAGGATGAGACATCTCCGGGAGGCCTTGCAGAAAGGTCTGTGCAACGCGTTCCCAGAGACTGGGAGGTTACAAACTCCTGGTCCTGGACAACGAGTTGCTGAGGCTTCAGTCAGTAGCAGAAGGAGCGGTGGAGAAGGTGGCTGTCTGACCGATGCGTTCAGACAATTTTTTAGTCCGCAGCCCCAAGGTATGATCGGTTCCAGCAATCATCGCCAGCGTTTGATATACATGGTGCAGGAATACCTAGGGGCAAGGTCAGACTTGGACAGCTTTCCCACCGAAAATCCTCTGGCTTACTGGGTGTTGAGGATGGATCACTGGCCAGAGCTTGCACAGTATGCAATTGAGCTACTGGCCTGTCCTGCATCCAGCGTTCTTTCGGAACGCACATTCAGTGCTGCTGGAGGCTTTGTCACGGATCACAGGGTGCGCCTGTCCACCGACTCGGTTGATCGACTGACCTTTATAAAGATGAACCAGTCTTGGATCACCACCAAGCACCTGAAGCTGATATAACAGAATAATTTATTTTCAAATGTCACATCCCTTCAAGACTGATGCTGATGCTGAGTGACTGTCCTGTTATGTTGACTGACTATCCTCCTCCTCCTCAATGATCCGATTCTTGATGATAGCTTGGAAGAACTTTTTTGTTTCTGGGTGCCGCCACCAGTGGCTAAGGCCCAATTTTTCAGCCCCTGTTTAACAGGGGCATGTAATTACAATTTTTGATGCAATGCTTTGCAGCAGGGCTCATTCATGCACTCCAACTAGAGTATCTGGGAGAGGTTGCAGTGTCGTGGCACCAGCACCAGTGCCTAACGCCCAATTTTTCAGCCCCTGTTTAACAGGGGCGTGTAATTACAATTTTTGATGCAATACTTTGCAACAGGGCTCATTGCTGTTCTCCAAGTTCAGTATCTGTGAGGGGTTGCAGTGTTGTGGCACCAGTGCCTAAGGCCCAGTTTTTCTGCCCCTGTTTAACAGGGGCGTGTAATTACAATTTTTGATGCAATACTTTGCAACAGGGCTCATTGCTGTGCTCCAAGTACAGTATCTGTGAGGGGTTGCAGTGTTGTGGCACCAGTGCCTAAGGCCCAATTTTAACAGGGGCATGTAATTACAATTCTTGATCTAATAATTCAGAGCAGGGCCCATTCATGCGTCCACCAAGAGTAACTGTGAGGGCTTACAGTGTTGTGACAACACCGCCACCACCACCACCACCACCACCACCACCAAAGGCCCAATATTTTAGCCCCTGTTCAACAGGGCCATGCAATTACAATTCTTGATCTAATAATTCACAGCAGGGCCCATTCATGCGCCCACCAAGAGTAATTGTGAGGGCTTACAGTGTTGTGGCACCAGCACCACCACCAAAGGCCCAATTTTTCCTACCGCTGTTCAACAATGGCATGTAAATACAATTCCCGATATAGTAGTTCACAGCAGGGTGTTCCAGCGCAAACCAAGAATAACTGTGAGGGCTCACAGTGTTGTGGCAACACCAACATGTAAGGGGCAAATTTCAGCAGAGTATATACGGCAGGCCCCTACTTTCAAACATCCAACTTACAAACGACTCCTACTTGCAAACGGAAGGAGACAACAGGAAGTGAGAGGAAATCTACCCCTAGGAAGGGAAATTCTCTCCTGTAAGTGTTAATATGGGAAAAAGGTGTCTCCTCTCTACTGATGCTTTATCACCAATCCTTGTTTCAATAAAAACCCCACTTTTCAAAAACATTTGTCATTGGGACGGAAAGTGAGGTGAAATGTTCTGAACAAGGGGCACAGACAGCAAAACAAATGTTACAGGGGTGATAACCCTTCCCTATGTTTTCCAAAAAGCTTAAAAATATATTTTTTGGCTGGAGCTACACTTAAACAATGTACTTGTTCAAAATTACAAACAGATTCTACATAAGAACAAACCTACAGTCCCTGTCTTGTATGCACCGTCTGTATACGGCTGTTCAGAGTATATAAGGCCTTTTTTATTTTGTGTGCGGGGTTCCCCTTAATATCCATACAAGACCCAAAGGGGCTGGTAATGGGCTGGAGTGGGGGGGGGGGGGGGGTGTGTGATGGGGTAGCTATGCCATTTTTCTTAAAGATTTTCATCCATATTACCGGTACCAGACATTACATTAAAGCCGCAAGCAGTTTTAAATGGCTTTTTTTTCCTTTAGAAATGTCATTTTGTGCAGGGACAGTTCTAAACACGGGAAACACATGCCACTTCACAGGCATACTTTAGACACCCCCCAGGTACGATATTTAAAGTAATATTTAATTTTTTTTTTTCACTTTATGCATCATTAAAATGACTGCTCCTGAAAAACGGCCGTTTTTAAAACTTTGTTTTGCATTGATACATGTCCCCTGGGGCAGAACCCGGGTCCCCAAACCCTTTTTAGGACAATAACATGCATATTAGTTGTTATAATTAGCACTTTAGATTTCGAACGTTCGCGTCCATTGTATTTAATATGGTTCTAACGTTCGCGCAAACTTTCGGTCCGTTCGAAGGTTCTGATGCGAACCGAACCCGGTGGGGTGTTCAGCTCATCCCTACCCCTCACACAAAGTGGGGAGTTGTTAGGATGTATTTTATTCATTCTCTCTGGCGTCAAGTGCCAGCGTACCATGCTCTTATAATTTGCTTCTATTGTGGTTACGTCCGATGCATAGCTATACACTGCCTCAATAATTTGCTTCTCATCTATTTCTCTACCCAGGTCTTGCCCCCATTTTTCTATAAAGGGTAGTGGTCCTTCTGTTTCTAGTTCTGTTAGGATTTTATACACCTGTGAAATTCCATGTCTCAAGGGCTTTTTGCTACATATCTTTTCCAGTGGAGTTAGTGCTTTTTCATTTCTAATTGGTTGTGGGATAGTGCTTACTAGGTGTGTTAATTGAATGTATTCCCAATCACTCAGCTGACTCCATCCCTGACTCGTGATTAAGTCTTGTTTTGTTTTTATTTTTCCTAATGTGGTTATGTCTTTTAATTGTGCAGTTCCCATTAGTTTTCCTAATCGTGTCCCGTTACCTGGTGTAAAAAACGTCATGCCTGCTAACGGAATTAATGGAGAATTATATTTCCACTTTTCGTGTCGGTGCATTGTGTCCCAAATTTTAAATGCCTTCCTTGTTATATTATGTGTATCTATGCCTAGTGCTCTAAATTTTGGTGGTATCCATATATTATTTTGTAAATGTGTCATACTTAGCGTGTTTTCTATTTGTGCCCACTTCTTTTTTGTTTGTGGATTTGCCCATTCTACTAATCTGGCTAAAATTATCGCTTTGTGGTATCTTTTTATATACGGTAAAGCCATGCCCCATTTTTTTTTCCGCGGGTTAATAATGTTTATTTTATTCTGGCCTTTTTTCCCTGCCATATGTATTTCAAGATCATAGATTTAATCGCCTTAAAGAACGGTTGGAGTATGTCTATTGGGAGCATCTGCAACCTGTATGTTACTTTCGGGAGGATCGTCATTTTTAATATGTTGATCCTTCCTGTCCATCCGACAGGTCTCCTTGAAATGTCTTTTAATTCTGCTCTGATTTCATTTAATAGTGGGATAAAATTAGCAGGGAACAATTCTTCTAGTGTTGTTGTTATTTTGATACCTAAGTATGTTAAAGTTTTTGTCTCCCAAGTAAACTGAATTTTTTCTGTAATAATCTTTCTTCCTTTTTATCTATTCCTAGGTTCAGGATTACTGTCTTTACTGGGTTAATCTTAAAGTTTGCAAGTTCCCCATATATTTTTATCTCTATTACTACATTAGGGAGAGACATCCTTGGTTTCGTTAAATATAAGAGTATGTCGTGAGCGTATGCCGCCACTTTATGTTCCTCCCTACCTATTCTCACCCCTCCTATATCTTGGTTATTCCGTATGTTTTGTAACAAAGGTTCCATTGCTAACACGTACAGGAGGGGTGAGAGCGGACATCCCTGTCTCGTTCCGTTACGCATCTCGAACACTGACGATACACTCCCGTTTACCTTTACCCTGGCTGTCGGATAGGTATATACATTTTTAACCCATTTCGTGTATTTTGGTCCCAGTCCTACATACCGGAGTGTGTCCATCATAAACCCCCAGTCGACTCGGTCAAACTCTTTTTCTGCGTCTATCGACATGAGTACGACTGGGGGTTTCTTCTCCTTCCTTTTATGAATTAATAAGAGGGTTCTTATGGTGTTATCTCTGCCTTCTCTCCCGGCCATGAAGCCCGCCTGATCTGCGTTAGTTAGTTCCGGCATTAACAATTTTAATCTCGTTGCCAATATTTTTGCATATAACTTGATGTCTGTATTCAATAACGCTATGGGCCGATAGTTGGAGCATATTGTTCCGTCTTTTCCTGTTTTTGGTATGATAGTAATATTGGCAAGGAGAGATTATTTTCTTATTTCTAGGTCTCCCCCCAATCTATTAAAATAATTACATAGTTCTGGGACTAACTGATCTTTAAACTTCTTATAATATTTCATCTGAAACGCATCCGGTCCTGGACTTTTCCCCCCTGTTGTTTCTTGGAGAGCTTTATTAATTTCGTCCTGTGTAATTGGTTTTTCTAGGAGCTCTGCACTTTCTGGTGTTATCTTTGGTAAGATAGTTTTTTCTAAGCATTCCTGTATTTTGCCTTTCCTGTTTTCTCCTTCCTGTACTGTCTCATTTCCTCTGATGTCGTACAGTGCACTATAATATGTCTTAAACGCTTCTGCGATTTCAGATGTTTTAAATTTCATCTCTCCTCTCTGGTTCTTTATTTTATCTATGTAATTTAAAGTTTTTTTTCTTTTTTGCTACTCTTGCAAGATACTTCCCGGGCTTGTTCCCCCATTTATATCTTTCTTTTGTTACGTTTTTGAATACTTTCTGGTTTCTTGTTCCATCAAGTCTCTAAGTTGACCCCTCTTAATTATTATTTTTTGATGTGTGTCCTTATCTTGTTGTCTTTTATCTTTTTGTTCTAAATCATATAATTCCTTTAACAGGTTTTCCCTCTTTTGGTCCCTTTCCTTCTTTTTCCGCACCCCTATGGAGATCAGTTTACCCCTTATACACGCCTTATGGGATTCCCATATTGTTGCCACACTAACTTCTGGTGTGTTATTTATTCTGAAGTATTCTTCGATTTCTCTCGATATTGTCTCACCTACTTCTTTATTGTCTAGCAGATCTTCGTTTAAGCTCCACGTGCCCTTTCTTTGTTCTACATTATTAAATCTTATTTTTACCATAACTGGGGCATGGTCTGAGATTGATTTTACTCCTATCGAGGTATCCACTACATATTCCAAGAGCCCATGATCCACCGGCATGTAATCCAACCTTGAATACGTGTCGTGCACCGATGAATAATATGTATAATCTTTTTTGCTTGGATGTGCCACTCTCCAAGGGTCTATTAATTGATGGTTATAGATTTTTTTTTTTTACCAATTTTAATTGTTTGCTATCTCGTATCGGTGCACCAGACGTATTATCTAACCTTTGATCCATTGGGAAATTGAAATCCCCGGCGAGAATTACGTAACCTTGTTTGAAACTCATCAAGATATTTAAGATTCCATTCAAGTATCTTTTGGAATGATTATTTGGACAGTATACGTTGGCTAATGTACATTTTTTCCCCTGAAGATTCCCTTTTAGGAACAGGTACCGACCCTCTGGGTCAACTCTTCTATCCTCTACTATAAAGTTTATATTCTTTCCAATCCCTATAGCTACTCCTTTACCTCTTTTATTTGGGGAGTCTCCATAGTACCAGGTGGGAATCTCCCGCGAATACATTTTTGTATTAGAATCTAGTGCTAGATGTGTCTCCTGAAGGAATAAAATGTCTGCAGAGTACCTTTCAAGCTCCCTTAATGTCATATGCCTTTTTTCTGGGGAATTCAGCCTTCTTATGTTATATGTAATAAAACTTATGTCAGTCATATGTTTTTCTCTTTATTTCACCCTCTCTCTTCATTCCTCTCCTCTCTCCCTTCCTAGGATGGACAGATCCTGTTTCCTCCCTCCCTCCCCCCCCTCCTACCCCCGCTCCCCCCTCCCCCCGCCCAATAGAACCTTGACCTCATGGTCTTAGTGCAGGATTTTTTCTCCTTCCTTCCCTCTTTTAGCGCCACTTTTAGGCACTTCTGCACTCTTAGGCCCGAGGTGGAGTTCTGTTTGGCACCGTCAGTCCCCTCTCCCTTTCTACTTGGGAGATGGTGCCGGAGCGTCCAGATGAGTCCCGGCCTCCCTCTCCCTCCCCCTGTCTTTCTATATCTGTTTCATTCTCCCCCTTAACCCCCGCCCCCACCCCCCCACCTCCGAGTACAAGGAAAGAACCACACCGACCGAACAGAGAGAATAAAAAGAAAAAAGAAAGAGAAACAACACAGAAAGAAGGGGGGGAGGGGAAAAAAAGAGTGATGAAAAACAACAAAGTCTGTCTCCTTCCTACCCTCTCCCCACTCCCCCATCTCCCCCACTTAAACTTATGTCTGGTGTTGAAATTTCCAGCTTTTTGCAAAATTCCGGTATTTCCTCTATGATTCTCAGTCTTGCAGAGATACCGTTTTTCCTTCCTATCAGGCAGGCTGGGAAATCCCAATTATACTGGATCTCATGTTCCTGGAGTATCTTCAATAGTGGTTTTAATTTTCTTCTTCTTTGTAACGTTTCTTGGGATAAGTCTTGAAAATTTTTAATTTGGCTCTCTTCCCATTTTATTGGTGACTTCCCTCTCAGGTTTCTCCATAGTTGATTTTTTTCCTCCCAGCTTTCAAATCGAACAATGATATCTCTCGGTTTATCCTGAGCTATTTCTCTTGGTCTTCTTATTCTATGTGCTCTCTCTATTTTTATTGGGGATGTTGTTTCTCTATCCAATAGTAGGTTACAAATCTTCATTATTAGTTCTGATAGATTCTCTGTCTGGGGTGACTCAGGTACCCCGCAAATTCTTATGTTCTTCCTTCTGTCTCTGTTCTCCTGGTCCTCCCGATTGTATGCCTGTTCCTGATGTTCTTTCCTTATTAACTTTATCTCTCTCTCTAGTCTTCCTATGACAGTTTCATTATGATCTGATTTCCTTTCCACTCCCTCCACTCTTTTGCGCAAGTACCCCATATTTTCCTGTGTCGCCTCCATTTGTGCCTTCAGCGATTTTTCCAGGGCAGCGAACATCCCCTCAATTTCTATTTTTGTTGGTAACAGCGCCCTGTTTTGTTGTTCCTCCTCTTTTCTCTGTTCCAAATCTCCTTCAGTCTCCTGTTCTTTTCTGGACTCTGATAATGTGTCTGTCTCTGCTGGGTTTTTATTCTGCGTTTTTTTTTTCTTCTCCTTACTCTCCGTCTGGGAGCTCTTAATTCCTTGCTGCTTCTCCACCACCTGTTTGTCCCCATTTCCTTCGTGGGTTACATATTTGTTCATTGGGCCCGGGCTAGGGATCAAACTTAAACAAGGTGATTTTGGGATTGCCCCCCCTTTTGCTCCCTTTCCCCTCATGCTCGTGCTCATGTTGTTTCTTTAGCGTGCAGTCTTTGAGGCCTTGTCTCTTACTATTTTCCACCCAGCTATTTATTACTTCGCCCCTATCTGTCGGTCGGGTGTATCCATCCTGCACACCGTGCCGTGCCTCTTATTTCCAATATGGATCAAAGCCTTTTACGCAGCAGGAAAAAAAAAATGCATCTCAGGAACCTCCCAAGAGAGTTAATCAAAACGGTGGGAGAGAGAAAAGAATAAATAAAAAAATACACAACAAAGAGAAACCGTATCCTGGTTATAGAGCTTTCTTTTAGCCCTATTCAATCTCCAAGCATAATATACCAGGTCAAGTCTATTCCAAGCCTTTCAGGTGTCTGTATACAGACCGTAGAGCGTAGAAGTAGTGGCTGGTTTTTCGCTTGTTTTCTGTATGGTTTCTAATGCTCATTATTTGTTTTTATCGTCGCCAACCACTTCTTCTTCAGCTGTTTTTTTTTTTTGAAGAGACAAGGCAGTCAATACCGTCAATCAATTTACTTCATTTCAGGGTGCTTTCAGCGAGACAAATACTTTCACAATATTCCAAAAAAGTCCCCAGTTAAGGGTTACTTACATTTCTTCGGTACTTATCAGTACTTGTCTGCTTCCTCCTTTAGCACGGCAGGGGCCGTCTTGCTGAACGGTGAAGAAAGCGTATTGATGAAATGTCATGGGAAAAAAAATACCATGTGAGGTCAAAACAACAGATCAGAACCTGTAATAAAAAATGCAATTCCAATGCCCACAGGTGTTCCGTTAATTGGGATGTATCCTCAGACACCGTTGGTGGAAGGCTGCAGTTCAGTGATAAATATCAGAGGAAATGTTGCTGTAAAATCAATGCTGACAGAAACAGCAGCCATATCTTATCTAACAATGAGTTAGATCCTTAAAGTATACCTGGTATAGGTACCAGCAAGGGCACCTGGGAACAACACACATCATAGGTTGATGCAGCTAATGGCCACATACAGGTACCATGATCATAGTTCAACAAGATAGCAAGATTACGGGATTACTGCTCACCCGTCTGTTGTCCCTTCAGGCCGGTTCACAGCTATCTTCCGTCCATGTGTCACAAATCTGGCATTTGTTGCGGTACTTGTGTGATCGCCGCTCGTTCCTCCAGGCGGAGGATACAACGTGCAGCAATCAGATAGTGTCCTACGCGTACTGCAGCCAGAAAACTTGGTTCCGGGGTATGCGAGGGTTCCTCTGCAGTTCCTTTGATAGAAGGCAAGATAGCAAGAAATGAGCCTTCAGCATGCAGCACACAGCGTATCTTCCCATGCTATGTGTCCCACGGAGGAGCGCGTCGGAGGACAAGTGGAGGTAATGTGGGAGGGGGGGTGGAAGCGCCGCAGGGTCTTAGGACTGCATCTTCTTTTATCGGAGAGGGATCAGGAGACCCGACGTCTCGCATACACACTCCCGCAAGCTGTAGGCTCCTCCCTCGTCTCAGAAAATACACCTTCTAATGGTTAGTCAGCACTCCTGGCCTGCTGACCTGTTGATGGGGGAATCACTCCCGCAGTGTTATTGTGTCTCCTATACATAGTGCCCACTGTCATACCCTCTACACTCCTCTCCTGTACATACTGCTCACTGGCATACCCTCCACACTCCTCTCCTGTACATACTGCTCAATGTCATACCCTCCACACTTCTCTCCTATACATAGTGCCCACTGTCATACCCTCCACACACGTCTCCTGTACATACTGCCCACTTTCATAAACTCCTCTATTGTACATTGTGCCGGCTGTCATACCCTCCACACTCCTCTCCTGTGCATACTGCCCACTGTCATACCCTCCACACCCCTCTCCTGTACATACTGCCCCCATCTTACCCTCCACACTCCTCTGCTGTACATACTGCCAACTGTCATACCCTCCGCACTCCTCTCCTGTACATACTGCCAACTATCTTTCTCTCCACACTCCTCTCCTGTACATACTGGCCACTGTCATACACTCCTCTCCTGTACACACTGCCCACTGTCATACCCTCCACACTCCTCTCCGGTACATACTATCCTCTGTCATACCCCCCACACTCCTCTCCTGTACATACTGCCCACTGGCATACCCTCCACACTCCTCTCCTGTACTCAGTGCCCATTGTCAACCCTCCACACTCCTCTGCTGTGCATACTGCCCACTGTAATACCCCCCCAAACCCCTCTACTGTACATAGTGCCCGCTGCCATACCCTCCGCACTCCTCTCCTGTACATAGTGCCCACTGTTATACCCCCCACATTCCACTCCCTCACCTGCACATACTTTTCACCGTTATACCATCCATACTCCTCCCCTATGCCGCTTACCCACAAAAACTGTTCTTTAAAATTATACTGAATATCCTTAATGTTACCAGCTCTAGAATGGGCACACTTTTGTTAGTTCAACTAAAGGAAATCTTCTCAGTTCCTAGAGGAACATAGAGGATCTCAGCTACTCTAAATATACCACTGGTAAAAAAGTGTCCCTGAAAATATTTTTGAAATGTTGGCAATTATGTACTTAGGCACTGCCCAGTGGCCATCGGGTCAGTAGGGGGCCCCATGAGAGTCTCCTGGGATCCTGTGATATTAAAGCGGTAGTAAACTTCGCTAACATTACTATTTTTAGAGGCCCTGAGGTAGGTTATGCCATAATGTACAAGTATGCACAGCATATTAGCACATTAGGGTACACTTACCTGTCAGACTGAGCCCTCCAGTGCTGCGCTGTGATCAATCTGGTGGGTCCCGGGCGCTTCCATCTTCACCCGGTCTTCCTTCTGGGTTCTCTTTCTCTCTTATCCTCCCTCTCTTACCCCTTATCCTTTCTCTCTGTCTCTCTCTCTCTCTCTCTCTCTCTCTCTCTCCCTCTCTCTATTTAATTTATTTGGTAAAAATGCAAAGAATTTTTTGTTGTATTTATTTATCTTTTATAAAAGGCCCCACCAAAATCCTCAGCACCAGGCCCATGATGTTCTTAATCTGGCCCTGGGTAGTCCTCTATGAGGAAAAATGGTCAGTGTTTAGGGGCCCTACCTGTAACTTTACACATCTGTATTAATACATCATTTGCATGCAACAATATATTGCAACAGTGTTTTTTATTGCCAAAAACACTCTACATATTTATTATAGCCTAGTTTTCAGTTTTCCTAAAGTGGCCCAGCTGTTCCAGCAGATTTCACTACAATGCTCACCTTCTTCTCAGTCCTGTTACCTGAATACCCACTCAAATTGCAATGCTGACTTATGGCCTCTTGCACACAGCCATAAAGTAGAGCATATAGGTGTACAGTGTAAAGTACTTCTGTTGTTGTGGCACCCAAGAGCCACAGCTGCAGTAAATTATGTTCCCATAGAAATGCATTACAGAAAACACTGCGTCCATAACCAGGGCCATGCAAGAGGCCTATTACTTGAATTGGGCTCTCAAAGAAATAATCCTTAAGTTCCAGGCAAGGTGATGTGAATAGACTAAGACCCCATTCACACAGGGGCAACACGACTTCCAGCGCGACTTTGGGAGGCAACTTGGACACGACTTGAGTTTGAATCACAGCGCGACTTGGGGCGACTTCAGCGCGACTTGGGGCGACTTACAACAGAACTGAACTCGCCTCCAGGACAGGAGGCTTTCCAGTGGCCCATCAAACAAGAATCAGCTCTGTGGGAGGGAGGGGTTTGCCTGAGAAATGTATGTTCTCTTCCTGGAAAGTTGCTTCTCTTAAGACAGTGATCCGACTTCTGAGGCAACTTCCATTGAAATCAATGGGTACAAGTTGCCTACAGGTCTCCTAGAAGTCGGATTGAAGTAGTACAGGAACCTTTTTTAAAGTCGGAGCGACTGCAGTAGTGTGCATTAAGACGGATCCATTCACTTACATTGATTTTCTCATGCAGCGTGACTTGAGGCGACTAGGCGCGACTTGGGGCGACTTAAAGTCGGATCCAAAGTCGTCCCTGTGTGAATGGGCTCTAAAGGTACAATCTTGGTATAATTTGAGAAAGTGACCCCATTCATTTTCTACAGGTTGGAGAAAGAATTTTCTTATGCATTTCGGGAGCAAGAGACTGGCTACATTCCTACATAAAGTGGGACCCTGGAGAACATAGGTAGACACAATTTGTGTAATCGATTGGTTAAGAGTGGTAGAATCAATCAATCAAAGTTATATTCTGCATTTATTACTGTAGTACAGTTAGGCTGCACATACAGTAAAACATTCTTGCCTTTTTTTTTTTTTTGTACTATGTGTTGCAATTAAATGTAAAATGCCCAGTGCTGGCTGTATGTTAAACCGCTGTTCTCACATACAGTGCAGCAACCCAGGTCTCCAGTGTTCAGCTCCATGCCCCCCTGTACATGCCACAAATTAACAGTGCTCACACTACTTCAAGTGGTTCTAAAGCCTAAACCTTGCATTAAGGTAATAAATGTTTAGGCATCAGTATCGCCCCTCACCCCTCATTACTTTCCTGAGCCCTCATTCCATCCAGCGCTTTGCACGTCTGCAGTTCTTCTCTCCCTTCACTTCGTGGTCTTGCTGGTATTGCTGGGGCACCAGGAGCCATCGGCTCCAAGGGCTGTCAATTAAAGCCAGTGATGAGGGGACAGGGCTTGGGAGCGAGCATGCACCATTGCCCCTATAAGAAGAGGCTTCCCGTGGGGGCACTGGACAGAAAGGAGGGGCCAGGAGCATTGGCAGGGGACCCCAGAAGAGGAGGTTCATGGCTGCTCTGTGCAATTCTATTGCACAGAGCAGGTAAGTATAGACATTTTTATTTATTTTTTTCATTTAACTTTACAATTGCTTTAAGCAGCACTGTTATTTAAAACGGTGTGCAGCGGTGCGAGTCAGACCACTAGATCAGTGACCCTAAATTTAGTCTGATCAGTCTGTTTCTGGCATGGGCTCTAAAGGTCCGACACTGTAAAGCCCCGTACACACTGTCGGACTTTTGGCCAACAAACTTCATTTTGAGCAAGTTGGACCAACAATCCGACCGTGTGTACGCTCCTTTGGACAAACTTTTTTTGCTTTTTTCTTGTTTTCATCGGACAAAAGTTGGGTCTGCAAACGGACAAACTTTTGCCCAACAAAAGTCCGATGGAGCAAAGTCCGACCGTGTGTACAGAAAACCATCGGACTTTTGTCCGATGGACAAAACAACTAATGGTAAAATCAACCAACAATAGCAGAAGTTGACCAAAGGGTGGCGGTAAAGAGCAGAAAAGAGCAGAAAAACCACGTGATGTTGCAAAAAGTTTTGGGAAAGTTTGCATAAAAGTCCGAGCGTGTGTATGCTATGGGTGTTCCCGACCAACTCCGTTCGGACAAAAAACCACGGAAAAAGTCAGATGGAAGTCCGACCGTGTGTATGGGGCTTTAGCCAGACCTTCAGATTGCATGTGCCGATGATGTCATCAGCTGCATGCACTCTGAATATCTCCTAAACTGTGCAAGTTTAGGGGATATTGACAGTACCTACAGGTAAGCCTTATTATAGGCTTACCTGCAGGTACAAGTGGTATAACAAAGTTTACAAACACTTTAAATATGCCTTAGGGAACCAACTTCAAGGCTTGTTACTTGTACAAAAATTATTTCAGATTTTATTCATACACATGTTAAAAACATACATTAAAACCATTATTCCACACAGTACAGAACATAGCAAATGCACTGGTATGAAGTTTTAATTCTGCTGATCAATGATCCAATAAATATGCTGGTTTACATGTTTCGCGGGAACACCTGCTTCATCGGGACCACATATATCACCTGAATCATTTAATATACACAGCTCTGACTAAAGAAAAATACAAGAAAAAATAAGAAAAGAAAATTCAACAACATATATACAGTAGTGATGAGCCGAACACCCCCGGGTTCGGTTCGCACCAGAACCCGCGAACGGACCGAAAGTTCGTACGAACATTAGAACCCTATTAAATACAATGGATGCGAACGTTCGAATTCTAAAGTGGTAATTATAACAACTATTATGCATGTTATTGTCCTAAAAAGGGTTTGGGAACCCGGGTTCTGCACCAGGGGACATGTATCAATGCAAAAAGAAGTTTTAAAAACGGTCGTTTTTCGGGAGCAGTCATTTTAATGATGCATAAAGTGAAAAAAAAAAAGTCAAATATTCCTTTAAATATCGTACCTGGGGGGTGTCTAAAGTATGCCTGTGAAGTGCCACGTGTTTCCCGTGTTTAGAACTGTCCCTGCACAAAATGACACTTCTAAAGGAAAAAAAAGCCATTTAAAACTGCTTGCGGCTTTAATGTAATGTCTGCTCCCGGTAATATGGATGAAAATCTTTAAGAAAAATGGCATAGCTACCCCATGACCCCCCCCCCCCCTACCCCAGCCCATTACCAGCCCCTTTGGGTCTTGTATGGATATTAAGGGGAACCCCGCACATAAAATAAAAAAGGCCCTATATACTCTGAACAGCCGTATACAGGCGGTGCATACAAGACAGGGACTGTAGGTTTGTTCTTATGTAGAATCTGTTTGTAATTTTGAACAGGTACATTGTTGAAGTGTAGCTCCAGCCCAAAAATCTATTTTTAAACTTTTTGGAAAACATAGGTAAGGGTTATCACCCCTGTAACATTTGTTTTGCTGTCTGTGCCCCTGTTCAGAACATTTCACCTCACTTTCCATCCCAATGACAACTGTTTTTGAAATGTGGTGTTTTTCTTGAAACAAGGATTGCTGATAAAGCATCAGTACAGAGGAGACACCTTTCTCCCATATTTATTCTTACAGGAGAGAATTTTCCTTCCTAGTGGTAGATTTCCTCTCACTTCCTGTTGTCTTCTTGCGTTTGCAAGTAGGAGTCGTTTGTAAGTTGGATGTTTGAAAGTAGGGACCTGCCGTATATACTCTGCAGAAATAGGCCCCTTAGTTGTTGGTGTTGGCACAACACTGTAAGCACTCACAGTTACTCTTGGTTGGTGCTGGAACGCCCTGCTGTCAACTATTATATCAGGAATTTTAATTACATATAATTGTTGAACAGTGGTAGTAAAAATTGGGCCTTTGATGGTGGTGCTGGTGCCACAACACTGTAAGCCCTGACAGTTACTCTTGGTGGGTGCAGCAATGGGCCCTGCTGTGAATTATTAGATCAAGAATTGTAATTGCATGCCCCTGTTGAACAGGGGCTGAAAAATTGGGCCTTTCGTGGTGGTGGTGGTGGTGGTGGTGTTGCCACAACACTGTAAGCCCTCAGAGTTACTCTTGGTGGGTGCAGGAATGGGCCCTGCTGTGAATTATTAGATCAAGAATTGTAATTACATGCCCCTTTTGAACAGGGGCTGAAAAATTGGGCCTTTCGTGGTGGTGGTGGTGGTGGTGGCGTTGCCACAACACTGTAAGCCCTCAGAGTTACTCTTGGTGGGTGCAGCAATGGGCCCTGCTGTGAATTATTAGATCAAGAATTGTAATTGCATGCCCCTGTTGAACAGGGGCTGAAAAATTGGGCCTTAGGCACTGGTGGCACAACACTACAACCCCTCACAGATACTGTACTTGGAGCACAGCAATGAGCCCTGTTGCAAAGTATTGCTTCAAAAATTGTAATGACACGCCCCTGTTAAACAGGGGCTGAAAAATTGGGCCTTAGGCACTGGTGCCACAACACTCCAACCCCTCACAGATACTGTACTTGGAGCACAGCAATGAGCCCTATGGCAAATTATTGCTAAAAAAATTGTAATTACACGCCCCTGTAAAACAGGGGCTGAAAAATTGGGCCTTAGCCACTGGTGGCGGCACCCATAAACAAAAATGATCTTCCAAGCTATCATCATCAATCGTATCATTGAGGACTCGGAGGAGGAGGATAGCCAGTCAACATAACAGCACAGGCACTCAGCATCAGCATCAGTCTTGAAGGGATGTGACATGTTAAAATCAATTAGTCTGTTATATCAGCATCAGGTGTGTGGTAGCTGGTGGTGATCCAAGACTGGTTCATCTTGATGAAAGTCAGTCGATCAACCGAGTCGGTGGACAGGCGCACCCTGTGATCCGTGACAAATCCTCCAGCAGCACTGAATGTGCGTTCCGAAAGAACGCTGGATGCAGGACAGGCCAGTAGCTCAATTGCATACTGTGCAAGCTCTGGCCAGTGATCCATCCTCAAGACCCAGTAAGCCAGAGGATTTTCGGTGGGGAAGGTGTCCAAGTCTGACCTTGCCCCTAGATATTCCTGCACCATGTTTATCAGACGCTGGCGATGGTTGCTGGAACCGATCATACTTTGGGGCTGCGGACTAAAGAATTGTCTGAACGCATCGGTCAGACGGCCACCTTCCCCACCGCTCCTTCTTTGACTGGCCGAAGCCTCAGCAACTCGTTGTCCAGGACCAGGAGTTTGTAACCTCCCAGTCTCTGGGAACGCGTTGCACAGACCTTTCTGCAAGGCCTCCCGGAGTTGTCTCATCCTCTGCTCCCTCTGCGAAGGTAACATAAGGTCCGCAACCTTACCCTTGTACCGTGGATCAAGGAGAGTGGCCAGCCAGTAATGGTCCCTCTCCTTGATCCGAAGAATACGAGGATCCTTCCGCAGACTTTGCAGGATCAGGGAGGCCATGCAGCGTAGGTTTGCTGAGGCATTCGCTCCGGAGTCCTCTGGGTCACTAAGGACGACATGATCCGCAGCCACCTCCTCCCAGCCACGTACAAGTCCACTGGTTTCTTGGGACTGTAAATCATCCCTAAAAGACTGCTGCTGATGATGCTGAGTGCCAGCCTCCACCTCCATGCTGACACAATCCTCCTCCTCCTCCTCCTCCTCCTCCTCTTCCTGTGCGATGGGTGGGACAAAAGGAACACTGTCTGGGTAAAGGGGGCCTTGAGAGGCAAGGAAGTCCTCCTCTTCCTGCCTCTGTTCTGCCTCAAGTGCCCTGTCCATTATTCCACGCAGCGTGTGCTCCAACAGGTGGACAAGAGGTACAGTGTCACTGATGCATGCACTGTCACTGCTCACCATCCTCGTGGCCTCCTCAAATGGTGCCAGGACAGTGCATGCATCCCTGATCATGCCCCACTGGCGTGGAGAAAAAAAACCAAGCTCCCCTGACCCTGTCCTGGTGCCGTAGTCGCACAGGTACTCATTGATGGCCCTCTGCTGCGTGTGCAGCCACTGCAGCATGGCCAACGTTGAGTTCCACCTGGTGGGCATGTCACATATAAGGCGGTTCTTGGGCAGGTTCAACTCCTTTTGCAGCTCAGCCAGGCGAGCACTGGCATTATAAGATCTGCGGAAATGCACACAGACTTTCCTGGCCTGCCTCAGGACATCGTGTAAGCCCGGGTACCTGCCCAAGAACCGCTGCACCACCAGGTTAAGGACGTGAGCCACACAGGGCACATGGGTCAGTTGTCCCTGTCGGAGGGCGGAGAGGAGGTTGGTGCCATTGTCGCAAACCACCATTCCTGGCTTAAGCTGGCGTGGCGTCAACCACCTCTCGGCCTGGCCCTGCAGAGCAGACAGGACCTCTGCCCCAGTGTGGCTTCTGTCCCCCAAACACACCAGCGCAAGCACGGCATGGCATCTTTTTGCCTGCGTACTTGCGTAGCCCCGTGAACGGCTACGGAGCACCGCTGGTTCATAGGACAAACCACAGGAAGAGGCCATGGAGGAAGAAGAAGAGGAGGGGGTGGAGGAGAGAGGTGTGTCACAACCAGTAGTAGCATTTTGGAGGCGTGGCGGTGGAACAACCTCCAACACTACTGCACCTTGTCCTGCATCCTTCCCAGCTGCCAAAAGAGTGACCCAATGGGCCGTGAAAGAAAGGTAACGTCCCTGTCCATGCCTGCTGGACCATGAGTCAGCGGTAATATGCACCTTACCGCTGACCGCCCTGTCCAGCGAGGCCAAGACATTGCCTTCCACATGCCGGTAGAGAGCCGGAATAGCCTTCCGTGAGAAAAAGTGGCGTTTGGGAACCTGCCACTGAGGAACCGCACATTGCACAAACTCACGGAAGGGGGCCGAGTCTACCAACTGAAAAGGCAGCAGTTGAAGCGCTAGCAATTTAGCCAAGCTAGCATTCAACCGCTGGGCATGTGGATGGCTGGGAGTGAACTTCTTTCGACGGTCCAGCAGCTGGGGCAGGGAAATTTGCCTGCTAGAATCGGACGTCGGTGTACTGCTAGCAGAGTGGCCGCAAGTACTTGGCTGTGACACACCTAATTCTACACCTTCATTCCTCTCAGTGCATGTTTCAGAGAGGACTGAAGTTATAGTGGGGTTGGAGATCCCAGCTGATGCGGTGCAAGGAGAGGTCCGCTTTGTTCTTTGGTGTGGGTCTTTGAGGTAGGCTTGCCAACGAGCTGCATGGCAGGTCAACATATGTCTGGTCAGGCATGTGGTACCCAAGCGGCTGATGTTTTGGCCACGCGATATACGCTTGAGACATATGTTGCAAACAGCAGCTGTGCGATCTGATGCACTAGCCTCAAAAAAGGCCCACACCAAGGAACTTTTTGAATGACGGGCAGAGGCTGCGCCCTGCACAGGCGGAGCTCTGCGGTGTGATTCCGTCGGTGTACTGCCCTTACGCTGGCCACCAAAGGGCATCCTGCCTCGTTGGAGATGTGCCTCCTCCTCGTCCCCCTCCTCCTCCTCTCTCCTATTAGGCACCCACGTGGAGTCAGTGACCTCATCATCCCCTCCCTCCTCATCACTGGAGCCAATCTGGCAGTATGCTGCAGCTGCTGGAACATGACTGCCAGATTGGTGTCCTTCTTGAGCATCCCCTCTGTCTGCTCTCACGCTACTGCCTTCCTCTAGCTGGGTTTCATCATCAGACCCTTCGAAACGCTGGGCATCCTCCTGGAGCATGTACCCAACACTGTGCTCAAACAGTTCGGGGGACTCCTCAGGAGGAGGACCTGGTGGGTCTAGGGAAGGAGTGACTGATGATGAGTCTGACATTGATACCAGGGAAGAGGACGCTTTGGCAGCTGCTTTGCCAGTACCCTGAGCCTGGGTGAGAGAGGATGAGGAGGAGGAGGAGGGCTTGGTCATCCACTCTACCAAGTCTTCGGCATGATGTGGCTCAACATGTCCAGCTGCCGAAAAGAAGGACAAGCGTGTCCCATGGCCATGTGCTGATGACAATGCACCGCGTCCACGACCAGCACTGTTGCCCCCAGACACAGAGCCTGCTTGCCCTCTTTTATTGCCTCCTGACTGTCTGCCTCTCCTTGTTTGCCTTCCAGACATTCTAATAGATGGCCTGCAGGGAGATGGGAAAAAAGCAATAAGGGCTACCTTCAGGTGTCCTTCTCTGTCCCTTTACTTAAGGATTTCTAAATATGGTTGAGGATTATTGCTTTTGCACAGAATAGCACAACGACAATTTCCCTGACTGTCCAAAAAACAAGGATTTCAAAGATGGTTGATGAGGAATGCTTTAGCACACTATAGCACAAGGAGAATTCCCCTCACTTTCCTTCTTTGTCCCTAGAAACAAGGACTGGCACAGTGAAAGAAACTGACACTCTCCCTACCTAGAGTTTTCTGTCCCTAGAAAAAAATGTTTTTTTAAAGCACACTATAGCACAAGGAGAATTCCCCTCACTTTCCTTCTTTGTCCCTAGAAACAAGGACTGGCACAGTGAAAGAAACTGACACTCTCCCTACCTAGAGTTTTCTGTCCCTAGAAAAAATGTTTTTTTAAAGCACACTATAGCACAAGGAGAATTCCCCTCACTTTCCTTCTTTGTCCCTAGAAACAAGGACTGGCACAGTGAAAGAAACTGACACTCTCCCTACCTAGAGTTTTCTGTCCCTAGAAAAAAATGTTTTTTTAAAGCACACTATAGCACAAGGAGAATTCCCCTCACTTTCCTTCTTTGTCCCTAGAAACAAGGACTGGCACAGTGAAAGAAACTGACACTCTCCCTACCTAGAGTTTTCTGTCCCTAGAAAAAATGTTTTTTTAAAGCACACTATAGCACAAGGAGAATTCCCCTCACTTTCCTTCTTTGTCCCTAGAAACAAGGACTGGCACAGTGAAAGAAACTGACACTCTCCCTACCTAGAGTTTTCTGTCCCTAGAAAAAATGTTTTTTTAAAGCACACTATAGCACAAGGAGAATTCCCCTCACTTTCCTTCTTTGTCCCTAGAAACAAGGACTGACACAGTGAAAGAAACTGACACTCTCCCTACCTAGAGTTTTCTGTCCCTAGAAAAAATGTTTTTTAAAGCACACTATAGCACAAGGAGAATTCCCCTCACTTTCCTTCATTGTCCCTAGAAACAAGGACTGGCACAGTGAAAGAAACTGACACTCTCCCTACCTAGAGTTTTCTGTCCCTAGAAAAAATGTTTTTTTAAAGCACACTATAGCACAAGGAGAATTCCCCTCACTTTCCTTCTTTGTCCCTAGAAACAAGGACTGGCACAGTGAAAGAAACTGACACTCTCCCTACCTAGAGTTTTCTGTCCCTAGAAAAAATGTTTTTTTAAAGCACACTATAGCACAAGGAGAATTCCCCTCACTTTCCTTCTTTGTCCCTAGAAACAAGGACTGGCACAGTGAAAGAAACTGACACTCTCCCTACCTAGAGTTTTCTGTCCCTAGAAAAAAATGTTTTTTTAAAGCACACTATAGCACAAGGAGAATTCCCCTCACTTTCCTTCTTTGTCCCTAGAAACAAGGACTGGCACAGTGAAAGAAACTGACACTCTCCCTACCTAGAGTTTTCTGTCCCTAGAAAAAATGTTTTTTTAAAGCACACTATAGCACAAGGAGAATTCCCCTCACTTTCCTTCTTTGTCCCTAGAAACAAGGACTGGCACAGTGAAAGAAACTGACACTCTCCCTACCTAGAGTTTTCTGTCCCTAGAAAAAAATGTTTTTTTAAAGCACACTATAGCACAAGGAGAATTCCCCTCACTTTCCTTCTTTGTCCCTAGAAACAAGGACTGGCACAGTGAAAGAAACTGACACTCTCCCTACCTAGAGTTTTCTGTCCCTAGAAAAAAATGTTTTTTTAAAGCACACTATAGCACAAGGAGAATTCCCCTCACTTTCCTTCTTTGTCCCTAGAAACAAGGACTGGCACAGTGAAAGAAACTGACACTCTCCCTACCTAGAGTTTTCTGTCCCTAGAAAAAAATGTTTTTTTAAAGCACACTATAGCACAAGGAGAATTCCCCTCACTTTCCTTCCTTGTCCCTAGAAACAAGGACTGGCACAGTGAAAGAAACTGACACTCTCCCTACCTAGAGTTTTCTGTCCCTAGAAAAAATGTTTTTTTAAAGCACACTATAGCACAAGGAGAATTCCCCTCACTTTCCTTCTTTGTCCCTAGAAACAAGGACTGGCACAGTGAAAGAAACTGACACTCTCCCTACCTAGAGTTTTCTGTCCCTAGAAAAAATGTTTTTTTAAAGCACACTATAGCACAAGGAGAATTCCCCTCACTTTCCTTCTTTGTCCCTAGAAACAAGGACTGGCACAGTGAAAGAAACTGACACTCTCCCTACCTAGAGTTTTCTGTCCCTAGAAAAAAATGTTTTTTTAAAGCACACTATAGCACAAGGAGAATTCCCCTCACTTTCCTTCTTTGTCCCTAGAAACAAGGACTGGCACAGTGAAAGAAACTGACACTCTCCCTACCTAGAGTTTTCTGTCCCTAGAAAAAAATGTTTTTTTAAAGCACACTATAGCACAAGGAGAATTCCCCTCACTTTCCTTCTTTGTCCCTAGAAACAAGGACTGGCACAGTGAAAGAAACTGACACTCTCCCTACCTAGAGTTTTCTGTCCCTAGAAAAAAATGTTTTTTTAAAGCACACTATAGCACAAGGAGAATTCCCCTCACTTTCCTTCTTTGTCCCTAGAAACAAGGACTGGCACAGTGAAAGAAACTGACACTCTCCCTACCTAGAGTTTTCTGTCCCTAGAAAAAAATGTTTTTTTAAAGCACACTATAGCACAAGGAGAATTCCCCTCACTTTCCTTCTTTGTCCCTAGAAACAAGGACTGGCACAGTGAAAGAAACTGACACTCTCCCTACCTAGAGTTTTCTGTCCCTAGAAAAAAATGTTTTTTTAAAGCACACTATAGCACAAGGAGAATTCCCCTCACTTTCCTTCTTTGTCCCTAGAAACAAGGACTGGCACAGTGAAAGAAACTGACACTCTCCCTACCTAGAGTTTTCTGTCCCTAGAAAAAAATGTTTTTTTAAAGCACACTATAGCACAAGGAGAATTCCCCTCACTTTCCTTCTTTGTCCCTAGAAACAAGGACTGGCACAGTGAAAGAAACTGACACTCTCCCTACCTAGAGTTTTCTGTCCCTAGAAAAAATGTTTTTTTAAAACACACTATAGCACAAGGAGAATTCCCCTCACTTTCCTTCTTTGTCCCTAGAAACAAGGACTGGCACAGTGAAAGAAACTGACACTCTCCCTACCTAGAGTTTTCTGTCCCTAGAAAAAATGTTATTTTAAAGCACACTATAGCACAAGGAGAATTCCCCTCACTTTCCTTCTTTGTCCCTAGAAACAAGGACTGGCACAGTGAAAGAAACTGACACTCTCCCTACCTAGAGTTTTCTGTCCCTAGAAAAAAATGTTTTTTTAAAGCACACTATAGCACAAGGAGAATTCCCCTCACTTTCCTTCTTTGTCCCTAGAAACAAGGACTGGCACAGTGAAAGAAACTGACACTCTCCCTACCTAGAGTTTTCTGTCCCTAGAAAAAATGTTTTTTTAAAGCACACTATAGCACAAGGAGAAATCCCCTCACTTTCCTTCTTTGTCCCTAGAAACAAGGACTCGCACAGTAAAACACACTGACACTCTCCCTACCTATCCTTCTCTTTCCCTAAACTAAAGGAATCCAGGTTAAGCAAGAAAGAAATAAATGTCACTGTCCCTGCCTATGCTTGTCTTTCCCTGCTCCGGAACACACTACACTAGGCCGCCGTGCTGGCGGCCTTTTATAGTGTGGGGCGTGTACTAAACACCCTCAGCAATAATTGGCCACAGGCATCCTGCCTGTGGCCAATCATTGCTCTCCTCGCTGCCGGCGCTGTGATTGGCCAAGCATGCGGGGTCACAGTGCATGCTTGGCCAATCACAGCGCCTGGATGACACTGCGATGGCGTAGTGCATTGTGGGCCGTTCGCGTCACTCGAATTTGGCGCGAACGGCCCAAATCGTTCGATCTTCGTCGAACGATCGAACAGCCGATGTTCGAGTCGAACGTATGTTCGACTCGAACACGAAGCTCATCCCTAATATACAGTATGTATAATGACATTTACAGAACATTAAAACAATTACCTATCTCCAGTGAGGACACAAATCAGAACAAACATATAATGTATATACAGTGGGGCAAAAAAGTATTTAGTCAGCCACCAATTGTGCAAGTTCTCCCACTTAAAAAGATGAGAGAGGCCTGTAATTGTCATCATAGGTATACCTCAACTATGAGAGACAAAATGTGGAAACAAATCCAGACAATCACATTGTCTGATTTGGAAAGAATTTTTTTTGCAAATTATGGTGGAAAATAAGTTGTCATGAAGGGCAATCTTACCTGCAAGTTGGTGACGCTTCGGCACGCGCGCGTGTGCACAGTAATGACACTTTGGCGAGCGCGGGTGCGCGCCTGCGCAATAGCGGTGCTTCGGCGTTCGCGCGTGTGCGCATGCGTGGCGCAAATCTGGGGCTATTTAAAGGGGCTGATGCCTGGGCTCCTTGCTGTCTGGTCTACAGCGTTCCCGAGACCCATCTGCTATCTGATAGATACCCTGCTGATCTGTTCCTGTGACCCGGCATGTTCCTGACGCTTCCTGCCTTCTGCCTGCCCTCTGACTCCCGTCTTGTTGACCTTACTACTGCCTGCTCCTTCTGCCACCTGCTGCCTGCCTGTTACCGACCCGGACTGCATAACGACTCTGCCTCTGCCTTTTGGACTGCACCTGATCTGCCAGCCAGTGGATGACCCGGCCTGTTTGGACTTGCCTGTGCCCTGTACTACAGGACACCTCCCCGCTGTCTGCTGCCTCTCTCCTCAGTTCCAGTGTGCCAAGCCTGCCTGCCATTCCAGCTTCCCTGCTGTCGCTGACACCTGCACAAGAGCTTCCTGAAGTCCAGCTTCATCCCTGCACCAGTGTTCCTGACAGGCACTTGTGCGACTCTGCACTCCCGAGCTCCCTGTTCCCACCATCAGGGGTTCCGGAGTAAGAGGTTCAAAAGAGGCCGCTCCCTGCATCCCAGGCTCATCACCAGGTACGTGACATAAGTATTTGGTCACCTACAAACAAGAAAGATTTCTGGCTCTTACAGACCTGTATCTTCTTCTTTAAGAGGCTCCTCTGTCCTCCACTCATTACCTGTATTAATGGCACCTGTTTGAACTTGTTATCAGTATAAAAGACACCTGTCCACAAACCGTCACACTCCAAACTCCACTATGGTGAAGACCAAAGAGCTGTCGAAGGACACCAGAAACAAAATTGTAGACCTGCACCAGGCTGGGAAGACTGAATTTGCAATAGGCAAGCAGCTTGGTGTGAAGAAATCAACTGTGGGAGTAATAATTAGAAAATAGAAGACATACAAGACCACTGATAATCTCCCTCGATCTGGGGCTCCACGCAAGATCTCACCCCGTGGGGTCAAAATGATCACAAGAACAGTAAGCCAAAATCCCAGAACCACACGGGGGGACCTAATGAGTGACCTGCAGAGAGCTGGGACCAACGTAACAAAGGCTACCATCAGTAACACACTACACCGCCAGGGACTCAGATCCTGCAGTGCCAGACGTCTGAGGTTTGCTAGAGAGCATTTGGATGATCCAGAAGAGGATTGGGAGAATGTCATATGGTCAGATGAAACCAAAGTAGAACTGTTTGGTAGAAACACAACTTGTCGTGTTTGGAGGAGAGAGAATGCTGAGGTGCAACCAAAGAACACCATACCTACTGTGAATCATGGGGGCGGCAACATCATGCTTTGGGGCTGTTTCTCTGCAAAGGGAACAGGACGACTGATCCGTGTACATGAAAGAATGAATGTGGCCATGTATCGTGAGATTTTGAGTGCAAACCTCCTCCCATCAGCAAGGGCATTGAAGATGAAACATGGCTGGGTCTTTCAGCATGACAATGATCCCAAACACACCGCCCGGGCAACGAAGGAGTGGCTTCGTAACAAGCATTTCAAGGTCCTGGAGTGGCCTAGCCTGTCTCCAGATCTCAACCCCATAGAAAACCTTTGGAGGGAGTTGAAAGTCTCTGTTGCCCAGCGACAGCCCCAAAACATCACTGCTCTAGAGGAGATCTGCATGGAGGAATGGGCCAACATACCAGCAACAGTGTGACAACCTTGTGAAGACTTACAGAACACGTTTGACCTCTGTCATTGCCAATAAAGGATATATAACAAAGAATTGAGATGAACTTTTGATATTGACCAAATACTTATTTTCCACCATAATTTGCAAAAAAAAATATTTCCAAATCAGACAATGTGCTTGTCTGGATTTGTTTCCACATTTTGTCTCTCATAGTTGACATATACCTATGATGACAATTACAGGCCTCTCTCATCTTTTTAAGTGGGAGAACTTGCACAATTGGTGTCTGACTAAATACTTTTTTGTCCCACTGTATGTAACCTCATGTACACATCATACCTTGGATAACTAAAGGTGAGTATGAAAGAAAACAATCGTGTCTGACAACACTCAAAGAAAGTCTCCAGGAAAGTTACGCCTACCTGCCCATGGGACAAACCCACATCTATATAATTCAAACAAAACATGTATATAATAAAGGAGTAACAAATTATAAGGTGGAACAATCAGTTTAAGATGAGGATGACATAGGTAAGGTCCTATTTAAGGGACCTATTATCTAAGAAGGCTAATTGGATCAATTTGAAATGAGGGTGACAAAGGTAAGGTCCTTTTTAAGGGACCTATTAGGTAAGAGGGCTAATTGGACCAATTTGGGATGAGGATGACATTGGTAAGGTCCTATTTAAGGGACCTATTATGTAAAAAGGCTAATTGGATCAATTTGGAATGAGGGTGACAAAGGTAAGGTCCTTTTTAAGAGACCTATTAGGTAAGAGGGCTAATTGGACCAATTTGGGATGAGGATGACATTGGTAAGGTCCTATTTAAGGGACCTATAATGTAAGAAGGCTAATTGGATCAATTTGGAATGAGGGTGACATAGGTAAGGTCCTATTTAAGGAACCTATTATGTAAGAAGACTAATTGGACCAATTTGGGATGCAGATGATATAGCTAAGGTCCTATTTAGATAAGAGGGTTATATGGATTAAAAAGGGCTAACAGACAATGTATTATTCTCAAAAATCACTCTAACACGGGCAAAGGGGAAGCAAAAAGTTATCCACTGATGTTGAAGATGTATTATAAATCGATGCTATACAGATTTAATACATCTTCTTCAGCATCTGTGGATATCTTTTTTCTTCCCCCTATCCTGTTAAAAGTGATTTTTGAGGATAATACATTGGCTGTTAGACCTTTTTGATACAATTAGCCCTGATACTAAGTCCTTTAAATAGCACCTTACCTATGTAATTCTCAACCCAAATAGATTTTTCCACCTTATAATTTGTTACTCCTTTATTATATATATTTATTTCATTCTTTCATACTCACCTTTGGTTATCCAAGGTATGATGTGTATGTGAGGCTACATATTATACATTGTATGTTTGTTCCTCTTTCTATGATTTGTGTCCTCACTAGAGATAGTTAATTGTTTCAATGTTCTGTAAATGTCATTATACAGTACATATACTGTATATGTTGTTGAATTGTTTTTCTTGTATTTTTCTTTAGAGTCAAAGCTGTGTATATTAAATGATTCAGGTGATATACAGTATGTGGTCCTGATGAAGCAGGCGATCCCGCAAAATGTGTAGACCAACAAATTTATTGGATCATCATCAGCAGAATTAAAACTTCATACCAGTGCATTTTCTATGTTCTGTACTGTATGGTATAATTGTTTTAATGTATGAATAAAATCTGGAATATTTTTTTACAAGTAACAGGCCTTGAAGTTGGTTCTAAGCGGAGCTCCACCCGCGATTTTTTTTTTTAAAAAAGTCAGCAGCTACAAACACTGTAGCTGCTGACTTTTAATAAGGACACTTACCTGTCCTACTCGCCCGCGATGATGGCCCCCCCGATGCCGATCCCTCGATCATTGCAGGTCCCGCCCCGCCATCCTCACTAAGGGAAACAGGCAGTGAAGCCTTACAGCTTCACTGCCCATTTCCTACTGCGCATGCACGAGTCTCTCGCCGATTCGTGAATGGGCGGCTGCTCTCTGTGATTACTCACAGTTCCCAGAAGGCAGAGCGCCCCATTCACCAGAAGACACCGTGAGTAGGAAGGATGAAGAAGATCCACCTCGGATAAGGAAGAGGCAGATTAGGCACTTCCGCATAGCAACCGGTATTTCGGGTGAGTAAAAAACTTTATTTTTTTTTCGTTTTTTTTATTTAAAAATTCTTTTGCTGCATTTTCGTGTATTTTTTTTTTTTTCAGGGTGGAACTCCGCTTTAAAGTGTTTGTAAACCCTGTTAGACCACTTGTACCTACAGGTAAGCATATAAAAAGGCTTACCTGTAGGTACTGTGAATATCTCTAAGGCATAAGGCATATTTAATTTCCATGAATTGTTCTTATTTTTAGTAGTTTGGATATACATTTGAGATGATGCCAATGGGAACTTTATAGCATGTTTATAAATGGCATTCCACCCCCCCCCCCCCACCTATACTTCTAACCTCAACTTGTTCAATTAAGCTTTGACAATAAAACCTGGAAGCTGATTGGTTTCTATGCACAGCTGTACCAGATTTTGCATACTCCAGTTTTAGTAACCCCCCCACAATGTGATACGTTTGGTTTGGCCAAACTCAAATGGAAAGCAGTCCCAACCTCAACCCTATTTAACCACTTAAGCCCCGGACCATTTTGTAGCTAAAGGACCAGAGGTGTTTTCAGAATTTTGCACTGCGCTGCTTTAACTGGAAATTGTGCGGACATGCAATGTTGTACCCAAACGAAATTTGCGTCCTTTTCTTCCCACAAATAGAGCTTTCTTTTCTCTCCTTTCTTTTAATGGTATTTGATTGCCTCTGTGATTTTTTTTTTTGCGATATAAACGGAAAAAGACCGAAAATTAGGAAAAAAAATTATATTTTCTACTTTTTGTTATAAGAAAAATCGAATAAACTCAATTTTAGTCATACATTTAGGCCAAAATGTATTCAGCCACATGTCTTTAGTAAAAAAAATGTCAATAAGCGTATATTTATTGGTTTGCGCAAAAGTTATAGCGTCTACAAACTAGGGTACATTTTCTGGAATTTACACAGCTTTTAATTTATGACTGCCTATCTCATTTCTTGAGGTGCTAAAATGGCAGGGCAGTACAAAACCCCCCCAAATGACCCCATTTTGGAAAGTAGACATCCCAAGGAAATTGCTGAGAGGCATGTTGAGCCCATTAAATATTTATTTTTTGTCTCAAGTGATTGAATAATGACTAAAAAAAATAAAAAATTACAAAAAGTTGTCACTAAATGATATATTGCTCACACATGCCATGGTTATATGTGGAATTGCACCCCAAAATACATTTTGCTGCTTCTCCTGAGTACAGAGATACCACATGTGTGGGACTTTTTGGGAGCCTAGCCGCGTACGGGCCCTCGGAAACCAAGCACCGCCTTCAGGATTTCTAAGGGCGCAAATTTTTGATTTCACTCCTCACTACCTATCACAGTTTTGAAGGCCATAAAATGCCAAAATAGCACAAACCCCACCCCAAATGACCCCATTTTGAAAAGTAGACACCCCAAGCTATTTGCTGAGAGGCATGGTGAGTATTTTACAGCTCTCATTTGTTTTTGAAAATGAAGAAAGAAAATATATATATTTTTTTTTTCAATTTTCAAAACTTTGTGACAAAAAGCGAGATCTGCAAAATACTCACAAAACCTCTCAGCAAATAGCTTGGGGTGCCTACTTTCCAAAATGGGGTCATTTGGGGGGGGGGGTTTTGCCATCTGGGCATTCCATGGCTTCCGAACCTGTGATAGGCAGTGAGAAGTGAAATCAAAAATTTACACCCTTAGAAAGCCTGAAGGCGGTGCTTGGATTTTGGGGTCCCGTACGTGGCTAGGCTCCCAAAAAGTCTCACACATGTGGTATCCCCGTACTCAGGAGAAGCAACAGAATGTATTTTGGGGTGTAATTCCACATATGCCCATGGCATGTTTGAGCAATATATCATTTAGTGACAACTTTGTGCAAAAAAATAAAAAAAATAAAATAAATTGTCTATTTTCCGCAACTTGTGTCAACATATAATATATTCCATGGACTCGACATGCCTCTCAGTATATAGCTTGGGGTGTCTACTTTCCAAAATGGGGTAATTTGGGGGGGTTTTGAACTGTTCTGGCATTTTATACACAACATTAGGAAGCTTACATCCACTCTTCTAACCACTTGAAGACAAAGCCCTTTTTGACACTTTTTGTTTACATGAAAACATTTTTTTTTTTTTGCAAGAAAATTATGTTGAACCCCCAAACATTATATATATTTTTAAAGCAAAGGCCCTACAGATTAAAATGGTGGGTGTTGCATTTTTTTTTCTACACAGTATTTGCGCAGCGATTTTTCAAACACATTTTTTTGGGGGAAAAAATACACTTTTTTTCATTTTAATGCACTAAAACACACTATATTGCCCAAATGTTTGATGAAATAAAAAAGATGATCTTAGGCCGAGTACATAGATACCAAACACGACATGCTTTAAAATTTCGCACAAACGCGCATTGGCGACAAACTACATACATTTTTAAAAGCCTTTACAGGTTACCACGTTAGATTTACAGAGGAGGTCTACTGCTAAAATTTCTGCCCTAGATCTGACCTTCGTGGTGATACCTCACATGCATGGTGCAATTGCTGTTTACATATGACGCCAGACCGACGCTTGCGTTCGCCATTGGGCAGGAGCAGGGTAGGACAGGGGTGCTTTTTTTTTTTTTTTTTTATTATTAATTTTGCTTTTTTATTTTATTTTTAAATTGTTCCTTCCATATTTATTAATTTTTTTATCATTTTTACTGTTATCTCAGGGAATGTAAATATCCCCTATGATAGCAATAGGTAGTGACAGGTACTCTTTTTTTGAAAAAACTGGGGTCTTCTAGACCCTAGATCTTTCCTCTGCAATTAAAGCATCTGACCACACCAAGATCGGTGTGATAAAATGCTTTCCCAATTTCCCAATGGCGCTTTTTATATCCGGGGGGGGGACATTCCCTCCCACTGCTTGTAAAAGCAGTCCAGAGGCTAATTAGCCACTAGGATTGCTTTTACATGAAAGCCGGCCGCTGGCTGAAAAGAATGATACCAAGATGATACCTAAACCCGCAGGCATCATTCTGGTATAAACATTCAAAGTCCAGCAACATACCAGTACGTTGCTGGTCCTTGTTGGACATGTATTGTAATCTTTTTTTTTCATGCAGCCAGTTGGCTGAACGAAAAAAGAGATTGATCGGTGGGTATGCCCACCATTAGAATTCCGCCCTTCATCCACCCACTTCTAATGATGGGCATACATGCACCATTTATATATGCCGAAGCATGGGGGCATCCTCCCGCAAAAAAGTTGACGCACACACATGGTCGGACTTTTCCACGGGCAAGCCTCCGTCGGAATTTCGACCGTATGTACGCGGCATTAGGAGCAAAATTGCTCCTCCGCTCCTCCGCCCCTGCTGCCCCAATGCTTCGGCATATATGCTTTTTTTTTTTAACTGTGGTGGTGAAATCACCTCCTACAGCACTGGAGTTGCAGGGATCAGGCCTGTCTCTGCGAACGCTGCAGTTATGTGTGTTGTGTTTTGTAAGTGACAGTGATCGATCGATACTGCACTTGGGTGGCCTGGGCTGGACGGAGGGGCAAAACGCAGGTGCTAGCAGGTATCTGGGCTGATCCCGCTAACACTGCGTTTTTGGGAACCCTAAACTGCTGGGGACGCTAGTATAGATCTGATCTGATCAGATCAGATATTGATCTGTTCAGATACTATACCACTAAGGGAGGTGTATGCTTCACGCGTGGGTGTTAGCATTACTGGCACTAACCTGACGCTGCCTGAGATGTGACGCAGACCCTCTCTGACGCTAAAACCTAATTGATATCACCCACCGGGCGATCAGGGGGTTAAACCTTTATTGGGTTATATATACGGCGGGTGCCCTGACACATTAAAAAGCAAACTAACTAACCAGCGTCACCCGTAACACTTATATGGTGATTACTGGTGAAAGGGTTAACTAGGGGCAATTAGGGGGTTAAAACCTTTATATGGGGGTACCTGACGCTATAAAAACCTGCGGCGAACCTAAAAAAAATTACTGGCTACCGATCGGCATCACCGACACTAAGACAGCGATCAGAAAAACGATCGCTTAGCGACAGTGGTGATAGGGGGTGAAAGGGTTACCTGGGGGGCGATCAAGGGGGTTAAACCTTTATTAGATAATATATGGGGGTACCTGACGCTATAAAAACCTGCGGCGAACCTAAAAAAAATTACTGGCTACCGATCGGCATCACCGACACTAAGACAGCGATCAGAAAAATGATCGCTTAGCGACAGTGGTGATAGGGGGTGAAAGGGTTACCTGGGGTGCGATCAAGGGGGTTAAACCTTTATTAGATAATTTATGGGGGTACCTGACGCTATAAAAACCTGCGGCGAACCTAAAAAAAATGACTGGCTACCGATCTGCATCACAGACGCTAAGACAGCGATCAGAAAAATGATCGCTTAGCGACAGTGGTGATAGGGGGTGAAAGGGTTATCTGGGGGGTGATCAGGGGGTTAAACCTTTATTGGGGGGGTTAGGGGGCTACACTGGACCTAAAACTAACTTTAGTGACACTTTTACAGTCACAAATGTCACTGATTGCAGTGATCAGTAAATAAATGGTCACTGCAATCAGTGACACTGTGACTGGGGGCTGTGGGGTGATCTGGGGGTGTCTGGGGGGGCCTGGGGGGGCGATTTGTGTGCCTATGTGTCCTGGTGTCAGTGTAGTGTTTTGTGCACTGACCTGATGTCTTCTCTTGTACGGCGCTCGGTATATGTGAGCGCCGCATGAGAGATGACATCACTTCCTCCTGCTTCCTCTGCCTGTGTTTACATTACACGGACAGAGGAAGCATTTTCATTCGCCGGGAGCGATCGTGAGGGGGTGGCCGGAATCGAATGGTCGTCCCCTCATCTCGGATCGCTCCCCAACGAATACCGACCGCTCACTGTGTAGGAGGGGGGTCCAATCGGACCCCCCAACTGTACAAAGGCAATCACGTACACTGTACGTGATTGTGCCTGTTGGTGCCATTCTGCATATACAGTGAGCGGTCCTTAAGTGGTTAACATCCTTGGGACAAACTGGAACAACGTTTTTGAGTCAGGTGTGCTCATTGATTATAATGAAATTTTTTAAATAAATAAAAAAGTTAAACTTACCTGCTCTGTGCAATGGTTTTGCACAGAGCAGCCCCGATCCTCCTCTTCTAAAGTCCTGCCCTTGCTCCTCCTCTTCTCACTGTGTTGCCATAGAAAGCTGCTTCCTATTGTGGCACACCTGTGGGCTTGATCCTGAGCCGCGCTGCCTAAGTCCATTGACCCAGCCGGTGTGGCTCGGCGCTCCCCCCTCGTCACAGAGTTTGATTGACAGCAACAGGAGCCAATGACTCCAGCAGCTATTATTCTGCCCTGTGAGGAGGGAGAGAGTGGGGAAAGTCACAGCTCTCGGGCACATCGTTGGAGGGATATTGGGCTTGGGTAAGTATAAGGGGGGCTGGGGGATCCTGTTGCACATAAGGCTTTTTTTACCTTAATGCAGAGAATCCATTAAGGTAAAAACCTTCTGCCTTTAGAACCACTTTAATATCAGTACCTGACCTCAAAAATGAAGGCTGTTGTAAGCTGTAAAGTAAGGGGCAGCAGCAACACCAAAAAAACAACAAGTTTATATTGGTATATTGGTATAATTGGGACATCTGATGCTTTTTGTAAAATGTATGTACATTATCTGATCAAACTTGTGCTGTGCGTAGATTTAGCAATCTGAAATAAAAATATCCTAAAAGGTTTGTCCTTTAAAGCTATTGTATTTTTATTTTCTTCTTGACACGCAGTCTGAATCCTATTTCAGCAAGTGTAATTTGTTTGTGACCTTTACATGAATTAATTATTATTGTGCTGGAATAATTAGTGGATAGGTTTTATTAATATATCCAAGGCAAGTGATCTTTCACTCGTGTGATCATACTTGATGAGTGAAACTTTCCAACATCAACATGTTGTTGTCGACTTTATAAAAGACCTGAGGACACTGGAATACAGCGTAGTATAATTATCCTCACAAATGATGCTCAGTATAATTGCATACTGGAATGAAGCTGCATTAAATGCTGAGCTTAAAATATAATTTTGTGATGATTGGCATAAGATATTTGTTGGGCCTTACAGCAAATTGTTGTGGGCATCCACCCTTTCTTTTCTCTTGCCCACCTATGTGAACTTACCTTTCCTTTGTTGGGGTATAATACCGTGTAAGAGAGATCAAACATGACAGATCTCACCCTGAGCATGACAGATGTTAGGTGGGAAATCTGTTACCCTGTCCTCATTCAAACTGTGCTGTCCTAAAGGATCTTCACCTAAAGCTGGCTACACACTAGCATATTGCATTTGGGAACTCTTTGTACATTCAATGACTGGACAAATGTTGTTTAATAGTACTTTAAAAAATGTAACATTCAATTTTGGAATAATATAATTTCTTAACAAAAATTACACACACACACAGAAATCCATTCATTCTAGAAAAATGTTCCATCGTGCTCTTTCAAGCAGTCACTGTGGTCAAATCTCAGTTTGATCTACCTGATCTCCCTGCTTTAAAAGAGCATTACACTCTCCGGCCACTTTTTTAGGTATGCAAAAAAGGAGAAAGGCTGGTCATATGAAATTCAGCTAAAACATTGTTTTATTATTGCATCTAAACAGCAGTCAAAAATAAATCCTACGTGTTTCAGGCGTCAGGTCTTAATCAATAAGTGAAACAAAACATCTTAAATAGTGTAGACTAAATCATATGGTCAACCCCAAGGGTCACATGACCCAAAAAAAGGGGTGGCAGCAAATATCAAAACTTACAAAAGAAGAGCACTATAAGCATACAATTGTACATGAATGAATATTAAAAAAAACATGTATCACAAAAATAAAAATAAAAAAGGAACAGCATTAAATATAATGAAAAATATGATGAAAAAGTATACGTGGAAATCAGCCATACTGCCATTCGAACAAATCAAACATAAGCTTTCATGGATTATGATTAATGAACGTATAACAGCAATCTTAAATGATAAACTGACAATATTCGAGAAGGTTTGGGACCCATGGATCAAATATCTATCCAGTGATCCCAGATCTTTACCAGTTTAGAACAACTTCTGAGTTGTGGGACAGAAAACACGGAGTCATTCCTCATTTCTTATTCTTCTCTTTCAATTTCTTTCTCCTTTTATTTTTTCCTTTTGATTTTAATTTTAGTTTTGTTAGTTAATTTATTGCAGTACAACAAAACTTCCAGTAATCGGTAATTGACGATCCTGGGATTATTCCTAACTAGGATTGAAAAAATTGTTATATGGAGAAAGACTTACCACCTAGAATGTGTATTTCCTCTCCAATCACACATGACAAAATACACATGGAATCAGAATGAAACTTACACAATATATAGCTTACAATGTTTATAATACAATTTACCGTAATAGACTAATATCATAATTGTTTACAATATAATAATTGACTCCTCTATAGATAGATAGATAGTTGGTAGTAACTGTATTATAATCAAAAATTCAATCTAAAAATTTAACATCAGTATAGGTAATGTCTTATTAAGTGATATATGAAAATCAATCCCTATAACATATGTTTTGAACTGCACAAGTTTAATTACATGTTTTATGCGTTCTCTTATGTTCATTTTCTTTTGTGGAAAAACTTTCAAATAATAAAAACTATTGAAATACGAAAAAGTATACTGAAAAAGTATATACCTCCCAGATGTCTGTTTCTATTTAAATTTCTCATTTGTATGTGTTAGATGGCCAGCCTGGCTTCTACTTTTTAAATAGTTTGTCGTTTGTGCGATACCACAAAACACATTTATTATTTATCTATGCAATATTGGTTATATGTACTTGTTTTGGATTTATTCATTATTTTATTGTATTTGTGTTCTAGACCCTCTGTTTGTTTCACATTGATACTTTAGGATTGCGCAGCGCCGCGCTAATTCTATTTATAACTTTATTTCTTAGTGTGGGAACATTTTAAATGTCAGCAGCCACATTGGCCTTTTTACCTTATCCTTTTCACAAATGGAGTATAGGGAGAGTGGGGCTAAACAAAACTGAATACAGGTATACCAACCAAAATGCTTAAATATGAAGCAAAAACAGCCAAAGGGATATATACAGTATGTACATAAAGAAGAGTACATATCACTTCAAATACAAGTCCACATCCCATCTATGGTTAAAGCGGAGCTCCACCCGCAATTTATTTTTTAAAGTCAGCAGCTACTAATACTGTAGCTGCTGACTTTTAATAAGGACACTTACCTGTCCTAGGCGCCTGCGATAATGGGCCCCCAATGGCGATCGCTTGGTCCTGGCGCCTCCATCCTGACTAAGGAAAACAGGCAGTGAAACCTTACGTTTTCACTGCCCGTTTCCTACCGCGCATGTGCGACTCGCACAGCGCTTTGTGAATGGGCAGCTGCCTCCTGGGATACACACAGTTCCCAGAAGGCAGCGCGCCCCATTCACCAGAAGACACCGTGACAGAGGACAAGGAAGAAGACCACCGCAGTGGATGAAGAGGCAGAAGAGCTAGTTCTGCATAGCAACCACCCTTTCTGGTGAGTATAAAAAAAATATATATTTTTTTTTTCTTTTTTTTTTATGATTTTGGGGGGGGGGGGAAATCAGGGTGGAACTCCACTTTAAGGCCAAGAGGGATGTGGGTCTGTAATCTGAAAATTCAGTAGACCTCACACTGTAATAATCTACAGTATTTATCCCCACCACGTGTTCCCGGAAATACTCTCTCAACACCATTAAAGCTGAAAGAACTCATATTGCCTTTATGCACATCTCTAAAGTGGAGATGTTTTTAGCATTTTCATTTATACTATCACAATAATGTTTTGCTATGCGGGAACGAAGTGGACGAATCGTACAACCAACATACTGCAAACTAAACGCAGTGTATTGGATTAGGTAAATATTGATGATCTGTACTACAGTACAATTGAAATATTCCTGTATTTTGAACTCTTGCTTAGTGTTGGCAGAAACAAAACTCTTGGACCCAGTGTGTGTACGACAAAATTTACAAGTCTTGAGTCCACATTTGTAAGAACTCGGATAGGATAACCACGTTTTTTTCTTCTTCTTATTGTCAAGGGACACAAGACTTGGAAATAAAAGGGACCTAAGTGTAGATGCGCGACAAATGGAGAAACGAACACCTTTGGATAAAACATTATATAAGGTTTTATCGGAATACGGAATAGGAAGGTTCCGCTTTATGATGTTAGTGATTTGTTGATATTCAACTTAGTATGGTGTAACAAAAGTGACAGGCTGTTTGGAGCTCTTGTGTCTCCTAAAATTCCTGGGTTTGGATCTAACAGTATGAGTGTCGGATAATAAATCTGCTCGCTGTTTGGCAGCTGCAACCTCAAAACCCCTCTGGATGGACCACCTGAGGATAACCTCTGGATTCAAGCCTCTTCCTAATTACTTGGCATTCATTATTAAAAGAAACCTCCGTGGAGCAGGTTCTTCTAGCCCAAGTAAACTCTCCTACTGGGATGGCCTTTATAGTGGTGGCTGCATGGCAACTACTGGCCAGTAAGGTGGTATTGCCCACGGTGGGTTTACAAAAAGTTTTAGTGAAAACAGTTTGAGCAGAGGGATCACCTTCCAAGGTGACATCCAGGAAATCTATGACCCTGTTGTGACAATTACCAGTAAACTTTAAATTAAGGTCATTGGCATTTACTTGTCCAAAAATTGTGCGAAATCAAATGTAGAGTTATCCTTAACCCAAATGATAAGCAGGTCATCAATGAATCTGCCATACCAAAATAAATTGCTATAAAATGGATTAAGATGGGAAAAAATATAAAATTCCTCCCACCAACCCATATAAATATTTGCCAGGAAAATTTGGGCACCCATCCATGCACCACACAATTGCAAGTAATATGTATTGTAAAAAAATTAAAAATTGAGGGTCAAAAGAAATCTATACATCTTAGCAGATAGTCCTGAAGTTCTGCTGTATATGAACTATACAGTGGAACCTCGGATTGCGAGTAATGCGGTTAACGAGCGTTTCGCAATACGAGCACTGTATTTTTTTAAATCCTAACCGGTTTGCGAGTGTTGTCTTGATTGATTCAAACCAAAGCGGTGCAGTACCATGTTTGGCCTGAGGTGGGGGATGCCTGAGCCGAGCTGAGCTGAACGGCGCCGATCGTAGCCGATCGGCCCTGGTCGGAGCAGTTCGGAAATTATCAGAAAGACTCGGAAATACGCTGTTCCCGAGCATTTCCGATGTTTGCCGAGGTCAGCTGAGCTGTCCTCGGGCCTTTTCGTGTGTTCCCAAGGCTCTCCAGTGCCCCCCACCCACCTCTGGCCGGATGCGGTATTGCATGCCATTGAAGTCAATGCGGAACTAATTTGACTTTAATGGGGAAACTCGCTTTGATATGCGAGTACTTTGGAGTACGAGCATTCTCCTGGAAAGGATTATGCTCGTAACCCCAGGTTCAACTGTACTTCTGAAGGTGATATTTTACAGCTTCCAAAACCAGCGAGTAGGGTATGGAGGAATATAATGCAGTGACATCCAAAGTTATCCAAACTGAATCTTCCGTCCACTTTGCATTTTGGAGCTCATGTAAAACATGTCCTATGTCACGGATGTAACCTGGGAGCCTCTGGAAGAGGCGCTGAAGGTGGTAATCAACTCACTCAACAAGGGACTCTAAGAGAGGGCCAATGCCAGCCACAATGTATGGTATAGGGACTTGGGATTTGTGTAATTTAGGCAAATAATGAAAAGCAGCAGTGATGGGGTTATCTACCTTTAAAAATTCAGTGTCCTAGCATTCAAAAGTCCCATTTGCTGATCTTCATCGATAAAACTAAAGGTATGCCTTGCTAGTACAGGCAGTCCCCGGGTTACAAACAAGATAGGGTCTGTAGGTTTGTTCTTAAGTTAAATTTGTTTGTAAGATGGAACAGGTACATTTTTTAAGTGTAGCTCCAGCCAAAAAAAACAATTTTTAAGCTTTTTGTATAGCATAGGGAAGGGTTATCACCCCTGTAACATTTGTTTTGCTGTCTGTGCATCTGTTCAGAAGATTTCACACCACTTTCTGTCCCAATGACAATTGGATTTTGAACATTTTGGGTTGTTGTGGAAACAAGCCTTGGGGATAAAACATCAGTAGAGAGGAGACACGTTTTTCCCATAATAACTCTTACAGGAGAGAATTTCCCTTCCTAGGGGTAGATTTCCTCTCACTTCCTGTTGTCTCCTTCCGTTTGTAAGTAGGAGTCGTTTGTAAGTTGGATGTTTGTAACTCGGGGACCGCCTGTACCAGGTTGTACTCCCATTTACCTTCAGAACTGCCTTAAAGTGGTTGTAAAGTCTCAAGGTTTTTTATTCTATTCATTAAGGTGAAAAACCTTCTGTGCTGCAGCTCTCTCCCAGAGCTCCTCTTTTCTTACCTGCACCCGATCCGATCCAGCGATGTGCATGAGCGCAGTGACTCCAGCCACTGCTGCTCTTCTCATTGGACAGATTGATAGCAGAAAAATTCATTGGCTCCCACTGCTGTCAATAAAAAGCTGTGACACGGGAGTGGGGGGCGGGGCCTCCTGTCTGTGACAATGGATGCAGCAGCAGGACTCGAGAGCGAATACGCAGTAGGGTGCCCGCATGCAAAGCAGCTTTCCGTGGTGGCACCCCATGAAAAGGAGGGGCCTGCAGCGCCGACGGGAGACCCCAGAAGAAGAGGATCGGTGCTGCTCTGTGCAAAACCATTGCACAGAGCAGGTAAGTATAGACATGTTTGTCTTTTTTGTTTTTTTAAATCAACAATAGATTCAACAAGGTGTTGGAAACATTCTTTAGAGATTTGGGTCCATATTGACATGATAACATCACGCAGTTGCTGCAGATTTGTTGGCTGCACATCCATGATGTGAATCTCCCATTCCACCACATCCCAAAGATGCTCTATTGGATTGAGATCTGGTGACTGTGGAGGCCATTGGAGTACAGTGAACTCATTGTGATGTTCAAGAAACCAGTGGTGAGATGATTTGAGCTTTGTGACATGGTGCATTATCCTGCTGGAAGTAGACATCAGAAGATGGGTACACTGTAGTTTTAAAGGGATGGACATGGTCAGCAACAATACTCAGGTAGGTCAAGTGGTACTAAGGGACCCAAAGTGTGCCAAGAATATATCCCCCCACACCATTACACCACAACCACCAGCCTGAACCGTTAATACAAGGCAGGATGGATCCATGCTTTTATGTTTACGCCAAATTGTGACCTACAATCTGATTGTCTTAGCTGAAATACAGACTCATCAGACGAGGCAACATTTTTCCAATCTTCTATTGTCCAATTTTGGTGAGCCTGTATGAATTGTAGCCTCAGTTTACTGTTCTTAGCTGACAGGAATGACACTCAATGTGGTCTTCTGCTGCTGTAGCCCATCTGCTTCAAGGTTTGATTTGTTGTGCATTCCTTGGTAACCTGTGTTTACTCTGCTTCAGTTTATGAATAGTCAGGAGCCTCTGTCTCTGTACATTCATCTTCAATGCTAAGAAAGGGACTGGTGAAATCTGTGTCCTCAGTCCCTTTCTCTGTCTCAAAGGGGAGACGTCAGGAATCTGTCTAGACCCCTGATATCTCACCAAAGCCCACCAACAAGGCAAAAATATATAAAAACATTTAATTGTAAAATAATAAAAAAAAAATGTAATTGTAAAAAAATATATAACATAAAAAACGACTGACACGACTCCCCCCTGTCCTACCAACACTGTCCACTGCCCCAACCCCCTCCCCTCAAAAAGCATTGTAAAAAAATAAATAAAAAAAAAATAATTTAAACAAAATCAATACGTAAAAATAAAAAAACTACTGACACCGTCCACTGCCACATACCCCCCACCGCTTTCCCCAGAAGCACTGTGAGAAAATATTAAAAACATTATTTGAAAAAAATTGTCACCTCCCTGAAATTAGTTTTTGCAGGTTGGGATGTCTGACATATTAATTGTTGATTACATTCCAAACTTCCCAACTATTGTTGTAGTATAATTTTTCCACAGATCCGCACTGTAGCAGCAGCCTGCTATTATCAACTACAAAATATTCTTCCCTGCTCATGATAGAGCTAAAATACTGTCACATTGCCTTTCCGTATTCTGCTTTTGATTACTAGAACATCCGTCTCTTCCAGTAAACAAATTAGAGCCACTTTTCATTAGTTCTTAATTACATCTGCAGGGTTTTCGCTAATGTTGCTTCCCTTCATTCTGTACACCCTCAGACACTCTGTTTATCACTCTATATTTTTAAAGTTATATTTCTGCCATTTTTTATGACTTCTTTATAGTGTGAGAAAGAGTTAAAATTTGTCAATTTTCATTTCTGCATGTGCCCCTATTGGGGAGAGTTTTCCTTACTTCCTGTCCCTGTAAAAGCCATACAATGAATGGGGGAACTGTTGTCAGAGAGATTGGTGTGCACAAACAGCAGTAAAAACATGGTCAAGGGTTCTAACTTCTAACCCTAACCCTAACCCTTCCCCACTCTACTAAAAATGTGTTTTTATTTTTTTCTCCTCCATTGGAGAGATTATCCATTATAAATTAAAACTTTTTGGCTTTAAACACATTAATGACCTGAAGAGAGCTGGGACCACAGTCTCAAAGAAAAATATTAGTAACACACTACGCCGTCATGGATTCAAATACTGCAGTGCACGCAAGGTCCCCCTGCTCAAGCCAGCACATGTCCAGGGTCATCTGAAGTTTGCCAGTGACCATCTGGATCATCCAGAGGAGGAATGGGAGAAGGTCATGTGGTCTGATGAGACAAAAATAGAGCTTTTTGGTCTAAACTCCACTCGCCATGTTTGGAGGATGAAGAAGGATGAGTACAGCCCCAAGAACACCATCCCCCACCGTGAAGCACGGAGGTGGAAACATCATTCTTTGGGGATACTTTTCTGCAAAGGGGACAGACGACTGCATCGTATTGAGGGGAGGATGGGTGAGGCCATGTATCGCGAGATTTTGGCCAACAACCTCCTTCCCTCAGTAAGAGCATTGAAGATGGGTCGTGGCTGGGTCTTCCAGCATGACAACAACCCGAAACACACAGCCAGGGCAACTAAGGAGTGGCTCCGTAAGAAGCATCTCAAGGTCCTGAAGTGGCCTAGCTAGTCTCCAGAGCTGAACCCAATAGAAAATCTTTGGAGGGAGCTGAAAGTCCATATTGTCCAGCGACAGCCCCGAAACCTGAAGGATCTGGAGAAGCTCTGTATGGAGGAGTGGGCCAAAATCCCTGCTGCAGTGTGTGCAAACCTGGTCAAGAACTACAGGAAATGTGTGATCTCTGTAATTGCAAACAAAGGTTTCTGTACCAAATATTAGGTTCTGATTTTCTGATGTATCAAATACTTATGTCATGCAATAAAATGCAAATTAATTGCTTCAAAATCATACAATGTGATTTTCTGGATTTTTTTAGATTCCATCTCTCACAGTTAAAGTATACCCATGATAAAAATTACAGACCTCTGCTTTGTAAGTAGGAAAACCTGCAAAATCGTCAGTGTATCAAATACTTGTTCTCCCCACTGTATAGTGTTAATGCGCGTTAATAGGTGCATTTAATAAGTGTTCAATGAGCATTAAAAACGCTCCCCCAAACAACCTATGCGTGTTTGTGATGCGGTTGACATATTATTAACTGTACTGTACTAACGCGCCACGTGCACATGCCGACGCGTTACCATAGACTTGAATGGAAGGAGTTGAAATACTTTTCAAACTTTCAAACTGGACATGAAGTGTCAATCTTGAAGCAAAGCCACGATAACGCTTCATGTTTTGATAAGGTAAACAGCACTGTGCTTTGTCCATAGTATCAACTGGAAAATAGGGGAGAAACCGCGCTAAATAAGAAAAACTACAGTTAAGTAAAATCAAGTGGAAAAATAGAAGCAGCAAACCTTCTGTGAACAAAAACAGAAAAAAACTTGGAAAAAATATAGGTAGCGCTACATACAATATAGTGAATATAATAGATGTGGTGAAAATAAACCCACATCTACAGGTGAGGTGATCAAATCCTGTTCCTGATATGAAAAATAATATATACAGTAATGGATAAATTAGGTAATTAAACTCAATATTTTAAGTGACATATCATAAGCATATTAGTGAAACAACAGTATACAGTAACACAATCTATGTCATGGATATGCAATTAGCGGACCTCCAGCTGTTGCAAAACTACAAGTCCCATCATGCCTCTGCCTCTGGGTGTCATGCTTGCTGCTGTCAGAGTCTCGCTATGCCTCATGGGACTTGTAGTTTGGCAACAGCTGGAGGTCCGCTAATTGCATATCCCTGATCTATGTGAATGGTCCCTTTTGGTTGGATAAAATGTTTGAAAAGTCTCTGTTTAACACCCGTGCAACGTACAGTCAATGTGACAAGAAAAATGAACAACTCCGTGAAGAATCTTCTCTTTGTAGCCAAAATACCACCACCAAAAGTAAAAGTGCCTGCTTACCAAAGGTCAATGATCCCCCGTTACAGAGGATTGCAAGGAGCCTTGATCAATCCGGGGTAGATAGAGAATCCAAAACAGCTTCCAAAGAGGTTCAGCCCACAGGTAGCCTATACAAGCCACTCAATAGCAATCCAAAAACGATCAGATTTCATGTGATGGACATGTAAGAAAAATGGAGGCCTCCCATAGTGTAAAAACGTTTTACATTTATTGAATAAAAAATATAAAAAAACACTTACAATGTGCAATAGTATAAAACAGCCTTAAGTCTGCGGTCCCGGCCAGACACACGCAGACAAGCCCATCCTGCCGGATGAAAAGAGGGTGGTGACGTTGACACGCCGCTCCGTTCCGCCCTACGACGTTTCGCAATAGAATTGCGTCTTCCAGGGGCCTGGATGACGCAATTTTGGAAGACGCAATTCTATTGCGAAATGTCGTAGGACGGAACGGAGCGGCGTGTCAACGTCACCACCCTCTTTTCATCCAGCAGGACGGGCTTGTCTGCGTGTGTCCGGCCGGGACCGCAGACTTAAGGCTGTTTTATACTATTGCACATTGTAAGTGTTTTTTTATATTTTTTATTCAATAAATGTAAAACGTTTTTACACTATGGGAGGCCTCCATTTTTCTTACATGTCCATCACATGAAATCTGATCGTTTTTGGATTGCTATTGAGTGGCTTGTATAGGCTACCTATGGGCTGAACCTCTTTGGAAGCTGTTTTGGATTCTCTATCCACCCCGGATTGATCAAGGCTCCTTGCAATCCTCTGTAACGGGGGATCATTGACCTTTGGTAAGCAGGCACTTTTACTTTTGGTGGTGGTATTTTGGCTACAAAGAGAAGATTCTTCACGGAGTTGTTCATTTTTCTTGTCACATTGACTGTACGTTGCACGGGTGTTAAACAGAGACTTTTCTAACCTTTTATCCAACCAAAAGGGACCATTCACATAGATTGTGTTACTGTATACTGTTGTTTCACTAATATGCTGATGATATGTCACTTAAAATATTGGGTTTAATTACCTAATTTATCCATTACTGTATATTTTATTTTTCATATCAGGAACAAGATTTGATCACCTGTAGATGTGGGTTTATTTTCACCACATCTATTATATTCACTATATTGTATGTAGCGCTACCTATATTTTTTCCATAGTATCAACTGCATAGGAAAATAAAAAAAAAAAACCCTCCAATGCCTGCTTTCAATGCCAGTGTGATCTAGGCCCAAAACCCATATTTTTTCAGAAAAAGCCATGTGAGTAAACATTTATGTCAGATTTTTATTTCTAACTATGACACATTTAGAGCTGAATTCCATGTATACATTTTAATTGCATAGTTGCATTGGTCCAACTTGGATCATTGTGAGTATGCATACTCCATACCTGTGGAATCCCTGTGAAAGCTAGAAATGTAGTCTCCACTACTACACTGATTGTTGTTGACTTCCGGGTCCAGCACTAAGCAACTGCTGCATAGTAACCACAAGGGCTCAGCACAGGTACAATTCGTAGAATGCCTTGCATTTCTCTCAGTGAAAGGCATTCTCTGATTAGAGGAGATTGATGCCTTGCATTCATTGAGAAAAAAGGCAAAAAAAATTGTGAATGACAACCTTAAGGATCAGTCAGCGCCCTGTGGTTACTATGCAGCATGGCAGCCACTCAGCATGATACTTGAAAGACAGTGAACATGTGCGGTGACAGTACCCATCATGTTTGCTGCACCTGATCATTATCAGTTACCGCAAAGGCATATAGAAAGCCATTGTTTTCTATGTGCCCCATTCATACTACACAGGTGTGATGTGCTGTGTGAAAAAAATGCAAACGCAGACATTGCTATTTGAAGACCATGTATGAAGTGTAAATTTGTTATATAAACTTAAAGAAAGAAAAGTAAACAGTACAATGCCCTGAAACAGTACATCACATCACTCCTCCTAGCTTGGCGCACTAACTCACTGCGGCTACTGTGAATAGACCCTTAGGGAAATTTTACATCACTTCCAGTTCCTGTGGCACTCTTAGGAGAAATGTACAGTGTAAGCATCATCAGAAGAGAAAGACACAGGCAGCAATAAAAGCATTGTCTGATATTTTACCCATCCTCACTCTACTAAAAATGTTATGCCCTGTACACACACGATCGGATTTCCGATGGAATAAAATCCGATGGAATTTTCAGTCGGAATTCCGATGAAGCTGACTTTCATCAGTCTTGCCTACACACCATCAGACAAAATTCAGACCGTCCAAAATGCCGTGACATACAACACATACAACGGCACTATAAAGGGGAAGTTCAAATCCAACGGTGCCACCCTTTGGGCTGCTTTTGCTGATTTCGTGTTACCGCGTGTTAGTAAAAGTTTGGTGTTAGCCGATTCGCGCTTTCATTTTCCGTGCTTTTCAGTCCGTTACAGCATGACGAATGTGCTATCTCCATTACGAACGCTAGTTTTACCAGAACGAGTGCTCCCGTCTTCTAATTTAGTCTGCGTGGATTTTTCGCAGATGGAGTTCCACACAGACAATCGGAATTTCCTATCGTTTTTTTTTCCATCGGAAAAATTTAAAACATGTTCTATTTTTTGACACCGAAGGAAAAAAGTCAGATGGGGCCCACACATGATCGGTTTTTCCGATAAAAAAGGCCATCGGACTCTTTTCATCGGAAAAAACTATCGTGTGTACAGGGCAGTAGGCTAGCCATAGACGGTGCAAATTTCTTTCCTGCAGCAACGGGTTGCAGGAAAGAAATTCGCACCATTGACCCATCAGCACAGACAGTGCTGACAGGGAAATCCCTCCTGTCGGCCTATTGTCTTCTCTCGGCAGGGGGGTGGGAGCGCACAGGGGAAGCCGTCCTCGCCGGGAGAAGACAGTGATTATCGCTAGAGGCTATAAATAAGAAGCAAATCCAGCAGGCTGGTTGTACCCAAGTTGATAGATTGGTATAACTTGGTATATTCGGCCTGCCCATTAATGGTTCAAATCTTGAACTGTGTATGGCTGGCCTTAGACAGCTTTTTCATCCTATTCCATAGCAAAAAAAAAAAAGTTCTAACCCTTCTCCACTATATCCATAACAAAATAAAAAAATTTGAGTGGAGTTGGACTATAATTCTGCCTTGGAATTCCAAATTCCAGGCAGGGTTATCCTTTTCTCACACCCCAAGTCCTGTCTTTGAAAGTGTTGGCTACAAAGGGGGAAGTAAATTATTGGCTTTCATGGTTACAGAACGATATAAGGTCAAATACTTCATAATACGAATGATGCAATGCTTACCATACTGTAATGCAAGATTGTTGTGGCCTGGATGTTTATATACAGACAAGCTACTAACATGGCTTTTGGCAATGGAGTCTCCTGACAGACTAGATGACTGCAATGCTCCTAATGAGAAGTTAAAGCGGAGTTCCACCCAATTTTTTTACTTTTTTTTATTCCACTCCTCACCCCCTTACATGCCACATTTGGCATGTCATTTTTTTGGGGGGGGAGTGGGGGCTTCAGTAGGAGTGGGACTTCCTGTCCCACTTCCTCCTTCCGCCCTGGGGTCGCCTAGGCGATACGTCATATCGCCTTGTGGCGGCTCCTCCCTGTAGGCGATCACCTGGGACGTGACAGGTCCCAGGCGATCGCCTGTCCACTCACAGAGCGCTGCACCGTTCGCGCATGCGCAGTGAGTGCCCGGCCGTGAAGCCGAAAGCTGTCACGGCCGGGTGCCCACACTGTGAATGGACGCGCCGGCGGAGGAGGGGGGAGAGGAGCGGAGCTCCAGGCGGCGCGTCGCTGGACAGTGGAGCAGGTAAGTGTATGTTTATTAAAAGCCAGCAGCTACACTTTTTGTAGCTGCTGACTTTTAATAAACATAAAAAAAGGGTGGAACTCCCCTTTAAGTGAGATGTAAGAACATCACGGTTCACTTTTACAAAGTGCTTAGGTAGTAATGCATAGGCTGAGTAAAGAGCTTGTGTGCTGGTAAATTAAGACAGGTTTGGCTTAGCTGGACTCTATAAAAAATATGTACATTAACAGCCATAGCTTTACAAAATACATTTTCAGTTCTCACACCTTGAATTTCTATTTGTAATTATGTTGTTAATAAAGTGGATAAATTATTTTAGATAAAGTAAAGCCTCGTACACACGATTGGATTTTCCGACAACAAATGTGTGATTGCAGGGTTTTGTCGGAAAATCCGACCGATTGTATGCTCCATCGGACAATTGTTGTCGGATTTTCCGACAACAAATGTTGGATATCATGCTTTCAAATTTTCCGACAGCAAATGTGTGCCGTCGGATTATCCGATCGTATGTACACAAGTCCGTCGGAAAAAAATCCAAAGTACAAACACGCATGCTCAGAAGCAATGCTAACCATAAGACAACATTAGCAGAAGTTGCCCAAAGGGTGGCGCTAAAGAGCTGAAAAACCACAATTTTTGTATTTGTTGGCTGACAAAGTGTTGCCGTCTGTATGCAGAACAAGTTCACGGCCAACGCACTTCGGACAAAATTCCACGGCTTTGTCCAACGGAAATTCGATCATGTGTATGAGGCTTAAGGGAGGGTTATAATCCTTGTCATTATTTTTTGCCTTGTGTCTCATTGGGAGATTTTCCTTCATTTCCTGTCCCATAACCAAAACAGGAAGTGAGAGAAAATCCCTCCAATGTAGGGGAATACCTGGTTGTCACGAGAGTCACCAGAACTAGTATCCCCGTTATAAGATTTCCCATCTATTTCTGTTCTGGTGACAACCCAAAATGTGGACATTTCTTTCACTTTCACTCTGGGTGATAACTATAAACAGGACAGATAGAGTGGGTGGACACAGACAGCAATAAAATCCTGACAAGTGTTTTAACCCCTCTCCACTTTATCCACATCTTCAATTATACTTGAAATGCAGACCCTCCTTTTAACCCCCTTAGCGGTATTCCCGAGTCTGGTTCGGGGCGAGTTTTTAATGCTAAAAGCGGTAACCCCCGAGCCAGACTCGGGCTGCATCGGAGCATCGGAGCATGTTCCCTGGATCCTGCGATGTCCTCCCGCAGTGTGTGCGAGCCGTGTCTCGCTCAATCCACGTTGCGGCGCACGGGGATGGAGTTCGGCGCCAAATTCAAAAAGTGAAAAACACAGTATAGATACAGTATACTGTAATCTTACAGATTACAGTACTGTATGTAATAATTACACATCCCCTTTGTCCTTGTGGTCTGTCCAGTGTCCTGCATGCAGTTTTATATTATAAAAGGAGTTTTGTAAAGCTAGAGATAGATGGGTAGCATTTGGAATGAAAACTCATAGGAAAAGAATGTTCTAAGAAAGGTTTCTCATTTTTGTAATCATTAGTGGGTCAAATCAATGTTCGTTTTCAACCACAGTAATGAGAATTTAAAGAAGCAGGATGGAAAAATGTTCTGGAATGAATACATTTATAACAGTGTATGTGGTTTTCGTTGGGTAAAGTCTATTCATTCCAAAATGAAATGCTAAAAGTAAACAAAATCTTTCAAACAACATACGAATGTTCTGAGAATTTTTGTGTGAATTTTTCTAAGACTTTTCATTCAAAATTCTATCCATTTACTCTGCTCTAAGGTGGGTTTGTAAATTTTTAAATTACTTGATGCCTAAGGAGAGTTTATTACTAATTAGAAGAGCCTTTTTTAGTTTAATAATGTGCTACCATTCTGCGACTTTTTTTTTGTTTTTTGTTTTTTTAAATAGCCCATATAAATGCACTAAAGGGTTAATTGACTCAATGCCAGTATTTTAGTGTTTGCTAAATCCTGGAGAGCTAAACCACCTCATTGTTTCCAAGATTTTTGGGGGAAATTTCTGCTTTTGAGTTTCTAAGTTTGCACATGTTCTGTGGCCATTATGAGGGGTCCCCAAGCTTCCTGTTTGACTCCTGTTGTTATTTATTTCTTATTATGGTGAATGCAATAAGAGGGGCTGGAATGAGCAAGGCCCCTTTCACACAGGTGCCTTCCATTCTTATCAGCAGGGGATCTGTGAGCTGATCCCCTGCTTATCTGAGCAGAGCGGGCAGATGACAGGTCCAAATCCTGCAGAGCCCACTCTGCTCTATAGGCAGCAGATCCGATCCACCTAGACCAGTGGTTCTCAACTCCTGTCCTCAGGACCCACTAACAGGCCAGATTTTAAGTATTACCTTGGTGAGATGCAGACTAGAATACTGCAATCCCTGAGCAGCAAATTATATCACCTGTGATGCATTTCAGTTATCTTGCAAACCTGGTCTGTTGGTGGGCCCTGAGGACTGGAGTTGAGAACCACTGACCTAGACGGAGGAGAATGTATCCTCTTCCATTTATTTTTCTTTCTCGTACATCACGGGACACAGAGCGACATAGTCATTACTAATGGGTTATATAGATACCTTCAGGTGCTGGCACTGGCAACTTCCAAAACCGGAAGTACCCTCCCCTATATAAGCCCCTCCCATCCGGGAGCACCTCAGTTTTTTGCCAGTGTCTAAGGTGTTGGCCAAGAAGAAACATGTGTTTTTCACTGAGCTTGCGTACAGGTTCTTTTGGGCCTCAGTAAGCTATTCCGGATCCGACCAAAAAAGCTTCATAGCTAAACGGTCGGTACCCGGGCCTTGCAGAGAAGAGCAAGGTTTTGCCTGTAATGCTTCTCTTAGGAGAGCTGGACCCTGGGATCCAGAGCTCTGGTCATACCCACGACCAAGATGTTTTCTGTGCAGGGTGCTATACAGGTCCAGGGGAGTGGAATCCTTGGGAACCCGGTCCCTGAAGGTTTGATTACAATGCCTGCCGTGATAGGTGAAGTTTGGGCTTCTGTGGACCAAACAGAGTCCTGCGGCGAGGAAAAGGTAAGTGGGGGCCCTCGGGAACTTGGTTCTATTGAGGGACCCCCAAGCCTATTTTGTCTTTCTGCCTGTTACCTAAGGTATTCCCGCTAATATTCTGTGTATGCCTGTTACTACTGAGAAAATGTAAAAATTTTAATAGTAGGCAAGAAAAAAAAAAAAAAAAATGTAAGACCGCGGTACCTGTGTTAGACACTAGAGGCCGCTATGGTTCTTTTTCTTGTAATGTGGATTTTTTTCGTCCAGAATCAAATCCAGGCAGTTGGTATGTTCTCTCCTGGGAAGCTGTCTCCTCTGCCCTGTTGCTGCGCTCATCCATCCCCGGGCCCTGCGGCAAAGGGACCCTGGCTCCCATCTAGCTCCTTGTTGTTTTCAAAAAAGGCGCCGAAGGCGCATGTGCCCGCGCGCGTGCGCGTGCACGCGCCTCTATTCATAGAGGCGATCTGGAAAAAGGGGCGGAGCGGGTGGATGACGCTCAGGTGTGCGCCGCGGCGCTACTGCGCATGTGCGGGCATCCAGCGTGTTTTAAAGCACATTATAGCTGGCTATTGAAGTGCACAGACAGAGCTAGCAACAGTATAAAGGCACACAGAGGCGGTTGATGCAGGCATCCCCTAGAAAGGCACTTTAGTAGACACCAACTGTGATATAGCAGCAATTGTGCTAGACTATTCTCAGTAAAAGTGGTGTATTACGGCTGGAATACCTCAGCTTTAGGCTTAGGAATATGCCGTCCAGAAGCTCCGGAACTGAATCTTCCAGGAAGCGAAGGGGGTCTCATCGGGCTCTGAGGATCTTGGGCATGCTTCTGCTGCACCAGTCTCCCCTGAAGTTCAGAGGTAAGTGACCGTAGAGACCCCGCAGGGGTACTTGGTACTGTGGCTGTCCTCAGTTCACCTGCTCCTGTGTATGTAACAGAGGAGGTTTTTTCCTCAGCTCTGGGAGGATTAGAGAGAGATTGTCAACATTGATCGCTGCCTCCCTGTCAGGGAAAGCACGCCCCATCTCCGTCTCCTCCTTCAGAGTGCCTGTTAGCAGAGCAACAGTCCCATACAGGGATCGACCTGCCTGAAGGGGATCAGGATGAGGTTGATTCTGTTATAGAGGAATCAACAGTGGGGGAACCTTTTCTCAGCATCTCAAGCTGAAAGATTATGGGTTCAGTCTCTGACTAACATGGTCCGATCAGCATTAAAAATGCACCTTGCGGAACCATCAACCACTACTGTATCCTCGTTGGGGTCGCTAGAAGCCCCCAGACTGTCTGTTCTTTTCCACTTCACCCTTTACTGAAAGGGCTTATTTACCAAGATTGGGAACGTCCTGAGAAAATATTTATTCCCCCAAGAGATTTCCGGTGGTCTATCCCATGGAGGATAAGTTCATCAAAAAAAAATGGAAGGTCCCTTCAGTGGACGCAGCCATCTCTTGTATGTATAAATCACTGACATGTCCAGTGGATAATGTCCAAATGTTCAAGAACCCAATAGATAAAAGATTGGAGTCCTTATGAAAGTCTGCTTCTTTCTACAGCAAGCTTGGTGACACAACCAGCAGTAGCAGCTATTGGGGTCTGCTAAGCAGTGAAGGATCAGTTGAAACAGGTCTTGAGGGACTTGACAGATCAGCGGGCCTTGCCCTAGCTGATCTACCTAGAGCCTTAGGCTTTGCGGTTGACGCCATAAAGGATTCAGTCCATCAGGCCTCCCGCCTTACGCTGTCTATAGTACATATGCGTAGGCTTCTATGGCTCAAAAACTGGTCTGCTGAAGCTCCCTGTAAAGAATGGCTGGTTAGCGTCCCATTTCAGGGTGAACGCTTATTCAGGGAAAACCTGGACAAATATATCCAGAAAATTTCCAGCGGTAAAAATACGCTCTTGCCGGTTAAAAACAGAGTTAGAGGTCCCTCTTTAAGAGGCCTGCTTCTCCAGTCCCTGGGGCATCGGCTGTTTAACAGTTCCGACGGCCTCCTCGGTCAATTCCCGGGGGTAAAAAACAGGGACAATAGCAGGGTAATGAGAAACCCTGGGTCAGGGGAGGTACAAAACCTCCCCCAAAGTTAAATTCATTAAAGGGTTGCCCCCACTCAGTCAGGTGGGGGGAGGACTCCAGTTGTTCGCAAGAGACCTGGCGGGACACGATCAAAACAGATAGGTGCTCTCCGCAGTATGTTTGGGATACAGTTTGGAGTTAAAAGACTCTCCTCCTTCCCATTTTTTGAGGTCAAACGTGCCAAGGGATCCCCGGAAGAGAGAGTCCCTCCTGTTGGCACTAGAACAACTATTGCTCCAAGGAGTAATTATGGAGGTTCCCCTGGAAGAATGAGGGTTCGGGTTTTACTCAAACCTCTTTACAGTCCCGAAGCAAACGCGGACGGGAGGCCCATATTCTAAAAGGGCTATACAAATTCCTGTATATCAGGACTTTCCGATGGAGTCGATCCGATCGGTGGCCACTGCCCTACAAGGGGAGGATTGGTTAGCCGCGATCGACATCAAAGATGCTTATTTGCACATTCCAACTTTCCAGTCCACCAAAAATTTCTACGCTTTGCAGTAGAAGGGCGCCATTTTCAGTTCAGAGCCTTACCCTTTGGTTTGGCCACAGCACCACGAGTGTTTACAAAAATTCTGGCCCTTTATTGGCCAATCTAAGAACACAAGGTGTAATGATAATGGCATATCTAGATGACTTGTTGCTGATAGACCACTCAGTGAAAAAACTAGACGTGGTCGTTCACAAGACAATCAAGTATCTGGAATCTCACGGTTGGATTATCAACCGAGACAAGTCAGCCCTAAAAACCAGTCAAAAGTCTGGAATACTTGGGGCTAAGGTTGGATTCAGGCCAGAGAAAAATATTCTTGCCTCAAGGAAAGGTGTTGTCTTTGAAAGATTTGATCCACTTAGTGGGTACAAAAAAGACAGCCGTCCATACGCCTGTGCATGAGGCTGCTGGGAAAAATGGTGGCATCATTCGAAGCAGTACCCTACGGTTAATTCCATTCAAGGAATTTGCAAGGGGCCATACTGTCAGCCTGGAACAAAAAAGTTCAGGCCCTAGACTTACAATGTCCTTGTCCCCTTCCGTTCGCAAGAGCCTCCGTTGGTGGTTGGTTCCCCAAAATCTGGATAAAGGGAAATCCTTCAGTCCGATTTCTTGGAAGGTGGTCACTACAGATGCCAGCCTTATAGGCTGGGGAGCAGTACTGGAGCAATGGTCTCTCCAGGGCAGATGGTCGGATGCAGAAAAGGCCCTGCCCATCAATCTCTTAGAGATACGAGCAGCCCGGTATGCCCTAGTAGCATGGACATCCAAACTCCAAGGGTCCCCTGTCAGAATTCAATCAGACAATGCCACAGCAGTGGCATATATCAATCATCAGGGGGGCACCAGGAGTCGTGCAGCCCAGAGGGAAGTAAATTTAATCCTGAAATGGGCAGAAAGATATGTCCCAGCCATATCTGCGGTATTTATTCCAGGAGTGGAGAATTCGAAGGCGGACTTTCTAAGTCGCCAGCAATTATGCCCAGAGGAATGGTCCCTTCACCCCGAGGTTTTCTGGACAATATGTCAGCGGTGGGGAACATCGGATGTAGATCTTCTAGCATCCAGATTCAACGCAAAGGTGGACAGGTTTGTCTCTCGGACAAGGGATCCCCTAGCTTGCGGCTCGGATGCCCTAGTGTTCCCTTGGGATCAGTTCAAGCTGATATATGCATTCACACCGCCACAATGGTTACCTCGATTACTCCGCAGAATCAGGGTAGAAAAGAAACCAGTGATTCTGGTGGCTCCAGCGTGGCCCCGAAGAGCGTGGTACGCGGAGATGGTAAAATGTCAGTGGGGAGTCCTTGGTCTCTCCCACGTCGTCCGGACCTGCTTTCGCAAGGACCGATATACCACCCTTCCTTACCAGCCCTAGGTTTGACGGCCTGGATATTGAAGCCCACATTCTAAAAAAGAGAGGGCTCTCTAATCCTGTGGTATCTACCATGATCAATGCCAGGAAGCCGGTATCCAGGCAGATCTACTATAGAATCTGGAAGGCGTACATCGCGTGGTGTGAGGCCAAGAAATGGCATCCACATAAGTACGTAATAGGTAGGAGTCTGGACTTCCTACAGTGGGCTGTAGATAGGAAGCTTGCCTTGAGTACTATCAAAGGTCAGTTTTCGGCCTTGTCAATATTTTTTCAAAGGCCCTTGGCTTCGCATTCACTAGTCAAAGCCTTTAGATAAGGAGTGATGCGTATTAGTCCTCCGGTTAATATTCCCATATGTCCATGGGATCTAAACCTGGTTCTGTCGGTTCTACAGAAACAACCATTTGAACCATTACAGCATAGTTCCTTGGTTCTTCTCACCAGGAAATTGTTTTTTCTAGTAGCCATTTGTTCGGCTAAAAGAGTGTCGGAATTAGCAGCTATGTCCTGTAAAGAGCCATATCTGGTTATCCATAAGGACAGAGTAGTGTTACGTCCTCATCCAGCCTTTCTTCCTAAGGTGGTATCAAGGTTTTCATTTGAACCAAGATGTGGTTCTTCCTTCTTTTTTCCCCAAACCTAGTTCGGTAGAGGAAAAGTTATTGCATTCTTTGGATGTAGTAAGAGCAGTTAACGCTTATTTAAAAGCCACTGCTCAGATTCGCAGAACGGATACTTTGTTTATTCTGCCGGAAGGCCCCAGAAAGGGTCAGGCAGCGTCAAAATCTACTTTAGCCAAGTGGATTCAACAGGTCATTATGCAAGCCTATGGCTTAAGAAGGAGACCGCATCCGTTCAAAGTTAGAGCGCACTCCACGAGAGCAGTTGGAACTTCATGGGCAGCGCATCACCAGGCCTCCCTGGCTCAAATCTGTAAGGCCGCAACATGGTCTTCAGTACACACGTTTACTAGGTTCTACCAGGTGGACGTTAGAAGTCAGGAGGATGTCGCCTTTGGGCGCAGTGTGTTGCAGGCCGCAAAAGATCCTCATGTCTGATAGCGCTCAGCTTATGTATGGTGTATCCCCCCCCCTCGTTGGGCATTGCTTTAGGACATCCCATTAGTAATGACTATGTCGCTCTGTGTCCCGTGATGTACGAGAAAGAAAATAGGATTTTTATAACAGCTTACCTGTAAAATCCTTTTCTTGGAGTACATCACGGGACACAGAGCTCCCACCCCTCTTTTGGGGACACTTATTGCTTTGCTACAAAACTGAGGTGCTCCCGGATGGGAGGGGCTTATATAGGGGAGGGTACTTCCAGTTTTGGAAGTTGCCAGTGCCAGCACCTGAAGGTATCTATATAACCCATTAGTAATGACTATGTCGCTCTGTGTCCCGTGATGTACTCCAAGAAAAGGATTTTACAGGTAAGCTGTTATAAAAATCCTATTTTTTTATGAATTGGATCGTATTGGAGGTAGGCGGGTGTAAATGGACACAAGTCCATTTACATCCGCTAGTCTATACGGGGTCCCGATCAGGTCCACCTGAAAAGCTGACATGCGGACCTGATCAGAACAGTCATGTGAAAGGGACTTAAATGGAAACCTGTAATAAGAGAAATACTGTTGCTATAGACTTATGTTTCTAAAAATACCAGTTGGCTTGCTTTAATACTGATCCTTTTGTTTAGTACTATGACCTATTCACTCAGAAGAAGCATACAGAGGAGAAATTCTGACTTTCCTTATCTGTATACTTGTACTGCATCAGTGAATCAGAATGTATTGTAGCCAGAGAATCAACATAACAGTCTGACAACTAGCAAATGAGGTCAAGAATGACAGCCCTATATAATAAAGGTGAAATAACTGCGCTAAATGTGAAACAATATGAAAAAATAGTACAAGCAGTAACTCATCTGTGAGATATCAGCACAGTCCCATTTGCACATGGTGTTGGGGGCGGAGCCTCTCGGGCCCCTTCAGGGGTATATATTGGAGGTTTGCACAGCATGGATCTCATTGTTTGCTTTCTTTCACTGAGGACAGACACACAAGTGCAGGTCCTTCCCTTGGAATTTACTACTCTTAGACCTACTTCACCAAGGTATACTTTTATATGTTTATATATTACTCGCTGCAAGCATTTACATGCAACTTGTTTTCTCATCACAGTCCTCACCACACACCTGTATTTCATTCCATTTACACTCTCTTTCACTCATCACTTTCCTCTCTGATCTTTCCTTAATCATACTAGTCAATCTGGTATTTTTTCACTCTCCCCCTCAGTCTCCATACTCTAACCATTCTTGGCTCATGTCTTTTATACATGCAAAGACACATATGTTACCATATACTCGTATACTCCCATATTTTAATTATTCAATATACATATTTTTATTTAGAGCCAACATTCCTCTTGGATTCACTGACACTCTTGGGGTTACACCTATTCCATCCATGCTGGGCCTTCCTTCCGTTTGACTCCGATTTGGAGCTTTGTTTGGCTCCGCCTCCTCAGCTCCCTGGTGAGACAGTCGCTGCCGCCGTTTGAGCTTCACCCCCGCTGTCCTTTGGCAATGTCCAGTGGTGAGTATGGGGTTTTCCATATTCAAGGCCCCCCCCCTGTGCCTTCATATCATGCTTTATACTATATCACTCTCATTTTAGGTACACTACGTGCATCCACCCCTGAAGAGCGAGCCAAGCCTCGCGAAACGCGTCGGGTTACTTTTGATGCCTATGTGTTTACATAATTACTGTCAGATACTCGCAATATCATTTTACCTAATTTATATTGGTCTTGTATTTTGTATGAATTGGCCCATGTTCATGACATTAATGTATGTACTGCTTTTTACCTGAATAAATATACACTGCAATTATTCTTGCGATTTTTTTTATTGGCCTAACAGTGCTCACCTCACTCAAAGTCCCAAGGGCGAATCTCTCTTCTTTTTTTCATGAAATTCAGGGATGGAGGTGTGTCACTGGTGACACCAGACCCTTCTTTTTTCTTTTGTCTCAAGGATACCCGGGTGGAAGACACCCAATAGCCCAAAACTGGTCTGTGGTCACACTCGCCAATAAAAACAAAAACATACATATATGTATGGATTTTACATTTTTATCATGCACTAGCCATTTGTTATTCCAACATATCCAATAACATCTCGCATTGGACTTTTATCCCAATCCAGCTGGTGTGGTGTTCTCTGTTGGCGGCGGTGCTACTTCATTTCTCCCTGGGAGCTGCGATGTGCATTATAAGGGGGACCTTTGTCCCCTGCTGTCCCCGCCTGCCCCCTTTTTGAGCGGACGGGGCCACTTGCACATCGGCACCATGTTAATGCGTCGGCCGCGCGATGTCTGCGATTTTGCAGCATCGCTGTGGCTGCAGGCATTACTACCATCAAGATGGTCCTGGGAGTGTCTTGGCTCACACACCGCCTTCTTGATGGTTGGTGGGTTTAGGCACTCGTTTGCTGGTCATTTGCACATGGTGTTGGGGGCGGAGCCTCTCGGGCCCCTTCAGGGGTATATATTGGAGGTTTGCACAGCATGGATCTCATTGTTTGCTTTCTTTCACTGAGGACAGACACACAAGTGCAGGTCCTTCCCTTGGAATTTACTACTCTTAGACCTACTTCACCAAGGTATACTTTTATATGTTTATATATTACTCGCTGCAAGCATTTATATGCAACTTGTTTTCTCATCACAGTCCTCATCACACACCTGTATTTCATTCCATTTACACTCTCTTTCACTCATTACTTTCCTCTCTGAACTTTCCTTAATCATACTAGTCAATCTGGTATTTTTTCACTCTCCCCCTCAGTCTCCATACTCTAACCATTCTTGGCTCATGTCTTTTATACATGCAAAGACACATATGTTACCATATACTCGTATACTCCCATATTTTAATTATTCAATATACATATTTATATTTAGAGCCAACATTCCTCTTGGATTCACTGACACTCTTGGGGTTACACCTATTCCATCCATGCTGGGCCTTCCTTCCGTTTGACTCCGATTTGGAGCTTTGTTTGGCTCCGCCTCCTCAGCTCCCTGGTGAGACAGTCGCTGCCGCCGTTTGAGCTTCACCCCCGCTGTCCTTTGGCAATGTCCAGTGGTGAGTATGGGGTTTTCCATATTCAAGGCCCCCCCCCTGTGCCTTCATATCATGCTTTATACTATATCACTCTCATTTTAGGTACACTACGTGCATCCACCCCTGAAGAGCGAACCAAGCCTCGCGAAACGCGTCGGGTTACTTTTGATGCCTATGTGTTTACATAATTACTGTCAGATACTCGCAATATCATTTTACCTAATTTATATTGGTCTTGTATTTTGTATGAATTGGCCCATGTTCATGACATTAATGTATGTACTGCTTTTTACCTGAATAAATATACACTGCAATTATTCTTGCGATTTTTTTATTGACCTAACAGTGCTCACCTCACTCAAAGTCCCAAGGGCGAATCTCTCTTCTTTTTTTCAATATTGTATACAGTGCCTTGAAAAAGTATTCATAAGCCTTGAAATTTGTCACATTTTGTAATGTTACAACCAAAAATGCAAATGTATTTTTGGGGATTTTATGTGATAGACCAACATAAAATGGCACATAATTTTGAAGTTGAAGTAAAATGATATTTTTTTTTTACTAATACATATCTGAAAAGTGTGGCGTGCATTTGTATTCAGCCCCCTAACTCTGATACCCATAACTAAATTCTAGTGGATCCAATTAACTTCAGAAGTCACCTAATTAGTAAATAGAGTCCACCTGTGTGTATTTTAATTTCAATATAAATACAGCTGTTCTGTGAAGCCCTCAGAGGTTTGTTAGAGAACCTTGGTGAACAGACAACAAAATGAAGGCCAAGGAACACACCAGACAGGTCAGGGATAAAGTTGTGGGGAAGTCTAAAGCAAGATTCGATTATAAAAAATCTTAAGCTTTGAACATCTCACGGAGCACTGTTCCATCCACTATCCGAAAGTGGCAAGAGTATGGTATAACTGTAAATCTACCAAGACATGGTCGTCCACCTAAACTGACAGGGCGGGCAAGGAGAGCATTAATCAGAGAAGCAGCCACAGGACAACTATTAGTCATGCACCCCACAAATCTGGCCTTTATGAAAGACTGGCCAGAAGAAAGCCATCGTTGAAAGAAAGCCATAAGAAGTCCCGTTTGCAGTTGGCAAGAAGCCATGTGGAGGACAGAGCAAACATGTGGAAGAAGGTGCTCTGGTCAGATGAGAAGATGAGACCAAAATTTAACTTTTTGGCTTAAAAACAAAATGCTATGTGTGGCGGAAAACTAACACTGCACCCTAAACACCATCCCCTCTGTGACAAAAGTTGGTGGCAGCATAATGCTGTGGGTGTGCTTTTCTTCAGCAGGGACAGGGAAGCTGGTCAGAGTTAATGGGAAGGTGGATGGAGCCAAATACAGAGAAATCTTAGAAGAAAACCTGTTAGAGTCTGTAAAAGACATGAGACTGGGGCGGAGGTCCACTTTCCAGCAGGACACCACCCCTAAACATACAGGCAGAGCTACACTGGAATGGTTGAACTGGAACAAAGCATATTCATGTGTTAGCATGGCCCAGTCAAAGGTCAGACCTGAAACCAATTGAGAATCTGTGGCAAGACTTGAAAATTGCTGTTCACAGACACTCTCCATCCAATCTGACAGAGCTTGAGCTAATTTGCATAGAAGAATGAGCAAAAATGTTACTCTCTAGATGTGCAAAGCTGGTAGAGACATACCCGAAAAGACTTGCAGCTGTAATTGCAACGAAAGGTGGTTCTACAAAGTATTAACTCAGGGGGCTGAATACAAATGCACGCCACACTTTTCACATATTTAGTTGTAAAAAAATGTGTAAACCATTTATAACTTTCCTTTTACTTTACAATTATGTGCCACTTTGTGTTGGTCTATCACATAAAATCCCAATAAAATACATTTACGTTTTTGGTTGTAACATGACAAAATGGGGAAAATTTCAAGGGGTATAAATACTTTTTCAAGGCACTGTAACTATACTGAGTTGCGCTAGTTAAAAAAAATATATGTAGCGGGGTCTCCGTTGAGGCCCCATGGACTACATTACCCAGAACCCCGTTTGGCACCCAAGGTGCATTGTGCCGCCGCAGAGACTCATGGGTGGGGTATAAAAGGGGAGGGCGAGGCTAAGCCTGGCCTCTTTGGACACCACGCTGCTAGCAAGAGGACTCCCTGTGCGGACCTGCTACAAGTGTAAGGCCCGAGGCCTGGGCCTTGTGCAACTCCAAAGAGCCTTCCACCCCACTGCGGAGCCTGTGTGGCACCTGATATCTACTTGCCTCGCGGACATCAGTTGGACCAGAGACCCGGCTGTTGCAGACCCGGATCCAAGGGTCGTAGAAAAAGAGGGACCGAAGAAGGAGTTGTTCCCGGATACCTCAGCACCCACTCCCCTACAAGATTGGGGGGATGCGATTTGTTTTAACTGCGGAGGAATTGGCCATGTTGCGAAAGTATGTTCCAGTCCCAAGAAAAAGAAGATACATAATCGCAAGCCGGCGGAAAACTCCAGAGGGCCCCGGTGAAAGAGTCAACCGGGTGCCCATCATCTCCAGTGAGCTCCATTGGACCCAAACTGAATGAGAAGCCTAGAAGGAAAGGGGGCAAACCCCCTCAGAAGAGGAACAGTGTTCCTCAGCGGGAATATACACCTAAAAAGAGGAATATTGTCCCTCAGCGGGAACATACACCTAAAAAGAGGGGGGATATCAATGCATACCGAGCCCAAGAGGGACTAAAGTCAACAGCCGAATACAAGAAGGAAAATTCCAAGGGAAAGTGTAGGGATCAACAGAAAGAGACCCCTCTGAGGTCATATCCAGAAAAACTGGTAGGCCCCTCCCCCGTAGTACCTATTCAGGTGGAGGGGGTCTACACAAGAGCCATCTTGGATACTGGGGCGCAAGTGACCTTATTATACCGGGACTTCTATGATAAACATATGAGTCATCTACCCATCCAGAAAATTGAAGATTTGGAGATATGGGGAATCGGAACACAGAGTTTCCCTTACGATGGTTACTTGCCCATAAAACTGACCTTCGACCCCTCAGTAGCCAGGAAGGCTGAAGTGTTCGATACCCTGGCAGTGGTGTGCCCCCGACCGCCTGGAGCCAACAAGAGCTCCCTAATCATAGGGACCAACACGGACACGAAGAATCCCGCTGTCACCAGAATCCACCCAATGTTGAAGACAGCCTACCAGCGACTAGTCTTAGAAAAGTAGGCCCCAGAAGAGGGGGTGGGAAAAGTCTGGAGACTGGGGAAGAAAGGAATAGTATTGCAGCCCGATGAGGTAACCTGTCTCAGAGCCACTGTGAAGCTTACTTGGGAGCAACCTGGCCCCTTTGTCATGTTGGAACCAGACCCCCAGGAAGAATACTCAGGCTTAGAAGTGATCCCAGAAATAGTTCCGGTAAGAGCTTTGAAGAAGGCACACTGTAAGGTGCCGGTGAGCGTCAGGAATACCACGGGTGCCCCCAATGGAGATCCCCGCCAGGATGTTGCTGGCAGTGAGAAAGGACTATCTGGGAGAAGCTCTGCATGGAGAACCCGAACCTGCCAAGGGCCTGGAAAGAGAGGGCAAGGGACCAGTTGACCAGATGGAGGAAGATTTTCTCTAAAGATGAGTTCGATGTAGGGTGTGCGAAGAGTGCCACCCATCGAATCCGCCTCCAGGAAGACAAGCCTTTTAGGGAGAGAGTCAGGCGAATTCCTCTAGCCGACCTTGAAGACCTGAGAGAACAGCTCGCCGAGCTCAAGCGAACCGGTGTTATCCGGGAATCTAGAAGCCCCTATGCCTCTCCGATAGTGGTGGTCAGGAAGAAGAATGGGTCGTTGAGGTTGTGTATAGACTACAGGACTCTCAACAGGAGAACGATACCCGACCAGTATACCACCCCGAGGATAGAGGATGCTCTACAGAGTTTGTCCGGAGCCAGGTGGTTCAGTGTCATGGACCTTAAGAGCGGATACTACCAGATCCCTATGCATCCGGAAGATAAGGAGAAGACAGCCTTCATAACCCCTGTGGGATTCTGTGAATTTGACCAGATGCCCCAAGGTCTGTCTGGAGCCCCTGCCACCTTTCAACGCCTCATGGAGAAAACCGTAGGAGACATGAACCTCATCAAAGTCCTAGTGTACCTAGATGACATCATCGTCTTTGGGAAGACTCTAGAGGAACATGAGGAGAGACTGGAAAAAGTCTTGAGAAGGCTCAGTGAAGAGGGACTCAAGCTTTCACCAGAGAAATGCCAGTTCTACCAGTCATCAGTCAACTATCTGGGGCACAGTGTCCGAGGAAGGGGTAGCCACAGACCCCGGGAAGCTGGAGGCAGTTACCTCCTGCCCACGGCCCACCACTGTGACAGAACTCAGGTCCTTTTTGGGGTTCTGCTCCTACTATAGGAGGTTCATAGAGGGGTTTGCACGTATTGATAGACCCCTGAATGAACTGTTAAAGACAGAGGGAGAAGAGGATGACTCGGGTCCCAGGAAGCCGGGGGAGTCAGTCGAAGATCAGTGGAATGGGAAGTGTGAAGAGGCCTTCCAAATGCTGAAGAAGAGCATAACCACTGCCCCTGTCTTGGCCTATGCAGACCCAAAGAAACACTATAAACTCCATGTAGATGCCAGTCATGACGGTCTGGGAGGAGTGCTCTTCCAGGAGCATGAAGGGCAACTGCGACCCGTTGCATATGTGAGCAGAAGTTTGACCCCCTTAAAAAAAAACTACCCCACTCATAAGTTGGAGTTCCTGGCCCTCAAGTGGGCTGTAGTCGATAAACTTAAAGACTATCTGTATGAGGCAGAATTCACTGTGAAAACTGACAACAACCCCCTTACTTATCTTTTCACCACAGCAAAGCTGGATGCCACAGGCCATCGATGGCTGGCTGCACTGTCAGGATTTAATTTCAGCCTGAAATACAGACCTGGGGCTGGCAATCGAGATGCAGATGCCCTGTCTAGAAGGTCTCATACTTCCACCAGCAGCAAAGAGGACTGGACCCAAGTGGCACCGGACGGGGTGCGGGCCCTATGTCAAGGGGCTGAACTCCAGGCCAGTGGTGGGTCCAGAGCGGAAGAGATAGGGGTTACAGCGGTGGGGGTCCCCAAACAATACTGTGGAGTAATTCAGATAGAGGAAGATGACTTTCCTAAGCTGTCCAAAAAAGAATTGAGATGTGACCAATTGGAAGACCCTTTGGGGAAATTGGCCCTGGAGGCCCTGGAAAGTCAGGATCCAGATAGACTCTTGCATCACCCTTCAAAGGAAGCTCGCCTGTTGCAGAAGGAGTGGGACAGGCTGCAGGTACATCAAGGGGTGGTCTATCGAAGGGGCCCCTCTGATGACCTGGAAGACAAATGGCAACTGTTTCTACCCGAGAAACACAGAGAGACTGTCTTGGTCGCCTTACACGACAACCATGGTCATTTAGGAGCTGAAAGGACCTTTCAACTCGTCAGAAGTCGGTTCTATTGGCCCTGCATGAGGGCTGAAGTAGAGGAATACTGCCACTCATGCGCACGCTGCATTCAGCGAAAAACTTTACCCCATCAAGCTGCCCCAATGGGCCACCTGCAAAGTCAAGGCCCATTGGATTTGGTATGCATTGATTTTCTCTGCCTCGAACCCAACTTGAGTGGACTAGGAAATGTTCTGGTGATAACCGACCATTTCACCCGGTATGCCCAGGCCTTCCCAACCACGGACCAGAAGGCTTCCACCGTGGCCAAAATACTTATGGAAAAATACTTTGTGCACTATGGGCTACCAGAGCGTCTCCACTCGGATCAAGGGAGGGACTTTGAAAGTCGGCTGATCCGGAAGTTCCTGGACTCCTTAGGGATCAAGAAGACCAGAACCACCCCCTACCACCCACAAGGGGATGCTCAGCCGGAGAAGTTCAACCGAACCCTACTCAACATGCTGGGGACTTTAAGTAGCGAAAAGGAGCAGCACTGGAGCAAGCACATAGCAGCAATTGTGCATGCTTACAACAGTACAACAAGTGACGCTACAGGGTACTCTACCTATCGACTTATGTTTGGGAGAGAAGCAAGACTACCCGTAGACCTGGCCTTTGGCATCTCCATAGACCATTCCTCAACCGCTTCCCACAAAGGATATGTGGACAGGCTGAGTCACAGTTTAAAGTTGGCCTATGAGCAGGCCCAAGCAGCTTCGGATCAAAGGGGAGCCCGCAACAAGAGAAACTTTGACCTAAAGGTCCGGATTCAGGATCTGCAACCTGGGGACAGAGTGCTGCTATGGAACTTAGGAGTCCTTGGGAAGCATAAGCTTGCAGACAGATGGAGACCCGAGCCGTATGTTATTTGCAAGAAGCTACCCGGCCTGCCAGTCTACCAACTGAAGCCAGAGGGGAAAGTAGGGCCATTGAAGACTTGGCACCGGAACCACATACAAGGATTCCCCTGAGCCAACTTCCATCCTGGATACTCCTAGGCCAAATACCCAGTTCCAGGCATCTCGGTCTGAAGAAACAGATGTTTCTGAACCTAGTGAGGATGAGAGGGAAGAGCTAGAATGGCTATGGCCTTCCCAGGCCCCAGTAACTTCTGCTATAGATCTTCCACCTTTGAAAGACACCATAGAGAGTACACTGAATGCAGAAGCTACTGAGTTCATCCCGTCCAGTCCTCTATCAGACTCATGGGAAGATGCCTTCGACTCACTCCCAGAGGAGGATCCAAGATGTTCCATGTATCTTCCTGCTCCTGAGTTAAATGTTTCAGAAACAGTGAAAACTGCCATGTCTGTTCCAGAAGAGGAACCTACAGCGTTCAAGCCAGAAATCCCAAGAGAGCGGAGGGTGAAAAGGACCATAAGGCCTCCCCGAAAATTGACTTACCCACAAATGGGGGAGAGCTCGGAGGATACTGTAGTAACCGCCAGGAGGAGTGCAGAAAGCCCTGATCCCTCCACTGTTCATTTGGTGGAGGGCAACCCCAACTCACCCCCTGGCACAGTTAGACAGGCCACTTATAACAGTGTGACCTGTGGGCAAGGAAGTTCACCCTCTCATTTTTGGTGGGAACTTCCTCTGCCAACATCATACGCAACTTTGTCTAATGTTGTGCGTAGTGTATGTTGACAATTATCTTTGGGGACAAAAGAGTTTAAGTGGGGGGAGTGTGTAGCGGGGTCTCCGTTGAGGCCCCATGGACTATGTTACCCAGAACCCTGTTTGGCACCCAAGGTGCATTGTGCCGCCGCAGAGACTCATGGGTGGGGTATAAAAGGGGAGGGCGAGGCTAAGCCCGGCCTCTTTGGACACCCCGCTGCTAGCAAGAGGACTCCCTGTGCGGACCTGCTACAAGTGTAAGGCCCGAGGCCTGGGCCTTGCGCAACTCCGAAGAGCCTTCCACCCCACTGCGGAGCCTGTGTGGCACCTGATATCTACTTGCCTCGCGGACATCAGTTGGACCAGAGACCCGGCTGTTGCAGACCCTGTGTGCGGAGACACAGCGGTGGGAGTCCCGGACTAGGATCGAGTCCGGAGGGGTGAGAGAGCACCTGCTCACAACTATAACTGAGTACATTTGTTAGGCCTATTGACTGCCTTGGCCCATCGTGTTATACTTGCTGTCCTGACAGGAGACTAGTTGCAGAACTGAGATATATAGTCTCCGCACAGTTGTTTCTATTACCTAAGCCGTTATTGGATTACAAATTACTGTTCCTGTATGTGCACCACCGATCATCTTGCATGCAAAGATTCTTTACTGTAAGACTGAGCTTTAACTGAGTCAGGCCTGACTGGGAGTGTAGAACTTAATTGAGCGCCATATTGCTCACGGGGAGGATAGCTACATGTGGTGTGGATCTCTTTATATACTATAGTTGACTAGTGTTATTATTACTGCAGGGCTCTGCATGTATGTGCTGTATTGTATTGATCGTTGACTTTTATATCCGAGTAAATCCGTTATAGTTAATGCTTCCGGTAGTAGTGTCCATTACTATACTTTACAACTGTTTGGATTATTGTGGGATTGTTCATGGACAGGTATAGAGCCATACTAATATACCACCCCTAGACTAGCTGTGCCAGAGGAGGGTCGAGTAGATTGCCGGGGGGTTGGCTGTGCTGTGTACAGGGCCCGAAACAAAACCAGCGGCTCTCTTAGTTTGTAATTTGGGGGTATCGCTACATATACATAAAATTGGAAATAAAAAGTCCACAAATGACATATACTGATGTTCCTAGTGAGTATCACTGCCATCCACCACCTTGAGTTGTGATTCTGTGCATCAATACCACCACCAAAGAATAAAAGTCTTGCTTACAAGCTCACATAGACCTCTCACTACAAGAGGTCAAAAGCGCTTGTGGCTCCATACCCAGCCAGGGCCTTTTAAAAGTTTAAAGGATCTTCCAGCATTGACCTACCAATCTTGCCGACACGGTTGTCATAGAAATACCCCAAAACACAAAAGGTGCCACACAGTGTAAAATCGTAAAAACATTTATTGCACATAAGCTAAAGGTTGCACTTACATCAAGGATGTATATATATAAAAGTATACTTTAAAAGTATGCGTTGGCCGTCGCACATACAAAGACCCGTCCCTCTGGGACTCAAGGGTTACGGTGATGTCAGCGCCTCGCTCCGACCTACTCATTTTGTCATACGTTGACGTCGTCCAGGGGTACTAATGACAGCCCTAAATTTCTTTCAGGGCAGGTTTACTTTAAAGGGTAACTCCACTTTTATGGAGAAACAAAATAGCAAAAAAACAAAAATAATAATATAGTATATACAATTGCGACTCAAGTCATATTGTGATTGAATGTGTAAATTTGTTTGTCCCCTCAAAATAACTCAACACACAGCGATTAATGTCTAAACCGCTGGCAACAAAAGTGAGTACACCCCTAAGTAAAAATGTCCAAATTGGGCCCAAAGTGTCAATATTTTGTGTGGCCACCATTATTTTACAGCACTGCCTTAACCCTCTTGGGCATGGAGTTCACCAGAGCTTCACAGATTGCCACTGGAGTCCTCTTCAACTCCTCCATGATAACATCACGGAGCTGGTGGATGTTAGAGACCTTGTGCTCCTCCACCTTCCGTTTGAGGATGCCCCACAGATGCTCAATAGGGTTGACAATATTGATCCTTTGGGCCCAATTTGGACATTTTTACTTAGGGGTTTTACAAGCTGCAAACTCGTTACTTTACATTGTGGCACAGTGTAATTTCTTCAATGTTGTCACATGAAAAGATATAATAAAATATTTTCAAAATGTGAGGGGTGTTCTGACTTTTGTGAGATACTGTATGTGTGTATATATATATATATATATATATATATATATATATAATATATATATATATATATATATATATATATATGAGTATTAGGACATTTAATGTGCTATCGAATTATTACTTACACATTTGGGTAGATGCTTGTTATTAATGTAAAAAAAAAATTAAAAGCCAGCAGCTACACATACTGCAGCTGCTGGCTTTTAATAAATGGACACTTACCTGTCCTGCAGTCCTTCGATGTCGGCACCGCAGCTGATGTTTCCATCAGCTGTCGGGTGCTGCCGCCTCCATTGCGGGTATGGGAACCCGGCAGTGTAGCCTTTTGGCTTCACGCTGGGAACCCTACTGCGCATGCACGAGGCCCTGCTCCTCTCTCCTATTAGCCCGGCGGCCGGGGGAGGAGGAGGAGGAAGCCCTGCGGTGACGTCATGGCCGCAGCCGGATTCCCGGAAGTGGGAAAGGATACCTGTCTTTGACAGGTATCCTGTCCCCCCCCCCGAAAGGTGCCAATTGTGGCACCGGAGGGGGGGAGGAATCCGATGAGCGGAAGTTCCACTTTAGGGTGGAGCTCCGCTTTAAATGAAAGGCCAGTTTCAGAGCCATATTCGTATGTATTTTCCTTCTAAATGGTTTTACTACGGTCAGTTACAGCTTGTGGAGGATTTTGCTAAAGGTTTTATGATATGGCAATCTTACAATGGCTATTAGAAGGCTTTGATTAAGAATTTTCCTACTAATCGGTTTAATGACCTCCAATTAGTCATTTATGATGTGCTCATTACCAGGTTTTGCAGACCTGGCCAATATGTTTATGCATGACTGTATCTGTAGCTGAGGTATTGTAACAGAATTTATGATGACTTCTTGTGTTAGATGTGTCTTCTTTGTTGCTGACACTATTTTCACTATGACTTCTCATCTCTTTACTGAGTTTGGGGTTCACCAGATCTCATTATTGTCTCAGTCCCAGTGGTCAAGCTCTCCTCTTAGAATTCTCAGTTTAACACAGTTACTTTGTAAGTGCAGCAGTGCAAGAAATGGGACTGCCTATCCTGTTGAAATGACTAAAGTATTCTTAATAAGTTGTCCTTAATCTTAAAGTTTGATCCCTGACAGCTCTTTTGCATAACTCTTGAATGAATGCCCTGTCTGCTGCTTCTTAAACCTGGCTCTGTCTTGTTATTCATTTATATTATTAAATACTCCTGCACTTTTGCTGATTCAGAGCTGGCACAACATATAATATATGACTTAAGGAGTACCAGTCATAAAGCTGCCATCTGGTTATATATCATCCAAATACTGCAGTTTTTAATTTAAATTTAGATCTGTTAAGAGTCGGCATCACAGCTACTGTTGAGTTTTTACTTACAGTCTGCAGGTAAGAGTTTTGACCGACTTATGTTTTGTCCCCAGCCTAAGCACTAAAATCATCTAAGCACTTCTCATTTTTGTGATTTGTATCAAAGAGGAAATAAAATATATCAATTTAATTTATAGAAAAAAAGTGGTCAAGTATTTTATTTGTTATTGTTGATTTGCCCATGAACGCATTTTTTAGCTAGGATTTTTTTTTTCCTCTGATAGAGGGATATGGTTAGTAATTCAGCTTAAGACTGTACACATTCTAATACCATTAACGGATGTTTTTGATACTAATTTAAACACTTTTAGACTACCTGAACATACTTAAAAGACTACCATTCTGATTTATAAAGCAGCAGTATTGCCTAACCACAGTAATACTGCAGCTTGTTCTGTTAAAACTTCCCCTGGTACATTTATAAAACATTACTGTGTGCTTTATATTGTAAATGTACTTTGTGATTCTGAAGCAAGCAAGGCCATATTTATTCAAATAAATAGGAGATTTTTTTTTTTTTACTGGGAGCAGGAAACCTGTCACATGATAATTTTTAAGCCATTTAAAAGTGCTTTTCCCTCTATTCTTGAGTGTTCTCTGCACCTTTATACAGGACTTTGGAGTCTCCACACTATGTTCTGCATTTCATAAATAAAATAGAAAATGCATGCACAGGGAGTTTTTGTAGTGATATCCTGCAGTTGATGAATAGGATATACCACTCTGCTTTATAAATTGCGCCCTACTTTACTGTTTCTATGGTATAATGGTATTAAACCATAGCATTGTAATAGCAATACAAACAATAGTTATTTTTGATAATCCAATATAAGCTTACTTTAAATTTTTTCCCTTAATGAAACAATTTCTACAACCTCTTGGGTTCCTTGTACACTTTGCAGCTTCTCCTCTGCTGTTCACTTTCAAATTCTAAGGGCTACATATCCCATGGTACCTTGCTGCCTGCAAACTGTGATTGTTGTAGTAACTATGCCTTATGCAATGTCTCCTCTCAGCATCTCTGTAGTCCAGAAGGCAGTCTCTGTGAAAGGTGTGACACAGCAGTGCCTACTTACAGGGTATAGTGAATATGTATCACAGAAATCAAGGAAGTAAATGTGTGGGGATCTTCAAAAAGTAAGGTTACAAACTTCAAGATTGTCCTGATTACTAGGAGTATGCTAGAAAAATTTCAAATTCAATGTGGAATTAATACATGATTTTAGATTATAAACCATAGATACGCTTTAAATGTTAAAGGATAAATGTTAGAAAAGTTCTTCTTATTTTATAGGAATTTGTTTCCACAGTTCATCAGTCATAATTGTTCCTTTGATTACAAGGAACATAAAAATACATTTTCTGCTGTTCTATAAAGGGTTGCCTATATATGGCTTTGCTTTTGTAAGTAGATGTTTTTTTCTACGCATTGCTGTGATGACCAGGCAAAGATTGGGCAATGTAGGGGTTCAGTAGAGGCAGTAATGAGTGCTTTAGATTATTAGAAGTGCTTTTTTCTTCACATGGAACTGTTTTAACTTTTTGGAAAAGTCTTTGTGTGAGCTGAAGCTCAGTGTTTCATTTTCTAATTGGTAACAAGTATTTCACCAAATATGGTTTAATAACGCTTGTCAGCCAAGTCAGAATGGAGATTGCAGCAAGTGTCTGCACTCTGGGGATATGCTCGGGTGCACTGCCTGTGCTCGGGAAGACATCTGTCCATTTATAGCCAGCCTAACTTCCAGAAGTTGAACAATCTTTAATACTGAGTATGTCCTCTAGTAGGAAGCTTTTTTATCTCCTCCTAGGGCTAAACAAAGATGTTGCCTGAGCTTTACTTTAAGCTGTCTGGTCATTGGATGGGCCAAGACATTTATGGACAGCGTAACATACAACAAATCTACAATAGTTAAGGAAATTATCTAATCAGTAAAATTGTATTTTTGTAGACATTTGTTCCTTTAGTTTGGTCAACAGAAAACAGTCTCTAATTCAGAAGCCTGTCAGCCAGCTTGACTGCCTATTAAATTGTCAGGCTCATTGTGGCACATCAGCAACTATATTAATGCGCTGATTGCATGTCGGATTGATTACAAAATCTGCCAGAGCTGTAATCAACATAACTAATGTAGTGTGCTAGTTTAAAACTGGGTTTCTAAATATACCTGCAGAAGTCAAGCTGAAAATACCTTTTTATGAACCAATTCTAGCAACTGAAAGTCTTATTGTTTGTATCCTTGTAGAAGTTAGAAGTCCAGCAAATGCCTGCGCAGGTATGGTTTAGCTGTTGAAAATAAAGCATATAACTTGATGTTGTTTCCTAAACATTGCCTTTATGCAAAGGACAAATCTTTTCTCAAAATATTAATTAAAAAAAAATTGTATAATAAAAAAGCAGAATTTCTAAATTATTCAAAAATAGAGCTGAAAGTTTTAGACCTGAGTTTAAAGTTTGCTCCAAATAAACACATAGAGAAGTTTAAGACATATATAGATGTAGAGAGATATGTGAGGAAATTCGATATAAAAAAATACATATTTTGATAGCAAGAGAACAAGAACAGAGGAAGAAGGAGAAACGGAAAGTGATGGATTTGTTCATAGTGGTTTAACCGTTCCCCTACCGCACTATTGTAATATGACAGCGGCAGGAACCCTTTGTCCCTCAGGGCCGCTGTCATGTGACGTCTTTTTTTCGCGAGGCTCTAGGGGGGGGCGCGCGCGCCCCGCCGCGTCACTCGGCATCCGATGCGCGTGCCCGGCGGCCGCGATGTCTGCTGGGCACCCGCGATTGCCCGTGAACACGGCAGGACCGTGGATCTGTGTGTGTAAACACACAGATCCACGTCCTGTCAGTGAAGAGGAGACCGATGTGTGTTTCCAGTACAGAGGAATACCAATCGGTCACCTCCCCTTGTGAGTCCCCTCCCCCTACAGTTAGAATCACTCCCTAGGATACACAGTTAACCCCTTTCTTGCCCCCTAGTGTTAACCCCTTCCCTGCCAGTCACATTTACACAGTAATAAATGCATTTTTATAGCACGGATCACTGTTTAAATGCAAATGGTCCCAAAATAGTGTCAAAAGTGTCCGAAGTGTCCACTGCAATATCGCAGTCAAAATAAAAATGGCAGATCGCCGCCATTACTAGTAAAAAAATAATAACAATAAAAATGCCATAAATTTAACCCCTATGTTGTAGACGCTATAACTTTTGCACAAACCAATCGATATACGCTTATTGCGATTTTTTTACCAAAAATATAAAGAAGAATACATATCGGCCTAAACTGTGGAAAATAATTGTTTTTTTATATATTTTTTGAGGATATTTATTATAGCAAAAAGTAAAAAATATTGTGTTTTTTTTTAAATTGTCGCTCTTTTTTTGTTTATAGCGCAAAAAAAAAAAATGCAGAGGTGATCAAATACCACCAAAATAAATCTGTATTTGTGGGGAAAAAAATTATCAAAATTTCAAATGGGTACAGTGTAGCATGACCGCGCAATTGTCATTCAAAGTGTAACAGCACTGAAAGCTGAAAATTGGTCTGGGCAGGAAGGGGGTGAAAATGCCCTGTATTGAAGTGGTTAAGGAATGCTTCTACTTTTAAACCAAAGATGTCTAGCAACCAGTTTTTGGATGTATTTAAACTCATGATAAAAGGTAGGGTTGTCCCGATACCGATACTAGTATCGGTATCGGGACCGATACCGAGCATTTGCGCGAGTACTTGTACTCGCGCAAATGCTCCCGATGCTTCACCCGATACTTTTTTTTTTCTAGTGTAGTGTGGCTGGAGAGGGCGGGAGGAGTCTCTGGGGCCTTTCAAAAAGGTTGTATATGTAATGACAGATCCTGTGACACTTAAGCCTCGTACACACGATCGGATTTTGTGATGGCAGGCTTTTGTCGGAAAATCCAACCGTTTGCATGCTCCATCGGACAATTGTTGTCGAATTTTCCGATAACAAATGTTGGATAGCATGCTTTAAAATTTTCCGACAACAAATGTGTGATGTCAGATTATCTGATCGTGTGTACACAAGTCTTTCGGAAAAAAATCCAAAGGACAAACACGCATGCTCAGAAGCAATGCTAACCATATGACAACATTAGCAGAAGTTGCCAAAAGGGTGTCGCTAAAGAGCTGAAAAAACACGTTGTTTCGTGTTTGTTGGACGACAATTATTTGCCGTTTGTATGCAAGACAAGTTCACGGCCAACGCCCTTCGGACAAAAGTCTTGCGCTTTGTCCGCGGAAAATCCGATCGTGTGTACGAGGCTTTAGATTGCACACAGGTGGACATCATTTCACTAATTATGTGACTTCTGAAGGTAATTGGTTGCACCAGAGCTTTTGATGGGCTTAATATCATCCTGGCCTGGGAAGCCTGGGGATGGGGTTGCAAGCAGATGGTTTTGGGAAGACCCAATCGGAGAAAGCATGTAGTCCTCCATGGCGTGGCCCAGCAGGGACTTTGTGGAGGCTGGAGAGGGAGCCAGAGGGAGCTGGATACTCCCATGGATCACCTGGCAGTAGGTGAGGGTTGCTGGGGCTAAGACTTGCCTCTGATCCGGGGAGCCCTCTGTGTAGCTAGCGTGTGGCTGTACTGCTTGGGTGGCGGCGGCCATCTTGGTACACCACCCCTATGCTGACGTGTCGAATTGTGGCCCGAGATCTCGTCTAGCGGCTGGTCTGGACATTCAGGGGTTTGCACGGGGTCTCAGGGGCTAGGGTGTCCCATTGGTGACTGTCCTGGAAGGTTATAAGAGGAGCTGTGTGCGCCATAGGTCCAGGGCGATGCGGAGCTTCGGGCTTAGGCGGCCATCTTGGAGCTTCCGCGCATGCGCACCTAAGTTGTGTATTTTTAAGTGATCAATGATCCTTCTTTTCAGGAGTGATTACAATAACTTGACTACAACTGATGTTCAACTGAATGATCTATAACTACCAGATTTTTACCTTGCTGCCCTTCTTGTGGATTTATGTGTTTCTATCTTATAGGCTACTATTATTTTAGGCTAGAAGAATAAAATGTGATGCACAGAGCCTACATCACGGGAATAGAATTTGTTCCATGTTATCATACTTCTTGAATGCTTATGTTGTGTGGCTGTTGTTGTTTTGGGCCTGGACTTGGGAGATGATTGCTGTTAGTTGTTAAAGCAGTTGTAAACCCAGATAACATTTTTTTTTTTTTAAATCACCTGCAAGACAAAGCCATAATGAGCAAGTATGACTAGCATACTAGCTCATTATGCATCACTTACCTTAGATCGGGACCCCCAAAGCCATCCTCGTCCCCCGCTCCGGCCGCAGCCATCGCTGCATGTCTGTTTTTGCAAATATCTGCTAAACCGTGTAGGTTTAGGAGATATTTCTTGCACCTACAGGTAAGCCTAAATCTAGGCTTACCTGTAGGTGTTTGTTTACAAAGTGGGTTTACAACCACTTTAACATACACCTTTATTTAACTTGACTGGAAATTCTAGCTCATGGAGATGTAACTGTTGCCAACATAGTAATTATAGGGAACATCACTTCACTGCTTCCTACTGTTGAATCATGAACCATTTTATTCTCCACTGAAAGCTTGATTAAACCTCTAGCACAGCCCAACATTAATGTACATGCGTGACAAAATGTGTATATACTATACATTATTGTTAGCCTAATGTTGTCATAGTCCTAAAGTTCCTGAAGGTGAGCTGCTGTTGTCTAACATCGATCATCGCATAGTCTACTATATGGAAAATACCATATTAAAGGCTTTACAGCCTTTAAAGCCTTGTTAAAATATTGGAAGAAATACTCACTGATGTCATGGTGATGTACATGGGGAACTGTTATTGCTGGCAAGGATTAAAATATATCACTGAATAAAAAAAATAAAACAGGAGTGATCCATATTTATGAAAGAAAATGTATGTCATGAATGAAAAAGGGGATCGGATCTTTAACTAAGTTACAATAATAAAGAGTCGTATTTTACAAAAAAAATTAAATAAATAAGAAACTTTATAATTCCATATACTTGCATTTATTCAACAAATAGTTTATCAAATAACTAGTGGAACTTTATTTTACTGACATCACATAAAGAAGGTTTTCTCCAAAAACAATATTTTGGACAACTAAAGTTATGGTAATAGGATTTTGGTATTTTTTAAGGGTGCGGTGGGCATTAGATTACTCCTATAGGTCATGGAAGCTCCTTTCAACTTACCCAGATCTGTTCTTGTGCCAAAAATGTCCCCTCATTATCATTTATTTATTGTTTGAAAAAAGGGGGATCAAAGTATAAAAATAGACACAAAAATTGGAAAGAACTACAGTCATGAAAAACACTATATACAAAAAAAACCGACCCTAAATATAACTTTCTCACTTCACCCCCGAAACATAACCACACCTTTTAAAAAAAAGACAAGCACATTTTCCCAGCAAATTTCAATCAGTTGTTGCCTAATCAGCTCAGGGACCTTCCGCAAAATTTGCTGCTGGTGAAATCAGTCATTTCACTGTGAAATCAATTTCCCGCTAATTCCACTCATCCATAATGAGAACATTGGGTTTGATTTATTAAAACTGGAAAGTGCAAAATATGGTGCAACTTTTTGGGCCAAAGCTTAATTGATCATGCATGAAGTTAGAAGCTGATTGGCTACCATGCACATCTGCACCAGATGATGTACTCTACAGTTTTAGTAAATCAACCCAATTGCATCTTCACAAATGCCACTATTTATTGGGTGATCAAGTTTATGAAACATGCAGGGTATGTGTAGATATGGATCTTTTTTTAAATGCAGGACCATTGCTTTTTTTCATTTGTTTCTAACAGTAGACAGTTATGTGAAATGATTTCCATTGAGATATAAATATAAGGGTTCATTTCTATAAACCAATTTTTAATCATGAACATATTGCTGAATGTAATGGCATTTGTAACATGCTGCTATCATTATCTCAATTATAGTAACCCACCAGTGGCCTGTTGCCTTACCTCCTTTTTCTCCCATCCTCTTACCGGTCTTAGCAGCTGCTTTGTTTTATGTGCATGTCCATGTTCTGGTAGATATTCAGTACTGCACCATAGGCCCGCTCCAGTGCTCAGTGGGCATCACCTAATGTCCTGCATTCCTTATCAGCACATTGGAAAGCTATTCTGTGCTTTACATTATCTCTGTTTGTTACGACATGATGGGGGTTATTTACGAAAGGCAAATCCACTTTGCACTACAAGTGCAAACTGCACTTGAAAGTGCACTGAAAGTGCACTTGGAAGTGCAGTTGCTGTAGATCCGAGGGGGACATGCAAGGAAAATAAAAAACAGCATTTTAGCTTGCACGTGATTGGATAATAAAATCAGTAGAGCTTCCCCTCATTTCAGATCTACCCCTCAGATATACAGCGACTGCACTTCCAAGTGCACTTTCAGTGCATTTTCAATTGCACTTTGCACTTGTAGTTTGCACTTGTAGTGCAAAATAGATTTGCCTTTGGTAAATAACCCCCTATGTGTTATCTAATATTTGTTTGTGTCAGGTTACTTCTGCGTATGACTTGGCTTGGATCCTGGTTACTGTCATCTGCATAATCTGACCTGTCTTAGTCCTTGATTATTTCTAGCCGTGTCTTCCCCTGACCTCTGGTCTGCACCTGACAGAACCTACTAATTACCTGGCTGTCAAATGTTGCTAATAGGGCCAACCGAATGGCTGCAACGTTGATAGTCTTACAATCAAGTGCCAAATCTCTTTGTGACTTACAGAAAACACAAGAAATATAGAGGATCCACCATTATCTGAGGGTTAAGTAATTTGTCTTTGTGAGCAATAACATATATCTATTTGTTCTGTATTATTTCCAATAAAGGAAATATTTAAAACTGACCAAATGTATGCAGCTCCTCAAACATTGCAGACATTTCCTTTTTTCTTTTATACGAGTTAGAGAATTGAAGAACTATGCACTCTCATTCAAGGGCTTGAGTACTCTATATTTGTTGCTGTCCCTATGCCGTGACTTTGGCAGTTTTAAAAGCGCTAAAAAGATTAATGGTGCTTGAAATCTGAGGTGTTTAATCAGAGCTGTTAGTCAAGGTTCACAATCATGAGAACTAGAGGGAAGGGATGCAAGCAATCTCCGGAGTGTCTGTAGTGTACAGCTTGCGTAATCCTCACTTCTATCCTCACTTCTATCTAATGGTCTTTACTACAGTAAAATAGTTGCAGATTTTTTTATGTTGTCACCTTTTTTGGCAAATGGAATCCCTTAGTGAAGTTCTTTAAACAGGTTCAAATGGGCAGTACACTCAAATGATAATCTTTTTTTTTTCATGGGGGAGAGTTAAATCATACAATAGCTCCTTATGTGTCAAAGAGCTCTTCTCAGATGTAATTGTAATTATAATGACTAGAAACCTTCTCTCCCTGCTCGATTTTTTTATTTATATAGTGTAATTGAGCTGAAGTAGAAGAGTTGTGAGTACCCTGCTGTAACTGAAGAAATCAGGCATCGTACTGAACAGAAAGAGTCCTCACCTGTTCTCCATAACCCCTGTTCTCCATAACACTTTAAAGTGCTATCATTACTTTAAAATCCATCTCCAGACCCCAGGCTCCAAAGGCTACTCCCCTGATTCTTCCTGTGGTATTTTATGCTATTTTGTAATAAACTTACCTTTTTTACATTGTCTTCTGGCTGGTTACTTATCACCCCAAGTCCTTGGCTTCTCCCAAATCTCTCCAGCGATTGTCCTTGCCACCAAGATACAGAGAGCAGCAATGATTTGATCATGTTAGCGCCACTCTCTGCATCAATACACTATTTTATGTATTCATAGTATGTCCTCATTCTTCTGTGTTTATTGACACTGGGCAACATTCAAGACTGGAGACACCTTGTAGCAAAAAAAGTACTGTGGGGGACAGATCCAGATTGAAAATGAGAATTGCAACTTAAGCTCTGTTTTTTTTATTTTGTACACTGGTGGCTCATTACATTTAAAGTGTTACTAAACCCACAACAGTAAAATCAGTCGGTGTATGCAGTAAAGCATGCTTGTTATACTCACTGTGGGACCTCAGTGGCGGATCCAGGGGGGGGGGGCAACAGGGCAATTGCCCCCCCTAGACCATCTGTCGCACTCACTTGCTTGCTCTGTTTTTTTTTTTTTTGCGCCTGATCTCCCGAACTTTGGGGACCCGGTACCGGCCGTCTGTAGGACCCCTGGACCCCAAACTTGGCACACACGTAGCCCAATGTCTCTTCTACAAGTGTGAAAAGTTTGGTGTCTGGGGGACCTACGGCCGGGGAGCACTGATTTTTTAAATCTGGGCACCCCTTCCATAGACTCCAATGTTAAACGGTAATTTCTATGGTGAATTTGCGGACCCAGTACCGGCCGGTCGTAGGTCCCCTGGACCCCAAACTTGGCACACATGTAGGCCCATGTCTTCTCTACAAGTGTGCAAAGTTTGGTGTCTGGAGGACTTACGGCCGTGGAGCACTGATTTTTTTAAATCGGGCACCCCTTCCTTAGACTCCAATGTTAAACTGTCATTTCTCCAGTGATTTTGCGGACCCGGTACCGGCCGGTCGTAGGTCCTCTGGACCCCAAACTTGGCACACATGTAGCCCCATGTCTCCTCTATAAGTTTGAAAAGTTTGGTGTCTGGGAGAACCGATTTTTCAAAGCCGGGCACTCCTTCCATAGACTTCCATGTTAAACATCAGTCTAGTCATGGGCACAGTGAGGCATGGGCACAGTGAGGCAAAGTGAGGCAAGTATAAGCCTAGGACACCCTAGGCTTATACTTGAGTCAATAAGTTTTCCCAGTTTTTTGGGGTAAGATTAGGTGCCTCGGCTTATATTCGGGTCGGCTTATACTCGAGTATATACAGTACTTGTTCTGCGGCTGCCGCTGCCTCTCTGAGTCTCTCTCTCTCAGTTTCTCACATCAGCCGACCAGCGGCGCTGAGAGAGAGACTCGTCTAATGTAGTTACGTGGCGCACTGACACGATACCAGGAGCGGAGGAGGAGGTGGGTGGAGCCTCTTCCCTGCACTCGCTGCTAACGCCTGGGCCGCTTGGCATCTAGCAACGAGTGACGTCAGTGAGTCACGTCAGGCCACTCTGTGGGCAGGTGCAATAGCGTGCGGCTCCACAGACAGGTAAGAAAGCGGGCGGCTCCGCTTGTGGCGCGGTTTGTTGTCGGGGGGCGGTGCGGTTCGTGGGCAGACCGTGCTGCTCAGTGTGTTGGCAGCGCAGGTGAGAGTGAGAGAGCAGGCTCAGTGTGGCAGCTGGCCAATCAGCTAGCCGGGAGCGGGGGAGCAGAGAGATGAGATCATCTCTCACCGCCCGTGCCTGCCCTGCATTCCTGCAGTGACTTCCACCCTCACTGTGCAGAGATTACATTATCTCTCTGCTGCCGGACTCTGGGAGTCTGGGACACAGCAAGAGACAACCAAAACTACACCTTAACAGGCAAGTTAGTGACAATCCGCAAGGTGTGGCAGGCGACGTGGCAAGTGACAATCCGCAAATTGTGTCAGGTGACGTGGCAAATGACAATCTGCATCTGGTGGCAGGCAAGTGACAATCAGCAAGGTGTGGCAGGTGATGTGAGAAGTGACAATCCACAAGGTGTGGCAAGTGACAATCCACAAGATGTGGCAGGTGACGTGGCAAGTGACAATCAGCAAGGTGTGGCAGGTGACGTGGCAAGTGACAATCCACAACGTGTGGCCAGTGACACGCTCAGGGCTCCCACTAATTGCAGGCGACGGTGGCAAGTGACACGCTCAGGGCTCCCACTGATTCTGCATTGAACTATTTAATTTCATATTACAATGTAATAATAGAAATAATGCGCTTCAATCATCCTGACACCATAACAACCATGGTGCCGGGATGATTGAAGCGCCGACACCAACCATTTCCCCGATAAATTTCCCACAAAAAAAACATTTTTTGGCAGTGCCCCTCCCGAGAAAAGACTCTGGATCCTCCCCTGTGGGACCTAAGGGCTTAATACTCTGCATATTGTAAAAAGGCTGCTTGATCTTGTATGCACAGATCCTTCTCTTCCTCCATTGACTCCAGAACATGTCCGAATAAGACAGAGCCTTTGGAGTCAGACTGTACATGCTCAGTTGTGTTGCGTGGTATGTATTGCTAGAGAGTTTTTTTTTTTCTTGGGAGAGTGCATGTCATCAGCACAGGGCCAATCAACATTTTCCAGACAAAGGGTCAGGGGTCCTGAATCCTGATAGGACAGCTCAGTGCAGTTTGAATACTCCTCCTACAAGCTTTACCAGGAACTGATAGACGTCACAAAACTGCTATATACTGCTGATGAGAAAAGGTATTTAGCATATTTAGCAGTTTATATTTACAAAAATAATTGCATTTCCATGTTCTGTGTACTGTGTGAGACCAGATATAGTGAATGCAATCTCCTGGGTTTAGTAACACTTTAAAATATGACCTGAGTTGGATTTTAAAGGATATCCAAACCCAGGAACAAAAATGTTTTCTATATAAACTTACCAGCTCTATGATGTGGTGACTGCATTTGTTTTTTTCAGGCTAAGAACACTTTTGCGAGTATAGAAGTATAAAGCAAATGGGGAGTATGGTGGTTAAAAGTACAGAATAAGATGGCGGAGGGACAGATATAGGGAAGCACAGAATGAGAAGTAGTGGTAGGGGTAGTGGTTCAGTAAGAAAGAAGTAAAACGGGGCAGAAAAGTATTAGGCTTTGTTCGCACTTCATTTGACCTGCCTTGGTGGGGCCTGTAGCTTACGCATGTATTTGCAAATGTGTGCAGACTAAACCCCTGTTTTTAACACATACTGTTAGACAGGTCAACTTTGTTGTCTGTGGGCTGGTCGGTAAGTGAGCCTGCCGTGGCTTTATCCTTGACTTTTTTCTAACATATGTTGCCTTCCAATGCTGCTGGCTGCAATGGGCAGTTATGGGTGGAGGTAGTAGCTTCCTTTTTTGTATTATTGTTATATTGGTCAGGCAACGCACTGACACGTTTGCAGCCATTGTGCTATGTGCTGGGTGTTCAGTGTGCCCCTGTACCTTTAAGAAGGGGTGGGCTCCCTTCAGCCCATCTGCCCTCCAACTATCCATCAGAATGCATGTGCTTCCATTGTGGAATCACTCATAAGCTAGTGATAGGACTACAGGTACTAAGGGGGTCTTGGCAGGGCCCGTAGCTTACGCATGTATTTGCAAATGTGTGAAGACTAAACCCCTGTTTTTAACGCATACTTTCAGACAGGTCAATTTAGTTGTCTGTGGGCTGGTCGGTAAGTGAGTTTGGAGTTTTCCTTGGATTTATCCTTGGCTTTCTTCTAACATATGTTGCCTTCCAATGCTTCTTGCTGCAATGGCCAGTTATAGGTGGGGCAGTGGCTTCCTTTTTTGCATTCGTTCGCACTAGTGAAAATTCAGATGCAACTTGAGTCACACAGAAACGCATGACAATGGAAAATTAATTTTATTTTAGATTTACTAAAACTGGAGAGTGCAATATCTAGTGCAGCTCTGCATAGAAACCAATCAGCTTCCTGGTTATTCTGTCAAGCTTAATTGAACACGCTGAAGTTAGAAGCTGATGCACAGCTGCACCAGATTTTGCACTCTCCAGTTTTAGTAAATCAGTGCCATTGTTTTCAGTAAAGTTCCTTTACTACTACTGGTGCGATTCCAGCTTTTAGCCCCATAGAATATGAAAACCACTTAAAAGTAACATCAAAGTTGCATCCAAGTTGCACTACATAATTGCACTAAACGTGGGACCAAAATCTGAATGCAGCAGTGTGAACCTAGCCTTAAGGTGGGTACGCACTATAAGAAAATTGGAAGAAAAATTCCGTATAAGGAATGATCATTTGATTTTTGTATAGTGTGTGCACAACTCAGAGAGTCTCTGATGATCTTCTGACTGAGTGAAGTTACTTGTACCCTCCCCCTTTCTCTCAGCGCGCCTCATTCAAGTTCCTTACAGGAGATGCTGGGAGGGGGAGGAGTAGAGACAGCTTGCAGAGGAGGACGGAGTTCAGCCTAGCCTACGGTAAGCTAGCTGAATAACAAGCAGTCCTGTCGGTGGCTTACCTCAGTGTGGAGGAGGAGGGGGAGAGGATGGGCTCTGTGTAGTGTGTAGCAGGCTCCTGTCTCATGCTGTTACACAAGATTGTTTTTGTGTGTGGCTGTGAACTGCTCTGGTTTTAAAGGGAGCATGTTTTCTGTGATCTCTCCCCCCTCCATCTCTATTGAACCTCTCTGTCCCTACCCATTACCTGCTCACCAAGCACAGTCTCCTCTCCTGCATGACCACCTGATGTGTCAGGCTGGGGCACTACAAATCCCAGTATGCCAGGAGGGGGTGGCAGCAGCAATACCACAGATCAGACTGATGTTGTATAGTGTGTGTTTATAAAATATATGATTATTATATATTTGATTATTTATCGTGCTTGATGGGCTTAAGGTGTTTATTATTCTTTTTTTTCTTTTTTTCTTTTTTTGTAAGTAGTGAGAAATTTGGTGTGGAAGCGCACTGGAGTATTTTTATTTGTTTAAAATGGAAAGACAGAGTAGTGGAGTGATGGGGGGAGGTGGATGGACATAAAGAACAGTGAGGAGTGAGTTAGGTCCTTTCACACATGTGGACCGATCAGGTCCATCTGTCAGTTTTTCAGGCAGACTTGATCGGACACTCCATGCATCTCTATGGAGCAACGGATGTCAGTGGTGACATGTCCACTGACATTCGATTCCCTTCTGATCCGCCAAATCCAGATGGATAGTGACCCTATTTCCCATCTGTCTGGCAGATAGGATCAGATGAAAGCGGACAGGCTGTCCATTTTCATCCGATCTCCCCATAGAGAAGAGCGGAGATCTGACAGGTCCTTCCCCATTAAGTGAGCAGAGATGGACCTGTCATCCACCAGCTCAGCTAAGATCAACAGAGGGATCCTTGCTGAGCAAGTGGAGTCTGTGAAAACGGACATTACTGTGTGAAATACTCCTAAAGGATGGAGGTATAGATTGGGTGACAGAGAGATGGATGATGGGATAGAGCAAAGCATGGAGGGATGTGAGCGAGACAGACAAATGGAGGGATGGAGTTATGGAAAGAAATAGGGAGAGACGGAATAATAGAGGAATGAAAGTGATGGAGGATAGAAAAGGTAGAGGGATATAAGGAGAAAGGAGGTCTTTAGAATTGGGGACATAAACTCTTGTGATCCTGGCGGCTACCTGGGATTTCTGCTCACTTTCTGGGGTGACTATGGACTATGGAATAACCCGCCCTTACTATATCAAAAATAACATAAGAAATATATATATATTTTTTTTACCTTAATCTCTATCTTAAACCACATTGCTAACTGCGTATTGTACTTGTTTGTAGCTTAAGTACTGAAATTTGCACTGAAAAACGTAATTTTGTAACTTTTAGGAAATGTCAGTAAAAATGTGGCTGTGCCAGTAAATTTTGAGTTTCGTGTCAGTGAATTTTAGTCTGGTAGGTTGGCAACACTGGTTAAGAGTAACAGCAACACAGGGCTGGCAGTCTTAGAACAGTTAAATCTGTCAGCAGCATGTACTTATTGATATGTGCGGTCACACGCAACCACTAGATTGACCTGTGTCACTCAAGGTTGTTCAATCAACTAGCAACAGATGCTGGTTAGTGTATGCGATCATATATTACCACTGGGTTGCACTGTGTCACTCACAGTGGTATCGGCTGGTTAATGAAGCTGCAGCTGGTTGTGATATTGTGGACTCGTCTTATGTTGAGGAGGGAGGGAGAGGCAGTCCCAAGTCTCCGCTTTATGGATTTGGCAATGCCAAGCAGAATTGAATATGATCAGTCCAAGTAAGAGGTTTTGTTTGGGCGGCCGATCATCTCCCGGTCTATCAATCCAGCAGGTGTTAGTCCTAGCTTAGCTGAGTCCCATCACCGCACCTCCGCTAGCTTCGTTAGCCTCGCTCACCCGGCACCGCACAGCGTCACGTGACTGTGCAGGGTGGTGACGTCAACATTTATGTTCATGGCAATTAATTTCCATATGCTACCACTTTTTCACTTAGTTTAATATACTGCATTTTTAATCCTCCTCTATATATCGAAACTTTTGATATCTAAATAAACATGATGAAATTAGTATTATCTCGGTCTTGATCATATTATTGTTGCTAGAAGTAACCCCTTGAGCCTGCTTCATACCAGGCTACTTGTCTCCCTCCTGTTTATGCTAATTGGTTACAGCAATAACACCCCACAAGGTGAATTGATCCACTACAGGTATTCCATTTGAATGCTTGTACACTAGTGGCTATACTTGCACTCCCCTTTCCCCAATATCCCCTTATCCTTTGTGTAGCGGGGTGTTCCCCTTTAATGCAGAGAGACTACATTACCCAGAACCCCATTCGGCAATGTTCCGCCGCAGAGACTCATGGGAGGGGTTATAAAAGGAGGAGGCGAGGCTGGGCTCGGCCTCTTTGGGACACGAGACTTCACAGACTGATCCTCCTGTGCGGATGTGTCGGAGTGCAGGGCCTGAAGCCTGAGACCTTGCGCAGCACCAAAGAGCCTTCCACCCCTCTGCGAGCCTGGGTGGCACCGGACTTTGCTCAACTGCAGCCTTGTTGGATCGGGGACCCGATCGCTGAAGAGACGGAGTGTGTGTGTGAGGACACAACAGGTGGAAGTTCCCGGACTGGGACCGTAGTCTGGGCGGGTGAGAGGGCATATGCCCAAACGATATACTGTTACTGCATATAGGCCTATGGACTGCCGTGGCCTATGAGTTGTTCTTAGTGCTCTTATTGAAGACCCTTGTTAGAACTGAACCTGCCGTTCACATAGTCAAGTTTCTACTCCATCTTTACCTACCCCATTGGATTACAAAGTTTGTACTCTATTAATGTGCACCACCGTTAAAGATCTGCCGGTGAAGAAAAAGGACTAAGTTGTAGATATCAGAACCAGGCCTGGTGGGATTTCTAAGGTGTTTTGGTTACTGCGCCACAGGGCACTTAGCTAACGGTCGCCCGCGTGGTGCACTTGTTATGTGTTAACCTTATAGTGTGTTAGTGTGGTTGGGCTCTGCATTACAAATGATTATTCTGTAAACTGTCATTGATGTTACCCTTTTCTTTACCAATAGTTTAAGTAAAATCTTACCTTTATTTCAATTTAATAATGTCTCAATGCTCAGTTATTCATACAGTATAAGATATACAATTTACTGTCAGTACTAGCTGTGCCAGTAGGGGGTAGAGCATATTGCCGGGGGTTGGCGGAGCTGTCTTCACGGCCCAAACTAAATCTGCGGCCTTCTTAGTTGGAGGTATCGCTACACGTGGGGGCTCGTCCGGGATCCTGATGCAGCAAGTGAACGCCAGAGGTGCCGGCATGGACCCCATGGATCCACGAGCGGTAGAAGAATGGTGCAAAGCCTCTAACGCAGAGCCAAACCAGTCGATAGTCATCAGCCTCCCCAGGGGAGGCATGGTCGACTGAAACGGTAGAGGAATTGATGAAGTCAGTGTCCCCAAATCACACACCGTGGGTGACGGAGATAAAGTCAGACCCAGACATCTCACATCAGTATGCATTAGTGGAGTACTGGAACGGGATGCCAGAGGCCTGTAAGCGCAAGTGTGTGCGGACGCCAGACAACAGAACTTATAGGTTGGCGCACGCAGTAACTGAAAGAAAGGAACCATCACCGACGGGATCACCGCAGGCTGCGGCCCGTACCCCACCGGGAGAAAGGGACAGGGCGACGCCCCCGGTGGCACCTGCACCTGCCACTGTTATATCACCAGAACTGATAGGTGCGATAGGGGATCTGCTAACCAAGTGTCAGAAGGCAAACACGGTGCATGTAGAGACTAGCTACCGGAGACTAAAGACATTCTCAGGGAAGCTCCCTGTCCCCGCAGGGGAAGAAGACTTTGACACCTAGGTGGAGCAGGCATTGCAGGCTGTAGAGGCATGGGAGGTGCCTGAAGCGCAGAAGAGGCAACGAGTGATGGAAAGCCTTAAAGGCGCAGCAGCAGAAGCAGTGAAAAGCTTTCGGTTTGGGAACGCAGATTGCACGGCTCAAGACTGTCTAGCCATGCTGCAAGAAGAGTTTGGTCAATTGGAAAAGGTGACTGAGATGGTCTACCAGTTTGAACACACTTTCCAACAACCGGAGGAGAAACTTTCCGAGTATGTTATGTGACAGCAGGAAGGTAAAGTCACCTGGTTGCATCCAGGGGGGTAGATATATTTCGCCCAGATTCAGGCTTTACGCCGACTTATACAACTAGGTGGAGAGTTGTATAAGCCCAGCTAAGGCTAGTGGGCTCATGGATGACTCATACCTCTAGGGAGAGTGTGGGGCGTCGTACAGACAGGGAGTTGATGAGACCAGCTGAAGCTTGTCAGCTCATTTAGGCCTCTATAAGAACTCCCAGCTTCATTAGATGTTAGCTCATGCCTGGAACCAGACCTGTGTGGACTGTCTAGGGAGAGTGAACCCCTGTGCGGTGAGAAAAAGCCTGTGTGGCTATTTGCTTGGACATTTAAAACCAGGGACTTAGGGACTAGGACAGCACTAGGCTGATCCCAGTTGTTAGTTAGGAAACCTGTATGTTTACTCAGAGGTCAAGTTGACCAGGATTTATTTTATTTATGTTTCTTTTGCTTTGCTGTGTTTTGTCACTGTAAATAGAAAATAAACCGCACCTTTTTGATTTTGAAAACCACAACCTCCGTTTGCTGGGCCTGTTTTTGTGTGGGGAGCCCATCCCGGGGGTCACACACACCCGCTGCCGAGCTAACCCCCTCACAGTTGGTGGAGAACCAGTGGCAGTTTTTTTTTAAGCCAGCATGGAGGAGATACTGAAACAGCTGGCTCTAGCAAATGCCAATCAACAGCAGACAAATGCAGGTTTGCAAAGGAGCCTTGCAGCCCAGCAGCAAGCTCACCAACAGAGTCTGGAAGCTCAGCAACAAGCCCAGCAGCAATCTGAGGCCCGCTTCATAGACCTGTTACAGAAGCTAGAGCAGAGACTACAACAAATGGAAGCAGTAATGCAGCAACGTCCGCAGACCAGTGAGGAAAGCCGTCCCACTAATACCGCGTCCTTTGGGGTGAGTCGTTTATTGACAAAAATGACTGGAGAGGATGATCCAGAGGTATTTTTGACCACATTTGAAAGGACCGCTGAAAGAGAAAAGTGGCCTGAGGAGCAGTGGGCTGGACTGGTGGCTCCTCTGTTAACTGGTGAATCGCAGAAAGCTTACTATGACCTAGAGCCTAACCAAGCAAAAGACTATGTGATGCTAAAAGCTGAAATATTGGCAAGGCTGGGTGTCACCCAGGCTGTCCGGGCTCAGCGTGTGCATAACTGGACTTTCCAGCTTGGAAAACCCCCCAGGTCTCAAATGTATGATCTCATTCACCTGAGCAGAAAGTGGCTACAGCCAGAGACTTTGTCCGCACCAAAGATTGTGGAACGTGTTGTAATGGATCGGTTTTTAAGAGCTCTTCCTACTGCCATCCAAAAGTGGGTAAGCCATGGAGACCCAGAGACGGCCGATGGTCTTGTGGATCGTGTGGAGAAATACTTGGCTACAGAGAACCTGACGGCCTCTTCCAGAGACACTCGGACTTTCCACCCTAAGACCAGACCATCCCCAGGGGCGGATAAGAGGATTCCAAGGGGTGAGGGTGGAGAGAGTGAGAGGGTGGGAGCTCTACCCCAAGTTTGGCGAGAACAGCCTGGGAAATCAGCGGCTCAAGAGGCGGCAAGAAGGATCGTTTGCTACCGCTGCCGGCAAGCGGGACATATTGCAGCCAATTGCCCGGTTGTGGAGGAACCCATGCAGTGTGACTTTCTGACGGGCAGACGTCAGTCGCTGTGTGCGACAGTCGCATGCACTGCCATTCGAGGAACTGAGAAACATTTATGCAAAATGTGTGTTAATGGTAGAAATGTTGTGGTATTGCTGGATTCAGGTAGCCTTGTGACCCTGATAAAGGCTGAATTAGTTAAAACAGAGGTCTCTGGGAATAGCAAGGTAGCTGTTATTTGTGTGCATGGGGACACCCGAGAGTATCCAGTGACTACAGTGTGTTTCGAGACCCCCAAAGGTACCCTCTCTCATCCAGTGGGGTTAGTATCTCAATTACCGCATGATGCCATTGTGGGAAGGGATTTTCCGAAGTTCTGGGAACTGTGGGATGATCCTGAGCCCCCCACTGGTGCCCCTATGTACCAGGAATGTGATAGCCAGAACTCCTCTGAGAGTGGTAAGGACTCTCCAGAATTTCCCTTGTCAGTATTGGCAGGGGAGACTCAAGAAACTGGAGAGGAGCCCACCTCCTCAGACGAAAACCTACCGTCTGTGGAGTTTTCTGATCTGGAGGTTCACAGGGAAAATTTTGCCACAGAACAGTTAAAAGACCCCGCCCTAATAAAGGCACGGGAAAACGTAGTGGAAATAGATGGCGAGTTAGTGAACCCAGATAATACCTGCACTTACCCATACTTCAGCGTAGAGAAGGACCTACTGTATCGGGTGGCAAAAAGGGCAGAAGAAACCGTTGAGCAGCTTGTGGTGCCCAAACCTTACAGGAAGTTGGTGTTGGAGTTGGCCCATGGGCACATTCTTGGAGGTCATCTGGGGACAGAGAAAACCCGAGAGAGGGTATTACAGAGATTCTATTGGCCTGGGGTGATGAAGGACATAGAAAATTATTGTTCCTCCTGCCCTGTGTGTCAGAGGTCGGCCCCGATGCCACATTTCCATAGCCCGCTGGTCCCTCTACCCATCATTGAGGTCCCGTTTGAGAGAATCGCAATGGATTTGGTACGTCCTATAATCAAGTCCGCTAGGGGGCACCAGTACATATTGGTTATAATGGACTATGCCACCCGTTATCCAGAAGCGATCCCTCTCAGAAATACCTCGGCCAAAACCATAGCCAAAGAGCTATCTCTTGTTTTTAGCCGGGTGGGTATTTGTAAAGAACTGCTTACGGACCAAGGTACACCCTTTATGTCCCGGGTTATGAAAGAGCTGTGTAAATTGTTCAAAGTGACGCAATTGCGTACATCTATGTATCACCCCCAAACCGATGGGCTGGTTGAAATATTCAACAAAACCCTAAAACAAATGTTGAAGAAAGTGGTGGATAGAGATGGAAAGGATTGGGACTGTCTACTTCCTTATTTGATGTTTGCTATTAGGGAGGTGCCCCAATCCTCTACGGGATTCTCCCCCTTTGAGTTACTGTATGGGAGACACCCAAGAGGGCTGTTGGATATTGCCAAGGAAACTTGGGAAAGTGAGAGTTCTCCCCACAGGAGTGTGATTGAGCATGTCGCCCTGATGCAAGACCGAATTGCACAGGTAATGCCCATCGTGAAGGAACATTTGGCCCAAGCGCAGTTAGCACAGCAGAGAGTGTACAACCGTGGAGCCAAGACCCGTACCTTTTCCCCGGGGGATAGGATACTGGTACTTGTCCCTACGGTTGAAAGTAAATTCCTTGCCAAATGGCAAGGCCCCTATGAGATAATGGAAAAAGTGAGCGAAGTGAATTACAAGGTCAGACAACCAGGAAGGCGAAAGCCCGAACAGATCTATCACGTTAATCTGTTGAAAGCCTGGAGGGATAGAGAGTCCCTAGTCGCAGACACTTGGTCACCAGCTCAAACTGGTTGCGTGATTCCTGAGGTTGGAATAGCAGCCACCTTGTCACAACCCCAACAACAGGAGGTTAAGGAGTTTGTGCTTCGCAACAAGGAGGTATTCTCTGAGCTGCCGGGACAAACATCTGGGGTAGAGCATGACATCATTACCCCGCCCGGTGAAAGGGTGAAGTTAAAACCCTATCGGATCCCAGAGGCCCGACGGGAGGCAATACGGGAGGAAGTACAGAAAATGCTGAACTTAGGGGTGATAGAGGAGTCCCAAAGTGATTGGTCTAGTCCCATTGTGTTGGTGCCTAAACCGGATGGGAGCTGGCGATTTTGTAACGATTTTCGTCAGTTGAACAAAGTTACAAAATTTGACACCTACCCCATGCCACGTATAGATGAGTTGATCGACCGGCTGGGAACAGCCCGATACATGACGACTCTTGACCTCACAAAAGGGTATTGGCAAATCCCCCTGGCCAAGTCGGCCAAAGAGAAAACCGCATTTGTAACCCCAGACGGGGCGTTCCAATATAAAAGAATGCCGTTCGGGTTACAGAATGCGCCGGCCACATTCCAGCGGAAAATGGACCAGATGCTGAGGCCCCATCGGAAGTATGCTGCGGCTTACCTGGATGACGTAATTGTCCATAGCACAGATTGGGCCTCACATCTGCCAAAAGTGCAAGCAGTCCTGGACTCTGTTCGGGAAGCGGGGTTTACGGCTAACCCCAAGAAGTGTACCATTGGGCAGGAGGAGGCCAAATATCTTGGGTACACCATTGGGAGGGGAGTAATAAAACCCCAACTCAACAAAGTCGAGGCCATCCAGAGTTGGCCACGTCCCAACAGCAAGAAGCAGGTACGAGCCTTTCTGGGAATCGCTGGGTATTATCGGCGATTCATTCCCCACTTTGCTTCTAAGGCTGTGCCCCTAACCAACCTGACGAAGGGGAAAGGGTCGGTCATGATTAAATGGACCCCCGAGGCTGAGGCAGCATTCCAATTCTTGAAACAAGCCTTATGTAGCCAGCCAGTGTTGTACTCACCCGACTTCTCTAAAGACTTTGTCGTACAAAGTGATGCGTCAGATGTGGGGTTAGGAGCAGTATTGTCCCAGGTCTGGAACGGGGAAGAGCACCCAGTCATTTACCTCAGCAGGAAGTTGAAGTCCCATGAGGAAAATTACGCCACCGTTGAAAAGGAGTGTTTAGCGGTGAAGTGGGCTCTAGATTCCCTTCGGTACTACCTGCTAGGTAGGCACTTTGACATGGTTACGGATCACGCTCCGTTAAAGTGGATGGCTCAAAACAAGGAAACAAATAGAAGAGTGAATAGGTGGTTCCTGGCCCTCCAGGAATTCAACTTCACAGTAAAGCATCGCCCTGGCGTTCAAATGGGGAATGTGGATGCTTTGTCTCGAGTACATGAATGCCTGATTGCTGGTGTTCCAACCCCGAGGTTAAAACAAGAGGGGGGGGTATGTGACAGCAGGAAGGTAAAGTCACCTGGTTGCATCCAGGGGGGTAGATATATTTCGCCCAGATTCAGGCTTTACGCCGACTTATACAACTAGGTGGAGAGTTGTATAAGCCCAGCTAAGGCTAGTGGGCTCATGGATGACTCATACCTCTAGGGAGAGTGTGGGGCGTCGTACAGACAGGGAGTTGATGAGACCAGCTGAAGCTTGTCAGCTCATTTAGGCCTCTATAAGAACTCCCAGCTTCATTAGATGTTAGCTCATGCCTGGAACCAGACCTGTGTGGACTGTCTAGGGAGAGTGAACCCCTGTGCGGTGAGAAAAAGCCTGTGTGGCTATTTGCTTGGACATTTAAAACCAGGGACTTAGGGACTAGGACAGCACTAGGCTGATCCCAGTTGTTAGTTAGGAAACCTGTATGTTTACTCAGAGGTCAAGTTGACCAGGATTTATTTTATTTATGTTTCTTTTGCTTTGCTGTGTTTTGTCACTGTAAATAGAAAATAAACCGCACCTTTTTGATTTTGAAAACCACAACCTCCGTTTGCTGGGCCTGTTTTTGTGTGGGGAGCCCATCCCGGGGGTCACACACACCCGCTGCCGAGCTAACCCCCTCACAGTTAGACTGAACAGGTTGTTGTGCAAGATTGTGTTGAAGAAGGGGATGAGGCCCCAAGACACAGATGCGGCAAGAATGAAGCAAGTCTTAAAGGGAGCGCTGCGCTCGGATCCAGTCTGGTTGCACCTGAAAACCTCAGGAGGAGGAACGTTGCTGACTTATGCTGACTTGATAAAAATCATCAGAGATGAGGGGCACTGCAACAGGACCAGCAGTTGATTAGGACAAGTGTTGTACCCACACAGGTGCTAGTCAATCCAGTAATGACCCCTGAAAGAGATTCGGAGATAGACACCCTGAAAGCTCAAATGTCCAAGGTGTTAGAGATGTTGACCTCTCTGATGGAAAAAAACACAGAGAGTCCCAAGAGAGAAGTACCAAGGAAGGAATTATTCCCAGTTGCCTCAGCACCCGCATCTTTACAAGAATGGGGAGATATCGTCTGCTTTAACTGTGGAGGAAAGGGAGTAACCGCTCAGGTGTAGGTGATAAATGCTTCACAGGGTCCTAGAGCCGTGGGTGCAGGCAGTGCATATCACAATGCAGAAAACCGGAAAAAATGCTTGGACAGCCGCACTCCAAAAATGGTTGTTTATTGAAACAAAAATGTGAAAAACATATCACAGCATGGAAAGCAGCAAACAGGAGCTGACGCGTTTCGCACTGTGACTCAGTGCTTAATCATAGCTATGATTAAGCACTGAGTCACAGTGCAAAACGCGTCAGCTCCTGTTTGCTGCTTTCCATGCTGTGATATGTTTTTCACATTTTTGTTTCAATAAACAACCATTTTTGGAGTGCGGCTGTCCAAGCATTTTTTCCTGTTTAACTGTGGAGGAATTGGACATATTGCGGCTACATGCTCCAGTCCCAAAAAGAAGAAAATAGACAACCGCAAGCTGGCGGGAAACTTCAGAGGGCCCCGGTGAAGGAGTCAACCGGGTGCCCATCACCTTCAGTGAGCTCCAAGCTGAAAGCAAAGCAGAAAACAACAGGAGATAAAACGCCTCGGGGGAAACACAACATTCCTAAACAGAGATACACCCCAGAGAAAGGGGGTAAGACCCCCCAGAAGAGGCACAGCACTCCCCAGAGGGGGTACACACCTAGGAAAAACAATAGTGTCCCTCAGCGGGTCCCTACACCCAGTAAAGGGGGGGGAGTCAATGCATACCAGACTCAAGAAAGACTGAAGTCCAAAGGGGATTGGACGAGAGGAGGTTCAAAGAAAAAAAATCTGAAGAAAGCGACCCCTGCCGGGCTTTACCCGGAGAAGCTGGTAGGCCCATCTCCTATAGTGTCCATTCAAGTGGAGGGAGTCTACACCAGAGCAATCTTGGATACTGGGGCGCAAGTAACCCTGCTATACAGAGACTTTTACGATAAGTACTTGAGTCACCTACCCATCTGGAAAATAGAGGGACTAGAGATATGTGGGATTGGAACCCAGAACTTCCCCTACGATGGCTATCTGCCTGTCAGGATGACCTTTGATCCATCTGTGGCTGGGAAAACCGAAGTGTTTGACACCCTGGCAGTTGTGTGCCCTCGGCCACCAGGAGCCAACAAGAGTTCCCTGATAATAGGGACAAACACGGACCTGGTCTGAAGACTTCTGACCCCTCTAGTGAAAAAGAAAGGGGCAGCGGTCACCAAGATCCACCCCATGCTGAAGACAGCTTACCAAAGGCTAGTCTTAGAGCAGAAGACCCCAGGAGAGGGGATAGGGAAGGTGTGGAGACTTGGAAGAGGAGGGATAGTGCTGCAGCCCGGCGAAGTAACCTGTCTCAGAGGCACTGTGAAGCTTACTTGGGAGCAGCCTGGACCCTTTGTCATGTTGGAATCTGATCCAAGAGAAGGGTCCCACGGTCTGGAAGTGATACCAGAAGTAATTCCACTGAAGGCCCTAAAGAAGGCCCATTGTAGAGTCCCAGTGAGTGTTAGGAACAATACGGATGGCCCCATGGAGGTCCCAGCCAGGATGCTGCTAGGCCAGGTGAGTCCTGCTGCCCCTGTCAACCTGTCAGAGGTGGGCGAAGGAGGAGATGCTTGGGAGAAGATATCCATGGAAAACCCGAATCTGCCCAGGGCTTGGAAAGAGAGAGCCAAGGCCCAGCTGAACAGATGGGAGAAGATCTTCTCTAAAGATGAGTTTGATGTGGGGTGTGCAAGGAGTGCCACCCATCGGATCCGCCTGCAGGAAGATAAGCCCTTCAGAGAGAGAGTTAGGCGGGTCCCCCTAGCGGATCTGGAGGATCTAAGGGAACAACTCTCAGAACTCAAAAGGACTGGAGTGATACGGGAATCTAGAAGCCCCTATGCATCCCCGATAGTGGTGGTCAGGAAGAAGAATGGGTCATTGAGGCTCTGTATCGACTACAGGACTCTCAACAGGAGAACCATACCCGACCAGTATACCACTCCAAGGATAGAGGATGCCCTACAGACAGTGCTGGTCCAAGACATTGTGCTGCCTGGTACCAAGAATGAAATGCTGCCCCCCCCCCCAAAAAAAAAAAAAAATCACGCCCACCAAAAGGCCCCCACATTCATAATTTTATATCATGATCAATTAAGAGGACCTGTCATGGCTCTATACATGTATATAGGAGAATAAAAGGACCCACGATCACTCCACAGAGAGCCAGAATGGGGATCTGTCAATTTAAACAGACAGATCCCCATTCTGACAGGGGAGGAGAGACAGATCTGTTGTTCCTAGTAATTAGGAACAGAGATCTCTCTCCTCCTTCAGTGAGTCCCATCCCCCAGTTAGAAACACCTCCCAGGGAACACATTTAACCCCTTCCCTGCCAGTGACATTTACACAGTAGTATTATAGCACAGATTGCTGTATAAATGTCACTGGGCCCAAAAATGTGTCAAAAGGGTCCAATCTGTCCACCGCAATGTCACAGTCTCGCTGAAAATTGCAGATCACTGCCATTACTAGTAAAAAAAATAATAATAATAAAAATACCATAAAATCTATCCCCTATTTTGTAGACTCTATAACTTTTGCGCAAACGAATCAATATACACTTATTGTGTTTTTTTTTTTTACCAAACATATGTAGAAGAATACATATTGGCCTAAACTGATGAAAAAATACCACCAACAGAAAGTTCTATTTGTGGGGAAAAAAGGACGTAAATTTTGTTTGGGTACAACGTCACATGACCGCGCAATTGTCAGTTAAATCGATGCAGTGCCGTATCGCAATTTTTTTTTATTGAAGTGCAGCTGTGGTCCACAGGTTTGCACCTATTCCTCTGGACCCGGCCCAAAGACAAATAGTGTATGGCACTGGCTCGCTTCCTCACGCCAGCCGTGGTCCACAGGCTAGGGCAGTATACAGAGAGGCTAACTGTGTAACTGCCTGTCTGTACGATGCTTTACAGGTTGTTACTAAAAATAATAATAAATGCACATTTTTGTACCTGCAAAAAGATCTGCATTTATTTTATTTTTTTACAAAGGTGGACTTGAACCTTCACACCTCAAATCGCCCCAATTCCTGTATTTTCAGGTCTCAGATCACCACAATTCTTTCACCTTCCCACCTCAGATCACCCCATCACTGTATCACCCTGAATGCCTGTTCCCCTCTGCACCTCTGTTCTCCTCAAACTCCCCCACACACATCAGTTCCTCTCTGTACCCCCCTGCACACCTGTCCCCCCCCCCCCACACACACACATATCTGTTCCCCCTCTGTACCCCCCTGAACATCCGTTTCCCCCCCTCCCCACACACACACATATCTGTTCCCCCTCTGTACCCCCCTGCACACCTGCCCCCCCCACACATATCTGTACCCCCTGCGCCCCCCCCCCCACACACACATATCTGTTCCCCCTCTGTACCCCCCTGCACACCTGCCCCCCCCCCCCCCCCACACACACACATATCTGTACCCCCTGCACACCCCCCCCACACACACACACATATCTGTACCCCCTGCACACCTTTCCCCCCACACACACATATTTGTACCCTCTGCACACCTGTCATGCCCCCCCCCACACATACACATATCTGTACCCCCTGCACACCTGCCCCCCCCCACACACACACATATCTGTTCCCCCTCTGTACCCCACTGCACCCCCCACACACACATGTGTACCCCCTGCACACCTGTCCCACCCCCCCACACACATATCTGTACCCCCTGCACACCTGCCCCCCCCCACACACACACATATCTGTACCCCCTGCACACCTTTCCCCCCACACACACATATTTGTACCCTCTGCACACCTGTCATGTCCCCCCCCCACACATACACATATCTGTACCCCTGCACACCTGCCCCCCCCACACACACATATCTGTTCCCCCTCTGTACCCCACTGCACCCCCCACACACACACATGTGTACCCCCTGCACACCTGTCCCACCCCCCCAACACACATATCTGTACCCCCTGCACACCTGCCCCCCCACATATCTGTTCCCCCTCTGTACCCCCCTGCACACCTGCCCCCCCCCCACACATATCTGTACCCCCTGCACATCTGTCCCTCCCCACACACATATCTGTACCCCAACCGAACGTCTGCTCCCCCACATATCTGTTCCCCCTCCCCCCCACACACATATCAGTTCCCCCTCTGTACATAGTGCAATGCACTATAAACTGACAGCAGAGTAAATTTTTTGTTTCTTGTGAATGGGTGCAGGCTGCAGCACTGAGCTTCCACTATACCTGAGCCAGTGAATGTGGTGGCTTGCTGCCAGCCTGTCCTCCCGCAACAGATCCCAGAGTGCCCAGGAGGAGGGGAGGGGGGGCGGAATATCGCGGCAAGCCCGTAGTTACATGATGCAGGGCTTCCATATCATCTACCCCAGCCGGTTCCACTGATCATGCAGCATTTCCGGCCAGCTGCTCCTCATCCCGGCTCTCTCCCCCTAACTTTTCACTGCAGCTGGTAGGGCGGCACTGCAGGCTGGGGATAGAGTGGTCCGTCTGACGTCCGGGATGTCTTCACAGCCACATAAGGCATGAATTTAAAAAATGCCGGGACCTTTCTCGGCAGAACACTGGCCCTGCTCGTAATCAGATAAGCAGCGGAATGGGCTAGCTGGCAGGCGGGCGGCAATTTGCCGCCCCCTTTAAAGTGCCGCCTGGGACCAAGGTACCATCGGGTCCCATGGTAGGGCCGGCCCTGCCTACAGAGCTTGTCTGGGGCCAAGTGGTTCAGCGTTATGGATCTCAAAAGTGGGTACTATCAGATCCCTATGCACCCAGAAGACAAGGAGAAGACAGCCTTCATAACCCCAGTAGGGTTCTTTGAATTTGGCCGGATGCCCCAAGGTCTGTCTGGAGCCCCAGCTACCTTCCAGCGTCTCATGGAGAAGACTGTAGGAGACATGAACCTTATTGAAGTCCTTGTATACCTGGACGATGTCATAGTCTTTGGAGGAACCCTGGAGGAACATGAGGAGAGGCTGGAAAAAGTTTTGAGGAGACTCAGTGAGGAGGGACTCAAACTTTCGCCTGAAAAGTGTCGGTTCTGCCAGTCTTCTGTGAACTATCTGGGGCACATAGTGTCCGAAGAAGGGGTGGCCACAGACCCCGAGAAATTGGAGGCAGTTACCTCCTGGCCACGGCCCACCACAGTAACAGAACTCAGATCCTTCTTGGGTTTCTGCTCCTACTATAGGAGGTTTGTGGAGGGATTCGCCCGAATTGCTAGACCATTGAATGAACTGCTCAAGACTGAGGGGGAAGAGGACGACTCAGGGCCCAGGAAGCCGGGAGAGTCAGTCAGAAATCAGTGGAACCAGAAGTGTGAAGAGGCCTTCCAGGCATTAAAGGAGAGCCTAACCACTGCCCCGGTCTTGGCCTACGCAGACCCAACCAAGCCCTATGAACTGCACGTAGATGCTAGTCATGACGGTCTGGGAGGAGTACTTTATCAAGAACACGAAGGGCAACAACGGCCTGTTGCCTATGTGAGCAGGAGCCTGACACCCTCTGAGAAGAACTACCCCACTCACAAGCTGGAGTTCCTGGCCCTCAAGTGGGCGGTAGTAGACAAGCTCAAAGACTACCTGTATGGGGCAGAGTTCACTGTGAAGACCGACAACAACCCCCTTACCTACCTTTTCACCACGGCCAAGCTGGACGCCACTGGACACAGGTGGCTGGCCGCACTGTCTGGATTCAACTTCAGCCTAAAGTATAGGCCAGGGGCTTGGAATAGAGACGCAGACGCTCTGTCCAGGAGATCTCATGCCCCCACCAGTGATATAGAAGATTGGACCCAAGTGGCACCGGACGGGGTGCGGGCCCTTTGTCAAGGAGCTGAATTCCAGGCCAGAGGAGGCTCCAGAGCAGAAGAAATAGGAGTTACCATGGTGGGAGTCCCAAAACACTACTGTGGAGTGACTCAATTGGACAAAGACAACCTGCCGAGATTGTCCAAGAAGGATTTGAGGAGTGACCAATTGGAAGACCCCATGGGGAGATTGGTCCTGGAGGCCCTGGAGAATCAGGATCCAAACAAACTCCTGTGTCATCCCTCAAAGGAAGCTCACCTGTTGAGGAAAGAATGGGACAGGTTGCAGGTACATCAGGGAGTGGTCTACCGAAGGGGCCCCTCTGATGACTCAGAAGATAAGTGGCAACTGTTCCTCCCAGAGAAACATCGAGAGACTGTTCTGATTGCCCTGCATGACAATCATGGCCATCTAGGGGCTGAAAGGACCTTTCAACTTGTCAGAAGTCGGTTCTATTGGCCCTGCATGAGGGCAGAGGTAGAAGAGTACTGCCACTCATGTGCACGATGCATCCAGAGGAAGACTTTACCCCATCAAGCTGCCCCAATGGGCCATCTACAAAGTCAAGGCCCAATGGATCTGGTATGCATTGACTTTCTCTGCCTTGAACCCGACCTGAGTGGACTAGGAAATGTTCTGGTGATAACCGACCATTTCACCCGGTATGCCCAAGCTTTCCCAACCAAAGATCAGAAGGCCTCCACCGTAGCCAAGGTACTCATGGAGAAGTACTTTGTCCATTATGGGCTGCCACAGCGACTTCATTCAGATCAAGGAAGGGACTTTGAGAGTAAACTGATCCGGAAACTCCTGGATTCGTTGGGAATCAAGAAGACTCGAACTACACCTTACCACCCACAAGGAGATGCTCAGCCGGAAAGGTTTAACCGAACCTTGCTCAACATGTTGGGGACTCTGGAAAGTGAGAAAAAGCAACATTGGAGCAAACATATAGCAGCTCTAGTACATGCTTACAACTGCACCATCAGTGATGCTACAGGCATCCGGATCCCTCCACTGTCCATATCGACTCATGTTTGGGAGAGAAGCGAGACTACCTGTGGACTTGGCCTTTGGCACCTCTCTGGACCATTCCTCAGCCACATCCCACAAAGGATATGTGGACAGGCTCAGACATAGCCTGAAAGTAGCCTATGAACAAGCTCAAGCGGCCTCAGATCAAAGGGGGGCTCGAAACAAAAGAAACTTCGACTTGAAGGTCCGGGTACAAGACCTACAGCCCGGGGATCGAGTACTGTTACGCAATCTGGGGGTCCCTGGGAAGCACAGACTTGCAGATAGATGGAGATCTGAACCTTATATCATCTGTAGGAAGTTGCCGGGCCTGCCTGTCTACAAGTTGAAGCCGGAAGGAAAGGTGGGCCCTCTGAAGACGTGGCATCGAAACCACCTGCTCCCTCTTGCTGAGGCAGTTAGAATACCTCCCGTGGGAGACTCCACTGAACCGGCCTCTATCCTGGATACTCCTAGGCCGAACACTCGGTCGCAGGCTTCTCGAGATGAAGATGGAGAGGCCTCTCAACTTAGTGAAAATGAGGATGGAGAACTTAATTGGCTGTGGCCTTCCCCAACTCCAGGAACTTCTACCATAGACCTTCCAACCACTGAGGACACCACAGATGAAACACTGAACCCAGAAGCCACAGAGTTCATCCCCTCTAGTCCTTCAGCAGATTACTGGGAAGATGCCCATGATGGTTACTCAGAGGAAGAGGAGCCTGTGGCACCAGAGCCAGAAATTCCAAGAGAGCAAAGGGCTCGAAGAGTCATCCGGCCTCCTAAGAAGCTGACCTACCCACAAATGGGGAATAGCTCAGAGGATTCTGTAGTTACCGCTAGGAGGAATGCTGAAAATCCGGATCCCTCCACTGTCCATTTAGTGGAGGGCAACCCCAGCTCACTCTCTGGCACAGCTAGGCAGGCCACCTATAATAATGTGACCTGTGGGCAAGGGAATTCTACTCCTCAGTTTTGGTGGGAATTCCCTATGCCAACATTGTTTGTAGAATTGTCTAGAGTTGTACATAGTCTTTGTTAAGGTTTATCTTTGGGGACCAAAGAGTTCAAGTGGGGGGAGTGTGTAGCGGGGTGTTCCCCTTTAATGCAGAGAGACTACATTACCCAGAACCCCATTCGGCAATGTTCCGCCGCAGAGACTCATGGGAGGGGTTATAAAAGGAGGAGGCGAGGCTGGGCTCGACCTCTTTGGGACACGAGACTTCACAGACTGATCCTCCTGTGCGGATGTGTCGGAGTGCAGGGCCTGAAGCCTGAGACCTTGCGCAGCACCAAAGAGCCTTCCACCCCTCTGCGAGCCTGGGTGGCACCGGACTTTGCTCAACTGCAGCCTTGTTGGTTCGGGGACCCGATCGCTGAAGAGACGGAGTGTGTGTGTGAGGACACAACAGGTGGAAGTTCCCGGACTGGGACCGTAGTCCGGGCGGGTGAGAGGACATATGCCCAAACGATATACTGTTACTGCATATAGGCCTATAGACTGCCGTGGCCTATGAGTTGTTCTTAGTGCTCTTATTGAAGACCCTTGTTAGAACTGAACCTGCCGTTCACATAGTCAAGTTTCTACTCCATCTTTACCTACCCCATTGGATTACAAAGTTTGTACTCTATTAATGTGCACCACCGTTAAAGATCTGCCGGTGAAGAAAAAGGACTAAGTTGTAGATATCAGAACCAGGCCTGGTGGGATTTCTAAGGTGTTTTGGTTACTGCGCCACAGGGCACTTAGCTAACGGTCGCCCGCGTGGTGCACTTGTTATGTGTTAACCTTATAGTGTGTTAGTGTGGTTGGGCTCTGCATTACAAATGATTATTCTGTAAACTGTCATTGATGTTACCCTTTTCTTTACCAATAGCTTAAGTAAAATCTTACCTTTATTTCAATTTAATATTGTCTCAATGCTCAGTTATTCATACAGTATAAGATATACAATTTACTGTCAGTACTAGCTGTGCCAGTAGGGGGTAGAGCATATTGCCGGGGGTTGGCGGAGCTGTCTTCAGGGCCCAAACTAAATCCGTGGCCTTCTTAGTTGGAGGTATCGCTACATTTGTATATTTAAAGGACCTAAAGGAAAAAAAAAAAAGTTGAGGATAGGCAGAACTCAAAGTATTTTGCTGGTATAGTATTTTGTTAATGACAAAGGGCCATCTTAGGTTATCTTTTTTCATAGCAATGAAGATTCATTTATAAGATAAATTACTCCATGTTTCAAAGGAATACACTGTATAAATAGGACAATAGACTTTGCTCTCTCTTCCATTTGTTTTATCTGTAAGACCATTTTTCAAAGCCACACAACTTTAAAATCATTAGTAAATGTCAAGATAATGGACCAAATTTATGGAACCGCAAAGATGCATACGTTTTGATGGAAAAAAAAAAAACAGGGCAGCTTTGGCAGCTCCTCTGCCATAGATTTCCACCTCAGAAACTTTAATAAAATATCCTTCATGCTTCAGTGTTTCAGCAAGAAGGCGAGCAAGCAGTTATCATATCTAATTTGCCCTTGACCATCTAAGACTAATATCTCTTGGTACACCATTGATCTTAAAACATGACCCAGTGCAACCTGCATCTTTGCTCTCCTCTGCCTCTGCAAAACAGCATTGCTGCAGTTCGAGAACCACATTGTTTTCACATTCTCCTTCACAGTGATGACACCTCATCATTAGCTGTGCTCTAGTTAATATACCCCGTACATACTGTTAAAGTGTAAATATGATTTGTGATTTAGTGAGGTTGCTTAAGGTAATGGAGTTATAAGGAATATGTTATGTTCGCTGAAGGGTCACATTCAGTTTTGCTAAGCTCTGTGAATTAATTTAGTTTCACCTTTTGGTCCTGTATTAAAAACAGAGCAACTAACAAAGACATGGACAGAATAGACCTCTACCTTTTGCACTTGTTAAAGACCTGAGAGCATCTATCTATCTATCTATCTATCTATCTATCTATCTATCTATCTATCTATCTATCTATCTATCTATCTGTCTATCTGTCTATCTATTTATCTATCTACACTATATTGCCAAAAATATTAGAATGCCTGCCTTTACACACACATGAACTTTAATGGCATCCCAGTCCTAGTCTGTAGGGTTCAATATTGAGTTGGCCCACCCTTTATAGCTATAACAGCTTCAACTCTTCTGGGAAGGCTGTCCGCAAGCTTTAGGAGTGTGTCTATGGGAATGTTTGACCATTCTTCCAGAAGCACAGGTGTGAGGTCAGGCACCAGGATGCCTGGCTCACAGTCTCTGCTCCAATTCACCCTAAAGGTGTTCTATCGGGTTGGGGTCAGAATTCTGTACAGGCCACTCAAGTTCCTACACCCCAAACTCGTTCATCCATGTCTACATGTACCTTGCTTTGTGCACTGGTCGAAATCATTTGGTGGAGGGGGGATTATGGTGTGGGGTTGTTTTTCAGGGGTTGGCATTTTGGACAATTTCATGCTCCCAACTTTGTGGTAACAGTTTGGGGATGGCCCCTTCCTGTTCCAACATGACTGCACACCAGTGCAAAAAATCAAGGTCCATAAAGACATGGATGAGCGAGTTTGGGGTGAAGGAACTTGACTGGCCTGCACAGAGTGCTGACCTCAACCTAAAAGAACACCTTTGGGATGAATTTGAGCAGAGACTACGAGCTAGGCCTTCTCGTCCAACATCAGTTGCACTTCTGGAAGAATGCCCATAGATATATACCTAAACCTTGTGGACAGCCTTCCCAGAAGAGTTAAAGCTGTTATAGCTGCAACCAAAGGCCCATACACACGATCAGACTTTTTGACAACAAACCTAAGACGGGCCTGTTTTTGCGGAAAATCCGATCATGTGTACGCTCCATCGGACAAACTTTTTCGCTTTTTCATAGGACAAATGTTCGCTGTGAGAACAGACAAACTTTCCGGCAACAAATGTCCGATGGAGCAAATCCTATCGTGTGTACACAAGTCCATCGGACTAAAGTCCAAAGTACAAACACTTATGCTCAGAATGCTAAAGATCAGCCAACAATAGCAGAAGTTTCCCACAGGGTGGCGGTAAAGAGCTGAAAAAACACGTAATTTGGTGAAAGTTTGCTGAAAAAGTCCTGCCGTGTGTATGCATTCCAAGTTCACGGGCAACGCCCTTTGGAGCAAAATCCACGGAAAAGTCCATTGGAAGTCCGATCGTGTGTATGAGGCTTAAGACTGGGACTAAGACTGGGATGCCATTAAAATTCATGTTCGTGTAAAGGCAGGTGTCCCAATAATTTTGGCAATATAGTGTATCTCTGCACTGGCATCTTCCATCCATGCCACCCCCACACTCTTTGCATTAAAATAAGCTAGCTTTTAAATTGGCTTGGTTGTCCCTGCAGGTTTTTTAAAACCAATCTCTGAGCAGGCCCTTCCACCCCTTCTACCCATTCTCCATTTTTCTTTTCTTTTCTACTCACCTCAGTCCACTGTCACGTGTTCCTCCTCCATGTCTTTTGCAGGATTAAAAACAAAAAACATTTGAAAGGTAGTAGGGATGAGCTTCGAGTTCGAGTCAAACTCATGTTCGACTCGAACATTGCCTTTTCGCCCGTTTGCCGAACAGCGAACAATTTGGGGTGTTCGCAGCAAATTCGAAAAGCCGCGGAACACCCTGTAAAAGTCTATGGGAGAAATCTAAAGTGCTGCCCCAGGGGACATGTATCAATGCAAAAAAAACTGCAGTTTTTTCAAGAGCAGTGATTTTAATAATGCTTTAATAATGCTTTTAATTAATAGTGATTTTAATAATGCTTAAAGTGAAACAATAAAAGTGAAATATTCCTTTAAATTTCGTACCTGGGGGGGGGGTGTTTAGTATGCCTGTAAAGTAGCGCGTGTTTCCCATGCTTAGAACTGTCCCTGCACAAAGTGTCATTTCTTTTGTTTTAAATTTATTTTTATTCAAATTTTTTTGTACATACATACATATATCTTTCATATCATTACCAATTAACACATCACATTGCTATACAATACAAACACTTTCAACAATATGGGTTTATCCTGTAACCTCATTTACTCTTCTCCCCTCTCTTCCTTACCCTTTAATTAACTTGCATGGCCTCTATGTTATCTTTCTCCTTTTTTCCTCCCTTTTTCCTTCCCCTCTTATCTCTCCCCCCCCCCCCCCCCCATCTCACATATTAGTTTTTTAAGTGCCTAGTGCCCTCATTCCCCTTCCCTGTTCTACCCTTCCCTTCCCCTTGAATTAATATTTGTATCCTCTGTGTTGTCTTTTGGTTTATGAGGAGACATGTGTATCTCTCTTTGTCTCCAAAAAAAAAAAAAAAAGTGGATTAAATTAAATTATATTTGTGAGAGCCATACAACCCCCCCCCCCTCTAGTTTTAAACTTAGGAGTATAACGTGCCCTCCCTCTCCCCTTCCCTTCCCCTACCTCCCTCCCTCTTTCCTCCTCCTCCCCTATTTATTAGCTACCTATTAGTGTTTTTATTTATACAAAGGTTTAATTATCATTTACATCAATCCAAAAGAAAATAAGAAAAACTCCCTACCTACTCACATTTCAAACTTTAAAGTGCTGCGTGCCCCCCTTGCCCTTTTTATTCTCCCTTCCCTTCCTCCCTTTCTCATCCTCCTCCCCTTCCCTCCCTTCCCCCTCCCTTTATGTGACTTCCTTGATATTTGTGTTTTTATTAATTAATGGGGGGAGACGGGTATCTTGGGGGGGGGGGGGAAAGGGAGGGGGGAGTGGGATATTGCTCCCTCACCAGGGGATCTGACCCAAATTCCTTAGGAGCTGCCCTCTCTTCTCATGTAACCTTCGTATACCATCGAATGTCTAAATTCCTCCCAGCCCTTCCAAATTCTGGTAAATTCAGTTTTAGAATCCTTATGCAAATATGTTACCTCTTCCATACATCTTATTTTATTTACTTCCCATTCCTGTATCGTTGGGGCTTGCTTTAACCTCCATTGTCTCGGAATTAATATCTTTGCTGAGTTCAATAAAATTGGGATAATTGCTACTCTGTATTTTTTCCTTGGGATATCCGTTGCATGGAACAAACATTGTCATGAGTCCATTCTAATTTCAGTCCCACTAATCATCTTAATTAGGTCTAATATTTCCTCCCAGTATGGTTGGATCTTGGGGCATTGCCACCATATGTGGGCATGCGTTCCCTCCTCCCCACATTCCCTCCAGCATAGGGGTGATGCCAAAGTGTCATTTCTGAAGGAAAAAAAGTAATTTAAAAGTACTCGCGGCTATAATGAATTGTTGGCTTCCGGCAATACAGAGAAAAGTCATTGAAAGTCATTGATAAAAAAAAAAAATGCGTGGGGTCCTTCAGGTCTGGTGTGGATATTAAGGGGAACCCTGCGTCAAATAAAAAAAAATTACGTGGGGTTCCCCCCAAATATCCATACCAGACCCTTCAGGTCTGGTATGGAATTTAAGGGGAACTCCACCCCAAATTTAAAAAAAAAATGGCGTGTAGTTCCCCCCAAAAATCCATACCAGACCCTTTATCCGAGCATGCCACCCGGCAGGCCGCAGGAAAAGAGGGGGGGACAAGAGAGCGCCCCCCCTCTCCTGAACCGTACTAGGGGGACGGGGTCACGTGACGGGTGGCCCCGTCCTCAGCTACATACAAGACCTGTCAGGTGTCTCCGGTGGAGACAGGATGCGCTGTGCTGGACATCTCATCGCTGGAGCCTGGACCTGGATGGAGAGGTGATCATCCACTGCTGGACCCCGGAGAGGAGAGCATCCATCGCAGGATACCAACAGTGTTGGAGTAGAGACCGAGAGTGGATTACCACCGCTGGAATCTTTTTTTATTTTTATTTTTTTATTTTTAATAAAGGACTTATCCCAACGGTGTCTGTGTGTTTTTTTACAATTTTTTGCACTTTCTTTCTGAAATGGTAGGGGTACAATGTATCCCTTACCAATTCACATGGGGGGGGCGGGATCTGGGGGTTCCCTTTGTTAAAGGGGTCTTCCAGATTCCGATAAGCCCCCTGCCCACAGACCCCCACAACCACCAGGCAAGGGTTGTGGGGATGAGGCCCTTGTCCCCATCAACATGGGGACATGGTGCTTAGAGGAGGCACAGACCCCCAAAGCATCCTCCACATGTAGAGGGCATGTGGCCTGATACGGTTCAGGAGGGGGGGCGCTCTCTCGCCCCCCCTCTTTTCCTGCGGCCTGCCAGGTTGCGTGCTCAGATAAAGGTTCTGGTATGGATTTTTGGGGGGAATTCCACGCTTTTTTTTTTTTAAATTTGGGGTTGAGTTCCCTTTAAATCCATACCAGACCTAAAGGGTCTGATATGGATATTTGGGGGGAACCGCACGTCTTTTTTTTTATTTGACGCAGGGTTCCCCTTAATATCCATACCAGACCTGAAGGGCCTGGTAATTGAATTTGGGGGGACCCCCAGGCATTTTTTTTTTTATCAATGACTTTCAATGACTTTTCTCTGTATTGCCGGGAGCCGACAATTCATTATAGCCGCGAGTACTTTTAAATGACTTTTTTTCCTTCAGAAATGACACTTTGTGCAGGGAGTTAAAGGCACGGGAAACAAGCGCTACTTTACAGGCATACTATACACACCCCCCAGGTACGAAATTTATGGGAATATTTCACTTTTATTGTTTCACTTTAAGCATTATTAAAATCACTGCTCCCGAAAAAACTTTCGTTTTTAAAACTTTTTTTTGCATTGATACATGTCCCCTGGGGCAGGACCCGGGTCCCCAAACACTTTATATGACAATAACTTGCATATAAGCCTTTAAAATTAGCACTTTATATTTTTCATGTTCGAGTCCCATAGACTTTAACAGTGTTGGGATGTTCGAACAAATTTATTGACTGTTCGCATGTTCTGATGCGAACCGAACTGGGGGGTGTTCGGCTCATCCCTAAAAGGTAGTAAAAAAGACTGAGCTAACCCGTCCAGAGTTGGTCCTCTTTTATTTTTATTATTTATTTCATGGATGAAGTGCTGTATTCTCTTGTTTAATGATCCCTATACCAGCCAAAAACACAAAATAGTGACAAACGGGCAATAACAATACAAAAAATGTCTGTTAACAGTGTAGGCTGTGGAGTCAAAATCCAAGACAAGAAGCCAAATCAAGCCTTCTACGAACCCTATAACTCTTTTGCCATATATGTCTGTGAAAGACGTGTTGGGAGTTTCTAAAAACCTTAGCACTACATCTTTTTTAAATGTGTTATTGATTTTTCTAAGCTTAACTATAAGGAAGAAAACAAAACTAGATGTGTATTTATTTTTATTAATAGTAGTAGCAGTGGTCTGTAGTAGAATGTATATACAGTAGTAAATAGCATTATGAATGCTCAGAATACTGAGTAATGATAACATCTGGCTTACTGTCGCATTGAAGTTGTCACTGTTTTTGAGATATGGTGTTGAACGTGTGCATAGCATTTGAATTAAAATCAAATTGCATTCTGTTTCTGCCTTCTGTATAATTGATTGGAAGTAGCCAATGGCTGTGAAAAATTAGCTGTGGAATATCTAGAACTGTCAAAGCAGTGTTTAACATTGTTGGGGTCAAATTCATTAGTGATGATGTGTTCTAAAGAAGAAGATTTTATCTGGAGTCACCAAGACATTGATCTGAATGAATGAATGGAAAATACCTGTGTTATCCACAGCAACTTGACATGTCTTATTTTCAGCTGAACTGAAACAGTAAATTTGGCTGATCACTGTGGGAAATACAGATATTTTTTGGTCAGTCTGTTGAAAAAAATGTGGTCCTTTATATTTGCTCCTGGAGATAAAAAAAAAAAAATAATTTAATAAATAGAAATTAAAATGTGTCTGTCTATTTTAAGGATAGTGTTTATGACCTACCTACATCAGGGGTGCCCGGGACCTCCTGCATTGGGATGGTGGGTCAGCAAGCCTAGATCGCGGGTTTCTGACCTGTCATCCCAAAGCATCAGAGTTGTGCATGGAGCTTGTGGTAGAGGAAGCATGCGGCTGCGGAGAGACCAGAACCACATAAGCTGATGCTTCCTCTATAGCAGTGGCGGCTGGTGCTCAAAATTTTTGGGGGGGCGCAAGCAAACTGAAAAAAAAAACATCAATTGCCGCCACTGTGCCCATTAAACGCAGCCACTGTGCCCAAACGCCACCAGTTTGTCCCCTCAAATGCAGCCAGCTTGTCCCCAAATGCAGCCAGCTTGTCCCCAAATGCAGCCAGTTTGTCCCCAAATACAGCCAGTTTGTCCCCCATATACAGCCAGTTTGTTTCCATATACAGCCAGTTTGTCCCCATATACAGCCAGTTTGTCCCCCATATACAGCCAGTTTGTCCCCCATATACAGCCAGTTTGTCCCCCATATACAGCCAGTTTGTCCCCCATATACAGCCAGTGTGTCCCCATATACAGCCAGTTTGTCCCCCAAATACAGCCAGTATGTCCCCATATACAGCCAGTTTGTTCCCATATACAGCCAGTTTGTCCCCAAATACAGCCAGTTTGTCCCCCATATACAGCCAGTTTGTCCCCATATACAGCCAGTGTGTCCCCATATACAGCCAGTGTGTCCCCATATACAGCCAGTGTGTCTCCATATACAGCCAGTGTGTCCCCATATACAGCCAGTGTGTCCCCCATATACAGCCAGTGTGTCCCCCATATACAGCCAGTGTGTCCCCATATACAGCCAGTGTGTCCCCCATATACAGCCAGTGTGTCCCCCATATACAGCCAGTGTGTCCCCATATACAGCCAGTGTGTCCCCCATATACAGCCAGTGTGTCCCCCATATGCAGCCAGTGTGTCCCCCATATGCAGCCAGTGTGTCCCCCATATGCAGCCAGTGTGTCCCCCATATACAGCCAGTGTGTCCCCCATATACAGCCAGTGTGTCCCCCATATACAGCCAGTGTGTTCCCAAATGCAGCCAGTTTGTCCCCATATACAGCCAGTTTGTTCCCCATATACAGCCAGTTTGTCCCCCAAATGCAGCCTGTTCCCCCATATACAGCCAGTTTGTCCCCCAAATGCAGCCTGTTCCCCCCCCCCCCCCCCCCCAGCCCTGCACTTACCTTCCTCTGGTCCACGCCGTCCTCGATGTCTTCTCCCGCCCTCGATGTCGCTTCAGCCAATCAGGTTACCGGTAACCAGATCCAGTGAACCTGATTGGCTGAGACCCCCACAGTCTTCTCCAAGGAACGCACCCCCGTGCGTACCTTGGAGGAGTGTTTGGAAGCCGATTACAGCGTGAGAGCTGTATTCGGAAAGCCTATCAGAGCCGTTGGCTCTGATAAACACTTCCAAGTCACACCAACCGCCGGCCAACGCTCTAATTCATATGGACGGCGCTCACCAGGAGGCCGGCCATATGAATAGTGGGCAGCACGGCAGCGGCGAAAATACACAGATTCATGCAATGCATGAATCTGTGTATTGTCTTTCAGTGGTGGTGCGGGAGCGAGAGGGAGCGGCGCTCCGGCGCCCTCTATGGACGCACCTCCACTGCTCTATAGTGCCGTCTCCTGTCCCAGACAGAGTGATACCAAATGCACTCTGCCCCGGCCAGCAACATTTCTACAGCTGGTGCCTGCCGATGCCTGCAGAAAGTGCGATTTATGAAGATCAGAAAGTAAAGGATCCTTAAATTAAAGGTCAGTTTATATATTTACAGCAATGGGCATACCTGTTCTTCTTCAGTGCTCCTGCGGGTTATCTGCACTGAGCCACAGACTGCTATTATTACCTGCGGGTTCAGTGCGCTTTCAGAAAGTGCACCACACCTGCAAGATGTAATAGAAGTCTATGACAAAGAGCAGCTAACCCGCAGGTGCGCTGCGCTGCACCCAAGGTGTGGGTAAACCGCAGCGCATCAGTGTGAAAGCAGCCTTATAGGGGGCTCATTTTCATTAGCAGTTTGGGGGGGGGAGCGGTAAAACCCCATAGTTCATTGTGGCCCGCGACCAGTTACCAAATCACTTAAATGTCTTCGCTCTTCAAATGATTGAGCACCCCTAACCTACACTATCTTAATCTGATGATGTATGTATTTATCCACTACTAGACCTTGCTCCTGGCCTATCTATATGTGTAAGCAATAACAGATATTCATAGATGACACTCTAAATGTTGTGTTATTGGGGGACTTAACTATGCAGGTTCTGTAAGTTAAACTAAGGCTATCCATACAGCAGTAAGGGTTAGCCCTGGTGGTACTACTCGGCTTATCAAACTTCAGTTGAAACATCAAAGGAACTGGGTGGAAAAATGTCAGCAAAACAATTACTAGATCCTTTCAGTAGAGTCGAAGTCACTGTGGCTGTCTGAATACAAGATTTGGCAGAGATTCCTCCATCCACCTGTTTAGAGTGGATAAGGAAATTGCGTGAATTCTCTTGTTTAGTCCTGTGGGCTGTAAATCTCAGGTCTTATACAACTACTATACAGAATATGTATTTGTACAATACAGAGTATACAATATTTTAACTGTGTATGTACAGTAGTTGTTTTCCTTGAGTAAAGCTTTAAACAATGTTTTTCCATTGGAAATAATGTTAAATGCTGTAGTTATATTCCATGAGACTAATTTTAGCGCTGCTTACACCTCATCCTTGAAAAATTAAGGAACCTGTCATACACAGGAGATGGTGTGTATACAGCATACTGCATACTTATTATACTGTACTTAGAATGGGACTGAATGCTATAATGCAACATAGCCTTTCCACCACACACATTAAATCCCAACTGCAGGAAACTTAAAAATGGCCCCTTGCAGTTGAGTTGCACCCACAATGAAAAGGGTTCTTGCTCTGTTATATCTAGGAGATTTGAAAATATACCTACCCAATCCTTTGTTCCTCCGGACTCTAGACCAGTCCCTGCAGTATCTTCTACCCTACACTCAAGCAGTCTTAGATGTTGACATCATCAAGACCAATGCAAAGCCAATAGCCTTGCATTGGATGTGATGATGCTGAGGGACAGCCCGCTACTGGAGCATGGGGGCGCCATCTGCCAGGGGAGCAGAGAATCAGGTACGTTATAGTGCTTCTCCTCTCCTCTAGACTAAATGGACAATTAACCTATGCAGTGCAGGTGCAGCCCCACGACAAGTAATAATTTTCAAATTTCCAAGAGTTAGGCTTTTTGTAATACAAGAGCTTTATAGGAGCCCTTTATTTTTTCATAATTTTAACTTTTTTCCTCAATTTTGTAGCATTTTGTTTTGGCTTTAAAATATAGAAGTGGTTCAGTGTGTGTCAATGTTGTAGCCTGCATTCCTCTACTACACTTTGCAGCGCTGAAATCTGTGGATCCGCACCTTATCCATCACCATTTGGCAACAATTTTTTCTGCTGCATTTTCATAGTTTATAACTTAGGAAGGCTGGCAATCACATACTCCTTATTTTCAATAGGATTTAACCCAAGCCCCCATAAGTCAAGAATACCCTCTATGTGATTTTCATTTGCCAACTTACACAAAATTGTTGTTATTTCATAGTGTGTCAGTGGACTTGAGATTATTATTATTATTTTTTTAAATATTCTTTATTTATAATTCAAAAGAGATACATCCAATACATTATTTATGCATCTTCCATTACATTTCTGTTCATAATATACTTATCATCCCTTTCCATTAATTAGTCCCTTTTATTTAAACATCTATCTTACCTCTAGACCTCATTGTCAGTGGGTTGCCTTCCCTTATGTCCTTTATATGTACTTCCGTAAGGGAAATCATATAATGTCCCTTTTTCTGTTAAATGTCTTTAGTTCTCACAGCCTTACTTAGTTCTCCCTTGTAATTTTATCTTTTCCCCCCCTACCTCCCTCCCAAAGCAAACCTAAAACCAAAAACAACAAAGCAGAGAAAAAAAAAAAAGAAGGGGAATCCCCCCTCCAGTCTCCTCCCCCGGTGGATGAACAGCAACCTCCTGAATACTTCTCTAACCCCAGGCGGACTCACTTCCCCATTAATCGTTTCCCTTCTTCTGACTGTGTAAATTTAATCCATGATGACCAAATTTTAGTATGTTGCTCTTTTCTGTCTTGGCCTGAAAACACCAGCTCCTCTATAGCCCCCACATTTCTGACCCTGTTAAGCCATTCTGCAATTGTTGGAGGGCTGGAGCTTTTCCAACATCTCGCAATGCACGACTTAGCCTCATTGACCAGGTGTCATAATACTGAGTTTTTGTACGTCTGTGTAGGTATTTGCATTACGTGCAACAGAAAAAATCCTGGGTCATCCGGCACAGGGTAGGACTCAATTTTTTGAGCAATCCTTTGTACCTCTAGCCAGTATTGTCTGATCCCGGGGCATGTCCAGTATATATGAAACAGAGTTCCCCGTTCCCCATTACATCGCCAACACTGATCAGAGGCTTCAGGAAAGAACCTACCTAATTTTAATGCCGTATAATACCACCTAGTCAATAATTCATAATTTGATTCTTGAATTTTAGTGTATATTGATGAATTTAGCACCAGATGTATTATCTTCTGATATTGAACTGGTGTAAAGGTCTTATTAAGATCCCTTTCCCACTTGCTAATTGCTGGCATCTCATAATTCTCTGGTGGGGCCATTAGCAACATGTATATCTTTGATATTATTCGATTAATGGGTTCCTTCTCCTCATAATATATTTCGAACCTAGTCAGCTCCCGTTTAAAATTACTCATTGGGCCCAATGTCTCCAGGTAATGTCGGAGTTGTAATGCCTGCCAATATTCTACTTCAAATTGGCCTCACAATTGCGTCAAATCCATAATTGTGGGCCATGTTTCTGATTGCAAAAAATGTGATACCTGAATATAGCCCTTCTCTCGAAGTCTCCGAAATGCCCTTATCTCCATCCCCGGCTCGAAACTTGGGTTGCCCAGTACTGGGTATATTGGAGAGTACCCTGACGAATATTTAGGATTCTGACATATTTTAGCACCTATAGACAATGTTGATCCTATCAGAGGGTGTTTTTTGAGGGAGTCCGGCAACTTTGTATAGCACCAAAGTGCTCTACTCAGTGGTACCTGACTAATCTCTTGCTCCAATTCTATCCATAATTTGAATTCTATATGTCTACATCAATCTATGACCCTTCCCAGATGGGCTGCTTGATGATATTTAGACACATCTGGGACTGCTAAACCCCCATAACATTTGGGGAGGGTCATTTGGCTTCTACTGATCCTTGGTCGCCTGTTGGCCCATATGAACTTAGTAAAAAGTGCATTTACTTGCCGAAAGTAGGCCCTGGAAATTCCTATTGGTACGGCTTGAAATAGATACAAAAATTTGGGTAGAATATTCATTTTGATGATGTTACAACGGCCAAACCATGAGTGGAATCCATGTTGCCATTTATCAAGTAAGGAGCTAACTCCTTTATATAGTGGGGGGAAATTTATAGCAAAAACTTTCTCTAATCTTGGTGGTATATTTATCCCTAGGTATTTTAATGCCGATCCTACCCATTTAAAATTGAAATTGGGTTGTATATTTTGCTGCGCTACTGAGGGAAGGGCCACCCCCATCGCTTCCGATTTCGCATAATTAATTTTTAAGTTTGCTAATGTCCCATATCCTTCTATTTCCTTCATCAGATTTGGCAGTGAAACGTGAGGACGTGATAGAGAGAACATCAAATCATCTGCATAACTCGAGATTTTTTATAGTTTCGATCACCTATTTGGAGTCCCTGAATGTCTGAATTTTGCCGAATCCTATTCAGTAGGGGTTCTAGGGAGAGGGAAAACAGCATCGGGGAGAGTGGGCACCCTTGGTGCGTTCCATTTGAGATTTTAAATGTCTCTGAATAAACTCTGTTCACTTTTACCGAGGCCTGGGGTGAGGCGTACACCCCCGCTATCCAACTCCGCATATGTTCTCCCAATCCCATTTGCCTCAATACTTCAAACATAAATCGCCAGCTGACCCTATCAAACGCTTTCTCAGCGTCAGTACTCAAAAAAATACTGGGCGTTTTTTATGTATTAGCATAGTGTACCAGGTTGAGAACCTTTACGGTATTATCCCTGGCCTCACGGGCAGGGATAAACCCAACCTGGTCTTGATGTACCATTTGATTCAGCAATGGCTGGAGGCGGGAAGCAAGCAGTTTAGTAAAAAGTTTTAGATCTGTATTTAGCAATGAGATCGGGCGATAGCTTCCGCACTCCGCCGGGTCTTTCCCTTCTTTCGGGATAACCAAAATATGTGCCATAAATGCATCCGGCAGTAGTGCGGAAGCCCGGCCGATTCCATTGAATGCCTTTGTCATATAAACCCCTAGTACTGGGAGAAAATATTTGTAGTATTGGATAGTAAAGCCATCCGGGCCCGGTGCCTTCCCTCGTTTAACTGTTTTCATCACTGTCTCTAGTTCCCCCACTGAAATAGGTATCTCCAATTTGTTACGGTCTGGTGAAGACAACCTAGGCAGATGTGCTGAGAGAAGATATTCTTCCATCGTAGCCTGGGGCACCTGGATTGGGGTCAAATTATAAAGGGAAGAGTAATATTCTCGAAATCTCTGGGCAATATCTTTAGGGAGTGAAATAAGCTGTCCGTTTTCCCCCTTTATATGGGGGACATATAGGGGTTGATTTACTAAAGGCAAATCCACTTTGCACTACAAGTGCACTGCAAGTGCACTTGAAAGTGCAGTCACTGTAAATCTGAGGGGGACATGCAAGGAAAATAGAAAACATAATTTTAGCTTGCACATGATTGGATGATAAAATCAGCAGAGCTTCCCCTCATCTCATATCTTCCCCTCAGATGTAAAGGGACTGCACTTCAAAGTGCACTTCCAAGTGCACTTGCAGTGCACTTGTAGTGCAAAGTGGATTTGCCTTTAGTAAATCAATCCCATACTGTCTTCCCTTTCTCTCTTAGTTCCCCTGCCAGTATTTTACTACACTTTTCCCCTAGTTCATAGGTTACTTTTCTCCCTGCTTGTATTGCCGCTTTTGCTATATATCTTAGTAGATCTGTCAGTTGTCTCTCAGGTGTGCCAGTTCTATCCCCACTAACGGCATCTGTACTTTCTTATGTTGTGCCTCTAGTGCCTGGATTTCTCTTAACAAGTTAGCTATCTGTCCTTCTCGTGCTCTTTTTAATCGGGAACCATGTTTTATCAGTACCCCTCTCATTACTACCTTATGCGCTTCCCATATTATGCCCCGGGAGATTATTATTTTTTGTTATGGAAACATGCATCTATAAATTATAACAAATTATATTTTTATTTTGCAGTGACTTTTTATAACTTTGAAATTCTTCGCGCCATCGGGAAAGGCAGCTTTGGAAAGGTGAGTGCTTTTTAATTGCAATGATTTTGTTTACAGAAAATATAAAGTAGGTTATATATATTTCTTATTATACATAATATAAATTTGCTCATTGCCAGTTCGTGCCTGCATTGCTATTCAAAAAAATCCCCACTCTTTGAAAAATTGCAAACATAGCATCGAACCAGTCTTGAGACAGGCTTAGCTGGCAAAATGGAGTTTTCCTTTGGTCATTTTCTGGCAAATGCACATTTTTCAGCTAAGCACACAAAAATTGTGTTTATGAGTTTCATAAACACAAGTGGAATAAGAATAAGTGGAATAAGAAGTCTAAGGAAGGAAGTCAGTTTCCCGATGGTCAGATGACATTTCACAGCAAGACACAGACAAAGAACTCTCAGGAATTGTGCCTTAATAATACCTTACTCTGTATGTAAAAATCTAGTGCAAAATGTGCAAAATCTAGTGCAACTCTGCATAGAAACCAAGCTTCCAGGATTTTTTTTTCAAAGCTTAACTGAACATGAACTTAACCAATCAGTTAGACGCTGATTAGCTACCATGCACAGCTGTACCAGATTTTGCAATCTCCAGTTCTAGTAAATCAACCACCCCCCCAAAAAAAAAAAAAAAATATATATATATATATATATATATATATATATATATATATATATATATATATATAATGTTGCAGTTTACCATTCAATAAGTTGGTCATACATGGAGCAAATTTCAACCAGTTCCTGATGATGAGATATGAGTAAGCATCATGCCTTGATGTGAAACGTGTTAGCCTTATCACCTGCATGTCCACTTTTTATGTTTGATTGCTTTTGATGGTTTTTCAACATTTTTGGATTTTTGGATTTCTTTTCTTTAAATAAACATTTGAACAGAGTGCGGCAGTCCAGGAAACTTTCTTGAGATTGTAGGCCACATACATTAACCCTACTTACTCCAGGTACATCTAACATAAATAAATACCCAACAAGTTTGGCATTTAATGGCCGCGGCACTTTTATTGGTTTAAATGTGAAAATAAAGTAACCATAAATCTCTTTTATTATTAATATTATTAACCATCAAACAGCATAACTTGAATGAAAAAACAGTTTTGTATAACTGCTTAGTTCTCAGAACTCAAGCAGCATTACCATATTATAACATCAAAAATCAAATGTCCCCCCTAGACATCCAGGGTGACCCAACCACATAATAGTGCACGCGACTGGAGAGGGAGGGAGGGAGTTCTTCCAAGGTGCTCCAGCAGGAAAAGGGGTTATCCCAGCTCAGCTGACTCCTTTTAAAGGCTTCCCAGCTTCCAGCAGCTTGCGCTGTATCCCATTGGTTGGCTGCTGAAACTGGATTTTAAAGTGGCAGTACACTTAAATTACCTAAGCCTATCTAACAACTGTATACTCCTAATTAACCCTGTCTACCCTTTTCACCTGTAGTGGCCACAATCCCAAGCAAGTGGGCTCATACTGTGCCCCCTTTTTCATGGGATTGTAGGCCACATACATTAACCCTACTTACTCCAGGTACATCTAACATAAATAAATACCCAACAAGTTTGGCATTTAATGGCCGCGGCACTTTTATTGGTTTAAATGTGAAAATAAATTAACCATAAATCTCTTTTATTATTAATATTATTAACCATCAAACAGCATAACTTGAATGAAAAAACTGTTTTGTATAACTGCTTAGTTCTCAGAACTCAAGCAGCATTACCATATTATAACATCAAAAATCAAATGCCCCACAAGCCGGGCCTGAGCATCATGCCCGGCCCTACCCCAAATCCGCGGCCTGTTCAACCCCATACTGTAAACCCAGGTTAAAAATATCAAGCCCTACATTAGATAGGTGGACTCCATCCTGCTTGTACAACCCTTGGAAACCACCCTCCAGGTCTAAAAGTCAGTATGACAGCCCGCCCAGGGTAGGCATGAACTTTTCCATCGCCTCATTAATGCGCTTCCTCATCTTTTTCCATCACTTTCCTCTGACCAGAGGAAAGCCATGAAAGGCGAGGAATAAGTTCGGAGAACACTATGAACGTACGTGGAGAAGAAAGAGTAAAGCGTTCCAGATCCCTCCTAATCATGACAAGCAAATCCAATGTACGGACATTGCCCAAATCATTCCCACCAACATGCAATAATAAAATATCCAGCCTGGGCCAACCTTGACCTAATCTGCATAAATTAAAATATAGTTGATGCCATTGCAGGCCTTTCACTCCCTTCCAGAATACCTGAAAGGATCACGGATGTAGAGACAAGATCGTAGAATAGCAACGGAGAGCCGCTTTTTTGTGCGCCAAATAAATAAGAGTGTCCCAGAATCCATATTGTGCGAGGCAAACCTGGAAAATGTAAACAAACATGTTAGGCCTTACATACAATTTAAAGCATTTGGATTTCCACCTTCCCATTCCCTTAATAGCTGACTCACCCACACCCATACGGGCCGCCTCCGATGCTGCTCCCATTCTAAATGAATGGGATGAAAATTTTAATTTGTGCAAACCCAAGCTTTGAAGGCACTTATGCAGAACAAAATCAAACTGATATTCAGTTAGAGGGAACCCATTCTGGTGAACCAAAAATGTACCCTCCCCAGAGGGCCTAGCCCGTAAGAATTGCTTAACGGCTTCCACCGGACATACTATCTTATTATCTTGAGCTCTTAACGTAATCCCAACCCCTTGCCCTAAAACATCATTCTTAGAGCGCCTGATCCAGATGTGCACTCCCGAATGGTCTACCGACACATGTTCCAAACAAACACCACAACCACCTAATTTAGACTGGGGAAGCAGCTCGGATATGCGCAATGCCCCATGAAAAGCTAGAATAAACGCAGTTTTAAACAACAAGGCTTCAAATTCCGTGTAGCATACAGCCGACGTGACTTCACAAAGCCTACCAAGAGTTCCAATGAAATCGGCCTTCTATTGTCTGACACAAAATGTACCCTCCTGTACCCTTTCAGAGCCTGCTTAACTGAAAAATAGGACATGCAGGAGGGATTCCCCTTTAAACAGCAGAAGAACGAAATCCCAGCCAGCGTTTTCGTTATATGACTGTAGGAAAACCGCTGCTGCATCACAGATGCCACAAACGCTAAGACCAATCCCTCCGATTGGCCGACAATCCCCAACTCCATGGGCTTCAGAGAAAGACCACCAACTCCTTCAGGAATCCAAGTAGCACCTCCATGTCTTGGGAGAGACCGAACCCTGAATAGCTCTTGACACTGCCTCCAGATCACGTCCCACAGAAATTCCGGACACGGAATCCCCTCCGCATCCACTTCTGGAAGCCGCTGGCGTAAACGGTCCACCTGAAATCGGGATAAGGCATCGACAATATTATTCTGAACTCCCGGAGTGTATTTGGCTTTGATCCATACATTAAATTTCAAATAAAGGAAAACAATCTGCCTGAGAACCTTGACCACCAGCAGAGATTTGGACGAGAGACAATTGATTGGGAAGAGGACGCCTTTGTTGTCCGTCTCCACCAACATCCTTCTGTATGCAAAATCAGTTCTAATCGCCACCAGAATAGGGAACAGTTCCAATAAAACAATGTTCTTCATGACCTCCCGAACCACCCACGACTCTGGCCACGCTGCACAGCACCAGTGCGTTCCCCAAATTGCGGCAAAACCTTTAGACCCAGCAGCATCCGTGAATAGCCTGAAATCTGGGGCAAAGACAAAATCCTTCTGAAAAAAGGACTGAGCATTGTAAATGTCGAGGAACCTGGCCCAAACTAACAAGTCCGCCTTAAGCAAACTTGTCAACCGTATGTGTGGGAAAGGCGACTTTAAACCAGATATCGCCAGGTAAAGCCTCTGCAAAAAAACACGCCCTACTGGCATGATCCTGCAGGCAAACGTCAAAACTCCCAAAAGTGATTGCACGTCCTTCAAAAGCACTTTCTTTTGCAATAGAAACAAACCAAGCAAGGACTTCAACTTCACCAATTTCGCCTCAGGCAAACGGAATTCCATCTTACATGTATCAATGTGTATGCCCAGAAATTCCAAAGATGTGCTGGGCAAACACGTCTTCTCTGCCAAAGGAATGCCAAACTGTTGTGCAATGGTCCTAAATGCCAAAAGCAAATCATTACAAGAAAAACTCTGGAAGGCCTATAAAAAAAAAAAAAAAAAAAATCGTCGTCCAGGTAGTGGACTACGCTATCACAACCTGACTTGGAACACGCCACCTAATGGAGAAAGGACGAAAACGCTTCAAAATAGGAACACGAAACCGAACACCCCATAGGGAGATATTTGTCAAAGAAATGCGCTGCATCTAAATAAAACCCTAAAGTATTAAACGCCTCAGACGATATGGGCAAAAAACGAAATGCCGATTTGATATTGGCCTTTGGCAGCAAAGCGCCAGGCTCAAACTTACGAATTATACCTATCACTTCCTCGAACGTCGCATACGACACTGAACACAGCACCTCGTCAATCTCATCATTAAGCGATTCCCCTTTTTGAGAATGACATATGATGAATTATGCGATAAGCATTCTGCTCCTTTTTTTGGGGACCACCCCCAGAGGTGATATTCGGAAGTTAACAAACGGAGGGCGCTCAAAAAGACCGGCAATGCGTCCTTCAGCAATTTCCTTGAAAATATTTTCCCTAACTATCTGTGGAAATTGCTCAACTGATTTTAAGTTAACCACCATCATACATTCTTTTCCCTGAGAAGGAAGGAAGAGGAAAGCCGCATAAAACCCCCTTAATGAGAAATGGCGCCATCCCCCGGTCTGGATACCTGTCCAGCCATGGACGCATGTTTTCCAGCCTCACAGGCGTGCAGGCTTTTTGGGAAAAAATAAATAAAAATCTTTTTGGGATTGACTGTTCCCAGCACTCACATTTTTCTTCAAACACTGAGCCACAGGGTGTGTACCTGTGCAGTATGCACATTCGTGCCTGTACTTACAGGCCACACCCTAAAATTGAACCACTCCTGTCCATGTCCTTACTTACACTGACAGGCTTAAATGATAACCTAAGGGGTACAATTCACAGGACACACCATCTTTAATGCACATTTCAGGAACCCTAGTCCTAGCAAACACCACAGCACTGATAGGTTCCAGGACTGATAAATTGCTCTGTGTTCCACTATTACCAATAGGGCTAAATTGTGCTGAGAGAATGAGATAAAAGGGGTGAAGCCCTGATAAATAGCAGGGACTGAACAAGACGCATGAGCTAAAGGAACAGAGTGGACAGTTTAAACAGGGTACAGGATACATTTATATACTAAAGAGCCACTCAATTATACAAGGCATTAAATGTGCAAACTCACAAGCTGCTGGAAGCTGCCCCGCCTCCTGCTGAGATTTTTTCCATTCAGCAGCATACTTGGTTCAGGGACCTGTGGGATATGCACAGCCAAGGACATGACATGCTGGGCATCTCCTCCATACCTTAATGAGTGACAACAGGAGGTGAAGGGCTGAGCATAGCAGCAGATACAGATAGCTGAGGAGATTGACAAGAAACAGCAAGAACCAAAGGGGATAGCGTTCTTACTAAAGAGGAGAGAGGATCCACTAGCACATTCAAAGTATGTATCTGAGCACACTCAACCCCTGCTGGAGTTTGAGCAGCTTCTTGCTGAATTGCTTCTCCCAGCAGTAGACCTGAAGCTGGCACCTGTCTGCGAGGCAGTGCCTGTGTCTCTTCCACGAAACTGCAGCTGTCCTGAACTTGTCTATCTTGTTCCTGTCTTCTGGCTGCCTGAGGGGAGACCGGGAGCCCCCTTCCCCCACTCACCGTGGGCTGGTCAGCCATGCTCCTCCTGCCTCCTCTTCTCTCCGGCGACCTGGAACAGGTCCTCTTCTTTTTGGAGGAGCGGCGCTAAACGACAGCCACTCTCTCACTGCTGCCTGTCTGCTCTCTTTGAGTCCCGGCCACACTGCCTTCAGCTTCCCTTTCCTGCTGACCTTCATTCACATTTACACCCAGTGACAGGCAGTGCCGCAGCCATTCTACACCAGCTTTCTCAAGAAGTTGCTTAAATAAAGATTCCATACCTGCAGCGTGATATACAGGGAGGGGAGGAGTTCTTCCAAGGTGCTCCAGCAGGAAAAGGGGTTATCCCAGCTCAGCTGACTCCTTTTAAAGGCTTCCCAGCTTCCAGCAGCTTGCGCTGTATCCCATTGGTTGGCTGCTGAAACTGGATTTTAAAGTGGCAGTACACTTAAATTACCTAAGCCTATCTAACAACTGTATACTCCTAATTAACCCTATCTACCCTTTTCACCTGTAGTGGCCACAATCCCAAGCAAGTAGGCTCATACTGTGCCCCCTTTTTCATTCTTCACAGTTCCTGATGAACTAGCAGAAATCTGCTCAGTGTGCTTCATCCCACCTGACATCCATCAAATAAATAATCAAGGGAGTCAAATGGAAAAATAGACAGCATCCATTTAGATACAGGTACTGTTAGGTTATTTTAATGTCAAAATACAATAGCCGCAGTAGGAGATTCATCCATGCACACTGTGCTTAGAGAAATCTTTCAAAAAAATTCCATTCAGCCTGTATTATCTCTATGTGTTGCACCCTCCTAGCATAGGATGCTAGGTAAATTTAGCTTTTGGCTGCTTCTTTATTCAGGGGAGCAGTGATCATTTGATCTGGTCTACTCATGGTTTCATTAGTTGGTAGTTAGATTGTTTCCCTGTGCCTCTGGGAGAAGCTTCCAGAGCATAGGGAAGGAAATTCAAAGAAACTGGCCTGAACATTTACTATGCCCTGGCCAATTCCTGGGAAGGTGTGCCTAGAAGGTGGTCTTGGAGGTGATAATTAGCCTGGAGCCCTGAAGAGACTAATCCTTTCCCCAATAGGAAAGGTTCTGAGAGCTTCATGGGGCTGCTTGCCTTTGAAGCACCTATGGACTGAGTTGCTGTTCTGCTGGGTCTCGGCTGTGGCAGGGTTGGAGACCTGGGACTAACGTGAAACTGGATGTAGAATTCTTTACAAGGGGATTGTGTCTGGAAAGAGCGTTTCACTCACTAGACCGTGTCCGGAGGAAGCTGGAAGGAGGCAGCTGCCCTGAGGACTTGTGAGAAAAGATGCTGATTTATCCCTTTGACTGTGCAGCACCCTAAAATTGCACTGGTCCTCTATTGCTGCGCTGTTGTGCAGGGTAACCAAATGCCAGAGACTTGCCTCATGGTCCCCAGCTGTGAGGACTTAGAGTGTTCTGAAGCAACCTCTTGGTCCCCTGCTGTGAGAGTTCAGTCTTTGCTATCTTCACAAAGAGAAAAGGGTCCTCTGACTAATGTTTCTGAGGTCTTTGGAGTATCCTCTGCCCCAGTGACTCTTCTGTTACAAGCTCCGCAAGCAATAAATCACAAAAATAAATTTCCTAGACTGTTTATTGAAGCTGGAATGAATTAACTGTTGTTTGGGTAAGAACCAGTTAAATTCAGCAGCCTTTGCAGGGGTAGCGCTGCATCTGTATTTAACCAGCTTTCAAAGTGGTAACTGCATTAATAATTTTTTCAGCAAGTACAGAAAATACCTTTTAAATCCACTAGAAATCCAGTGTCCTTGTGACTTGTCACTTCCAAATAAAACGTATATTTATTGTGTAAAATGCTAATACCAGTTCTCTTAACTACCACGTACTGCAGATAAGTAAAAGCAGACACATTTGAAAGTGCAGTCGGTGTGACAGTCATGTCTACCGCTGTAACAACAGTAGATAAGTTAATGTAGCCATGAAGGGACAGGAAGTTTGTAATTGGCAGGGTAACTGGGTGAAAATAACGGGGAAAAAAGCCAACATAAAATAAACTGATGCAGTCACTACACTGAAGGACTGTAAGCTGCAATATATTACATTTTTGTTTTGGGATTTAAATATGCTGTAACCCTTTCGCTGCCAGAGCCGTATTTGCAATTTTTCACACATGTTTAAAAAATTATTTGGGCCTGAAGAATATATAAAACCCACATACATTATACAGTGGGCCCCCTGCAGATTTTGTAAGTTTTTGCCCACTTACAAAGAAGTGAAGGGTCTATAATTTTTAACATAGGTGTATTTTAAATGATAGAGACAGAATATCAAGAAAAAATCCTGAAGAAACACATGACACAAATGTTATAAATTGAGTTGCAGCTCAGTGAGTAAAATAAGTATAGCGATACCCCCAGTTAAGAGGGCTGCTGGTATAATTCTTTTGGGCCCCTGTATTGCACCCTGTCAACCCCCGGCAGTTGGCTCTAACCTCCCCTGGCACAGCTAGTAGGGGATGGTAGGATTGTGTAGCCTGCAACTCACGGAGACACAATCCTATATTAGAACACATACAGCAATATACTTTAACTATCCTTACCCGTCTCCTCTGCAAAGTAAATGACACAACACCAGTATACTTAACCCTTGCACTTTTACTCAGTTGGTTGGGTAAGAATATAATCACAGTTTACATATCATGTGCAGAGCCCTGCAATAAAAGAGTATCTCAGCAAACAGACAGATATACAGTATGATGCATAAATCTAACAGTCCCCGCTGCAGCTATTCTCCCTCGTGGCAAAAATGGCGCCCAGTAATGTCTACGCTAAGTCAGGCCTGACTGTACTATGTAGAAGTTCTGTAGGGGGAAATTCTTCGCTAGCAAACGGTGGTGCACTTGCTGAAGAAACAACTGTAATCCATAGGGTAAAAGGGGTTTTGATAACTTGGTGAATAAGGGAAATCTCTAAAGCTGCTCCGATGCACTGTCCCTCTGGTGCGCAGCACAACACTAATGAAAGCTCCGGTTAACAGTTATTAGGCCTAAAGATCCTATGTAGTTCTCTGAGCAGGTGCTCTCTCACCCAACCGGACCAGTCCGTGTCCGTATCTTCCGCTGCTGTGTCTTGGTACACAGGTCTCACGACATCCAAGTCTTCAGTCCTCCGGGGAGCGATGCGGCAACAGTATGCAGAAACGTCCCTCAGGTTCCTCGGTGAGAGCGGAAGGCTCTTTGGAAAAAAGGCCCAGGCTTCAGGCCTTGTAGCACCGCAGGCTAGGAAAGGAGTTCCTCTTGCTGGGCGGGCGATGTCCAAAGAGACTGAAGCCGGCTCCGCCCTTTGCTTATAAAGTCCACCCCAGCAGTCTTTGCGCGGGGCAATGCACCCTGGGTGGCCAGTGGGGTTATGGGTACAGTAGTCTCTGAGGCCTTAAAGGAAACCCCCCGCTACATAAGTATTTGATTCCCTACCAACCAACAATAATTCTGGCTCCCACAGATTGGCTATAGTATCTGCTCATGTGGTACATAGATTAGTCCTGTCAATTTAAGAAGGTGCTCCTAATGACAACTCGTTACGTGTGTAAAGGAAACCTGTCCACAGAATCTCTTTTTTCCATTCAAACCCACCATCATGGGCAAGACCAAAGAGCTTTCAAAGGGCATCAGGGACAAGATTAAAGACCTGAACAAGGCTAGAATGGGCTACAAGACCATCAGCAAGAGGCTTGGTGAGAAGGAAAAAACTGTTGGAGTGATTATTCACAAATGGAAGAAATACAAAATAACCATCAATCACCCTCGATCTTGAGCTTAATGCAAGATTTCGCCCCATGGGGTGATCATGAGAAAAGTGAGGGATCAGCCCAGAACTTTACGGAAGGAGCTTGTGAAGGATCTCAAGGTAGTTGGGTCCACAGTCACCAGTGGTAACACATTACGCAGCCATAAATTGAAATCCTGCAGTGCCTGCAAGGTCCCCCTCCTCAAGAAGGCACATGTACAGGCCCATCTAAAGTTTGCCAAAGAACATCGAAATGATTCAGAGAAGGATTGGGAGAAAGTGCTGTGGTCAGATTGAGCTCTTTGGCATTAACTCGACTCGCTGTGTGTTGAGGAAAAAAAAGGAAGAAAAATGCTGACTATAACCCTAAGAAAACTATCCCTACAGTCAAGCACGGAGGTGGAAACATTATGCTTTGAGGCTGTTTCCCTGCTAAAAGTGCAGGCCGACTTTGCCGCAATGAGGGGATAATGGACGGGGCCATGTATTGTAAATTCTTGGATGAGAACCTTCTTCCCTCAGCCAGAACACTGAAGATGGGTCGTGGATGGGTCTTCCAGCATGACAATGACCCAAAACTTACCACTAAGGCAACAAAGTAGTGACTCAAGAAGAAGCACATTAACGTCATGGACTGGCCTAGACAGTCTCCAGACCTTAATCCTATAGAAAATTTATGGAGGGAGAGGAAACTTTGAGTTGCCAAGCGGCAGCCAAGAAACCTTAAGGATTTAAAAGATATGTAAAGAAGAGTGTACAGAAATCCTTCCTAAGATGTGTGCAAACCTGGTCACCAACTACAAGAAATAAATGTCTTACCTCTGTGCTTGCCAACAAGGGTTTCTCCACCAAGTCATGTTTTTCTTGGGGATCAAATATATATTCAACTCACTGAACTGCAACTTAATTTTTTTAACATTTATATCATGTGTTTTTTCTGGATTTTTGGCTGATACTCTGTCTCTATCATTTAACATACACCTATGATAAAAATTATAGACCCTTCATTTCTTTGCAAGTGGGCAAACTTACAAAATCTGTATGGGATCAAATAATTCTTTCCCTCACTTTATATCTTCTGAAATCAGACACCCTAGAGCAGGGGTCTCCAAACCCCGGCCCGCGGGCCACATCCGGCCCGCTTGTGCCTTTTCCCTGGCCCGCGGCTCACCCACACTAATAGCATTGCCGATCTGCTGCCTTTTAATAGCAGCAGATCGTCAGTATGACTGGCAGGTCCCGCAAACAAAGCAGCTCCCCCACACCCTCCCATACTGCCACGCTGAGCTGAGGATTGGCTGCTGGGACTGCCTGTCCTAGCAACCAATGATGACTGACATTTGTATTAGAGAACCTTCCATGTGTGTAGCAGCGGGCGGGAGTCAGGAGGTGCAGGAGACCTGCTTGTGGCAAGACGCAAATGTACATATACAGGAGACTCTGCTGGGACATTGCTTCTGGGGACGTTGTTGATGGGGACATTGATCCTGGGGACACTAGTGATGGGAACACTGATCCTGTGGACACTGCTGATGGGGACACTGATGATTCTGACACTCTGCTGGGGACACTGATCCTGGGGACACTGATGATTTGGACACTGCTGTGGACACTGATGCGGGGCACACTGATGATTTGGACACTAATGCTGGGGACACCGATGCTGGGGAGACTGCTGGGGATACTGATGCTGGGGATACTGATGCTGGGGAGACTGATCCTGGGGACACTGCTGATGGGTACACTGATGCTGGGGACACTGATGGGGACACTGATGCTGGGGAGACTGATGGGGACACTGATGCTGGGGAGACTGCTGGGGACACTGATGCTGGGGAGACTGATCCTGGGGACACTGCTGATGGGGACACTGATTGGGAGACTGCTGGGGACACTGATGCTGGGGATACTGATCCTGAGGACACTGATGATGGGGACACTGATGATGGGGAGACTGCTGACGGGAACACTTAGGATTTGGACACTCTGCTGGGGAGACTGATGATGGGGACACTGATATTGGAGAGACTCTGCTGGGGACACTGATGATGAGGAGACTCAGATGGATGGAGGACACAGATATGGGGGACACTGGTATTGGGGAGACTCTGATGGGGGACACAGAGGTGCGAAAAAGCTCTAATGGGGACACAGATGTGTGGAAGGGTCTGGTGGGGACATAGACAAGCGGAAATGCTCTGATGGGGACACAATGTGCAATGAGACTCTGACGGGGACACAGACATGCGGAAAGGCTATGATTTTATTTATTTATTTATAAATAACCAATTTTTTCGGCCCGCGAATATTTGTAAAATCTAACATGTGGCCCTCGGGCTAAAAAGTTTGGAGACCCCTGCCCTAGAGAATAAAATAATAATAGTAACAATATTTGCACAATAGTTTACGAAATGCAAAATTTCTGTAAAAATTCACTAAAGCGCATAAACGCAATATATTACCAAATGTTTGGGAGAAAATATAAAACATGAAGTAAAATATAAAAATAAGTAAATAGAAACCCAAAATGTCAAGCCTTAAAATTGCATGCCCCTGTGAAATGGCGTCTAACTTCAGAATGCTATATTTTCTATAAGTGACACTTTAAAAGCCCTACAGGTCATCATTTAAAATTTTTTCATTATTTAATTATCAATAAATAATGGGCCTGGAATTATTGCTCTCACTCTGGTGTGTGCAGTGATATGTAACATGTGTACCACAATCAACATTTTTGTGCATAGGTGCCCCTGATGCATGCATTTACATTTGTATATGCGTGTATGTGGGGGTGGCTCAATTTTTTTTGTGAGGGAATGTTAAGTGTTTGGGTATAACTTTAATTATTTTTATTTTATTTTTTTTCAATTTTTTTTTCTATTGGATACCAGTATCAAGATTACAGTATTATCATGCATTCATTGAGGAATCAGAGAACATTGGTTGTTATGAGTAAAACAGGTGTGTCAAAGGCATGTAAATAACAATGAATATCTTGAGTATCCAATGTAAAATCCAGAGGGAGATTAAGTATTATGTAGGGTACAAAGATCAACTGTAGTTAAACTTAGAGTGAATGTTACAAAATACCGCAGCACGTCTTTCTGTCTTGTGTTAAACGTAATCAGGGTAGATTCCATATGCCTGAATAATCATGTGGGCATTTGTATGATAATTTGATCCAAAGGAATATGATGTTGCCAACTTGGTGCTCTGTCTTAAACACCTGATTAGCAACAGGCAGTAAAATGGGGGCTCAGTAGATGATGTAAGATAGTGAGAAAGGTGAAAGGATAGGGGGTAAGGCAGAAGGACGGGAGGTGGGGAGGAGGGCATGGGGATGGAGGGGGGGTTATGGGGGTAGGTGGGTTAGCAGTTTTCTCCTCAGTCTCCGCTAATAGTTAAGTAGTTTTGGCATGATGTCTTAGTAAAGTGATGGAGAGTAGGTGTATTAGACACCTATTGCTGGAAAGCCGTGGATGGAAAAGATTGCCTTGGGACCTCCCGAACTCGTCCATTGGGTAGGGGTGGGAAGCCCATGCCCCCTGGTAAAGAAGAAGAGAAATGGGGGGGGGGGGGTTGGGAGAGATATGTGATGAAATCAGTAAGTGTTTATCTTGGGTGGGCAGATCATGGTTAGGGGTTATCCCATTAATGTCAGATATATATTGGTTGTTCCAAAGTGGTTCCAACAGGCCCATGTCTTTGAGTATTTAGCTAGGGAATCTCGGGCAATGAAAATTAGTTCTTCCATTTCAGCAATTTTGTTAATTTGTTTGAACCATTCTGGGATGGTCGGTATATGAGTAGAGCCCCAATGTCGGGGGAATACACATTTTGGCTGCACTGATTAGAGGTAGAATTAGTGTTTTATGATAATGGTGTGTCGGTATGTCAGAGTCATGAAAAAGGAATTGGGCTGGGGTATGTTCTAAAGATTATGTGGAATTGACTCTGTTAATTCTTGGACTTGTAACCAAAATGGTTGGATTAACAGGCATGACCACAGGATGTGTAACAAGGTGCCTGGTTCTCCAGCATTTGTTGGGAAAGGAAGAATTATACTTGTTTAGAATAGCTGGAGGTCTGTACCAGCGAGTCAGGGTCTTGTAATTGTTTTCTTGAATGGAGACATTTAGGGAGCCTTTATGGGCAATCATAAATATACGTTCCCATTGGTCTTCTGATAATTCTGAATGTATTTCTTTTTCCCATGTTGTGTAAGCCTTTCCAGTCTTAGGGGAGATATCTGCAAATAGCATAGTATAAATATTGGAGATCAAATGTTGTTGGGGGCTAGATTGGGAGCATAAGTTTTAAAATGGAGTGAAAGTTTGTGAAATTGAAGAATCACGGTTGATCTCTTGTAGAAAGTGGCATATTTGGAAGTAGGTCCAGAGCGGGAGAGGGTTGTTGGTGAGATTAGGAACTAACGTGAGATGTTTTAGGAAAGAGCCGTCACAAAAAAATAGTGCTATTATTTCTGTGTGTTGCCATTGATTTGTTAGGAATTGTGCAGACATACCAGGGAGGAAGGCAGTGTTAAGTCTTATAGGAGTAAATGGTCCCGGAGCGGAAGAGATGTGTAATTTTTTACATGTTTCCCTGAAACAACGAAGTGTCGGGTCAATGAGAGTTGAGTGTGGAGGGGATATGGTTAAGCGACAACCAGGGTGCCGATCGTAATGATAAGCGGATAGGGAGTTTTCTCGTCAAACCCAATCTTTGCAGTGACTATGTAGTGCCCAATCAACAATTTTGGAAAGATAGCAGACCCAGTAGTACTTCTTGAGGTCTTGGAGACCAATACCCCCTTTCGTTTTGGGTTGTGTCAAAAGGTCATACGTTATTCTCGGGTGTTTTTGTTTTCATAAGAATCCTGTACATATCCTTCTATAGTATAGAAAAAAGGATGGGGGGAGTTTAATGAGAATAGTTTGTAGGATGTACAAAATACAGGGTAGGATATTTATTTATTTTTTTCACAAGAAAAATAAGATTTTTATAACAGCTTACCTGTAAAATCCTTTTCTTGGAGTACATCACGGGACACAGAGCGACATAGTCATTACTAATGGGTTATATAGTTACCGTCAGGTGCTGGCACTGGCAACTTCCAAAACCGGAAGTACCCTCCCCTATATAAGCCCCTCCCATCCGGGAGCACCTCAGTTTTGTAGCAAAGCAATAAGTGTCCCCAAAAGAGGGGTGGGAGCTCTGTGTCCCGTGATGTACTCCAAGAAAAGGATTTTACAGGTAAGCTGTTATAAAAATCCTATTTTCTTTTTCGTACATCACGGGACACAGAGGGACATAGTCATTACTAATGGGATGTCCTAAAGCAATGCCAAATGAGGGGGGGGATACACCATATATAAGCTGAGCGCTATCAGACATGAGGATCTTTTGCGGCCTGCAACACACTGCGCCCAAAGGCGACATCCTCCTGACTTCTAACGTCCACCTGGTAGAACCTAGTAAACGTGTGAACTGAAGACCACGTTGCGGCCTTACAGATTTGAGCCAGGGAGGCCTGGTGATGCACTGCCCATGAAGTTCCAACTGCTCTCGTGGAGTGCGCTCTAACTTTGAACGGAGGCGGTCTCCTTCTCAAGCCATAAGCTTGCATAATGACCTGTCGAATCCACTTGGCTAAAGTAGATTTTGACGCTGCCTGACCCCTTCTGGGGCCTTCCGGCAGAATAAACAAAGTATCCGTTCTGCGAATCTGAGCAGTGGCTTTTAGATAAGCTTTAACTGCTCTTACTACATCCAAAGAATGCAATAACTTTTCCTCTACCGAAGTAGGTTTGGGGAAAAAAGAAGGAAGAACCACATCTTGGTTCAAATGAAACCTCGATACCACCTTAGGAAGAAAGGCTGGATGAGGACGTAACACTACTCTGTCCTTATGGATAACCAGATATGGCTCCTTACAGGACATAGCTGCTAATTCCGATACTCTTTTAGCCGAACAAATGGCTACTAGAAAAATCAATTTCCTGGTGAGAAGCACCAAGGAAATATGCTGTAATGGTTCAAATGGTTGTTTCTGTAGAACCGACAGAACCAAGTTTAGATCCCATGGACATATGGGAATATTAACCGGAGGACTAATACGCATCACTCCTTGTATAAAGGCTTTGACTAGTGAATGCGAAGCCAAGGGCCTTTGAAAAAATATTGACAAGGCCGAAATCTGACCCTTGATAGTACTCAAGGCAAGCTTCCTATCTACAGCCCACTGTAGGAAGTCCAGAATCCTACCTATTACGTACTTATGTGGATGCCATTTCTTGGCCTCACACCACGCGATGTACGCCTTCCAGATTCTATAGTAGATCTGCCTGGATACCGGCTTCCTGGCATTGATCATGGTAGATACCACAGCATTAGAGAGCCCTCTCTTTTTTAGAATGTGGGCTTCAATAGCCAGGCCGTCAAACCTAGGGCTGGTAAGGAAGGGTGGCATATCGGTCCTTGCGAAAGCCGGACGACGTGGGAGAGTCCAAGGACTCCCCACTGAAATTTTACAATCTCCGCGTACCACGCTCTTCGGGGCCACGCTGGAGCCACCGGAATCACTGGTTTCTTTTCTACCCTGATTCTGCGGAGTAATCGAGGTAACCATTGGCGGTGTGAATGCATATATCAGCTTGAACTGATCCCAAGGGAACACTAGGGCATCCGAGCCGCAAGCTAGGGGATCCCTTGTCCGAGAGACAACCCTGTCCCCCTTTGCGTTGAATCTGGATGCTAGAAGATCTACATCCGATGTTCCCCACCGCTGACATATTGTCCAGAAAACCTCGGGGTGAAGGGACCCTTCCTCTGGGCCTAATTGCTGGCGACTTAGAAAGTCCGCCTTCCAATTCTCCACTCCTGGAATGAATACCGCAGATATGGCTGGGACATATTTTTCTGCCCATTTCAGGATGTAATTTACTTCCCTCTGGGCTGCACGACTCCTGGTGCCCCCCTGATGATTGATATATGCCACTGCTGTGGCATTGTCTGATTGAATTCTGACAGGGGACCCTTGGAGTTTGGATGTCCATGCTACTAGGGCATACCGGGCTGCTCGTATCTCTAAGAGATTGATGGGCAGGGCCTTTTCTGCATCCGACCATCTGCCCTGGAGAGACTATTGCTCCAGTACTGCTCCCCAGCCTATAAGGCTGGCATCTGTAGTGACCACCTTCCAAGAAATCGGACTGAAGGATTTCCTTTTTTCCAGATTCTGGGGAACCAACCACCAACGGAGGCTCTTGCGAACGGAAGGGGACAAGGACATTGTAAGTCTAGGGCCTGAACTTTTCTTTTTCGTACATCACGGGACACAGAGCGACTTAGTCATTACTAATGGGTTATATAGTTTACCTTCAGGTGTTGGCACTGGCCAATTCCAAACCGGAAGTACCCTCCCCTATATAAGCCCCTCCCACCCGGGAGCACCTCAGTTTTTTGCCAGTGTCTAAGGTGTTGGCCAAAGAGTAACATGTGTTTTCACTGGGCTTGCGTACAGGTTCTTTTGGGCCTTAGTAAGCTGTTCCGGATCCCACCAAAAAAAGCTTCATAGCTAAACGGTCGGTACCCGGGCCTTGCAGCAGAAGAGCAAGGTTTTGCCTGTAATGCTTCTCTTAGGAGGGCTGGACCCTGGGATCCAGAGCTCTGGTCATACCCACGACCAAGACGCTGTCTGTGCAGGGTGCTATACAGGTCCAGGGGAGTGGAATCCTTGGGAACCCGGTCCCTGAAGGTTTAATTACAATGCCTGCCGTGATAGGTGAAGTTTGGACTTTTGTGGACCAAACAAAGTCCTGCGGCGGGGATCAGGTAAGTGGGGGCCCTCAGGAACTTGGTTCTATTGGGGGACCCCCAAGCCTAATTTGTCTTTCTGTCTGTTACCTAACGGTATTCCCGCTAAATATCTGTGTTTGCCTATAACTACTGAAAATGTAAAATTTTAATAGTAGTCAAGAAAAAAAAAAAAAACAGGGACCGCGGTACCTGTGTTAAACCACTAGAGGCCGCTGTAGTCCATTTTTCTTGTAAATGTGGATCTTTGGTTTTCTCAACTCAAAAGATCCAGGCAGCTGGTAAGTTTCTCTGAGGGAATCCACTTCCTCTGCCCTGTTGCTGCGTTCATCCACCGCACAGGCCCTCCGGCAAAAAGGGCCCTGGCTCCTAGTCCTCTGTTGGTTTTCGAAAAGGGCGCCATTGGCGCACGGGCGCGCGCGCGGGCGCGTGCACGCGCCTCCTATGAAAAAAAAGGGGCGGGGCGGGTGGATGACGCTCGATGCGCGCCGCGGCGCTTCTGCGCATGTGCGGGCGTCCCAGCATGGTTAAAAGACACAGTACAAGTGTCAGCTGCATGCAAACAGAGCTAGCAACAAACAGTGGCACACAGAGGCGGTTGATGCAGGCATCCCCATAGAAAGGCACTTTAGTGGACACCAGCTGGTATATAGCAGCACCTGTGTTAGACTATTACCAGCAAAAATTGGTGTATGACGACGGGAATACCTCAGCTTTGTGCTTAAAGGATATGTCGTCCAGACGCTCCGGAAATAAATCTTCCAGGAAGCCAAAGGGGTCTCCATCGGGCTCTGAGGATATTGGGCATGCTTGTACTGCACCAATCTCCCCTGAGAATTCAGAGGTCAGTAGCCGTAGAAACCCCGCAGGAATGCCTGGTGCTGCGGCTGTCCCCAGTCCACCTGCTCCTGTATATATAACAGAGGAGGTTTTATCCTCAACTCTGGGAGGATTGGAAGAGAGATTAACAGCATTGATCGCTGCTTCCCTGTCACAGGAAAAGCGCGTCCGATCTCCGTCTCCTCCTTCAGAGTGCCTGTTAGTGGAGGAACAGCCCCACACAGAGATCGACCTACCTGAAGGGGATCAGGATGAGGTTGATTCACTTATAGAGGAATCAACAGTGGAAGAACCTTTCTCAGCTTCTCAGGCTGAAAGATTATGGGTTCAGTCTCTGACTAACATGGTCCGATCAGCATTTAAAATGCCTCTGGCGGAACCACCATCCACTACGGTTTCCTCGCTGGGGTCGCTAAAAGCTCCCCAGGCGGTCTGTTCCTTCCCAATCCACCCTTTATTAGAAGGGCTTATTTACCAGGATTGGGAGCATCCTGATAAAATATTTGCTCCCCCCAAGAGATTTCCGGTGATCTATCCCATGGAGGATAAGTTCATAAGAAAATGGAGGGTCCCTATAGTGGACGCAGCCATCTCTTCTGTTAACAAATCACTGACATGTCCAGTAGATAATGTTCCAATGTTCAAAGACCCAATAGATAAAAAATTGGAGTCTTTACTAAAATCTGCTTTCTCTACAGCAAGTATGGTGACACAACCTGCGGTAGCAGCGATTGGAGTCTGCCAAGCAGTGAAAGATCAGTTGAAACAAGTCTTAAGGGACTTACCAGATCAGCAGGCTCATGCCCTAGCTGACCTGCCTAGAGCCTTGTGTTTTGCGGTGGACGCCATAAAGGATACAATCCAACAGGCCTCCCGCTTTACGCTGTCTATAGTACATATGCGTAGGCTTTTGTGGCTCAAAAACTGGTCTGCTGAAGCTCCCTGTAAAAGACTGCTGGTTAGCTTCCCATTTCATGGAGAACGCTTATTTGGAGAAGATCTGGACAAATATATCCAGAAAATTTCTGCCGGTAAAAGTTCACTCTTACCGGTTAAGAACAAGGGTAGAAGTCCTTCTTTTAAGAGGCCTACCTCTCCAGTCCCGGGCACATCGGCTGTGAAGCAGTTCCGACGGCCTCCGCGGTCAAATTCAGGGGGCAGAAATACAATCACAGGGTAACAAGAAGCCCTGGATCAAGAGAGGTACAAAACCTCCCCCTAAGGCATGAAGTATTGCCCCCGCTCAATCGGGTGGGGGGAAGACTTCAGTTGTTCACAGAGACCTGGCGGGACACCATCAGAGACAGATGGGTGCTCTCCGCAGTAAGTCTGGGATACAAGCTGGAGTTAAAAGGCACTCCTCCTGCCCAATTTATGAGGTCAAACGTGCCAAGAGATCCCCAAAAGAGAGGATCCCTCCTTCTGGCACTAGAACAACTATTGCTCCAAGGGGTAATCATGAAGGTTCCCCTGGAAGAAAGCGGATTCGGGTTTTACTCGAACCTTTTCACAGTCCCCAAACCAAATGGGGACGTGAGGCCCATATTAAATCTAAAAGGGCTAAACAAGTTCCTAAATATCAGGACCTTTCGGATGGAGTCGATCCGATCAGTGGCCACCGCCCTACAAGGGCAGGAATGGCTAGCCTCGATCGACATAAGGGATGCTTATCTGCATATTCCCATCTTTCCGGCCCATCAGAAATTTCTACGCTTTGCAGTAGAAGGGCGCCATTTTCAGTTCAGAGCCTTACCTTTCGGTCTGGCCACAGCACCACGAGTGTTCACAAAAATTCTGGCCCCATTATTGGCCAATCTAAGAACACAGGGTGTAACGATAATGGCATATCTAGACGACCTGCTACTAATAGACCACTCAGTGGAAAAGCTGGAAGTAGCTATTCACAAGACAATCGAGTATCTGGAATATCACGGTTGGATTATCAACCGGGTCAAGTCAGCTCTAAGACCAGTCAAAAGTCTGGAATACTTAGGGCTAAGGCTGGATTCAAATCAGAGAAAGATTTTCTTACCTCCAGAGAAGGTGTCGTCTTTAAGAAATTTGACCCACTTAGTGGGTACAAAAAGAAAACCATCCATACGTCTCTGCATGAGGCTGCTGGGAAAGATGGTGGCTTCATTCGAAGCGGTACCCTACGGTCAATTCCATTCAAGGAATTTGCAAAGGGCCATACTGTCAGCCTGGAACAAAAAAGTTCAGGCTTTAGACTTACCAATGTCCCTGTCCCCTTCCGTTCGCAAGAGCCTCCATTGGTGGTTGGTGCCCCAGAATCTGGAAAGAGGGAAACCCTTCAGTCCGGTTTCTTGGAAGGTGGTCACTACAGATGCCAGCCTCATCGGCTGGGGGGGCAGTGCTGGAGCAATGGTCTCTCCAGGGCAGGTGGTCAGAAGCAGAAAAGGCCCTGCCCATCAATCTCTTAGAGATACGAGCAGCCCGGTATGCCCTAGTAGCATGGACATCCAAACTCCAGGGGTCCCCTGTCAGAATTCAATCAGACAATGCCACGGCAGTGGCATATATCAATCATCAGGGTGGCACCAAAAGTCGTGCAGCCCAGAAGGAAGCAAATTGCATCCTGGGGTGGGCAGAAAGATATGTCCCAGCTATATCTGCGGTTTTCATCCCAGGAGTGGAAAATTGGAGAGCGGACTTTCTAAGTCGCCAACAATTATGCCCGGGGGAATGGTCTCTTCACCCCGAGGTTTTCCAGGCAATATGCCAGCGGTGGGGAACACCGGATGTAGATCTGCTAGCATCCAGATTCAACGCAAAGGTGGACAGGTTTGTGTCTCGCACAAGGGATCCCCTAGCTTGCGGCTCGGATGCCCTAGTGTTCCCTTGGGATCGGTTCAAGCTGATATATGCATTCCCACCGCCACAATTGTTACCGCGATTACTCCGCAGAATCAGGGTAGAAAAGAAACCAGTGATTCTGGTGGCTCCAGCGTGGCCCCGAAGGGCATGGTACGCGGAGATGGTAAAAATGTCAGTGAGGAGTCCTTGGACCCTCCCACTTCGTCCGGACCTGCTTTCGCAGGGACCGATATACCACCCTTCCTTACCAGCCCTAGGTTTGACGGCCTGGCTATTGAAGCCCACATTCTGAAAAAGAGAGGGCTCTCTAATTCTGTGGTATCTACCATGATCAATGCCAGGAAACCGGTATCCAGGCAGATCTATTATAGGATCTGGAAAGCGTACATTACGTGGTGTGAGACCAAGAAATGGCATCCACGTAAGTACATGATAGGGAGGATTCTGGACTTCCTACAGTGGGCTGTAGATAGGAAACTGGCCTTGAGTACTATCAAGGGTCAGATTTCGGCCTTGTCAATATTTTTTCAAAGGCCCTTGGCTTCGCATTCACTAGTCAAAGCCTTTATACAAGGAGTGATGCGTATTAGCCCTCCGGTTAGTATTCCCATATGTCCTTGGGACTTAAACCTGGTTCTGTCGGTTCTACAGAAACAACCGTTTGAACCATTACAACACATTTCCTTGGTTCTTCTCACCAGGAAATTGGTTTTCTTAGTAGCCATTTGTTCGGCTAAAAGAGTGTCGGAATTAGCAGCTATGTCCTGTAAGGAGCCATATCTGGTTGTCCATAAGGACAGAGTAGTATTACGTCCTCATCCAGCCTTTCTTCCTAAGGTGGTATCGAGGTTTCATTTGAACCAAGATGTGGTTCTTCCTTCTTTTTTCCCCAAACCTAGCTCAGTAGAGGAAAAGTTATTACATTCTTTGGATGTGGTAAGAGCAGTTAAAGCTTATCTAAAAGCCACTGCTCAGATTCGCAGAACGGATTCTTTGTTTGTTCTGCCGGAAGGCCCCAGAAGGGGTCAGGCAGCATCAAAATCTACTTTAGCCAAGTGGATTCGACAGGTCATAATACAAGCCTATGGCTTGAGAAAGAGACCGCCTCCGTTCAAAGTTAGGGCGCACTCCACAAGAGCGGTTGGAACTTCATGGGCAGTGCATCACCAGGCCTCCCTGGCTCAAGTATGTAAGGCCGCAACATGGTCTTCGGTACACACGTTTACTAGATTCTATCAGGTAGACGTTAGAAGTCAGGAGGATGTCGCCTTTGGGCGCAGTGTGTTGCAGGCCGCAAAAGATCCTCATGCCTGATGGCGCCCAGCTTATGTACCCCCCCCTCAGTTGGCATTGCTTTGGGACGTCCCATTAGTAATGACTAAGTCGCTCTGTGTCCCGTGATGTACGAAAAAGAAAAAGGGATTTTTATAACAGCTTACCTGTAAAATCCTTTTCTTGGAGTACATCACGGGACACAGAGCTCCCACCCCTCTTTTTGGGACACTTATTGCTTGGCTACAAAACTGAGGTGCTCCCGGGTGGGAGGGGCTTATATAGGGGAGGGTACTTCCGGTTTGGAATTGGCCAGTGCCAACACCTGAAGGTAAACTATATAACCCATTAGTAATGACTAAGTCGCTCTGTGTCCCGTGATGTACTCCAAGAAAAGGATTTTACAGGTAAGCTGTTATAAAAATCCCTTTTTTTGTTCCAGGCTGACAGTATGGCCCCTTGCAAATTCCTTGAATGGAATTGACCGTAGGGTACTGCTTCGAATGATGCCACCATTTTTCCCAGCAGCCTCATATACAGGCGTATGGACGGCTGTCTTTTTTGTACCCACTAAGTGGCTCAAATCTTTCAAAGACAACACCTTTCCTCGAGGCAAGAATATTTTTCTCTGGCCTGAATCCAACCTTAGCCCCAAGTATTCCAGACTTTTGACTGGTTTTTAGGGCTGACTTGTCTCGGTTGATAATCCAACCGTGAGATTCCAGATACTTGATCGTCTTGTGAACGACCACGTCTAGTTTTTTCACTGAGTGGTCTATCAGCAACAAGTCATCCAGATATGCCATTATCATTACACCTTGTGTTCTTAGATTGGCCAATAAAGGGCCAGACTTTTTGTGAACACTCTTGGTGCTGTGGCCAAACCGAAGGGTAAGGCTCTGAACTGAAAATGGCGCCCTTCTACTGCAAAGCGTAGAAATTTTTGGTGGACTGGAAAGATGGGAATGTGCAAATAAGCATCTTTGATGTCGATCATGGCTAACCAATCCTCCCCTTGTAGGGCAGTGGCCACCGATCGGATCGACTCCATCGGAAAGTCCTGATATACAGGAATTTGTATAGCCCTTTTAGAATTAATATGGGCCTCCCGTCCGCGTTTGCTTCGGGACTGTAAAGAGGTTTGAGTAAAACCCGAACCCTCATTCTTCCAGGGGAACCTCCATAATTACTCCTTGGAGCAATAGTTGTTCTAGTGCCAACAGGAGGGACTCTCTCTTCCGGGGATCCCCTGGCACGTTTGACCTCAAAATGGGAAGGAGGAGAGTCTTTTAACTCCAAACTGTATCCCAAACCTACTGCGGAGAGCACCTATCTGTCTTGATCGTGTCCCGCCAGGTCTCTTTGCGAACAACTGGAGTCCTCCCCCCACCCGACTGAGTGGGGGCTTCAATGAATTTAACTTTGGGGGAGGTTTTGTACCTCCCCTGACCCAGGGTTTCTCATTACCCTGCTACTGTCCCTGTTTTTTTACCCCCGGGATTTGACCGAGGAGGCCGTCGGAACTGTTACACAGCCGATGCCCCAGGGACTGGAGAAGCAGGCCTCTTAAAGAGGGACCTCTAACTCTGCTTTTAACCGGCAAGAGCGTATTTTTACCGCTGGAAATTTTCTGGATATATTTGTCCAGGTTTTCCCTGAATAAGCGTTCACCATGAAATGGGACGCTAACCAGCCATTCTTTACAGGGAGCTTCAGCAGACCAGTTTCTGAGCCATAGGAGCCTACGCATATGTACTATAGACAGCGTAAGGCGGGAGGCCTGATGGACTGAATCCTCTATGGCGTCAACCGCAAAGCCTAAGGCTCTAGGTAGATCAGCTAGGGCAAAGCCTGCTGATCTGTCAAGTCCCTCAAGACCTGTTTCAACTGATCCTTCACTGCTTAGCAGACCCCAATAGCTGCTACTGCTGGTTGTATCACCAAGCAGATTTTCATAAGGACTCCAATCTTTTATCTATTGGGTTCTTGAACATTTGGACATTATCCACTGGACATGTCAGTGATTTATACATACAAGAGATGGCTGCGTCCACTGTAGGGACCTTCCATTTTTTTTTTTTTTTTTTTTTGATGAACTTATCCTCCATGGGATAGACCACCGGAAATCTCTTGGGGGAATAAATATTTTCTCAGGACGTTCCCAATCCTGGTAAATGAGCCCTTTCAGTAAAGGGTGAAGTGGAAAAGAACAAACAGTCTGGGGGCTTCTAGCGACCCCAACGAGGATACAGTAGTGGTTGATGGTTCCGCAAGGTGCATTTTTAAATGCTGATCGGACCATGTTAGTCAGAGACTGAACCCATAATCTTTCAGCTTGAGATGCTGAGAAAAGGTTCCCCCACTGTTGATTCCTCTATAACAGAATCAACCTTATCCTGATCCCCTTCAGGCAGGTCGATCCCTGTATGGGACTGTTGCTCTGCTAACAGGCACTCTGAAGGAGGAGACGGAGATCGGGCGTGCTTTCCCTGACAGGGAGGCAGCGATAAATTTTGACAATCTCTCTCTAATCCTCCCAGAGCTGAGGAAAAAACCTCCTCTGTTACATACACAGGAGCAGGTGACTGAGGACAGCCAGAGTACCAAGTACCCCTGCGGGGTCTCTACGGTCACTTACCTCTGAACTTCAGGGGAGACTGGTGCAGCAGGAGTATGCCCAAGATCCTCAGAGCCCGATGAGACCCCCTTCGCTTCCTGGAAGATTCAGTTCCGGAGCTACTGGACGGCATATTCCTAAGCCTAAAGCTGAGGTATTCCAGCCGTAATACACCACTTTTACTGAGAATAGTCTAGCACAATTGCTGCTATATCACAGTTGGTGTCTACTAATGTGCCTTTCTAGGGGATGCCTGTATCAACCGCTTGCTGTATGCCTTTAAATGTTGCCAGCTCTGTCTCTGTACTTCATAGCCAGCTTACTGCAATAATGTGGCTTTTTTTAAAAACCTGCTGGGACGCCCGCACATGCGCAGAAGCGCTGCGGCGCGCACAGAGCGTCATCCCCCAAGCCCCGCCCCTTTTTCCGGCCACCTCTATATATAGAGGCGCGTGCACGCGCACGCGCGCGGCCACGTGCGCCTCGGCGCTAATTTTCAAACATGGAAACCAGGGACAGGAGCCAGGGCCCCCTTTGCCGCAGGCCGGGGGATAGACGAACACTGCAACATGGCAGAGGAAACAGTTTCCTGTAGGAGAACTCACCAGCTGCCTGGACTTTGTTCTCTGAGAAGAAACTAGTCCATATGACAAGAAAAACATTCTACAGCGGCCTCTAGTGGACAAACACAGGTACCGCAGTTTAATATACTAAACATATATAAAAAAACATTCCTTTTTTTTTTTTTTTTTCTTGACCACCATTAAAAATTATTACATTTTTTTAGTAGTTACAGGCATGCACAGATATTAGCGGGAATACCGTTAGGTAACAGACAGAAAGACAAATTAGGCTTGGGGGTCCCCCAATAGAACCAAGTTCCTGGGGGCCCCCACTTACCTGTTCCCCGCCGCAGGACTTTGTTTGGTCCACAAAAGCCCAAACTTCACCTATCACGGCAGGCATTGTAATCAAACCTTCAGGGACCGGGTTCCCAAGGATTCCACTCCCCTGGACCTGTATAGCACCCTGCACAGAAAACATCTTGGTCGTGGGTATGACCAGAGCTCTGGATCCCAGGGTCCAGCTCTCCTAAGAGAAGCATTACAGGCAGAACCTTGCTCTTCTCTGCAAGGCCCGGGTACCGACCGTTTAGCTATGAAGCTTTTTTGGTCGGATCCGGAATAGCTTACTGAGGCCCAAAAGAACCTGTACGCAAGCTCAGTGAAAAACACATGTTTCTTCTTGGCCAACACCTTAGACACTGGCAAAAAACTGAGGTGCTCCCGGATGGGAGGGGCTTATATAGGGGAGGGTACTTCCGGTTTTGGAAGTTGCCAGTGCCAGCACCTGACGGTAACTATATAACCCATTAGTAATGACTATGTCGCTCTGTGTCCCGTGATGTACGAAAAAGAAAGGATATTTATTTTTAAGATTGCTGTGTGGCCGAACCAGGAAAATTGTGGTTTGTTCCATTTTTTAAGATCATCTGATATAGTTTAGAGCATGGGTATATAATTTTTGGTGAAAAAATCGGAAAGGTTCGTTGTTAGGAAGATCCCTAGGTATTTAACCTCCCTGGCGGTATGATTATGTCAGATTTTTGTTGCTGAAAGCGGTACAATGTTTCGCATGAAAATTCTGCGTTTTATATTGTAGGCCTGTAATAACTCACTCAAATCTGTCCAAACAAGAGTCTAGTACACATCCCGGGTATGATAAAGTTTGAAACACAAGATCATAAATTATAATATAATAAATAACTATAAATAATTATAACAAATAATAATATAATAATAATAATAAAAATGATTCAATAATGTAATCAAATCAAAAACACTGACACTTTCAGTGTTTGATGACAAATTTCCCCACAAATCGCTATCGCTCAATTCTAAGTGATTCTAATTTATTATCGCTGTTTTCTAGCTGGTTTAAAACCACTTTTGACGTAAACGGACACTTTTTGTTTGCTATGGACAATCTCCAGTTTCCAGGCAGAAAGAACAGTATTTATAGTATAAAACTGGATGCAGGGCACTGGACAAACCACTAGGGACAAAGGGCATGTGTATTTGATACAGTACTGTAATCTGCAAGATTACAGTGTACTGTATGTATACTGTGTTTTTCACTTTTTGAATTTGGCGCCGAACTCCGTCCCCGTGCGTTGCGCCGCTCGCAGGGAGCGGAGCTCGGCACTGTGAATCGAGCGGAGGACACACGGCTCGCAGACACAGCGGGGAGACATCGCAGAATCCAGGGGAAAAGGTAAGTAAGCTGTACATGGATCCTGCGATGCACTCCCGAGTGTGGCTTGGGGTTACCGCTTTTGGTACTGAAAATTCACCCCGAGCCACACTCGGGAATACCGCCAGGGAGGTTAATCATGTCCTGTCGCCATTAAAAGGGAAAATTATTTTCAAAATGTGTATGTAACCATCTCTCGTGGAAGAGTGATATTAAGAGCGTGGGATTTTGTAAAATTGATTTTGAAATTGGAGTGGTACTGGAAGAGTTCGAAGTCTTACAATAGATTCGGGATTGATATGCTGATCTGCAGCTGTGCCTGGAAAAGAGAAGTAAGCCTGGTGTCTGCCCGAGGGGCTGAGGCTGGAGGAGTGCCCCGCATTCGTGTAGGCCCGAGTTCCCCTGGGTGATCGGGACCGAATTTAGGGACCAGTTCCCCTTTGGTTTCCACATGTCTGCAGGGGAAGAAGGCTCCGCTAGACTGAGAGAGGCACCTCTGGAGACTGGAGCATGGGGATTATGCGGCCATAAGAGTCCGGCACCCAAATACACCCCCTCTCTTTATATTTTTAACTTTTTTTACTTAACTTTTTTGTTCCTCACATAGGGGACAAGAGTCCCCTTTGTGATTCATTTTTGGTGATAGGTTCTCTTAATGAGATATTAGGAATCGAAAAGATCCCTGATACTTCACCTACCCTCCAATGAGTCTAATCTAATGCAGTTCAGATGACATTGCGTCAGTTTGTTCCCAAGCTACTATTACCAGTGATCAGTAACAGGGGCGTTTTACAAGTCACATTCAGAACCAGTAACAGGAAGTGGAGATCAGTGAATGGACGTTTGCTGATCTCCCTCCCTTTTACCTGGCAGCACCGTCAATGCTGGTCCCGGTTGTGCATATGGGCACAGAGACTGGGAAATATGTTGGAGACATGCGTGTGACTGGGGCATCTATTAGCAGGGTGTGTAGAAATGATCTGGCGGCTGCAGAGCCACCGGTTTGCTTACATCTGAAGGCAAACAGTCGGCTTGTCAGATTACCATGTACTTCTTGTGGCTGCAGCCATTGGGAGTATACGTACATCAAGTATGTGTCCATTTGTAGGCTCGTTAATAGGTCCAGTTTTGAAGTTTTTTTTTAAGAATTTCTTTAGCTATTTATAATAGGTATATGCTATAGTGGAAATTTGTGTTTTTAAAATTTAACAATTACATAACAGCTTGTTACAGTAAGCTATAAATAGGTGAATGGAACACATTTTAAACATTTTATTACAATAGTAAACATACATATTATACCTTATACTCACCTACTCTGTGGTAGGTAATATATAACAGTGTCTATCTGAAAATAAAGCTCCACATACATTTGCAAATAATAATTGGCTGAGGGTTACACACTGTCTAGTATAAATGTATGCACTCTGTTTTTTTTTTTCAACTCCAAGTGGAAGGAAGTTTGAACTGTATCTTCACAAATACTGTAAATGTGGCGCTGTTGCACTCGGCAGGGGGGGGGGGGGGTGGGCAGAGAGCCAGTGGGGAGAAGAGAAGGATTGGGGCTGCTCTTTGCAAAACCATTGCACAGAGCAGGTATAATATAGTATAACATGTTTGTTATTTTTTTTAAAGTAAAAATGTTTCCTTTACAGTCACTTTAATTGTTTTGTATTTGCTTTTAACCTAAATTAGGGCTGTTAGTAAGCTTTCTTTTAATTTCCAGGTATGCATTGTTCAGAAAAATGATACCAAGAAAATGTATGCAATGAAATACATGAACAAACAGAAATGTGTGGAGCGCAATGAAGTGAGAAATGTGTTTAAAGAACTGCAGATCATGCAAGGCTTGGAGCATCCGTTCCTGGTCAACCTCTGGTGAGTAATTTATTGCTTGCTTGGACTGTGGTCAATGCCACTTTCGTCATATTTTTGACCTGCTAAACTACTGAATGATACTGATTCTGTGTAACTCTGTAGCAGACTTTATCAACCAGAGTCCCTTGAGAGTTTCGTAGGGGTTCTTTGAGCAGTGAGCAATTTCTGCCTGTCAAATACAATAACACTGATACCAATGAACTTTCCAGCCATATGTAAGAAGCAGTGGGGGGGGGGGGGGGGGGGGTTCTAACTGAGCACTAATGTAAAGAGCGTTCTTTTTACTAACCACCAATCTAAGGAGGCCCTTCCCCACTGACAACCAATCTCATGGACACATCACTCACCATCAGTGGGAGTGGGAATTTCACTGTCTTCACTGGGAGCATTTTTCCCACTGGCTATCAGTATATTTCCTCTGACCATTAATGTGAGGAAACACTACAATTGTCATGGCCTGTGTTTTTTTTTTTTTTTTTTCATTTTTTATAATGTGCTTGAAGTCATAATTACTTCTATAATAAGAAAGAATATTAGAACAGGTGTGAATTAAAGCCAGCCCTACCTTATTTAATCCCTATAGGGTTCAAGCTTTTTAGCTATTTCAAAATGTTACACTGCTTTCCAGATGAACAGAAGCCAGTGTTCATACTCGTGTAGTATGATGTATATGACTACTGTGTTTTAAAGGGAATGTGTACTTGTCTGATAATTACAACATATTATTTCTTATTTATTTTATGTAATCTGGTTAGGACTAACATATGGCAATTACAGTACGTTTTATTTTTTTAAAGTTGGGTAAATATGCTCCTTTGTTGTAAAAGGCTTATTGTTTACAGACCTCAAAAACTCATGCTGTTGACACATAATGAGTCTTACCGAGTCTTACCAGACAGCTAAGTCCGAGGTTTAGGTCCAAGCATGCAGTGTTTACTTTGTTGTCTCTTTAGTGTACCCATAGTGCTCTGAGAATCATTTGTCATGTACTCATTATTTGTAAATAAAAAAATTAATTACAGTTTAAAAACATAAAAACTTCCTTTGCCCCTCTTGCTCTATCCAGCCCTCCGCCTCTTTCTCTCCTTCCCTTTGCTATTATCCAGATTCCTCCGACTTGTAGAGATAGATTAAGGAGGCTATATGGTAGGGTATATTTTATGACCAGAATTTCCTTTGAGTATAACTATTATTAATGTTACAAGTTTATAGGTAGGGGATGAATTGAGATCGTATTAATGTTTATATGTATTTGTGTTTTAGTGTTTATTTACTGAAATGTATGTAATGTATGTTGGAAAAAGATTAATAAAGAAATTTAAAATTAAAAACATAAAAACTTAATGAAGACTGGCAAACTACTGTATATCACTGGACTCTACTGAAAATGTATTATGAGATCCCACCCTTCTATTCGCTTGTCTACCTTTGTGAACTTACATTTCTTGTCATTGTGTAAATGGGTAAGCGGCAAACTATGAGATAATTTTGTCAGTGAGGGTGCCTGACTCTCTATACCAAATGTATTTAAAAGATTGGAGCTCAACACTATATTTTATTCTGTTTCCTCTCCAAACACCTGCATGACCTGTATACGCCTACTTGGCTTACAGGACAGTATCCCCCACCCTATAGTTATTGTTCTACCAGCCCCGATGAAGGGAGAGTGCTAAGTTTCTAAAATACATTGACTTTGGTTGCAGAATAAATCCTGGAGATGAGCACAAGAGGAGGTCAAATGGGGTTAGAAAGCAGGAGGTATTGGGAGGAATGAGGAGGATTTGTCAAGAATATTTGTGTAATTTGTTAAGAAGGGTAAATTTTTCGAAATGTTGCAGGTAAGTTTTCGACAGTGATTGGATGTGTGTCCGAAAGGAGAGGTATGAGCCCATGATTAGTATTAGTGCCCTAGATTGAGGGGAGTGCCTGATTTCAGTGCTGCTGATCTCAAAAGAGAAATTGGGGAGAGGCCATGGGGGGTGGAAATATTATAAAGCTAGTTTGAAGAAGTGGTGTGACATCCATGCAGTGCGTGAGTAAGCAAAAGGAGTAAACTGAGGGATTGGAACTGATCTAGAGATGAGGTGTAGTTAGAAAATAGAAGGGGGCCCAAGGACAGAGCCTTGGGGGACCCCAAGGAAACAATGAAGAGGAGGAGGTGACACTGAAGGTGCACTGAGATAGGTACAGTGGGAGTAAAACCAAGAAAGAGCAGAGTCTTGGAGGTTAAGGTAGTGACGTTTTTTCTAAATAGAAGCGGGCAGTAAATCATATCAATGGTAGCAGAAAGGTCTAACAGTATGATTACGGAGTAGTGGCCATTGGTAAGCCATTTTTAAAAGGGCAGTTTCTGTGGAGTATTGCAGATGAAGGCTTGATTGAATGGGGTTGAGAAGGTTGTTTACAATGAGGCGGTGGTTTCAGTTGTAGACTAATTGTAGTCTGGCAGTAAGAGGAATATGAGCACAGAGAGGAGTAGTACAACGTTTAGACAGGAAGGGGGTGACCAGTGCATGTTTGGAGTGTTTTTTTCAGTTAATGCAGGGCTTCCTCTTAATGGATTCACCTCAGCAAGTCAGTGGAAGCCTTGTATTTATGGATTAACATACAATGCTTCTGAATGGTTGAGAAGCATTAAGACCAACTCAGTTTTGTTCCGGCATCAGGCAGGAAGTCCTGCGTATTGTATTGCTGTAGAACACAGCGCAGCATACTGCATGTACACACACAGCTGCCGAATAACTTAGTAAAAGAAATAGTTAATTTGGGCCAGCTTAGTCCAAATTAACAATTTAAAGTGATAGAAAATGTGGAATTCCTTTTTAAAGGCAAAAAATAGAAAGGTGATGACTAAATGAGAGAGTGTTGTTGAGAGTGGTGAAATATAGCAAGAGAAAACTCACCCAAGCTCTACCGCTGTATAGCGCAAATTAGTGTGCAGAATGGTCAGTGCTCTGGCTAATTAAGTTCACAATGAGTCCATAACAAGAACGAGCCGGCAACTCGACAGCTTCTCCATAGAAACCTTTATTGTAGCATCATAGCAGTAACATCATCCCAAATGCTGACTAGTATCGGCCTAAGCCTTCATCATAGCATGATGAAGGCTTAGACCAATACACATCAGAATTTTGGATGATGTTACTACTATGATGCTACAATAAAGTTTTCTTTGAAGAAGCTGTCGAGTGATAAAATATATCTGTTTGGCAGTACAGAGGCAGGTCCTATACTTTTCGGGGGCAGGTTTTTATGATGTAAAATCTTCCGTTGTTTAGTTATATGCCATAGTCAATTTGAGAGCATGACAATGTCTTATGCAATTGCTGGTGCTGTCTGTTTGCCATGGTTATACTGGTCAGGGCTTAAATCTGTGTGCGGTGGGATGGACTAGTGTTTCCTGAGAGGATGAGACTGAGCTGTTATAGAAGTGGCAAGGTAAGAGCAAGATAGGTAGTTTATTGCGAAATAGGTAAGAGGAGGGTTAAAGTGGCAAAGGTTTTTGTGGGTAATTATTTTCTGGTTAGAGGGATAGGGGGTTAAAGATTGGGAGAGTGATAAACTGATAAGGTCATGGTCAGAGAGAGGCACATGGGTGTTTGAAAGGTTGAAAGGAGTGCAGTGGTTGGTGTTGCCATCAGAATGAGTAGAAGTGTGTATCCATTGTGTTAGGCTAACGGAAGAGGTTAGGTTGACGAGTTGAGAGGTAGTTTGGGTGTTAACCTTAACAGGAATGTTAAGGTCACCAAGGATGATAGTGGGTATTTCAGTGGAAAAAAGATAGGGAGCCAGGCAGAGAAGTCATCAGGGCCATGTGACACAGGCTCTGGAGGTCAATAATTCACAGAAATTCTCAGAGAAACTGAAGAAAAGAGATAAATACAGTGAGCTTCAAAATGGGAGAGGGATCGAGAGGGAGGTATAGGATTACCTTGAAACATGCTTTGTTTTGATAGAATGAATCCAACCCAACCTCCCTTTCATCCATTAGGTGAGAGTCTGGCTAAGTGAGCCCAGTGGAGGCCACAATGGGAGAGGGCAGCAGGAGAGACGTAGTCAATTTCATGAAGCCAGGTTTTAGTAACAACAAATAGGTTAAAGCAGTTAAGCCTCGTACATACGACCGGTTTTCCTGGTAAGAAAACTGCTGGGAGAGCTTTTTGCCGTGAAATCCGGGCGTGTGTATGCTCCCTCGCCGGGAAAACTGCCGGGAATCCCGGCGGGAAAAATAGAGAACCTGCTCTCTATTTTCACGCCGGGATTCCCAGCGTTTTTTTTTCCGCCAGATTTACTACACTTGCCAATGGAAAACACTGCGAGGCAGTGCCGAAGGAGCATAAGCCCTGTACACACGGCCAGGATTCCCAGCCAAAGCTCTCCCGCAGTTTTCCTGTCGGGATTCCCGGTGGACTTTATACCGCCGGTACTCCCGTCCATGTGTACAGGGCTATAGAGATAAAAACAAAAAGTAATGGACAGAGTGAGAGGTTCCGGTTCTGGTTCTGCTCGAGCTGGGTCGGACCTGTGGAAGTCTCTCTAGCCGGCTGTATATTCAATGACACCAACACAAAGTATGGTTATGCATGAATATCATTTTTTATTATTTGTCTTGGGGTTTTATCACTGTGATTCGGGCGCCTTGCCAAAGGCAGGAAGCAGCCCACTCTTAACAAATACAGCACACTGCAGGTGCAACTGCAAGGTCACATTCCGTTCTTACAAAATACACTTAATCATCATAATATCAGTAGAAAAGCGAGCAGAAAAACATCCCCCGAAACATACAGTTTGAACTTATTAAAACAAAATAAAGTGGAACTCTTCATCAATGGTTCATTTGGTTATACATTAATCAATATATTGATCCATTCCTTACAATCCCTCCTTTGATCAAGGCTTCAGAACAGAAGCCCCTTGATCATCAGAATATTCATTGTACCACTTCTCCTCTGTATTTTTAAGTTCAAATATTTTTATTGAGATTTTAGGCGATACAGAATCTCCAACAATAAGTCTGAACATTACAGTAATACAGTGAGCGGTCATAGCAACATTTGGTCCAATATGTTAAACACAGAAAACTCTTGTGCTATGCTGTGATTAATATTATCCTAGCAGTATCCTCCCTTATCCTGTAATGGACCTTCAAATCCCGAAAAGTAAAAAGCCCACACCAACCTATCCCCGACTCCCCGACTCCCGAGATGCCCCCAAGGGCTCATACTGCATCCCGGAGATCGGAGAATCCGGTGCCTAGGAAGTGTCCATAAGTTTGTCATGTATGTGTATGTGAAGAACTAAGGTATTTCAACTATGTTATCTCAAAGTAGAAAGTATTAAACCGGAGGACTATGCTCCGAACAAGGATTAAGAAGTTCATAACGAAACAAATACAATTTCGTGACCTATATTAAGTGTATAAGATAGTAGTACGTTCACATTTGTTGTAATAACCCAAAGATGCCAAGGGAGGCAAGAAATAGGAGAGGATATAGAAACGTGTGAGAGAAAGAGGAGTAGACAGTCCCATGTTAAGAAGGTTGGATGTGGGGGGCGTGGCCAGCGCGGCATGTGAGCAGTCGCATCTTCACAGAGCTCCCGCTTTGATCCTCCACTGATCCGGTATCCGGCACCGCAGAACACCCGGATTTTCGCCATCCGAACCTGGGAGAGTCCCCTCATCACCCGGCGGCCACTTAGGAACTTCACAGAGGCATGATGACCCGAGGACAGAGAGGAGAAGGATCCAAGCAGGATTCCCAAAATGGCGCCGCCCCGCCATCAGCACAGAGGGGACGCGCTGCAGAGAAGACAAACGAGGGGGGGAGTAAGCAGTTGAAACCACCCAAGGATCCTCCCGGAGAACCCCCTAAAGATATGAGGTACTATGCACAAAAAATGGCAGGGAACCTGAACTTGGCAGGAGCGCTGCCCCTGGAAGAGGGAGCCGCATGCAGTGACACTGACATGGAGGAGGGGGGGCGAGTGCTGGGAGCGGGCGCCATGATAGCTCACTTGCAGGAGGACAGTGAAGAACCTGATGAGGAGGGGGGTGAACAGCCTACTATGGCTGACTTACTAAGAGCTGTTAATAAATGCACAGCCTCTGTGAATGGCCTGCAAGTCCGCTTTGGGAACCTAGAGGAAGGGGTATGTCTGATTAGACAAGACATTAAAAAAATTAGGGAAAGAACCACGGCAGCTGAGAGCAGGATAAGTGATATAGAGGACAGACTCCCCGAACTGACCAGAGATGCCCAATCCACTGCACGCCTAGCCAGGGCTATAGATATGAGGGCAGAAGATTTTGAGAACCGCCTCAGGCGCAATAATGTTCGCATAGTGGGGCTGCCGGAGAAAGTGGAGGGCCGGGACCCCACACAATTTGTGGAACAGTGGATGGCAGATCTATTTGGCAAGGAGGCGTTCACTCATTTGTATGCGGTTGAGAGGGCCCACGAGTGCCTACCAGACCTCTCCCACCGGGTAACCATCCTCGCCCGATGCTGGCCAGACTGTTAAACTACAGAGACAGAGAAATTATATTGCGGCTGGCCAGGGAGAAGAAGAACATTCAATTCAATGGCACAAGGGTCTCCTTCTACCCTGACTTTTCCCCTGCAGTTCAGAAGAGCCGGGCGCACTTTGCTGACATCAAGAAACGCTTGCAGAAGCTGCAGGCACCCTATGCCATGCTTTACCCTGCGAGGCTCAGAGTCATCCTGAGGGGCCAAGCACACTTTTTTGAAAACCCTGCAGATGCCTCGGACTGGCTGGATGCCAACGCGGGAGCATTTCACCAAAGACCCCCCGAGGATGTTGACTGATGGGCCTGACAAGTTCTTGCTGATACCGCCCTACCTTTTCCTCGGCTGAGGATAGTGTCGGATACGAACATTGATTATTTTCACTTAATGCGAGTTCGGAAAAGTGTTTATTAATGGCAATGCTTACCTCACGGATTGCCTGTAAATGGACGGCCATGTTGGCTGAGTCCATGGACTGTTCACGGGACCCGTTGTCCCAAGCAAATCGGGAGTGCCCGTTGGCACCCCAGAACCTGTATTTCCTAGAGGGCCACGTGAAGAAGGCTCTTATATCTGAAAGGCCTGTTGGCCTACTACGGACAGGGTCTGTAAGTTGGTTCACCGCACCGTTGTGCGCACTGGGTTGCTACGGCAACACGAGAATTTGTTCCAGAGCAGACAGTTTCTATTTTCAGACTTGCAGAGTTCCAGTTCTATCTACTAACCGGCAGTCTATGCCGCCCCGGATGTCTTCCCAACCTGACATTTGGGGTCTTCCCCCTGATGGTTACATGCTTGATTTCCCCTGATGGAGACTGTCACAGTGTTGTCCTGGAACATTAGGGGGTTACAGGATCCTCTGAAACGTACTATGGTGTCCTCCCTGATGAGGAAACGCCTGCCTGCCATCTGTGCCTTGCAGGAGACACATCTTACTGCTGATTCTAAGTCGTGCCTGAACTATCGGTGGGTGGGCAGGGCGTATCACTCCACTCACACTTCCTATTCCAGGGGTGTGAGTGTTTTGATACACAGCTCCATAAATTTTGAAGAGCTCAGCTCTATGGTTGATGATGAGGGCAGATATGTTTTTCTCATGTGCAGGCTGTTTACCTTTAAATGTATTCTTGCTTTTGTGTATATACCTCCTCCGTACAATAACCAGGTGTTGAGAGCCTTAATGGAGTTTCAGTTGCGGTTCCCGGAGGTGCCTTTGTATGCCTTCGGGGATTTCAACTGCTTTATGGACCCTTTGCTAGACAAACATCCCCCGGGGGGAGGAGGGAGGGGGAAGTATTGCACGGCCCTAAGGAAATTTATAGAGGAGGTGGGGTGGAAGGACCCATGGAGGGCAAGGAACCCGGGAGTGAAGCAATTTTCATGCTTCTCAAAGGGCAATTCGTCTTTGTCCAGGATTGATTTATGCATATGCTCTTATGCGGCTGGGCGTTACGTTTCGGGGATGAAGTATGCTCCCAGAAGCGTGTCGGATCACTCGCCACTGATTGTGTCTTTGGAGGTGCGTCCCCCTTCCGCAGTGGCCAAGGCCCCGTGGAAGATGAACGCCTTTTGGATGAATCTCTTTTCGTCTCATGAACAGATAGAGTCCCAAATTTTGGAATTTTGGCGTATTCATGAGGCCCCTGAGACTGTGTCCAGGGATTGGGAGGCCTTTAAAGCTGTTTTGAGGGGTATATTTATTGCAGAAATACAGGCTATTAAGAGGAAGACTCATGCTCGGAGGGAGGGAATGGAACTGTTGGCCAAGGAACTAGAGGGCACCTATGTCACGGACCCGTCTGAACCGAATAGAAAGGCGTGGCTGTCGGCGCAGGATGCCCTGTACCGGGTCACGTCTTCAGGCGCAGAGAGGAAGCGCTTTTTTCAGAAGGCGGCTTTCTATGAGGAGGGGGAGCACACAGGCCGCATGTTGGCGACCATTGCCCATTCCCAGCAGCTGTCCCCTTCAATTGGAGCACTACGTGCTCCCTCGGGAGTGGTGACTAACTCCCCAGACCAAATCTTGACAGAGCTTGGTCGTTTTTACTCTTCCCTTTATGAATCCAAGTGTACGTATTCGTTAGAGTCTTTAGATGACTACTTGGACCATGTCCCTCTACCTACCTTGACGGACTCCGCTAGAGAGGAGCTTGATGCCCCTTTGACCCTGGGTGAGCTGCAGATGGCGACTAACATGTTTCCCAACTCGAAGGCACCGGGAGATGATGGGCTTCCTGCCGAAGTGTACAAACAGTATGGAGAGCAGGTGCTACCGCACCTGCTGAGAGTCTTTAATGCAGCAAAGGTGACCGGTACCCTCCCCCAGTCCATGACTAGAGCTAACATTGTTTTAATTCTGAAACCAGGCAGGGACCCCTTAGACCCGGGATCGTACAGGCCCATTTCGCTCTTACAAAACGATGTTAAGATCCTGGCCAAGGCACTGGCAGTGAGACTGAATAAGGTTATATCCACTATAATTCACTCGGATCAGTCAGGGTTTATGCCCCAAAAATCGACAGCGATAAATCTGCGTAGACTTTATCTGAACATTCAATCGCGGGCGGACAATGTAGGTGACCGGGCATTGCTATCCCTAGATGCCCATAAGGCGTTTGATAGCGTCGAATGGGACTATCTGTGGGCGGTAATGAGGAAGATTGGGTTTGGGACTGAGTTCATTCAGTGGGTGCAGCTGCTGTACTCTTCACCGGTAGCGGCTATACGGGAGGGGGGAAGGATTTCGCATACGTTTAAATTACATAGAGGCACACGACAGGGCTGCCCCCTCTCCCCACTCCTGTTTGCCCTGGCCATTGAGCCGTTAGCTGCCTTGATTAGGGACTGTCCCTCAGTGCAGGGATTTCGATATGGGGATCTTCAGGAGAAGATCTTGTTATATGCAGATGACACTATGCTTCTCCTTGGGGATACCTCCACTTCACTGACTGTGGCCATGACTATAGTGCGGCAATTCGGTACATACTCCGGGTTAGTTATTAATTGGACTAAGTCCTCCCTCCTGTTGTTGGATCGGGATCCTTCGGCATTCTCTCCGACCTTGCAGGACATCCCTGTTGCTAAGTCCTTTAAATATTTGGGCATCCAGGTCACAGCTTGCTTGCTCGAATATGTTAACCTTAATCTCACCCCTCTGATCAACCGCTGTCGCGATCGGGTAAAGGTGTGGAGCAAGTTGAGGCTGTCACTGGTGGGGAGGGTGAACCTGATAAAAATGATCCTTATGCGCAGCTGCTGTACGTGCTACACAATTCCCCCATGGTTATCCCTCTGAAAAAGTTTAGAATTATTAATTCGATCTTTCAATCACTTATATGGCTCTCCAAACCCCCTAGGGTCAAACTTGAACAATTGCAGCGCTCCAAAGACAACGGGGGATTGGCATTGCCCAATCCCTGGCTGTACTATTTAGCTTCACAAATGCAGCATATTGCACGAGTTATATCCCCTCGCCGGGACCTGGTACTGAATTTGCTGGACCCCTCGGTCCAACTGCTTAGCTACACGACGGGGGGAGGGGGGGAGTGGCGGATGGTCTGGAGGCCCTGAGGTACAGTAAATCTAACAAGCTCTTCCCCACGTATGCACTCATGCAAAAAACTTGGAATAAGGTCCGGATGCTTCAGGGAGTGACTGGCTTTACCGTCTACAGTCCTATATGGGAAAACCAATACTATAGGGAAATTGCCAAATTGCCGTATGGACAGAGGTGGGCGCAGTATGGGGTGTCACATATGACTCATATATTTAGAGATGGCAGGTTAAAGACTTTTCAGGAGCTAAGGATGGAGTTCCGACTGCCGGTCTCCATGCAGTTTTACTATCTCCAGCTTAAGCACGCAGTTGAAGCGCAGAGGGAGACGGACGTTTGGTCCTTGGACTCGGCGTCGGTCTTCAACTACTTGTTTGAGGTGACGACATATAAGGGGTTCATCTCTTGTTGCTACGCCAGGTTGCTTAACCTCCTTTCCACAGGGCGCCCCTTTGAGGGCAGTGTCCCTGTGGGAACAGGACGTGGGCGCGTTCGAGGAAGAGCAGTGGGAGGAGGCTTTACAAGCGGTCCCCTCGTGCTCCCTGAACGTGGCTCATAGGTTGTCTCAGCTCTATATTCTTCTGAGGGTTCACTACACACCGGCTAGATTGGCCCGCATGGGGATGACCCCCGATCCGTCCTGCACCAGGTGCTGCAGGGATCACGGGGATCTCATTCACTTGCTGTGGAGATGCCCGAAGCTTCACTTGTACTGGACACGGGTCGTTGATACTATCAATGGCGCTTTCCACTCTCAGATACCACTGGACCCTCGGGTCTGCCTGCTGGGGATACTAGATCACCTCCAGTTGGGGGGTATCCCCAAGCAGGCTATTAGTAGGGCCTTATTCCAGGCCCGTCTGATGATTTTGAGACATTGGAAAGATACTGCGGCGCCCACGGTACAGGAGTGGATCACACAGATGGGGGTTACGCTTAGGATGGAAAAACTTGTCTACCAACGCAGAGGGACTTGTACGAAATATGACAAACTATGGGACCCATGGCTGAGTGTTCCAGGTCTGGCACCTTTGGATTTGATATATGATCGATTGTTCTGACCTTGTTCAGGACCAGTATACAGGAGGTGACTGTGATCTGGGGGAGGGCAGGTGGGGAGGGTTGAATAAAGTGTATTTGGGTGTGCTGAGTCACACTGATTGGTCATACTATTGGTTATCTGGAACTGTGCGAGGATGTATTCTGTCTTTTGTTTTTACAACTGCTCAATAAAGAACTTGTTTGAGGAAAGAAGGTTGGATGTGTGTACTCAGAAATCCAGGCTGTACACCGGGCATCAGAGATACGTTGCATGCGGTGGCCCACGGTTCCCAGGTGGCCATAAATTTTTCATTCTTATCAGTAAGTTTAGCGACTATTTGTTCTTGGGTCATGATCCAGGAGACCTTTCTTCTGAATCCTGTAAACGATACTGTGGGGTTCTTCCAGGCCTTAGCTATGGTTAATTTGGCTCCCAATAGTATATAAAATGAAAGCTTCTGGGAGGTTTGGGGTAAATTGGGGATTGGGTGATTCAGAAGTGCTATATTGTGTCGTGGGGTGATCAGTTTACCCGTCAGGGAGCTAAGTGTGCGAAAAACCTTGCGCCAGAAAGATCTGATGCGCGGACAGGACCACCATGTGTGGAGCATAGTGCCCTCCAGTTCACAACCCCTAAAGCAAACTGGTGGTGTGCCTGCATACATTATGGCCAGCCTGGAAGGAACGTAGTACCACCGCATTAAGACTTTCAGACTAGCTTCTATCAAAGATACGTTGAGTATACCTTTAAAAGCTCGTTGCGAAGCTCGAAACCAAATCTCAGTGTCCCACGATCCGTCCACATCCTCCTCCCATCTCCGAGCATAGGATGGTTTGGTCAACCTAGTCGACAGGGCTGTGTAAATTAGGGAGATACCACCCCTCTGATCCATAGTGTCCGAGCACCAGTGTTCATAGGGTGTAATCATATGTGTTACTGACTTGTTAGACCAGATGGAGTGCATGAAATGTGCAATTTGGGAGAAACGGAAATGTTCGAGTCAGGCATATCCAGATTCTTTTTGCAGTGTGATAAAGTTATAGGGCCCGCGGGAGAAAGAAAGTGTCCAATCCGGTACATGCCTTTATCAGTCCACCATTTAAAAGCTCTAATATTCAATCCCGGCGGAAAGGCAGAGTTGTGGAACAGATGGGCTAGTGGTTTCAATGGGGAGGTCAGGGATGAATAACTATATATTCGTGAACATAAAGTGACCGAGTGAGAAAGCGTAGGAGAGAGAATTGCAGGTCTGATTTTCGGGTTACAACACAGCAAATAGTCGATGGTGTTCGAGGGGACAGCCTGTCTTTCTATAGAGAGCCAATCTGGTTTCTGTCCCCTTGTGAATACCATTGAGATTTGTGCTATCTGAGCAGCCAGGTAATAATTCCATAAGTTCGGGAGGCCTAAACCTCCCTGTGATTTTAGGCGGAATAAGGTTCCCGAGGGACATCTGTATCCTTTGTTGCCCCATACAAAGCGGACAATGTCCGATTGCAGTTTGGCCAGTACCTGTTTGTTGATCGGGATAGGGAGGGATCGGAAATAGTACAATAAACGCGGTAGGAGAGTCATTTTAATGGCGTGGATTCTACCAATCCAAGATAAGCCACTTCTCGACCATTTTTCAAGCTCTGTCCTGCATTTCTGCATAATGGGGGGGTAATTTGCCGTAAAGAGGTGGCTTATGTCAGAAGTCAATTTGATGCCTAAGTATGGTATTGCCCTGGAGGCCCACACAAATTCAAAGTTTTTAGATAATAGGGAAAGCATGTCCTGTGGAACAGTGACATTCAGGGCCGTTGACTTACTCATATTGACTTTCAGACCCGATACCTCACTAAAGGCCTTCAGTGTTTTAAGAATAACCGGGGTAGACGTAAGTGGGGATGTCACAAAGAGGAGTAGGTCATCTGCATACAATGCGCATTTATGTTCTTGTGGTCCGCATTTGACTCCCTGAAAGTCAGGGTTCGATCTGAGCGCGATGGCTAACGTCTCAATTGCTATCGCAAATAAGAGGGGAGATAGGGGGCAACCCTGCCTGGTACCCCTGCTAACAGGGAAGGAGTCTGAGTATCTCCCCATCAAACGTATTTGAGCAGTGGGTGTAGAATAGAGGGAGCTTATAAGGTTGAGGAAAAATGGGCCAAATCCCCATCTCGCAAGTGTACCAGACAGATAATCCCAATCTATGGAATCAAAGGCTTTGTGTAGATCAATTGAGAGCAAGTAACCTTTTTGTTGGCCACCCCCATCCCATCGTGATTGTAAAAGTGAAATAATGTCTATCGATCTTCTGATCTGGTCCGGGCCCTGCCTCCCGGGAATGAAGCCCACCTGGTCCTTGTGGATGTAGGGGGAGATGAAACCAGACAGTCTATTAGCTATAATCTTTGTCATAATTTTGACGTCGTTATTAATAAGTGAAATTGGTCTGTAATTGGTCACCTCACACGGGTCTTTTTCAGGTTTGGGTATGACCGAGATATAAGCTACGTTCAGGTCTGTTCCTAGCTGAGCTCCATCCCTGAGAGAGTTAAAGAACCGTGCTAAGTGCGGTGTCAGTATTGGACCAAATTTTTTATAATACCCGGTGGAAAAGCCGTCCGGGCCAGGGGAGGATCCCACTTTGAGTGAATTAATGGTGGTCAAGACTTCCGTTTGAGTAAACGGGGCTTCTAGTATGTCTCTATGATCATCCATCAAGAGGGGTAACTGTAGGTCCGCTAAAAGGTCTTCGTCTGTCCTGCAGGGAGCCCTTCAGTTCTGTTTGTATAGGTTCGAGTAAAATTGTAAAAAGGTGTCCATGACTTTATCCGGGTTCTGTGTCAAGTCTCCCCCGGTTGTCCGGATTTTGGGGAAGGCCAGTGAGCGGTGTTTAGGAGTGAGTTTCACCGCCAGTTTAGAGCCTATCCTGTCTTTATGTGAATAAAATTTAGCACCCGTCCATCTAAGATGTTGTTCTGCTGCTGTAGTTAAGTGTAGGTTAAGTAGTATCCTAGCCCTGTCCAAGTTAGCTAATGAATCTGGTGTTGGGTTACGTTTGTGCGCTTTGGCTAGAGAGTGAAATTCCTCCGTGAGCCTGTGTGTCTCTGCCCTTCGTTCCGCTTTGAGCTTTGAGGATAACTGAATGAATTTCCCCCTAATAACCGATTTGTGTGCTGCCCATATTGTTTGCGGGGAGACTTCTTCCGTATCATTTATCAGGAAATATTCTTTAATGGCTGCCTCCACCAAAGAACATTGTATTGGGTCGCTCAAGAGGGATTCTTGTAATCGCCATCTGGGCGTGCTTCTCTCTCCTGAGGACCTAAGCGTGGTCACAGTGACCATTGAATGATCAGACAGGGGGGAGTCTACAATTTTGGAACTCCGGAGTAGTGGTATTGTGTAGGGATTAGTGAATACATGGTCTATCCTTGCATAATGCCCATACACACGATCGTTTTTCTTGCCATTTTTTTTCTTGCCGTTTTTCACATCGTTTTTTTTCATGTTTCCTCTCAAGCCTGTCTTGCGTACACACGATCATTTAAAAAAGCGATCAAGCAAAGCGCAGTGACGTACAACACGTACGACGGCACTATAAAGGGGAAGTTCCGTTCGAATGGCGCCACCCTTCATGTTAGTAAAGTTTGTTGAGCGACGATTCGCTCTTTTCAGTCTCGTGCTTTTCAGTCCGTGACTGCGTGACGAATGTGCTATCTCCATTACGAACGCTAGTTTTACCAGAACGAGCGCTCCTGTCTCATACTTGATTCTGAGCATGCGCGTTTTTTTCACGTCGTTAAAGCATACACACTATCGTTTTTCACGTCGTTAAAAAAAACGACATGAAAAACGACGTGAAAAAAGAGAGCATGTTCGAAATTTTTAATGGCCGTTTTTCACGTCGTTAAAAATGCTCTGGAGCCTACACACGATCATTTTTAATGGCCATTTTTTTTAATGGCATTTTTAACGGCATGAAAAACGATCGTGTGTATGGGGCATAAGAATTATGTGGGGCTGAGAAGTGTGTGTAGTCTTTTGTACGTGGATTGACCTCCCTCCAAATATCCACAAGACCCGCCTCATGGAGTATTTTAGCTATGTGTGTGCTCTGTTTGGCAGGGCGTTTGGGTTTAGCAGTACCATCTACTCGTTTATCTAGCGAAAGATCGAAGGCGATGTTAGAGTCACCTCCGATGAAGACAGACCCCCTGAGATGTGGTTTCAGCGTCCGTAAAAGAAAGTCAAAAAAATTATTTTGCCCCTTATTCGGGGCATAATAGGACAAAAAGGTATATAGTTCTCCGTCTATGTGACCGGAGACTAAAACGTAACGTCCCATGGGGTCTGCAATAGTTTCCTGCTGTGAGAGGCTGATGTGCTTGGAGAAGCACACTGCCACTCCTTTCGTCTTATTTTCCGCTGATGCCAGGAAAAATTGGGGGTAGCTTCGGTGAAGAAAAGAAGGTTTGAATGTGGACGGGAAATGGGTCTCTTGTAATAAGAGAACGTCTGCATGCATGGAATGGTATTGCTGAAAGGCCTTCCTTCGTTTGACAGGGGAATTGAGGCCCTGGGTGTTATGTGAAACTATTTTGAGGGTAGATATGTGCTGGTGGGCGTTAGGCATGGATCAGAGGGGATGGTTCCGCGGAAAGATTCAGGTGCTTACCTTTACCCTGGTCCAATGGTACCCAAGAATGCTGCGTGCGGAGGCTGCGTGAGAGGCCTTCATCTGAGATGGGAGGAGGAATGTAATCCCGGATCGAGCGAGATGTCCCTCGAGCATGTGAAAGGAGAAGGTAAAGGGTGAAAAAAAGGGGAAAGAAGAAGAAAGGGGTTATAAGCTTGTAATGTGCACTTAAACAATCGTCCTTCAAAGACCATTGAACCGAAAACTGAGGTGGGGGGTCCCCCGACCCCCTCCCCCCCCTGGAGGTGGTTGGTCTAACCATTCCACACCCCTATACCCAGAGAGGTCTGGAATTCCCCAAATATGGGGGTTCCAGAACGGAACCTAGGAGTACTGATAGTGTCTCCGGTTCCCGGTGAAGGTGCACTGAGTCCACCACAGCCCAATCACCTGTGAAAACATTAAGCTGAGGGCTAGAGGTAGCCCATAATCATAACTAAAACAGAGCGCCCCAATTAGTAGAGCGAACAAGGCGAGAGACACCCTCCAACCCAAATAACAACTAGCCCCGATTTCCCCCACCCAAAATCCCAGCAAAATAAGAGTGAAGGGGTTGTAATGAACCCTGGTGTCCAGTAGGCCGTACTCCCCCGGCCAGCGGGAGGAAAACCATCCGTCCGCTGGAGGAAGGAGCACATTCCCCCACACCCTAAAAACATCATTCTAACCATACTATCCATAAACTGCTGGCCAAAAAAAAAAAAAAAATGTAGGTATAAGGGACCAACTAATGAGGCTGAACATATAACCGTTTAGTTCTTGTATGCGCTAGAGAAATTAATCCCCCCTCCCCACCCTACGTTCAGGTAACCCGTAGATACAGTACTCCAGTGTCTTTCTGTCTTGGTGAGTAAATTAAACATGACTGTTCACTTAATGTGATGAGTTTCGTCACGCTTAGGATCCTGGTAGTGAGGAGGAGGTATAAGTCTCAGGCACTCAGGAAGGGAAAAGTTTTCTCAGATCAGGGCCCTGATCAATGACGAGGGGGTCCTCCTTCAGGGTGGCAGATTTTCTTTGGATCTCTTGGAGCTTTGGGTCAGCCAGTTGTGTTGCAGTGGGCTAGCAGGCGGTGGTCTTTTAGATGAAGACGGTGTGTTTCTGGAAATCTGCATGGGGGAAGGTTCCTGCGTGAGGATCCCCAGGTGCAGAAGGAGGCGTTCTCCCTCCACCAAAGAGGAGAATCCATAGCTTTTATTCCTGTATGAAAAGTTCAGGCGGAGGGGGAAAGACCACCTGTATGTGATCTCCTTACCCGTAAGGACCTGTAGTAAAGGCTTTAAGGAACGTCTTTTCTGAATAGTGAAAGGTGACAAGTCAGGAAAAATCTGTATCTTGTGTCCCTGAAAAGTGAGGCTATCCGAGCTCCTGGATTTCTTCATCACCTCTTCCTTGACTGCATAATAGTGAGGTTTTACTATGATGTCCCTGGGGAGACCATCAGAGCGGGGGGGTTGGAGGGCTCTGTGAGCTCTATCCAGCTCCAGATGACTCTCTGTAATCTCGGGGATGAGGCTTCTAATGAGAGCTTTTACAGAATTTTGTACCTCTTTTTCAGTTTCGGGGATCCCCCGCACCCTAAAGTTATATCGTCTGGTTCTATTCTCGAGGTCATCTATTTTTGCGAACGCTGTTTCTAATTGATCCTGTACCTCTTGTAGTCTATCTGTATTCTGGTTAATGCGGGAAACTGCCTGGTCAGCTTTCTGTTCAATAGTGTCCATTCTCACTCCAATTTGCTGCAGGTCAGCATGAATGGAAGCTGTGATCTGTGCAGCGTTCTGAGCAAGCCCTGTGGAGAGCATTTGTGCAAATGCAGCCATCATTGATGATAAATCCGGGTGGTTAGGAAACAGGCCTGTGTTATCAGTGGCAGTCAATAGGAGGCCTGTATTCGGATCTCTCATAGGGGTTGTGGGATAGCCTGTCATCATACTGCCTAGCAGCGATTCAGTGGAGGCTGGGGATGCGGCCTGATTCAGGGGGGAGAAGTCAGTACCTGCATGGGGTCGCGGTGGTATCTCCAGGTCAGCAATAATGTCCTCCGTGAGCTCCGTGCTCTGAGGGCCTTGTGTTGCCGCCGCCATCTTGGCATAGCTGAGGGGGCCCGGACTCGCTGTCATCTGGCCTGTCAGGTCCCTCCGCGCCTGAACCGTGGACATCTGGGTGATCCGGGGGGCTTCCCCTGCTGGAATATCCTGTTGTGGGGGCTGTGGGGGCGCTCTGTATGCTCCGGTGCCGATTACAGGGCCGTGGTGGAGGGGAGCTCTAGAAGCCGGCGGCCATCTTAGGAGCTGCCGCGCATGCGCCTTGTCTCCTCTGTATTTTTATCACATATACCCTTCATTTCACCCAGATCCTCCAGGTGATACATACAGTTAGTTATGATCCAAGTGGGGATAAACACCAATATCACAAGTCCTGCCAACAGAGCCCATAGCTTCCCTGAATCATTTGCTATGAACAGAGTCATTTTTAGGGTACAGTCTTCCTTTTAGTCTCTATTTTCGAGGACTTGTAACACCTGTTTCACCTCCTTTTTCTCTAGGGGTGTGCCTGGAAATGTCTTTAGTCTTGATGCATGGATCCACTGTGGGCCTTGATCTGTGAGAACGGCTGTTCTGGCAACCTTCAGGACTTCAAATGGTCCCTGGAAAATAGGACCTGGTTGTCTCCGGACAGCTAGTTGTTTTATCAGCACTTTGTCTCCTGGGATATACGGATGTGTAGGTTCTGTGGAGAGAGGAGGGAAAGTGACAGCAACTTGGTCCTCTGTTTCACTAAGGCTACTTACCGAATGTTTCACGTACTCTTCCTGTAAAGAATAAAGATTAACCTCCTCTCCCTCATCAGGCTTTCTCTGTGCTGGCCTACCCATAAGTATTTCAAATGGTGACAACCCTGTTCTGGAATGTGGCGCTGTTCTTATTTGGAATAGGACTGCAGGGAGATAATCAATCCAACCCTTCATAGTTCCTCCTGTGGCCTTTTTGAGTTTATCCTTTATATTTCTGTTCATTTTTTCTACTATTCCTGCACTTTGTGGGTGATATGGAATATGTAGTTTCCATTGAATGCCCAGGAGTTTCGCTAGGTCCTGGGTGAGGGCAGCTGTAAAAGCTGGACCCTGGTCTGACCAGATCTTGGCTGGTAAACCATACCTCAAAATCCAGTGATTTATTAGTGCCCTTGATGCTATTTTGGCCGTTTCTCCTGTGGTTGGAATAGCCTCGACCCATGAGCTAAACTTGTCCACTATGACCAAAAGGTATTTTAAATTCCCTTTCTGTTTTGGCATGTGTGTAAAGTCTATTTGTAGATCTTGGAGGGGGCCTATTGGGGGGGGGGGCAAATTTCCATGTATACCCTGTTTTTTACATTGCACATTGTTTTGTGCGCAAGTGAGACATGAATCTGTCAACTTGGCAAGGAGTTGTGTATCATTGATTGTGCTGAAGGACTGTCTGTACATTGTCAAAACTGTTTTCCTTCCCAAATGACTTGGACCATGTAGATAGGAAATAAGTAAAGGGGCTGCTGCTTCAGGTATACCTATTATTCCCTCCTTACTTGTCCAAAGGCCTGAAATGGTCTTTGACAAGTTATGCTCTGTCCAGTGTTTAATGTCCTGGGCGGTTGCCTTGGACTGCAGGAGGGAAGCTAGTGACGGAAAATCTGGGGAAGAGAAGTCAGTAGCAAAAAGCAATGTGATGGGATGAGAGGTGGGAACGGAGTCTGCTGCTTTTTTTGCTTCTCTATCTGCCAATGCATTGCCCTGTGCTTCTTTACTTTTGTCATACGAGTGTCCTTTCACTTTAATAACTCGGAGACTTCGTGGGAGTTGCAGTGCAGCCGGCAGAGAGAGAACAAAAGCCTTATTTGCTATCTCTTTGTTATCTGCTGTCCTAAAGCCTCTCTTTTCCCATATGAGTCCAAAGTCAAAAATCACGGCGAATGCATACCTGCTATCAGTGTAGATATTCACATCCTTTCCCTCGAAAAGCTGACAGGCTCTTGTGAGGGCTTTGAGTTCTGCTTGTTGTGCTGAGTTTGCTGCAAGGTGGGAAGACTCAACCACAATATCAGGCAACATAACAGCGTATCCAGTTTTGTATGTTGTGTCATTTGGTCTTGAGCAGCTGCCATCAACAAACACATCCAGGAACTCTGGGTCAGGTTTGTCAGATAAATCGCTTCTGGGTAATGTTTGTTCAGACAACTTGTCCTGACAGTTATGTGATGGGCATAAATCAGAATCAGGAAGCTGCAGCAAGGCATGCAGCAACCTAATAGCTGGTGTTGTCTCAGAGCAAGATTTGACTAACAGTTTTGTGGTGTTTAAAAGAATAATTTCATAACCGCTATGTCTCTGTGCAGTCATATGTTGAGTATGCATGTTTTGTAGCAATTGTGCAACTGAATGAGTGGTATAAAGTATAGTTTCATTCCCCAATGTAATTTTAGAGGCTTCTTTTACAGGCATTGCGCTTGCTGCAAGAGCCTGCAAGCAACCGGGCATTCCCTGTACCTGTAGGGGCAGTTTCTTTGAAAGGTATGCAACTGGTCTTAAATTATTGCCATGTGGCTGGGCCAACACAGCAGCAAAAGTTGCTCCTCTGACTACACAGTACAGAGAAAATGGTCTATCATATGTTGGAAGCCCTAATGCAGGAGCCCGGGAGAGGGAGCGCAGAAGAGAGTAGAATGCTGTTTTCATGTCCTCACTCCACTCTACTTGTTTTGGTGCACGCGTGGAAGTTGCTTGCCTTAGCATAGAGTCCCAATAAGAGCAATCAGGAATCCACTGTCTGCAGTAGACAATCGAGCCAAGGAATGATAGCAACGATGATTTATCCTTTGGTGGGCCGAGACAGCTGAGGGCCTGGACTCTTGCAGGGGAAACTACTCTTGTTCCCTCTGTAATTACACAACCCAAGTACTCTACTCGATCCTTGCACCATTGGATCTTTTTCCGAGACGCCAAATGGCCCTGCAAGGAGAGATGGTCCATAAGGCTAATGGAGTCCTCCTCACACTGTGCCCTGCTCTCACTACAAACCAGTAGGTCATCTACATATTGCAGGACAGTTGACCCTTTAGGGGGATTCCAATTGTCCATGGTCTTTTTTAGGACTATACTGAAGGCAGCTGGGCTATCAATGAACCCTTGCGGGAGGCGTGTCCATGTTAGCTGGCCCCTCCCCCAGACAAATGCAAACAGGAGTTGGTCATTTTTGTTAATGTCTATGCTAAAAAATGCATTAGACAGATCCAGTACCGTATAGCAGCGAGAATTTGCTGGTATGTTGATAAAAATGGATGTTATGTCTGATACCAGGGGTGGCAAGGGTATTATGTTTTTATTCACACCTCTCAAATCCTGAACCAACCTCCAGGTACCATTTGCCTTTCTTACGGGATTAATAGGAGTATTCCAAGGGCTTAGAATTTCCCGAAGGATGCCCAATTTCAGGTACTCCTCAATCTGGGGCTGTATACCCGATACCTTTTCAGTGGATAATGGATATTGTTTTTGGTAATGTGGTGTGGTGTCAGAACGTATATTTGGCTTGTATGGAGTGCAAGCAATGTGTCCCACAGCAGTTTTTGATTTTGCCCATATAGGGTGGTTGTCTAATGTTGGTGGCAGGAGCAAAAAACATGACATTGTTTCTTGTCTTTTTGGCATGGTTAGATCACACTTAGCAGATTTGGCTATAATTCCGCATTGGTCAAATTTAACAGTGATTTGTAATGCAGACATCAAGTCTCTCCCCATAAGGGATAGAGGACAGTCAGGGAGGACTGCGAAGGACATCTCGGTAAGATAGTTACCCTGCATATCAGTTATTAACAAAGGCGGCGTGATCTTGTGGTTGACATTTGTCCCATTTATCCCTATAGAGCATCCCTCCGTACATTCCATCTCTCCAAACTCTGCATCATTTAGACAGGAAGTAGTGGCTCCTGTATCCTTACACAGAGGTGAGCTTGTTGCAGACAGAGCGAGTACTCCAGAGGGCAAATAAGAAGGGGAACTGGCTCTTGGAATCAGGGGGACAAAAATTAGGTTGTTTGGATTACAGCTGCTGAAGGAAGGAGTGTTCCAAATGTGGGGGTGAAAGATAGGTGTTGGAGGGCTGGGAATATGTAAAGTATCCCCAAAAGTCAGGAGGTGCAGGAGGGTGAGGGGAGTTAGACTAAACATTTGCGGGAAGCCCTTGCCTGCAGTCTGGCTGATAACGAGCTCTCCATTTGATGCTATATCTTACACATTATTACAAGAGACGTTATAGTGATCACAAGAAAGTTCTGACAAGTAGCAACTGGAGTTGTGAGCCTCCACCATTAGCACAACATAGACTATTGTTCTCTTCTTCTGTGTTGTATATTAGAGTACTTAAAGTATAAATAAACCTTAATGAATGACCTTTAGGGCTCTTTCACACGGGGCGGATCCGTGAAGATCCGCCCCGTGAAGCTCCGCTTGCTCAGCGGGGATCGCTCCGTTGATCCCCGCTGAGCCGACGGATGACTGGGCGGTCCCCGCACACTGTGCATTGACCGCCCTGTCAGAGCGCCGCTCTCCCCTATGGGGAATCGGATGACGACGGACCGTAGAGTCCGTTGTCATCCGATCCGCTCCGCCGACGGAAGGAAAAATAGGGTTTTCCTCCGTCACACTTTGGCGGAGCGGAGCGGATGTCAGCGGACATGTCTCCGCTGACATCCGTGCCTCCATAGGGGTGCATGGAGGATCCGTTTCAGGTCCGCCTAAAAAACTGACAGGCGGACCTGAACGGACCTCCGTGTGAAAGGGGCCTTAGTTTGCTAAAGCACTGTTTATAAAAAAACAACTGCATTATTTAACATAAAATTATGTTTATCTTTCTTCTTATTCTTTGATGCATCTCAGTGCTGCTGCTCTCTTGCAGACACTTCTTATCTACATACATGTACTCATTTCAGCAACAACAGCTGCATGGTATTGCTTTCCTGTTGGTAACAACAGTGAACCATGGTAAGGACCTTTCTGGCAGTATCATCAGATAGTATTTTATTGAAAGCTGCAGATTTAAAAATATTTTACATACATTTTAACATGGGAGTAGAAGGAAATAAATTAAAGGAGATAAGATACAGAGGAAATTAGTTAAACAGTTGAAGGCAAGTACTTAAAGTCACAATGTTTCTTTCCCATATAGGGTAAAGCAACAGGTTAGCTTTAATGCACCCCTCCCCAGCAATATGCAGTGGAACTTCCGATTGCGAGAAACGCGGTTACCGAGCGTTTCGCACTATGAGCACTGTATTTAAAAAAATTGGAACTCGCTTTGCGAGTGTTGTCTCGCAAAACGTGCACGATTCAGGCCAAAGCGGTGTGCAGTACTGCTTTTGGCCTGAGGTGGGGGCGCCGGAGCCGAGCAGAGCCAAATTCGCCGATCCCAGCCGATCGGCGCCGTTCGGAAATGCACGGAAAGGCCTGAGGACAGCACGGCTGACCTTTTGCAAATCTCGGGTAGGAAGTCTTTCCGAGGTTTGCCGAGGTCACCCGAAGTGTCCTCGGGCCTTTTCGACCATTTCCGAGGCTCTCCGGAGCCCCCCGCCTTTGGCCGCATGCGGTATTGCATCCCATTGAAGTCAATGCGGAACAAATTATTTTAGTTTCCATTAACTTCAATGGGGAAACTGACTTTGATATGCAAGTACTTTGGATTACGAGCATTCTCCTGGAACGGATTATGCTCGAAATCCGAGGTTCCACAGTATACTCATCTTTCCATTCCCTTTGTTCTCCCTCTGTTCTCTATTCAGTCTTCAGGAGGGAAAAATAGCAAGGAAATAAACTGTCACCTTTATAGTCAGTTTTTTTTTTCAGTTAACTGTAACCATTTTGTGGCTCAATAACCTAACTTATGTGAAATAAAATAAGGGAACCAGCACAATTTATTTTATAATTAATACAGTGATGCCTTTTTTCAAGGCTTGTGGTTTTCTTACTATTAATTAAAAATCCTTTCACATGTAGCAGATATGCATTAATAATTTAAATAGATAGCTCATGTAGCGGGTGGTTACATTTAGGGGGAAGCATCTGAGTGGTAACCAGGCTCAGATGCACTATTTGTTAGGTCTCATGGACCATTTCTATCCCTGAGAGATAGTACTGGTGTGTAAGTTCACTGGGGCCTGTGGGTGGCGCTGTTGCCTTGGGCCCAGGTTGAACTGCAGTACGGGATTGTGTCCCTTTTGTCCCCTCTCGGCAGCAGTACGGCAGGGCGGGGAACCTGTTGTGCCTGTCGGGAGAGAATATAAAAGGGGGCGGCCATCTTCCAGAGGGGTCGTCGGTTCCGTGCTCAGGCACCTTAAGCCTGGGTGCGTGTGTGTCGCCTCCGGGTGCCCTAGGCCCGGAGGCCTGTCGGGTTGTCTCTGAGTGCCCTAGGCCCAGAGATGGAGCTGCTGTTCCATCTCAGACACCTTCAGTCTGGGGTGAGGTACTTTGGAGAAAGGCCCGGAGCCCAGCGGCCTTTGGCTGGGATCCGCTGGGGACCGAGACTCCCAGGGATCTGCCTTGCGAGGGGACCCATATCCAGGACGAGGAGGCCAGGGAGGTGACCCTTTCTGAAGACCCATCGCAGAGTCATGGTGACAGATGGGGCCTCTGGTAACTCTCCAGAGGGATGTTCTTGCCCTATAAGGGCTAGTTCACTAACGGAAGGAAGTGCGTGTTCTTTAAGTCACAGTGGCAGTGATACTACGCACCCAAGGTCAGTGGCAGTGACTTTCACCTTTTTCACCCGGTCAGTGGCAGTGACCAACCTCATGGTCTGTGGCAGAGACCGTGCGCCAAGCCTGCTCGTGCTGATCAGAGCAGGAGAAACCCAAATTCAAGTTTGTGCCTGGACCTCCTCCCACCTTATCTGACCTGTGTTTGTCCCAACCCGTCTGCTCTTAAAGAGACGGTTTATTGTGCAAGAAGGAATAAATAAGTGTTGGACCTTTCAGTTGCTTACTGGGGAGAATTAAAGACTTGTTTCTGACTACTGCAGAAACGAGGTCAGCACTGGAGGCTTTTTGACACCAATCGCAAGCAGGCCCGAGAAACTAACACCGCTCAACCTCCCTATTCAGGAGGGTACGGGCTTGTGGTGCGGTGTGCCTCATTCTTTTCCTGCGGAGGAGCCAAGCAGAAGAAAAGCAGGTAAAGTCTGGGGTTGGTGCGCTACACGTGGGGGCTCGGGTCCGGGATGTGTTTGCGGGCATGGAGTGAAAACCCCCCCAGAAGCTGAACTTTTATTCCCCAGTGAAGTTCCGTGGAGGTCGGAACTGCACCACGAGGAGAACCCTGACTGCGTAGTTCGTGGGCGTCTCTATTCAGAAAAGCCCGCAAGCGATGTAGGAGATGGGAGGAGTCTGACCATGTGTGGAGTTACACGTGGGGACTTTGGCGCAAAAAGGTCAGTGCGTGATGGAGCAGCAGATGGTCAGCATGTCGTCTCATGCATCATGGGTTCCAGCTTCTACAACCGTTAAAATGACTTCATTCGCTGCTTCGATTACGGATTCAGGGATTCGGCTCAAGCCCCGGGGAAGATTTGCCCTCTATGTGTGCAAGGACGTGGAGGCCCTCGGTGTGATTTGTCCCAGCTGCTCGGGACTGGTGGTTCATCTGAAGCCATTCGGGCGATGCGAGAGCTGTAAGGAGTCACTGTTCGAGGTGGAGCAACCTACAGAGTGGCCTCGGGCCTTCCACCTCAATTGCCTTACGGGCACCACCACTCTGGAAGGAGGAATCGAAGCTTGTATGGCCACCCCTGCGCGCACTGACAAGACTTCGGAGGAAGTCACAGAGGAGCTTGTTGTAGCGAGTGAGAAACCAGAGGATGCTGCCTCGGTAACGACAGAGTCTTTTCTCCCACCGCCCAAGAGGAAGATGGGTCTTGTGAAGGTTTCCCGCGGCCGTGGTGGAGCAACGCCCCAGCGTTTACCCAGAACGGGTGTCTCTGAAGGGAAAAGTCCCGGACATTTGAGTCCTTCTCCAAGCCGAGGTAAGCCAGGGGGAGAGACTTTGTTACAGGCCCCTAGCCCTGGGGATTCACATGCTAGTGAGTTGGCCAGAGGGGGTTAATCGTCCTTCACCAGGAATTACTTCCCTGTGGAGGAGTACGATACCTCTGACCTAGAGTCCGTCTCAGATGCAGGTGATGATGCCGCGATTGACGAACTGTTTGAGAGAAAGGGATGGGATAAGATGCCCCTGTCCTTGTTCCGTAGGCCTAGGAACCCGCCCATGTCTACTAGGGAAAGTACACCCTGGGTGGTGGCCACTGAGCCTGAGGAGGGATCTGTCCCCTTGCCTGCCCTTCCACCATCGGGAGCACCTGCTTCCACCACTACCACTACTGCTGGACCGGTGTCACTGCGGGCCCCTGCAACTGGCCCAGAGGCAGTTAAAGTGCCTCGACACCCGGATGCTGTTGTTTTGCCTGGTGCAAGAGACCGCGCCACTATGCCACCGTTGTCCAACTTACAGAGACTCTTTAACCAAAAGGTTGCCAGTGAATATGGGTGGGAGTACCCGTATCTACCCAAAGAGCTTTTGTTTGAGGTTGAGGCCTGTAGGGATCGGTGGTACTCGGAGTTTGTGTGGACACACATTAAGGTACCCCAGGCCAGAAGGTACTTTTTGTGTTCGCCTGCCGCAACTCTGCGGTTCAAAGATTGCAAAGCTGCCTGGATGTTGGGTCGGCACATTCATGCGGACAAAGTGCTTATCTGCAGAAAGGATAAGGACGATGTGGAGTATCACATAGATACCTTCGATAGACATTGGAAGCCATTGGTATTGCCCGATCCACACTACTATTTGTGAGAGACCAGACTCTTGTGTTTGCGCTTGACTTTTTTTTTCTTCTCTTCAGGAACTTTGCCCATGTTAAAGGGTATTTTACTCTTTGGAGGAGCGGGAGTTGTTGCTGTTGTTGTTCTCCCTTCTCTTCCCACCACAAAGATAACTAGGACTTTGGGGTTGCAGTTAGTTGAGGGCCACAGCTCACAGAGAAGAGAATTTCCTTGTCATCAACAGGTGTTCTGACCGCGGCACTACCACTAGGTGGCGGTGTTGCGCAACGGTTACATTGAAGGCCTTACATTGCACTTACTGCTAGAGCGAGCAGGTTTTTCTCTAGGGAGGAACCTGTTCATTATAAATTACATATTGTTGGATTGTGTGTTTTTTTTTGTTCCTCTGCAGGTGAACGACAAGCAAGACTGCTGAGTATGGGGTGGGTCTTAGCGAGTTCTGCGGGAGGAAATTGTAAATTTTTACTGTGAAATTTGAGTGATCTTAAAATGTTTTATATACATTACATGTATACCCTTATTCCCATCTGTGTTTTTTTCCTTTCCCATGTTAGGTTCCGGCACAAACGAACAAAATTTTAAATTGTCAATTTTTTAAGTTTGTCTCTGGATCTGGCTTATGTTGACTCAGGTTGAGGAGGCATAAATTGGTTTCAGACACTGGGGACCAGTGTTCACAAGTGAAGGGATGTGTAGCGGGTGGTTACATTTAGGGGGAAGCATCTGAGAGGTAACCAGGCTCAGATGCACTAATTGTTAGGTCTCATGGACCATTTCTATCCCTGGGAGATAGTACTGGTGTGTAAGTTCACTGGGGCCTGTGGGTGGCGCTGTTGCCTTTGGCCCAGGTTGAACTGCAGTATGAGGTTTTGTCCTTTTTGTCCCCTCTCGGCAGCAGTATGGCGGGGCGGGGAACCTGCTGTGCCTGTCGGGAGAGGATATAAAAGGGGGCGGCCAACTTCCAGAGAAGTCGTCGGTTCCGCGCTCAGGCACCTTAAGCCTGGGTGCGTGTGTGTCGCCTCCGGGTGCCCTAGGCCTGGAGGCCTGTCGGGTTGTCTCTGGGTGCCCTAGGCCCAAAGACTGAGCTGCTGTTCCATCTCAGACACCTGCAGTCTGGGGTGAGGTACTTTGGAGAAAGGCCCGGAGCCCAGCCAGCGGCCTTTGGCTGGGATCGGCCGGGGACCGAGACTCCCAGGGATCTGCCTTGCGAGGGGACCCGTATCCAGGACGAGGAGGCCAGGGAGGTGACCCTTTCTGAAGACCCAGCGCAGAGTCGTGGTGACAGATGGGGCCTCTGGTAACTCTCTGGAGGGATGTTCTTGTCCTATAAGGGCTAGTTCACTAACGGAAGGAAGTGCGTGTTCTTTAAGTCACAGTGGCAGTGATACTACACACCCAAGGTCAGTGGCAGTGACTTTCACCTTTTTCACCCGGTCAGTGGCAGTGACCAACCTCATGGTCTGTGGCAGAGACCGTGCGCCAAGCTTGCTCGTGCTGATCGGAGCAGGAGAAACCAAAATTCAAGTTTGTGCCTGGACCTCCTCCTACCTTATCTGACATGTGTTTGTCCCAACCCGTCTGCTCTTAAAGAGACTGTTTATTGTGCAAGAAGGAATAAATAAGTGTTGGACCTTTCAGTTGGTGTGGACAGTTGCTTACTGGGGAGAAAAGACTTGTTTCTGACTACTGCAGAAACAAGGTCAGCACTGGAGGCTTCTTGACACCAGTCGCAAGCAGGCTCGAGAAACCAACACCGCTCAACCTCCCTATTCAGGAGGGTACGGGCTTGTGGTGCGGTGTGCCTCATTCTTTTCCTGCGGAGGAGCCAAGCAGAAGAAAAGCAGGTAAAGTCTGGGGTTGGTGCGCTACACTCATAAAACATATCTTTAGCAAAGCAATAATGAAGTCTAATAGTATCATAAAAGACACCTACGTATGTTGGTCACTCAGGGCTATTTTTTGGAATTCATTTTTTGTTGCATGTGAGTAACCTAAGGGCATAGGTGTTTGGTTAAGTTTTGGGGAGGATAGGTTAAGCATAGTGCAGTGACACCCATGCAGGAGCCACTTAGTAGATTGGGTTTTCTGTTCTCTTTTCTCAACTCTATGAATGACCTCAACGCCTCTGACACACCAGTTTAAGCAAAAAGGGTATTGCATTACTATTAAGAGCACAAATGTAAATATCCTATGATTCAGTATCAGGAAGCAAACACCAGACTGGTTAGTGTATATATTGTTTCAAGTTAAAGTAGATGGCAGTATGTACAAAAATGAGTAGAGAGTAGGTCAAACATAATTTTCTAGACAAAGAAATCACTATATTATAGCAGCTTAGAATAGGGATCTATATGGTTGGATTGATCTGTATCTGGTAATCTTCAAATCAGCATTAAAGTATTATTAAAGTGGTTCTAAAGCTTCTGTGCTTCCACTCCAGTCAATCAAAAGCTGTGACACGAGAGCAGGGGGTGAAGCCGAGTCCTGCTGTCTGTGTCAATGGACGCAGCAGCGGGACTCGGGAGTGAGCATGCACGGGTGCCCCCAGGAAAAGTGGCTTTCCATGGGGGCACCCGCTACAGAAGAAGGGCCTGGAGCACCAGTGGGGGGATCCCAGAAGAAGAGGATTGGGGCTGCTCTGTGCAGAAGCATTGCACAGAGCAGGTAAGTATAGACACGTTTGTTATTTTAATTGAAAAAAACGACGGTTTAGTATCGCTTTAAGCCCAAAACTCTCATTACATGCTATTAACAGAGTGTTTCTACTCACAAAGCCACTAAAGAATTAATTTTGTGTAAAGTGAAGTATATATTTTTTTATATTTTAAAGTTGGACGTCTGTTTGTCAAAAAGCAATATTTTTGTTTGTATATGAATTTTTATTTTATTTCTAAAGACATTATATATCACAATGGCTAAATCTGTGTCTGTAGTGCATGTTATTAGATTTTTAATTTTTTTTTAAAAATCAGGAGTGTAGTCTCATAAATAAGACACAGTGCCATGCATAACAGACAAGGGATTGTAATACAATAAAACCAAACCATACAATGCCATGGAACATATACAACATACACTAAAAGACAGAAACGTTATTAGATTTTTACTCCAGGATTATATAATGAGTTCAGCAATTCTAGAGAAATGCTTAAATAATGCATTACAATTTAACTAAACCCAAAAGATTTTAGTTGACTAAAATGTACTGAAGATTTTAGTCAACTAAAATACGACTAAAACTAAAACAATTCAGATGACTGAAATATGACCGAAACTAAAATGGCATTTTAGTTAAAAGACTATGGCTAAAACAAAATCTAAATTTTACGTCAAAATTAACACTGCTGATTGCACTACATTAATGCACAAAAAATACACATCTAATGTTCAATAAAGATTTATTGTGCGACCAGTAGACTATACTGTTTAGAGTGCACTCTGTGTGACTGGCTATACTAGAGTTCGGAGGTGCCTCTTATTATAGAGAAAGAGAGAATGGGACCCATTCCAGCCTAGAAAGACACCAGAATACCTCCATCCCTAAATATTATGCAAAAACAGAGAGGTAGTGGAGTTGGGACTTTAAATGAGGTATAAAGGTGTATAAATGAATGAGATAAATGAAATAACTTGGATGCCATGGTTCCCTATACATTGACATGATACAGTATTGGTAAACCAGTAACCACAATACGTTTATGATACAGGAATGTAATCACAAAAGAGCAATTCATAATCATCATTAATTTTATAACACATGATTAGTTAGGGAACATAATTAATGACATTCAAACATGATAATACATAAATCAAGGAATAATAAATAAATAATGACTACATGATCAACATGTGTAAAAATAGGTATATGATAATATGGGCTTATGTAGGGCACCCGAGGATGTATACTCTATGCGTTTCATGGCCGCCTGCCACTCGTCAGGAGTTTGGATGCATGAAAGTAGTCTAGAATTAAATGAATAAAAAGATTTGTTGTGGTAGTTTCTGGGGATCCACTACTCCCAATGGACAGACCCAATAAGATGAGAAAACGGTAAGAAAAAAGGGGGGGGGAAAGAGAGAAAGAAGTAAAAGGGGGACTAGGAGTCAAAAATATCAATATACCTTGCCAGACAGCCCGTGTGCTAAAGCCATGATTGGGGAGATGTGTGGGAAGGTAGTCCCGTGTATAGAGTCCTCCCCGGGGTTGAGGCGGGAGACCCACTGAACAGGGTATGCGGGGGGTCATGAGGGGCAGACCCATCAGTCGCTGCAAATCGCCAGGCCATGGGAAGGTGCTTGTGTGGTTGTTAGCCATTGCTGTGTGGAGATGAAAAAATGAGTGAAAACAGAAATGTGTAGGTATGGAGATAAAATGAACAGTGGTGGAAATGAAAAAGTGTATAAAAATGAAGAAAAAATGGTGGAAAGGATTGCTACATGGTGAATAAGTGATGTGACAATGTGATGAAAGTTAGTGTGGTTTAATACATCTGCATATCAAATGCACATGAAAGAACGTGTGTATGTGTAGCTGGGTGTCACTTTATGGTGTTCATAAGAGACTATATTGCATTAAGTGAGTCCCGTCCTCCTCTGGTTCATATTGGATAATACGCTGGCTATTGCTTGACAATCAGAAGGGAAGTGCATGGTGGGATTTGTGGTACCGTGAGAGTTGGACTCCAATGTCAAGGGTACTACACAGACTACCATACCCACAGTGCAACGGAACATCCATCGTGCTTTGCCCGGCACAAGGTCTGCTGGGGATGGACTTTTTAAGGGGAGGAGGAGCAACGCGCGGTCTCTTTGGACATAGCCTGCCCAGCAACTTGGATCCTGTTGGGGCCTGTCGCGTTGGTTTAGGCCGGAGAGTCTGGGCCTACCGAGGGGGGCAAGCCTGCTGACCGGAGAGAGAGAGAAGCCTCATCCAGAGAGCCTGCTGACATCTCAGAGTACCTGAGGGTCGAGCCATCTTCACCTTCCCCTTTGGTTGTCCGGACGATCGGAGACTGCGGGTGACCGGGAGATCGTGTGCTGAAGCCCAGCAGTGAGATCGGTTGATGGATTGGTCTGGTCGGGTGAGAGAGCACTTGCTCAGGAATTCTTAACTGTGCTAGGCCTGAGATTCTTTACATAGGCCCCACCGCCATCACAGCAGTGTGCCGCACGCCCAGTGATAGTGCGCTTCGCAGTTGAAGTTGGGCGTCTCTTTGCCTGTGACTGTATATCCAAAACCACAATAGGATTACAATTAACTGTGTTACCCCCTTGGATGGATTACAAATGTAAAAGTGCACCAACGTTGCTAGAGAAGACCCCTTCTATAGGAGTAACTATAACTCACTGAGACATTGTTCGGGCGCCATATTGCCCACGAGGGGGAGGGAAGCTCGCAAGCGCAGATCTATCAGAGACATTTAGAGTGTATAAGATTGTGTGTGTATCAAGACAGTGGTTATATTGTGCATAACTTTGATTTTGCAGGGCCCTGCATGTTAAACCAAACCTTTTCATTACCTAGTAAAGATACTTTATGGTTAAGCAATCACGATGTGTGGACTGTTAACTGTTCCAGAGAGACGGCCAGCACAGGTACTTTAGTGTTAAACAGTGAAGGTATATTGCATTGTGGTTTTCATTATTCGTGTTCTGCAGAACCTCCCTTGTTTAACCGCTGTGCCAGCGGAGGGTCAAAGCCAGTTTATTGGGGGTTGACAGCAGTAAGGTACAGGCCCAAATCAATACCAGCAGCCCTCTTAACTGGGGGTAGTGCTACATATGGATATATCTACATGAAGAGGATGTAGGATGTGTATATGTAAGTAGAAATCAATGGAGTCAAATGTATGCATGTGTGTATTGGGGAAAGTGTAGATTCCCCATTTACCTCATTTAAAGTCCCAACTCCACTACCTCTCTGTTTTTGCCTCTTATTATAGACAGCAAGTAAAGCAGATATATGAGCAGACTGTCCTTTGCAGTAGTTCTTCAGCCGGATAGTGTTGGGGCCCAGTCTTTATGGTGGTTCACAAAAGTAAAGTTATAATAAAGTCTACATACAGTGGTAAAGACTGATAGTTAGATGTCCAGTCCCTATGTGTTCAATCTCTGCTAGCAGCAGCAGGTCTATGGCAGCAGTGCCATTTCACCAGTCCCAGTGCTACAGCTACTTTGGCTCCACTCTCCAGATGTTAGCCTGCTCCTGAATTTACCCAGAGTGACTCCGGTCCTCAGCACACTGGCTATTCACCATCTGATCTCACAGGCTCAGCATGGGCAACCCCGGTCTCTGCACAGGCTCAGTCTCTATGGTACTTGGCAGAGACACTACGACAACAGGTCCGCACTCTCTGGTTCCCTGAACCCTTCCCTCCACCCAGGAAACTCACTCTGCTTCCCACTTCTGTTCACAAAGAAGCCTTGGCTTTGTCCTTTGCAGCTCTATTCACCTCCACAGTGCAGTGCCACCTCTAGACTTCATATCCCCTTTTACAGAGCAGCTGCATTATCCAGCTGCATTATACTGAGCAGCTGCATCATCCAGTCTACACTGCTGCTACTGCTGCCAGAAGGGAGAGGGAATGGGTAGAGAGTTTTCATTCAGCGTCTCACATGCATTACAGCAGTGGGGAGGGCGGGGGGGAGGGGAAAGGAAGCAGGCATGAGAACACACAGCCTGCTCCTCACACACAGTCTGCAGTACACGTGGCGGGAGAGGGGTTGAGAAGTAGGAGAAGCGAGCGAAGGAGCGCTTAGCCTGCTCCTCCGGCTGGTTACAATAGTAAGTAGATTAAAGTGGTTCTAAACCTAAAACGCTTTTTACCTTATTGCATTCCTGTGAGTCTTGCAGTTAAGCTTCATGAAGTACATAAATGGCCTACACCACCGGGGGCGTCGTTTGCGTGCACTGTGAATGGCCAAAGACCTGATTTAAATGGCCAAACAGATGCAGATCATGGGACACACACTGCCCTACCTCCCGAGAATGACAAGGAAGCGCAGGAGGAACGGCGACCACAAAAACTACAACAAAAACTAAAAGTTCTTTTTCCAGCCCTCACATGGTAGCGGCAAAGATGGCACCGGCTCCACGGCCCCCGCCGCCACTGGCAGAAGCTCCGGTCATTACACTGACCTCCCAGACGAACGGACACCCACTGAGATGACTCCATCAGACTTCCCCTCCGGTAAGCCCTCCTTGTGCCAGCCCTGCAAAAGCGAGAATGAGGCTGGACTGTGCCTCGACCAGCGGACTGGTGAGTCAGGGGGAAAGCCCCTCCATCCCACACAACGCTTTGTGTGCCTCCATAGCCTCCTTCCCCACCAGCAATCAACCTGTCATGGACACACTGCTCAAGGACATGCTAGTGTCTCTGCAGCAATCTTTACATGCTGACTTTACTAATCTCACCCAAAAATTCTCCACAGAGATCTCTTCACTAGGAAAGCGAGTAAACTCAGTGGAAAATGCGGTTTCTGATATCACTACTACAGTTAATGATCTAGTTGATGCTAATGAAGATACCATTGAGGAAAGGCAATGGCTGCGGGCGAAAATAGCGTATTTGGAGTATCGCTCCAGACACAATAATCTAAAGTTAAGGGGGATCCTTGAAACAGTGCAACCTTCGGAACTAACCTCCAACCTATTGACCTATCCATTCCACCCTATCCTGAAGCCTCTGTTCCTTCCGGACACAGTCCCTAGGGACGTACTCATGAGAATGCATTTTACTCGACTAAAGACCAGATTCTAAGGAAGTCCAGATCATTGGGGAAATTACCTAGGTATAGATATTGTGAAGGACTAGCATCAAATGTAGAACTTGAAGGACACTGCCACTCGCTGGTTCTTCTTTTTAAGGGCTTTGTTTGCCCATTTTTATTAAAAGAAGTTCAAAACAAAATGAAAGGTTTCCCTCGCAGGGGTTTCAGCACTCCTATTCATCAACAAAATGTAATTTAGTCTCCTGGATTATACATACAGCAGTGCTGCTCAGGCCTTCCACTTCAGGCTTTCATCTGTCTCCTACAGACTATTCCCTTGGCAACACCGTCCATTTAGATAGCAGCCCCTCACTGCTCTGATCCTCAGACTTGGGTCCACTGCTTTGACCCTCAGACCTGGGTCTCTGGCTTCCAGTGTGCCGACAAGCACTCTCTGGCTTCTCCAGTGCACACTTGCACTCTGTGGCTTCTCCAGTGCACACCTGCACTCTTCGGGAGGGTGGAGCCCAGAATGCTGGTCCTGACTCTTCTATCAGGCCCACACACACCTGAACAATCAGTGTGTAGTTGAGTCTCAAAACCCGGATCCAGGACTGAGGATTTCATCCCACCGGGATCTCTAAGAAATCCCCAAGCTCCGGGTCCCAAAGTGGACTTTAGTAAATCATGAGGAAACTGAAAAGCCAGTTTCCTCCCAAACAAGCAAATACCCTGGAGCCTCTCAACCTGCCTGGTTGAGAATCCTGTATTCATACACTGGTGGGGTACCACACTACCACATACCCTCCCCCTTTGTTTCGATCCGGAGGGAGGAACACCAGCACCCATCATTATGGTTGGGACACCTCTGTGCTGGCTGTCAGCCACGTAGGCCCAACCTTTTTTCCGGGTACGCTTCCAGGTATGTCCCACCCTGGATCTTAACAAGGTCCTATATTTCCCTATACTCAGCCTTCTCCCTCTTCTTTTGGGGTTCCATAAGCACTGCCTCTCCTGAAATTTTAACAGGGCACCCCTGGTCTTTCTACCAACCCTTCTGCCTCCATGCTTCAGGTTCCCAGGTTTCCCAATACCTTTGGACACCACACTGTCATGTACCTTTAACAAACTATTTGGTTCATCATTGACAGACATATTCAAACCAACATTACACCTCTCAACGTTGCACAGATCACCAATGCCTTTTGTTTAGCATTTGCTAGGGCAGAGTCTGCAGAGGGCACACATACTGGAGGGCCGCCATCACCCATGGGAACCTCACAGGACGTCACCTCCCCGGGGTTCACCCACTCTGCAGGCAGCTGTCCTACCACTTGACCTGTGCTGATGCCATCTGTATTTTTATCCACCTGAACAGACAAGCTCTTGTCTGATCCACATACAATTTTTACCGCACTTCTTATCCGTTTCCCTGTCTCGGGGACCTTATTAGGTTTGTCACCTAAACCAAACATTTGGACTGGGGACCCCAGTCTTTTTAACCACCTTCGGTTGAGCCCCGGTCAGGATTTCTGCTGCTTTCTGGTCCACACTTGGCCCTTCCATCTCATGTGATTCTTCCACTGGTACAGCATACACGCCCTTCACCGACAACTGACCAGTACTACCTTGGACCATAGCAGCAGAAATGCCTTCTACCTGGCTGTTAGGTGGTGAAACCTCAGACACTTTCTTTTCACCAAAGCCTCTCCCATATACCTCTTGTACAGGAAGTAACCCATCAGCATACCTAGAGGCGATTTTTAACACTAGTAATACAGTCATAAATAAACCATTTCTGTCTTGTCTTCCTTTGTGCTGTACCACCTGCCACTCAGGGTTCCACCTAATGGTACTCCGCAGTACCAGACTGTCTGACTGTGGTGGAGACACCCCAGTATAGACTGGCTGTACATCCCAAAGTTTAAGCATCTCCTTTAGTACTTTTGTTAGAAACCATACCCCTGGCTCGAGACCCAAGTCCTTCCTGGGGACTTTCCTGACACTGGGGATGCAGACAGACTCACTTGCTGAGACGTGAGAGGTTGCAAGGTTTAATGGAACCTTCTACCAACTGGAGACAACCACAGCCTGGTGCTCTACCAGAGTGCTGCCAGGTGCTTGACTCATACCCAACTTCTCAGGTTCAGCACCAATGAACTGCTTCACATTACCAGTGACAACGTCACTTTGACACGCCATGTCAGCATCATTTTTGTAGGTTACTGACAAAGTGTCTGCTGTGTGCTCGCCCTTATATGGTCCATATTTCTCATGAGGGTTAACCCCTGCAGCAGCCACCGCGCCCTCAAGTATAAGCTGTTCTGCCGTCACTCCTGCTGGCACAGCATAAACTTTGTCCACCTTATTTTTGTGCATGAAAGCCTCATCTATCAGGGACATTAGATTTTTACCCCAACTATCCCAATCCGTTGTAGCTGTGCTCCATTCATCGGTGCTCCTCAGCCCTGATCCATCCACCCAAGGAGACACATTAGAACAGACAGGTTTAGTTGCAGATTCATCACCCAAATTACGAATCATGGCAGACTTCGGTAACCCATGTTTTAGCACCACAGGTTGCAATACACCACAACCACCACCTTGCTTGGGCGGCGCTTCATAAGTCTCACACACCTTTGCATTTTTCACAGGTTGTGTTAACCCACCATTTACCGGCACATTTTTAGTACTAGCAGCTTGCACTAACACATTACCATTACACGGTACAGTTCCACTCTGTCCCACCAGAGTGACATCGCAGTTGTCCATGGCAACCCCCGACTCCAATACATGAAGTTCCCTGGAGATTTCTGGGGACAACTGTGCTGTCTTACCACCAATTGCTACAGGCAAAGACCCATTTGTGACAACAGCTTTTGCTCTGGAAGAACCTGGGGTTTTCCCAACAGCAGCAAACTTTTCATTAACAGTAACACTTAAAGCATTTTTAGTTTTTGCAGGCTGTCTTAGCCCACTGCCAACTTGAAGCTGGCAGACATTAGACACAACACTTTTAGTCATCAACACAGGTTCTGTTTGGACTTTAACCCCTGCATTCCCACTGGGTATGAAAAAGTCAGTCTCAAGCACACATTCTGTGGCCACTCTCACATCATCATGGACAGTCTCGTAGCCAGTTTTATACCTGAAATCAGCAGTTCCAGGCATCATTTCATTAAAGATAGTCTTACCCACCACAGTAGTTGAGGTCACCATCTTCATTTGAGTACGTTGTCTTAAGAACCAGTCCTCAGCCGCACATTTACTGGCCAACTCCCCCTGGTGGCCATGGGATGAAATCACAGCAGGCATCTCAAACTGTTTAGCACCCCCTACAGACACCACAGAAAACTCCTCCTTGTTGCCAGGGGTGACTGCAAACATATTTGCAAAGGGATCTTGGCCCACAGGTAAAGAGTTCTGCTCAGCAACATTACCTCCAGGTGCACCCCAGAATCTAGGGCGAGACAATATTTCATGCCCCAGCTGGCCACATTCCAGGCATGGTACTGGACGACTTTTCCCCAGTGCGTTTCTCTCCTGATGATTCCTTCCAGGCACAAGTTCCACTCTCGTTGCCATGGGAGATCGCAGTCTCCCAGCAGAGCTTTGCTGGCTCTCTCCAACATGCTGTATTGGCTCCTCCGGAAGCCACTTGTCACGATCCATGGGAGGCACACCCCATGGTCCACAGACAGCCCGACTGGCCTCCTCTGTGTTGCTATGGGCAACCAATCTCTGTCCTGGCCTTTGATCAGCCTCTCTTCTGGCATATAACACAGGCTTCTCAGACCTTTGTTTTGCTAGGTAGCTTTGCACTGGAGCCAGGGACAAAAGGCACTTGGAGACTGCATGCCCCCACTCACTGCACCGCAAACAGCGCACTTGGTTCCATGTCTTGTCAGGGTTTCCCACCCTGCATCTGCTGGACCCTGTCTCAAGCTGTGTCATTTTCACACTTTTCGCAACAGCTGCTGGTTTAACTGCAGCAGCGTTGCCAGGGGCAACAGCACCCCTCTCCCAGGCATGGACATCCGGCAGCTCTCTTTTTGTATGGAAGGTTGGCTTGCCTTCCACTTTAGCTTGGTCCAATCCTGCCAGGTGTCGCTTGCACCAATCCACTGCAGATTCAAACGCTGGTGGACTCTCCACACTAGCCGTCATCTGTGCATTCATTGCACCAGGGTTGCTAGGGACAACAGCAGCCCTTTTTTCCCTTGGAAAACTCTGTTTAGGCATGTACGGGGTTCGATCAGGCGGTAACAACCCCTCCAGCCACAGAGCTCTATCTATTATCTCAGCCATCCTTGCTTCTTTTAGGCGTTTTGATCGCCCCATCCTTGCGGTCTTGCACACAGCAACTTGTAACAGTTCTTGGCGGAGAAAAGGAAAAACAAAAAAAAATCAGTTTGTTTCTCCTTTCACAGGTACACAACCTGCATGCAACAGTCCATCAAATAAACTTCTGCGCAATGCAGTTTGCCTGGCTGCCACACACAGCTAGCAGCAGTTCACTGCAGAGAAAAAAATAATTTACTTTTTGTTCATAGGTACACCACCTGCAACAAATTGGAGCACTGTCTCTTTAAGGCTAGTTACCTTTCGCTTGCAGGTTCTCCTCACCTGCGCACACACAGATTATGCAGTCTCATGCACCAAAAACACAGTTCATATAACAGATGAACTTACTTGATTGTAGGGATCTCAGATTGTGCCAAAATTCTCCACCACGTGTGAAGGACTAGCATCAAATGTAGAACTTGAAGGACACCGCCACTCGCTGGTTCTTCTTTTTAAGGGCTTTGTTTGCCCATTTTTATTAAAAGAAGTTCAAAACAAAATGAAAGGTTTCCCTCGCAGGGGTTTCAGCACTCCTATTCATCTACAAAATGTAATTTAGCCTCCTGACTTATACATACAGCAGTGCTGCTCAGGCCTTCCACTTCAGGCTTTCATCTGTCTCCTACAGACTATTCCCTTGGCAACACCGTCCATTTAGATAGCAGCCCCTCACTGCTCTGATCCTCAGACTTGGGTCCACTGCTTTGACCCTCAGACCTGGGTCTCTGGCTTCCAGTGTGCAGACAAGCACTCTCTGGCTTCTCCAGTGCACACTTGCACTCTGTGGCTTCTCCAGTGCACACCTGAACTCGTCGGGAGGGTGGGGCCCAGAATGCTGGTCCTGACTCTACTATCAGGCCCACACACACCTGAACAATCAGTGTGCAGTTGAGTCTCAAAACCCGGATCCAGGACTGGGGATTTTATTCCACCCGGATCTCTAAGAAATCCCCAAGCTCCGGGTCCCAAAGTGGACTTTAGTAAATCATGAGGAAACTGAAAAGCCAGTTTCCTCCCAAACAAGCAAATACCCTGGAGCCCCTCAACCTGCCTGGTTGAGAATCCTGTATTCATACACTGGTGGGGTACCATACTACCACATTATATATACAAGAAAGAATCGCCCTGGGACTTTGAGTTAATGTTGAGTTGATGCTCTAACATAAATATATATGTCAACCATTGCTGCTTAATCAGCAATGGTTGACATATATATTTATGTTAGAGCATACATACTCCTACATTATACTCATATGATATAATTATTTGTCCATCTCCTTTGGTCATCTGCTGAGAGATATACATTTGTGTTTTAGCTGACATTCATCAACCCACATAACGAGACTTTTAGGGCCACACATCTTTATCTATGCCGTGTCTACCGCCCAGCTGTTCCCCGGTGGTTTCTGTGTTCGTCTTCTCCCCCTCAGCTCCCATACCATACTTCTGCTGCTCCTGCTCTTTGGGAACTCAGCAAAAGGGTACTTTGGCTATGTCCATTGGTAAGTATGGGGTTGATTCATGTTTGGCCCCTTCTACCACTGCCTTGATATTCACCGCTTTGATACATTTCCTTATCTATTTTAGATACATTCTATCTGCATTGACCCCTGAAGAGCGAGCAATAATCTTGTGAAATGCGTCGGGTCTCCTTGATGCCTGGACTCTAACTCAAATGTGACCATGAAAAGAAACACAAACAAGAAGGGGCAGGCTGAACGCCCAACCCAATGTATAAAGTGTCCACAGCACTAAACAAAGTAATAAGTGTCCAAAAAGGTGAATAAATGACATGGAATGGATGGAGTGATTCTTGCACAATTCTTCACGTGAATGATGACATACATGTGTGCTTACCAGAAACGTTGGACCCGAATGTCATACGACAGCGGATCAATCGAGCTTAAGAGTATCCCCAACGGCTGTCCACAGGAACGTCACCGGAACGCTGATGGGTGATGAAGTATATCAGCTGGGAAATCAGATGACCTCAATCCGGAAGGTTGACTTTCTGGATCCTGGTACTCAACCGGACAATGGCATACAATCAAGCTTGAATAGAAAAATACCCCGACAAGGGTATTGCAAGAGGACCAACTGAAGAAAACACAAAAAACTTTTCCTCGCCGAATTCATGCAAAGAGAAGAAAAAAATAGAGTGCTCCACTGGTGTAGGTCAAAAAATGTTTTTTTAATCAAAAAAACACCACATACAAAAATAAAAAGTGATCACAGTTTATACATTAAAAGGCAATATGGGAAGCAAAATGCATAGCCCAATGCATGGCTGTCACGAGGATGCTACACACAGACATCCAATACAGGTAGTCAGATCATTGGGCTGCACATTAAGGAATCGGGAACAGAGTAAGTGAAAAATATAAATATTTATTAAAGATAAAGACACACGTGTAAACAAAACCACAGCAAACCATAAGCAAGAAACGAATACAAAGGAACACAACAAACCCCAAAAACAACCTAATCTAACTAGCTAACTAATATGTACAAAAGAGAACACACATACATGAACAAGGCAGGGATGAGAGACAAGGGGAGCAGAAGGCCAGGTACTGGGAGCAGTCAGCAAGGGGGAGCTGGTATCAGGGGACAGGTATCAGGGGACAGGTCTCAGGGGACAGGGTACAAGGATCAGAGTCCAGGACAAGGCAGGGAACAGATCAGGATCAGGTTCAGGACCAGGTAACGGATCAGGTTCAGGCAGGGACCAGGCTTACAGAAGGAATTCTGGAGCACTGAGCTTTGTTAAGGGCGGGTTTATATAGTCCAGCAGACCCAGATCAGGTGTGCTTGATGGCTGGTGGAAAGTCTTGGTGAGGAGACACCCGCTGGTGGTCACCAGAACTACACCCACTGCTGCCGAATGCAACAGTGCCACCAGCAGGTGAGCCCAGTAATGACACCATTCCTGACAGTTCCCCCCCCTTAAGGAGTGGCCTCCGGACACTCCATTCAGCCCTTGGTTGGACAGTCCGAGTGGATGCGGAAACACCCAAAAAAGTCTCCATACTATGTCTGCGGACTTCTTCGTACTTCCTAGGCCAGAGTCCTTTAGTTCACTGGGGGACGTGCCACTAGAGTCTGAAAATAGGGCGCGCATCCCACCACCAGGGTCAGGAAGTTTAGATTTAGAAGTAAAAATTTGCAGGGCAACGGGCAAGAACCCATCGGAGGCAGACCACGCAGGGGCATTACATTCAGGCTGGGTGACCATCAGGATTAAAATAGTGGAAAAAAGGGCATCCATCAGGAAGACGTCAGCGGCCAGCTGGGCATCAGGAACAGGTCTTAGCAGGGACCATATCCTCAGGCTGGACAGCGGGCTCCGAGTCATCAGGCTAGGCAGCGGTAAAGGAACCACCAGGAAGAGTATCAGGAATGGAACCATCAGGAACTGGATCGTGAGGCTGGATACCAGGTACAGGGTCACCAAGCAAGACAGTAGGCTCTGGAACATCAGACTGGGCAGCGGGCAACGGAGCAGCAGACAGGAACATCTCCGGCTGGGCAGCAGACGGAACATCTCAGGCTGGGCAGCAGGCGGGATCATCTCAGGCTGGGCAGCAGGCAGGATCATCTCAGGCTGGGCAGCAGGCGGGATCATCTCAGGCTGGGCAGCAGGCGGGATCATCTCAGGCTGGGCAGCAGACGGGGTCATCTCAGGCTGGGCAGCAGACGGGGTCATCTCAGGCTGGGCAGCAGACGGGGTCATCTCAGGCTGGGCAGCAGACAGGGTCATCTCAGGCTGGGCAGCAGACGGGGTCATCTCAGGCTGGGCAGCAGACGGGGTCATCTCAGGCTGGGCAGCAGACGGGCTCATCTCAGGCTGGGCAACAGACGGGGTCATCTCAGGCTGGGCAACAGACGGGGTCATCTCAGGCTGGGCAGCAGACGGGGTCATCTCAAGCTGGGCAGCAGACGGGGTCATCTCAAGCTGGGCAGCAGACGGGATCATCTCAGGCTGAAAGGCTGGCCCTGGAACTGCAGGCTGAAAGGCTGGCCCTGGCACTGCAGGCTGAAAGGCTGGCCCTGGCACTGCAGGCTGAAAGGCTGGCCCTGGCACTGCAGGCTGAAAGGCTGGCTCTGGTACTGCAGGCTGAAAGGCTGGCTCTGGCACTGCAGGCTGAAAGGCTGGCACAGGAACCTCGGGCTGGCAAACTGGCACAGGAACCTCGGGCTGGCAAACTGGCATAGGAACCTCGGGCTGGCAAGCTGACACAGGAACCTCGGGCTGGCAAACTGGCACAGGAACCTCGGGCTGGCAAACTGGCACAGGAACCTCGGGCTGGCAAACTGGCACAGGAACCTCAGGCTGGCAAACTGGCACGGGAACCTCAGGCTGGCAAACTGGCACGGGAACCTCAGGCTGGCAAACTGGCACGGGAACCTCAGGCTGGCAAACTGGCATGGGGAACCTCAGGCTGGCAAACTGGCACGGGAACCTCAGGCTGGCAAACTGGCGGCACAGGGTCTTCAGGCTGGCAGGCTGGTACAGGGTCTTCAGGCTGGCAGGCTGGTACAGGGTCTTCAGGCTGGCAGGCTGGTACAGGGTCTTCAGGCTGACAGGCTGGTACAGGGTCCTCAGGCTGACAGGCTGGCACGGGAACCTCAGGCTGGAACAGGTTGGAGGGTGTGGAGGCAGGTTGGGATACCGGTAAGATTGTGTGGGTTGGAAAGTACTTCCGCTTCTTTTTGGGCTTAGTCACTGCAGGTTTGCAAGTACCGGGGGGAATATATGTAAAGGTTGGGATTGGGCAAATGGAAGAACATGGCAGAGGTGCAGGGACAGTGGCTGGAGGAGGTTCTTGTGGATGGGCTACGGATAGGAGGGAAGAAGCAGGTGGATTGAAGGCAGGGTAAGTGCAGCAGGAGGAGACCGGGTACTGATACTTCATTGTTAGCTGGGTACATTGTTCAGAAAAAGTGGGAATTGTGGGAAAAGGAGAGGAAGACATCCCAGCAGGTTGGTATCTAGACATACAAATGGATGGTTGGGAGCTGACAGGGGCTGAGTACAACAAACTTGACCAGGCCTGTAATAAGGGTTTCACAAAATCAGGTTTGCACACTGCTTGTCTGACCAGAGACTGCACTGAATCAATGCATGCTGCAAGCACCTGTTCAGGACAAGCTGAGTACTGCTCATGGAAAAAGGCTGAGTCATCTTCCAACAGCCACACCAAAGATTCTACTTGAGCTGCATTAAAAGGAGGTGTATAATCGTCAGTTCCAATAGAGGCATCAGACAGGGCCAACTCTGTACAGATCCAAATCAATGGCTGCACATCCTCAAACACAAAATTGCCCTGATCCACAAAAACGTGAGCTATGCGGATGCATTCTAATAACTGCTCTCTAGTATATTCTCTTAGTGTCTGATAACAGAAATCTCTGTCATCTGTTGCCAGGAGCGAAAGATAAAAAATATCATCCACCTCCATCTCAGTAATTTTAACAAGTGCTCAGACCCAATTCCAAGGTGCAGCCGATCTGATTGTATGGCTCCAGAATTCTGTCACGAGGATGCTACACACAGACATCCAATACAGGTAGTCAGATCATTGGGCTGCACATTAAGGAATCGGGAACAGAGTAAGTGAAAACTATAAATATTTATTAAAGATAAAGACACACGTGTAAACAAAACCACAGCAAACCATAAGCAAGAAACGAATACAAAAGGAACACAACAAACCCCAAAAACAACCTAATCTAACTAGCTAACTAATATGTACAAAAGAGAACACACATACATGAACAAGGCAGGGATGAGAGACAAGGGGAGCAGAAGGCCAGGTACTGGGAGCAGTCAGCAAGGGGGAGCTGGTATCAGGGGACAGGTATCAGGAGACAGGTCTCAGGGGACAGGGTACAAGGATCAGAGTCCAGGACAAGGCAGGGAACAGATCAGGATCAGGTTCAGGACCAGGTAACGGATCAGGTTCAGGCAGGGACCAGGCTTACAGAAGGAATTCTGGAGCACTGAGCTTTGTTAAGGGCGGGTTTATATAGTCCAGCAGACCCAGATCAGGTGTGCTTGATGGCTGGTGGAAAGTCTTGGTGAGGAGACACCCGCTGGTGGTCACCAGAACTACACCCACTGCTGCCGAATGCAACAGTGCCACCAGCAGGTGAGCCCAGTAATGACACCATTCCTGACAATGGCTATGCAGGCTATGCATTTTGCTTCCCATATTGCCTTTTAATGTATAAACTGTGATCACTTTTTATTTTTGTATGTGGTGTTTTTTTGATTAAAAACCCATTTTTTGACCTACACCAGTGGAGCACTCTATTTTTTTCTTCTCTTTGCATGAATTCGGCGAGGAAAAGTTTTTTCTGTTTTCTTCAGTTGGTCCTCTTGCAATACCCTTGTCGGGGTATTTTTCTATTCAAGCTTGATTGTATCCCATTGTCCGGTTGAGTACCAGGATCCAGAAAGTCAACCTTCCGGATTGAGGTCATCTGATTGCCCAGCTGATATACTTCATCACCCATCAGCGTTCCGGTGACGTTCCTGTGGACAGCCGTTGGGGATACTCTTAAGCTCGATTGATCCGCTGTCGTATGACATTCGGGTCCAACGTTTCTGGTAAGCACACATGTATGTCATTATTCACGTGAAGAATTGTGCAAGAATCACTCCATCCATTCCATGTCATTTATTCACCTTTTTGGACACTCATCACTTTGTTTAGTGCTGTGGACACTTTATACATTGGGTTGGGCATTCAGCCTGCCCCTTCTTGTTTGTGTTTCTTTTTATGGTCACATTTGAGTTAGAGTCCAGTTTTTACTGGTCTATATGTAGCGCTGCACTATCACCTTCCATTTTGTTTGAATTTGTCACATTCCAGTACAGCTGCTTCACCTCCCTCTCTAGGGTTGTTATTATTTATGTGTTTTTGGGTAGAGCATTTATTTCTTTTTACTACTCATTGATGCCTGTATATGTATATATACTATTATGTATGACATATGTACCATTTGATCATGTACTATTGATTGGCTAAGCTAATATTTGTATTATTCATGTATGTATGTATATCAATTCTTGAATAAATAACTTTACTATATCTACTTCTGTTTCTCAGTGGCAAACTGTGCTCACCTCAACTCAAAGTCCCAGGGCGATTCTTTCTTGTATTTATATTGTATTAAGGATGGAGGTGTGTCACCGGACCTTTCTCTCTTTTTACTAGGTATAGATAGTGTCACAAAAAACCTTATAGCCCTTCAATTCCCTTTCCAGTGGTCAGAGTCAGGCCTAACATACTTAGGCATCACCTTGACTGAAAACCCAGACAATCTATTTAAAGCTAACTTCATACCTTTTAAACAGAAGTACACTGACTCCCTTGCACAAATCGCTAAAGAAAAATTCTCTTGGGTAGGCAGGCTAGCGGTGTATAAAATGACTACTCTCCCTCAACTCCTATAAATGTTCTGCTCTCTTCCAATCTTTATCCCCCGCTCCTACCTAAATTCTCTACAATCCCTATTCGGCAAATTTATATGGCAAGGCAAAAGACCCAGAGTCACCCGGTCTTGGCTAATTAAACACAGATCAGTAGGTGGGTCAGGTCTGGTAGACATCTCAAACTACTATTCCTCTACCATCCTCGCCCAACTCAAAGAATGGTTTCTCCCGGCAGCCCAATCCCTTTGGTGAAAACTAGAATGCCAAGCCATCCCTAACAGGAACTTAAAATTTTGGCTATACAGCCTCCCTCCAAAATCACCACTCTCCAAACACCTCAAACAGTCATAGCTTCAGTCAAGACCTGGAGAAAATTCACCTCTATGCCTTGGCACAATACACCTAGAACCCCTATGCAACTCCCCGTATCTATCATCCCGCTTATGATCCCCAACTTAACTCTCACTTCCTGGCCTAAAGACATTCCAGACTTACTCAACAACATCATGATACACAATCATATTAAACCATTCAAGCAACTACAAACAGACCTAAATCTGCCCAATTCATCTCACTACCAGTACCTCCAAATAGCTCACTGTATTCACCACAATCCCCACCTTCTAACCCCTATCCCCAATATAGCTTTAACATACTACTCTCCAGGTACTAAACCATTATTCTACAGCTTGCTAAAGGAAAAAACTATCCAACCCATTTTGCCTATGGGAACAAGATTTATCACAAAGCTACAATACCCACCAATGGGAACTAGCCCTACACTCTATATACAAAGCCATTAACTGCAGTGCCCTCTGGGAGTTAACTCAAGACATAACCCAAAGTAGATATTTAACTCCCCTCAAAATTGCCAACGTTGACCACAACGCACCCCCAAAATGCTGGAGAAACTGTGGAGCCACTGGTTCACTTCTCCATATTATGTGGGAATGCCCAATACTAACAGCCTACTGGTCGGAAATCTACTCTTTACTATCCCAGGTCACAGGAATAACCTTTTCTCCTTCACCTGACCTAGCACTTCTGAACCTAACCATTGACAACACCCCATACAACTTCCCACAAAACAGTAACCCACATCTTACTAGCAGCCAGACACAACATCACAAAAAAACCCTGGTCTTATGTGATTAAACAGGTACAAGCTCACTATATCTTTGAAACTACCTTAGTGGCGGATAGCCGTGCTTACCTTAAATTAATTCAGACATGGAAACCCTGGTAGATTTGGTATATATCCCATATTAAATGATGACCACTATATATCTATTGCAAAGCGCAGTCCCACTTTCTCCTCCTCCCCCCCCCCCCTTCCTTTGTTAGGCTCTACCATGCGGCCCATGGACATGGTGTGTTTCCCCTACTGTTACGAAGTTGTGTTTATATCCTAGACTTCTGCATATCGAACCAATGTATCCTATGAGCCTACCTTTTATGTTTTCCCTGTTGATTTTGTTTACTCTGTTATATTTCTATGTAACACTAAAATCAATAAAAACATTTAAATTAAATGATCTACTCCTATTGCAAGGGCATTATTCAATTACGGCCAGAGTAGCACAGCTTGTTTTTATCTACAGACATCCCTGTCATATCTGCAAAGGCAGTTTTTTGTAATGGTGAACTATGCTTTTAAGATTGGATATGTTTAAGGTCAAGTATTGAAGCAGTTGTATTTTAATTTTATTTGGCTACAGTTCTGATTTAAAGCTACAAAATAACCAGGCTATTGGCATTTTGAAAAGAAGGTCATGAATGACATTGTCCATATTTTTCTCAATATGCTCCCATGGCTTAGTCTTTTAGTTTTAGATCTGATCACAAATTTAACCATTCTCATTGGCCTGCCTCTCCATAGGCTATCCCCACTTCAGTCTATCATGAATGCTGCTGCCAGACTTATCCACCTTACCAACCGCTCAGTGTCTGCCAACCCTCTCCTTCAATCCCTACACTGGCTCCCAATCATCCAGCAAATTAAATTCAAAATACTAACCACAACATACAAAGCCATTCACAACTCTGCCCCGAGCTACATCACCAATCTTGTCTCCATATATCACCCAAACCGTCCTCTCCGCTCTTCTCAAGACCTCCTACTCTCAAGCTCTCCCATATCCTCCTCCCATGGTCATCTCCAGGATTTCTCCAGAGCCTCTCCCATCCTCTGGAACTCGCTACCTCAACCTGTCTGGCTATGCCCTACTCTTGCTACCTTCAGACGATGCCTGAAAACTCATCTCTTCAGGGAAGGCTATTATGTTTCCAACTAATCTTTTACCACTTCCATTAGCTTATTCCCCACAGTTACAACCTTTTTGTACCACCTGCCTCACCCTATTAGATTGTAAGCCCTCTTAATCCTCTTGTATTTTCTTGTATTATAACTGTATTGTCTCCCTTTTATATTGTAAAGCGCTGCGTAAACTGTTGGCACTATATAAATCCCGTATAATAATAATAATAACCACAAGAAGAAGCTAATCTTAAAAAAAAGAAAAAAAAAAGAGCATTTAGGCATGAGCGCGTTTTAAGCTAATATTCAAATTGATCTTTTTTTCAAAGTATATTTTATTAACAAGTGGTATATTAAAGAATATTCATAATTTTTGTGTTTACTTTTTTCTTTATATATACTAAGCTGCAAGCTTTAAAAACAATTAGCTCTCTGGTTTAAAAAAATAGACATTCTGAAAATGGAATTGCAAAAATGAGAAATTATACCAGCATACCAATGTGTTTGGAATTGAAATGTATAAATGGACAGTATGACTTCAGCTTCCAGGCTCTCGTTAAAAGCTGTGATATACGGTAGTAAAATTGACACTTGGCATCCCTATGACGCTAAAGTGGAAAGTTTATTGTGAAATGTTCCTAAGCCCAGACAATAATTAAATTGTGGGACACCCTCCAAAGACTTCCATTAAGCCTTCCAAATTTAAATGGTATTTTGAAAAAATAGTAAAAAAAACAGCTGGGGTTTATAGATTATGGTTTAATTTTTTTTATATATATTGTTTCATTTTTTGTCAAGCGTTTTCAGAAGTAGAACTCTGGAACTAGCTATAAGACCTTGACACCCACATCAACCTCAATGTCACTAAATTTTAGTCTATAGATCTATCTATCTGTCTTAAACTAGACATCCTCAAATTTGGGGTTTTTATGCACTGTTAGTTTACACAGCAGTGTCGGTTTCAAACTGATTGTAACTTTCTTTATTGTGTGTCCAAAAATGTAAGCAGCTTGCCCACAGCAAAGAAACTTTTTCAAAGCTGTAATATTTTGAGATCTAACCCCACAAATAAATCCCTTTCAAACAGGAAATGGACCTTGTAACCAGATCCCCATGATAACGCATAGCATAAAGGGCAACTCCACTTTCATGGAAAAAAATAACAAATAAAATAATAATAATATTATTATAATAATAATAATATAGCGTATATAATTGTGACTCAAGTAATTTTGTCATATTGTAATTAAATGTTATTAAAAATGTCCTTTTCAATTTGCAGCATTTGCATTTTCTTTAAAATGCAATGCAAAATGGCTACCTGGAAGTGTTCTGTACACAGACTGTGTATATAACGCCCCCTAAAAAATCGAATTTCCTGCTTGTGTGATTGTCTCACTGATTTTCACAGAAGTCTGCACTAAGATACATGTCAGATTTTTGGCACCCCCTACAACAAAAATGTCATTAACTCGCAACAGATTATCAGAGTAGATGTAAACTTAAAGTGTAAGTTCACCTTTACAGAAAAATCTGTAAGGTAAACTTACACAGGAAAAAGTGGGTAAAGCACAGCTCATAATGCAGTTATTTTACTGTAGGTAGAAGTCATAGGCAGATTTAATTGTTTTAGAGCAAACTGCTCCCTCTTACTACCTCCAGGCTATTACCACTGACAATTCACATAGTGATCTCGAGTGGAAATGTATCTAGAAGTATGTGACTGTAATAGTACTATCCAATCACTTCTCAGAGCCTTCTGTTTTGAATTTCAAAAGCTGCCTTTCATTACATATCCCTGGCCAGTTACAAAGCCACACTCGGACAGTAATAAGCAGATAGCACCACATGGAGCTGGTGGGACTGGGGCCAAACTTGTGACATCAACATGGTTTGCCCTCCCTCAGCATGGGCTTTGTTGGGACAGAGGCGAGGATGATACCATAGCGGATTTTTAGGCAGCTGTCAGCCTATCCATTTGACCACTAGTCGACTCCTCACCAAAAATAATGACTGTACATACACAAATTCAAAAGACAGGCACATGCATATTTGCTAAGTGGTTAGAATTAGTGTTGAGCGAACCCGAACTGTAAAGTTCGGGTCCGTACCGAACTTTAGCTTTTTCCCGAACCCGGACTTTGCGCAAAAGTCCGGGTTCGGGTTCGGCAATCTAATTACGCATTTAGAAATGCTTCAGGGGCCAGCCAATCACCTTTTGATTAGCTGGTGTGCCCTTAGAGGCCATCATAGCCATGCCTACTAATGGCATGGCTGTGATTGGTCAGTGCAACATGTGACCCAGCTTCTATATAAGCTAGAGGCACACAGCACACACGTCACTCTGCTTCAGAATAGATAGGGAGAGGATCTAGTCTGCTGCTGCTGCTTTTAGGGAGAGATAGAAAAATACATAAGGTAGTCCTGATTCTGCAATCTGAGGGAAAAGATAGAGAGATATTGTAGTGTAGGGCCAGGTTCCTGTGTTGGTGCTTTCAGGGAGAGAGAATATTATATAGGAGTCCAGATTCAGAGATTAAAATCAGCGATCTGCACTTTAATGTACGCTTGCAAAAAGAGCCATTCAGGGCCACAAAACATAGTTTGCAGTGTGTTATACATATGTGGAGGTGTGTGAAATAAACAATTTCTAAATAGTTTTCTTCTACTGTGCTATACTAAAAAAACAAAAAAAATTTTGAATAGCATTTTCTGCAGTTCTGTAGCTGTGCGATTCAGCGGTTACGTACTGTGGGTGTGTTCTGCTCTTCCAAAAAACGCCTTTTAGGGGCACAAAAAATAGTTTGCAGTGTGTTATACAAATTTGGAGGTGTGTGAAATAATAGGATTTTTATAACAGCTTACCTGTAAAATCCTTTTCTTGGAGTACATCACGGGACACAGAGCGACATAGTCATTACTAATGGGTTATATAGTTACCGTCAGGTGCTGGCACTGGCAACTTCCAAAACCGGAAGTACCCTCCCCTATATAAGCCCCTCCCATCCGGGAGCACCTCAGTTTTGTAGCAAAGCAATAAGTGTCCCCAAAGAGGGGCGGGAGCTCTGTGTCCCGTGATGTACTCCAAGAAAAGGATTTTACAGGTAAGCTGTTATAAAAATCCTATTTTCTTTCTCGTACATCACGGGACACAGAGCGACATAGTCATTACTAATGGGATGTCCTAAAGCAATGCCAAATGAGGGGGGGGATACACCATATATAAGCTGAGCGCTATCAGACATGAGGATCTTTTGCGGCCTGCAACACACTGCGCCCAAAGGCGACATCCTCCTGACTTCTAACGTCCACCTGGTAGAACCTAGTAAACGTGTGTACTGAAGACCATGTTGCGGCCTTACAGACTTGAGCCAGGGAGGCCTGGTGATGCACTGCCCATGAAGTTCCAACTGCTCTCGTGGAGTGCGCCCTAACTTTGAACGGAGGCGGTCTACTTCTCAAGCTATAGGCTTGTATTATGACCTGTCGAATCCACTTGGCTAAAGTAGATTTTGACGCTGCCTGACCCTTTCTGGGGCCTTCCGGCAGAATAAACAAAGTATCCGTTCTGCGAATCTGAGCAGTGGCTTTTAGATAAGCTTTAACTGCTCTTACTACATCCAAAGAATGCAATAACTTTTCCTCTACCGAAGTAGGCTTGGGGAAAAAAGAAGGAAGAACCACATCTTGGTTCAAATGAAAACTCGATACCACCTTAGGAAGAAAGGCTGGATGAGGACGTAACACTACTCTGTCCTTATGGATAACCAGATATGGCTCCTTACAGGACATAGCTGCTAATTCCGATACTCTTTTAGCCGAACAAATGGCTACTAGAAAAATCAATTTCCTGGTGAGAAGCACTAAGGAAATATGCTGTAATGGTTCAAATGGTTGTTTCTGTAGAACCGACAGAACCAAGTTTAGATCCCATGGACATATGGGAATATTAACCGGAGGACTAATACGCATCACTCCTTGTATAAAGGCTTTGACTAGTGAATGCGAAGCCAAGGGCCTTTGAAAAAATATTGACAAGGCCGAAATCTGACCTTTGATAGTACTCAAGGCAAGCTTCCTATCTACAGCCCATTGTAGGAAGTCCAGAATTCTACCTATTACATATTTACGTGGATGCCATTTCCTGGCCTCACACCAGGCGATGTACGCCTTCCAGATTCTATAGTAGATCTGCCTGGATACCGGTTTCCTGGCATTGATCATGGTAGACACCACAGCATTAGAGAGCCCTCTCCTTTTTAGAATGTGGGCTTCAATAGCCAGGCCGTCAAACCTAGGGCTGGTAAGGAAGGGTGGTATATCGGTCCCTGCGAAAGCAGGTCCGGACGATGTGGGAGGGTCCAAGGACTCCCCACAGACATTTTTACAATCTCCGCGTACCATGCTCTTCGGGGCCACGCTGGAGCCACCAGAATCACTGGTTTCTTTTCTACCCTGATTCTGCGGAGTAATCGAGGTAACAATTGTGGCGGTGGGAATGCATATATCAGCTTGAACTGATCCCAAGGGAACACTAGGGCATCCGAGCCGCACGCTAGGGGATCCCTTGTCCAAGAGACAAACCTGTCCACTTTCGTGTTGAACCTGGATGCTAGCAGATCTACATCCGGTGTTCCCCACCGCTGACATATTGTCCGGAAAACCTCGGGATGAAGGGACCATTCCCCTGGGCATAATTGTTGGCGACTTAGAAAGTCCGCCTTCCAATTCTCCACTCCTGGAATGAATACCGCAGATATGGCTGGGACATATTTTTCTGCCCATTTCAGGATGTAATTTACTTCCCTCTGGGCTGCACGACTCCTGGTGCCCCCCTGATGATTGATATATGCCACTGCTGTGGCATTGTCTGCTTGCATTCTGACAGGGGACCCTTGGAGTTTGGATGTCCATGCTACTAGGGCATACCGGGCTGCTCGTATCTCTAAGAGATTGATGGGCAGGGCCTTTTCTGCATCCGACCATCTGCCCTGGAGAGACTATTGCTCCAGTACTGCTCCCCAGCCTATAAGGCTGGCATCTGTAGTGACCACCTTCCAAGAAATCGGACTGAAGGATTTCCTTTTTTCCAGATTCTGGGGAACCAACCACCAACGGAAGCTCTTGCGAACGGAAGGGGACAAGGACATTGTAAGTCTAGGGCCTGAACTTTTTTGTTCCAGGCTGACAGTATGGCCCCTTGCAAATTCCTTGAATGGAATTGACCGTAGGGTACTGCTTCGAATGATGCCACCATTTTTCCCAGCAGCCTCATATACAGGCGTATGGACGGCTGTCTTTTTTGTACCCACTAAGTGGATCAAATCTTTCAAAGACAACATCTTTCCTCGAGGCAAGAATATTTTTCTCTGGCCTGAATCCAACCTTAGCCCCAAGTATTCCAGACTTTTGACTGGTTTTTAGGGCTGACTTGTCTCGGTTGATAATCCAACCGTGAGATTCCAGATACTTGATCGTCTTGTGAACGACCACGTCTAGTTTTTTCACTGAGTGGTCTATCAGCAACAAGTCATCCAGATATGCCATTATCATTACACCTTGTGTTCTTAGATTGGCCAATAAAGGGCCAGAATTTTTGTTAACACTCGTGGTGCTGTGGCCAAACCGAAGGGTAAGGCTCTGAACTGAAAATGGCGCCCTTCTACTGCAAAGCGTAGAAATTTTTGGTGGACTGGAAAGATGGGAATGTGCAAATAAGCATCTTTGATGTCGATCGTGGCTAACCAATCCTCCCCTTGTAGGGCAGTGGCCACCGATCGGATCGACTCCATCGGAAAGTCCTGATATACAGGAATTTGTATAGCCCTTTTAGAATTAATATGGGCCTCCCGTCCGCGTTTGCTTCGGGACTGTAAAGAGGTTTGAGTAAAACCCGAACCCTCATTCTTCCAGGGGAACCTCCATAATTACTCCTTGGAGCAATAGTTGTTCTAGTGCCAACAGGAGGGACTCTCTCTTCCGGGGATCCCTTGGCACGTTTGACCTCAAAAATGGGAAGGAGGAGAGTCTTTTAACTCCAAACTGTATCCCAAACCTACTGCGGAGAGCACCTATCTGTCTTGATCGTGTCCCGCCAGGTCTCTTGCGAACAACTGGAGTCCTCCCCCCACCCGACTGAGTGGGGGCTTCATGAATTTAACTTTGGGGGAGGTTTTGTACCTCCCCTAACCCAGGGTTTCTCATTACCCTGCTACTGTCCCTGTTTTTTACCCCCGGGATTTGACCGAGGAGGCCGTCGGAACTGTTACACAGCCGATGCCCCAGGGACTGGAGAAGCAGGCCTCTTAAAGAGGGACCTCTAACTCTGCTTTTAACCGGCAAGAGCGTATTTTTACCGCTGGAAATTTTCTGGATATATTTGTCCAGGTTTTCCCTGAATAAGCGTTCACCATGAAATGGGACGCTAACCAGCCATTCTTTACAGGGAGCTTCAGCAGACCAGTTTTTGAGCCATAGGAGCCTACGCATATGTACTATAGACAGCGTAAGGCGGGAGGCCTGATGGACTGAATCCTCTATGGCATCAACCGCAAAGCCTAAGGCTCTAGGTAGATCAGCTAGGGCAAAGCCTGCTGATCTGTCAAGTCCCTCAAGACCTGTTTCAACTGATCCTTCACTGCTTAGCAGACCCCAATAGCTGCTACTGCTGGTTGTATCACCAAGCAGATTTTCAAAAAGGACTCCAATCTTTTATCTATTGGGTTCTTGAACATTTGGACATTATCCACTGGACATGTCAGTGATTTATACATACAAGAGATGGCTGCGTCCATTGTAGGGACCTTCCATTTTTTTTTTTTTTTTTTTTTTTGATGAACTTATCCTCCATGGGATAGACCACCGGAAATCTCTTGGGGGAATAAATATTTTCTCAGGACGTTCCCAATCCTGGTAAATGAGCCCTTTCAGTAAAGGGTGAAGTGGAAAAGAACAAACAGTCTGGGGGCTTCTAGCGACCCCAACGAGGATACAGTAGTGGTTGATGGTTCCGCAAGGTGCATTTTTAAATGCTGATCGGACCATGTTAGTCAGAGACTGAACCCATAATCTTTCAGCTTGAGATGCTGAGAAAAGGTTCCCCCACTGTTGATTCCTCTATAACAGAATCAACCTTATCCTGATCCCCTTCAGGCAGGTCGATCCCTGTATGGGACTGTTGCTCTGCTAACAGGCACTCTGAAGGAGGAGACGGAGATCGGGCGTGCTTTCCCTGACAGGGAGGCAGCGGTAAATTTTGACAATCTCTCTCTAATCCTCCCAGAGCTGAGGAAAAAACCTCCTCTGTTACATACACAGGAGCAGGTGACTGAGGACAGCCACAGTACCAAGTACCCCTGCGGGGTCTCTACGGTCACTTACCTCTGAACTTCAGGGGAGACTGGTGCAGCAGGAGTATGCCCAAGATCCTCAGAGCCCGATGAGACCCCCTTCGCTTCCTGGAAGATTCAGTTCCGGAGCTACTGGACGGCATATTCCTAAGCCTAAAGCTGAGGTATTCCAGCCGTAATACACCACTTTTACTGAGAATAGTCTAGCACAATTGCTGCTATATCACAGTTGGTGTCTACTAATGTGCCTTTCTAGGGGATGCCTGTATCAACCGCTTGCTGTATGCCTTTAAATGTTGCCAGCTCTGTCTCTGTACTTCATAGCCAGCTTACTGCAATAATGTGGCTTTTTAAAAACCTGCTGGGACGCCCGCACATGCGCAGAAGCGCTGCGGCGCGCACAGAGCGTCATCCCCCAGGCCCCGCCCCTTTTTCCGGCCACCTCTATATATAGAGGCGCGTGCGCGCGGCCACGTGCGCCTCGGCGCTAATTTTCAAACATGGAAACCAGGGACAGGAGCCAGGGCCCCCTTTGCCGCAGGCCGGGGGATAGACGAACACTGCAACATGGCAGAGGAAACAGTTTCCTGTAGGAGAACTCACCAGCTGCCTGGACTTTGCTCTCTGAGAAGAAACTAGTCCATATGACAAGAAAAACATTCCACAGCGGCCTCTAGTGGACAAACACAGGTACCGCAGTTTAATATACTAAACATATATAGAAAAAACATTCTTTTTTTTTTTTTTTTTCTTGACCACCATTAAAAATTATTACATTTTTTTTAGTAGTTACAGGCATGCACAGATATTAGCGGGAATACCGTTAGGTAACAGACAGACAAATTAGGCTTGGGGGTCCCCCAATAGAACCAAGTTCCTGGGGGCCCCCACTTACCTGTTCCCCGCCGCAGGACTTTGTTTGGTCCACAAAAGCCCAAACTTCACCTATCACGGCAGGCATTGTAATCAAACCTTCAGGGACCGGGTTCCCAAGGATTCCACTCCCCTGGACCTGTATAGCACCCTGCACAGAAAACATCTTGGTCGTGGGTATGACAAGAGCTCTGGATCCCAGGGTCCAGCTCTCCTAAGAGAAGCATTACAGGCAGAACCTTGCTCTTCTCTGCAAGGCCCGGGTACCGACCGTTTAGCTATGAAGCTTTTTTGGTCGGATCCGGAATAGCTTACTGAGGCCCAAAAGAACCTGTACGCAAGCTCAGTGAAAAACACATGTTTCTTCTTGGCCAACACCTTAGACACTGGCAAAAAACTGAGGTGCTCCCGGATGGGAGGGGCTTATATAGGGGAGGGTACTTCCGGTTTTGGAAGTTGCCAGTGCCAGCACCTGACGGTAACTATATAACCCATTAGTAATGACTATGTCGCTCTGTGTCCCGTGATGTACGAGAAAGAAAAACAATTTCTAAATAGTTTTCTTCTACTGTGCTATACTAAAAAAACAACATTTGTTTTGAATAGCATTTTCTGCAGTTCTGTAGCTGTGCGATTCAGCGGTTACGTACTGTGGGTGTGTTCTGCTCCTCGAAAAAACGCCTTTTAGGGGCACAAAAAATAGTTTGCAGTGTGTTATACATATTTGGAGGTGTGTGAAATAAACAATTTCTAAATAGTTTTCTTCTACTGTGCTATACTAAAAAAAAAACATTTTTTACGTACTGTGGGTGTGTTCTGCTCTTCCAAAAAACGCCTTTTAGGGGCACAAAAAATAGTTTGCAGTGTGTTATACATATTTGGAGGTGTGTGAAATAAACAATTTCTAAATAGTTTTCTTCTACTGTGCTATACTAAAAAAACAACATTTTTTTTGAATAGCATTTTCTGCAGTTCTGTAGCTGTGCGATTCAGCGGTTACGTACTGTGGGTGTGTTCTGCTCTTCCAAAAAACGCCTTTTAGGGGTACAAAAAATAGTTTGCAGTGTGTTATACATATTTGGAGGTGTGTGAAATAAACAATTTCTAAATAGTTTTCTTCTACTGTGCTATACTAAAAAAACAAAAAAAAATTTTAATAGCATTTTCTGCAGTTCTGTAGCTGTGCGATTCAGCGGTTACGTACTGTGGGTGTGTTCTGCTCTTCGAAAAAACGCCTTTTAGGGGCACAAAAAATAGTTTGCAGTGTGTTATACATATTTGGAGGTGTGTGAAATAAACAATTTCTAAATAGTTTTCTTCTACTGTGCTATACTAAAAAAACAACATTTTTTTTAATAGCATTTTCTGCAGTTCTGTAGCTGTGCGATTCAGCGGTTACGTACTGTGGGTGTGTTCTGCTCTTCCAAAAAACGCCTTTTAGGGGCACAAAAAATAGTTTGCAGTGTGTTATACATATTTGGAGGTGTGTGAAATAAACAATTTCTAAATAGTTTTCTTCTACTGTGCTATACTAAAAAAACAACATTTTTTTTAATAGCATTTTCTGCAGTTCTGTAGCTGTGCGATTCAGCGGTTACGTACTGTGGGTGTGTTCTGCTCTTCCAAAAAACGCCTTTTAGGGGCACAAAAAATAGTTTGCAGTGTGTTATACATATTTGGAGGTGTGTGAAATAAACTATTTCTAAATAGTTTTCTTCTACTGTGCTATACCACAAAAACAACATTTTTTTTGAATAGCATTTTCTGCAGTTCTGTAGCTGTGCGATTCAGCGGTTACGTACTGTGGGTGTGTTCTGTTCTTCGAAAAAACGCCTTTTAGGGGCACAAAAAATAGTTTGCAGTGTGTTATACATATTTGGAGGTGTGTGAAATAAACAATTTCTAAATAGTTTTCTTCTACTGTGCTATACTAAAAAAACAACATTTTTTTTTAATAGCATTTTCTGCAGTTCTGTAGCTGTGCGATTCAGCGGTTACGTACTGTGGGTGTGTTCAGCTCTTCCAAAAACACCCATTTAGGGCAACATCCTAAATTTGGAAAATATGAGGAGAAGGTCAAAGGGACGTGGTGGCCCCGGTCGTGGTGCTGCTGGTGGAGCTCCTGTTGCAGGGAGAGGATGTGGTGGATCTGTGCCAGATACACGCACAAGTGAAACACCTTCCTCAGGTGCGAGTAGGCGACCGAGCCTGCGGCGGTATTTTGTCACGCCTAATGAGGCTGTACGAATGTTTAGGCCAGGACAAGTACAGGCGATAGTAGATTGGGTTGCTGACAGTGCCTCGGGTTCCTTCACATTGTCTCCCACCCACTCTTCTGATGAAAGATCAGAGTTGGCACCTGAAACCCATGTCCATCAGTCTTTCACCTCACCCCCTTGCAAATCAGCCAAGCAGTCTGAGCCCCAAATCATGCAGCAGTCTCTTCTGCTTTTCGATGACTCTGTTAGCAGGGTTTCCCAGGGCCATCCACCTAGCCCTGCCCCAGAAGTGGAAGAGATTGAGTGCACCGATGCCCAACCACTTATGTTTCATGATGAGTACATGGGAGGACCATCGCAGTACGTCTCGGATGATGACGAAACACAGGTGCCAACTGCTGCTGCTTTCGCAATTGTGCAAACAGACAAGGAGGGCAGGGGTGAAGACTGGGTGGAAGATGATGTGGAGGACGATGAGGTCCTCGACCCCACATGGAATGAACGTTATGCAGGTGACCAGTGTAGTTTGGAGGAAGAGGCGGTGGTCGCACAGAGCCACCAGCACAGCAGAAGAGGGAGCAGGGTGCAAAAGCGGAGCGTCCATCCGCTAGACAGTATGTCTGCTACTGCCCAACGCAGCAAGGGACCGAGCACACCAAAGCCAGGTCCAAGGAGTTCCCTAGCGTGGCAGTTCTTCACACAATGTGCTGATGACAAGACACGAGAGGTTTGAAGGCTGTGCAATCAGAGGCTGAAGCGAGGCATAAACGTTCTCAACCTGAGCACAACCTGCATGACCAGGCATCTAAGTGCAAAGCATGAGCTGCAGTGGAGTAGACACCTCAAAAACCAAGAAAGGTCTCTGGCTCCTCCTGCTTCCTCTTCTGCTGCAGTCTCGGCCTCTTCATCCACCTCTGTAGTGACAGTGGCACCTGCCACCCCGCAAACAGAGGATCTGCCAGCAACACTACCACCTGGGTCACCGACCATCTCCACAATGTCCCATGGAAGCGTTCAGCTCTCTATCTCACAAACATTGGAGCGGAAGAGGAAGTACCCCCCTAGCCACCCGCGATCCCTGGCCCTGAATGCCAGCATTTCAAAACTCCTGGCCTTTGAAATGCTGTCATTCCGTATGGTGGAGACGCAGAGTTTTAAAAGCCTGATGGCATTGGCTGTCCCACAGTACGTCGTGCCCAGCCGCCACTATTTTTCCAGGCGAGCCATCCCTTCCCTGCACAACCAAGTGGGGGACAAAATCAGGTGTGCACTGCGCAACGCCATCTGTGGCAAGGTCCACCTAACTACGGATGCGTGGACCAGTAAGCACGGTCAGGGACGTTATATCTCCCTAACAGCACACTGGGTAAATGCAGTGGCGGCTGGGCCTGAGGCAGATAGCAGTTTGGCGCATGTCCTTTCACCACCGAGGATTGCAGGGCGCTTCAGTTTGCCTCCTGTTGCTAACTCCTCCTACTCCGCTTCCTCATCCTCTACCGCCTCCTCATCCGGTCAGCGTAACACCTTCACTACCAACTTCAGCACAGCCAGGGGTAAACGACAGCAGGCAGTTTTAAAACTTTCCTGTTTGGGGGAAAAACCCCACACCGCGCAGGAGTTGTGGAGGGACATGGAACAACAGACCAATGAGTGGTTGCTGTCAGTGAGCCTCAAGCCGGCCTGGTGGTGTGCGATAATGGGCGAAATCTCGTAGCAGCTCTGGGCCTAGCCGGTTTGACGCACATCCCTTGCCTGGCGCATGTGCTGAACTTGGTGGTCCAGAGGTTCCTTAAAAATTACCCCAATATGCCAGAGCTGCTGCAGAAAGTGCGGGCTGTGTGTGCGCACTTTCGGCGTTCTCACCCTGCTGCTGCTCGCCTGTCAGCACTGCAGCGTAACTTCGGCCTTCCCGCTCACCGCCTCATATGTGACATGCACACAAGGTGGAACTCCACCTTGCACATGCTGGCCAGACTGTGCGAGCAGCAGCAGGCGATAGTGGAGTTTCAGCTGCAGCAATCACGCGTGAGTCGCTCTGCGGAACAGCACCACTTCACCACCAATAACTGGGCCTCCATGCGAGACCTGTGTGCCTTGTTGCGCTGTTTCGAGTACTCCACCAACATGTCCAGTGCCAATGACGCCGTTCTTAGCGTTACTATCCCAGTTCTATGCCTCCTTGAAAAAACGCTTCGGGCGATGATGGAAGAGGATGTGGCACAGGAGGATGAGGAGGAGGAGGAGGAAGCGGGATCATTTCAAAGGCTTTCAGGGCACTCTTTCACAAGTGGCAACGAGGGTGGGTTCCTGCACCAACAAACGCCAGGTACACAATTGTCCGGCAGAAAGGGCACAGTTCTGGAGGATGACGAGGTGGAGGAGGAGATGGAGGAGGAGGAGGAGGAGGAGGAGCCATTTTCACAGCAGGGTGGCACCCAGACCAGCTCGAGGCCATCACTGGTGCATGGCTGGGGGGATACAGAGGACACAGACGATACACCTCCCACAGAGGACAGCTTTTCTTTGCCTCTGGGCAGCCTGGCACACATGAGCGATTACATGCTGCAGTGTTTCCGCAATGACCACCGAGTTGCCCACATTTTAACTGGTGCTGATTACTGGGTGGCCACCCTGCTGGATCCCCGTTACAAGGACAACGTACCGTCCTTAATTCCCTCACTGGAGCGGGATCGTAACATGCGCGAGTACAAGCGCACGCTGGTAGACGCGCTGCTGGTGGCATTCCCACCTGACAGCGGGCGTACGGTGGAAGCACAAGGCGAAGGCAGAGGAGGAGGAAGAGGTCGCCAACGTAGCCGGGGCACCAGCAGCACCTCAGAAGGCAGGGTTAGCATGGCTGAAATGTGGAAAAGCTTTGTCAGCATGCCACAACAACCAGCACCACCAGCTGAGATGGAACGTCTTAGCAGGAGACAGCATTTCACCAACATGGTTGAGCAGTATGTGTCCACAGGCCTACACGTACTGGATGACGGGTCTGCCCCCTTTAACTTCTGGGTCTCCAAATTGGGCACATGGCCTGAGCTTGCCCTTTATGCCTTGGAGGTGCTGGCCTGCCCTGCAGCCAGTGTATTATCTGAACGTGTATTTAGCACGGCAGGGGGCGTTATCACAGACAAGCGCAGCCGCCTGTCCAGAGCCAATGTGGACAAGCTCACGTTCATTAAAATGAACCAGGCATGGATCCCACAGGACTTGTCCGTACCTTGTGCAGAATAGACATGTATACCGGTGTTGTGACAAAAACTGTCCGGCCATCGGATTGTGTCCGGCCCATACTGCGAAGGCGCAGTACAGAGGACAAGGAGATTCACAAAATCTCCGAAGATGAACGACGCCTGCGCTGTGAGTGCAGGTTCAGGCCCCACCATCCAAGTGGACATACGGTAGCACATAGTAACAGGGCCCCTCACGGGCTCGGTTCGATCGCCACGCTTCGGGCACGGCCTCACTTGGCTCGGCTTGAACCACGGATGGTGTGGCCTTCACCCGAACTCACCACGCAGGCGCCGTTCGTCTTGGGAGATTTTCGAAATCCCCTTGTCCTACATACTGAGCAAGCGCAGTACAGGGTGGACACTATTTGACGGGGGACAGAATTCGACACATCACCGGCCTTACCCAGCCATTGTTGTATTTTTGAACCAGTGTTGGCTACCTCGTCCTCCTCCACCGCCGCTTCCACCTACACAGCCACATCCACCGCCACCTCAACCTCCTACTCCATATGGACCTCGTCCTCCTAGGTCAAGATTATTATTTTTAATTTTTATATTTTTTATGTTATTTTAAGTTATTTCCCTATCCACATTTGTTTGCAGAGCACTTGTCATGCTCTTAACAACATTTTGCTGCCATTTGCAGCCCTCTAGCCCTTTCCATTACTTTTTTAGAGCCTTTTTAGTCCTTAGAAGTCCGGGTCCCCATTGACTTCAATGGGGTTCGGGTTCGGGTCCGGGTTCGGGTTAAAGTTCGGTCCCGAACCCGAACTTTTTTCCGAAGTTCGGCCAAACCCGTCGAACCCGAACATCCAGGTGTCCGCTCAACTCTAGTTAGAATCATGACTAATGTATAACAGATGTACTTACTGCTTACCCCCTGTTTGCTCCAACTTCTTACCCATAATCCTAAATTAACGAGACCACACCGAAATTGGAGTAAAACATAGGCCATAGCAGCCTTATTTATTAAATAAATATATTTCCAAAATAATATCAAAATCCTAGCGTTGGTCTTTTGCGGGAACCTCCATAACCATCTGATAAAATATTGCACTGCGGTACCTCTCATATGCTTATAGGCCTCAAGCCGACCGGCTGGCTCAGAGACAACCACGGACCGCAGTGCACCCGTTACCAACACATTTTAGCTAAACCTCCGTTAGCTGAAATCCAACCATCAGGACCCATACCAACGATAGGTCCTGAACTCATTCCTTCCAAGGTATCTTCCTTCATCCGCAAAGACCAACACCCGCTACTGCCACGACATCCAGAACACCATACCTGTTAATAGAAAGAACAACAACACAAACCAGACCATACGGACATAACCAGGGGAGGGTGGGCGGGAACTTTCCTTCACACTGTGGTGACCTGGGGGAGGGGACAACTCCTTTTCCTACTTACTCCCCCTCCCACTAAACTTCCTACCCAATCCTAATACTTCTAACATCCTGTACCCTGTTTCCCTAGTCATGCCAGCCCTCTGCTCATTTCTTTTCTCTCATTTTTTGCTCCGGGCTTTTCTTGACTAATGTATAACAGATGTACTTACTGCTTACCCCCTGTTTGCTCCAACTTCTTACCCATAATCCTAAATTAACGAGACCACACCGAAATTGGAGTAAAACATAGGCCGTAGCAGCCTCATTTATTAAATAAATATATTTCCAAAATAATATCAAAATCCTAGCGTTGGTCTTTTGCGGGAACCTCCATAACCATCTGATAAAATATTGCACTGCGGTACCTCTCATATGCTTATAGGCCTCAAGCCGACCGGCTGGCTCAGAGACAACCACGGACCGCAGTGCACCCGTTACCAACACATTTTAGCTAAACCTCCGTTAGCTGAAATCCAACCATCAGGACCCATACCAACGATAGGTCCTGAACTCATTCCTTCCAAGGTATCTTCCTTCATCCGCAAAGACCAACACCTGCCACAGCACCCAAGGGGAAAACCTTACCCTTGGGGGCCCCCCACACCCCAGAGCTCACTGTATGCCATATTGCATTCCCAATGCCCATAAGTCACACCCCACAGCAGTGAGGTGCACACCATTGCCCCGCAGGTACCTCCAGACATCCACCACCAACTCCATGTGCCTTACCACCAACCCTCCATTCCTCACTACAAATCTACTCACTTCCCAATTAAGCTTCGTACGGGCCCTGTAGATACCCTCTAAAGACCAAGCCCCATTCCATGCGGTTCGAGTGACAATGTCCAACCACCCAATGACCATGTCCGGGAATGCCATCGACCTTACCCCTAAATCATTACCACCTACGTGCAGGACCAAAACATCAGGCGGCCTATACAGACGTGCAAAGCTGTACCTCTGGAGCCCCTCCACTCCATAGCATTCCCGGAACTCCCAGCCATCTAGCACAAACCTCCTGGCTTGGAAACCCCACCTGCTGACCCTCTGGCCCCACATCCGCCCCTCATTACCCCTTTTTTTTATTTATTTATTTTTTATGTATTTTTAAACTCGATCGAATGGCCCAGTATCCAGGCCAGGGCCTGTACCGAACCTGCAAGAAGAGAAAGAAACAAGCCACCAAGACCTCAGCAAGCCCAAAATCATCACAGCCCCATACACTCTCTCCACCCAGCCCACCACTATTCGAATCCCACCAGCTGATGGGGGCGAATGTATAGCACAAATCTACAAGACTCCCACCTACCAAAGCGCTCAACCGCCTCAGCATCCATCCCACCTTAGCCGCCTCGGTCGCAGCCCCAACCCTGAAAGAAACGAGAAGAACATGCCCTCTCATCCAAGCCCCAACCCGGCAGCACTTCCTGGAAACTGAAACCCTGTGACACCTGAACAACAAAGGGGGACCCGTCCGTGTGCATTAAGAAGGACCCGACTGCCCCGGGACGCACCTCCCAAATAAAAACCCCCCTCACGACCCCCTCCGGACACCACTGCTAGCCAGGCGGAACCAAGCCCGCACCAACTGACCCCTGCCTACCTGCTCCATCTTGTATATCAGTAACACCAACGACACCCCCTCCTTCTTGCACCTAATCTCATAAACCCACATTCCCCCTTTGACGGACTTGGAAAGGCTGACCAGCTCCCCAAACTAAAAGACCCCAAATTTATTTATTATTATTATACCTTTTTTTTTTTTTTTTGGAAAACGAGAATAAACTTGCCAACGAAAACAACTCCCTCTAACTAGGGAAACCTCATATGCTGCTGCCCAAACCCTGCAGCTGCCCAAACATTTTATTATTATTATAATTTTTTTATATTTTTTTATTTTTATTTTTTATTTATTTTTATTTTTTTTTATGATATAACCAGGAGACACCCAAAATTCTTCCGTAAATTCCGGGCAACCCAGCCTTTGACCAGAAACGTCAAACCCGCTAGTTTTTTTTTATTTTTATTTTTTTATTTTCTTTTATTTTTTTAACGCGAGCCCGGCCACCCCATTGGTCCTATTTCTAGAAATAAAGTATAACGTCAACAGTCTAACCCCCTCGCCCCACCGAATCCACTTCACTCATGTGAACTACCACCTGCCACTACTGCCTAGCCTTCCGAGAAGTGGACGACTCCGATGGAATCTCACACCTCCAGACAGGACGGGACACCCCACGTTACCCCGCCACCAGCTCCACCACCCGGAAACTATCCCCACTGAAAAGCGAGGAAACGCTCCAGCTATGACGTTCTCCACTGGCGTTAGATGCACCAAGTAAACGACACATGCACTTGCAGGCATAACCACACCGAGTGTGGCAACAGCTGAAACAACCGGGGGAGACGACACAGCGACTCTTGATCACTCGTTCCATACCCAGGTTATACCCGTGGAACCAAACCTTCATCTCCCTTACTGAGGCGCCCCACCATACCACTGAAAATGACTCCAGCAGCACCAGATCTTGTGTGAAAACCCCTGTCAATCCAAGACCGAAGGCCCACTACACCCGCCTTTGAAAGAATGCCCCCAAACCTGTCGAGCCACCCGACACTGTGTACCACCCCCACTCATAGTTCTTAACCGCACCAAACCCCCCCGGTCCCCTCCTGGGAAACCTGTCCAGTAATGAGGCACACCCGCAAATCCTCCCTGTGAGTCCACCCAACGCACAAAATGCTTAGGCGATCTGATCCTTGCGATGTGCTCCAATGTAGACAGGAGCACCCCGAAGATAGTTGGTGACGCCAGGCCTACGCACAGAAAATCGTCCAAATAATGGCTGATGGGCGATACTCCTGACACATCCCTCATCACACCTTCCCCCAATGAGTTGAACTGCTAAACAGTGCCCCGGAGACAGAGCAACCAATCTGCAGACCCATATCGACATAAAAAACCCCAGTACCCCACCAACCCCACAACCGGAAGCTGTCCGGGCGGCCCTGACCCAATACCGTTCCGCATCCAAGGAAGCGTAACTCACTATGTGTCCTCCCGTGTCAATGGCATTGTTGACCAACCCCCCTTTTTGGGAAGAAAGGTGGTGCATCAGCCCAAATTTGTTGAGCTCCTACTTTGGCACTACACCCCAAAGGGGAACCCCCAAATCAACAAAAGATTGGGAAGGGAAAGAGCCGCCTATGCGTCCTAATGCTACTTTCCCTGGGCAGTTTCTCAGAAACTACATTGGGACGCAGCATGGCCGAACATAAATCACACGGCATGTGAAACCCCACTGAAAAGAAAAAAACCTTAGTCTAACAGCTACGCTGCTGTACCATCCGTATACCTACCAAGAAACGGCCGCCGCCGTTCCCCCATCACCGGCGTCCTTCCTCTCCCATGTTTGAAGCATACCGACAGGGTGTGATCCCAACCCCCCCCCAAACCCAGAACCTTAGTGCTTGTACCGACACACTCCACCGAATTTACCCGTGCCCTACGTGTACCGCTAACAGGCCTACTTACTCCAGCCGGACTGTTATACTGTGGGGGGGGGGTGGGTTGGGTGGAGTAACACCCGCCCCTACCAGGAAACAACTGCCCTTGGGGCCTAGCAGATGTCACAAGGCGCATTCCCAGCCTGATGTCGTTGTGATCCCACCGTAGTGCCGGATGTATCCCCTCCTACGCCAAACTGCTCCCAGACCGCATCCAAACCGCACCTCCGTGAACCCTGTAAGTATCCCCTACCGAATTTGGGTAACAAAAGAGCTCCGACAGGTTCAGGGTTCTTCCCCCCAATCACCCTCATGTCAAATGCTTGCAACTTATTTCCGATAGTACATGTAATCAACCAATACCTCCCCTTCTCACCACCTCCCATTGTTGGAATACCGTGGCGTAACCCCAAATTTTTAATTTTTTTTTTTTTTTTTTTTTAACAGCAGGAGTGAACAACATCTCTACGTACTCACCCTTTTAGATCTTATCCTGGACCTCAGGCTTTAAGTGAGCACCCAGCGGACCCTAAAACCAACTGTACCTGTGGCTAAATCAGCCAAACGTATGACATCCCGTTTTCCCGCGGCGTCCCCTGCTACCACGAACTTCAAAAACCCTCTGCTCCACTTGCACCCCACTATCAGCTGTCATGCGCAGACTCCCACACAGCCGGCACCGCTACGGGTGATGAGGATATACTATCCCTCCCTGCAAGCGGGACCACACGGCCCGACCACCTTCTCAAATCCACCAACCAAAATCTTTAAGCCCCACCAATAAAAAACCCTGCGAGCCTGAAGCTCCCCCCAAGTGCAGCCCCATCCATTGTGTCCACCCGGGGAGAATCACCCTGTGAGCCCCCCCATTACCGATGCCTCCCCAGCACCTGCAGTAGCCCCCCGTTACCAATGTCTCCCCAGCACCTGCAGTAGGACCACCCCCCACGGACCCACTATACTATCCCCTATATGGCAAAGAAAAATTTTTTTTTTTTTTTTTTTTACTTACCGGGCTGCCTAGGAAAAATTCCCACCAGCCGACCGTCTCGCCTCCATCGCTGCCGATCGTCTCAGGGGAAACCGATCGTCCTCCGAAGCCGTCAGCTCGCCCTGCGACCATAGGACAGCCGGCTCGCCCGCATCTGATGAAAGCCCTCCAGGAGCAGCGTCTCTGGATGCCGAGGATCTGGCAGCCCTCCGGCCCTGCCACTGAGCTCCAGACCCGCCCATGGACTTCTCTGTCGCTTTTCGTGGGCGGGGGGGACGACTTCCCCCCCCCCCCCGCCCTGCCAAGAGACATCAGGCGCGTTGTCACCCTCCCCTGGCGATCCATCATCACCTGGGGGTCACCTGGCCGAGGCTGCAGAGGGCACAGTGACCGCGACCGACGATCTCCCCCGCTGAGGCTCCACCCCCCGCTACCGTCCCATCAGGGGTGAGGCCCGCACTCTTCTGGTCCATGTGTCGAGCGAGCTGCCTGGCCACCCCGAACCGCCGGTGCGGCCGCCCGCTGGGCCCTGACTATGAGGGGGATGATTCCCGGGACCCCCCCTTGTGAGCAATGTGAACGCTTAGCGGGGGGGGCCCGAATGGGGCCAAGGGGAGACTAATTGGCTGGCGCTGGGCTCTAGGGGATAGTCGGGTAAGAAGCGCTCTGAAGGCAGTAACCTTCAAGCTCACGTGGACTCCCTCCCCCCCTGTACCTGCCCCCACCACCCTTCAAGCAAGCATTGGCCCCAGGGTCTCCTGTAACCAACCTGCGCTCCCTGGTGCCACTACCGACCACAGCTAGGCCCGAAACAGCTCCCCCTCTGCCATAGCTCTGTCTCCCTGAACTTTCCTTCACACTGTGGTGACCTGGGGGAGGGGACAACTCCTTTTCCTACTTACTCCCCCTCCCACTAAACTTCCTACCCAATCCTAATACTTCTAACATCCTGTACCCTGTTTCCCTAGTCATGCCAGCCCTCCGCTCATTTCTTTTCTCTCATTTTTTGCTCCGGGCTTTTCTTTACACTGGTCCATAGAGCACAACCTAGTTTTACACCTTCACTAAATAAGAGTAATCATTACAATAATTTGGGGAGAACTTTAGTTACCTATTTGTACCTATTTGTACAATTAGCTAGTTACTCATTCCAACTTTGCCAACCAAAACAAAGGACAGGGGAGCAGGAGGAAGGGGAAAACCTTGCTGATACCAGGATCTTTGCTAGTGTTGAGCGAACCCGAATTGTAAAGTTCGGGTCCGTACCGAACTTTAGCTTTTTCCCGAACCCGAACCCGGACTTTGCGCAAAGGTTCGGGTTCGGCAATCTAATTACGCAGTTAGAAATGCTTCAGGGGCCAGCCAATCACCTTTTGATTAGCTGGTGTGCCCTTAGAAGCCATCATAGCCATGCCTACTAATGGCATGGCTGTGATTGGTCAGTGCAACATGTGACCCAGCTTCTATATAAGCTTGAGGCACACAGCACACACGTCACTCTGCTTCAGATTAGATAGGGAGAGGATCTTGTCTGCTGCTGCTGCTGCTTTTAGAGAGAGATAGAAAAATACATGAGTTAGTCCTGATTCTGGAATCTGAGGGAAAAGATAGAGAGACAGTGTAGTGTAGGGCCAGGTTCCTGTTTTTTGCTTTTAGGGAGAGAGATATATTATATAGGAATAGGAGTCCAGATTCAGAGATATAACTCAGCGATCTGCATAGGTTTACCTGTTTGTGTTGCAGTGCAGTCTTTTTACACTGCTATGAGCCCAGTGTCAGAGAAAATCTACCTTTTATCTGCAAGCTCAGTGCACCAGCACTGCATATATTACGTTGAGAGATACACCGTTTCCATACTGTGGGTGTATTCTGCTCTTGGAAAAAGATCCATTTAGGACAAAAAAAAAAGGCACTTTATTGTGCTCTTTTCCAAAAGACCCATTAAGGGCAAAAAAATAAAAAATTTCCATTTTATTTTGCTCGTGCAAAAAAAGACCCGTTTAGGGCAAAAAAAAAAATCGCACTTTAATGTACGCTTGCAAAAAGACCCATTTAGGGCCACAAAAAATATTTTGCAGTGTGTTATACATATGTGGAGGCGTGTGAAATAAACCATTTCTATATATTTGTCTTCTACTGTGCTATACTAAAAAAACAAAATTTTTTTTTAATAGCATTTTCTGCAGTTCTGTAGCTGTGCGATTCAGTGGTTACGTACTGTGGGTGTGTTGTGGTCTTCCAAAAAACGCCATTTAGGGCCACAAAAAATATTTTGCAGTGTGTTATACATATGTGGAGGTGTTTGAAATAAACAATTTCTAAATAGTTTTCTTCTACTGTGCTATACTAAAAAAAATAGGATTTTTGTACTCACCGTACAATCCGTTTCTCTGACGTCCATGGACCGACGCAGCTCTCATACTGATTACATGTGGGTATATGTCCCTGCTCGCAGGAGAAGACCTAGGCAGAATGTTAGAGGTTAAAACATTCTAGAACAAGCCAGAGCTGAACAGCCCCGCCCAGGGGGGCGGTCCCTCCGGACATTACCCTTCCACCTGCAGCTAATCAGCCTCAGTTCGTAACAAAGCAGTACAAACTTAAAAGGAAGGGTAGGTGCTGCGTCGGTCCATGGACGTCAGAGAAACGGATTTTACGGTGAGTACAAAAATCCTATTTTCTCTTATCGTCCATGGACCGACGCAGCTCTCATACTGATTACATGTGGGACGTCCCAAAGCAGTATAAGAAAAGGGTGGGAGCAAAAAAAGTAAGGAACAACCAAAACTTCACTCCAAACCAGCAGAGCCCCTCAACGGAGGAGTTGCAACATTAGACAGCGGCCTGCAACACTTTGCGGCCGAAGGAAGCATCCGAAGATACAGCCACATCAACCTTGTAGAACTTTGAAAAGGTATGAACGGACGACCAGGTCGTCGCCTTGCACACTTGTGCAACCGACGCTTGATGTCGGAAGGCCCGGGAAGCACCAATTGCCTTGGTGGAATGCGCCGCAACCGGAAAGGGAGGCGTCCGCCCCTTAAGGGCATAGGCCTGTATGACGATCTGCCTGATCCACCTAAAGACAGTGGCAGACGACACCGCTCGGCCCTGTTTTGGACCAGACACAGATTTCCGAATGGAAACAGTAGCAGACAGGTACACTCGTAAGGCTTGTACCCATCTTAATGTATGAAGCGCAAACTCTCAGGGAAGCGATGGGTGAGGACACAAGGACGGAAGAACAATGTCCTTCTTAAGGTGAAAGGCCAAGACCATCCTTAGAAAAGAAGAAGGATGGTCGTGGGCGCAACACCAACATATCCTTATGGAGGACCAAGTAAGGCGACTTGCCAGACAAGGCTGCCAACTCAGACACCCGTCTAACCGAAGCAATGGCCAATAAGGCCAACTTCCGGGACAAGGTCAAGAGAGGAATCTCTCTGATATTCTCAAAGGGATGTTCTTGGAGAACCGAGATGCATCAAAATCAGATCCCAAGTAGGGAGAGGAGGCTTGACAGGGGGGACCACATGGCGAACCCCCTGCCCAAAAGGTGCTAATCAAGGAATGGCCCGGCAGCGGTCGTTGAAAAAGACAGTCCGGGCCGAAATCCGACCCTCAAAAAAAAAGGTATGCAAGGCCAGCTTTTGGGTCCCACCACGCTATAAGAACAGCAAAATCCTGGGAACGGAAAACATCCGAGGATGCCACTCAAGTTCCTCGCACATAGCGATGTAAGCCTTCCAGGTACGGTGAGATATCTTTCTGGAGGAAGATTCCCGTGTCAACAACATAGAAGAGATGACCGAATACGAGAGAACTCGGTCCTTTAGCACCTGGCTTTAAACAGCCATGCCATTAAAGCCAATGACTGTAAAGCAGGATGAAGTATGCTCTGCGAAGCCGGCGAGGCAACAACAGTAGCAGAGGGTAAGCATATATCAGGCGATACTGCCCCCACGGGCTTCCAACACGTCTAACGCATCCGCCCAGGGGTCCCTGGACCTGACCACGATCTTGCCACCTTGCGAGTGAGTCGAGAGGCCACAAGGTCCACTTCCGGTGCCCCACCTCCGGTAAAGAAGGTGGAAACACCTCCGGATGCAAGGACCCTTCGCCTGCAATGCACACGGCCGACAGGACCGTCTTGCAGCGAGACGTATGAAAATCCCAAAGAGACTCCGCAATGTATCGGAGAAGGGAGGCCCCAGTGTACAGGGTGCCTCAAATGTTGGCCAATAAAGGCAACTTGACGGAACTTCCCTAGAAACTGAGTCAGAGGACTAGCACCTCAGCCTCCACAGGTGGCGCAAACCCACCCCTGGCACAGAGACCCTAAAGGCTAAAGCAGTTGTAGTGCACCTGCTAGACGACTGATGAATGAAGCAGAGGCTTTTGCCCAGTCATTGAGCTACAAAAAATGCCAGAGACGCAGCCACTAACGGGCGCAACGCCAACCCCAGCCTGGCGAACACAGTCCAAGCCAGCGCTTCTGATCACCACTGAAAGCAGGTGGAAAGTGATACCCCTGAAACCAGGGATCCTTGTGACAATGCTCCATCCAGCAGCTACCCATGGATTGGTGCTGATTGTGCAAACACATAGTTTATACTATGTATTGCGTCAAACGCACAAATGGAGAGTGTGGGAGGAAACCCATGCAGCCACAAAGAGCATAATACCACCACATACGGCGTATGTAGTTTAGTATTTGTGGATAAACCTATTAAACGCGTATATACTGTGCCAGCGACGAAGGCGTGCACATCATCGGGGCCTGGACGTAAACCAGCCACACAGATTGCGTACACAACCGTGTAGGTATGTTAGCCTGCGAATAAACAAATTGCACATGTTTATACTGTGCATAGCGCTGAGAATGCGCACACCATTGGAACGCAGGGGAGAAACCTGAGCACCCGGATGAAACCCATGCAGACTGCATACGCATACCGTGTATGGTATTATAGTATGTGTGCTAAACATTTTGCACAAGCCCATGTGTGCATAGCACCGAAGGCGCGCACACTGTTGGCGCGTGGGAGGAACCGAAGTACCCCACGCATACTCAGAGAATGCAATACCTACAGCTACTGTAAATGTATTTAGTGTAGTGTATAGACATAATGTGTATGTTTACACCGTGTATTGCACCAAAGGCATGCATGTCATGTAGCATGGGCAGAAACTCATGCAGACTGCATCCGCATACCGTGTAGGTATTATAGTGTGTGTGCTAAACCTTTTGCACAAGCTCATGTGTGCAAAGCACCGAAGGCGCGCACACCGTTGGTGCGTGTGAGGAACCGAAGTACCCCACGCATACTCAGAGAATGCAATACCTACAACTACTGTAAATGTATTTAGTGTAGTGTATTGACATAATGTGTATGTTTACACCGTGTATTGCACCAAAGGCATGCATGTCATGTAGCATGGGCAGAAACCCACGCAGCCTGCATACGCATACCGTATAGGTATTATAGTGTGTGTGCTAAACCTTTTGCACAAGCTCATGTGTGCATAGCACCGAAGGCACGCACACTGTTGGCGCGTGGGAGGAACCGAAGTACCTCACGCATACTCAGAGAATGCAATACCTACAACTACTGTGAATGTATTTAGTGTAGTGTATAAACATAATGTGTATGTTTACATCGTGTATTGCACCAAAGGCATGCATGTCATGTAGCGTGGGCGGAAACCCACGCAGACTGCAAAGACATACCGGGTAGGTCCAATCGCACAAATTTAGACTGTGCATAGCGCCGAAGCGCCCACTCGGTACAACTCCACGCAGACAGCACACAGATACCGTGTAGGAATGATAGCATGTGAATCAACATAATATTGCACATGTTTATGCTGTGCATTTCTATTGGAGCGTGGGGGGGAAACCGGAGTACCCGGAGGAACCCCACGCAAACAGTATACCCATACTGTAAACGTAAACATGTATAATATGTGCAATAAACATATTGAACATGTCTATACTGTGCAGAGAGCCGAAGCGCACATACCATGAGAGTGAGGGAGGACACCGGAGCCCCCGCCAGCCCAGAGAGTATGATACATACATATACTGTGAATGTATCTGGAGTCGTGCATAAACATATTTTGTACGTTTATATCATGTATGGCACTGAAACACAGCATTGGAACGTGGGGACAGCCACGCAGACACAGAGACCAATAACACATACATACACCGTGAATGTATGCAGTGTAGAGGTATAGGATGAGTTTAAATTATGGCGCAGAGGCGCATAATCTTCTCTGTATCATTCCAACCTGCTTGACTGTGCTGCTGAAGCAGCATTCAGGTAACCTCTGATCCTCAGACCGTGTGTCTGTCAGAGCTCAAATCATTCCCCAGGAAATGGCGGGAAATGCTACCTCAGGTATCACACACAAGGCTCACAGGGATTAGAGACATAAATGAATAAAGTCCTCCCTCATCCATGCTGCTCTTGAGGCAGCGTGTGAGGAAAACTGAGGAAACTGTGTAAAAGAAAAGCTTGTCACAGCAATTTCAGCCTGAGTGTGTTTCTCACATCATCAATGAGATCACTTACAAGCGCCCTGTCATTCACTGACACAGAACTGGAGTCTTCCTCACAAGGGAATGTCCTGTTCATAAACATTAAATATTCAGAGGTAGGGTCCTGAGCCCAATAGCTAGGCCCATATCTGACTCAGAGCACTCCTTCACTAAAGATTTTTGTGGGGGGAGGGGGCTTATAGCTCCTTTTGCTCGCACACCGCTTCCATTCTGACAGGAATGATTCCAGGACTGCTGACAACTGGTCCATAAGGACCGCAGGTGCAGGAAACATATAAACATGTTTAACTGTGCAGCACTGCCAGTTGCCCCAGGCAATGTGGAGAGCAGGTGTATCAGACTCCATAACGCCACCCTCTGAGACCTTATACACTATACAGTGAATATACAGTCCACCCACTGGCTACGCTGGGGAGGGGATACCCGGGAGGACCCACCAACCCTTAAGGACAGCTCAGTCTGTGAGGAGATTGTGAGGGGATTCGCGCCGCCGCCAGAAATAAATGCGCAGCGGCCACAAGAAAATGGCCGCCGTCCGCAGCTATAACTGTGCCACTGAACGCCAAGATGGCCGCCGAGCGCAAAATTCAAAGCTCTAATGCGCGCCAATGGCGCACGCAATAACCACCTCACACACCAGAAAAAACTGCAGACATGAGCGCCCAACCAGGCCAGAGTGACCCCCAAACACCCCACAGCACAGCACCAGTACAGGGTGCAGAGAGCAGCATAACAGGGGGGGACAGGGAGAAACCCCCACACACAGAAACACAGCCAGCATTTACTCACCTGCAGTAGGAGAGACTACTTACCCGTCCCTTTCAGGGACCCACTGGCTTGTTTCAGACAGACCTATCACAGAGTCGTACTGCGTAGCTGTCGGCCCGGTCCACCGCGAGAGATACAGTCAGTCAAGTACTGTTCAATCTTGAGAGGACCGCGGGAGCATGAAAGCAACCCGGCCACCCCTGGAGCCATGGGGTATGTCGTGAACTGAGTCTCACGCACGCAAGGCGAGGATCAGCACGCTCGATGGTTGGACAGGGAAGACTACGAGGATACTAGTGTACCCAACCTGTTGCCCAGCCGACAGTTGATTGAAGGTCTCAAAAATAAAATAATAAAATTCCCAAAGGAATAAAAATCAAAAGTAAAATCTTCCAGGAGACTGGCTCCTGAGAGCCACGTCTTCTCCTTCTGCTAGGCAGAAAAAAACTGAGGCTGATTAGCTGCAGGTGGAAGGGTAATGTCCGCAGGGACCGCCCCCCTGGGCGGGGCTGTTCAGCTCTGGCTTGTTCTAGAATGTTTTAACCTCTAACATTCTGCCTAGGTCTTCTCCTGCGAGCAGGGACATATACCCACATGTAATCAGTATGAGAGCTGCGTCGGTCCATGGACGATAAGAGAAACAACATTTTTTTAGAATAGCATTTTCTGCAGTTCTGTAGCTGTGCGATTCAGCGGTTACGTACTGTGGGTGTGTTGTGGTCTTCCCAAAAACGCCATTTAGGGCGCTTCCACCTACACAGCCACATCCACCGCCACCTCAACCTCCTACTCCATATGGACCTCGTCCTCCTAGGTCAAGATTATAATTTTTATTATATTTTTTTGTAGCGCACAGATCTTTTCCCCCTTACCTGCCTTTATGTTGTTGGCTCCTCGCAGGAGGGAGAAAGGCACACCGCACTACCAGCCCGTACCCTCCTATATAAAGAGGTTGAGCGGTGTACTTGACGGGCCGTGTCCACAGCCGGAGTCAAAACTCCTCCAGAGGATGATTCTCACCTCTACTGTAGGTAGAGGTAAGTCCTTTAATTCCCAGTAAAGTCAATGTCCACACCAGCTGAAATTACAACTCTTATTCTCTCATGGCAAAATAAACTCTACTCGGATAGAAAAGGTTAGAGCAAAGAAACAGGACAGCTTAAGGTGTGGAGGAGGTCCAGGCACAAACGTAGCACATTCACTTCACTGCTTAGGTTTCTCAAACAGTTTTAGGTGCACGGTCTCTGCCACAGACCTTGATGTTGGTCTCTGCCACAGCCCGGGTGTACAAGGCCCCTGCCACGGACCTGGAGAACTTTGGTCTCTGCCACAGACCAGGGTGTATAAGGCCCCTGCCACGGGCCGGGTGAATAAGGCCTCTGATACAGTCAAGATGACCTTGAGCTTCTCCTTCTACGAACCTAGCCCATATCAAGGGGAAGACATCTCTCCAGGGAGTCAACAGACCCTTCCTTCACCGTGACTCCCGCATCGGTCCATCAGAATGATCCTCCCTTCCCTGGAACATGGTCCCCTACACGAGGCGGCACCCTAAGACTCCTCGACCCTTAGCGGACTCCAGACGAAGGCTCTGGACTCCAGGCTTTACTCCCGCACCTAGGCCTCCATACCCAGGGCAGCAGGAACTCCAGGATAGTACCTCACCCCGGGCTAAAGGTACCCGAGATGGAACAGGAACACATGCACCCAGGCCGAAGGCACCTGGGCGTGGACCCCACTGGACATCAGCCCCCAGGCCAAAGGTCTGCCCCTTTTATATGCTCTCCCGGCATGCACAGCAGGTTTCCCGCCCCGCTGTACTACTGCCAAGAGGGGACACAAAAGGCACAGCACTGTATCAGCGGTTCAACCCTAGCCTACCATGGCAGCGCCACCTGTAGGCCGCAGGGAACTGCACACCAATACTGTCCCCCGAGGACAAAATGGTCCATGAATCCTACAGAATTAGGTTGTTTGAGCCTATTTACCACTCAAACACTTCCCTTAAATTTAGCACCCCGCTACATTTTTATTTCAAAGTATTTTATTTTCCCACTAGCTTATCCATTAAATTGAATAATTAATTCCAGAAAGGGCGTATTCTGGGGCATTTCCACCATATGTGTGGCATCGTGCCGTTGAGTTTCTGAGGTTCTTAATGACTTCCCGTACCTCTTCTGCTGAAAAGGGGGCCTCCAGCATACTTTTTTATTTTTTTATTTTTTTTATGTTATTTTAAGTTATTTCCCTATCCACATTTGTTTGCAGAGCACTTGTCGTGCTCTTAACAACATTTTGCTGCCATTTGCAGACCTCTAGCTCTTTCCATTACTTTTTTAGAGCCTTTTTAGTCCTTAGAAGTCCGGGTCCCCATTGACTTCAATGGGGTTCGGGTTCGAGTTCGGGTTCGGGTTAAAGTTCGGTCCCGAACCCGAACTTTTTTCCGAAGTTCGGCCGAACCCGTCGAACCCGAACATCCAGGTGTCCGCTCAACTCTAATCTTTGCCCAACTTGGTGTCATGAGCTCCTGATAGACCCATGTGCCTGAGTTGAAGTGGAATGAACAACTTTCCCACAGGAAGTTTCTTGTGGTGGTATAAACCACAAATGAATGAGTAGTCCCTTCCTGCCAGTGTTGCCACTCCTTCAAGGTCCATTTGATGGCCAAAGGTTTACAGTTCCCTATATTACAGTTTAAAGAATTTTTCGGAAAAGGAGAAAGAGTGTAACTGATTCGAGAAGTGGGTTTGTTGAGAGAGAACTGCTCCCACACTGACATTCGCAGCATCAACTTTCATGATGAAGGGCAAAGATGTGTCAGGATGTCAGCGCTGGGGTTGAAATGAAAGAAGATTTGAGTTCCCCCGGGGCACCTTAAAGCCCCCCCTCCGCTCGCTGTCTGCTGGACGGTCCACTTACCCCATCTAGGCAGCGGGCATTGGGCAGCAGCGGTGATCAGGCAGAGGTGGATATCAAGGACATCAGCGAACATCAGGCTGCGGTGGGGATCAGGGCATTGGCGGACATCAGGCTGTAGCAGGCGTCGGGGCATCGGGTAGTGGCTCCTGTGTCTTTTTCTCCTCCCTCCTCCTCGCTTCCACTGCGTGTCTCCTCCCCTCCTCCTAGGCATCCAATAGGATTGCCTGTCCTTTCAGCCAATCGGGTGACGGGTATCAAACCTGCTTCCCGATTGGCCAGGAGGAGGATCAGTGTTGCAACAGCGAATATTCATTCGCTGTTGCAACACACCTGTGTGGGATCCGGAAGCAATGCTCTGTCCCCCGAGCCCACCCTATTTTGAAGCCTATTAAAGCCGGCTCTAATCAGTGCTTCAAAAAACACACCCCCGCCCATCCCCGCCATAGGAATTCATGCACCCGGTGTCCTGAAAGGGGCCAGGCACATGAATAGGGAGGGCGGCGCCCATGTGCCCACAATGCCCCTGTTTGAGTTTCTGAAAGGCAGACATGGCTTAGAAGGACCCGATAGCATGTCTGATCCCTCTTTTTATAAGGGCGAATCCTAGGAAGTGCTGAACTGCTTACAGATCTTTTGGATGGGTCCATTGTGTGATATACTATACTTTGGCAGGGTCAATAGTCAATTTGGTGATAGAAATTATATATTCTAGGAGGAGAACCTCTGAAACATGGAACATGCACTTGGATAGTTTAGAATACAGGGAGTTTTCATGGAGCTTAGTTAGCACAGACATGAGGGTAATGTTCCTCACGGGTGGTGGAGTAAATCAAGATGTTGTCTAGATAGACCAAGATGTACCGGTCAAGAAACTTCCAAAAGATGTCGTTGATGAAATCCTGAAAGACAGCCAGGATATTACACAGACTGAATGTCATCATGCCCATCACATATTTTAAAAGACATCTGTCACTCTTCGCCTTTATGTAAGTGGATGCAGTTATAGGCCCTCTGCAAGGCCAAAGCTAAAAAAAAAAAAAAAAATGGATGATAAGCGATAGTGGATATTTATCAGTATTGTGATCTTAAATACAGTTGCAATAAAAAGTATGTGAACCCTTTGGAATGATATGGATTTCTGCACAAATTGGTCATAAACAATAGACAATCACAGTCTGCTTAAACTAATAACACACAAAGAATTAAATGTTGCCATGGTTTTATTGAACACACCATGTAAACATTCACAGTGCAGGTGGAAAAAGTATGTGAACCCCTAGACTAATGAGATCTCCAAGAGCTAATTGGAGTGAGGTGTCAGCCAACTGGAGTCCAATCAATGAGATGAGATTGGAGGTGTTGGTTACAGCTGCCCTGCCCTCTAAAAAACACACACCAGTTCAGGGTTTGCTTTTCACAAGAAGCATTGCCTGATGTGAATGATGCCTCGCACAAAAGAGCTCTCAGAAGATCTACGATTAAGAATTGTTGACTTGCATAAAGCCGGAAAGGGTTATAAAAGTTTCTCCAAAAGCCTTGCTGTTCATCAGTCCACGGTAAGACAAATTGTCTATAAATGGAGAAAGTTCAGCACTGCTGCTACTCTCCCTAGGAGTGGGCGTCCTGTAAAGATGACTGCAAGAGCACAGCGCAGACGGCTCAATGAGGTGAAGAAATATCCTAAAGTGTCAGCTAAAGACTTACAAAAGTCTCTGGCATATGCTAACATCCCTGTTAGCGAATCTACGATACGTAAAACAGTAAACAAGAATGGATTTCATGGGAGGATACCACAGAGGAAGCCACTGCTGTCCAAAAAAAACATTGCTGCACGTTTACAGTTTGCACAAGAGCACCTGGATGTTCCACAGCAGTACTGGCAAAATATTCTGTGGACAGATGAAACCAAAGTTGAGTTGTTTGGAAGAAACAAACAACACTATGTGTGGAGAAAAAGAGGCACAGCACACCAACATCAAAACCTTATCCCAACTGTGAAGTATGGTGGTGGGGGCATCATGGTTTGGGGCTGCTTTGCTGCGTTAGGGCCTGGACGGATTGCTATCATCAAAGAAAAAATGAATTCCCAAGTTTATCAAGACATTTTGCAGGAGAACTTAAGGCCATCTGTCCACCAGCTGAAGCTCAACAGAAGATGGGTGTTGCAACAGGACAATGACCCAAAGCATAAAAGTAAATCAACAACAGAATGGCTTAAACAGAAGAAAATACGCCTTCTGGAGTGGCCCAGTCAGAGTCCTGACCTCAACCCGATTGAGATGCTGTGGCATGACCTCAAGAAAGCGATTCACACCAGACATCTCAAGAATATTGCTGAACTGAAAACAGTTCTGTAAAGAGGAATGGTTAATAATTACTCCTGAACGTTGTGCATGTCTGATCTGCAACTACAGGAAACGTTTGGTTGAAGTTATTGCTGCCAAAGGAGGTTCAACCAGTTATTAAATCCAAGGTTTCACATACTTTTTCAACCTGCACTGTGAATGTTTACATGGTGTGTTCAATAAAAACATGGTAACATTTAATTCTTTATGTGTTATTAGTTTAAGCAGACTGTGATTGTCTATTGTTGTGACTTAGATGAAGATCAGATCACATTTTATGACCAATTTGTGCAGAAATCCATATCATTCCAAAGGGTTCACATACTTTTTATTGCAACTGTAGGCCTGATAGTCTATACAGGGACATAGTGACCCATCTTTTTTTTCTACGAAAAACAAAACTCTCCCCTGCAGGTGAAGTGGATGAGCAGATTTAACCCTGCTATAGATTTTCCTTGACATAGGCTTTCATTGCTAGAGCCTCCTGTTCTGACAATTTGAAGACCTGCCCTCTAGGAGGAGAGGTTTCGGGCAAGAGATTGGTAGGAGACAAATGTATGAGTGATGGGGGGGGGGGGGTTACTAGGGAGCTTTGTCATGAAAAATATCACTGAAGTTGGCTTAAAAAGGCAGAGGTGGTGAAATGGAATGGTTGGCCAAGAACCTAGACAATTTTGTGAGCATAAGGAGCACTAGAGGGAGATTTTTCCTGTGGACTAGTTGATGTGTGGTTAGTCTTAAACAGGGGTAGCATAAGATGAGTGGATGCGTGGGGGACACCATTGGGTAGAAGCTTAAAATCTTCTTTTCTTTTTCGTACATCACGGGACACAGAGCGACTTAGTCATTACTAATGGGTTATATAGTTTACCTTCAGGTGCTGGCACTGGCAACTTCCAAACCGGAAGTACCCTCCCCTATATAAGCCCCTCCCATCCGGAAGCACCTCAGTTTTTTGCCAGTGTCTAAGGTGTTGGCCAAAGAGTAACATGTGTTTTCACTGGGCTTGCGTACAGGTTCTTTTGGGCCTTAGTAAGCTGTTCCGGATCCCACCAAAAAAGCTTCATAGCTAAACGGTCGGTACCCGGGCCTTGCAGCAGAAGAGCAAGGTTTTGCCTGTAATGCCTCTCTTAGGAGGGCTGGACCCTGGGATCCAGAGCTCTGGTCATACCCACGACCAAGATGTTGTCTGTGCAGGGTGCTATACAGGTCCAGGGGAGTGGAATCCTTGGGAACCCGGTCCCTGAAGGTTTAATTACAATGCCTGCCGTGATAGGTGAAGTTTGGGCTTCTGTGGACCAAACAGAGTCCTGCGGCGGGGATCAGGTAAGTGGGGGCCCCCAGGAACTTGGTTCTATTGGGGGACCCCCAAGCCTAATTTGTCTTTCTGTCTGTTACCTAACGGTATTCCCGCTAATATCTGTGTATGCCTGTAACTACTGAAAATGTAAAATTTTAATAGTAGTCGAGAAAAAAAAAAAAAAAAGAGGACCGCGGTACCTGTGTTAAACCACTAGAGGCTGCTGTGGTCCATTTTTCTTGTCATGTGGATCTTTGGTTTTCTCAAGTCAAAAGATCCAGGCAGTTGGTAAGTTTCTCTGTGGGAATCCACTTCCTCTGCCCTGTTGCTGCGCTCATCCACCGCACAGGCCCTCCGGCAAAAAGGGCCCTGGCTCCTAGTCCCTGTTTGATTTTCGAAAAGGGCGCCAATGGCGCACGGGCGCGCGCGCGGGCGCGTGCACGCGCCTCCTATGAAAAAAAAAGGGGCGGGGCGGGTGGATGACGCTCGATGCGCGCCACGGCGCTTCTGCGCATGTGCAGGCGTCCCAGCTTGTATAAAGACAAAGTACAAGTGTCAGCTGGATGCAAACAGAGCTAGCAACAAACAGTGGCACACAGAGGCGGTTGATGCAGGCATCCCCATAGAAAGGCACTTTAGTGGACACCAGCTGGTATATAGCAGCAACTGTGTTAGACTATTACCAGCAATATTGGTGTATGACGACGGGAATACCTCAGCTTTGTGCTTAAAGGATATGTCGTCCAGACGCTCCGGAAATAAGTCTTCCAGGAAGCCAAAGGGGTCTCCATCGGACTCTGAGGATATTGGGCATGCTTGTACTGCACCAATCTCCCCTGAGAATTCAGAGGTCAGTAGCCGTAGAAACCCCGCAGGAGTGCCTGGTGCTGCGGCTGTCCCCAGTCCACCTGCTCCTGTATATATAACAGAGGAGGTTTTATCCTCAACTCTGGGAGGATTGGAAGAGAGATTAACAGCATTGATCGCTGCTTCCCTGTCACAGGGAAAGCGCGTCCGATCTCCGTCTCCTCCTTCAGAGTGCCTGTTAGTGGAGGAACAGCCCCACACAGAGATCGACCTACCTGAAGGGGATCAGGATGAGGTTGATTCAGTTATGGAGGAATCAACAGTGGAAGAACCTTTCTCAGCATCTCAGGCTGAAAGATTATGGGTTCAGTCTCTGACTAACATGGTCCGATCAGCATTTAAAATGCCTCTGGCGGAACCACCAACCACTACGGTTTCCTCGCTGGGGTCGCTAAAAGCTCCCCAGGCTGTCTGTTCCTTCCCAATCCACCCTTTATTAGAAGGGCTTATTTACCAGGATTGGGAGCATCCTGATAAAATATTTGCTCCCCCCAAGAGATTTCCGGTGATCTATCCCATGGAGGATAAGTTCATAAAAAAATGGAGGGTCCCTACAGTGGACGCAGCCATCTCTTCTGTGAACAAATCACTGACATGTCCAGTAGATAATGTTCCAATGTTCAAAGACCCAATAGATAAAAAATTGGAGTCTTTACTAAAATCTGCTTTCTCTACAGCAAGCATGGTGACACAACCTGCGGTAGCAGCGATTGGAGTCTGCCAAGCAGTGAAAGATCAGTTGAAACAAGTCTTAAGGGACTTACCAGATCAGCAGGCTCTTGCCCTAGCTGACCTGCCTAGAGCCTTGTGTTTTGCGGTGGACGCCATAAAGGATACAATCCAACAGGCCTCCCGCTTTACGCTGTCTATAGTACATATGCGTAGGCTTCTGTGGCTCAAAAACTGGTCTGCTGAAGCTCCCTGTAAGAAACTGCTGGTTAGCTTCCCATTTCATGGAGAACGCTTATTTGGAGAAGATCTGGACAAATATATCCAGAAAATTTCTGCCGGTAAAAGTTCACTCTTACCGGTTAAGAACAAGAGTAGAAGTCCTTCTTTTAAGAGGCCTACTTCTCCAGTCCCGGGCACATCGGCTGTGAAGCAGTTCCGACGGCCCCCGCAGTCAAATTCAGGGGGCAGAAATCAGGGACAATCACAGGGTAACAAGAAGCCCTGGATCAAGAGAGGTACAAAACCTCCCCCAAGTCATGAAGCGTTGCCCCCACTCAATCGGGTGGGGAGAAGGCTTCAGTTGTTCACAGAGACCTGGCGGGACACCATCAGAGACAGATGGGTGCTCTCCGCAGTAAGTCTGGGATACAAGCTGGAGTTAAAAGGCACTCCTCCTGCCCAATTTATGAGGTCAAACGTGCCAAGAGATCCCCAGAAGAGAGGATCCCTCCTTCTGGCACTAGAACAACTATTGCTCCAAGGTGTAATCATGAAGGTTCCCCTGGAAGAAAGCGGATTCGGGTTTTACTCGAACCTTTTCACAGTCCCCAAACCAAATGGGGACGTGAGGCCCATATTAAATCTAAAAGGGCTAAACAAGTTCCTAAATATCAGGACTTTTCGGATGGAGTCGATCCGATCGGTGGCCACCGCCCTACAAGGGCAGGAATGGTTAGCCTCGATCGACATAAGGGATGCTTATCTGCATATTCCCATCTTTCTGGCCCACCAGAAATTTCTACGCTTTGCAGTAGAAGGGCGCCATTTTCAGTTCAGAGCCTTACCTTTCGGTCTGGCCACAGCACCACGAGTGTTCACAAAAATTCTGGCCCCATTATTGGCCAATCTAAGAACACAAGGTGTAACGATAATGGCATATCTAGACGACCTGCTACTAATAGACCACTCAGTGGAAAAGCTGGAAGTAGCTATTCACAAGACAATCAAGTATCTGGAATATCACGGTTGGATTATCAACCGGGACAAGTCAGCTCTAAGACCAGTCAAAAGTCTGGAATACTTAGGGCTAAGGCTGGATTCAAATCAGAGAAAGATTTTCTTACCTCCAGAGAAGGTGTCGTCTTTAAAAGATTTGACCCACTTAGTGGGTACAAAAAGAAAACCATCCATACGCCTCTGCATGAGGCTGCTGGGAAAAATGGTGGCTTCATTCGAAGCGGTACCCTACGGTCAATTCCATTCAAGGAATTTGCAAAGGGCCATACTGTCAGCCTGGAACAAAAAAGTTCAGGCTTTAGACTTACCAATGTCCCTGTCCCCTTCCGTTCGCAAGAGCCTCCATTGGTGGTTGGTGCCCCAGAATCTGGAAAAAGGGAAACCCTTCAGTCCGGTTTCTTGGAAGGTGGTCACTACAGATGCCAGCCTCATAGGCTGGGGGGCAGTACTGGAGCAATGGTCTCTCCAGGGCAAGTGGTCAGAAGCAGAAAAGGCCCTGCCCATCAATCTCTTAGAGATACGAGCAGCCCGGTATGCCCTAGTAGCATGGACATCCAAACTCCAAGGGTCCCCTGTCAGAATTCAATCAGACAATGCCACAGCAGTGGCATATATCAATCACCAGGGTGGCACCAGGAGTCGTGCAGCCCAGAGGGAAGCAAATTGCATCCTGGAGTGGGCAGAAAAATATGTCCCAGCCATATCCGCGGTTTTCATCCCAGGAGTGGAAAATTGGAGAGCGGACTTTTTAAGTCGCCAACAATTATGCCCGGGGGAATGGTCTCTTCACCCCAAGGTTTTCCAGGCAATATGCCAGCGGTGGGGAACACCGGATGTAGATCTGCTAGCATCCAGATTCAACGCAAAGGTGGACAGATTTGTGTCTCGCACAAGGGATCCCCTAGCTTGCGGCTCGGATGCCCTAGTGTTCCCTTGGGATCAGTTCAAGCTGATATATGCATTCCCACCGCCACAATTGTTACCGCGATTACTCCGCAGAATCAGGGTAGAAAAGAAACCAGTGATTCTGGTGGCTCCACCGTGGCCCCGAAGGGCATGGTACGCGGAGATTGTAAAAATGTCAGTGAGGAGTCCTTGGACCCTCCCACATCGTCCGGACCTGCTGTCGCAGGGACCGATATACCACCCTTCCTTACCAGCCCTAGGTTTGACGGCCTGGCTATTGAAGCCCACATTCTGAAAAAGAGAGGGCTCTCTAATTCTGTGGTATCTACCATGATCAATGCCAGGAAGCCGGTATCCAGGCAGATCTATTATAGGATCTGGAAAGCGTACATTACGTGGTGTGAGGCCAAGAAATGGCATCCACGTAAGTACGTGATAGGGAGGATTTTGGACTTCCTACAGTGGGCTGTAGATAGGAAGCTGGCCTTGAGTACTATCAAGGGTCAGATTTCGGCCTTGTCAATATTTTTTCAAAGGCCCTTGGCTTTGCATTCACTAGTCAAAGCTTTCATACAAGGAGTGATGCGTATTAGCCCTCCGGTTAGTATTCCCATATGTCCATGGGACTTAAACCTGGTTCTGTCGGTTCTACAGAAACAACCGTTTGAACCATTGCAACACATTTCCTTGGTTCTTCTCACCAGGAAATTTATTTTCTTAGTAGCCATTTGTTCGGCTAAAAGAGTATCGGAATTAGCCGCCTTGTCCTGTAAGGAGCCATATCTGGTTGTCCATAAGGACAGAGTAGTATTACGTCCTCATCCAGCCTTTCTTCCCAAGGTGGTATCGAGGTTTCATTTGAACCAAGATGTGGTTCTTCCTTCTTTTTTCCCCAAACCTAGCTCGGTAGAGGAAAAGTTATTACATTCTTTGGATGTAGTAAGAGCAGTTAAAGCTTATCTAAAAGCCACTGCTCAGATTCGCAGAACGGATACTTTGTTTATTCTGCCGGAAGGCCCTAGAAAGGGTCAGGCAGCATCAAAATCTACTTTAGCCAAGTGGATTCGACAGGTCATAATACAAGCCTATGGCTTGAGAAAGAGACCGCCTCCGTTCAAAGTTAGGGCGCACTCCACAAGAGCAGTTGGAACTTCATGGGCAGTGCATCACCAGGCCTCCCTGGCTCAAGTATGTAAGGCCGCAACATGGTCTTCGGTACACACGTTTACTAGATTCTACAAGGTAGACGTTAGAAGTCAGGAGGATGTCGCCTTTGGGCGCAGTGTGTTGCAGGCCGCAAAAGATCCTCATGCCTGATGGCGCCCAGCTTATGTATCCCTCCCCTCATTTGGCATTGCTTTGGGACGTCCCATTAGTAATGACTAAGTCGCTCTGTGTCCCGTGATGTACGAAAAAGAAAAAGGGATTTTTATAACAGCTTACCTGTAAAATCCTTTTCTTGGAGTACATCACGGGACACAGAGCTCCCACCCCTCTTTTTGGGACACTTATTGCTTTGCTACAAAACTGAGGTGCTCCCGGATGGGAGGGGCTTATATAGGGGAGGGTACTTCCGGTTTGGAAGTTGCCAGTGCCAGCACCTGAAGGTAAACTATATAACCCATTAGTAATGACTAAGTGGCTCTGTGTCCCGTGATGTACTCCAAGAAAAGGATTTTACAGGTAAGCTGTTATAAAAATCCCTTTATGTAATGATCCAGTGTTCAAGATGTACTCATGAGTGACCAGGCCTAAGACCAGAGGGGAGTCAATCACATAGATAATGGAACAGGGACTCTTCTGACCTCCAGCTCTTCAAGACCTATCAATAAAGTTACTGACGGATTCAGAGTCTATAAAGGTGATATGTCAAGGAATCCAGGGTAAGCTAGCCAGGGACAAATAGCTTATTCTGGTTTGGGCCTGTCACAGGTTTGTTTAGGGGAGCCGACCTGGGCCCCCCCCCCTAGACTTTGGGTTTCCTGGCCTCCATAGTATAAGCAAAGTCCCTGTGCCCTTCTAGATTTTTTTTGCAGGGACAATCATGCAGCTTCTATCGGAACAACTGCCTCTCATATGAAGAATAGTTACAGCTGTGGTCTAATTGCCTGTGATTACTCCAGTTTCTCCAATATTCACTGCATCCTTTGCTAGTTAAGCTGGCGTACACAGTGCTTCTCTAACCTGCTCTTCAAGGTAAATCTGCATCCAAATTCATGTAAATTTCATTCATAAATATATATTGAAATTTCACAGGAAGTGATAATGTGCTAAAATCCCATGGGACATCCTTATTATACTCATAGAAATAGCAGCTCTTGCTGTGACAATATGCTGGGATATGATAAAACCAACAATCTGAAGGTGCCTAGGAATTGTCTTATGAATAAGTGAGGAATACTTGCAGCTCTCAGATTGGTCTGGCTCCATGCCTCCATGAAATCCTCTGAGAGAGTTTCAGTTTCCTTGTGCCTCTTAATTTTCAATAAGAAGATGGAAGAACTGGCAGTGGTGTGAGAAAATTAAATGCTGCAGTGAATACAGGGAAAGATCAAGATTTACATCCTCATCATTCAATGTTATGGTCCGGCTTGGGTCTTTCTTGCTACTGAAGAGTATTTCTCAAAGGACTTTGATGCCTTCTCAACTCTGAGATTAATATGTACAAGCCCGTACATACTTGTTCATAATGATAAAAATCAAAGAACTTGCCAGGCAGGTGAAATTAAGTCTGCATACTTTATTTTAGCTATGCTGAAAAACAATATGTTGTTGGAAAAAGGTGAATACATTAATCTATAAACAAAGGCATACATTAAACATTAAACTGGTATTTGGGTTATGAAACTGTTAAGTGGGTTGGGTATCACCAACATATATATGCAAGATGGCAGATAAGCATGATCTGAGTTTTCAAATGAGTTTTCCAATGTGTATGTTTGTCCTATGGGCATGAGCTATAGTTACCGACTATATCCCAAAGTCGTAAAGTTCTCCCACAACCAAGGCAGTTTTCTCCATATGGAACAGTGGTAATTACCCAAAAAGGTACAGCATTCTTAGGCAGCTCGAGACAAGAGGGTTGATTTACTAAAACTGAAGAGTGCAGAATCTGGGGCAGCTCTGCAAAGAAACCAGCTTCCATTTTTTTTTTTCCAAAGTCTAAAGTGAAAGTAAACCCTCCTATCGTTTTTAGCCAAGAAAGCTGCCATCTTGGCCTCTGTTTAATCCTTAATAGGGATGAGCTCGATGTTCGAGTCGAACGCATGTTCGACTCAAACATCGCCTGTTCGCCTGTTCGGCGAAACCAGAACTTTGTGGGCCGTTCGCGCCAAATTCGTGTGGCGCGAATGGCCCACAATTCACTGGGCCATCGCACTGCATTGCCGGCGCTGTGATTGGCCAAGCATGCACTGTGACCCCGCATGCTTGGCCAATCACAGCGCCGGCAGCGAGGAGAGCCATAATTGGCCACAGGCAGGATGCCTGTGGCCAATCATAGCTCAGGGAGGTTTAGTACACGCCCCACACTATAAAAGGCCGCCAGCACGGCGGCCTTGTGTAGTGTGTTACGGCGTGCAGGGAAAGAGCTACATAGGCAGGGACAGTGTGTTCTACAGTGTGTTCTTTTCTCAGGCATCTGCAGGAATTAGTGGGTGTTGTGTGCCTCCAGCGCAGTATACACCTGTATCTACCCTTTATTGCTGTTCTCTAAGCTAGATAGGCAGGCAGGGACAGTGTGTTCTTTTCTCAGGCATCTGCAGGAGTCAGTGGGTGTTGTGTGCCTCCAGCGCAGTATACACCTGTATCTACCCTTTATTGCTGTTCTCTAAGCTAGATAGGCAGGGACAGTGTGTTCTTTTCTCAGGCATCTGCAGGAGTTAGTGGGTGTTGTGTGCCTCCAGCACAGTATACACCTGTATCTACCCTTTATTGCTGTTCTCTAAGCTAGATAGGCAGGGACAGTGTGTTCTTTTCTCAGGCATCTGCAGGAGTTAGTGGGTGTTGTGTGCCCCAGCACAGTATACACCTGTATCTACCCTTTATTACTGTTCTCTAAGCTAGATAGGCAGGCAGGGATAGTGTGTTCTTTTCTCAGGCATCTGCAGGAGTTAGTGGGTGTTGTGTGCCCCAGCACAGTATACACCTGTATCTACCCTTTATTACTGTTCTCTAAGCTAGATAGGCAGGGACAGTGTGCTCTTTTCTCAGGCATCTGCAGGAGTTAGTGGGTGTTGTGTGCCCCAGCACAGTATACACCTGTATCTACATTTTTTTGATGTTCTATAATACAGGCATCTGCAGGAGTTAGTGGGTGCTGTGTGCCCCAGCACAGTATACACCTGTATCTACCCGTTATTACTGTTCTCTAAGCTAGATAGGCAGGGACAGTGTGTTCTTTTCTCAGACATCTGCAGGAGTTAGTGGGTGTTGTGTGCCCCAGCACAGTATACACCTGTATCTACCCTTTATTGCTGGTGTTCTCTAATAAAGGCATCTGCAGGAGTTAGTGAGTGTTGTGTCCCTCCAGCACAGCACAGTATACACCTGTATCTACCCTTTATTGCTGGTGTTCTCTAATAAAGGCATCTGCAGGAGTTAGTGGGTGTTGTGTCCCTCCAGCACAGCACAGTATACACCTGTATCTACCCTTTATTGCTGGTGTTCTCTAATAAAGGCATCTGCAGGAGTTAGTGGGTGTTGTGTCCCTCCAGCACAGCAAAGTATACACCTGTATCTACCCTTTATTGCTGGTGTTCTCTAATAAAGGCATCTGCAGGAGTTAGTGGGTGTTGTGTCCCTCCAGCACAGTATACACCTGTATCTACCCTTTATTGCTGGTGTTCTCTAATAAAGGCATCTGCAGGAGTTAGTGGGTGTTGTGTCCCTCCAGCACAGCACAGTATACACCTGTATCTACCCTTTATTGCTGGTGTTCTCTAATAAAGGCATCTGCAGGAGTTAGTGGGCGTTGTGTCCCTCCAGCACAGCACAGTATACACCTGTATCTACCCTTTATTGCTGGTGTTCTCTAATAAAGGCATCTGCAGGAGTTAGTTGGTGTTGTGTGCCTCCAGCACAATATTCACTACTCCAATTCCTGGTTTTCCCATCTCCCTGCAGTCCATTACTATGTCTGGAAGGCAAACAAGAAGAGGAAGACAGTCAGGAGCCAATAAAAGAGGGCAAGCAGGCTCTGTGTCTAGAGACAACAGTGCTGGTCGTGGACACGGTGCATCATCATCAGCACGTGGCCATGGGACACGCTTGTCCTTATTTTCGGCAGCTGGACGTGTTGAGCCGCATCATGCCGAAGACTTGGTAGAGTGGATGACCAAGCCCTCCTCATCCTCCTCCTCCTCTCTCACCCAGGCTCAGGGTACTGGCAAAGCAGGTGCCAAAGCGTCCTCTTCCCTCGTATCAATGTCATCATCAGTCACTCCTTCCCTAGACCCACCATGTCCTCCTGAGGAGTCCCCCGAACTGTTTCAGCACGGTGTTGGGTACATGCTCCAGGAGGATGCCCAGCGTTTTGAAGGGTCTGATGATGATACCCAGCTAGAGGAAGGCAGTAGCGTGAGCGCAGAGAGAGGGGATGCTCAAGAAGGACAGCAATCTGGCAGTCATGTTCCAGCATCTGCAGCATTCTGCCAGATTGGCTCCAGTGATGAGGAGGGAGGGGATGATGAGGTCACTGACTCCACGTGGGTGCCTGATGGGAGAGAGGAGGAGGAGGAGGATGAGGAGGAGGCACATCTCCAAAGAGGCAGGATGCCCTCCGGGGGCCAGCGTAAGGGCAGCACACTGACTGAATCACACCACAGAGCTCCGCCTGTGCAGGGCGCTGCCTCTGCTCGTTATTCCAAAAGTTCTTTGCTGTGGGCCTTTTTTGAGTCGAGTGCATCAGATCGCACCGCTGCTATTTGCAACATATGTCTCAAGCGTATCTCGCGTGGCCAAAACATCAGCCGCTTGGGCACCACATGCTTGACCAGACATATGTTGACCCGCCATGCAGCTTGTTGGCAAGCGTACCTTAAAGACCCACACCAAAGAACAAAGCGGACCTCTCCTTGCTCCTCATCAGCTGGGATCTCCAACCCCACTATACCTTCAGTCCTCTCTGAAACCTGCACTGAGAGGAATGAAGGTGTAGAATTAGGTGTGTCACAGCCAAGTACTTGCGGGCACTCTGCTAGCAGTACACCGACGTCCGATTGTAGCAGGCAAATTTCCCTGCCCCAGCTGCTGGACCGTCAAAAGAAGTTCACTCCCAGCCATCCACATGCCCAGCGGTTGAATGCTAGCTTGGCTAAATTGCTAGCACTTCAACTGCTGCATTTTCAGTTGGTAGACTCGGCCCCCTTCCGTGAGTTTGTGCAATGTGCGGTTCCTCAGTGGCAGGTTCCCAAACGCCACTTTTTCTCACGGAAGGCGATTCTGGCTCTCTACCACCAATTACATCTAATGATTTGTAAGCTGCAATATATTATATTTTTGTTTTGAAGTTTATATACACTTTAAAGGCTTGTTCCATCCAAGACATGGCTAAACCACTTACCACTTACCACTAAACCACTTACCAGCTTTTTATTACTATTGAAGAACAGGGATGAGCCGAACACCCCCCTGTTCGGTTCGCACCAGAACCTGCGAACAGACAAAATGTTCGTGTGAACTTTAGAACCCTATTAAATACAATGGACTCGAACGTTCGAAATCTAAAGTGTTAATTATAAAGGCTAATATGCAAGTTATTGTCCTAAAAAGTGTTTGGGGACCTGGGTCCTGCCCCAGGGGACATGTATCAATGCAAAAAGAAGTTTTAAAAACGGCCGTTTTTTCGGGAGCAGTGATTTTAATAATGCTTAAAATGAAAAAATAAAAGTGAAATATTCCTTTAAATTTCGTACCTGGGGGGTGTGTATGATATGCATGTGAAGTGGCGCATGTTTCCCGTGCTTAGAACTGTCCCTGCAAAAAATGTCATTTTTGAAAGAAAAAAAGTCATTTAAAACTCGTAAACTATGTAAATTTAAATTACACAGTGAAGGAAGTTCCCCGCTCAAGCCAATGACGTAGGCGGGTCCGACATACCGAGGGGGCGGACCTGATGGGGAACTGCTCTCACTTTGGTAATACATGTATAGACCCGCCCCTTCTCATGTTCCGCATCTGGTCCGCTGAGCGGACCTGATGGGGAACTTTAGAAGGGGCGGGTCTATACATTTAAAACACTGAGAGGGAGTTCCCCATCAGGTCCGCTCAGGCACAACCAGTGAAGGACAACGCTGGACATCGGATCGCCGCGGGACACTGGATTTCACCGCTGGAATGTTTTTTTTATTTTTATTTTTAAATAAAGGACTTTTTCAAGGTGTTTGTGTGTTTTTTAAACATTTTTTTACGCTTTCTTCGTGAAATGGTAGGGGTACAATGTACCCCTTACCAATTCACATAGGGGGGGCCGGGATCTGGGGGTCCCCTTTGTTAAAGGGGTCTTCCAGATTCCGATAAGCCCCCCGCCCGCAGACCCCCACAACCACCGGGCAAGGGTTGTGGGGATGAGGCCCTTGTCCCCATCAACATGGGGACATCCTCCCCATGTTGAGGGCATGTGGCCTGGTACGGTTCAGGAGGGAGGGGGGGCCGCTCTCTCGTCCCCCCCTTTTCCCCTGCGGCCGGCCAGGTTGCGTGCTCAGATAAGGGGTCTGGTATGGATTTTTAGGGGGACTCCACACCATTTTTTTTTTAATTTGGGGTGGAGTTCCCCTTAAAATCCATGCCAGATCTGAAGGGCCTGGAATGGATATTTGGGGGAACCCCACGTCAATTTTTTTTTTAATTTGCGGCGGGGTTCCCCTTAATATCCATTCCAGACCTGAAGGGCCTGGTAATTGAATTCTGGGAAACCCCCACGCTTTTTTTTATTTTTTTATCAATGACTTTTGTATGTATTGCCGGGAGCCGACAATTCATTAATAGCCGCGAGCGAGTTTTAAATGACTTCTTTTCTTTCAAAAATGAAATTTTTTGCAGGGACAGTTCTAAGCATGGGAAACATGCACCACTTTACATGCATATCATACACACCCCCCAGGTACGGAATTTAAAGGAATATTTCACTTTTATTTTTTCATTTTAAGCATTATTAAAATCACTGCTCCCGAAAAAACGGCCGTTTTTAAAACTTCTTTTTGCATTGATACATGTCCCATGGGGCAGGACCCGGGTCCCCAAACACTTTTTAGGACAATAACTTGCATATAAGCCTTTATAATTAGCACTTTAGATTTCTCCCATAGACTTTTCGAATTTGCCGCGAACACCCCAATTTGTTCGCTGTTCGGCGAACGGGCGAACAGGCAATGTTCGAGTCGAACATGAGTTCGACTCGAACTCGAAGCTCATCCCTATTGAAGAATATACCAGCAAAATCTCTTCACATGAAATCCCCGGCTGAAATCATTGTGATGAGCTTACATGTATTTTACATTGTAGAGATTACTTAAGAGCATTTAGACTTATGATATATGGTGAAACGTTGGCAATAGATCTCGCTCTGGAGTTACTGAAGCCTATAAGTTTATGACAGATATAATGTTGTCTAAGAGTTGAATCATTTCTCATTGGAACTCTGATTCCTAACACTTACAGCGGAGTTCCACCCATTTAAAAGGCAGCAGCTACAAAAAGTGTAGCTGCTGACTTTTAATAAACAGACACTCACCTGTCCCACAGTCCAGCGATGCCGCCGCCCGAAGCCTCGCTTCTCTCCCCCTCCTCTCTGCGCCCCCAGAATTGCAGGTGTGAGCGCCCAGCTGTGGCTTCACAGCCAAGCGCGCACTGCGCATTTGAGAGCCGCGCTGCTCGTTATGAATGGCCGGACAATCTTGTGGGACCTGTGATGTGTCCCAGAAGATTGCAGGGAAGGAGGGGAGAGAGGTGAACCATGGTGCCAGGAGAGGAAGTGGGAGCTGGATACCTCCCCCAAAAAAAATTACATGCCAAATGTGGCATGTCATGGGGTCATGAGTACTTAAAACGGAAGTTACATTTTTGGGTGGAACTTAGCTTTAAAGTGCATTTGTGTCTAACATTTCTCAGGACGAGAAATTTTAATTTTAAATATATTTAATATAAAATATTCTTAGTCTCAGAAGGATAACATGCCTCGTGGCTAATGCATTCCTGCATGCCTTATACACCAAAAAAATGCACACAGTATGCTTGCACCTGGGGTATAGCGACTCCCATTCTTTGACCTGCAAAACCCCATCCAGTCCAGAATACCTCAGTGGGGATCCTCTTACACTTAGCAATGGCAGATCATAGGCTCAAGAGACGTGGGTCAAAAGGGCCAAAAAACATGCCTCCTGCAGACAGCCTACAGGAAACTTAAAACACTGAGCAGGGTGATAACTGTTTCCTTATTCCGGAGCAGTGTCCTAATATGACACTACTTCCCTAATTTGACTCTAGCTCCCTTCAGATGCGCACAATGTGGCCTGTGTGACAACAGACCATAGGCGTGAGCACAGGTTGTGCCGGGTGTGCCTGGGCACACCCTATTCACCTAGTGCACATTAGCACTATTGCTCTGTGTAGCAGCGGGGAGATGGGAAAGCTTTTCCTCTTACTGCCTCTGCCATAAGAGAAGTGCTTAAGCACTCCTCTTTCACTGTGCTGGCAGGGAAATCAATGTCCCGGAGCCATACATATAAACCCATATACACACGCATGTGTGTTTGAGCTTTGGAGTGCACACCCTAATGCTATAGGCTGCGCACACCTATGCAACAGACAAACTTTGGGCACTTATAGAATCATCAGTTTCAGAGGCCATAAATGCTACACTCACGGGGTTAAAACTTTCTAACCTTCTGGAGATTAATATTGAGGGTAGTGTTAAGGATGCTAAATTTGTAGTAGAGACTGCAGAGGATTTTCCTTTTATGAGCCACAAGATGCAACTTTGTACCAAATGTTCTCTACTGTGGATACACTAACTGATGCAGTGTGAACTAGCCTTTGCGTAGCAGAACCTAATTCTCCACAGCCTAAACAAGCCCCTGTGGTCACTAAGAGGCAAGCTAAGTCAAAAAATGGTTGCCCTGTTAACAATGAAAGGATGACGCTACTCTGATTCTTATTTTCCAAGCTGCCTCTATCAAATCAAAAGCAAGCAGATGGGCAGCAAACAGCCTATGTGCCTTTAGAAAATAAACTCCATTGTGTAAAACGAGGCATTTTATGTCAGCCCTGGACTACTGAGTCCACCAAGCCTGATCTGTTAATAATGAAAGGATGACCCCACTCGGAGGAGTGGGGTAAAGTCTGTTTGCATTTGTGCCAGTATGGATCTGAGATGTCCCAAACCTCTAGGTCAAATTTGTCATTTCAAATGGGTACAAAATCGCATTTCTATCTCTCCCCGTTTCTTAATTCCTACCTAATCTTAAAAATATTCCTTACAGTTTTAGTCTCATTACATATAATGAAGTATGTCCTACCATGTGCAGACATCTGGACCCTGGAGAAATCTTTCTTACAGAGATGCCTGTCCACTTCCTTGTTTTGAACTTTTGACACTGCAATGGTTATAGATTGAGTTCTGGGCAGAACAGCAGTAAAGATGGTCTGACGGGAACCTGCCCCTCCTCTGTACCCCTCTATTGAGAAATGTTCTTTCATTGATTACACTGCTTGCACCACAATCTCTGAATGGGAGAGAGAATTCTGTGACTCATCAGACTCTTCCCCCATTCACATATCATGTTACAAGTAATGTAATTAATTAAAGACCTTTTCTCAATAGAAGAGGAGGGGTGGTTCCCTGACAGTTCATCTGTACTAGAGTTCTGCCTGAGGACCCAAATTTAATAACCATTGCAATGCAGAAGGTTCAGAGCCATAAAGAGGATGGGGCATTCCTACTGTGAAGATTTTTTCCCAGATCCAGCTGCCTGCACAGTGTGGGACATACTTCATTACAGTTAAGTGATGTGATAAAGCTGTAGCGATTTTTTTTTTTGCCTTAACTAAACTCTAGCTTTAATATTTTCTATAAAATCACGCCGTTTGTGGTGAATTTTTCTCATTCAATCTGTTTATTGGATTTTTTTTGGCACATACATAATAGTGTCATAAACACAGTATGGTCAGAGATGTACCAGTATTACATGATTGTTTTAAGGTAACATGATATTAAAGCAGTATGCAATAGAAAAAGATGTGCAATAACCAAGAAGAGTGTATTAGGTGACTGGCAGGGCCGGACTTACCATTGGGCTTGACTGGGCTCAAGCCCATGGGCCCCGTCCACTAGGGGGCCCCTGCCTGCAGAGGCGGCTCTCTAATTAGGCAAAGGCTGGCGGGGTGAACCGCCGACACACATTAAAAGTTCCCCCCCGTTACACCCTCATCAGCGGCAGCAGCCAATAGCAGGCTCCACCGCTGTCCTAGTTGGCACCACATTGCATGATGGGAGATGTAGTTCTCAACAGCACACACTAGACTCGGCCGGGCTGTGCCTACACGCTGCAGAGACTACACCTCCCAGAATGCACTGCAGGGCGGGCACTCAAAGTGGACAGTCGGCTTCTCCTGAGTCCTGCTTGTAGTAGGGGACGGAAGACTCGGAAAAGTGATCAACCAGGAAAGTCACCCTAAATACCTACCTATATCACCAGCACCAGGTCAGCGACAGTGCCTCATACTTCTGTCAGTGCTGCCTATATCAGTGCAATGCATAACTTTCTATAATGCAGATCAGTGCCTCATACCTCTCTCTGTGTCATGCATAACGTTATATACTGCTCCAGGTTAGTGCCTCATACCTTACTCATTGCAATTTTATCCTCAGTGCCTCTGTCAGTGTGACTTTATGGTCTGTGCCTTATGCCTCATTCAGTGCTAGGTGGAACTTTTTTATAGTAAGTGCTTCAGGCTTCTGTTAGTGCAAGGTGCTTCTTTATGGTTAGTGCCTCATGCCTCACTCAGTGCCTCCTGCCTCACTCAGTGCAAGGTGCAACTTTATAGTAGTCCATGTCTGATGCCTCTGTCAGTGCAAGGTGCAACTCTATGACCAATGCTCTCATGCCCTAGTCAGTGCCTCGCTAAGAGCCATGCATAACTATATACTGCATGAGTGCCCAATGCCTCGCTCGGTGCAAGGTGCTATTTTGTGGTTAGTGCCCCCCTCAGTGCAACCTTTTGGTATGTGCCTCATGCCTCACTCACTGCAATGTGCAACATAATGGTCGGTGTCCGTTGTCTGTCAGTGCAGGGTGCATCTTTATGGTCAGTGCCCCCATGCCCCTGTCAGTGCCACTTTAGGGTCAGTGCCACCATGCCTCACTAAGTGCCATGCATCGCTATATAATGTATGAGTGTCTAATGACCCTCTCAGTGCAAGGTGCATTTCACTGGCGTCCACCATGACTCTGCTTTCTTTCTCCCTCCATTCCTCATTCATCTCAGACTCTAACCACACCCCTTCCGAACCACGCCCATTTGAGCCACGCCCACTATTTTTCGTGAACCACACCCATTTTCTGTAACGTATAGAAGGTAGGGCCCGAAAGTGACTCAAGCCCAGGGGCCCCCACCACCCTAAGTCCTGCCCTGGTGACTGGAATAAACTAATGAGTGTTGCTGTCAAAATGGAAGGGTGGAGAAAGCAGATAATGACAGTGACAACAATTTGTGGTGGGGGGGAGTGGGAAAAGAGGGAGGGAAGTGAAGAAAAAAAAAAGGAAAAGATTATATATAGAGTGGACCGATCTGTTTGCACTGTTAAAGGCCCAGAAGGTCTGGATCAAATCCTACAGAAAGGTAGCGGGACATCATGGCTGCCAGCCTATCTGGAACTTCTGTACTTTATCAGTGAGTTTTGCTTGTATTTTTTCATGTATGTAGCGATGGCCCCGTGGGGATTGCTATGTGTTACAGCATCCACACATTTCACCCTGCTGCCAGACCTCCATTAGACACACTTCTCAGTCTCTTGCTTGTTTTTGTTGTTTTCGTAAAGGGATAGAACTTGGTTGGGGAAAAGGGACATGGGATGCCCATAGTATAAATTGTACTTTGTAGAGTAAAAATAACTGCAGCACTTCTCTTCAGAACAAGATGACTGACCCTAAACTTGACAGACTTTTACCTCAGAACACTTCTTCCAGCACACTTCTTCCAGCACACTTCTTCCAGCACACTTCCTCCAACACACTTCCTCCAACACACTACTTCACTGTCCAATTTTAGTACTCCTGTCACACCATCAGCATGACTAGGCCTCACTCTGAATAAGTCCCAGTGTATTTACTTGATAGCCCTTTGTAGGCCGGGCCTGCAGTACCCCTTTGTGGCAGCAAAACAATTTACTTGAGAAGAATAAATGAAGATGGACTACTAATCCCAGCAAGCCTGACTTGCATAATCCTGCCTGCCTCATGACTGCATCAATTTGACACAAACTCTCACAGTCTCTTCCTCTGGCTCTACATCCAGCTCCCCTGACATGTCTCTTCCAGATCTCTCCACTGTGCTTTCCACTCACCGACACCTGCCCTGGATCCATCCTGAATGACTTTTCTCTGGACGTGCAGACCAACTGTCTCCTCCAGCTCCTGTTCCAGGACACCTCTACATGACCGAGTAAGGAAAGGCTTCCGAGCTCCCCGCCTGAGGTACAGCCCCCCAGAAAAGGGGTCCCTCAGACATGACAGTCTAACACTCCATCATCCAGTTTACCCAGCCGACAACTCCTCCCCCAGCAGGCTGACCATGGGTATATGTAGGAGGCCAACCCCCTGACAATACTAGCTGGGGATTGGTCAGAGCTCCTCACATGCACCCCATGTCATTCCAGCTCTCTACCCTGCCCCTTTTCCAGAACCTTATCCCTGGAAACAGAGGAGGCGCCCATCAGCTAAAGTACATGTCAGTCACCTACTGCTATAGTAAACCACTCCCCTGTCCCCAGATCAAAACAAACAGGCCTAGCTCACAGCATAGGCCTGCTTAAATTTACCTGCGCTGGCAGCTTACACAAAAACCCTTACACTTAGCACCTACCTAAGGTAGAGGGTGCTACAAGTAGGAGGACTTATGGTGAATTTTTAATTAGTTATACATATTTTTTATTTTATTTTTGTAAAAGATTTTATTGAGAGATATAAACAGTACAGAGCAATAAAACTGTGTCTGTAGAAGCATTTTACAAAGTAAGTGGATGGATAACAGTGTGTAATCGAAGGGACTCGAATATCTAGCTACGTAATAGTTATACATATTAACAACTCTATGCCATCAATATTTGCCATCATAATTATTGTTTTTATTTTTTCCCTGCATTCATCAAACATTTATCATAAAGCTTGATAGGCACATTGAAATTCAGTTCCGAAAAAGCAGTTCTGTACGTAAAGTTGTGGACCTGAACATTGTGCAGGGAAATCTTTATGAAGAGAAGGACAATAATGTTTTATTAGTATTGCATCTAATGTGGGGTGTTTATGAATAGTAATGGAGATAACTATTGAAAAGATATAAAACATTCATTGTTTTTTGGGGATATAGAGATTACAAGTTAATAACGTTCATTATGGAAGAGAAAACATTGTTATTGCTCCTTCTTGTAGAAGAATCTTTGTTTTACTAGATATTACATGGATTTACAAGCTGATTATGCCTGAATTATTTTCACATTTCAGTAATGTAGTGGTTTGGTTATGTTAATGTAGCGGGGTCTCTAAATTTAGGTGGGACACTCAGGTGTGTAAGTATGGGAATAGTGGACCATTTGTGTTCGTGGAGGATTGGATGGTGTAATAATCTCCTTGGCCTCTGGGTGGCGGGGTACCTGGAGGCTCAAGGTAGATTTGCCATTATAGTGCTACCCTTTTTGTCCCTTTCCGGAGATGGTACGGCGAGGGCGGGGAACCTGCCGTGGTGTCGATGGGAGGAGATAAAAGGGGGAGACACCCTAACCACGAGGTCTTCTGGAGGAAGTTCTTCACGCGTCCAGGCACCTTAGGTCTGGGTGTGGGCGGTTCCGGATTCCAGCCCAGGCGCCCTAGGCCTCACCGGAATGCAGTTGGAGTCCATCCCAGACACCTTCAGCCTGGGGTGAGGTACTAAACTAGGAAGCCTGGGGTCCAGTGACTTCGACTGGATCCCGCGAGGGTGGAGAAGCCCGAGGGTCCCTGAGGTGGATGGGGCCCATGTCTGAGGTGAGGAGGCCGGGGAGGTTACCCATTCGGAGAGTCTGGAGAAGCATCAACCCAGTGACGGATGGGCCTCTGGTAACTCCCTTGGAGGGACATCTTCCCCTGATAGGGGCCGCAGCGAAGGTACTCCTATCTACATTCTCTTGAGTTGCTGGTAGAGACTCTCAGATTCTAAGTCCTTTCTAGCTAAATGCTATAGTAACCGCTGGCGAGATCGCAGTGGTTTAGCTGATAACCAGGATAGTGCCTTGACTTGCTCATTCCCCGTATCAAAATGTTATCAAGTCGCAACCAGATGGCTACTGAAGCACTGTTTATTGTGAGATGTACAATAAAACAAGAGTTGGACTGTGATCGGTGTGTGGAACTCTGGTTAATGGGAGCAAAGGGAAGTGTTGACACAGCGGGACTTGATTCTAGACAAAAGCACATGGGCCCGAGGAAATATCTGGTGCTGGCCTTCACCTCACCCACAGCTATGGGGAGGACATGGGCCGTAGCGCATCTCACCCTGTCGTGTGACATACCCCTAGACAAAGGAGATGGGGTGAGGCCGCTACATTAAGAATACAAATTGCTGGGTAACAGCACAGCAGACAACAGCAAGCAAACAACACATGTAGACAAATTTGACATTATTTTTTCTTTGCTTAACTTTCATAAATTTACCTCTGCTGTTTTAATAGGTTAACAGTTTACTTAATACAGAAATCAGTTTAATTAAAGAATTTTAGTATTCAGTGGGGGGTTTTTGCTCAAAGAATGCATTTTGGCTTTGAAAAGTGATTTCTGCTTATCTTAGTTAATACGGTAAAGCTGTGTTCACTTCAGTCATCCAATCATGTGCAAAGATCAACCCCCAGGGCTGTGCCCGCATTTACTACAGTGGAATGGGGAGACATTGCAGGGAGTGTGGCTATCAGCATTGTCATTGATAATTCAGAAGCATGTAGCTTGCCAATTAGCACCTTGCCACACCTAGTCCTGCCCACTGCTTTCTGGATTGACAGCACTGTTACTGAATCCCTCCCACTGTGATCTGCAGTGTCTGGCAGGGGGAGGCAAATACGTTTTTTTTTACTGTATGAATCTTGTGCATCACATTTTAACTTGGTATGGTACCATTGGACTGTCACACAGGAGCCTTTAGGTGTACTTTAACCACTTAAGCCCCGGACCAATACACAGCATAAAGACCAGGCCCCTTTTTGCGATTCGGCACTGCGTCGCTTTAACTGACAATTGCGCGGTCGTCCCAAACAAAATTGACGTCCTTTTTTCCCACAAATAGAGCTTTCTTTTGGTGGTATTTGATCACCTCTGCGTTTTTTATTTTTTGCGCTATAAACATTAATAGAGCGACAATTTTGAAAAAAAAATTATATTTTTTACTTTTTGCTAAAATAAATATCCCCAAAAATTATATAAACAAAAACATTTTATTTTCTCAGTTTAGGCTGATACGTATTCTTCTACATATTTTTAGGTAAAAAAAATCGCAATACACGTTTATTTATTGGTTTGCGCAAAAGTTATAGCGTTTACAAAATAGGGGGTAGTTTTATGGCATTTTTATAATTTTTTTTTTTTTTTACTAGTAATGACTGCGACATTATGGCGGACACATCGGACACTTTTGGGACCATTGTCATTTTTACAGCGATCAGTGCAATAAAAATGCACTGGTTACTGTAAAAATTACACTGGCAGTGAAGGGGTTAACCACTAGGGACGCTGAAGGGGTTAAGTGTGCCTAAGGGAGCAATTCTCACTGTTAGGGGGTGTGGCTACGAGTGACACGTCACCGATCTCCGCTCTTAATACACAGAGCGGAGATCGGTGACAGTGTGTTTACACTAACATCTCCCCGCTCCATCCCTCCGTGAGACGATCGCGGGGATCCCCGCGGCAATCGAGTCCACGGGACCTGCGGTCTGACTCACGGGGATGACTGCAGGGTCGCGAGCGCGCCGCCGGCGGCGTGCGCACGACCACAGGGCAGGCAGTTAAAGGGCCACGTACAGGTACGTAATTGTGCCTGTACGAGCCATTCTGCCGACGTATATATGCCGTAAGGGGTCGTTAAGGGGTTAAAAGGTTTATCAATAAGTGTTTTCACACAAGATTTACACGACTTTCATCCAGGATTCATACATTTTTCAAATCAGCTCTAATTTAAAAAATGTGTAAATCTGAGCTGTAAATCTTGTGTGAAAACATTTATCAATAGACCTCTTAGTGTGCTAAAGAAAAAATTAGGGTGCAAGGTCCAGTGGGAGCGCTTGCCATAATGTGGAAGTATGCATGGTATATTTGCTCATTAACATGGAAAAAATAATTACAATATAATACTCTCCAACATACTGTATCTTATTAAAAATACAAGCATTAATGTAAAGTTTAATACTGTCTTCCTTATTCAGATCTAATTCTTATATATTACGTATACCCCAGGTATTCCTTTCAAGATGAGGAGGACATGTTTATGGTTGTAGATCTTCTCCTTGGTGGTGACCTTAGATACCATCTGCAGCAAAATATACGTTTCTCTGAGGCATCTGTAAAGCTCTTCATCTGTGAACTGGCCTTGGCACTTGACTATTTGCAGAGCAAGAATATCATTCACCGGTGAGTTCATATCTCTAAAGTGTGAACATTATGACTCTCTGCTTAGCCTGTAATTAGGATTTAAATCCCATAGTATATTGCAGCCTAGGAAAACTTTTAGATTGGCCAGACTGATTTGTTTTAGTAAATATACACAATTTCAGTACAATGTCAAGGAGGGAGAAGTAAAAGGATAGCTAGTATGCCTGTAGCATCATTGCCACTGTGCTGGAAAACCCTAACACAGGGATGTCCCACTTTTGACCTTCCTGTGCCATATTAGAAGAAGAGGAATTGTCTTTGTCCACACATAAAATACACTAACAAAAGGTAGCTGATGAGCAGAAAAGGTCGGGCAGATCACAAGTTAAAGATAATTGATATACAGACATACCCCACTTTTAAGTACACAATGGGGTTTATTTACTAAAGCTGGAAAGCGCGAAATCAGGCTCACTTCTGCATAGAAACCAACAAGCTTCTAACCCCAGCTCGTTCAATTAAGCCTGGCAATAAAACCTGAAAGCTCATTGGTTTCTGTGCAGAAGTGAGCCTGATTTTGTGCTTTCCAGCTTTAGTAAATAAACCCCATTGTGTACTTAAAAGTGGGGTGTGCCTGTAGATAATGGTCCTATCTGAAAAATAAAACAATTCTAAATGAATTCTCAAGGTGCTCATCAGATATTTTGGTTCCAATTTTGCCCTTTTTGTGCTTCATCCTTGAGAATAGGTGCTCACAAATGTAGGTGCTGCCAAAAACTGATGACATAAATAAGGCATGATTGTGAAGAGTGGGATATTTTTTTTCCCGGAAGATAAAACTTATAAAAGTACAGTAAAGAGACACCACCACATGTGGTAAAGCATTTTTCCTTTCAAAGTATTTTTGTTTTCAAAGAATTAAGAAACAATATACAGACAATAAATTAAAGTACATTTTAGTATAAGCAAGTTTCTTCCCGGAGAATACTAAAAGGAAGGAAATTAAAAATAATATCCTAAGAGCGGATATAAAAATAAAACAAAAACATAAGGAAGTAAGAATAATGATTATGATAGCCTAAAAATTAATGGAAAGGCTAGTCTACGCCAAAACGGCCTCTGAAATACTGTCCTCTTGAGGAACGAATATCATTGTCTCTCTGTGGCACCCCTATAGGGTGTGCCCGAAGAGAGGACCTCTAATTCCCCAATTCCCCACAAGAACTCAAATTATAGCCTTTCTAGCCTCTTTTTTTATTTTTTATATATCTAATATTACTGAACGATTTTTCTCCTAAAGTATTGCATATTAGTTCAATAATATTAAAGGAATATCCCATAAATAAATTCCTTAAGCACATCTCTGGGAGACTTATCAAAGAATGATAATAGAAAAAAAAGGAGGTAGAGAAAAAGAAGGAAAAGAAAGAGAGGTAGAGGAAGAGCAGAGAGAACATGCCTAGCTCAATAAAGTTGGGTCGAGGGATAATGGAGAAACATCCTAATTAAGTGATATTTCAATATGTGGTAAAGCATTTTTACAAACGATTCCCCAAAAATCTAAATTTTTAAGTAAGTTTAAGATTTTGTGTTGGGCCACATTCAGAGTCGTCTTGGGCAACTAGTTAGACACCCCTACCCTAACACTCTGCTATCAGTATTTTATTCTTAAAGTTTATTTTTCACTTTAGAAAATGGAACAAAACCTTTTGTGCATCATTTTATCCATATCAACAGGAAAAGTTAAATTTCTTGATGTCTGTCAGTTGTTTTTTTTGGAATAGTACAGTATGTGTGGCCAGAATAAACAGTCAGCCTTCCCAAAACTCATAATTTAGTGCTAGATGGATGCTAGGAAGATGACTTATAAACTATCACTTCAGTAGAAAGATTCTGCCAGAGTTCCCGTCTCTACAGTTTTCCTTTGCCATGGCATCTTACTCTACTCACTAATACTGGAGTAGACTCAATGGGATAACTTACTAAATATGAGGCTTTTGACTTTGCAAGATCTTGTTTCTGGGGTCTACAAAAAAATAAGATCTTATGGGTTTCAACCTCGCTGGTATCTACAAAAAACAAAAACATACATTTTACAATGTTCAAATGAGGATGGTATGTACGCATTATATTTATTACTACATCATAAGTAGTCATTTTCTCTGCTGACAGAATCATATACTGGATATCATAAAAGCTAATGATTCCATGTACAGGGAATTATTATGTGTATTTTATAATGGTTTTTCTTTACCCAATCCCCTGGCAGGATATATTTTTCTGTTCAGCTGATGGAAGTGGTACAAGGAAATCCTGTGAAAGTTCTAAATCACTCTAGTTGGAGTTTACTTTTGCATATGAGTGGGAAAAACTCATCCATTCCCACTGAGGCACTAGGGGGGGATACAGAATCTGGTGTATAGTAACCAATCAGCTTCTAAGGTCAGCTTGTTTAATGAAGCTTTGACAATAAAACTTGGAAGCTAATTGGTTTCTATGCACAGCTTCACCAGATTCTGTGTGCGCCAGTCTTAGTAAATCTCCTCCACTGTGTCTCTTTGGGGCACTGCATGGATCTGGCAGGAGTGTGTATAGGTAAATATATGACTTTGGGCGGTGGAGATGCTAGGAGGTAAAGAGAGGTGGGGGTGGGAGGGGGCGGAGGGTACTTACAGGGGATAAGTATACAATTTTTTTAAGGAATCACAGTGGTGGATGCTTAGCTCAGTTACAAACACCTCCCATTTAATAGTGTTTGGGCGTACTTGTGGGGACACATTAAATTAAAGTATAACTAAAGGCAAAACTTTTTTTTTTCATTATGGATAGAATGGAGAAGGATTAGAACACCTGTCAATTTGTATTGCTGTCTGTGCCCCCGTTAAGGAGATTCACCCTCTCTATTTGTCCTATTTACCATTATCATTGAAAGTAAAAGTAAAGGAAAATCACAAATGTTGGTTTTTCCCAGAAAAGTAATAAAGGGGAAATCTTCCGATGGGGTCCCCAAGGAAATCCCTTTTTTTTCAGGGATTTCCTCTCACTCCCAGTTTGGCTATGGGACAGGAAGTGAAGGAAAATATTTTCAATGGGACATATAGTTCGACTTTAAGTCAGTGGTGAAGGGCTACAGATACACAAAAGTGTTTATTTACTAAAGGCAAATAAACTGTGCGCTTTGCAAGTGCAGTTGCTCCAGAGCTTAGTCAATAAGCAGAGGCTCTGATGACTTCCATCGTCCAATCATGTACAAGCAAAAAAGCAAGTTTTTTTTCCTTGCATGTGTAGCACACGTACCTTTTTCTCATCTGGCTCACTTGTGAGATAAGGCACACCATACTATATCCCCGTACCCTCTTGTTTGAAGAGGTTAAGCGGTGTTCACAATTGTTGGGTCCTGCAGCGAGTTACCTCCCTTCAGCTGGTTCTCACCCCTAAAGTGTAGGGAAGAGTCTATTGTAGGTGCACCAATAAGTCCAATGTCCAGGCAAGGTTAAACCTTAATGAAGGAAGGTTTATTTTCTTTATGCTGAAAACTGTATAGGAAAGTTGAAGTTGAAGAATAAAGGAACAGGGAGGCAGGTTCAGGCACACGGCACTTAATCTCACCACTCAATCCCCAGTGGCTCTGCTTATCCGGATAGTCCCCTCTCACGGTCCTAGCAACCGGAATGACACTTGGGCGTTCACTTAAGTTTCTTTGAAGATACGATCGGGAGATCCTCTGCCACAGAATTTCTGAGCCCCGAACTTCTCAGCGCTTGTAAATCAAGAACAGGTGCAAATTTCTGCACATTACAAGGCCTTGGATGAACAGTGGAATCCCTCCAGAAGTTTACCGGGCCTCTCTTTCACCGTGAACTCTCACCGGTCCATCAGAAAGGTCCTCCCCCGGTCTCCTCTTCTTAGAGCGGATCCCCTCTCAGGGGCACCCTGGGATTCCTCCTCTTAGAGATGAGCCCCAGCTAAAGGTGCTGGGCCCAACGGCGAAGCTGCAGCCCCAGGCTAAAGGTGCCTGGGACCAATGCACACGCGCACCCCTGGCCTGGAGGGCCAGGTCACGCGACCCGAATTCCATAACTCTCCACTCCAGGCGGCGTCTGCCCTTATGTATCCTCTCCCGGCATGCACATCAGGTTGACCACGCCCACTGTACTACTGCAGAGAGAGGACACACTAAGGCACAGCACTGTCACCAGTGGTTCAACCCTGACCTGTCATTACAGTGCCACCTACAGGCCACAGGGAACTGCACACCAGTACAACACCTGCAGAAACAAAGTTACAGAACCTATCAATAAAAGCGGTCTGAGCCTGGCTACTAGCTCAGACCAACCCCTAAATTTAGGCACATAGCACCCCTCAAAGTAGAGGGGCGCTACACATGTGATTGCGTATTCTTTAAAGCTTCCTCTCAATTACTAAGCTCTGGAGCAACTGCACTTACTGAGTGCACGGTCTATTTCCTTTTAGACTGGGTTCACACTATCTTGGCATGCAGATCACAGCAGGGGTCTGGTGCGTCCTCGTTTACCGTTTCAGTTTTGATTTTAGCCCAAATTTGGGGCTGAATTGGGACCTGAAACAGACCAAAGGACGCAGAGTGCTCCTGTGCAAATTCACACCGGAGCCGCAGCGGAGATATGTGGACCGGCTCCATAGAGAGCCATTCAAAATTTCCTGCTATTGCAAATTGGATACGGGGAACCCACATCCAATTTGCAATGGTGTGAAACCAAGCCTAAGTAAATCAACCCCAAAGTGTGTAGAAAAGCATAGAGTGGCTATTTCACAGCTTTGATTGGTTTTTCTTATATTTGTGATTTCATTTGGAGGTTATTTTTAAATATAGATAAAGGTAAAAAGAGAAATGTGAGCATTTAAGTATTTAAGCCACGTGATGTCCTATGGGACTGTCAATTCCTTGTTGTTTGCTGAAGTCATTCGTGTAAAAACCGATGTTACATAAATGAATTGTGGATAACATGGAAATGAGCCCATATCAGGGAGTTTCAGGCTGCTCCTGCTATACACTTTGTAATGGGCTTGTCATACTTCAGGCTGCTGGGAAGACTGACAGCTGATTAAATCAATTTCTATCTTGGCAGAAGGTCCACACAGAACCAAGGAAGGAGATGTAATGTCTGAATCAGTGTGTCTCTGCAACACCATTTACAAGTCTGATTTATATATCTTAATACCATGAATAAATATCTCTATGATAGCTCTGATGATTTATGTTATACGGTAAGACTCGCTGTTCTACTGTCGCAACGAACACGATGTCTTTATACTGCCATCATCTTCAGCCAAGAAGTTGTGATTTAAAATGTCTTGTTAAAGGATGCTGGTGCAAACTGAGACATTTTATTGCTTCACAGTACAGTATTTGAAATCACTAAGTATGAGCAAAGCATAGAGTGTTTACAAATTAAAGTTTTTTAATTGTCTTTTTTTTTCATGATAGCCATTTGTAATTGATGTAAAAAGTGTTCATGTGCAAATGCACAATACAAAGCAGATCGTATGAGCACAGAATTTATTATGCAGCCACAGTGTGTTTGAGTTTATGTGCACAGTCTACAGAATATATAGGCGGAATTTACCAACAACAGTGGTTGGCTAAGGAAAGTATGCTCCACCATCCATGGTTTATTATAAAATAAAAATGGAATGTTCTCTACTACTTTTGGCTTTTACCAATGTTCTCATTTTTAAATGTGCACACCATATAGGAATTAAGCCACATCAATTGCAAATGGCTATCATGAAAAGAGACAGTAAAAAAACATACAGTGCCTTGCAAAAGTATTGACCCCCTTGGCATTTTTTATGATTTGTTGCCTCACAATCTGGCATCAACATGGATTGTTTGTTGATTTGCATCATTTAATTTACAGAACATGCCCACAACTTTGAATTTTTTTCATTATTATTATTGTAAAGCAAAGAACAAATAGGACAACATAACAGAAAAAGTCAATGTGCATAACTATTCACCCCCCCTGTGCACACTGAAATATTTTGCTTCGGAATTTTGTTTTCGTCCAAAAAATAAATTTATTTAGTTACTCCCGAAATTCGTTTTTATTTATTTTGTTTCGTTAAAAAATGCATTCGTCCGAAAATTAAAATTAATTAAGGTCTAATCTGTCAATTGAAGGCTTATGGTGTCTGTCTAATTTTCTGAGAAGATTCGACAAAGCAGCTAAACTATACGATGCCACAATCGTACATTTCCGGTCGAATGCTCCGCCCACAAGCTATAGTAGAATTCTAATGTTGTATGACTAGTAATAATTATATTTATTAATTATTATTACTAGTCAACCAACATTAGAATTCTTCTATAGCCTATGGATGGCGCATTTGACCATAAATGTCCGCTCGTGGCGATCGTATGTTTTTAGCTGCTTCGTCGAATCTTCATGTCTCTATGATTTCAAATCTTTTCTCTCTATGCCGAATAATCTTGGACTAATAGAGTTAGGTTAGGCACATTCAACCGCAGGTTCGAAAGACACAGATCGCTATTGTCACCGTCATGTCGAATCTTCTATCTGTATCGAACTGTTGTCGCAACAAAACGAAAATAAAGTATTTTTTATGTCGGATTTTTCGGATTTCGGATTCTGCGCGTTCGTTATCGTTTGTTAAAACGGACGCGAAAATTGCCCAAATTCGGACGAAAATGCATTTGGACGAAAACGAATGCACATGTCTAAAAGTCAATACTCCAAGTCACTTTGGATAAGGCTCTATGAGCTTGCCATATCTTACTACTGGGAGTTTTGCCCATTCCTCCTTCCAAAACGACTTCAGCTCCATCAAGTTGGATGGTTTGCGCTTGTGAACAGCAATCTTTAAGTCTGACCACAGATTTTTATTGGATTGAAGTCTGGGCTTTGACTAGGCCATTCCAACACATCAATGTTTCCCCTTAAACCACTCAAGTGTTGCTTTAGCAGTGTGTTTGGGGTCAATGTCCTGCTGGAAGGTGAGCATCCGTCCTAGCCTCAAATCACACACAGAGTGGTACAGGTTTTGCTCAAGAATAGTCCTGTATTTAGCACCATCCATCTTTCCCTCGACTCTGACCAGTTTCCCAGTCCCGACTGCTGAAAAACATCTCCACAGCATGATGGTGCCACCACCATGTTTTACTGTGGGGATGGTGTTCTTTGGGTGATGTGATGTATTGGGTTTGCGCCAGACATAGTGTTTTCTTTGATGGCCAAAAAGTAAAATTTTAGTCTCATCAGACCAGAGCACCTTCCTCCATACATTTTGGGAGTCTCTCACATGCCTTTTCTCAAACTCAAAACGTGCCATTTTGTTTTTTGCTGAAAGTAATGACTTTCTTCTGGCCACTCTGCCATAAAGCCCAACTCTATGGGTTACCTTAGGTCTCTGTGCTGCCTCTCTGATTAATGCCCTCCTTGCCCGGTCCGTGAGTTTTGGTGTGCGGCCATCTCTTGGCAGGTTTGCTGTTGTGCCATGTTCTTTCCATTTGGTTATGATAGATTTGATGGTGCTCCTAGGGATCATAAAAGACTTGGATATTTTTTTATAACCTAACCCTGACTTGTACTTCTCAACAACATTGTCCACTACTTGTTTGGCAAGTTCCTTGGTCTTCATGGCAGTGTTTGGTTAGTGGTGCCTCTTGCTTTAGGTGTCGCAGCCTCTGGGGCCTTTCAAAAAGGTGTGGCTATGTAATGACAGATCACGTGACACTTAGATTGCACACAGGTGGACATCATTTCACTAATTATGTGACTTCTGAAGGAAATTGGTTGCACCACAGCTTTTTATGGGCATCATACAAAGGGAAAAAGAATGCTTAAACGTGCATCCTCACAGGGTGACACTGTGGATGCACTGGTATAAATGTGCCAATGTCCCAATAATTATGGAGGAACACTGCTTAAACTAAAAGATGGACTTTAAACGGCACATAGGTAAATTCGGTAAAAAATCTATGGGTTTTTATTAGTAGAAAAACTGTAAAAAATAAAAATACATTTATACAAAAATTGTCATTATAATGATCATTGATACATGACTCGGAGTAGTGCTCATATCTCACTTCCAAAAGCTACAGTGATATAGATAAACTCAAAATTATTATAAGAGATAAATATCCAACAATCAAAATTGCATTTGGTTGAACAGTGTATGTAGGAAGTGGGTAGCCTTAATCCGGGGTCCAGTATGTAGAAACGTAGTCTTGCTCTGCTCTACATGTTTCGCGTGTCGTGACGCTTCTTCAGGAGCATAATAGTAAACAGGCCCTATTGAATGATGCAAGACGGCCCTGAGTAACAGTATACTGGCAATCTATCTAAAAAAGATAGCCAGTTGGGTCAATAGAAATCATAATAAACAGCAGCAGGGTAATTTAATGAAGCACAGGCTGCTGGTAAGCAGAAGGGGGTTCCCTCCAGGTGTATGGAGCTAAAGACGCCAGGGGGTGTGCATCGGTCGGAGCCTGGTGCATGGACTGGGCAGAGATGAATTTTTCCACAGTATAACCCCCAAATGCGGTAGAGTGACTAAGCTGTAATCTTGGACCATACGTCTAATTAGCAGACCTGTGAGGAGCCTCTCCTGTGCGCTGATGTGCATGTAACATCTTTTTCAGATAGATTACCAGTATACTGGTACTCAGGGCCGTCTTGCATCATTCAATATGGCCTGTTTACTATTATTCTCCTGAAGAAGCGTCACGACACGTGAAACATGTAGAGCAGAGCAAGACTACGTTTCTACATACTGGACCCCGGATTAAGGCTACCCACTTCCTACATACACTGTTCAACCAAATGCAATTTTGATTGTTGGATATTTTTCTCTTATAATAATATTGAGTTTATCTATATTACTGTAGCTTTTGGAAGTGAGATATGAGCACTACTCCGGGTCATGTATCAATGATCATAATAACGACAATTTTTGTATACATTTTTTACCGAATTTACCTATGTGCCGTTTAAAGTCCATCTTTTAGTTTAAGCAGTGTTCCTTCATAACAAAGGGGGTGAATACATACGCACATGCCAATTATCATTTTTTGATTTCTAAAAAATAGTTTTATATATATATTTTTCTAATTTTACGTCACCAACCTAGACTGTTGTGTTCTGATCCATCACATTAAATTCAGATTAAAAAAACATTGAACTAAAGGCTGTAATGTAACAAAATAGGTAAAAAGCCAGGGGGGGGTGTATACTTTTGCAAGGCACTGTAAATTTGTAAAAGCGGCAGTGAACTGTGTGCAGAGGAGCACTGTACTTCAAATACGTAGAAGCACAAGCAGTCGCCAGAATACAAGATTTCATATGATGATGCTTAAGATAGAAAAATCTGGTGTTAACTACCAGTACATACAGTATGTTGCCTCTTTTCCTACAATAGCAGAGCCCATGTTTTTTGACATACCATATAGCTATGCACATGTGCATTAAATTGCTTTTTGAAATTTTTTTTTTCTTATTTCTCTAAAAAATGTTGGCATGTCCATTCTGTGGTGCCTGTTTTGGGAGTAAAAGTCATAAAGGTAACATTTGGATGCTCAATATGCACAGCAAATTGGGACAGCTCTGTGTGCATTCAACATCAATATTAGATCTAGTACGTTTAGTGATGGTGACTGCTGTTTGTGCAAACATTTGCATGTGAATGCAGACCCATGATACAAGCATAGTCTAGCAGTGTATCCCTGTTTTTTTAGTAATTAAAAAAAAAACGTAGGCCAAAACTGATGACCTGATGACTTCTAACTTTTGTCTGTGCCCATCCACTGTATCACATCATGCTGATGCAGCCCGTAAACTGCAGTCTTTTTCTTGTTTAGTTTGCTGCTATGGACAAGTCACCACACAAGTAACCCCAAAAACTAAAACTCAAACGTATTAATCTTTACTGACAGAAAAGATACCTAAAAAAGAAAATGTATTTGCAGCAAGAACTATACAATATGGTTAGGATTTGTGCATTTGTTTAAAAAAAATAACATACATTGGCACACATTCCCGTGTGTCCAGGGCTGGTGCAAGGATTTTGGACACCCTAGGTGAAACCTAACGTAGCACTACCCCCGTAGAAGCTGCTGGTTATTTTTGGTCCTGCCATTACCCCACACTTCACTGTCCCAGAACTTTGAGTCTAAATTGGGCAATGTGCCACCAGATGCATGCACCAGTCACTTAAGCCCTGTACACACGATCGGTTTGACTGATGAAAACCATCCGATGGATGGTTTTCATCAGACCAACCGATCGTGTATGGGACCCATCGGTCTTTTTTCCATCGGTTTTAAAAAATAGAACATGTTTTAAATTTTTCCGATGGATAAAAAAAAACGATCGAAAACTCAGATCGTCTATGGGCAAGTCCATCGGATCAAAAACCCACGCATGCTCAGAATCAAGTCGACGCATGCTCAGAAGCATTAAACTTCATTTTTCTCGGCTCATCGGAGTGTTTTACGTCACCGCGTTTGGAACGGTCGGTTTTTTGACTGATGGTGTGTGGGCAAGACTGATGAAAAACAGTTTCATCGGATTTCCGATGGACAAATCCATCGGACGAAAATCCATAGGTTATCCGATCGTGTGTACAGGGCTTTAGTCTTTTTCCAATGCTTTTTTATTAAACACAACTTGTAGCAGTAGAGGGATGGAGGGTTAGGGGAATTCATATACCTTGTGCAGATCACTGAGGAACTTGAGATCCTGTAGACAAGTACACTTGCTGTCAACGGATCTTGCTCACCCAGATAGGCCTCTCTCACCGGCATAGTAGCCGGAATGATGCACGGACAAAAGTCTCTGCCACAGACTCAATGATAGTAATAAACTGTTGAACAATCCTCTGCCACAGGATTTGGTAATCAGTAATTGACTGAGCGAACACAGCTACACAGTACCAAAGTCCTTTAAGCCATCCGGCAGTACTGTGAGGTAGATTGGTTAGGATGCATCCTCCAATTGAGTCACCAGGCTCTTCTTGAGATACCAGCCTTCTGCTCGGTCCTCTCCAAGAAGAGTACTCCCCTGGATCTTCCAATTGCTCGGCTTCTTTCCGCAGGCAAGACAGCACAGGACCATCCCCGGACCAGTAGGCCCCAGACAACTTCCAGGCCTACTTGCAGTAACGTAGCCTCGGGCCAGCAGGCCCCGAGACCTAAGAGGAGTTGTCACATACCTTAGGCCAGGCAGCCCATGAGGGCAGAGAGAGAGAAAAATGGTTTCTGCCCCTTAAGTATCTTCTCCTAGAATGCACAGCGGTAAAACACTCCCACTGGGCTGTTTCTGGAGAAGGGACACCCAATACACTTCAGCCTGTTGTATTTCCAACACTGGCCGGTGGTGACACAGACACCTACCGGCGACAGTGGGAAATGCTCCCAACACAGCCAAAGCGGGAACAGTGGCTAATTTAGCCATAAACATTACATTCTGAACTATGTACAATTCAGATGACCCACTAATTTACATGATAGCGCCTGGTCAACAGGAGCAGGGCGCTACACTAATTTTGCACCCTCATTGGCTCCACCCGTGACTATGCCCCTTTTATCCTACCCATGTGACAGGAGGCAGCGATATGTAGGAAGCATCGGCTTCCTCTAGCGCTGGTTTTGCAATGCACCTCTAATTACACCACCGGTCAGACAGAGCAGCTGCCTGGGACTGCGTTAGTTACATGCTGCAGCCTGCAGAGCATGCAGACGCTGAGGCAAACCAGTGTCCGGGCACCCCTAGGCAGCAGTGCGCCCTAGGCGGCTGCCTAGTTTGCCTAGTGGTAGCACCGGCCCTGCGTGTGTCTGTAGTTTTCAGTGTAAGCCTTTTGGCCATAAGACAGAAATGTAAAAAAAATAAAAAGTGATGCCCCACATGTTTTTTCCTTTAGTTATGAACAGTGTAGGGAAGAGTTAAATCCCCATTTTTTTCCTATCTGCTAGGGGAAAACTCCTTTGACTTTTTGCTTTTAGAGGCAACAGTAAGTGAAAGGAAGCCTCTCCAAAACAAATGTAATGCCTAATTTGGAAAGTTGCCACTGGAACATCTGTCCTCATTGGATGACTTGCTTTTGCCATTTGCTCTTAAATTTCAGATTTCCCCTTGCTTTCTGTCTCAATAATAGGGGTCACAAGGGCAAAAAGAGAAGTGAATCTCAGCATCGGAGACACCAACAAAAATAAGATTTGTTTAGCACACAGACCTTGTTATTTCTGCCTACCTTCACTTGCAGGAGCAAAGGGCACACCATGCCACATGCCCGTATCCTCCTGGTAAAAGAGGTTGAGCGGTGTTCTTGCAATTTTGCGTCCTGCAGCGAGTTACCTCCCTCCATTGGTTCTCGTCCCTAGAATGTAGGGAAAAGTCTATTTTTCCCCGAAAGAAGGCCAATGTCCAGACAGTAATTAAACTCCAACAAATTTGTTTATTTTCTTTTGCTTAAAACAACTTTGGGAGAAAGGTTGAAGACAGCAATAGAATCTAGTAGGGATTTAGGTTCAGGCACGCGGCACCCAGTCACCCTATTCTCCACTCAAGCCTGAGTGGGGTATTGCTCACCCGGATAGATCCCTCTCACAGTTCTAGCAGCCGGAGTGAAACACGAACATGACACTTAGTTTAAGTCCCCTTCACGGACAAGTTCAGGAGACCCTTTGCCACAGAATCCTTCAGTTCCTGAATTTAGAACTTCCTAATGCCTGTAGATTATTAGAGACCATAGGTGCCAAAGGGGCACACTACAGGAGCTATCTTGCAACTCACGAATCCTTCCCTCTGAGAGGCAACCAGGCCTCCCCGAGACCGTGACTTCCTTCACCGATCCATCGGACAGGTCCTCCCCCGTTTTCCTCTGTTTCAGAGCGGGCCACCCTCCCTTGGGTTCCCTGGGACTCCAGTGGTTGGTTTTGTAGACCCAGTTGAAGCTACTGGGCCTACCTGGAACTCTGTAGCCTCGGGCTAAATGTGCCCGAGACTCCTCAACCAGTTCACGCACCCCCCAGCCAGCAGGGCCAAAGGGCGCGACTTTGCCACCAGGGGTCTTCCTTGGAATCCCCCCCGGCACACCACCCCTGATCATGGCATCTGCCCTTTATGTACCCTCTCCTGGCATGCACAGCAGGCAGAACCCGCCCACCGCACAGTATCCGCGAGAGGACACCCAATCATACCGCAACGCCACCTGTGGTTCTTCCCAAGACCTGGGCAACAGCGTCACCTGCAGGTCAAGGGGAACTATACTCCAGGCAACATTACAGCAGAGCAGAGTCCATACTAAGCAAAATTGAAGAACCTGAGCTAAACTATTGCTCAGGCTATCCTTAAATTTAAAGCATAGCGACCCCAATTTTGGGGGTCCGCTACATTTGGACAGATGTTCTAACTATTCCAAAACAAAAATGCTGTTTGCTTTTACAAATGCTTTTAGCTAACATCAAAAATTAACTTTACGCTACCTAAAACTTTTCAAAACCCTAAATGTAACACTCAACAGTTTACCCCCCCCCCCCCCCATACTAAAAGTTTAACTGAACTCAAATAGTGAAGATTTGGTATTATAAGAATCATAAGTAGAAAAGTCATACCCTGAAACATGTACCTATTCTGGAATTCCTTCTGATAAATAGCACTTCCTGGTATGAGAGTGCCTAGGCACTCCTGTACCTACAGCCTCAAAGCTTCTTAGCTGTACAGTGCAGTGTGAGCGTACAGTAGTTGCCCTCCTTGTTTTTTTAGTTTAACACATTAAACACAATAAAATCAATATTTCCCAGTAAACCATTTGTTAACGTTCTGGCCCACGCACTTGCAGTATACAACTTTAAATGTTGCTGGATCCTGCTCTCTCTTGCTGCTTGCCTGAACTTCCAGTTCTCTTCCCAGGAAAGAGTTAAAAGTGGACAGTGCAGTCTTGAGTCAGGCTGTTAGCTTGTAGAGGAGAGGGTCTGTGTATTTTAATTGATGATCACAGTGTAGAGAGACACAATTCGGATCCATGCATGCAATGGTGGTTCTATTGAATGCTGCAAGACAAGAGAGCCACCCTGGAACAGTAAAGCCGGGTCAAACTAGAAAACAGGCAAGAATCAAAAGAAAAAGAAGCTGTAAACTCAGTAAGTGAAAGTGCATATAAACTGAGGATTTAATATCACTTTATGGCACTGCTACTAGCCTCAGGTGGTTTGGAATAAGATTAAGTGATGTCACTAATGTGCTGCTTATTGTTGTTCTTGCTGAAGGCTTGGATACTGTATAGGGAAACAAAAGCCCAAGATGACTGCCTCCATCCAGAGACACAGTACAGAACAAGGTGTAGTAAGTCAGTAGTGGGGAAGGATCAGCTGCAGGAAGACCACAGGCAAAAGAGGTGACTGCTCCTTGGCCCCCTTTTTATAGGCACAGCTTTTTGTAGCTAAAGGACCAGAGGTGTTTTCAGAATTTTGCACTGCGCTGCTTTAACTGTAAATTGTGCGGACATGCAATGTTGTACCCAAACGAAATTTGCGTCCGTTTCTTCCCACAAATAGAGCTTTCTTTTAATGGTATTTGATTGCCTCTGCGATTTTTATTTTTTGCGAAATAAACGGAAAAAGACTGAAAATTTTGAAAAAAAATTATATTTTCTACTTTTTGTTATAAGAAAAATCGAATAAACTCAATTTTAGTCATACATTTAGGCCAAAATGTATTCACCCACATGTCTTTAGTAAAAAAAAATTCAATAAGCGTATATTTATTGGTTTGCACAAAAGTTATAGCGTCTACAAACTAGGGTACATTTTCTGGAATTTACACAGCTTTTAATTTATGACTGCCTATCTCACTTCTTGAGGTGCTAAAATGGCAGGGCAGTACAAAACCCCCCCCCCAAATGACCCCATTTTGGAAAGTAGACATCCCAAGGAAATTGCTGAGAGGCATGTTGAGCCCATTGAATATTTTTTTTTTTTGTCTCAAGTGATTGAATAATGACTAAAAAAAAAAAAAATTACAAAAAGTTGTCACTAAATGATATATTGCTCACACATGCCATGGTTATATGTGGAATTGCACCCCAAAATACATTTTGCTGCTTCTCCTGAGTACGGGGATACCACATGTGTGGGACTTTTTGGGAGCCTAGCCGCGTACGGGCCCCCGAAAACCAAGCACCACTTTCAGGATTTCTAAGGGCGCAAATTTTTGATTTCACTCCTCACTACCTATCACAGTTTCGAAGGCCATAAAATGCCAAAATAGCACAAAACCCCCCCCAAATGACCCCATTTTAGAAAGTAGACACCCCAAGGAAATTGCTGAGAGGCATGTTGAGCCCATTGAATATATTTTTTTTTGTCCCAAGTGATTGAATAATGACAAAAAAAAAAAAATACAAAAAGTTGTCACTAAATGATATATTGCTCACACATGCCATGGTTATATGTGAAATTGCACCCCAAAATACATTTTGCTGCTTCTCCTGAGTACGGGGATACCACATGTGTGGGACTTTTTAGGAGCCTAGCTGCGTACGGGACCCCGAAAACCAAGCACCGCCTTCAGGATTTCTAAGGGCACACATTTTTGATTTCACTCCGCACTACCTATCACAGTTTTGAAGGCCATAAAATGCCAAAATAGCACAAAATCCCCCCAAATGACCCCATTTTGGAAAGTAGACACCCCAAGCTATTTGCTGAGAGGCATGGTGAGTATTTTACAGCTCTCATTTGTTTTTGAAAATTAAGAAAGAAAATATATATTTTTTTTTTTTTTCAATTTTCAAAACTTTGTGACAAAAAGCGAGATCTGCAAAATACTCACCATACCTCTCAGAAAATAGCTTGGGGTGTCTACTTTCCAAAATGGGGTCATTTGGGGGGGTTTTGTGCCATCTGGGCATTCCATGGCCTCCAAAACTGTGATAGGCAGTGAGGGGTGAAATCAAAAATTTACACCCTTAGAAAGCCTGAAGGCGGTGCTTGGATTTGGGGTCCCGTACGCGGCTAGGCTCCCAAAAAGTCTCACACATGTGGTATCCCCATACTCAGGAGAATCAACAGAATGTATTTTGGGGTGTAATTCCACATATGCCCATGGCATGTTTGAGCAATATATCATTTAGTGACAACTTTGTGCAAAAAAAAAAAAAAAAAAAAATTAATTGTCTTTTTTCCGCAACTTGTGTCAACATATAAAATATTCAATGGACTCGACATGCCTCTCAGTATATAGCTTAGGGTGTCTACTTTCCAAAATGGGGTCATTTGGGAGGGGTTTGAACTGTCCTGGCATTTTATACACAACATTAGGAAGCTTACATCCACTCTTCTAACCACTTGAAGACAAAGCCCTTTCTGACACTTTTTGTTTACATGAAAACATTTTTTTTTTTTTTGCAAGAAAATTATGTCGAACCCCCAAACATTATATATTTTTTTAAAGCAAAGGCCCTATAGATTAAAATGGTGGGTGTTGCATTTTTGTTTTCCACACAGTATTTGCGCAGCGATTTTTCAAACGCATTTTTTTGGGAAAAAAATACACTTTTTTTAATTTTAATGCACTAAAACACACTATATTGCCCAAATGTTTGATGTAATAAAAAATATGATCTTAGGCCGAGTACATAGATACCAAACACGACATGCTTTAAAATTTCGCACAAACGCGCATTGGCGACAAACTACATACATTTTTAAAAGCCTTTAAAAGCTTTTACAGGTTACCACGTTAGATTTACAGAGGAGGTCTACTGCTAAAATGACTGCCCTCGATCTGACCTTCACGGTGATACCTCACATGTATGGTGCAATTGCTGTTTACATATGACGCCAGACCGACGCTTGTGTTCGTCATTGCGCAAGAGCAGGGCAGGATAGGGGTGCTTTTTTTTTATTTTTTATTATTAATTTTGCTTTTTTCTTTTATTCTTAAACTGTTCCTTCCATATTTATTTATTTTTTATCATTTTTATTGTTATCTCAGGGAATGTAAATATCCCTTATGATAGCAATAGGTAGTGACAGGTACTCTTTTTTTTGAAAAAACTGGGGTCTATTAGACCCTAGATCTTTCCTCTGCCCTCAAAGCATCTGACCACACCAAGATCGGTGTGATAAAATGCTTTCCCAATTTCCCAATGGCGCTTTTTATATCCGGGGGGCATTCCCTCCCACTGCTTGTAAAAGCAGTCCAGGGGCTAATTAGCCACTAGGATTGCTTTTACATGAAAGCCAGCCGCTGGCTGAAAAGAATGATACCAAGATGATACCTAAACCCACAGGCATCAATCTGGTATAACCATTCAAAGTCCAGCAAACATACCAGTACGTTGCTGGTCCTTGTTGGACATGTATTGTAATCTTTTTTTTCATGCAGCCTATTGGCTGAACGAAAAAAGAGATTGATCGGTGGGTATGCCCACCATTAGAATACCTCCCTTCATTCACCCACTTCTAATGATGGGCATACATGCACCATTTATATATGCCGAAGCATGGGGGCATCCTCCCGCAAAAGTTATGCCGCACACACATGGTCGGACTTTTCCATGGGCAAGCCTCCATCGGAATTTCGACCGTATGTACGCGGCATTAGGAGCAAAATCGCTCCTCCGCTCCTCCGCCCCTGATGCCCCAATGCTTCGGCATATATGCTTTTTTTTTTTAACTGTGGTGGTGAAATCACCTCCTACAGCACTGGAGTCGCAGGGATCAGGCCTGTCTCTGCGAACGCTGCAGTTATGTGTGTTGTGTTTTGTAAGTGACAGTGATCGATCGATACTGCACTTGGGTGGCCTGGGCTGGACGGAGGGGCAAAACGCAGGTGCTAGCAGGTATCTGGGCTGATCCCACTAACACTGCGTTTTTGGGAACCCTAAATTGCTGGGGACGCTAGTATAGATCTGATCAGATCAGATATTGATCTGTTCAGATACTATACCACTAAGGGAGGTGTATGCTTCACGCGTGGGTGTTAGCGTTTCTGGCACTAACCTGATGCTGCCTGGGTCAACGCAGACCCTCTCTGAGGCTAAAACCTAATTGATATCACCCGCCGGGCGATCAGGGGGTTAAACCTTAATTGGGTTATATACGGCGGGTGCCCTGACACTATAAAAAGCAAACTAACCAACCAGTGTCACCCGTAACACTTATATGGTGATCACTGGTGAAAGGGTTAACTAGGGGCAACCAGGGGGTTAAACCTTTATTAGGTAATATATGGGGGTACCCGACGCTATAAAACCTGCGGCGAACCTAAAAAAAATAACTGGCTACCTATCGGCATCACCGACACTAAGACAGCGATCAGAAAAACGATCGCTTAGTGACACTGGCAAAAGGGGGTGAAAGGGTTACCTGGGGGGGCGATCAAGGGGTTAAACCTTTATTAGGTAATATATGGGGGTACCCGACACTATAAAAACCTGCGGCGAACCTAAAAAAAATAACTGGCTACCTATCGGCATCACCGACACTAAGACAGCGATCAGAAAAACGATCGCTTAGTGACAGCGGTGCTAGGGGGTGAAAGGGTTACCTCGGGGGGTGATCAAGGGGTTAAACCTTTATTGGGTAATATATAGGGGTACCCGACGCTATAAAAACCTGCGGCGAACCTAAAAAAAATAACTGGCTACCTATCGGCATCACCGACACTAAGACAGCGATCAGAAAAACGATCGCTTAGTGACACTGGCAAAATGGGGTGAAAGGGTTACCTGGGGGGGCGATCAAGGGGTTAAACCTTTATTAGGTAATATATGGGGGTACCCGACGCTATAAAAACCTGCGGCGCACAAAAAAAAATAACTGGCTACCTATCGGCATCACCGACACTAAAACAGCGATCAGAAAAACGATCGCTTAGTGACGGCGGTGCTAGGGGGTGAAAGGGTTACCTGGGGGGCGTTTAAGGGGTTAAACCTTTATTAGGGGGGGTTAGAGGGCTACACTGGACCTAAAACTAACTGCCCTGACACTTTTACAGTCACAAATGTCACTGATTGCAGTGATCAGTAAATAAATGGTCACTGCAATCAGTGACACTGTGACTGGGGGGTGATCTGGGGGTGTCTGGGGGGGCCTGGGGGGCGATTTATGTACCTATGTGTGCTGGTGTTAGTGTAGTGTTTGTGCACTAACCTGTGTGTCTTCTCTCATGCGGCGCTCGGTATGTGAGCGCCCCATGAGGGATGACATCACTTCCTCCATCCTGTGTAAACATTACACAGGCAGAGAAAGCATTTGATTCGCCGGGAGCGATCGCGAGGGGGTGGCCAGAATCGAATGGCGGCCCCCTCATCACGGATCGCTCCCGAAGCGATCCCGGCCGCTCACTGTACCGGAGGGGGGTCCGATTGGACCCCCCACCCATACGAAGGCAGGCACGTACAGGTACGTGATTGTGCCTGTCCGTGCCATTCTGCCAACGTATATTTACAGTGGACGGTCGTTAAGTGGTTAAAGTGAACCTTTTCATTCCCCATACCATACATATGAACATAATTATAATCTGTTCCACCAGCTGTTTCAAATGCACATCTTCTGTATCCAAAATATGTAGTATAAAGAAGAATTCCAGGTATTCCATTTTTTACATAGTTACATTGGTCCAGCTTGAACAAATGTAACTATGCATATACTATAACTGTGAGATCCCTCCAAGCAAAGAAACATTGGTCGAGTCCATCAGAAAATGCAATTACCAATGACTTTTACAATCTATATTGTTTTCATTTTTCATTTAATGTATATCACCATCAGCACCAGAGAAAAATAAATTATATATTGTATATCCCAATACAAGATTTTTACATAGCAAACAATTATTTATCTTATTACAATTAGGGATGGGCCCGGTGCTCGATTCGAACCCATGTTCGAATCGAGCACCGGGCGTTCGCTCGCTCGTCGAGCCCAGAACTATTTGGGCCGTTCGCATCACATTCGTGTGATGCGAGCGGCCCCGCAATGCATTGCGGCCGGCGCGGCCGGCGCAGTGCATTGCTGGCTGATGATTGGCCAAGCATGCACTGTGACCCCGCATGCTTGGCCAATCACAGCGCCCGAAACTCGGAGAGCAATAATTGGCTACAGGCAGGACGCCTGTAGCCAATTACAGCTCAGGGGCTTTAGTACATGCCCCACCATTTAAAAGGCCGCCACGCCATCGGCCCCGGTCACATGAGTTCCGGCTTTAGGAGAGATCAGTCTGCTGATTCTGTCTTTGCTTGATACTGAAAGATTTGCTCTTCTTTGCTAAACCATTGGCTATTTCTTTGCTAAACCATTGCTACCTAAGTCATTGATCGTTCATTGCTGCTGATTGCACAGTTAGCGTGTTATTAGCTGCTGCTGGGGATTAGTCTGGTGCGTGCTTACTGTTAGTACAGTATTGCAGTAGTACCAACCGCAGTGCTGTTAGCACAGCATTGCACCCCAACAGCACCCATAGGACTTCTAGTGTGTTAGTGGCAGCAAACAGAGCTCCTATATTTTCTTCTCAGCAGCACCCATAGGACTTCTAGTGTGTTAGTGGCAGCAAACAGAGCTCCTATATTTTCTTCTCAGCAGCACCCATAGGACTTCTAGTGTGTTAGTGGCATCACACAGAGCTCCTATATTTTCTTCTCAGCAGCACCCATAGGACTTCTAGTGTGTTAGTGGCAGCAAACAGAGCTCCTATATTTTCTTCTCAGCAGCACCCATAGGACTTCTAGTGTGTTAGTGGCAGCAAACAGAGCTCCTATATTTTCTTCTCAGCAGCACCCATAGGACTTCTAGTGTGTTAGTGGCATCACACAGAGCTCCTATATTTTCTTCTCAGCAGCACCCATAGGACTTCTAGTGTGTTAGTGGCAGCAAACAGAGCTCCTATATTTTCTTCTCAGCAGCACCCATAGGACTTCTAATGTGTTAGTGGCATCACACAGAGTTCCTATATTTTCTTCTCAGCAGCACCCATAGGACTTCTAGTGTGTTAGTGGCATCACACAGAGCTCCTATATTTTCTTCTCAGCAGCACCCATAGGACTTCTAGTGTGTTAGTGGCAGCAAACAGAGCTCCTATATTTTCTTCTCAGCAGCACCCATAGGACTTCTAATGTGTTAGTGGCATCACACAGAGTTCCTATATTTTCATCTCAGAAGCACCCATAGGACTTCTAGTGTGTTAGTGGCATCACACAGAGCTCCTATATTTTCTTCTCAGAAGCACCCATAGGACTTCTAGTGTGTTAGTGGCAGCAAACAGAGCTCCTATATTTTCTTCTTAGCAGCACCCATAGGACTTCTAATGTGTTAGTGGCATCACACAGAGTTCCTATATTTTCATCTCAGAAGCACCCATAGGACTTCTAGTGTGTTAGTGGCATCACACAGAGCTCCTATATTTTCTTCTCAGAAGCACCCATAGGACTTCTAGTGTGTTAGTGGCATCACACAGAGCTCCTATATTTTCTTCTCAGCAGCACCCATAGGACTTCTAGTGTGTTAGTGGCATCACGCAGAGCTCCTATATTTTCATCTCAGAAGCACCCATAGGACTTCTAGTGTGTTAGTGGCATCACACAGAGCTCCTATATTTTCTTCTCAGCAGCACCCATAGGACTTCTAGTGTGTTAGTGGCAGCAAACAGAGCTCCTATATTTTCTTCTCAGCAGCACCCATAGGACTTCTAGTGTGTTAGTGGCATCACACAGAGCTCCTATATTTTCTTCTCAGCAGCACCCATAGGACTTCTAGTGTGTTAGTGGCAGCAAACAGAGCTCCTATATTTTCTTCTCAGCAGCACCCATAGGACTTCTAGTGTGTTAGTGGCATCACACAGAGCTCCTATATTTTCATCTCAGAAGCACCCATAGGACTTCTAGTGTGTTAGTGGCATCACACAGAGCTCCTATATTTTCTTCTCAGCAGCACCCATAGGACTTCTAGTGTGTTAGTGGCAGCAAACAGAGCTCCTATATTTTCATCTCAGAAGCACCCATAGGACTTCTAGTGTGTTAGTGGCATCACACAGAGCTCCTATATTTTCATCTCAGAAGCACCCATAGGACTTCTAGTGTGTTAGTGGCATCACACATAGCTCCTATATTTTCTTCTCAGCAGCACCCATAGGACTTCTAGTGTGTTAGTGGCATCACACAGAGCTCCTATATTTTCTTCTCAGCAGCACCCATAGGACTTCTAGTGTGTTAGTGGCAGCAAACAGAGCTCCTATATTTTCATCTCAGAAGCACCCATAGGACTTCTAGTGTGTTAGTGGCATCACACAGAGCTCCTATATTTTCTTCTCAGCAGCACCCATAGGACTTCTAGTGTGTTAGTGGCAGCAAACAGAGCTCCTATATTTTCTTCTCAGCAGCACCCATAGGACTTCTAGTGTGTTAGTGGCATCACACAGAGTTCCTATATTTTCATCTCAGAAGCACCCATAGGACTTCTAGTGTGTTAGTGGCATCACACAGAGCTCCTATATTTTCTTCTCAGCAGCACCCATAGGACTTCTAGTGTGTTAGTGGCATCACACAGAGCTCCTATATTTTCATCTCAGAAGCACCCATAGGACTTCTAGTGTGTTAGTGGCATCACACAGAGCTCCTATATTTTCTTCTCAGCAGCACCCATAGGACTTCTAGTGTGTTAGTGGCAGCAAACAGAGCTCCTATATTTTCTTCTCAGCAGCACCCATAGGACTTCTAGTGTGTTAGTGGCATCACACAGAGCTCCTATATTTTCTTCTCAGCAGCACCCATAGGACTTCTAGTGTGTTAGTGGCAGCAAACAGAGCTCCTATATTTTCTTCTCAGCAGCACCCATAGGACTTCTAGTGTGTTAGTGGCATCACACAGAGCTCCTATATTTTCATCTCAGAAGCACCCATAGGACTTCTAGTGTGTTAGTGGCATCACACAGAGCTCCTATATTTTCTTCTCAGCAGCACCCATAGGACTTCTAGTGTGTTAGTGGCAGCAAACAGAGCTCCTATATTTTCTTCTCAGCAGCACCCATAGGACTTCTAGTGTGTTAGTGGCATCACACAGAGCTCCTATATTTTCATCTCAGAAGCACCCATAGGACTTCTAGTGTGTTAGTGGCATCACACAGAGCTCCTATATTTTCTTCTCAGCAGCACCCATAGGACTTCTAGTGTGTTAGTGGCAGCAAACAGAGCTCCTATATTTTCTTCTCAGAAGCACCCATAGGACTTCTAGTGTGTTAGTGGTATCACACAGAGTTCCTATATTTTCATCTCAGAAGCACCCATAGGACTTCTAGTGTGTTAGTGGCATCACACAGAGCTCCTATATTTTCTTCTCAGCAGCACCCATAGGACTTCTAGTGTGTTAGTGGCATCACACAGAGCTCCTATATTTTCATCTCAGAAGCACCCATAGGACTTCTAGTGTGTTAGTGGCAGCAAACAGAGCTCCTATATTTTCTTGTCAGCAGCACACATAGTACCTATAGTGTGTTAGTGTCAGCACCCATAGGACCTACAGTGTGTTGTGAGCACACATAGGAGTTCTATTTTTTATACTATATACACTACCGACTACAATGGCTGGAAGACCGCCAAGGAGAGGCAGAGCGTGCCGAGGCAAGAACACAGGGCAGGCAGGCTCTGTTTCTAGAGACAACAGTGCTGGCCGTGGACGTGGTCGTGCATCGTCATCAGCACGTGGCCATGGGACACGCTTGTCTTTGTTTTCGGCAGCTGGACATGTGGAGCCGCATCATGCCGAAGGCTTGGTAGAATGGATGACCAAGCCCTCCTCATCCTCCTCATCCTCTCTCACCCAGGCTCAGGGTACTGGCAGAGCAGCTGCCAACGCGTACTCAATGGCATCATCAGCCACCCCTTCCCTAGACCCACCATGTCCTCCTGAGGAGTCCCCCGAACTGTTTGAGCACAGTGTTGGGTACATGCTCCAGGAGGATGCCCAACGATTCGAAGGCTCGGATGATGATACCCAGCTTGAGGAAGTCAGTAGTGTGCGCGCAGAGAGAGGGGATGCTGAAGGACAGCAATCTGGCAGTAGTGTTCCACCAGCTGCAGCTTACTGCCAGGTTTGCTCTAGTGGTGAAGAGGGAGGGGATGATGAGGTCACTGACTCCACATGGGTGCCTGAAGGGAGAGAGGAGGAGGAGGAGGAGGATGCAGCGTCACATGTCCAACGAGGCAGGATGCCCCCTGGAGGCCAGCTAGAGGCCAGCACAGCAACTGTACCACACCGCAGAGCTCCGCCTGTGCAGGGCGCTGCCTCTGCACGTTATCACAAAAGTTCTTTGGTGTGGGCATTTTTTGAGACGAGTGCATCAGATCGCACCACTGCTATTTGCAATATTTGTCTCAAGCGTATCTCGCGTGGCCAAAACATCAGCCGCTTGGGCACCACAAGCATGAGCAGACATATGTCGACCTGCCATGCAGCTCGTTGGCAAGCACACATAAAAGACCCACACCAAAGAACAAAGCGGACCTCTCCTTGCTCCTCATCAGCTGGGATCTCCATCCCCACTATATCTTCAGTCCTCTCTGAAAGCTGCTCTGAGAGGACTGAAGGTGTAGAATTAGGTGTGTCACAACCAAGTACTTGCAGTACACCGACGTCCGATTGTAGCAGGCAAATTTCCCTGCCCCAGCTGCTGGACCGTCGAAAGAAGTATACTCCCAGCCATCCACATGCCCAGCGGTTGAATGCTAGCTTGGCTAAATTGCTAGCACTTCAACTGCTGCCTTTTCAGTTGATAGACTCGGCCCCCTTCCGTGAGTTTGTTCAATGTGCGGTTCCTCAGTGGCAGGTTCCCAAACGCCACTTTTTCTCACGGAAGGCGATTCCGTCTCTCTACTGGCATGTGGAAGGCAATGTCCATGCCTCGCTGGACAGGGCGGTCAGCGGTAAGGTGCATATTACCGCTGACTCATGGTCCAGCAGGCATGGACAGGGACGTTATCTTTCTTTCACGGCCCATTGGGTCACTCTATTGGCAGCTGGGAGGGATGCAGGACAAGGTGCAGTAGTGTTGGAGGTTGTTCCGCCACCACGCCTCCAAAATGCTACTACTGGTTGTGACACACCTCTCTCCTCCACCCCCTCCTCTTCTTCTTCCTCCATGTCCTCTTCGAGTGCTCTGTCCTCGGAACCAGCGGTGCTCCGTAGGCGTACAAGGGGCTACGCGAGTACGCAGGCAAAAAGATGCCATGCCGTGCTTGCGCTGGTGTGTTTGGGGGACAGGAGCCACACTGGGCCAGAGGTTCTGGCAGCTCTGCAGGGGCAGGCCGAGAGGTGGTTGACGCCACGCCAGCTTAAGCCAGGAATGGTTGTTTCTGATAATGGCACCAACCTCCTCTCCGCCCTGCGACAGGGGCAGCTCACCCATGTGCCCTGTATGGCTCACGTCCTCAACCTGGTGGTGCAGCGGTTCTTGGGCAGGTTCCCAGGCTTACAGGATGTCCTGAGGCAGGCCAGGAAAGTCTGTGTGCATTTCCGCCGATCTTATAATGCCAGTGCTCGGCTGACTGAGCTGCAAAAGGAGCTGAACCTGCCCAAGAACCGCCTAATATGTGACATGCCCACCAGGTGGAACTCAACGTTGGCCATGCTGCAGCGACTGCACACGCAGCAGAGGGCCATCAATGAGTACCTTTGCGACTACGGCACCAGGACAGGGTCAGGGGAGCTTGGCTTTTTTTCCCCACGCCAGTGGAGCATGATCAGGGATGCATGCACTGTCCTCTCACCATTTGAGGAGGCCACGAGGATGGTGAGCAGTGACAGTGCATGCATCAGTGACACTGTACCTCTTGTCCACCTGTTGGAGCATACGCTGCGTGGGATAATGGACAGGGCACTTGAGGCAGAACAGAGGCAGGAAGAGGAGGACTTCCTTGTCTCTCAAGGCCCCCTTTATCCAGACAATGTTCCTTCTGTCCCACCCATCACACAGGAAGAGAAGGAGGAGGAGGAGGGGGAGGAGGATTGTGTGAGCATGGAGGTGGAGCCTGGCACTCAGCATCAGCAGCAGCAGTCTTTTAGGGATGATGTACAGTCCCAACAAACCAGTGGACTTGTACGTGGCTGGGAGGAGGTGGCTGGCGATCATGTCATCCTCAGTGACCCAGAAGACTCCGGACCGAATGCCTCAGCTAACCTACGCTGCATGGCCTCCCTGATCCTGCAAAGCCTGCGGAAGGATCCTCGTGTTCTTCGGATCAAGGAGAGTGACCATTACTGGCTGGCCACTCTCCTTGATCCACGGTACAAGGGTAAGGTTGCGGACCTTATCTTGCCGTCGCAGAGGGAGCAGAGGATGAGACATCTCAGGGAGGCCTTGCAGAAAGGTCTGTGCAACGCGTTCCCAGAAACTGGGAGGTTACAAACTCCTGGTCCTGGACGACGAGTTGCTGAGGCTTCGGTCAGTAGCAGAAGGAGCGGTGGGGAAGGTGGACGTCTGACCGATGCGTTCAGACAATTTTTTAGTCCGCAGCCCCAAGGTATGATCGGTTCCAGCAACCATCGCCAGCGTCTGATATACATGGTGCAGGAATACCTAGGGGCAAGGTCAGACTTGGACACCTTTCCCACCGAAAATCCTCTGGCTTACTGGGTCCTGAGGATGGATCACTGGCCAGAGCTTGCACAGTATGCAATTGAGCTACTGGCCTGTCCTGCATCCAGCGTTCTTTCCGAACGCACATTCAGTGCTGCTGGAGGATTTGTCACCGATCATAGGGTGCGCCTGTCCACCGACTCGGTTGATCGACTGACCTTCATAAAAATGAATCAGTCTTGGATCACCACCAGCTACCAGACACCTGAAGCGGATATAACGGAATAATTTATAATGTCACATCCCTTCAAGACTGCCTATGCTGATGCTGAGTGACTGTCCTGTTATGTTCACTGACTATCCTCTTCCTCCTCCTCAATGATCCATGCCACCACACCAGTGCCTAAGGCACAATTTTTCAGCCCCTGTATAACAGGGGCGTGTAATTACAATTTTTTAAAAAGATGCTTCGCAACAGGTGTGACTGCTGTGCTCAGAGTACAGTATCTGTGAGGGGTTGCAGTGTTGTGGCACCAGCACCAGTGCCTAAGGCACAATTTTTCAGCCCCTGTTGGGGCGTGTAATTACAATTTTTAGGCAATGCTTTGCAACAGGTCTCATTGCTGTGCTCAGAGTACAGTATCTGTGAGGGGTTGCAGTGTTGTGGCACCAGCACCAGTGCCTAAGGCACAATTTTTCAGCCCCTGTATAACAGGGGCGTGTAATTACAATTTTTTAAAAAGATGCTTCGCAACAGGTGTGACTGCTGTGCTCCAAGTACAGTATCTGTGAGGGGTTGCAGTGTTGTGGCACCAGCACCAATGCCTAAGGCACAATTTTTCAGCCCCTGTTTAACAGGGGCGTGTAATTACAAATCTTGATCTAATAGTTCACAGCAGGGCCCATTCCTGCGCCCACCAAGAGTAACTATGAGGGCCTACAGTCTTGTGGCAACACCGTCCACCACCACCACCACCACCAAAGGCCCAATTTTTCTGCCCTGTTCAACAGGTGCATGCAATTACAAATCTTGATCTAATAACTCACAGCAGGGCCCATTCCTGCACCCACCAAGAGTAACTGTGAGGGCTTACAGTCTTGTGGCAACACCGTCCACCACCACCACCACCACCACCAAAGGCCCAATTTTTCTGCCCGGTTCAACAGGTGCATGCAAGTACAAATCTTGATCTATTAACTCACAGCAGGGCCCATTCCTGTGCCCACCAGTCTTGTGGCTACACCAACATCTAATAGGGCAAATTTCTGCAGAGTATATACGGCAGGCCCCTACTTTCAAACATCCAACTTACAAACGACTCCTACTTGCAAACGGCAAGAGAAAACAGGAAGTGAGAGGAAATCTACCCCTAGGAAGGAAAATTCTATCCTGTTAGATTTAATTTGGGAAAAAGGTATCTCCTCTCTACTGATGCTTTATCACCAATCCTTGTTTCAATTAAAACCCCACTTTTCCAAAAACATTTGTCATTGGGACGGAAAGTGAGGTGACATGTTCTGAACAGATGTGCAAAGACAGCAAATGTTACAGGGGTGATAACCCCTCCCTATGTTCTCCAAAAAGCTTAAAAATTGATTATTTTGGGATGTAGCTACACTTCATAATGTACCTGTTCAGATTCTACTTAAGAACAAACCTACAGTCCATGTCTTGTTTGCACCACCTATATACTGCTGTTCAGAGTATATAGGGTTGTAGGTATAGGGTTTTATTTTGGGTGCGGGGTCCCCCTTAGTATCCATACAAGACCCAAAGGGGCTGGGGTGGGGGGGGGGGGTGATGGGGTAGCCATGCCATTTTTCTCAAGGATTTTCAGCCATATGGCGGCCAGGACAAGACATGACATTAAAGCCGCAAGTGGTTTTAAATGGCTTCTTTTTTTCCTTTACAAATGTCATTTTGTGCAAGGACAGTTCTAAACACGGGAAACACATGCCACTTCACAGGCATACTTTAGACACCCCCCAGGTACCATATTTAAAGGAAAATTTCACTTTTTTTTTTTTCACTTTATGCATCATTAAAATGACTGCTCCCGAAACAACTTTAGTTTTTAAAATTTCTTTTTGCATTGATATATGTCCCCTGGGGCAGGACCCGGGTCCCCAAACCTGTTTTATGACATTAACATGCATATTGGCCGTTGTAATTAGCAATTTTGATTTCGAACGTTCGCGTCCATTATAACGAATAGGGTTCGAAAATTCGCGCGAACTTTCGGTCCGTTCGAAGGTTCTGGTGCGAACCGAACCCGGGGGTGTTCGGCTCATCCCTAATTACAATATGAACATAGTTACTGTACTTTATCGTAGGTGAATTAAAGGGAAACTTCACTACATGTTGTTGGCTAGAGAGGGCCATAAGAACATAACATTTTGATAATAACAACCTTCATACCCTTCAATTAGGGGTCTATTTTTGCAATGATAGTATCAGCAGATGAGACTTTTCAGTCCAGTGACTTTGCCTAGGCTGAGATGATGTATTTAGTTTGCTGCAGGTTGGAGGCAGTGGTTCCTTCTCTATCCCAGTGAATGGACTTCAACATTATCGCTATGTAGTAGGGCACAAGGTGAGAGGCTGCTGCAGTGGCCTGATTTTTTTTCAGACATTTGTGAACACAGTCAAAAGCTGCACAGGCACCAGGATCGGTCCAGAAAGAAGATGCTAACCCTTGATGGTGCCTGAACAAAAATGGTGCCATCCTCATAGAAAGAAAAGTAGACTAAAGCATTGTCAGGGGGACAGGGGGACAATTGTGATCGATGTGGGAGGTAATAAAAAACCTGTTAGTGTTATAATTACTCATTACTAGTGGTTCTAAAGCCAAACAGGGTCTTACCTTAATGCATTACCTTTCACTATTTTTTTCCACCACCCTCCTCTCTAAATACTTACCTAAATCCTGTATTGATCCAATGCTGTTCCTATCTGCAGCAGCGCTTATTCTCTCTCCCCACTTTCTCGGGCACAGAGGCAGCAGCGGGAGGAATTGGCTACTGCTGCTGTCAATCAAATCCTGTGAGGAGGGAGTGGGATGGGCGGAGCCAAGCCACGCTGTGTGTGTCTATGAATGCAAACTGCCCGGTTTAGGAGCTTATCCCCAAGAGTTCCCCCATAGTAAGCAGCTTAAAATTACCAGTCGTTACAACCAAAGTATGCAGAATACCATCTCTGAATGTGCATCATATCGAACCTTGAAGCAGATGGGCTACAGCAGCAGAAGACCACACAGGGTGCCACCCCTGTCAACTAAGAACAGGAAACTAAGGCTACAAATTGCACATGCTCACTAAAATTGGACAATAGAAAGTCGGGAAAACGTTGCCTGGTCTGATTGGTCTCAATTTCAGCTGTGACATTCAGATGGTAGGGTCAGAATTTGGCATAAACAACATGAAAGCATGGATCCATCCTGCCTTGTATCAACGGTTCAGGCTGGTGGTGGTGGTGTAATGGTGTGGGGAATATTTTCTTGGCACACTTTGGGCCCCATAGTACCAATTAACCACTTAACGACCGCCCACCGCCGATTTACGTCGGCAGAATGGCACGGACAGGCAGAATCACGTAGATCTACGTGATCGCCTTTGTGCAGTTGGGGGGTCCATCCGGACCCCCCTTCACTGCAGTGAGCGGCCGTTAAGTGTTCGGGAGCGATCAGGCATGAGGGGGGGGGCGCTCGATTCCGCCCCCCCCTCGCGATCGCTCCCGGCCAATGAAAATGCTTCCTCCGCCATGTGATGTAAACAAGGCTGGAGGAAGTGATGTCATCTCCCTCGCCGCGGTCTTTCCGTTCCCGGCGCCGAGCAGAGAAGAAGCAGGTTAGTGCACCAACAGTCCACTGACACGTAGGTACACATAGGCACACAAATCACCCCCCAGTCACCCCCAGATCACCCCCCAGGTCACCCCAAAGCCCCCAATCACAGTGTCACTGATTGCAGTGATCATTTATTTTACTGATCACTGCATTTAGTGTCATCTGTGATTGTAAAAAGTTGCAGGGCAGTTAGGATTAGGCCCCTTTAGGTCCAGGGTAGCCCCCTAACCCCCCCCTAATAAAGGTTTAACCCCTTGATCACCCCCCAGGTAACCCTTTCACCCCCTAACTTCAGCGTCACTAAGCGATTGTTTTTCCGATCGCTGTATTCGTGTCGCTGGTGTTTTAGATAGGCAGTTATTTTTTTTTAGGTTCGCCGCAGGTTTTTATTAGTGTCAGGTACCCCCATATATTATTTTAACCCCCTGATTGCCCCTAGAGTTAACCCTTTCACCAGTGATCGCCGTATAAGCGTCACTGGTGTCACTGGTTAGCCAGTAAGTTATTTAGTTATTTAGGTTACCCGTCAGGTTTTTATATAGTGTCAGGTACCCCCATATTTAACCTAATAAAGGTTTTAACCCCCTGATTGCCCCTAGTTAACCCTTTCACCAGTGATCACCATATAAAGGTTACGGGTGACGCTGGTTGATTAGTTTGCTTTTTATAGCATCAGGGCACCCGCCGTATATAACCCAATAAAGGTTTAACCCCCCTGATCGCCCGGCGGGTGAGATCAATTAGGTTTTAGCGCCAGAGAGGGTCTGCGTCGCCCCAGGCAGTGTTAGGTTAGTGACAGTAACGCTAACACCCACGCGCAAAGCATACACCCCCCTTAGTGGTATAGTATCTGATCAGATCTGATCAGATCTATACTAGCATCCCCAGCGGTTTAGGGTTCCCAAAAACGCAGTGTTAGCGGGATCAGCCCAGATACCTGCTAGCGCCTGCGTTTAGCCCCTCCGCCCAGCCCAGCCCAGCCCACCCAAGTGCAGTATCGATCGATCACTGTCACTTACCAAACACAACACACATAACTGCAGCGTTCGCAGTGCTTGGTTTTTGGGGCCCTGTACGCGGCTAGGCTCCCAAAAAGTCCCACACATGTGGTATCCCCGTACTCAGGAAAAGCAGCAGAATGTATTTTGGGGTGCAATTCCACATATAACCATGGCATGTGTGAGCAATATATCATTTAGTGACAACTTTTTGTACATTTTTTTTTTTCTTTTTGTCATTATTCAATCATTTGGGACAAAAAAAAAAAATATTCAATGGGGTCAACATGCCTCTCAGCAAATAGCTTGGGGTGTCTACTTTCCAAAATGGGGTCATTTGGGGGGGTTTTGTGCCATCTTGGCATTTTATGGCCTTCAAAACTGTGATAGGTAGTGAGGAGTGAAATCAAAAATGTATGCCCTTAGAAACCTTGAAGGCGGTGCTTGGTTTTTGGGGTCCCGTACGCGGCTAGGCTCCCAAAAAGTCCCACACATGTGGTATCCCCGTACTCAGGAGAAGCAGCAGAATGTATTTTGGGGTGTAAATTCACATATGCCCATGGCATGTGTGAGCAATATATCATTTAGTGACAACTTTGTGCAAAAAAAAAAAGTTTGTCATATTCCCGCAACTTGTGGCAAAATATAAAATATTCCATGGACTGAACATGCCTCTCAGTAAATAGCTTGGGGTGTCTACTTTCCAAAATGGGGTCATTTGGGGGGGTTTTGTGCTATTTTGGCATTTTATGGCCTTCGAAACTGTGATAGGTAGTTCGGAGTGAAATCAAAAATTTGCGCCCTTAGAAATCCTGAAGGCGGTGCTTGGTTTCCGGGGTCCCGTACGTGGCTGGGCTCCTAAAAAGTCCCACACATGTGGTATCCCCGTACTCAGGAGAAGCAGCAGAATGTATTTTGGGGTGCAATTCCACATATAACCATGGCATGTGTGAGCAATATATAATTTAGTGACAACTTTTTGTAATTTTTTTTTTTTTTTTTTGTCATTATTCAATCACTTGGGACAAAAAAAAAAAATATTCAATGGGCTCAACATGCCTCTCAGCAATTTTCTTGGGGTGTCTACTTTCCAAAATGGGGTCATTTGGGGGGGTTTTGTACTGCCCTGCCATTTTAGCACCTCAAGAAATGAGATAGGCAGTCATAAATTTAAAGCTGTGTAAATTTCAGAAAATGTACCCTAGTTTGTAAACGCTATAACTTTTGCGTAAACCAATAAATATACCCTTTTTGACATTTTTTTTACTAAAGACATGTGGCTGAATACATTTTGGCCTAAATGTATGACTAAAATTGAGTTTATTCGATTTTTCTTATAACAAAAAGTAGAAAATATATTTTTTTTTCAAAATTTTCGTTCTTTTTCCATTTATATCGCAAAAAATAAAAATCGCAGAGGCAATCAAATACCATTAAAAGAAAGCTCTATTTGTGGGAAGAAAAGGACGCAAATTTCATTTGGGTACAACATTGCATGTCCGCACAATTTACAGTTAAAGCAGCGCAGTGCCGAATCCCAAAAACAGGCTTGGTCCTAATGGCCCGAAATGGTCCGGGGCTTAAGTGGTTAAGCATTGTTTAAATGCCATGGCCTACCTGAGTATTGTTGCTGACCATAACGTAATATGTAAAACCTTGTGAGCTGCTATGCTAATACAACAAAGCTGCCCGCACCTCCCACACTTCCTTCAAATATGAAAAAGAAAAAACTATGATAATAAATAAGTGCAGCACTAAACTAAATAGATATAGAACTATCCCTTAGGAATATAATAAATAAATAAATAATATGCAATGGTAAACAAAATAAAGTGCAATGTGCCAAATATTTCTCCACAGTGTCCTTATGTGAATCAAATAATAGTGAAAGCAACGTGCCAGTCCATTATGTGAACAGTAGAAACAATTACCGTATATACTCGAGTATAAGCCGAGTTTTTCAGCACATTATTTTGTGCTGAAAATGCCCCCCTCGGCTTATTCCCGAGTCACCTTTTTGCCCCTGATCTCCCGGAATTTGGGGACCAGGTATTGGCTCTGGACCCCAAACCTGGCACACATGTGGCCCCATGCTTCCTCTACAAGTGTGCAAAGTTTGTTGTCCGGGGGACCTACGGCCGGGTAGCAGCGATTTTTCAAAACCGGGCACCCCTTCCGTAGACTCCCATGTTAAACGTAAGTCTAGTCATGGACACAGTGAGGCATGGACACAGTGAGGCACAGTGAGGCATGGACACAGTGAGGCATGGACACAGTGAGGCATGGACAAAGTGAGGCATGGACACAGTGAGGCATGGGCACAGTGAGGCATGGGCACAGTGAGGCATGGGCACAGTGAGATATATGCACAGTGAGGCATGGATACAATGAGGCATGGGCACAGTGAGGCATGGGCACAGTGAGGCACAGTGAGGCATGCAGATGGACACCCTAGGCTTATACCCGAGTCAATAAGTTTTCCCAGTTTCTTGTGGTGAAATTAGGTGCCTTGGCTTATATTCGGGTCGGCTTATACTCGAGTATATACAGCGTTGAAACGATCTTTCCACAATCATCCACCTCTCTGTATATTCTCAAAATGCTTGTGCTCCCTCCACCGGTTGTGCCCACACCTTATAGACTTTATAAATGTGCCTTTGAAAAATGGTTAATCCCTGGAACTCTCCTCCTAGTATTGCTCTTTCTTAAAAGCTGTCTGTGAGCTTCAGTCACATTGATCACCTCTTAGTATTATGCCTCCTTAATGCTGCCCCTGAACTTCAATCACACCAACCACATGCACAGCAAACAGATCTTGCAATAGTGCTTTACCATTTTTTTAAAATGTATTCAAAAAACGTACAACATATAGGCACACACATGCTGTTAACATCTAACCCAGGTATGCAGTTTGGTATAAAACTGTGAAGCTCATTTGAAATATATTACTCTAGCTTAAAGGAGTCAGAGGTAGTTGCATTGGTGGAAGGGCTTCAGATTCGATTGGACCTCCTGCTTGTCACTTATTATTGCTGCCATGCTGTATAATTTTAAATTATGTAAACATGCTTTTTGGATTCCTCTTGTGGGTTAAACTGCTGTACATCTGTTCTGAACTGTTATACGATTCTCCATCAGCCTAGTCACTCAGTGCATTTATTTTCTACCCCCTGGGTGAAGGCATAATTACAGACTATTAACTATGTTCACTTGCCAAAGATGTTACATCATGTTGCATGTGTTAGGTTGACTTGACTTGATTTTAAATTCTCCCTTGTGAGTTTCAAAAACGAACTCATGGGTCCATTGCTGGAATAGATAATTCAAAAAACTTTATATAAAAATTGATTACGCTGTGGGCTTCTGATGTCATGTTCTTGCTTTTTACAGAAGTTCAGGAGCATGTTATCCAACTCAGTTTAGTCCATGTTTGCATACACATTTATATACAATTCATACGTAACTCTAAGCTTTCTAGGGTTTTAAAGTGTTGCAAAGAGAGAAGGGTTGAGACTTTGAGTAAGGCACATGAACGAAGCCAGATATGAAGTAAAAACCTTTATTTTGACAAATATACACAACTTGTAAGCAAATATACATCACATGGCATGTACATTACTACTGCCACTAGGGATGAGCTTCGTGTTCGAATCGAACATACGTTCGACTCGAACATCGGCTGTTCGATCGTTCGACGAAGATCGAACGATTTGGGCCGTTCGCGCCAAATTCGAGTGACGCGAACGGTCCACAATACACTGCGCCATCGCAGTGCAATCCCGGCGCTGTGATTGGCCAAGCATGCACTGTGACCCCGCATGCTTGGCCAATCACAGCGCCGGCAGCCAGGAGAGCCATAATTGGCCACAGGCAGGATGCCTGTGGCCAATTATAGCTCAGGGGGGTTTAGTACACGCCCAACACTATAAAAGGCCGCCAGCGCGGCGGCCTTGTGTAGTGTGTTGGCGTGCAGGGAAAGAGATACATAGGCAGGGACAGTGTGTTCTATGTTCTGTTTTATTTTCTCAGGCATCTGCAGGAGTTAGTGGCACAGTATACACCTGTATATCCGTCATTGCTGTTCTCAAATACAGCATCTGCAGGAGTTAGTGGCACAGTATACACCTGTATATCCGTCATTGATGTTCTCAAATACAGGCATCTGCAGGAGTTAGTGGCACAGTATAAACCTGTATATCCGTCATTGCTGTTCTCAAATACAGGCATCTGCAGGAGTTAGTGGCACAGTATACACCTGTATATCCGTCATTGCTGTTCTCAAATATAGCATCTGCAGGAGTTAGTGGCACAGTATGCACCTGTATATCCGTCATTGCTGTTCTCAAATACAGCATCTGCAGGAGTTAGTGGCACAGTATACACCTGTGTATCCGTCATTGCTGTTCTCAAATACAGCATCTGCAGGAGTAAGTGGGTGTTGTGTGCCACCAGCACAATATACACTACTCAATTGCTGGTTTTCTCATCTCCCTGCAGGCCATTACTATGTCTGGAAGGCCAACAAGGAGAGGCAGACAGTCACGAGCCAATAAAAGAGGGCAAGCAGGCTCTGTGTCTAAAGACAACAGTGCTGGTCGTGGACGCGGTGCATCGTCATCAGCACGTGGCCATGGGACAGGCTTGTCCTTATTTTCGGCAGCTGGATGTGTTGAGCCGCATCATGCCGAAGACTTGGTAGAGTGGATGACGAAGCCCTCCTCATCCTCCTCATCCTCTCTCACCCAGGCTCAGGGTACTGGCAAAGCAGCTGCCAAAGCGTCCTCAATGTCATCATCAGTCACTCCTTTCCTAGACCCACCGTGTCCTCCTAAGGAGTCCCTCGAACTGTTTGAGCACAGTGTTGGGTACATGCTCCAGGAGGATGTCCAGCGCTTCGAAGGGTCTGAAGATGATACCCAGCTAGAGGAAGGCAGTAGCGAGAGACCAGAGAGAGGGGATGCTCAAGAATGACACCAATCTGGCAGTCATGTTCCAGCAGCTGCAGCATACTGCCAGATTGGCTCCAGTGATGAGGAGGGAGGGGATGTAGAGGTCACTGGCTCCACATGGGTGCCTGATAGGAGAGAGGAGGAGGAGGAGGATGAGGAGGAGGCACATCTCCAACGAGGCAGGATGCCCTCCGGGGGCCAGCGTAAGGGCAGCACACCGACTGAATCACACCGCAGAGCTCCGCCTGTGCAAGGCGCTGCCTCTGCCCGTTATTCCAAAAGTTCTTTGGTGTGGGCCTTTTTTGAGTCGAGTGCATCAGATCGCACCGCTGCTGTTTGCAACATATGTCTGAAGCGTATCTCGCGTGGCCAAAACATCAGCCGCTTGGGCACCACATTCTTGACCAGACATATGTTGACCTGCCATGCAGCTCGTTGGCAAGCGTATCTTAAAGACCCACACCAAAGAACAAAGCGGACCTCTCCTTGCTCCTCATCAGCTGGGATCTCCAACCCTACTGTACCTTCAGTTCTCTCTGAAACCTGCACTGAGAGGAATGAAGGTGTAGAATTAGGTGTGTCACAGCCAAGTACTTGCGGGCACTCTGCTAGCAGTACACCGACGTCCGATTATAGCAGGCAAATTTCCCAGCCCTAGCTGCTGGACCGTCAAAAGAAGTTCACTCCCAGCCATCCACATGCCCAGCGGTTGAATGCTAGCTTGGCTAAATTGCTAGCACTTCAACTGCTGCCTTTTCAGTTGGTAGACTCGGCCCCCTTCCGTGAGTTTGTGCAATGTGCGGTTCCTCAGTGGCAGGTTCCCAAACGCCACTTTTTCTCACGGAAGGCGATTCCGGCTCTCTACCGGCATGTGGAAGGCAATGTCCATGCCTCGCTGGACAGGGCAGTGAGCGGTAAGGTGCATATTACCGCTGACTCATGGTCCAGCAGGCATGGACAGGGACGTTACCTTTCTTTCACGGCCCATTGGGGATGCAGGACAAGGTGAAGTAGTGTTGGAGGTTGTTCCGCCGCCACGCCTCCAAAATGCTACTACTGGTTGTGACACACCTCTCTCCTCCACCCCCTCCTCTTCTTCTTCCTCCATGGCCTCTTCCTGTGCTTTGTCCTCGGAACCAGCGGTGCTCCGTAGGCGTTCAAGGGGCTATGCAAGTACGCAGGCAAAAAGATGCCATGCCGTGCTTGCGCTGGTGTGTTTGGGGGACAGGAGCCACACTGGGGCAGAGGTTCTGTCTGCTCTGCAGGGGCAGGCCGAGAGGTGGTTGACGCCACGCCAGCTTAAGCTAGGAATGGTGGTTTGCGACAATGGCACCAACCTCCTCTCCGCCCTCCGACAGGGACAACTGACCCATGTGCCCTGTGTGGCTCAAGTCCTTAACCTGGTGGTGCAGCGGTTCTTGGGCAGGTACCCGGGCTTACAGGATGTCCTGAGGCAGGCCAGGAAAGTCTGTGTGCATTTCCGCAGATCATATAATGCCAGTGCTCGGCTGGCTGAGCTGCAAAAGGAGTTAAACCTGCCCAAGAACCGCCTTATATGTGACATGCCCACCAGGTGGAACTCAACGTTGGCCATGCTGCAGCGGCTGCACACGCAGCAGAGGGCCATCAATGAGTACCTGTGCGACTACGGCACCAGGACAGGGTCAGGGGAGCTCGGATTTTTTTCACCACGCCAGTGGGGCATGATCAGGGATGCATGCACTGTCCTGGCACCATTTGAGGAGGCCACGAGGATGGTAAGCAGTGACAGTGCACGCATCAGTGACACTGTACCTCTTGTCCACCTGTTGGAGCATACGCTGCATGGAATAATGGACAGGGCACTTGAGGCAGAACAGAGGCAGGAAGAGGAGGACTTCCTTGCCTCTTAAGGCCCCCTTTACCCAGACAGTGTTCCTTGTGTCCCACCCATCACACAGGAAGAGGACGAGGAGGAGAAGGAGGAGGAGGATTGTGTCAGCATGGAGGTGGAGCATGGTACTCAGCATCAACAGCAGCAGTCTTTTAGGGATGATTTACAATCCCAACAAACCCGTGGACTTGTACATGGCTGGGAGGAGGTGGCTGCGGATCATGTCGTCCTTAGTGACCCAGAGGACTCTGGACCGAATGCCTCAGCTAACCTACGCTGCATGGCCTCTCTGATCCTGCAAAGTCTGCGGAAGGATCCTCGTATTCTTTGGATCAAGGAGAGGGACCATTACTGGCTGGCCACTCTCCTTGATCCACGGTACAAGGGTAAGGTTGCGGACCTTATCTTGCCGTCGCAGAGGGAGCAGAGGATGAGACAAGGCCTTGCAGAAAAGTCTGTGCAACGCGTTCCCAGAGACTGGGAGGTTACAAACTCCTGGTCCTGGACAACGAGTTGCTGAGGCTTCGGTCAGTAGCAGAAGGAGCGGTGGAGAAGGTGGCAGTCTGACCGATGCGTTCAGACATTTTTTTAGTCCGCAGCCCCAAGGTATGATCGGTTCCAGCAACCATCGCCAGCGTCTGATTTACATGGTGCAGGAATACCTAGGGGCAAGGTCAGACTTGGACACCTTTCCCACCGAAAATCCTCTGGCTTACTGGGTCTTGAGGATGGATCACTGGCCAGAGCTTGCACAGTATGCAATTGAGCTACTGGCCTGTCCTGCATCCAGCGTTCTTTGGAGGCTTTGTCACGGATCACAGGGTGCGCCTGTCCACCGACTCGGTTGATCGACTGACCTTCATAAAGACGAACCAGTCTTGGATCACCACCAGCTACCAAGCACCTGAAGCTGATATAACAGAATAATTTATTTTCAAATGTCACATCCCTTCAAGACTGATGCTGATGCTGAGTGACTGTCCTGTTATGTTGACTGACTATCCTCCTCCTCCTCAATGATCCGATTCTTGATGATAGCTTGGAAGAACTTTTTTGTTTCTGGGTGCCGTCACCAGTGGCTAAGGCCCAATTTTTCAGCCCCTGTTTAACAGGGGCATGTAATTACAATTTTTGATGCAATGCTTTGCAGCAGGGCTCATTCCTGCACTCCAACTAGAGTATCTGGGAGAGGTTGCAGTGTCTTGGCACCAGCACCAGTGCCTATGGCCCAATTTTTCAGCCCCTGTTTAACAGGGGCGTGTAATTACAATTTTTGATGCAATACTTTGCAACAGGGCTCATTGCTGTGCTCCAAGTACAGTATCTGTGAGGGGTTGCAGTGTTGTGGCACCAGTGCCTAAGGCCCAATTTTTCAGCCCCTGTTTAACAGGGGCGTGTAATTACAATTTTTGATGCAATACTTTGCAACAGGGCTCATTGCTGTGCTCCAAGTACAGTATCTGTGAGGGGTTGCAGTGTTGTGGCACCAGTGCCTAAGGCCCAATTTTTCTGCCCCTGTTTAACAGGGGCGTGTAATTACAATTTTTGATGCAATACTTTGCAACAGGGCTCATTGCTGTGCTCCAAGTACAGTATCTGTGAGGGGTTGCAGTGTTGTGGCACCAGTGCCTAAGGCCCAATTTTTCAGCCCCTGTTTAACAGGGGCGTGTAATTACAATTTTTGATGCAATACTTTGCAACAGGGCTCATTGCTGTGCTCCAAGTACAGTATCTGTGAGGGGTTGCAGTGTTGTGGCACCAGTGCCTAAGGCCCAATTTTTCTGCCCCTGTTCAACAGGGGCATGTAATTACATATCTTGATCTAATAATTCACAGCAGGGCCCATTCCTGCGCAAACCAAGAGTAACTGTGAGGGCTTACAGTGTTGTGGCAACACCACCACCACCACCAGAGGCCCAATTTTTCTGCCCCTCTTCAACAGGGGCATGCAATTACAATTCTTGATCTAATAATTTACAGTAGGGCGCATTCATGCGCCCACCAAGAGTAACTGTGAGGGCTGACAGTGTTGTTGCACCACCACTAAAGGCTAAATTTTTCCTTCCACTGTTCAACAATGGCATGTAATTACAATTCCTGATATAATAGTTCACAGCAGGGCGTTCCAGCGCCCACCAAGAGTAACTGAGAGGGCTCACAGTGTTGTGGCAACACCAACATTTAAGGGGCAAATTTCAGCAGAGTATATACGGCAGGCCCCTACTTTCAAACATCCAACTTACAAACGACTCCTACTTGCAAACGGAAGGAGACAACAGGAAGTGAGAGGAAATATACCCCTAGGAGGGGAAATTCTCTCCTGTAAAAGGTAATATGGGAAAAAGGTGTCTCCTCTCTACTGATGCTTTATCACCAATCCTTGTTTCAATAAAAAACCCACTTTTCAAAAACATTTGTCATTGGGACAGAAATTGAGGTGAAATGTTCTGAACAGGTGCACAGACAGCAAAACAAATGTTACAGGGGTAATATGTTTTTCAAAAAGCTTAAAAATATATTTTTTGGCTGGAGCTACACTTAAACAATGTACCTGTTTAAAATTACAAACAGATTCTACTTAAGAACAAACCTACAGTCCCTGTCTTGTTTTCACCGCCTGTATACTGCTGTTCAGAGTATATAGGGCCTTTTTTTATTTTGGGTGCGGGGTTCCCCTTAATATCCATGCAAGACCCAAAGGGGCTGGTAATGGGCTGGGGGAGGGGGGGGGGTGATTGGGGTAGCCATGCCATTTTCTCAAAGATTTTCATCCATATTACCGGGACCAGACATTACATTAAAACCGCAAGCAGTTTTAAATGGCTTTTTTTCCTTTACAAATGTCATTTTGTGCAGGGACAGTTCTAAACACGGGAAACACATGCCACTCCACAGGCATACTTTAGACACCCCCCAGGTACGATATTTAAAGAAATATTTCACTTTTTTATTTTCACTTTATGCATCATTAAAATGACTGCTCCCGAAAAACGGCCGTTTTTAAAACTTCGTTTTGCATTGATACATATCCCCTGGGGCAGAACCCGGGTCCCCAAACCCTTTTTAGGACAATAACATGCATATTAGTCGTTATAATTAGCACTTTAGATTTCGAACGTTCGCGTCCATTGTATTTAATAGGGTTCTAACGTTCGTGCGAACTTTCGGTCCGTTCGAAGGTTCTGGTGCGAACCGAACCGGGGGGTGTTCGGCTCATCCCTAACTGCCACGTGGAAGATAAACTGGTATAATGGCCATAGACCAATGTAAACCATCTATATGATAAAAACATTGAACAGTATGAGATATCATGAACCAATATTGCTCCATATAAAAAGTTGAACAAGCACAAATAATGCATATAATAAATTATATGTTAAAACATATATGTATGCATCCTGTAAAACTCGACACGTTTCAGTGATATTGTCACCTCATCAGTAGCTGGTACATATGACATATCTGTAAAGAAAGTATATACCGTATATACTCAAGTATAAGCCGATCTGAGTATAAGCCGAGGTACCTAATATTACCCCAATAAACTGGGAAACGTATTGACTCGAGTATAAGCCTAGGGGGGAAATGCAGCAGCTACTGTAAGCGGGAAAAGAGGGTCAACAATGCCCATTTGCACACCTCACTGTGCCCAACGTCACTGTGCCCATTGCAACCTCACTGTGCCCATTGCTAGCCTACTGTGCCCATTGCCACCTCACTGTGCCCAACCTCACTGTGCCCATTGCCACCTCACTGTGCCCAACCTTACTGTGCCCACTGCCAGCTTACAGTGCCCAACCTTACTGTGCCCATTGCCACCTCACTGTGCCCATTGCCAGCTTACTGTGCCCATTGCCACCTCACTGTGCCCATTGCCAGCTTACTGTGCCCAACCATACTGTGCCCATTGCCAGCTTACTGTGCCCAACCTCACTGTGTCCATTGCAGCCTCCCTGTGCCCGAGTCAGTGTACCTGAAATTTTTCTTAGACTGCGAGCGGCGTCCATTGTTTAAATATCGCGGCTTCCTCATGGTCTTGTTCCGTGATAGGCGTTTCCAGCAAACACTGTGTTGAGTGTTCCGCCTATCACGTAGGTCCTCTCATTCTCGGACTCCGTTTCCCAGCAGGCACTGTGTTCAGTGTTCCGCCAATCACGGACGTCTTTTCATCCTCGGAAAAGAGAACGTCCATGATAGGCGGAACACTGAACACAGTGCCTGCTGGGAAACGGAGTCCGAGAATGAGAGGACCTCCGTGATAGGCGGAACACTCAACACAGTGTTTGCTGGAAATGCCTATCACGGAAGGGACCAGGAGGAAGCCGCGATATTTAAACAATGGATGCCGCCCGCAGTCTAAGAAGATTTTCAGGTACTGACTCGAGTATAAGCCGAAGGGTGTACTTTCAGCCCTAAAAAAGGGCTGAAAAACTCGGCTTATACTCGAGTATATACGGCACATGTAAAAAACCTACATAGTCTAGAATTAACCCCAATCATGGGGGGGGGGGGGAAAGAGCAAATTAAGTCAGAAGGAGGGAAATTATCCACCCCCTACTTACATAGAGGCTCAGGAAATCAACACGTGGTGCTGAGTGGATGGAAGCCATCTTGGGTGTCTGTCCCGGGAGCTGTAGCGGTAAGGACCCCTAGGATGGAGCAAGCCCATAGCTCACCATATGGATGAGAGTGTCCATGCTGTCATCGCTGATGGTTTTAAAGGGTTGGTCCACCAAAAACTGTTATTTTAGTTATTAGTACATGCTGGTAAGCTTTAGGGTGAATTCCAAGCATATGTATAAAAATAAATAAATAAATGCAGCTATTAAACCCTCAAAATTTTGAATTTCTTAGAATATTAATAAACAAAACAAAAAGAAACAAAAATTAAATGAAACTAAACGAATTCTGAAATGAATCAACGAACAAAATAAGTAACATAACGAATCTATCCAAAATTAACTGAAACAAATTTTTCTGTTCTGCACAAGTCTAACAGGCAAGGATAAAAAGATAAAAATGCTGGGTTTATTATACAAAGTATACAATTCAGAATGAATTAAAGGATGACCTCATCGGTGTGCTGTGGCTCCCTCACTTTCAGTTTAGCAGACTTTGCCAGAGCATAAAGATCCTTCAGCAAGCTTATCTCTTGCAGACAGCAGGGTTTGGCGGAGCAGGGCATTTTTTATTTTTAGGCAACATAGTCACTTTAAAGTCTAAAAGAGATTCTAAACCTTAAATTCTTTGTTCCAAAAATTTTTTGGCTGTAGCCATTCTTTAAACCTAACACCATAGGAAATGTACAGTGCAAACAATAAACAAGCAACAATAGCAGATGATCAATTATTTCTGCCCAAACAAGCTTATGATCTACAGCTGATATGACCAATGTGGTTCTGGCATCCAGCAGGAATAACTGCATTTCATATTATGCTCATCATTTAAACTGATGTGGCACAAAATATGTCAGTCTGACATCAGTCTTTAGGAAGAGACGTAAACAATGTGGTGACACAGTAATTCTCTGAAGAGGAAGTAAAGACGAGGTGTGACCTGATCTTGGAAAAAAAATCCCCAAGGAGTACAAGTATCAGGTGCATAAAGTAGAGCTAAGTTGAAACCAGTAATCATAATTTAATTTATATTACTATGTATTAAAATTGCATATGGAAAAAATCATTAATGGTCTATTAATGTCTATGTTAAAGTCTATGTTAAATTTCTTAGTAAAACAGAGGATTCCCTTAGGTGTGATCTGGACAAACTGGGAAAGGGTTAAAACCTTTTGTCAGGCTTTTATTACTCTGTGTCCTTGTTGGGGAGATTCTCTTGAGCTAGGCAGTTACCTCTCTTACACTCACACTTTGCCTGTACAAGCTGTTAAATTATCATTGTGTCCAATGGGAAATATGAAATTATGCTGGCAACTATGTTGTCTGTCTGCTGTGGTCTACAGTTATCTACAGCTGACTTTGGAGTGTCTAGGTAAGCGCCACAAAATATGCATAACACAATGCATATTCATTGTATAAGGTGCAATTTTAGTAGTAGATGAAGTAGATGTAAATCTGGTTAGTTTGTGCCTGGTTTGTGCTGTGCAAAATATTGAAATCATGCGCTGGAAGCTTCTTGGATACAGCAAATGTCTTTACTTTTATGGAGGATATCTTTATCGTGTCTTACAGCATGAAACATGAAACAGGAACTAACCACAAACAAGTACACTGAACTTGGATAGACGGTACATCCTGTGATTATATTATATCATAGATACACACTATGATACCACAGCGCCACCTACTGCATAGATAGTTATAATGCATATATATAGTTCACAGTACCTTTTTCCCATGATAATGCTTACAGGAGTGAATTTCCCTTCCTAGGGGTAGATTTCCTCCCACTTCCGGTTGTAACCCATTGTTTGTAAGTAGGAGTCATTTGTAAGTCGGACGTTTGTAACCCGGGGACCGCCTGTACTTTACATTACATGCTGTTGTCCTTCCAACATTTTGAACTAGGGATCGCCCAAAATTTTACATTTCCCTGGATAGTAGTTGATATTTTGTTATGCTATTAACCACTTAAGCCCCGGACCATTTTGGCTGGTTAAAGACCAGGCCACTTTTTGAGACTCGGCACTGCGTCGCTTTAACTGACAATTGCGCGGTCGTGCTCCCAAACAAAATCGACGTCCTTTTTTTCCAACAAATAGAGCTTTCTTTTGGTGGTATTTGATCATCTCTTCGGTTTTTATTTTTTGCGCTATAAACAAAAATAGAGCGACAATTTTGAAAAAAAATATTTTTTACTTTTTGCTATAATAAATTTCCCCAAAAAATATATTAAAAAAAACATTTTTTTCCTCAGTTTAGGCCGATACATATTCTAAATTTTTTTTGGTAAAAAAATTTGCAATCAGCGTTTATTGATTGGTTTGCGCAAAAGTTATAGCGTTTACAAAATAGGGGATAATTTTATGGCATTTTTATAAAAAAAAAATGTTTTACTAGTAATGGCGGCGATCAGTGATTATTTTCGTGACTGCCAAATTATGGTGGACACATCGGACACTTTTGACACATTTTTGGGACCATTGTCATTTTCACAGCGATCAGTGCTATAAAAATGCACTGATTACTGTGAAAATGACACTGAAAGTGAAGGGGTTAACCACTAGGTGGCGCTGTAGGGGTTAAGTGTTCCCTGCATAGTGTTTCTAACCGTAGGGGGCATGGGCTGTGTGTCACATGACACTGATCTCCGCTCCGAGTACACCTCCGTGAGACGATCGCGGGGATTCCCGCGGCAATCGAGTCTGCTGGACCCGCGGTCCGACTCACGGGGATGGCGGCAGGGTCGCGAGCGCACCGCTGGCGCCACACACGCGACCACGCGGACAGGTACTTAAAGGGGACGTACAGGTACGTTGATGTGCCTGTCCATGCCAATCTGCCATTGTAAATGTACAGGAGGCGGTCAGCAAGTGGTTAAACCTTATCTCTATTAATATCCAATAATAACATAATTATATTGTCCTTGGCTGTAATTGGAATAAGAGATACTGTATAGGAACAAGTGGTCGTGTCCTGCTTGCTAGTTTATTTTATAAAGAATACAGTCAAGAATTGTTATCAATTGATTATTAAATTCAGCAGTCTCATATGTTCTTTGTTCTTGTCTACTCTGACATGACCTGGAGCCTTCTTTAAAACTGAAACAGAGTCAAGTATGTCTGTGGCTTTGAATTTAACTGTGCATTTGTCTACTGATAATAGTACAACAATTTTTCTGGATGCCTGTCTTGGGGCACCTGACATTTTCTTGCCTTATCTTGAAGGCCACTACTGAACATAAAATTATCAAATAAGTACTCAATACATTTTCAGTTTGACTCTGTGTCTTGTTGAGGTGTATACATTGAAAAAAAAAAAACATGTGCCGTGCCGTTGTCTATCTTAGAACTATTCAATGTGTTTTTTGTAAGTGAAGGAGGGAGAGACCTGTGTTTGATGATGCAGCCAGGTAACAATTACTGTATATGCAACAAGGCTATAAGTGCAAACTGGCTACTTACAAATGATAACAATGATCATGACTAATTACTTAGGATTGCTAATATTAAGTTTGAGGATTTTACAGAGGATTTGAGGTGGACCCATCCGGCCCATATGGTGTAGAAGGTCTGCTCTTCTAACTATCACGATTTCTTTGAAAATACAGTTTTTCTACTTTTAGCAAACCAAATTACATGTGCTTTTAAATACAACTAATGTAACCTACATTTTACTTGGTATCAGCCTCTTGCAATATCCTGTACACTCACGCTGGGATGAATGGCAGCACTAAGAGCCAATCAAGTCTGTGCATGCACATGTTCTTACAAGAAACATGCTGAAAGAACAAGTGAAGAGTGTGGTGACTGCAGCTACTCTTTCACTTTTCAGTCATAGGGTGGTAGCTGGGAGGTGACCTAGCTTTATTGTTTACCTAAAGGAAAGCAATGTCACATCACTAGCCTAGTTATTCTGTATGGGAATAAATGTGTAGCGCTACGTGTTAAACCAAGTGACATTCAACAATGTGTACCCAGCAAAATGTAACCAAAAGGTGTAACATGAGAAAATGGGGGGCTAAGCAAGGTACTCAGCAGGTGTGAACAAAAACGTGAAGTCAGTCCACAAAGAGACCAAAATATACAACATTCAATGTGATATAATGTCCATCATGTGTAAACATAAACGTGATGAAGATGTCATGAGATTACAACGAACATCCCAACGTGAATCTTCAGGTGAGTGATGTAATTCAAATGCGCTTACCGGAACTGTTGGACCCGACTATCATACGACAATGGATCAATCGAGCTTAAGGTGTCCCAAAAGGCTGTTCCACAGGGGAGTCAGCGAGAATCCAAAGGGAGTTGGAATCCACCACGTTGGCATCCAGGTGACATCAACCCGAGGTATGGCGACTGGATCCGATGTTCCTCGGCAGCAGGTATCCTGGTATGGGTGACCCAACTGGATTGTAGGTAAGACAATCATCTGCCAGACATCCAAACACAACCCGGTGCGGGTAAGCAGCAACCCTGATTAGGGTAATAAAAATCAACTGGAGAGAACTCAAAAACTTATCTTCCACAAGATCATGTAAAGAGAAGAAAAAATAGGGACTCCGATGGTGTAGGTCAAAAAAGGAGGTTTTAATGGTAAAAAACACATACAAGGTATAAAAGTGATCACAGTTCATAAATCTTTAAAAGCAATATGGGGATCGGTGTACCTGGGCCGACGCGTTTCGTTCCAATAAGGACTTCTACTGGGGCATCAACCTGCTCCCACCATATTGCCGTATATATATAAAAAAAACATAAAAGGCCATAATTAGTGACCAACCAATCAGACAAATTTTCATGAATAAAGATGCGTGATTGGACAGAGGCTGGTCACATGATAAGCCCATAATCCTATTCTCAACCTTCCGACCAATCGTTGGAAGGATAGAAAGTCCTACCTGGTTCAAAGTGTATTGAACCAGGAAGTAACTAACAATAGCACATGGCAAACAACCTGTCTAAAAGCCCGCGAAATTGCGGTCGATGCATCATGTGATCATCCCTGCCCAATCGCCGCCGCTGAGGGAAAGCTCAAAGGTCAACAGTGAGGCATGACTGAGCGCCCAATGATGTGGGGCAAGACAGGGAAGGCACCTGATTGGATATGAGTTCCTAATGTGCCTACAACATCATATCGCACACTCGATCACCACGGCAACTGTGCGCCAGCCAATGGTGTGCGAGTGCCGAGATCACGCGACGCAAATGGCGCCGTCAGCGCGGCGATCATGTGGCCAAATTGACACCACACCCATCATGTCTGAATGACATGGAGAAAGCGGTGTGGACTGCGTCACCATTGCGGAAGTCACGTGATAGGAGTGGTGCCGTAAACCACACAAAAATAATGTGGAAAAGAGTCATCTCACTTCCTATTGTCTGCAAAGGTGGCTGACTCCGCTTCACAGACCAAAACTGGAACTGTAAGCGTCAAGGACACCCGTAAACCATATTATGCAGTATACTAATACATTTAACATAAAAGGAAACCTTAATCTAAAGATCATTAAAAAACATCATCATAAGTGAATAAATTGTAAGACCTACATCAAACCCTACTATGAAGAGGAGGCCTAGAACAGAGCCACACTGCTGCCCATAGGATGAAAAGGGTAAGGCAACTAAATAAACCAACCATGATAAAAAAGTAGTACTGAGAATGTACCCAAAGGTGTATCTCCCATCTCCCTATTCAGGCTGAAGTCTGAAAACAGAACTGGATTAAAGCGATAAAAATTGAACATGAAAAAGGGGGGGGATAAAAGGGAAATTAAGCCTGATTTATGAAGGAGTTGACGTCCCACTCAACGTTCATGCCAAACGGCGAGTAAGTACGCAACTCAAAAATCCAATACGTCTCTAGACGGGAGACTCCGCGTACCCGGGATTCTCCCCTCCAGTGGGGCACGAACTGGTCTATCACTAAAAATTGAGTACCCATGGGGTTTCGATCATGACATTGTGCGTAATGACGAAGGACACTATGATTGATTTTGCCTTTCTTGATCTTAGCAATGTGTTCATTGACATGGATCGAAAAAGTCCTAATAGTACGTCCCACATACTGCTGTTTGCAAGGACATGTCAAAAGGTAAACAATATATTGGGTGGCACAGGTGGTAAAACGCTTCATTGTGTATATACGCAGAGTGACAGATGATTGAAAAGTGACGCTCTTGCGTTTGCCACTGGTATTATGCAAACAAACATTGCACTTGCGACAAGGGAAGTATCCCTTGCAATCCTGAAAAAATGAAACCTTTTTAGGTGGATCCATCACGTTGGGGGCTATTTGACCTTGAATCGATCTTGCTCCTCTGAAAAATACACCTGCCCTCTCAGGTAGCACAGGTCCCAAAAATCGATCATTTTGAAGTACCCCCCAATGTTTATTAAAAATTTCTTTAACATGTCTAGATTGAATAGAATTGGTAGTGAAAAAAGACCACCTAAACTTGGTGTCCGTTGTCTTTTTAGGGTGCACCTGTAGTAGTGAGTCTCGATCAATCCGTGAGATCGATCGATCTCACTATCAAGGTCAAAGGACAAGTATCCCTTCTCCAAAAATCTTCCTTTGAGGATCGCAGATTGTGCAGTATAGTCTTCCACTCTAGTACAGTTTCTCCGTAAACGGAGAAACTAACTACGTGGCACAGATTTGAGCCACTGGGTATGGTGACAGCTATCGACCGGAATGTAACCATTCCGGTCAGTCGGCTTGAAATAAGTAATAAATTCCAAACGGTGATCCACTACCTTAATTTCAAGGTCCAAAAAATGCACAGAGGTAAGGCTAGCCTCATGGCTCAGATGTATACCTCTGTCATTAGAATTGAGTAGGGACATGAAATCATCCAGTGATTCCTGATCACTCTTCCATAGGAGGAGGATGTCGTCTATGTAACGAGCCCAGAGGACCAATTCATGTCTCTGGTAAGCATAGACGACATTTGGCCATGAATAAATTGGCCAAACTGGGGGCAAATTGTGCCCCCATGGCCACCCCCTTAGTCTGCAAGTAGAACTGGTTCTGAAACCAGAAATAGTTGTGCTGTGCAGCGAACCTAAGAAGGTCCATGATGAAATTACGTTGGATGGGGGATAAAGTGGCACTCTGGGGGACAGGTAGTATTCAACCGCCTCAAAACCCAAGTAATGCAGAATGCATGTGTACAAGGCGGCCACATCTGCCATCACTAGAATCATTCCTTCCTCATACACAATCGATTCCAGCAACCTAATATTGTTACCAGTGTCCTTCAAATAGGAAGGCACCAGTCGTATCAGTGGCTGGAAATGAAAATCCACATATCTCCCGATTCGCGCTGTGACCGAGTCGATCCCGCTGACTATGGGCCAGCCAGGGGGGTCAATCGGGTCTTTGTGCAGGAAATAGTAGATTGCAGGTAAACGTGGTGCGAGGGGTACGAGGTAGCTCCTTTCCTTCTTGTCAAGGATACCTAAGGAGAAATCCTTAACTAATCCTTAACTAACTAACAAGGTCATGCACTGGAATCCCCAAGTATCCTGCCCATTTCTTTAATGTAATCCTCTTTGTCCAGCACGACAATGGCGCCATCCTCGACGGCCGTACGAATGATGAGGTTTTTGCGTTCACATAATTGCTTTAATCCTGTTCTAATATTAATTGCTTTAATCCTGTTCTAATATTCTGGTTGGTGTAAATTTTCTTGGGAGGTAATTTATCCAAATCCTGTAGTACAAGGCTACGGAACACATTAATAGATGGTGCCATAGTCCCAGGGGGGTTGAACAATGAAGGGTTAGACAATCCTGTATGTACATGTCCATCACTGACTGCAGCAGTATTGTTAGGGGGGAAGGTCAAAAAATGTCTCTGGATACTGAGCTTTCTAATGAACTTCTGAACGTCTATAAATGTGGAGAACTTATTCAAAGGTCCTGGAGGGACATATTTCAGACCCTTGTCAAGTACAAGTTTCTCCTCATCCAGTCCTCAAGGCACCCTAACAGGTCATGTTTTCAGGCTTTCCATTATTTTTGCACAGGTGATTTGATCAGTTTCACTGGCTTAGTAATTACCACAGCCGTTTCACCTGAGGGAAATCCTGAAAACATTATCTGTTTGGGCGCCTTGAGGACTGGAGTTGAGAAACACTGTGTTAGACTAACAGAGCTCAAATTGAAAACACCAGAGCCTACTACACTCTTTTTCTTTTGGCTTTGGACCCTTCCACCCGCCTCTGGTGCCTCTCTTCTTTCCGGGCCTTCGGGGTATTCTTGTGTGGACCTGGGAAAACCCGGATGATAAGAGGGACCAGGATGACTGTAATTATAATTGTATGGAGATCGATTATATACATCCTCTTCCCTATCCTGATATCCATAGGAATTATGATAGGATTCTCCCATACGGTTCTTTTGTGGTGGGAGATACCGACAGGAGATACGGGTGGGTGTCCTATAGCTATTCTCATAGCCCTCATGATAAGAATCACGGTGGTCACGCCAACCAGTCACAGGTCTTCTCGGACTTACATAAGGATAGGGGTTGTAGGTGTTATTTAGGTGACCCTGATAGGAACCTCTTCCCCTGTTCCCAGAGCCTCTGCCTCTAGGGGCAGTGGGATTTGGAATATGGGGAGTCTAAACTTGGGGTTTACCCCGAAAATCGGAAGTCTTTAATAATCCTCCCTTGGGCGGCTGTAAAGTTTTATGGGGCCGTATCAAAGCCTCCTTAGGCTCAAACGGGAGCCTCCTATCTATACTAGAAGTCTTGGGCTGTGTGACTTCCATTCCCAATGAATCGTTCTCAACGGGCACAGAAGTATTCATCTTCTTTTGCCAGCCAAAAACGAGATTGGTGGGAGTATGGTGGGAGCAGTTTGATGCCCCAGTAAAAGTCCTTATTGGAACGAAACACGTCGGGCCAGGTACACCGCTCTCCATATTGCTTTTAAAGATTTATGAACTGTGATCACCTTTATACCTTGTATGCTGGTTTTTACCATTAAAACCTCCTTTTTTGACCTACACCATTGGAGCCCCTATTTTTCCTTCTCTTTACATGATCTTGTGAAAGATAAGTTTTTGAGTTCTCTCCAGTTGGTTTTTATTACCCTAATCAGGGTTGCTGCTTACCCGCACTGGGTTGTGTTTGGATGTCTGGCAGACCCCCATGATTATGTAAATATGAAGATGCTTAAAGTGGCCCTTCCTGCATGAGCACCGCTCAGCGCCTGGGATAAACACAATTGATGGTATGACTAGAGTAATATAGGGCTGAATGTCTATCTGATTGGGAATGGGGATCCCAATCACAACGAGCAGCTGCTGGAAGTGTGTGAATGATGTAAAAGCAGTATTTGGAGGAACACCCAAAGATTATTATAAATAAATAATGTAAAACAATAAAATTATGCACAATAAAAAATTGTAGACAATTAATACCGTAAAACACTAAAATATATATAAAAACTCAGTAAATGTCCATAAATATTGTAGCAGCGCTTCTTGTCATGAATAACAAGCTTCTTTATGTGTTGCCTACACAAAAGGAACTGATGAGCAGAGGGAAAGTGTGATTGATATCTCAAAGTGGTTGATATAGTTCAAAAAGTTCATCCGTCATGTATTGTATATACAGTAGAGAAGTCCCCTTTTGGGGATACACTCACCAAAAGGTAGATATGAATGAGCCTTATCAATGTCACCAGGATCACTTCTTTCCTTTCTTTCACTCCTTCCACCGATATCCAACTTTGTTTGTATGCTCAGGTGTTCAGGTATTCATATGAAAAAAGAATAGTCACATAGCGTGATATTGCTTTAAGCATTTATTTCCCATGAACAACCCCCTTACAAGTGGATACGTACAAAATTGCAGTTAAAAAACGGGCATAGAAAATGTTAGTTGCTCAGTACACATAAGGCGCCAGTAGATGGAGACCCCCATGATTGCCTTACCTACAAACCAGTTGGGTCACCTATACCAGGATACCTGCGGCCAAGGAACGTCGGATCCAGTCGCCATACCTCGGGTTGATATCACCTGGATGTCAACGTGGTGGATTCCATCTCCCTTTGGATTCTCGCTGACGCCCCTGTGGAACAGCCTTTTGGGACACCTTAAGCTCGATTGATCCGTTGTCGTATGAGAGTCGGGTCCAACAGTTCCAGTAAGCGCATTTGAGTTACATCACTCACCTGAAGATTCACGTTGGGATGTTTGTTGTAATCTCATGACATCTTCATCACGTTAATGTTTACACATGATGGACATTATATCACATTGAATGTTGTATATTTTGGTCTCTTTGTGGACTGACTTCACGTTTTTGTTCACACCTGCTGAGTACCTTGCTTAGCCCCCCATTTTCTCATGTTACACCTTTTGGTTACATTTTGCTGGGTACACATTGTTGGATGTCACTTGGTTTAACACGTAGGGCTACACATTTATCCCCACTCTTTTTGAATTTTGTCACATTCCTGTGCAGCTGCTTCTTTTCCTTTGTTTGGGTTTTTGTTTTGTTTTCATTTTTGGGTAGCGCATTTATTCCTTTTCACTCACATAGTTATTCTGTATGTTAAGCCGGCCATAGATGGTTCAAATCTCGGCCGGTTTAGCAGGGACCAGACAAGATTCGAACCATCTATGGGCTGGCTGATCATGGCTGCTTTTGGAAATAACGGGTTCCCGCAAAGCCTACTTGACAGGATTGTGGAGGGGCAATAACAGGAACAATGCACTGTGCGTCTCCCCCTCTAGCAGCTGCAAGCCTATGGTAGAGAGAGGAGGAGAAACTGGCTTTCAGCTGGTGCAGGGAGAACAGCACCGTGTATTGTTCCTGTAATTGCCCCCCCACACCTATCACCCTCCCTGTCCAGGCCCCCCCTGTGTGCCTAGGCCCCATACAGGAGGACTGGTGGTCCCTCCCTGAGGCTGCCCTGAGGCTGATTGTACCCAAGTCAATCCATCGATCAATGCTAATTCTGTTTCTGAATTTTACCCAATGTAATATTATATCTTAACACTGAATGAGTTTGGGTGGTTAAAACAATAGCTAATTTGAAGAAACGCAGTAAACTTTATGTCGCTGTTTGTTCCATCAGTGTTTTATACCTCTGTTTTTATTTAAAAGAAGACCTAAATGATTATTAAGGCAATATCATACAGGTTTAAACTGCCAGTTTCCTGTTATGTAAAATGTACAGTGGATATAAAAAGTCTACTCTACCCCTGTTAAAATGTCAGGTTTCTGTGATGTAAAAAAATAAGACACAGATTAATCATTTCAGAACTTTTTTTTTTTTTAATGTGATCTATAACTGTACAACTCAATTGCAAAACAAACTGAATTCTTTTAGGAGGGGTAAAAAATTAAAATAAATAAATAATGTGGTTGCATAAGTGTGCACACCCTCTTATAACTGGGGATGTAGCTGTGTTCAGAATTAAGCAATCACATTCAAACTCATGTTAAATACACACCTGCCATCATTTAACCGCTTAACCGCTTGCTGACCGCCGCACGAGGATATGTCGACAGAATGGAACGGCTGCGCAAATGGGCGTATATATACGTCCCCTTTAATTTGTCAGCCGTGTGGCAAATTAAAGGTAAAATAAAAAAAATTAAAAATGTGAACACGCCCCATCCTGACGAGCTTGCGTGCAGAAGCGAACGCATACACGAGCAACGCCCGCATATGAAAACAGTGTTCAAACCACACTTGTGAGGTATCGTCGCGATTGTTAGAGCGAGAGCAATAATTCTAACCCTGGACCTCCTCTGTAACTCAAAACATACAACCTGTAGAATTTTTAAAACGTCGCGTATGGAGATTTTTATGAGTAAAAGTTTGTCGCCATTCCACGAGCGGGCGCAACATTGAAGCCTGACATGTTGGGTATCAATTTACTCGGCGTAACATTATCTTTCAGAATATGAAAAAAAATTGGGCTAACTGTTGTCTTATTTTTTAATTCAAAAAAGTTAATTGTATCCAAAAAAGTGCGATTGTAAGACCGCTGCGCAAATACGGTGTGACAAAAAAGGATTGCAACAACCGCCATTTTATTCTCTAGGGTGTTAGAAAAAAATATAATGTTTGGGAGTTCTAAGTAATTTTCTAGCAAAAAAAATGTTTGTAACTTGTAAACACAAAAACTCAGAAAGAGGCTCGGTCCTTAACCACTTCAGCCCTGGACCATTTGGCTGGCCAAAGACCAGGCCACTATTTGCGATTCGGCACTGCGTCGCTTTAACTGACAATTGCACGGTCGTGCGACGTGGCTTCCAAACAAAATTGACGTCCTTTTTTTCCCACAAATAGAGCTTTCTTTTTGTGGTATTTGATCACCTCTGTGGTTTTTATTTTTTGCGCTATAAACAAAAGTAAAGCATAAAAGTTATAGCGTCTACAAAATAGGGGGTCGTTTTATGGCATTTTTATTAATATTTTTTTTTACTAGTAATGGCGGCGATCAGCGGTTTTTTATCATGACTGCGACATTATGGTGGACAAATCGGACACTTTTGACACCATTTTGGGACCATTGTAATTTTTACTGCAATCAGTGCTATAAAAATGCACTGATTACTGTAAAAATGACACTGGCAATAAAAGGGTCAACCTGTAGGGGGCGCTGAAGGGGTTAAGTGTGACCTAGGGAGTGCTTCTAACTGTTAGGGGGCGTGGCGTGCCGTGACACATCACTGATTGCTGTTCCCGATGACAGGGAACAGACGATCAGTGACATGTCACTAGGCAGAACGGGGAGATGTTGTGTTTACACCAACATCTCCCCGTTCTTCAGCTCTGTGACCCGATCGCGGGACACCGGCGGACATCGAGTCCGCGGGTCCCGCGGGCACGGTCACGGAGCTTGCGACAGGGTCGCGAGCGTGGCGGCGGCGCGGGCGACCTCGCTGCCCGCAAATTAAAGGGGACGTAGATATACGCCCATTTGCGCAGCCGTGCCATTCTGTCGATGTATATACTCGTGCGGCAGTCGGCAAGCGGTTAAAGGAGCTGCTGGAATATCTGGCAAGTATTGGCAGTGTGGTACATGTGACAACAATCTCCCATATTCTTCATTTGTCTGGGCTATGGGGTAGAGTGGCAAGACAGAAGTATTTTCTTACGAAGAAAAACATCCAAGCCCAGCTAAATTTTGCAAAAACACGCCTGAAGTCTCCCAAAAGCATGTTGGAAAATGCAGAGGCGGCTCTCTAATTAGGCAAATTAGGCGGTCCCCTAAGGCCTCGCACTCACAGGGGCCTCGCGGCCGCCTAATTTGCCTGTGATCAATACTAATGTCGGCGTCATTGGATCTCTCTATTACCCCTCTCTCTTTCTCAGCTCCCCCTCTCTCCCCCCTCTTGCATTGGCTGAATATGTCTGATGGGTGAGGAGGGTGCCCTGGAAGTGGTGCTGATCACCTGTGTGCTAGATCCGTGCATTTTCTGCAGCCATTTTTCTTGCTTGAATTATTTTTCCCATTATGGGCGTGAGTGGGGCCTCATATCTAAGTTTTGCCTAAGGCCTCACAAAGCCTAGAACCGCCTCTGGGAAAATGTGTTATGGTCTGATGAAACCAAGGTTGAACTTTTTGGCCATAATTCCAAAAGATATGTTTGGCACAAAAACAACACTGCACATCACCAAAAGAACACAATACCCACAGTAAAGCATGGTGGTGGCAGCATTGTGCTTTGGGGCTGTTTTTCTTCAGCTGGAACAGGGGCCTTATTTAAGGTAGAGGGAATTATAAACCCTAAAGCCGTGTACACACGATAGGTTTTACCGATGAAAACAGTCCGATGGACTGTTTTCATCGGACAAACCGATCGTGTATGAGCCCCATCTGTCTTTTTTACATTAAAAAACCGATAGCAAATTACTATCATCTGTGGGGAACTCCATCGGATAAAAAACCCACGCATGCTCAGAATCAAGTCGACGCATGCTCAGAAGCATTGAACTTAATTTTTCTCGGCTCATCGGAGTGTTTTACGTCACCGCGTTTGGAACAGTCGGTTTTTTGACTGATGGTGTGTAGGCAAGACTGATGGAAGTCGGCTTCATCGGTTTTCCGATGGAAAAATCCATCGGTTTAAAAACCATAGGAAATCCGATCGTGTGTACAGGGCTGAAGGCTTCTGCTAGAAAGCTGAACATGAAGAGGAACTTCATTTTTCAGCATGACAATGACCCAAAACATACATCCAAATCAACAAAGGAATGTCTTTACCAGAAGAAGATTAAAGTTTTGGAATGGCCCAGCCAGAGACTCATACCCCAAAAGACTGAGTGCTGTAATAAAATCAAAAGGTGCTTCAACAAAGTATTAGTTTAAGGGTATGCACACGTATGCAAACATATTATTTTATTTTTTTATTTTTACTTTCCTCCACATAAAAGATTTTAGTTTGTTGTTCAACTGAGTTGTACAGTTTATAGGTCACATTAAATGTGGAAAAAGTTCTGAAATGATTTATCTTTGTCAAATTTTTTTACATCACAGAAACCTGACATTTTGACATTTTAACAGGGGGTGTGTAGACTTTATATCCACTGTATATGTGTTTGTATTTTTTTTTCTCAATCAAAGGATGTTTGTATTATTGCTTACAAGTTTCAGTTGCATTCTGTCATTATTGTTAATGAACATATTGATTACATACTGGTTACATATTCTTAGGAAAATATTTATTTGTTTGTAGAGGTACACATAAGAGTGAAACACATAAGTGGTTACTTGCTTCTATAGATTATTCAGTAAAGATGGAACTTAAAGGAACACTAAAGAGAATTTTTTTTTTTAAATAACAAACATGTTATACTTACCTCTAGAGATGGCCTTGCGGTTCACCCCGCGGTCAGTTCGCGGAAAATTTTGCGCATTCGCGGTTCACGAAACCGGCGGACATATGGCGCTATTCGTGCCCGGTTCGCGGCCGCCATATTCTTTTACATTGTGGAACTTTGACCTATGACACATCCATCATGTGGTACAGGACAGCCAATTGAGACATTTCAGCAGATGGACATACCCCCTACCTTATAAATAGACCTGATCTGGCTGCCATTTTACATTCTGTTATTTGTCAGCGTAGGGACAGGTTGCTGTGTGGAGCAGGGACAGACTGTAATCCTAGCTATTAGGTCCACAAAAGTCCTTTTAAGGACCGGTATAGGTGTACAATTGTTTTGTGTGTAGTATATAGGGGTGTAATACACTTTTAGTTCATTTCAATTGTGCAGCATTGGGACTGCAGTGCTGAGCGGTTCTGCAGCTGTCTTTAGTCAGTGTAGGAAGGTTGCTGTGTGTGTACTAGCAGGGACAGACTCTACTAAAACAAAAGTTCTTCTAAGGACTGGTATAGGTGTACAGTCCACAAAAGTCCTTTTACGGACTGGTATAGGTGTACTATTTTGTGTGCAGTAAATAGGGGTGTACTACACGCATAAAATACTCTAGGAAGAATAGTATAGTGCATTTCTACTGTGTAGCTTCTGAGCGGTTCTGCAGCTCTTTTCTCGGTTTAGGTAGAAGTTGCCACTGTGTGTCGCAGGCACAGACTAGCGACTAAAATCGCTAACCAATAAAGCTCCAGAAAAGTTATTTTAAGGACTGGTATAGGTGTACTATTTTGTGTGCAGTAAATAGGGGCAGAGGCGTACTAAGTGGGGGGCGGAGGGGGCGGGCCGCACCGGGGTGCCACACACTGGGGGGTGTCAGGCCGGCGCCCCCCCGTGACTTAAGCGGTGATAGCGCCGGCGCCGCTCCGTCAAGTAAGAGCTGCCTGCAGTGAGACTCCAGGCAGGCACAGGCAGATATATCACGATACGAAGGGAGGGGGGGTGACATTGCTGTACCATCCATCCCCTCCTCACGGCCGCGGCTGAGCTATCCCGATGTTCGGCACTTCTCACAGAACACATGCACAGCCGTGTGAAGTCGCCTCCCCCTCCTTTCTGTTTATGTGTACAGAGGGGGAGGGGACCTTCTGTGCATGTGCTGCCTCACGCTGATCTAAGGTACTGAATGGGGGGGGGGTTGCACGGGGGTCTGCATTGAGGGGGGGTTTGCATGAGGGGGGGTGTCTGCATTAAAGGGGGTTTGCACTGAGGGGTCTGCACTGAGGGGGGGGGGTTTGCACGAGGGTCTGCATTAATGGGGGGAGGTTTGCACTGAGGGGGGGGGTGTCTGCATTGAGGGGGGGTTTGCATGAGGGGGGGTGTCTGCATTAAAGGGGGTTTGCACTGAGGGGTCTGCACTGAGGGGGGGGGAGGTTTGCACTGAGGGGGGTTTGCACGAGGGTCTGCATTAATGGGGGGAGGTTTGCACTGAGGGGGGGGGGTGTCTGCATTGAGGGGGGTTGCACTGGGGAGGTTTGCACTGAGGGGGGTTTGCATGGGGGTCTGCATTAAGGAGGAGGTTTGCACTGTGGGGGGGTTTGCACAGGGGTTTTCTTTAAGGGGGGGAGGTTTGCACTGAGGGGGGGTGTCTGCATTGAGGGGGGTTTGCATTGAGGGGGGGTTTGCATGGGGGGGAGGTTTGCACTGAGGGGGGGGTGTCTGCATTAAGGGGGGTTTGCACTGAGGGGAAGGGGGGTTGCACTGGGGGGTCTGCACTGAGGGGGGGAGGTTTGCACTGAGGGGGGGTTTGCACGAGGGTCTGCATTAAGGGGGAGGTTTGCACTGAGGGGGGGTGTCTGCATTGAGGGGGGGTTGCACTGGGGAGGTTTGCACTGAGGGGGATTTGCACGGGGGTCTGCATTAAGGGGGGAGGTTTGCACTGTGGTGGGGTTTGCACGGGGGTCTGCATTAAGGGGGGGAGGTTTGCATTGAGGGGGGGTTTGCATTGAGGGGGGGGTTTGCATGGGGGGAGGTTTGCACTGAGGGGGGGTGTCTGCATTAAGGGGGGTTTGCACTGAGGGGGAGGGGGGGTTGCACTGGGGGGTCTGCACTGAGGGGGGGAGGTTTGCACGGGGGTCTGCATTAAGGGGGGAAGTTTGCACTGAGGGGGGTTGCACTGGGGAGGTTTGCACAGGGGGGGTCTGCATTGAGGGGGGGTCTGCACTGAGGGGGGGAGGTTTGCACTGAGGGAGGTCTGTGTAACATGCAGGGGGTCCAGAGCTGTGAGGTGCTGTGTAATGTAAAATGGTCCAGAGGTGCGGTGCTGTGTAATGTAAAGGGGTCCAGAGTGCTGTGTACGGTCAAGGGGTCCAGAAGTGCGGGGGGCTGTGTAATGTCAAGGCATCCAGAGGTGCAGGGTGCTGTGTAATGTAAAGGGGTCCAGAGGTGCAGGGGGCTGTGTAATGTAAAGGGGTGCAGAGGTGCAGGGTGCTGTGTAATGTAAAGAGGTGCAGAGTGCTGTGTAATGTAATGGGGTCCAGAGGTGCAGGGTGCTGTGTAATGTAAAGGGGTGCAGGGTGCTGTGTAATGTGAAGGGTGCTGTGTAATGTAAAGGGGTCCAGAGGTGCAGGGGGCTGTGTAATGTAAAGGGGTGCAGAGGTGCAGGGTGCTGTGTAATGTAAAGGGGTGCAGAGGTGCAGAGTGCTGTGTAATGTAATGGGGTCCAGAGGTGCAGGGTGCTGTGTAATGTAAAGGGGTGCAGGGTGCTGTGTAATGTAAAGGGGTGCAGAGTGCTGTGTAATGTAATGGGGTCCAGAGGTGCAGGGTGCTGTGTAATGTAAAGGGGTGCAGGGGCTGTGTAATGTAAAGGGGTGCAGGGGGCTGTGTAATGTAAAGGGGTGCAGAGGTGCAGGGGGCTGTGTAATGTAAAGGGGTGCAGAGGTGCAGGGGGCTGTGTAATGTAAAGGGGTGCAGAGGTGCAGGGTGCTGTGTAATGTAATGGGGTCCAGAGGTGCAGGGGGCTGTGTAATGTAAAGGGGTGCAGAGGTGCAGGGGGCTGTGTAATGTAAAGAGGTGCAGGGGGCTGTGTAATGTAAAGGGGTCCAGAGGTGCAGGGGGCTGTGTAATGTAAAGGGGTCCAGAGGTGCAGGGGGCTGTGTAATGTAAAGGGGTCCAGAGGTGCAGGGGGCTGTGTAATGTAAAGTGACGCAGAGGTGCAGGATGCTGTGTAATGTAAAGGGGTCCAGAGGTGCAGTTGTGTAGAGGGGCTACACAGTAGTAACAAAGAGATATTGAAGGATGCAGAGGTATGCAGGGGACACAGAGGGGTGTTTTTACATTTTAACGTGGGGGGGGGTGCCAGATATTGGATCCGCCCCGGGTGCCAAATGCTCTAGGTACGCCCCTGAATAGGGGTGTACTACACGCATAAAATACTCTAGGAAGAATAGTATAGTGCATTTCTACTGTGCAGCTTCTGAGCGGTTCTGCAGCTGTCTTTAGTCAGTGTAGGAAGGTTGCTGTGTGTGTACTAGCAGGGACAGACTCTACTAAAACAAAAGTCCTTCTAAGGACTGGTATAGGTGTACAGTCCACAAAAGTCCTTTTAAGGACTGGTATAGGTGTACTATTTTGTGTGCAGTAAATAGGGGTGTACTACACGCATAAAATACTCTAGGAAGAATAGTATAGTGCATTTCTACTGTGCAGCTTCTGAGCGGTTCTGCAGCTCTTTTCTCGGTTTAGGTAGAAGTTGCCGCTGTGTGTCGCAGGCACAGACTAGCGACTAAAATCGCTAACCAATAAAGCTCCAGAAAAGTTATTTTAAGGACTGGTATAGGTGTACTATTTTGTGTGCAGTAAATAGGGGTGTACTACACGCATAAAATACTTTCACATATAGGAAGAATAGTATAGTGCATTTCTACTGTGCAGCTTCTGAGCGGTTCTGCAGCTCTTTTCTCGGTTTAGGTAGAAGGTGCCGCTGTGTGTCGCAGGCACAGACCAGCGACTAAAATCGCTAACCAATAAAGCTCCACAAAAGTCCTTCTAAGGACTGGTATAGGTGTACAGTCCACAAAAGTCCTTTTAAGGACTGGTATAGGTGTACTATTTTGTGTGCAGTAAATAGGGGTGTACTACACGCATAAAATACTCTAGGAAGAATAGTATAGTGCATTTCTACTGTGCAGCTTCTGAGCGGTTCTGCAGCTCTTTTCTCGGTTTAGGTAGAAGTTGCCGCTGTGTGTCGCAGGCACAGACTAGCGACTAAAATCGCTAACCAATAAAGCTCCAGAAAAGTTCTTTTAAGGACTGGTATAGGTGTACTATTTTGTGTGCAGTAAATAGGGGTGTACTACATGCATAAAATACTTTCACATATAGGAAGAATAGTATAGTGCATTTCTACTGTGCAGCTTCTGAGCGGTTCTGCAGCTCTTTTCTCGGTTTAGGTAGAAGTTGCCGCTGTGTGTCGCAGGCACAGACCAGCGACTAAAATCGCTAACCAATAAAGCTCCACAAAAGTTCATTTTAAGAACTGGTATAGGTGTACTATTTGGTGTGCAGTATATAGGGGTCTGATACACGCATAAAAAACTTTCAAACATACTATATAATATATACTATATACTATACGATATAATATATAGTGCATTTCAACTGTGCAGCATTTCTACTGTGCAGCTTCTGAGCGGTTCTGCTGCAGCTTTTTTCTCGGTTTAGGTAGAAGTTGCTGCTGTGTGTCGCAGGCACAGACTAGCGACTAAAATCGCTAACCAATAAAGCTCCACAAAAGTTCATTTAAGGACTGGTATAGGTGTACTATTTGGTGTGCAGTATATAGGGGTCCAATACACGCATAAAAAACTTTCAAACATACTATATAATATATACTATATACTATACTATATAATATATAGTGCATTTCAACTGTGCAGCATTTCTACTGTGCAGCTTCTGAGCGGTTCTGCTGCAGCTCTTTTCTCGGTTTAGGTAGAAGTTGCCGCTGTGTGTCGCAGGCACAGACTAGCGACTAAAATCGCTAACCAATAAAGCTCCACAAAAGTTCATTTAAGGACTGGTATTGGTGTACTATTTGGTGTGCAGTATATAGGGGTCTGATACACGCATAAAAAACTTTCAAACATACTACATAATATATACTATATACTATACTATATAGTATATAGTGCATTTCAACTGTCCAGCATTTCTACTGCGCAGCTTCTGAGCGGTTCTGCTGCATCTCTTTTCTCGGGTTTGGGGAGAAGTTGCTGCTGTGTGTCGCAGGCACAGACTAGCGACTAAAATCGCTAACCAATAAAGCTCCACAAAAGTTCATTTAAGGACTGGTATAGGTGTACTATTTGGTGTGCAGTATATAGGGGTCTAATACACGCATAAAAAACTTTCAAACATACTATATAATATATACTATATACTATACTATATAATATATAGTGCATTTCAACTGTGCAGCATTTCTACTGTGCAGCTTTTGAGCGGTTCTGCTGCAGCTCTTTTCTCGGGTTTAGGGAGAAGTTGCTGCTGTGTGTCGCAAGCACAGACTAGCGACTAAAATCGCTAACCAATAAAGCTCCATCAAAAGTTCTTTTAAGGACTGGTATAGGTGTACTATTTTGTGTGCAGTAAATAGGGGTGTACTACACGCATAAAATACTTTCACATATAGGAAGAATAGTATAGTGAATTTCTACTGTGCAGCATTGTGACTGCTGAGAGGTTCTGCAGCGATACTACAAAGAGTGACAAACGCAATTAGAAAAAAGTATTATAACTGCTGTGATAGACCAGTGGCCCCCGAAAACGACAGTTTGAAGCGGGGTGTTATATAACTTCTTCCACATATACTGCACTTCTCTACAGCCTTTTGTCACAGGGTCATTTAAAAAGATGACAGGCAGAGGAAGAGGCAGGCCCTTCCGCAGGGGTGGTAGGGGTAGGGCAGGAGCACCAGGCCGGAGCCAAAGTGGGAAGTTGCAGAAGGTGCGTTCGATTACTTCAAAGGACGCACCAGACTTGGTTGAGTGGCTCACTCAGCCTTACTCTTCTGCACCCTCCTCATCCTCTCTATCTGCACCCTCTTCACTCTCTGCTGTGTGCACTCCCAAAGACACTACCACGAACACCACTGCCACCATATACCCTCCGCTTGAGTCACAGGAATTATTTTCCGATCCATCACAAGACTTCTCCGATGCGCAGGCATTCTTGACATTGGATCAGGAAGAGGAGGTAGCAACAACCGCCACTCAGCAGTCTGACGACAGTACCCAGATCAGCCCAAGGATGTTGGTCCCTGCTGTTTCTGCCTACTCCGAGATCTCTAATGTTAGTGGTGGGGAAGGTGACGTAGATGATGATGTGTCTATGGACGTCACGTGGGTGCCCACAAGAGAGGACCAGGAGGGGAGTTCAGAGGGAGAGATGGACCAGCAGATAGGGAGGAGAGGCAGGCGGAACTTACATTGCACAGGAGGGACAAACCAGACTGCTAATGTATCAGGACTCAGAGCGAGCCATCAACCATGTACGGTCACATCTGGCGCTCCCAGGACGCCGGCACATGGCTCCGCAGTGTGGGCTTTTTTTAACGTGTCCACTGCTGACAATAGTGTTGCCATCTGCAGCCTTTGCAGTCAACGCATAAGTCGCGGTAAGCCCAACACTCACCTAGGGACGACCGCCATAAGAAGGCACATGAACTCCCATCACCGAGCCCAGTGGGAGCAACGCCGTCAGAACCCACAAAGCCAAACTCCAGGCTCTCACCGTCCAGCCTCTTCTACTACTTCTTCTCTCTCTTCACAGTTGTCCTCCACTCCACCTTCCATCATCCCGTCCCCAAGTTTATCTGGAAAAAGGCAGGCTTCCGTGGGCTAAATGTTCGAACATAAAAGAATGATGACGCCGGATAACCCTCTTGCCCAACGGTTGACCGCTGGCTTGTCAGAACTCCTAGCCCGCCAACTACTGCCATATAAACTGGTGGACTCGGAGGCCTTTTGAAAATTTGTGGCCATTGGAACACCACAATGGAAGGTCCCAGGAAGGAAATATTTCTCCCAGAAGGGCATCCCAGAGCTATATGGCCATGTTCAGCGGCAAGTGAATGTATCTCTGGCACACAGTGTCGGTGCCAAGATACATCTGACCACAGACACGTGGTCTAGCAAACACGGGCAGGGAAGGTATATTACTTTTACTGCCCACTGGGTGAACCTTCTGACGGCCGTCAAGCATGTAACACTGGCACTGCACTCCTTTTAGCTTTGCGTTAACAGGCAGATCAGTGGCTAACACCGCTCAATTTGACAGTTGATAAAGTGGTGTGCGACAACGGTGCCAATCTGCTAAGCGTTGAAACAGGGAAAAATTACACACGTGCCATGCATGGCACACGTCTTGAACTTGGTCGTGCAGCGATTCGTTGTCAAATACCCTGGGGTCCAGGACGTCTTGCGGCAGGCAAGGAAAATCTCGGCCCATTTCAGAAGATCTTACACGGCCATGGCTCGCCTTGCTGACATTCAGCGGCGACACAATCTGCCGGTCAGACGTCTTATTTGTGACTGCCCGGAACTCAACCTTGTATATGCTTGATAGGCTGCTCCAGCAGAAACATGCAGTTAACGACTACCTGTACGAACTCTGCGCCAGAACAGGTTCTGGGGATCTTGGGGTTTTTTCACCGCGTCAGTGGCTGCTCATGCGCGACGCATGCAGACTTTTGCGGCCATTTGATGAGATCACCAAACTGGTCAGTCGCAGCCATGGCGCCATCAGTGACATCGTACCTTATGCCTTCTTTATGGAGCGCGCATTGCATCGTGTCATTGATCAAGCCGTTGAGGAGCAGGAGCAGGAAGATGAGGAAGTCGCAATGCTGGATGAATTCCCAGGGAGGGCTACTCTATCTGAGACAAGTCAACAGGAGTCTGAAGAGGAGTCAGAGGAGGATGGTGCCGGGGCGGATGAGGAGGAGCAAGAAGAGCATGCTTTAAACCTTTCTGGGATCCCTGCTGTTGTTGTTCGTGGATGGGGGGAGGAGATCGAGGACGACATTATCCTGGATGATGACGAGCAGGAGCCAGGCCACCACACTGCTTCCAGTTTAGTGCAAATGGGGGCCTTCATGCTCCAGTGTTTTAAGAGGGACCCCCTTTTTAAAAAGCATAAAGGGCAAGGACCATTACTGGGTGGCAACGTACTTGGACCCCCGGTACAAACAAAAAATGGCAGAAATGTTACCACCATCACAGAGGGCTGTCAGAATGGAGCACTTCCAGGCCTTGCTTCGAGAAATGCTGCATTCTGCTTTTGCGTGCGCTGGCAGAGGAATTTCCACTCCCAGAGGAACAGTTGTGGATACCAATCCAACAGCGCCTGCAAGAAGAGGACGGTTTGAAGATGTCTTGGTCACTTCTGATATGAGATCATTCTTTCAGCCGACCCATCGACAGGTCTCATCCGGATCCAGCATCAGGGAACGCCTAGATCGACAGGTGTCCGACTACATCGGATTAACGGCTGATGTGGACGCTCTGAGAAGTGATGAACCCCTGGACTACTCGGTGGGCAGGCTTGACCTCTGACCAGAGCTTGCACAATTTGCAATGGAACTGTTGGCTTGCCCCTCGTCCAGTGTCCTGTCCGAAAGGACGTTCAGCGCAGCAGGGGGATCGTGACCGACAAGCGCACTCGCCTAGCTCACGACAGTGTTGACTACCTCATATTTATAAAAATGAATGAAACATGGATCTCTGAGGAATTCAACACATGTGGCCAGTAGACCATGTTTCATTCAAATTCCTCATGACAGGCCACAAATATCCACCACCACCTATAACAATTATTCATGGTCCCTGTCTTCTTGGGTAAATACAGCGGCATAAAAGGCCTTTTATGTCCGTTGAATGACTAATTTTTGGGGCCTGTAGTGCCCGAAACGTATTTATCCTGTGAATGCCTAATGTACCTCCAGCCACAGAATACAAAGTTTTTTGCTGTCAGATGAATGCCTGTTGGCTAATTTTTGGGGCCTGTACTGGCCGACACTTACTTCTTTATCCAGGCTGTGAATGCCTAATTTTTCAGACTGGAATTGAAAATCAATTCCGCTAAATTGTGGAACGGATACGGACCCATTTTACAGACGTGTGAATGGACCCTATATGTATTTGACATGTATTTACCGGCTGCTGTCAGTTCTGGCTGATTTAGGCCGAGCTATTACAATAAAACCGAGCAATATTACAAAAAACGAAATAAACGTTATAACTGTATAAACGATTTATATAACTTATAAAAAAAGTAAAACATTTATGGCAACTTTTCCAATAGCAGGATCATCTCCTGCACCCCCTTCATAGCCTGGCCTTGCGTCTCTTCCATGGCCTTCATGCGCTCCTGAATTGACAAAAAATTTCAGATAAGAAAAGAATGCTTGTCGTTGTCGATCACAAATTTGCTTAATACTTCTGTTATGTCATTGTCCATGTTGTGGGACTATGTGTGCACAGCTAGTAATTATTTTGTGGCTGCATATATGACCTGGAGGTTTTTAATGTTCGCCTCCCATTGAAATGAATGGGGCCCGCCGCGAACCCACGGTTCGCGAACATTTACCCGCGTTCGCGAACTGTCCCGGGAGATGTTCGTCCATCCCTACTTACCTCCACTGTGCAGCTCGTTTTGTACAGAGTGGCCCCGAACGTTGTCTTCTGGGGCCCCCGGCGGCTGTCTCGGCTCCTCCCCGCAAGAACTTTCCACCTTCATGCAAGCTCTCTCGCAAAGTGGTAAGTTCTTGCGGGCACGCTCCCGTGATACAGCCGGCGGCTATAGCCGCTAACTGTATCACTTGGTGCGCCGCGTCATTGGATATGATTGATAGCAGCGCGAGCTAATGGCTGCGCTGCTTTCAATCAACCAATAAATGATCTGAGAAGCCAACCGAGAAACCAGCGCGTTCACGGCGCCGGACTTTCGAGGGGTCAGGTAAGTATACGGGGGCTTGGGGGGGGGGCGCTAATGCTTGGATGTTTTTTCACCTTAATGCATAGAATGCATTAAGGTGAAAAAACATATACCTTTACAACCCTTTAATTTGCTCCAGTTTGGGAATGTTGAGTATTTTGCAAGTGTAGCGGCATCCTCACTCCCCTCTTTGAATCAACTCATCTTTCTCTTGTCTAGGGGTACCTCAGAGGGGAGAGAGCGGGGTCACCACGCCAAGCCTTCACCACATATGTGTGTGCGGTGTAAGCAAAGTTCTTTCTCTACCTTCGGGTCAGCGTTGTGCACCTGGAGTTACCTTGAACAATGTCCACCAGAAAAGAGCCTCACACCATTAAAGTCCAACACTCCTTTATTCTTGTCGAGTGAACAGCACAATCAGTTAGACTCCCTTAAAGAACAGAACAAACAAGGAGGTGTGGATGTGAGTAGGCCCAGACACAATGAACTCTCCACTTTCCTTCCTGAAAGTGGGCTGAGGTCTCCTAGCGAGGGGGGATTTTCCTTCCAGGCTGTCTCCGATGGGAGGCTCATCTGTCACTGGCAATCTGCTGCACCCGGTCTTCAAGTGAGGAGCTCCCCCCGTGCATTACGCCTTCCGGATTCGGGTACCCAATCCCTGGGTTCCCTAGGATCTCCTTCCCTCGCGAAACTCAGTGTTGGGCACTGAGCTCCAGACCTCCATCCAAGTACTTCACCCCAGGCTAAAGGTGCCTGGGATGGAACACGACCTCCGGAGGTCCTCTAGGCCTAGGCCGCCTAGAGGACCGACACGAACCACCGCCCTCAGGCTGAAGGTGCCTGGGACTCGACCCCATGACAAAGATGGCCGGCCCTTTTATACCCTCTCCCAGCAAGCACGGTGGGTTCCCCGCCCCACCATACCGCTGCCGAGGGAGGACAAAAAGGAGGCACAGCACACAGCAATGGTTCAACTCCAGCCCAAGGCGACAGCACCACCTGCTTGACCACAAGGAACTGCACATCGCTGGTGTCTCTGCCAGTTTGAATTACACCCGGGAAAGTACATACCCGCTACACTAGTATCTTCACTATTTAGGCATGGGAGATATAGTCAGGGAGGCATGGAGATATACCACATTGGCAGCTGATTTGCTGTTATCCTCTATTCTAAACAACCTAGAATATACTGTATGTGAAAAATGCTGAAGGTCCTAAAGGGAAATTTACTTTTTTACTCTCTATAAAAATTTCATTTGAAATTTGAAGGTGGACAAAGTTTGGTATCATTGCTGTGGATTAGTCTGATCTTACTAAATTGACCCTGAAACCAAGACATAAGGAAAAGAGGTGCCTTGCTGTGATGAGCACACAAGGATCCTTTTTTAGATGTGCTATGAGATAGTAGTACAACCTTATAAAAAATACATCAAGCTTCATAAAGTTAATGCTGGGAAGTATGAAATACACTTGGATTTGGGCAAAGGTCATCAGAGAAAAATTGGCATTTCTTCTTGAAAATGTCATTGCTTTCCTATATATAAGGGAAACAAAAAACGGTGTGAATGCATTTCATATCAAATATTGTTGCTTTTCAAGTCAATCTTCAAACTGTTCTCTGTGTTGCAGGTGTATCTTGCTCCTTTCACTATTCCTCATTCTGTAGCTTGCCATTTGTTGTCACTTGTATTTTTTTCATTGAATGCTTTATATATATATATATATATACAGCCATGTTAGCAATTAAATTACATAACTGACAACAGCCTTTACTAAATCTTTGCATCTCTGTGCTAAAATGCTTTTTGCTGGTTTAGCTATTGTGATATACAGTGGCTGTATGTTCTTTTGATTCTACAGGATGTCCTGAGTGTGTTCTTGTTTATACCATAATTTTAATGTATTGTTAACGGCAAATGCATTCTACAGTTTACCTTCAGTTTATGTGTTGGTTTTATATCTCAGCAACATTTGCTATTCCCAATTGTATTTTTTTTTTAGTTTGTTCTATAGTAAGGCTACATAAAGAGTAAAGTATGTGTCTTTTACCCAACTTTTTTTCTTTTTATAGTTCTACAGCCCCATCTGTGCTCTTATCTTCCCTGAATGCATGCTGGAGATCAGGACACCTCCAATGGTCTCACACTTCCCCTCCATAGTCACAACTGCTGTGGGCCGTCAACGATGCTCAGGCTCCCTTTTGGCGATGATAAGGAGAATGATTATAGTAGGAGAGAGCAGAGTGAGCTGACAGATGACCCCATCAGCCCCCTGATGCTCTTTTACTGTTTAATCAGCAGGCTGGGGGTAAAGAAAGAACTGTAAGGTACCCGTTGGAAGGTTTAGTTCACAGTGGAGCTTTGGCTGGGGGGTTGAGGTGTTAGAGTAGTCAGGCAGGCCGGGTCTGCAATGAGCTTTGGCAGCAAGGTACAGAGTCAGAATCCAGAAGTGTGGTTTAGGGACAGGCAGGGTCGTACACAAGCTGGCAGAGTAGTACAGAATCATCAGGCAAAGAGCGTAATACGGGTAACATGTCAAAGTCCAGAAGTTCAGTAACTCAGCAGTATGTCACACACCCAGGGAAACAGATCCAACAAATGGGCATAGGCCACAGGAGGTACTGCAATTAAAGCTGATCTGATTGTTGATTGAGTGCAGCTGAAAGGCAGGTGGGGCTAGAGAGTACTAGGACCAGAGGCACTATGGAAGGTGTATACAGCACAACTCAGGTTTCTCAGTGGCAGAGGGAACAGAGCTGCAACCGCAGGACCCAGGTTCAATTCCAGGCACATGACAGGGCACCCCCCCAATGGACACCTCCGGGGGGCTAGGGATGCTTAGTGGGAAAGGTGGCATGAAAGTTCCAAGTGAGGGCAGGAGCATGTCGATCTTTAGTGAGAACCCAAGATCTATCAGCCACGGGTTATCCCTATACCTTGGCCCAGCCTTCTTGAATTCAGGATTATAGATACCTCATACTTGTGCTGCCCATCCACAAGAACAGGAGGAGGTAGTTGATGAGGTCTTCAGTACCGGTTGAAGACTGCCTTCTTTAGTAGAGAAACTTGAAAAACTGGATGTATCCGGAGGGCTGGTGGCAGTTTCAGATGGTAAGAGACTGGCCCAAGATGAAAGATGATCCTGTAGGGATTGATAAAAAGATGGCCCAACTTGGAAGAAGGGTTTGCTTCAGTCTAACATATTTGGCGGACAACCATACTTTGTCTCATACTGCATAGGGAGATACTGTATATGGCACCTTTGTTTGTCAGAGTAGTATTTATATTTTCCTGCTGCTTTTTGTAGAAGCAGATGGATCTTCCTCCACTGTAGTAAGATGTCTTTTACGCTAGGTCTGCTGCCGGTACTCCTGGAAAAGGCTGCAACGTGGGGAAAGTGTGTGGATGATAGCCTAGAGCAACATAAAAATGTCTAGAATGGAGGACACTATGCCAACGAGAGTTAATGGCCAGTTTAACCAAAGGCAGATATTCCGACCAATTGGACTGTAAAGAATTGATATAATGCCAAAGGTAGGTCTCAATGGTTTTTTCGTTCAAGCTCCCAGTTTGGCCGTCAGTTTGTGGGTGACGTGTAGTAGAGAGGAACACAGTTACCCCCATTTTTTGCATGCAGCTTTCCAAAATCGGGAGGCAAATGTGGGCCCCTGATCAGACATGATGTTTGTGGGTATCCTGTGCTGTTTGACAACTTGAGACAGGAAAAGAGCAGACAATTCTTCAGCTGTGGGTAATCCAGGAAGTGGCACAAAGTGACACATCTTAGAGAAACGGACAAGCCAAAATTGCGGACATGCTGGAGGACTTGGGTAGGTCCGTAATAAAGTCCATGGTCAGGTGAGTCCAAGGCTGTCAAGGTGTGGGGAGTGGTTGTAGCCGGTGGGTAGGGTGCAAGGAGTCTTATTTTCTGCACATGTTGGACAGGCGGCTACTTAATCCAAAACGTTTTTCTGCAACCCTGGCCACCAAACATGACGCTCTAAAGTTTTTGAAGTGATTGTGACACCAGGGTAGCCAGACAACACCCCGTCATGAGCCCAAATATGTACCTCCTTCTATAGACTAGGGGGTACAAATAATCGACCAGATGGTATATTGTGATCTTGGGGAATATGACTCTGGGCCTCCTGTAGCTGACACAATCTTGTAAGGTGGTATTATGTGCTGTTCGGTGGGCTGATAAGTTTCGGAAGTCTAAAAATGGTCGGGACAGAGCATCCACTTTTTTGTTCTTGTGTCCAGGAACATAAGAAAGAATGAAGTTGAAGTGGGAAAAGAAAAGAGCCCACAGTGCTTGGCGTGAGTTCAGATGTCTTGCTGTTTGAAGATACAGAAGGTTTTTATGGTCGGTCAGTATGGTAAAGGGCTTCCAAATCTCTTCCAAGAGATGCCTCCACTCAGACAGTGCAAGTTTTATCGCTAGTAGTTCTCGGTTTCCAACATCGTAGTTAACCTCAGCTGGAGAAAACTTTTTAGAGAATGCTACTGGGTGTATTTTACCAGTTCTTGGTTGTCTTTAGGAGAGCACTGCACCAGCCCCTACTTTCGATGCATCCACTTCAACAAGATACTGGAGTTCTGGATACTGCAGGATTGTAGGCTTGCTGAACATTTATTTTAGGTGCTGGAAAGCTGACACTGTTTCAGGGGACCATAGCTAACAATTAGTCCCCTTTTTAGTCATGGCAGTAAGGGGTGTGGCAATAGTGGTGAAGCCTTTAATGAAGCATCTATGACAGCCCAAAAAGCTTTGAAGCCCTCTCAAGGTGTTCGACTGTGGCCACTGCAGGACATCTGTAAGCTTCTGTGGGTCCAATTGAAACCTAAAGGACTCATGATATACCCCAGAAATGGTATGCAGGTCTGATGGAAATTACATTTTTCAACTTTGCACAAAGGTGGTTCTCACATAAGCGCTGAAGTACTTGTTTCACATTGGAAGTGTGTTCCTGGTGGGTCTTGGAAAAAATGAAGATGTCGTCTAGATAAATCATCACAAACTTGTTTCGAAAATCGCGGCACACCTCATCCATGAAACATTGGAATATGTCTGGGGCATTGCAGAGCCCAAATGGCATAACCAGGTACCCATAATGTCCATTACAAGTATTGAATGCCGTCTTCCACCCATCCCCCTCCCTTATGCAGATCAGTTTATAGGCACCACACTAATATAGTGAAGGCTATAGCTCCTTTAGGACATCAAAAATTCTAGGATAAGGGACAGAGGATAAGAGTCCTTTATGGTGACTTGGTTTAACACTCGATAGTCAATAGACAGACAAAGTCTACCACCTTTCTTTTCAACAAAAAAGAATACTGCCCCTACTAGAAAAGAAGAGGGATGGATAAAACCTCTCTGTAAGTTATCTTGAATATATTCTTTCACAGATCTTTGTTCTGGCTGTGACAACGGATATGTCTTTCCCTTTGGAAGAGGCACCCCCGGGATCAGGTTAATAGCACAGTTGAACACACAGTGTTGGAATAGAACCTCTGCTTTCTTTTTACAAAAGACATATGCAAAGCCATGGTATTCCTGTGGCAAGGTGGGTGGTACGGACATGGAAGCTAGCAAACTGTGAGGTGGTGATTTGGGAAGGAGTATGCAGTTGTGATGACAGTATGTGCCCAAGGAGGTTAATTCCCCGTTAAGCCAGTCAAACGAAGGGTTGTGTAGTTGCAACCACGGAAACCCAAGAATTACAGACAGGAACTATACGAGACAGGATAATTCTTTCTGCTTATGAAGGGCACCAACCTTTAGGGTAGCTGTGGTGGTCTTGAATTCCACAATGCCTTTGCCCAAAGGTTGCCCGTTTACAGTGGTGATGTTCAAAGGTCTAGGTTTGGGAACTAAAGGAAAATTGTTCTACTTGGCAAAAGTCTGATCCAGGAAGATACCCACTGCTCCAGAATCCACAAAAGCCACACAGGACACAAGGTTTGAGGCAAGATGGAAGGTTAGGGAAACGGTAAGCTTCGTCTTAGAGGAAGGATTTGTAAGATCTAACCCAGTTCCTCCAACATGGGTCAGACCCTCTCCTTTCACTGGATGGTTCGGGCAAGGGGACAACATGTACTTTCAGTCCAAAATAAAGACATAGGCCCAGGGAGCATCACTTTTGCTTTGCTGTTTCAGTCAGGTGAAGATGGCTGATGCCCATGGGCTCTGCAGGTTGTCATGGACTCAGCAACAGTTTCAGGTCTGGATTTGGGTGGCGTTTAAAAGGTAGGAGCCACCTGTAACGGCACCCCAAGTATGAGAGGGTTTAACGCCGTTTAGGACATTCCCTTTCCGAACACCAAGTCAGCTACCGACACTCCAGTCAGGCGAACAAGACCCATAAGAATAATTCTCCCTTAATAACGAGACAAAGCTCTGTCTTGCGGTTTCAAGCAGGACTGACAATCTTTATTCAAAAAACCACAAGTTTTATACACAGTTAAAAGAGGAGGTCTGTCTTTCTTAGGCACCAGGACTACAGGTGAGGCCCAAGGGCTGTCAGAGGGCTCAATGACTCCTAACTGAATCATCTCCTGTATCTCCTTCCGCATTCCATCTCGGACTGCTTCAGGGATACAGTAGGGGGGTTGTGGAAGGGGTGCTTGTCCAGGGGTCTCTACCTTATGCACAGCCAGGGTCGTATAGCCCGGTTTTTGGGAGAAGGTCGCCTGTTTCTCCCACAGAAGCCGCTTAGCCTGTTCCTTCTTTGTGGGGCTTAACCGGTCCCCTAGCTGTACAAGGCTAATGAGGTCAGTCTGGGGGTCTCTCTCTAGTAAGTCAGGGAGGGGTAAACTTTCTGAGTCATCCGCAGCAGGGGCACATACTGCAGCAACATCCTCCTGCCGTTCCTGATACTCCTTCAGCATGTTCACGTGAAAGGTTCACTGGATTCTTTCATCTGCACAGCTGGCAATAACATAGGTAGTATCACATACCTGGCTACTACTTTATACGGGCCCTGCCAAGATGCCTGCATCTTGTCGGTCTTCACAGGCTTGAGCACTAAGACCTTCTGCCCAACCTGGAAGATACGCTGTCGGGCCCCCCGATCGTACCATCTCTTCTGTCTCCCCAGGGCCGCCTGGAGATTCTCCCTTACCATCAGAGACAGTTGCTCCGTGCGGTCCCTGAGTTCCAGAACATAGGGCACTATGGGGGTCCCTTCCTGCTCTGTCTCTCCCTCCTAGTGTCCTCTTGTAGCTGTCCTTCTAGGCTGTGGGAAGCATCCCGCTGCTTGCCACCAATGTAACGGCACCCCAAGTATGAGAGGGTTTAACGCCGTTTAGGACTTTCCCTTTTCTGAACACCAAGGCAGCTACCGACACTCCAGTCAGGCGAACAAGATCCATAAGAATAATTCTTCCTCAATGACGAGACGAAGCTCTGTCTTGAGGTTTCAAGCAGGACTGACAATTTTTATTAAAAAAAACACAAGTTTTATACACAGTTAAAAGAGGAGGTGCATCATATTACTCTGGAAATACACCTGTGCCCAGCCTAATTAACATTAGCTAATTACCTAATCCCTTGAAGCAGCCTGGCTGTCTCAGAGTTTCCTAGCCTGGCTGTCTCCTAAACTCCAATACACATCATCACAGTACTCATTCATACAATACAGGGTCAATTAGCCCAATCCACAAAGAAAAGATCCTTAGAAGTTAGTCTGGATTCATTAACATTACAACAGGCAGACAGGTGGCTGGGGGTGATGACATTAGCATCTTTCAACTAACATGTTGAGTTCAGAATCAAACAAACAGTAAATAGTCCTTTACAGATATCCTGGGGAATATTGTGGGTAAATATAACTGTCCCATTTTAAAGTAATCCAAAACATATTCTTAATGTCCATTATTTTCTTGCTCACCCTGTGCCCAAAAGTGACTCCTGTTACACCACCTGATACAATGACTGAGGTAGCTCGCGGGTCCGTGACTTCTCCTGACCCTTTTATGGTAGCGAACTTCCAGACAAACACACAGTTCAACTTTTCAAGATAGTCTGAAAGTTCATCCTTAAAAATTCCGGTGAGTGTGTGCACATTAGGAGCACAGATAAGCCACACTTGCTGTGATCACTTTATGAAGAGGGAAAACGAACAGTGATTACTTTTCACCAGCACAAGCACTTTCTTGAACTGTTTTGAATGCTCTATTTACTGAATTTATTTCATCCAGAGATCATTTACATTAGAGATCACTTTTCACCGGCACAAGCACTTTTTGAACTTTTTTGAATATCTAATTAGTACTTTTTTGAATATCTAATTAGTATCTTTTCTGGACTGATTTGAATGCTCAATAGGAGTTTAACTTTTTAAATTTTGTATTCATTTATGTATTGCTTATTTACGTGCACATGTTTATGTTCACTTATAATTTATTTGTCATAATATTGCAAATTTTTACATCACCACCACATTGAGAGTCAATTACAATCCATTGAACAGCGCCACACCTACTTATTTTTCTCCTTCATTCATTTACTCCACCTAGGTGGTAGTAATCTCTAGAGGCAGCAGTTCTCTTGATTTACCATATTATATTATATAAACTTTTTCCCCTGCTGATATTTTTCTCCTTTGTGCGGAATCATACACACCCTTTTATCTTAAAGAACTGGTAAAGTATATGTAAACCATTCAGTTTAAAATGGACATGAAAGGCAAAACATTTTATTAAGTATTAAGTGATCACATACCCTCTGTTCTCAACTGCATAAAGATCTTAGAGTGGGGGGGGGGGGGGCGCAAGGCACACTGATATTCCCACTGAATGGCTGTGTTAAAGGACACAAGTCTGACCATTGGAGGAAAGAAGGCTGAGTTCCTACACAGCTACAAAACAGACACACTGTGCTCTAAAAAAAAGTCAGTTTTTGATAGTAAAGCAGAGGAACTGACAGGAACACCAGGGATTTCACACAAAAGAAGCAGTACAAAGTGATCAGGATAATTTTCCGTACAAGTACATGGTACAGCAGGCACATATCAGGAATATGAAATGCTGGGTTTACATATTCTTTAAGAGAATGTAACCTCTTTAAAACCTTTAACCTGAAAGCGGAAAAGCTTATGTAATAATACATATTCAACAATAAATAGATAGGGTGCAGTGTCCTAATGACGGTTATTTTTTTTTATTTTTATCATTGGCTGGTGAATTGTGCTTGTGGTTGGAAGTAATTTACTACAGTGGATGTTGTTCATTTATGCTCTCTTCTTAATCCAGCTCTAATTTCATTACTTAAAGAAGAAGTTGAGTTCTTTCCCCAATTCTCAATGTCACATGGTCAATAAAACACCAAAATGCAGTTGGCGGTGTGCAGAGAATGTAATAGACACTCATACATTATTTGTTAGGCTGAGAACAGCTGCAAGGCTGAGGCCATTAACTCAATCTCTTCATTACCACACCGTATTTTGGAGCTTGGCTGACTTGCGTGCTGCCTCACTGGGTGCAAGATGAGGAACTGTTACACCTCAGATATGTCTAATACCTTCATATACAGAAGAAGCTTTTAACAAAGTGCATGTCTATGGCTATCTTTTGAAAAAATAAATATTTCAATAGGGTATGTACAGTCGTTTTTTGGGGAATTTGTGTTTTATCAAATATTTTTCTTTTTATCTGTAAGAATTCAGTCTGGGGTTCCATATACATTTTACTATAACAATTGGAGGTTTTAAAAATGGAAAAAAATACTGTTACTCCTAAACAATGCTAGTCTGGTAAATCACTATAGTATACGACCACCTTACAAAATTAGTGGGACCGGTATCAATCCTTAAAGTAAAATCCAGATGAAACTTTAATTATTTTTTTTTTAAATAGAATGAGGCTAGGTACTATATTAGATTTTTTTTTTCTTTTTAATTCTATGAGGATTTTAATTGCAAACAGGAAAAATTAAAACGTGACAACTAAATGTTTTGTGTTTGCCTTCCCAGCAAAGCAATTTATTCAAATGCAGTTAGTCTTTCAAATATCTAGAGGGCTTGAGATACGCTATATTACCAAAAGTAATGGGACGCCTGCCTTTACACAAACATGAACTTTAACCACTTTAGCCCTAGAAGGATTTTCCCCCTTAATGACCAGTCCATTTTTTGTGATACGGCACTGTGTTGCTTTAACTGACAATTGCGTGGTCCTTCTACACTGTACCCAAACAAAACTGATGTCCTCTTTTTTTCCACAAATAAAGCTTTCTTTTGGTGGTATTTAATAATTTCTGTGTTTATTTTTTATTTTTTTGCGCTATAAATAATAAAAAAAAAATTTTTACTTTCTGCTATAATACATAGCCCAAAAAAATATAAAAAAAACTAATTTATTCATCAGTTTAGGCCGATATATATCCTTCAAATTTTTTCCAGTAAAAAAATTGCAATAGGAGCATATTGATTGGTTTGCGCAAAAGTTATCGCGTCTACAAACTAGGACTTTTTTTTTTATTCTTTTAACTGGTAATGGCAGCGATCTGCGATTTTTAGCTGGACTACGACATTGCGGCGGGAAAATTTGACCCCAAATGACACTTTTTGGGGACCAGTGACATTATTACATTGATCAGTGCTATAAAAATGCATTTATCAATGTAACAATGACACTGGCAGGGAAGGGGTTAACACTAGGGGGCGATCAAGGGGTTAACTGTGTTTCCTGGGTGGGTTCTAAATGTAAGGGGGTGGGCTACCAGGGACATGACAGAGATCGCTTTTCCCGATCACTGGGAACAGAAGATCTCTGACATGTTATCTGGCAAAATGGGGGATTGCCTTGTTTACATAGGCAATTCCCCCGTTCTGCCTTTGTACACCATAAAATCGAGTCCGCCGGACCTGCGGGCACGCTTTAGCGGCTTGCGGCGCGTGCACGCCTGCTATCTCCTGTGCAAACACCGACGTACACCTACGGCGGTTTGTGCAGGAGGGTCGACCTGCCGCCGTATAATGATTGGCAAGAGATTAGAAGCATCCCAGTCTTGGTCCGTAGGGGTCAATAATGAGTTTGCCCACCCTTTGCAGCTATAACAAATTCAACTCTTCTGGGGAGGCTGTCCACAAGGTTTAGGAGTGTGTGTCTTTGGGAATGTTTGACCATTCTTCCAGAAGCACATTTGTGAGGTCAGGCACTGAGGTTGGATGAGAAGGCCTGGCTCGTAGTCTCCGCTCTAATTCATCCCAAAGATGTTCTATTGGGTTGAGGTCAGGACTCTGTGCAGGCCAGTCATGGCCCTCCACCCCAAACTTGCTCATCCATGTCTTTATGGACCTTGCATTGTGAACTAGTCTAAATCATTTGGTGGAGGGGGGATTATGGTGTGGAGTTTTTTTTCCTGGGTTGGGCTTGGACCCTTAGTTCCAGCGAAGGGAACTCTTAAGGCGCCAGTATACCAAGACATTTAGGACAATTTCATGCTCCCAACTTTGTGGGAACAGTTTGGGTATGGCTCCTTCCTGTTCCAACATGACTGCGCACCAGTGCACAATCAATGTCAATAAAGAAATGGATGAGTGGGTTTGGAGTGGAGGAACTTGACTAGTCCTGACCTCAACCTGATAGAACACCTTTGGGGTAAATTAGAGCGAAGACTGCAAACCAGGCCTTCTTGTCCAACATCAGTGCCTGACCCCACAAATGCGCTTCTGGAAGAATGGTCAAACATTCCCATAGACACACTCCTAAACCTTGTGGACAGCCTTCCCAAAAGAGTTGAAGCTCTTATAGCTGCAAAGGGTGGGCCAACTCAATTTTGAACCCTATGGACTAGGACTGGGATGTCATTAAATTTCATGTGCATGTAAAGGAAGGCATCCCAATACTTTTGGTAATATAGTGTATACTTACCAGGGATTAGAAAACACTGAATTATCACTTAAATCAATGGAAGTTGGTCTGAATAGTGATGAGCAGATGTATTCACCTGAAACAGGTTTGCATGAGTCAGGCTGATTTCTGATATACCCCAATAAGCGGATTGATCTACTTGTAGACTGGTACTTGGGTCTTTACCAGTTGATATGTATGCCACTTGCAAAGTGTCTTTAGCCATTATTTCTCCTTATGTGGACTGTTACATCACAAAGGACAGAGAAACCTGCCCTCAATTTCCAGCATACTCTGCTTGCTAAGAATGCGCATTCGCAATCAATTTGAGTTGTTTCTACGATAAGAGTTCTTTTACATTGCTTCTGGCCTACTTCTGACTAGGGATGAGCTCGGTGTTCGAGTCGAACATACGTTCGACTCGAACATCGGCTGTTCGATCGTTCGACGAAGATCGAACGATTTGTACCGTTCGCGCCTAATTCGAGTGACGCGAACGGCCCACAATGCACTACGCCATCGCAGTGTCATCCAGGCGCTGTGATTGGCCAAGCATGCACTGTGACCCCGCATGCTTGGCCAATCACAGCGCCGGCAGCGAGGAGAGCAATGATTGGCCACAGGCAGGATGCCTGTGGCCAATTATTGCTGAGGGTGTTTAGTACACGCCCCACACTATAAAAGGCCGCCAGCACGGCGGCCTAGTGTAGTGTGTTCCGGAGCAGGGAAAGAGAAGCATAGGCAGGGACAGTGACATTTTTTTTTTCTTGCTTAACCTGGATTCCTTTAGTTTAGGGAAAGAGAAGGATATGTAGGGAGAGTGTCAGTGTGTTTTACTGTGCAAATCCTTGTTTCTAGGGACAGGGAAGGACAGTGAGGGAAATTCTCCTTGTGCTATAGTGTGCTAAAGCATTGATCATCAACCATCTTTAAAAAATCATTTTTTCTAGGGACAGAAAACTACAGGTAGGGAGAGTGTCAGTGTGTTTTACTGTGCTAATCCTTGTTTCTAGGGACAGCGAAGGACAGTGAGGGAAATTCTCCTTGTGCTATAGTGTGCTAAAGCATTGATCATCAACCATCTTTAAAAAAACATTTTTTCTAGGGACAGAAAACTATAGGTAGGGAGAGTGTCAGTGTGTTTTACTGTGCTAATCCTTGTTTCTAGGGACAGGGAAGGACAGTGAGGGAAATTCTCCTTGTGCTATAGTGTGCTAAAGCATTGATCATCAACCATCTTTAAAAAAACATTTTTTCTAGGGACAGAAAACTATAGGTAGGGAGAGTGTCAGTTTCTTTCACTGTGATAATCCTTGTTTCTAGGGACAGGGAAGGACAGTGAGGGAAATTCTCCTTGTGCTATACTGTGCTAAAGCATTGATCATCAACTATCTTTAAAAAAACATTTTTTCTAGGGACAGAAAACTATAGGTAGGAAGAGTGTCAGTTTCTTTTACTGTGCTAATCCTTGTTTCTAGGGACAGGGAAGGACAGTGAGGGAAATTCTCCTTGTGCTATAGTGTGCTAAAGCATTGATCATCAACCATCTTTAACCACTTGACCACTGGGCACTTAAACCCCCTTAATAACCAGACCAATTTTCAGCTTTCGGTGCTCTCACATTTTGAATGACAATTACTCAGTCATACAACACTGTACCCATATGAATTTTTTGTCCTTTTTTTCACACAAATAGAGCTTTCTTTTGGTGGTATTTAATCACTGTTGGGTTTTTTATTTTTTGCGCTATAAGAGAAAAAAGACTGAAAATTTTGTAAAAAAATGATTTTTTTTTCGTTTCTGTTATAAAATTTAGCAAATTACAATTTTTTCTTCATAAATTTTGGCCAAAATTTATACTGCTACATATCTTTGGTAAAAATAAGTACAAATTGGTGGATATTATTTGGTCTTTGTGAAAGTTATAGAGTCCACAAGCTATGGTACCAATATCTGAAAATTGATCACACCTGAAGTACTGACGGCCGATCTCATTTCTTGAGACCCTAACATGCCAGAAAAGTACAAATACCCCCCAAATGACCCCTTTTTGGAAAGAAGACATTCCAAGGTATTCAGAAAGAGGCATTGTAAGTTTTTTGAAGTTGTCATTTTTTCCCACAATTCTTTGCAAAATCAAGATTTTTTTTTCTCTTTTTTTTTTTTCACAAAATTGTCATATTAGCAGGTTATTTCTCACACACAGCATATGCATTCCACAAATTACACCCCAAAACACATTCTGCTATTCCTCCCGAGTATGGCGATACCACATGTGTGAGACTTTTACACAGCGTGGCCACATACAGAGGCCCAACATGCAGGGAGCACCTTCAGGCGTATTCTGGAGCACCCAGGCCAATTCTGACATTTCTCTCCTACATGTAAAAATCATCATTTATTTGCTAGAAAATTACATAGCACCCAAAAACATTATATATGTTTTTTTAGCAAAGACCTTAGAGAATATAATGGTGGTTGTTGCAACTTTTTATCTCGCACGATATTTGCGCAGCAATTTTTTTAACGCGTTTTTTACGGAAAAAAAAAATGTTCTGTGCTTAAAAAAAAAAAAAAAACATTAAAGTTAGCCCAATGTTTTTGCATAATGTGAAAGATGAAGTTACGCCGAGTAAATAGATACCTAACATGTCACCCTTAAAAATTGCACACACTCGTGGAATGGCGCCAAACTTCGCTACTTAAAAAAATCCCCATAGGCGACGCTTTAAATATTTTTACTGGTTACATGTTTTGAGTTACAGAGGAGGTCTAGGGCCAGAATTATTGCTCTCGCTCTAACGTTCGCAGAGATACCTCACATGTGTGGTTTGAAAACCGTTTTCATATGTGGGCGGGACTTACGAATGCGTTCACTTCTGTATGCGAGCTCACGGGGACAGGGGCGCTTTAAAAAAAATATATATTTTTTTATTGTTCATTTTACTTTATTTATTTTAGTTTGACATGTTTTTCCGCCCCAAAAATTTTTTTGATCACTTTTATACCTATTACAAGGAACGTAAACATCCCTTGTAATAGGAATATGGCATGACAGGTCCTCTTTACAGTGAGATATGGGGTCAATAAGACCCCACATCCCACCTCTAGGCTGGGAAGCCTGAAAAAAAACAAAAAAAAAACAACAATCCTGGCTTTGATCGTAGCGGTGAGTCGGTAGAAGCACCGGAGGGCAGCGGGAGGGGGGGACATCCCCTCTCGCCTCCCGTAAGAATGATCAAGCAGCAGAACAGCCGCTATGATTGTTCTTATGGTGTAGGGAATCGCCGGCTGAAAAAGCTAATATCTGAATGATGCCTGTAGCTGCTCCCATCATTCAGATATCCCGTACAAAGTCAAGGACGTCATATGACGGCCGGCGGGCGGGAAGTGGGCATTGCGGAGTATTGCCGGGCATTGCGGAGTATTGCGGACTATGGCAGGGTATTGCGGAGTATGGCAGGGTATTGCACGGGGTATTGCACAGGGTATTGCAGGGTATTGCAGAGTATTGTGCAGGGTATTGCAGAGTATTGTGCAGGGTATTGCAGAGTATTGCACAGGGTATTGCAGAGTATTGCAGAGTATTGCGCAGGGTATTGCAGAGTATTGCGCAGGGTATTGCAGAGTATTGTGCAGGGTATTGCAGAGTATTGTGCAGGGTATTGCAGAGTATTTTGCAGAGTATTGCGCAGGGTATTGCAGAGTATTGCGCAGGGTATTGCAGAGTATTGCGCAGGGTATTGCAGAGTATTGCGCAGGGTATTGCAGAGTATTGCGCAGAGTATTGTGCAGGGTATTGCAGAGTATTTTGCAGAGTATTGTGCAGGGTATTGCAGAGTATTGTGCAGGGTATTGCAGAGTATTGCGCAGGGTATTGCAGGGTATTGCAGAGTATTGCGCAGGGTATTGCAGGGTATTGCAGAGTATTGCGCAGGGTATTGCAGAGTATTGCAGAGTATTGCGCAGGGTATTGCAGAGTATTTTGCAGGGTATTGCAGAGTATTGCGCAGGGTATTGCAGAGTATTGCGCAGGGTATTGCAGAGTATTGCGCAGGGTATTGCAGAGTATTGCGCAGGGTATTGCAGAGTATTGCAGAGTATTGCACCAGGGTATTGCAGAGTATTTTGCAGAGTATTGCACAGGGTATTTTGCAGAGTATTGGCAGGGTGTATTGCAGAGTATTGGCAGGGTATTGCACCAGGGATGGCTGAGCAGGGATGGATGGACGGCTGGATCTGTGACTGCAATTGTCACAGATCCAGCCCACAGAGCTGCTGCTGCCATCCGCTCCCTCCCCTCTCCTCTCACACTGTACCGATCGGTACAGAGAGGGGAGGGAGGAACCGGCGTCATCAAATGACGCCGGTCTGTTTACAAGTGATTGCTCCGTCATTTGACGGAGCGATCACGTGGTAAACGGCCACTATCGGCGGCGATTTACCGCGATTCGTGATCCGCCGGGTCCTCTGGACCCGGCGGTCACGGAGTTTCCCGTGTGCGCGCCCCAGGGGGCGCGCGGGAGCGCGATTCTGGGAGGACGTTATATAACGTCCTCCCAGAGTTAAGCAACCACCTTGTCGACGTTATTTGTCGGCAGGTGGTTGTTAAGTGGTTAAGAAAACATTTTTTCTAGGGACAGAAAACTATAGGTAGGGAGAGTGTCAGTTTCTTTCACTGTGATAATCCTTGTTTCTAGGGACAGGGAAGGACAGTGAGGGAAATTCTCCTTGTGCTATACTGTGCTAAAGCATTGATCATCAACCATCTTTAAAAAAACATTTTTCTAGGGACAGAAAACTATAGGTAGGGAGAGTGTCAGTTTCTTTCACTGTGATAATCCTTGTTTCTAGGGACAGGGAAGGACAGTGAGGGAAATTCTCCTTGTGCTATAGTGTGCTAAAGCATTGATCATCAACCATCTTTAAAAAAACATTTTTCTAGGGACAGAAAACTATAGGTAGGGAGAGTGTCAGTTTCTTTCACTGTGATAATCCTTGTTTCTAGGGACAGGGAAGGACAGTGAGGGAAATTCTCCTTGTGCTATACTGTGCTAAAGCATTGATCATCAACCATCTTTAAAAAAACATTTTTTCTAGGGACAGAAAACTATAGGTAGGAAGAGTGTCAGTTTCTTTCACTGTGATAATCCTTGTTTCTAGGGACAGGGAAGGACAGTGAGGGAAATTCTACTTGTGCTATAGTGTGCTAAAGCATTGATCATCAACCATCTTTAAAAAAACATTTTTTCTAGGGACAGAAAACTATAGGTAGGGAGAGTGTCAGTTTCTTTCACTGTGATAATCCTTGTTTCTAGGGACAGGGAAGGACAGTAAGGGAAATTCTCCTTGTGCTATAGTGTGCTAAAGCATTGATCATCAACCATCTTTAAAAAAAATTTTTTCTAGGGACAGAAAACTATAGGTAGGAAGAGTGTCAGTTTCTTTCACTGTGATAATCCTTGTTTCTAGGGACAGGGAAGGACAGTGAGGGAAATTCTCCTTGTGCTATAGTGTGCTAAAGCATTGATCATCAACCGTCTTTAAAAAAAAAAAATTCTAGGGACAGAAAACTATAGGTAGGAAGAGTGTCAGTTTCTTTCACTGTGATAATCCTTGTTTCTAGGGACAGGGAAGGACAGTGAGGGAAATTCTACTTGTGCTATAGTGTGCTAAAGCATTGATCATCAACCATCTTTAAAAAAACATTTTTTCTAGGGACAGAAAACTATAGGTAGGGAGAGTGTCAGTTTCTTTCACTGTGATAATCCTTGTTTCTAGGGACAGGGAAGGACAGTGAGGGAAATTCTCCTTGTGCTATACTGTGCTAAAGCATTGATCATCAACCATCTTTAAAAAAACATTTTTTCTAGGGACAGAAAACTATAGGTAGGAAGAGTGTCAGTTTCTTTTACTGTGCTAATCCTTGTTTCTAGGGACAGGGAAGGACAGTGAGGGAAATTCTCCTTGTGCTATAGTGTGCTAAAGCATTGATCATCAACCATCTTTAAAAAAACATTTTTTCTAGGGACAGAAAACTATAGGTAGGGAGAGTGTCAGTTTCTTTCACTGTGATAATCCTTGTTTCTAGGGACAGGGAAGGACAGTGAGGGAAATTCTCCTTGTGCTATAGTGTGCTAAAGCATTGATCATCAACCATCTTTAAAAAAACATTTTTTCTAGGGACAGAAAACTATAGGTAGGAAGAGTGTCAGTTTCTTTCACTGTGATAATCCTTGTTTCTAGGGACAGGGAAGGACAGTGAGGGAAATTCTCCTTGTGTTATAGTGTGCTAAAGCATTGATCATCAACCGTCTTTAAAAAAACATTTTTTCTAGGGACAGAAAACTATAGGTAGGAAGAGTGTCAGTTTCTTTCACTGTGATAATCCTTGTTTCTAGGGACAGGGAAGGACAGTTAGGGAAATTCTCCTTGTGCTATAGTGTGCTAAAGCATTGATCATCAACCATCTTTAAAAAAACATTTTTTCTAGGGACAGAAAACTATAGGTAGGGAGAGTGTCAGTTTCTTTCACTGTGATAATCCTTGTTTCTAGGGACAGGGAAGGACAGTGAGGGAAATTCTCCTTGTGCTATACTGTGCTAAAGCATTGATCATCAACCATCTTTAAGAAAACATTTTTTCTAGGGACAGAAAACTATAGGTAGGAAGAGTGTCAGTTTCTTTTACTGTGCTAATCCTTGTTTCTAGGGACAGGGAAGGACAGTGAGGGAAATTCTCCTTGTGCTATAGTGTGCTAAAGCATTGATCATCAACCATCTTTAAAAAAAACATTTTTTCTAGGGACAGAAAACTATAGGTAGGGAGAGTGTCAGTTTCTTTCACTGTGATAATCCTTGTTTCTAGGGACAGGGAAGGACAGTGAGGGAAATTCTCCTTGTGCTATACTGTGCTAAAGCATTGATCATCAACCATCTTTAAAAAAACATTTTTTCTAGGGACAGAAAACTATAGGTAGGAAGAGTGTCAGTTTCTTTCACTGTGATAATCCTTGTTTCTAGGGACAGGGAAGGACAGTGAGGGAAATTCTCCTTGTGCTATAGTGTGCTAAAGCATTGATCATCAACCGTCTTTAAAAAAACATTTTTTCTAGGGACAGAAAACTATAGGTAGGAAGAGTGTCAGTTTCTTTCACTGTGATAATCCTTGTTTCTAGGGACAGGGAAGGACAGTGAGGGAAATTCTACTTGTGCTATAGTGTGCTAAAGCATTGATCATCAATCAGCTTTAAAAAAACATTTTTTCTAGGGACAGAAAACTATAGGTAGGAAGAGTGTCAGTTTCTTTCACTGTGATAATCCTTGTTTCTAGGGACAGGGAAGGACAGTGAGGGAAATTCTCCTTGTGCTATAGTGTGCTAAAGCATTGATCATCAACCATCTTTGAAATCCTTGTTTTTTGGACAGTCAGGGAAATTGTCGTTGTGCTATTCTGTGCGAAAGCAATCATCCTCAACCATATTTAGAAATCCTTAAGTAAAGGGACAGAGAAGGACACCTGAAGGTAGCCCTTATTGCTTTTTTCCCATCTCCCTGCAGGCCATCTATTAGAATGTCTGGAAGGCAAACAAGGAGAGGCAGACAGTCAGGAGGCAATAAAAGAGGGCAAGCAGGCTCTGTGTCTGGGGGCAACAGTGCTGGTCGTGGACGCGGTGCATTGTCATCAGCACATGGCCATGGGACACGCTTGTCCTTCTTTTCGGCAGCTGGACATGTTGAGCCACATCATGCCGAAGACTTGGTAGAGTGGATGACCAAGCCCTCCTCCTCCTCCTCATCCTCTCTCACCCAGGCTCAGGGTACTGGCAAAGCAGCTGCCAAAGCGTCCTCTTCCCTGGTATCAATGTCAGACTCATCATCAGTCACTCCTTCCCTAGACCCACCATGTCCTCCTCCTGAGGAGTCCCCCGAACTGTTTGAGCACAGTGTTGGGTACATGCTCCAGGAGGATGCCCAGCGTTTCGAAGGGTCTGATGATGAAACCCAGCTACAGGAAGGCAGTAGCGTGAGAGCAGACAGAGGGGATGCTCAAGAAGGACACCAATCTGGCAGTCATGTTCCAGCAGCTGCAGCATACTGCCAGATTGGCTCCAGTGATGAGGAGGGAGGGGATGATGAGGTCACTGACTCCACGTGGGTGCCTAATAGGAGAGAGGAGGAGGAGGAGGATGAGGAGGAGGCACATCTCCAACGAGGCAGGATGCCCTTTGGTGGCCAGCGTAAGGGCAGTACACCGACGGAATCACACCGCAGAGCTCCGCCTGTGCAGGGCGCTGCCTCTGCCCGTCATTCCAAAAGTTCTTTGGTGTGGGCCTTTTTTGAGGCTAGTGCATCAGATCGCACAGCTGCTGTTTGCAACATATGTCTCAAGCGTATATCGCGTGGCCAAAACATCAGCCGCTTGGGTACCACATGCCTGACCAGACATATGTTGACCTGCCATGCAGCTCGTTGGCAAGCCTACCTCAAAGACCCACACCAAAGAACAAAGCGGACATCTCCTTGCACCGCATCAGCTGGGATCTCCAACCCCACTATAACTTCAGTCCTCTCTGAAACATGCACTGAGAGGAATGAAGGTGTAGAATTAGGTGTGTCACAGCCAAGTAGTTGCGGCCACTCTGCTAGCAGTACACCGACGTCCGATTCTAGCAGGCAAATTTCCCTGCCCCAGCTGCTGGACCGTCGAAAGAAGTTCACTCCCAGCCATCCACATGCCCAGCGGTTGAATGCTAGCTTGGCTAAATTGCTAGCGCTTCAACTGCTGCCTTTTCAGTTGGTAGACTCGGCCCCCTTCCGTGAGTTTGTGCAATGTGCGGTTCCTCAGTGGCAGGTTACCAAACGCCACTTTTTCTCACGGAAGGCTATTCCGGCTCTCTACCGGCATGTGGAAGGCAATGTCTTGGCCTCGCTGGACAGGGCGGTCAGCGGTAAGGTGCATATTACCGCTGACTCATGGTCCAGCAGGCATGGACAGGGACGTTACCTTTCTTTCACGGCCCATTGGGTCACTCTTTTGGCAGCTGGGAAGGATGCAGGACAAGGTGCAGTAGTGTTGGAGGTTGTTCCACCGCCACGCCTCCAAAATGCTACTACTGGTTGTGACACACCTCTCTCCTCCACCCCCTCCTCTTCTTCTTCCTCCATGGCCTCTTCCTGTGCTTTGTCCTCTGAACCAGCGGTGCTCCGTAGCCGTTCAAGGGGCTACGCAAGTACGCAGGCAAAAAGATGCCATGCCGTGCTTGCGCTGGTGTGTTTGGGGGACAGAAGCCACACTGGGGCAGAGGTCCTGTCTGCTCTGCAGGGCCAGGCCGAGAGGTGGTTGACGCCACGCCAGCTTAAGCCAGGAATGGTGGTTTGCGACAATGGCACCAACCTCCTCTCCGCCCTCCGACAGGGACAACTGACCCATGTGCCCTGTGTGGCTCACGTCCTTAACCTGGTGGTGCAGCGGTTCTTGGGCAGGTACCCGGGCAAGTCTGTGTGCATTTCCGCAGATCTTATAATGCCAGTGCTCGCCTGGCTGAGCTGCAAAAGGAGTTGAACCTGCCCAAGAACCGCCTTATATGTGACATGCCCACCAGGTGGAACTCAACGTTGGCCATGCTGCAGCGGCTGCACACGCAGCAGAGGGCCATCAATGAGTACCTGTGCGACTACGGCACCAGGACAGGGTCAGGGGAGCTTGTTTTTTTTTCTCCACGCCAGTGGGGCATGATCAGGGATGCATGCACTGTCCTGGCACCATTTGAGGAGGCCACGAGGATGGTGAGCAGTGACAGTGCATGCATCAGTGACACTGTACCTCTTGTCCACCTGTTGGAGCACACGCTGCATGGAATAATGGACAGGGCACTTGAGGCAGAACAGAGGCAGGAAGAGGAGGACTTCCTTGCCTCTCAAGGCCCCCTTTACCCAGACAGTGTTCCTTCTGTCCCACCCATCGCACAGGAAGAGGAGGAGGAGGAGGAGGAGAAGGAGGAGGAGGAGGATTGTGTCAGCATGGAGGTGGAGGCTGGCACTCAGCATCATCAGCAGCAGTCTTTTAGGGATGATTTACAGTCCCAAGAAACCAGTGGACTTGTACGTGGCTGGGAGGAGGTGGCTGCGGATCATGTCGTCCTTAGTGACCCAGAGGACTCCGGACCGAATGCCTCAGCAAACCTACGCTGCATGGCCTCCCTGATCCTGCAAAGTCTGCGGAAGGATCCTCGTATTCTTCGGATCAAGGAGAGGGACCATTACTGGCTGGCCACTCTCCTTGATCCACGGTACAAGGGTAAGGTTGCGGACCTTATGTTACCGTCGCAGAGGGAGCAGAGGATGAGACAACTCCGGGAGGCCTTGCAGAAAGGTCTGTGCAACGCGTTCCCAGAGACTGGGAGGTTACAAACTCCTGGTCCTGGACAACGAGTTGCTGAGGCTTCGGCCAGTCAAAGAAGGAGCGGTGGGGAAGGTGGCCGTCTGACCGATGCGTTCAGACAATTCTTTAGTCCGCAGCCCCAAAGTATGATCGGTTCCAGCAACCATCGCCAGCGTCTGATAAACATGGTGCAGGAATATCTAGGGGCAAGGTCAGACTTGGACACCTTCCCCACCGAAAATCCTCTGGCTTACTGGGTCTTGAGGATGGATCACTGGCCAGAGCTTGCACAGTATGCAATTGAGCTACTGGCCTGTCCTGCATCCAGCGTTCTTTCGGAACGCACATTCAGTGCTGCTGGAGGATTTGTCATGGATCACAGGGTGCGCCTGTCCACCGACTCGGTTGATCGACTGACTTTCATCAAGATGAACCAGTCTTGGATCACCACCAGCTACCACACACCTGATGCTGATATAACAGACTAATTGATTTTAACATGTCACATCCCTTCAAGACTGATGCTGATGCTGAGTGCCTGTGCTGTTATGTTGACTGGCTATCCTCCTCCTCCGAGTCCTCAATGATACGATTGATGATGATAGCTTGGAAGATCATTTTTCTTTATAGGTGCCGCCACCAGTGGCTAAGGCCCAATTTTTCAGCCCCTGTTTAACAGGGGCGTGTAATTACAATTTTTTTAGCAATAATTTGCCATAGGGCTCATTGCTGTGCTCCAAGTACAGTATCTGTGAGGGGTTGGAGTGTTGTGCCACCAGTGCCTAAGGCCCAATTTTTCAGCCCCTGTTTAACAGGGGCGTGTCATTACAATTTTTGAAGCAATACTTTGCAACAGGGCTCATTGCTGTGCTCCAAGTACAGTATCTGTGAGGGGTTGTAGTGTTGTGCCACCATTGCCTAAGGCCCAATTTTTCAGCCCCTGTTCAACAGGGGCATGTAATTACAATTCTTGATCTAATAATTCACAGCAGGGCCCATTGCTGCACCCACCAAGAGTAACTCTGAGGGCTTACAGTGTTGTGGCAACGCCACCACCACCACCACCACGAAAGGCCCAATTTTTCAGCCCCTGTTCAAAAGGGGCTTGTAATTACAATTCTTGATCTAATAATTCACAGCAGGGCCCATTCCTGCACCCACCAAGAGTAACTCTGAGGGCTTACAGTGTTGTGGCAACACCACCACCACCACCACCACCACCACCACGAAAGGCCCAATTTTTCAGCCCCTGTTCAACAGGGGCATGCAATTACAATTCTTGATCTAATAATTCACAGCAGGGCCCATTGCTGCACCCACCAAGAGTAACTGTCAGGGCTTACAGTGTTGTGGCACCAGCACCACCATCAAAGGCCCAATTTTTACTACCACTGTTCAACAATTATATGTAATTAAAATTCCTGATATAATAGTTGACAGCAGGGCGTTCCAGCACCAACCAAGAGTAACTGTGAGTGCTTACAGTGTTGTGCCAACACCAACAACTAAGGGGCCTATTTCTGCAGAGTATATACGGCAGGTCCCTACTTTCAAACATCCAACTTACAAACGACTCCTACTTGCAAACGCAAGAAGACAACAGGAAGTGAGAGGAAATCTACCCCTTGGAAGGAAAATTCTCTCCTGTAAGAATTAATATGGGAGAAAGGTGTCTCCTCTGTACTGATGCTTTATCACCAATCCTTGTTTCAAGAAAAACACCACATTTCAAAAACAGTTGTCATTGGGACGGAAAGTGAGGTGAAATGTTCTGAACAGGGGCACAGACAGCAAAACAAATGTTACAGGGGTGATAACCCTTACCTATGTTTTCCAAAAAGTTTAAAAATAGATTTTTGGGCTGGAGCTACACTTAAACAATGTACCTGTTCAAAATTACAAACAGATTCTACATAAGAACAAACCTACAGTCCCTGTCTTGTATGCACCGCCTGTATACGGCTGTTCAGAGTATATAGGGCCTTTTTTATTTTATGTGCGGGGTTCCCCTTAATATCCATACAAGACCCAAAGGGGCTGGTAATGGGCTGGGGTAGGGGGGGGGGGGGTCATGGGGTAGCTATGCCATTTTTCTTAAAGATTTTCATCCATATTACCGGGACCAGACATTACATTAAAGCCGCAAGCAGTTTTAAATGGCTTTTTTTTCCTTTAGAAGTGTCATTTTGTGCAGGGACAGTTCTAAACACGGGAAACACGTGGCACTTCACAGGCATACTTTAGACACCCCCCAGGTACGATATTTAAAGGAATATTTGACTTTTTTTTTTTCACTTTATGCATCATTAAAATGACTGCTCCCGAAAAACGACCGTTTTTAAAACTTCTTTTTGCATTGATACATGTCCCCTGGTGCAGAACCCGGGTTCCCAGACCCTTTTTAGGACAATAACATGCATAATAGTCGTTATAATTAGCACTTTAGAATTCGAACGTTCGCATCCATTGTATTTAATAGGGTTCTAATGTTCGTACGAACTTTCGGTCCGTTCGCGGGTTCTGGTGCGAACCGAACATGGGGGTGTTCGGCTCATCACTACTTCTGACCTGCTTCTGGCAACCTTCTGAACAGATGCCAGGGTATACAAGATCTTAATAATTTATTACATGGCAGAAAGATTGCAATTATTCACCTGGAAGAGTCAATTCAGAATCCAATCCGTCGAATAGCCATAAACTATTGTAGCGCACCCACCTCTCCCCAGCCTGCATTAAATTAGGCTCCTTGCAGGCAGAGAGAGGCACACCGCACCACAAGCCCGTACCCTCCTGAGTAAAGAGGTTGAGCGGTGTTAGTTTTGGGCCTTGTCTGCGGCCAGAGTCAAAGTCCTCCAAGAATGATCTCACCTCTACCTTAGATAGATGCAAGTCCTCGTTTTTCCCCAGGAATGTGAATGTCCACACTAGCTGAAAGTCCAACTCAACATTTATTTCACACAGGATAATAAACAGCCTCTTTGAGAGCAGACAGGTTGGAGCGAAGATACAGGACAGCTTAGGTGTGGAGGAGGTCCAGGCACAAACGTAGCTTAACTCTTTAGACTGTTTAGGTTTCTCAAACAGCTTTGGCGCACGATCTCTGCCACAGACCGTGAGGTTGGTCTCTGCCACAGACCGGGTGAATAAAGTCACTGCCACTGACTTGAAACGTAGGGTCACTGCCACTGACTGGGTGAATAGGGCCTTGCCCTATGAAGTCACTGCTACTGATTTGAAGAGTAGGGTCACTGCCACTGACCTAAACATGAACTTCCTTCTTGGAGTATTTGGCCCATGTCAAAGAGAAAACATTCCTCCGGAGAGTTTCTAGAGGCCCTCATCATCACCACGACTCTGCACTGGGTCTTCGGAAAGGGTTGCCTCCCTGGCCTCCTCATCCTAGATACGGGTCCCCTCGCAAGGCGGCACCCTGGGAGTCCTCGATCCCTAGCAGACCCCAGCCAAAGGTTGCTGGGCCCCGGGCCTTCAAAATAGTACCTCACCCCAGACTGAAGGTGTCTGGGATGGAACAGGAACTCCACCTCCGGGCCTAGGGCACCCGGAGACGACCCTCCTCACCCCCAGGCCGAAGGTGCCTGGGAGTGGACGAACCACACACACCCAGGCTGAAGGTGCCTGGGCGTGGACCTCGAACGGAACATGTCCGCCCCTTTTATACCCTCTCCCGACAGGCACATCAGGTTCCCCGCCCCGCAGTACTACTGCCTAGAGGGGACACAAAAGGCGCAGCCCTCTATTGGTGGTTCAACCCTGGCCTATGGCAACAACGCCACCTGTAAGCCACAGGGAACTGTACACCAATACTATCTCCCATGAACAGAAATGGTCCATTACCTTAACAATCAGTGTGTCTGAGCCTAATTACCACTCAGACACTCCCCTTAAATGGAACATGCCACGACACATTCCCCCCACTAAATAGACACTGGTCCCCAGTGTCTGGAGCAAACCTATGCCTCCCAAGCCTGAGTCAGCATAGGCCCAATCCAGAGACTAAACACACAAGAAAAACTATTTGAGCAAAAAAAAAAACTACCTGTTTGTGCCGGAACCTGAACATGGGGAAAGGGGGTTAAACATAGAGAAGAAAGAAGAATAACACACATGTGACATTAAAACATTAGATGTCACATGACATACTTCAATAAATATTTACATTTCCCTCCCACCTGCACTAACTAAGATCCATCCCATTCCCAGTAATCTTGCTTGACGTCCGCCTGCAGGGGAAGAAAAAAACATACACAACCAAAAATGACATTTGCTGGAATGAACAGATTTTCCCCTAGAGGGAAATCCCTTCCTTCCAAAAGTAAACGGCATATATCACATTTGCAAAGCAATAGTTGCACAACACCGCCACCTAGTGGTAGTGCTGTGATTGAGACACAGGTGCTTGACAATCCTCTTCTTCTTGACTGTGGCCATAAACTATCTACACCCCAAAGTCCTTGTATCTTTGCGGTAGGGAGAGAGGGGAGAAAAAAAAAACAACGGCTCCCACTCCTCCAATGAGTAGAATACCCTTCTGTCAGGGCAAAGTTCCTGGGCTCCAGAGGATGCACTCTAGAAATAAAGCAAACACAAGAGTCTAGTCTCTCAAAGGTAATAGTGCGGGTCTGGCAACACCAGCGGTTTCCAATGCTTATCGAAAGTGTCAATGTAATACTCGACCTTGTCCGCATATACAGTATGTGCCGACCAAGCATCCAGGCAGCCTTACAGTCTTTATATCTCTGAGTAGCTGCAGGAGAACATGAGAAGTTACTGCGGGCCTGGGGTACTTTAATGTGTGTCCATACAAAGTCCGCGTACCACTGGTGTCTGCAGGCCTCTACTTCAAACAAGAGTTCTTTAGGCAGGTACGGGTATTCCCATCCATACTCGCTGGCTACCTTCTGGTTAAATAACCTCTGTAATCGGGACAATGGTGGCATAGTGGCAGGGTCTCCCGTACCAGGTAGAACTATGGCATCCGGGTGTCGAGGTACTTTCACTACCTCAGGACCAGACACAGGGGCCCGCAGTGACACCCGTCCCATTTCAGCAACTGATGCAGGAATCTCCGGCTGTGGAAGGGCAGACAAGGGGACAGATCCCTCCTCAGGCTTTAAGGCCTCCACCCGGGGCGTGCTATCCCCAGTGGACATGGGTGGGTCCCTATTTCTATGGGACGAGGACAGGGGCATCTTATCCCATCCCTTCCGTTCAAACAGTTCATCAACTGCGACGTCATCTCCCGCATCGGAGATTGACTCCAGGTCGGAGGTATCATATTCCTCCGCAGGCAGGTAATTCCTGGTAGAGGACTAGTCACCCCCTTTGACTAGTTCACGGCATGTGAATCCCCAACACTTGGGACCTTAGACAGAGTCTCTTCCCCCAGCTTACCTCGGCTTGTAGCTGAACCAGGACGTCTGGGACTTTTCGCTTCGGATGCATCCGTTCCAAGTAAGCGCTAGGGCGTAGTTCCACCACGGCCGCGGGAAGCTTTCACGAACCCTATCTTCCTCTTGGGCGGTGGGAGAAAGGACTCTGTGGTGACCGAAGCAGCATCTTTCAGTCTCTCAATCTCTGGAACAATCTCTTCTGTGACTTCCTCCGAAGTCCCGACAGTGCGCGCAGGGGTGGCTGTGTAAGCTCTGATTCCTCCTTTCAGAGTGGTGGCGCCCGTAAGGCAATTGAGGTGGAAAGCCCGAGGCTTTTCTTTAGGTTGTTCGCCCTCAAACAAGAACTCCTTACATAGCTCGAATAGCCCGAATGGCTTCAGATGTACCACCAGTCCCGAGCAGCCGGGACAAATCACTCCGAGGGCCTCCACATCTTTGCAAACGTAGAGGGCAAAACGTCCCCAGGGCTTGAGCCGAATCCCCGTATCCGTTAAGGGAGCAGCAAATGAAATCATCTTCATGGTAGTAGTAGCCGGAACCCATAAGGCATGAGAAGCCATGTTATCCATTCGCTGTTCCATCGCGCACTGTCCCTTTCGCGCCAAAGTCCCCACGTGCAACTCCACACATGGCCAGACTCCTCCCATCTCCTGCATCATCGCGGTCTTTCTCTCTGTCATGCCCACGAACTACGCAGTCAGGGTTCTCCTCGTGGCGCAGTTCTCAATATGGCCGACCTCCACGGAACTTCACTGGGGAATAAAGTTCAAACTCTGGGGGAGTTCTTCAACACTTCCCAACCACAAACAAATCCCGGACTCGAGCCCCCATGTGTAGCGCACCCACCTCTCCCCAGCCTGCATTAAATTAGGCTCCTCGCAGGCAGAGAGAGGCACACCGCACCACACGCCCATACCCTCCTGAGTAAAGAGGTTGAGCGGTGTTAGTTTTGGGCCTTGTCTGCGGCCAGAGTCAAAGTCCTCCCAAGAATGATCTCACCTCTACCTTAGATAGATGCAAGTCCTCGTTTTTCCCCAGGAATGTGAATGTCCACACTAGCTGAAAGTCCAACTCAACATTTATTTCACACAGGATAATAAACAGCCTCTTTGAGAGCAGACAGGTTGGAGCGAAGATACAGGACAGCTTAGGTGTGGAGGAGGTCCAGGCACAAACGTAGCTTAACTCTTTAGACTGTTTAGGTTTCTCAAACAGCTTTGGCGCACGATCTCTGCCACAGACCGTGAGGTTGGTCTCTGCCACAGACTGGGTGAATAATGTCACTGCCACTGACTTGAAGCGTAGGGTCACTGCCACTAAAAGAGTGAATAGGGCCTTGCCCTATGAAGTCACTGCCAGTGACTTGAAGAGTAGGGTCACTGCCACTGACCTGAACGTGAACTTCCTTCTTGGAGTATTTGGCCCATGTCAAGGAGAAAACATCCCTCCGGAGAGTTACCAGAGGCCCTCACCGTCACCACGACTGCGCTGGGTCTTCGGAAAGAGTTACCTCCCTGGCCTCCTCATCCCAGATATGGGTCCCCTCGCAAGGCGGCACCCTGGGAGTCCTCGATCCCTAGCGGACCCCAGCCGAAGGTTGCTGGGCCCCGGGCCTTCAAAATAGTACCTCACCCCAGACTGAAGGTGTCTGGGATGGAACAGGAACTCCACCTCCGGGCCTAGGGCACCCGGAGATGACCCTCCTCACCCCCAGGCCGAAGGTGCCTGGGAGTGGACGAACCACACACACCCAGGCTAAAGGTGCCAGGGCGTGGACCTCGAACAGAAGAGGTCCGCCCCTTTTATACCCTCTACAGACACAGCAGGTTCCCCGCCCCGCCGTACTATTGCAGAGAGGGGACACAAAAGGCGCAGCCCTCTATTGGTGGTTCAACCCTGGCCCATGGCAACAGCGCCACCTGTAGGCCACAGGGAACTGTACACCAATACTATCTCCCTTGGACAGAAATGGTCCATTACCCTAACAATCAGTGTGTCTGAGCCTAATTACCACTCAGACACTCCCCTTAAATGGAACACCCCACTACACTATTATTATATTATATTATTATTAAATTATTCTTAATTTTGCTAATAGAGGACTGGATCTGCACAGACACATGGAGGTTAATTTACTATAGTAAACTTCATACAATAAACTATGCAAATATTCACTTCAGTTATCCAATCATGCAAAGTCCCATTTTTTTTTTCTATTTTATCTCCATATGATTGGGTAATTAAAGTGAATATTTACACAACTGATTGTGTGAAGATCCTCAACTCCTTTAGTAAGTTAGGCAAAAAAAAAAAAAAATAAGTGTCAATAGCTGGGCTGCATATTGCCTTATTCATCATTCCATGGAAGTTGTAATTAGTTAAACATTTGTTAATTTACAGAATGAAATTGCTCCATTTTAAAACAATATGCTGTTTTTTATATTTAAGTTTCTCCTTTAACAAATGCTACTTTCACCTCATTCATAGTTCCCTTGGCTGAGACAGAATGAGTTAACATCAGAGTTTTCTCAGGTGATCATTAGTTTCAGACCAATGGGCTGCTCATTTTAAAGTATCGCATTGCAGCCTCCGGTGTATAGGATCAAGACATTAGGTGAAAAGTGATGTAATGAGCCTATTTATTCCAGGTAATGTCTTGTAAGTCTACTCAAGTGAATCACAAAGGCAGATCATGTGTAGGTCTTACTATTCATGAAGACACTATGCTTAGTTTCCTTATTAAGACAGCAATTCTATTGCAGGCCAAAACTTTATTTAAAGGATGCTTGCACAGAATCTTTTAATAATCGGTGTACGAGTAGTGTAACCGTAATGATTAGAAATGTGAAGGAGTTGGATGGAAACATTTTTTCAAACAAACGTGATGCGGTTTGCTTTCAGAAAAAAATCATATACATGTTGTAGGACTAAATGATAGCAAGACTTAAAGTGGAACTTCACACAAAACGGGAAGCGCCACTTTTTCTCCTCCTCCCCCCTCCTAGACATTTGGCACTTTATTTTGAGGGGGGAGCGGGTACCTGGTTTTTATAGGTACCCGCTCCCCCACTTCCGGTCAAATCACCACAGCGATCCAAGCTAAAGTCTCACCCCCCCCCCCCTCCCCTTCCCTGGCAGCGTTCTGGAACACATCTCAGGTCCCAGAAAGCTGCAGGACCTTTCACATGTGCAGTGAGCAGCCGACTTTTACGCTACAAGCAGTAACAGCCAGCTGCCCACAGTTAGTATGCTGGCGCCGGGGACTGAAACCTGGTGAAGAAACGCCCCCATAACAGGATATTACCACCTCCATGCTTTACAATAGGAATGGTGTTATTTGGATGGTGAGTTGTATTTGATTTCCACCAGACATATTGTTTGGTGGTGAGGCCAAATAATTAAATCTCATCTGACCATAACACCCTTTTCCATGTGGCCTCAGAATCTTTACAATGCATTTAAGGTGGTCAGATGAGACAAAAATTTAATTATTTGGCCTGAACACCAAATGATATGTCTGGCGGAAATCCAATACAGCTCACCATCCATATAACACCATTCCTGCAGTAAAGCATGGAGGTGGTAATATCCTGTTGTGGAGGTGTTTCTCTGCAGCAGGGACTGGAGCACTTGTCAGGATAGAAGGAAAAATGGAGGGAGCAAACTACCATTAAATTCTTGAGGAAAATCTGTTGCCCTCTGCCAGCAAGTTGTCAATGGGAAGAAGGTTTACCTTCCAACATGACACTGACCCAAAGCCCACTGCAAAAATGACCACACAGTGGTTGAAGGGGAAACAGGTGAATGTCCTTGCATGGCCTAGTCAGAGACCAGACTTATACCCCATTGAAAATCTGTGGAATGACTTGAAGACTGCAGTTCACAACAGTCCCTGTCAAATGTAAGCAGTTCTGCAAAGAAGAGTGGGCAAGTATTGCAAGGTCTAGATCTGCAAAGTTAGTAGAGACATATCCCAACAGACTAAAGGCTGTAATTAAAGCCCAAATTGGTTCAACAAAATACTGAAACAAAGGGGTGATCCTTTTTCAAACTCAGTGATTCTGTTTTATTTTTTTATTTTAGCTGACATTTTGGTGTTATAACTTTCACTTGGATGTTATAAGTGGCACTAGTAAATACAACCTGATAAAACGAAAACTGTGTCTGTCTTCATTTCAGGCTGCAAAGCAACAAAATGTGATTATTTTAAAAGCTGCATCTTTGCTCTAGGTCAGTGACTATCTTGCCCATAGACAAGAGTATGGTTAGACACGGTCTGACCTCCTGAAGAATTTTTAAAACATACGCTGGCTTCAACATGCGCATTGAAGCTGGCCATAAACGAACATAATTTCCAAAATGTTTTCTTGATTTTTTTGGTGGTTAGTGGGGTCAAATCGACAATTGTTTTCAACGGCGGTAATGAGAAAATGCAAAAGCGCAAGAGGGAAATGTTTTTCTCAAATTAGATTTTAACTGTGAATGTGATTTTCTTTCAGGAAATTGTATATGTTGTAAAGTGCATGTTCTAGGCACACAAAAAAAGCTGTTTAAGCCCTGGTTCACACTGGTGCGTTTTGAAACGTGATTTGGCATGTCAAATCGCATGTCAAAACGCCGCTATTTGCCGCAAATTGCCGGCAAATGGCACCGTCCTAATCGGTGCCACGCCTTACATTGACATCTGTGTCAGATGTCTTTGTAATCGCGTCTCAAATCGGGACTGCCAGCGAGAGTGAAATCGTGTGAGTTCAGCTGAACTCGCACGGCTTCACTCCCACAGCCCAGTGTGAACCTGGGCTAATATGTCTAAGATTCTATTCAAGTAGGGCCTTATTTGACTCAATGACAGTAAGATGTAATGCTCTCATGTACAATTTTTCAGAATTTCTATATGAATGTTTTAATAAAATTCTTCTGGTATGTGAACAGCTTTAGTTGTGGAGTAAGCATGTTCATTGGAGGAGGGTGGGGGGAAAGGCTGCTATGGTCCTCTGGGGCTGGTCTGATCTTGTAGGAAACAATAGAAATGTGTTTATAATATCCCACACAAATGGTCACCCCTTCCTCATAGATTGGTTAGTCAACTGTGTCTAGTGTAGTCTATCAGCCGCCATCCATACTCTCTTTTTTTTATATGTCCAAAGAAAAAAAGAGGATCATCTTACCTAGAGACTTTACCATTGTCTTAAACTGACAGATCACCTTGTGGGAATGTTAGGCTGATAATGAATTATTCAATATCTGTCATGATGTTCCCTCCTCAACAGGTGCTAATATTTTTGTAACTTTAATCCAGTTCTGTAAGGGTGATGCCAACATTTTCTCACACTGTGATTTTTATAGTAGAAAATTGCTACATGTCTAGGTCATGCTGAGCTACATCAGCTTTCATAGACTTTAAGGATAATTACGCTTATCCCTTTTAAATAAAGCAAAAGCAGTACTTTATTGCTCACCTATAATGCAGAAATACAAATTTTACAGGATGATTTTTGGAGGGTCAGTGCGCTGGCTGAGAAAAAATCCACTGCTGTGGCCAGCAGGGGTTAAGCCTTAGACCCGGTTCACATAGGGGCGACTCGTCAGGCGACTCAGTCGCCTGACGAGTCGCATCCTGCTCTGTTGAATGGAACCGTTCTAATAGGAGCGACTCAGGTCGCTCCGACTTAGAAAAAGGTTCCTGTACTACTTTGGGGGCGACTCGGGATGACTTGCATTGACTTCTATACAGAAGTCATTTTGCAAATCGCCTCTCAAGTCGTCTTGAGATCGCGTCGCCGAGTCGCCCCCAAAGTCGCGCCGCCCCAGTGTGAACCGGCCTTTAAGGAGGGTGGAGGGGTTGAGGTATGTGCCATTCTATTATTTCCTCATAAGCAAATGTAGTTTCAAGTAAACGATAACATGTCCCATTCTGAAATACATGAAGGACTTATAGAAAAAAGGATTAACAGTGAGTATTTTATATGTGTTTTAAGGTTTTAGGCTTATACCAGGAAAAACCAGGACTGTATACAGCAACCAAGGCAATGGATAAGGGGGTACCACCAGTCCTGTAAAGGACTCAGGCCAGCAGGGGGGCCCAGGCAGCAGGGTCAATTATATTTGAGCAGGGAGGGTGAGTGGCAGCTAAAAGCTGGCTTCTTCTTCTCCCCTCCCAAATGCCAGCTTCCAGCTGCTGCAGAGAGAGCCATACAGGGGATCAGTTCTATTAATTCACCCTCATTCTACACCGTACGTTTTCCCCTGCTGCCCTCTTGTGTGCCCCTCCCACCCCCACAGTCTGACGGTTTTCCTTCCTCTTCCTGCTGGCAGCTGCATGCACACAATAGTATCCTTCAGGATAGACAGTGGGAGAAATATGTCATATTTACAAGCCTCCTTCCCTGAATAAACACGATGAGTGATCAATACCGATCACTCAGTGTTTTCATTCATAACTCAAGCATAGTAAACTGTGCTTATTTGGGAAGCCCTGTCAGGTTGGCTGTATGGGGCCCCATGGTTTCTAATAGCAGCCCTGACAGCAACTACAGTTTCCAGCTCTAATTGTTCCAGATACCAATAGTAGTAATTTCACAATGTTATGAAATCAGTCAGGAAAGAGAAATTAGGGACCTCTACAAGACAGGATTCTGAAATATATGCTACCCACCTGGGTCAAGGCTGTGTTATTCTTGATCACCTGGTCTTGAGTTAGGCCTCTTTCACACTGGGGCATCAGCGGTAAAGCGATGCTATTTTTAGCGGCGCTTTACTGTCGTATTCGGCCGCTAGCATGGCACTTTTAACCCCCGCTAGCGGCCGAAAAAGGTTTAAAACCGTCCAAAAAAGGGTTAAAACCACCCGCAAAGCGCTGGCTTTGCTGGCGGTATAGCCGCGGTGCCCATTGATTTCAATGGGCAGGAGCGGTGGAGGAGCGGTATACACACCGCTCCTTCATTGCTCCAAAGATGCTGTTAGCAGGACTTTTTGTTACCATCCTGCTAGCGCACCACTCCAGTGTGAAAGACCTCGGGGCTTTCACATTGGAGAGACAGCAGCGGCTCTTTCAGGGCGCTTTGCAGGTGCTATTTTTAGCATTATAGTGCTTGCAAAGCGCCCCAGTGTGAAAGGGGTCTTAGCGTTTTATTTATATCTTAACAGTATTTCTGTTTATATAACATAAGTGGTGCCTTACTGACATATTTTTTGTTAATTTTTAAAAAAAAATTCTGCTGCAGGTCACTGCATAATAAAACCCAAATCCTAAACTTTGTATTTTTAAAATTTTTAGAACTTCGCTGAACACAGCAGGTCCTCCCTGCTCTTACTTAAAGTTCTACTTCAACTCGGCAGGAAATTTCACAGGAGAAAAATGAGAGCTTGTCAAAATGAAAAATTTAATTCTGCACATTGTATATCACAGCGACCTTTGTCTTAGCCATCGGATGACTGAATACATTGCTGTAGTTCCCTGTCAATAGCTGGTCACATAAAACCAAGTGTTCCAAAATTATATTGAAATTGATGTTTTAGTTTTACACAACCTTCAAATGTTTTACATTTATAAGTTTCAGAAATTGGTAATGACTTTGGAAAAATCTGCCTATTGCTAATTTAAGGGAATAGGTCTATTAGTTATGTTATCTATAAAAAATAATAGAATTGGCAGCAGTAAAGCAGCACAAGATACCCAGGATACCCAGGAGCAGTCCGAGCAGGTTTTTCCACATTTGTATTTAGCAAGGCAGCAAACACAGTTTTGGTGAAGAATGTTTTTTTTACAGCAAGTCCATAGCATAAAACAAACAAAACATCTGCTCTTGTGAGGCACTAACTAAACTCTGGTCAGTTCATACCTAACAGGGTGCCCCAAATAGGTTTCTAAGCACAAACAGGCAGCAATTGTACTTTTGTATTGTTCTGTCAACACCCAGCCCGGACTTTTTTTTTTTTAAAGATATTTTTATTAAAGTTTTCACCCAGCCCAGACTTTGCCCTCAACAGTAGGGATGAGCTTTATGTTCGAATCGAACATGAGTTCGACTCGAACATTGGCTGTTCGCCCGTTCGGCGAACAGCGAACAATTTAGGGTGTTCGCGGCAAATTCGAAAAGCCGTGGAACACCCTTTAAAAGTCTATGGGAGAAATCAAAAGTTCTAATTTTAAAGGTTAATATGCAAGTTATTGTCATAAAAAGTGTTTGGGGACCTGGGTCCTGCCCCAAGGGACATGTATCAATGCAAAAAAAAGTTTTAAAAACTGCAGTTTTTTCGGGAGCAGTGATTTTAATAATGTTAATATTAAAGTGAAACAATAAAAGTGAAATATTCCTTTAAATTTCGTACCTGGGGGGTGTGTATAGTATGCCTGTAAAGTAGTGCATGTTTCCCGTGCTTAGAACTGTCCCTGCACAAAATATAATTTCTAAAGGAAAAAACGTCATTTAAAACTACTCGCGGCTATTCATGAATTGTCGGGTCCTGGCAATACAGATCAAAGTCATTAAAAAAATGGGTCTGGTATGAATATTAAGGGGAGCCCCTAACCAAAAAAAAAAACCGTGGGGGTCCCCCCCAAATTCCATATCAGGCCCTTCAGGTCTGGTATGGATATTAAGGGGAACCCCGTGCCATTTTTTTTTAAATGGCGCAGGGTGCCCCCCAAAAATCCATACCAGACCCTTCAGGTCTGGTATGGATTTTAAGGGGAACCCCGCACCAAAAAAATAAAAAATAATCTGGAGTCCCCCCAAAAATCCATACCAGACCCTTATCTGAGCACGCAACCTGGCAGGCCGCAGGAAAAGAGGGGGGACGAGAGAGCGCCCCCCCTCCTGAACCGTACCAGGCCACATGCCCTTTTGATTTTTCATGTTCGTGTCCCATAGACTTTAACGGTGTTCGTGCGCTCGAACAAATTTTTTGCCTTTTCGCATGTTCTGGTGCAAACAGAACCGGGGGGGTGTTCGGCTCATCCCTACTCAACAGAAGGCTCCCGCAGCAGAGAGGAAAAGAGCCCTGAGCTTGTATAGATAATGGCCTGTGATCAGCTGAGTCTTATGAGGCCTGGCTATCTGGTAAGATGTGGACCTAAGAATATAGGCTTTATCCCACACAAAGCTCTCCAGAACCTAAAACAGAACATATGAAGTTTCAGAGAAAACCAAAAGTTTGTTTTCTCCATATCAGTCACAAACACTTGTTGCTTGTATGTAAGAAACCTAAGTGCCAAATACACATTGTTCACAATACTGCTTAGTCAATGCCATAATATATATTATATGCAGTGACACATAGAAAGATTATTATCATCTAAGAGCAATTTTTAGTCTTGGCATATGTTAATTTATCTGTTTTCTTCTTTTAGAGATATCAAACCGGATAACATTCTACTAGATGAACAAGGTAAGCTTCATTTAAAAAAAAAAATCATAATATTGTGAAATGTTCATAGCTGTAAGACATTCAGGGGTAGCAATTATATTGGATACTCAGATCACTTCTGCCTGAAAGGGAATTGCCAGCTGAAAAGATACATACCAGGATGATGCCTGTAGGTGCAGGCATCATCCCAGGAAAACCACTGAAACCTGTGGATATACATGGATGGCCTCCCGGCGGGAAGTGGGTAAAATACAGGCTGATCCATAGTTGTATTCACTTATTTTAAGGTCAATTACAGTAACTGAGAGAATGTAGGTGGTACAAGAAGGTGGTCCAGTCATGGGCTTTCGTTAAAATCCAACATATGCATTAGAATTAGCAACACATTTCTCTAGGCGGGGCTGAATGTTCTGCATGGCCCTTTGCAACATTTCACTTGGCACGTTCCCACACTCCTCTTAAATTACCTCTTCTAAACTGGTTGCATTCTGAGGCTTCCTGACATACACTTTCGATTAAGGTACCCCCCAAAAAGAAAAGTCCAGTGGTGTTTCAGTAAGGCTGGACTTCTTGGTGGCCACTCAACATTCCCACAACGCCCAATGACTCGTCCAGGGAAAGAATCCGCTAACCATGCTTGTGTTGTCAGTGCTTAATGGGCTAGTGCACCATCCTGCATGAAGTGCACATCCTCTGCATCCTCCCAGGCAGATATGATGGGATGGACAAATTCCTTGCGCATGTTTATGTATCTCTCAGCATTCATTGTTGCCTGCAAAATGTATGGGCTGATGAATGTACCATCACAAATGCCACACCACACAGTCACCAATGGCTTTGGCTGCTGTTTTTCAATGCTCCAGTCTGGATGCTGTGTACTGGGAGCCCATTAATGGCAGTTGTGACAGTTCAAAAAAAACACCAACTTGGAACACGGCCTTGTCTGACTGGTTTTGTCTGTGCAAAGCTGGTAGAGATATACCCAAAAAGACTTTCAGCTGTAATTGCAGCAAAAGGTGGTTCTACAAAGTATTGAATACAAATGCACGCCACACTTTTTAAATACTTATTTGTAAAAAAAAAAAATGAAAACCATTTATAATTTTCCTTCTACTTCACAATTATGTGCCACTTTGTGTTGATCTATCACATAAAGTCCCAATAAAATACATTTACATTTCTGGTTGTAACATGACAAAATGTGGAACATTTCAAGTGGCATGAATACTTTTTCAAGGCACTGTAAATCCTAACAGTGAACTTTTTTATTTGCTTCCTTTTGGTCTGTTAAATATACCATTAAAAATAGGTTGTTATATCTGTTCAATAAATGCAAAAATAAATGTTGATCATGTTAGAGATGTGTTATCTCAAAAAGCCTGTTTACCCCTCCCAGTTCTTATTTTGGACTTCAGAACCTAATACCCCTATGTTGTGGAGTTAAAGACGTGGAAGGGATTCTGTAGCATAGCAGCTGGATAGGGCTGTCACCATTCAGCCCACAAAAATGCTGTGCGTTGTTAAATTAGCAGCTGAGTGCATTTCTGGCACATGGACAGATTTGTCTGTACTTGCAGGGTCTTTCGAGGAATGAAACATGGTGAAATAATGTACTGCAGAGGTTTACTACATTAAAGCCAAAGCTTCGTTTTTTTAAAAATTCTAAGAAAATGAGCACAAGGGACACTACTTAGGTTGTGATGTGTCCCTTGTGCTGTTGGCTGCAGATTTAGTGAAAATCTTCTGTCCTGTGATTCCCCGCCCCATCACAACTGAAACGTGTTTTAATCCTGGAAGCTATAATGAAGGAGGTGGTGGAAAGGGTAGATATAGTAGGCAGTCTTTATCAGTGCATATATCAGGTCTCTCGTTTGTATTATTCCCCCACTGCACTGGAAGATTACAGCAACATGGGTAGGGGGCATCAGAGGTTAGAAGATTTATACTAAAGCACTAGCCAGCAAGCTTCACATGGGACAAATCACAAAAGTAATCTCCTGTGTGCTTATTTTTTTCTTTACTAAAAGTAGGCTTTAACACATTGAGTAATGGTTGCATTGCTGTTTAAAAATGTGCAATGTAGGATCAAATCACCAATTTGTCAGCATTTCACCTAGTCCCATGAATGAGGACACTTGCTTTGCAAAATACTCAGTAGGCATGACCCAGGTAAGTATTATGTTGTATAAACAACTTGGGCAGAGAGTGAGGCCTCGTACACACGACCGGTTTTCTCAGCAAGAAACGACAAGAAAACTGTTAGGAGAGCTTTCTTGCCGAGAAAACCGTTCGTGTGTGCGGTTTCTCGTCGAGAAAACTGCCGGGAATCTCGACGAGAAAAATAGAGAACCTGCTCTCTATTTTCTCGTCAGGATTCTCGTTTTTCTCGTCGGGATTCTCGTCGGCCTGTTTCCCGACGAGTCGTGTGTATGCTTTTCCGAATCTTAAAAAATCGCGCATGCTCAGAATCAAGTATGAGATGGGAGCGCTCCTTCTGGTAAAACTAGCGTTCGTAATGGAGATAGCACATTCGTCACGCTGTAACGGACTGAAAAGCAGGAGGCTGAAAAGCGCGAATCGTCTCTCCCCAAACTTTTACTAACACGCGGTGACACGAGATCAGCAAAAGCAGCCCAAGGGGTGGCACCATTGGAATCGAACTTCCCCTTTATACTGCCGTCGTATGTGTTGTACGTCACCGCGTTTTACAACGACGAGATTTGGAATTGACAGTGTGTATGCAAGGAAAGCTTGACAAGAATCCCGTCAAGCTTGACAAGAATCTCGTCGAGAAAAACAATGGGTTTTTTTACGACGAGATTCTCGGCCGTGTGTACTAGGCTTCAAGGGAAGATGAGATGGTACGGTAGATCTTAGTGGGAGTAATAGACCTATTCCTTTAATGACCTGGTCTAGCTTAGTTTAAATAAAAATCACTTTTTCACACAGAGTTGGTACTCAGAACTCCATTATTAATAGCATCCCACACATACTAACTTGACTAAGCAAGTGAGCTGATAGAACCACCATTCTTTGCCCTTCCACTGAAATCACATAACACCATTGAAGGTTCTTTAAGACACTGGGGTTTAGTTTCAACTATGGTGGCAGCAGAAGTATAAGAATGCCTGTCATTTTATTGAGGCACCACCACGCTACAGCTTATGATACATAGTAGATTATATACTGTATGAGAAATGCTGGCTGCAGAGCAATAATGTGAAAGGTAAGGCACAATGAATAAGGGTAATGGTTACTTTGACTTCCATTTTAATTAATTATGCTGCTGGAGCTGATATATACATATGCTCATATGCTAGTTCTCCCTTTTACTTTATTACTTCATAAAGTCTTTACATGATCAGTTAATCTAAAATCACGTTAACATGTAAAACCATTTCAGTTTATTGGCTATTACACTCTTTGTTCTTAGAATTTTATGAAACATGTTGAAGAATAAGGACACTTCTACTGTGTAAGAAACTATTACTGTACATTTCAGCTTTGCTTCACACTTCCTTAGTTCATTATTGTCTGGAAAAATCATGTCAAGATACTTATTGTACAGATACCATCTTAAGAAATATCATATATATATATATATATATATATATATATATATATATATATATATTGTGAGGGGGTTAGCTCGGCAGCGGGTGTGTGTGACCCCCGGGATGGGCTCCCCACACAAAAACAGGCCCAGCAAACGGAGGTTGTGGTTTTCAAAATCAAAAAGGTGCGGTTTATTTTCTATTTACAGTGGCAAAACACAGCAAAGCAAAAGAAACATAAACAAAATAAATCCTGGTCAACTTGACCTCTGACTAAACATACAGGTTTCCTAACTAACAACTGGGATCAGCCTAGTGCTGTCCTAGTCCCTAAGTCCCTGGTTTTAAATGTCCAAGCAAATAGCCACACAGGCTTTGTCTCACCGCACAAGGGTTCACTCTCTCCAGGAAGTCCACACAGGTCTGTTTCCAGGCATGAGCTAACCCCTAATGAAGCTGGGAGTTCTTATAGAGGCCTAAATGAGCTGACAAGCTTCAGCTGGTCTCATCAACTCCCTGTCTGCACGACGCCCCACACTCTCCCTAGAGGTATGAGTCATCCATGAGCCCACTAGCCTCAGCTGGGCTTATACAACTCTCCACCTAGTTGTATAAGTCGGCGTAAAGCCTGAATCTGGGTGAAATATATCTACCCCCCTGGATGCAACCAGATGACTTTACCTTCCTGCTGTCACATACCCCCCCCTCTTGTTTTAACCTCGGGGTTGGAACACCAGCAATCAGGCATTCATGTACTCGAGACAAAGCATCCACATTCCCCATTTGAACGCCAGGGCGATGCTTTACTGTGAAGTTGAATTCCTGGAGGGCCAGGAACCACCTATTCACTCTTCTATTTGTTTCCTTGTTTTGAGCCATCCACTTTAACGGAGCGTGATCCGTAACCATGTCAAAGTGCCTACCTAGCAGGTAGTACCGAAGGGAATCTAGAGCCCATTTCACCGCTAAACACTCCTTTTCAACGGTGGCGTAATTTACCTCATGGGACTTCAACTTCCTGCTGAGGTAAATGACTGGGTGCTCTTCCCCGTTCCAGACCTGGGACAATACTGCTCCTAACCCCACATCTGACGCATCACTTTGTACGACAAAGTCTTTAGAGAAGTCGGGTGAGTACAACACTGGCTGGCTACATAAGGCTTGTTTCAAGAATTGGAATGCTGCCTCAGCCTCGGGGGTCCATTTAATCATGACCGACCCTTTCCCCTTCGTCAGGTTGGTTAGGGGCACAGCCTTAGAAGCAAAGTGGGGAATGAATCGCCGATAATACCCAGCGATTCCCAGAAAGGCTCGTACCTGCTTCTTGCTGTTGGGACGTGGCCAACTCTGGATGGCCTCGACTTTGTTGAGTTGGGGTTTTATTACTCCCCTCCCAATGGTGTACCCAAGATATTTGGCCTCCTCCTGCCCAATGGTACACTTCTTGGGGTTAGCCGTAAACCCCGCTTCCCGAACAGAGTCCAGGACTGCTTGCACTTTTGGCAGATGTGAGGCCCAATCTGTGCTATGGACAATTACGTCATCCAGGTAAGCCGCAGCATACTTCCGATGGGGCCTCAGCATCTGGTCCATTTTCCGCTGGAATGTGGCCGGCGCATTCTGTAACCCGAACGGCATTCTTTTATATTGGAACGCCCCGTCTGGGGTTACAAATGCGGTTTTCTCTTTGGCCGACTTGGCCAGGGGGATTTGCCAATACCCTTTTGTGAGGTCAAGAGTCGTCATGTATCGGGCTGTTCCCAGCCGGTCGATCAACTCATCTATACGTGGCATGGGGTAGGTGTCAAATTTTGTAACTTTGTTCAACTGACGAAAATTGTTACAAAATCGCCAGCTCCCATCCGGTTTAGGCACCAACACAATGGGACTAGACCAATCACTTTGGGACTCCTCTATCACCCCTAAGTTCAGCATTTTCTGTACTTCCTCCCGTATTGCCTCCCGTCGGGCCTCTGGGATCCGATAGGGTTTTAACTTCACCCTTTCACCGGGCGGGGTAATGATGTCATGCTTTACCCCAGATGTTTGTCCCGGCAGCTCAGAGAATACCTCCTTGTTGCGAAGCACAAACTCCTTAACCTCCTGTTGTTGGGGTTGTGACAAGGTGGCTGCTATTCCAACCTCAGGAATCACGCAACCAGTTTGAGCTGGTGACCAAGTGTCTGCAACTAGGGACTCTCTATCCCTCCAGGCTTTCAACAGATTAACGTGATAGATCTGTTCGGGCTTTCGCCTTCCTGGTTGTCTGACCTTGTAATTCACTTCGCTCACTTTTTCCATTATCTCGTAGGGGCCTTGCCATTTGGCAAGGAATTTACTTTCAACCGTAGGGACAAGTACCAGTATCCTATCCCCCGGGGAAAAGGTACGGGTCTTGGCTCCACGGTTGTACACTCTCTGCTGTGCTAACTGCGCTTGGGCCAAATGTTCCTTCACGATGGGCATTACCTGTGCAATTCGGTCTTGCATCAGGGCGACATGCTCAATCACACTCCTGTGGGGAGAACTCTCACTTTCCCAAGTTTCCTTGGCAATATCCAACAGCCCTCTTGGGTGTCTCCCATATAGTAACTCAAAGGGGGAGAATCCCGTAGAGGATTGGGGCACCTCCCTAATAGCAAACATCAGATAAGGAAGTAGACAGTCCCAATCCTTTCCATCTCTATCCACCACTTTCTTCAACATTTGTTTTAGGGTTTTGTTGAATCTTTCAACCAGCCCATCGGTTTGGGGGTGATACACAGATGTACGTAATTGCGTCACTTTGAACAATTTACACAGCTCCTTCATAACCCGGGACATAAAGGGTGTACCTTGGTCCGTAAGCAGTTCTTTACAAATACCCACCCGGCTAAACACAAGAGATAGCTCTTTGGCTATGGTTTTGGCCGAGGTATTTCGGAGAGGGATCGCTTCTGGATAACGGGTGGCATAGTCCATTATAACTAATATGTACTGGTGCCCCCTAGCGGACTTGATTATAGGACCTACCAAATCCATGGCGATCCTCTCAAACGGGACCTCAATGATGGGTAGAGGGACCAGCGGGCTACGGAAATGTGGCATCGGGGCCGACCTCTGACACACAGGGCAGGAGGAACAATAATTTTCTATGTCCTTCATCACCCCCGGCCAATAGAATCTCTGTAATACCCTCTCTCGGGTTTTCTCTGTCCCCAGATGACCTCCAAGAATGTGCCCATGGGCCAACTCCAACACCAACTTCCTGTAAGGTTTGGGCACCACCAGCTGCTCAACGGTTTCTTCTGCCCTTTTTGCCACCCGATACAGTAGGTCCTTCTCTACGCTGAAGTATGGGTAAGTGCAGGTATTATCTGGGTTCACTAACTCGCCATCTTTTTTCACTACGTTTTCCCGTGCCTTTATTAAGGCGGGGTCTTTCAACTGTTCTGTGGCAAAGTTTTCCCTGTGAACCTCAAGATCAGAAAACTCCACAGACGGTAGGTTTTCGTCTGAGGAGGTGGGATCCTCTCCAGTTTCTTGAGTCTCCCCTGCCAATACTGATAAGGGAAATTCCGGAGAGTCCTCACCACTCTCAGGGGAGTTCTGGCTATCACATTCCTGGTACATAGGGGCACCAGTGGGGGGCTCAGGATCATCCCACAGTTCCCAGAACTTCGGAAAATCCCTTCCCACAATGGCGTCATGCGGTAACTGAGATACTAAGCCCACTGGATGAGAGAGGGTACCTTTGGGGGTCTCGAAACACACTGTAGTCACTGGATACTCTCGGGTGTCCCCATGCACACAAATAACAGCTACCTTGCTATTCCCAGAGACCTCTGTTTTAACTAACTCAGCCTTTATCAGGGTCACAAGGCTACCTGAATCCAGCAATACCACAACATTTTTACCATTAACACACATTTTGCATAAATGTTTCTCAGTTCCTCGAATGGCAGTGCATGCGACTGTCGCACACAGCGACTGACGTCTGCCCGTCAGAAAGTCACACTGCATGGGTTCCTCCACAACCGGGCAATTGGCTGCAATATGTCCCGCTTGCCGGCAGCGGTAGCAAACGATCCTTCTTGCCGCCTCTTGAGCCGCTGATTTCCCAGGCTGTTCTTGCCAAACTTGGGGTAGAGCTCCCACCCTCTCACTCTCTCCACCCTCACCCCTTGGAATCCTCTTATCCGCCCCTGGGGATGGTCTGGTCTTAGGGTGGAAAGTCCGAGTGTCTCTGGAAGAGGCCGTCAGGTTCTCTGTAGCCAAGTATTTCTCCACACGATCCACAAGACCATCGGCCGTCTCTGGGTCTCCATGGCTCACCCACTTTTGGATGGCAGTAGGAAGAGCTCTCAAAAACCGATCCATTACAACACGCTCCACAATCTTTGGTGCGGACAAAGTCTCTGGTTGTAGCCACTTTCTGCTCAGGTGAATGAGATCATACATTTGAGACCTGGGGGGTTTTCCAAGCTGGAAAGTCCAGTTATGCACACGCTGAGCCCGGACAGCCTGGGTGACACCCAGCCTTGCCAATATTTCAGCTTTTAGCATCACATAGTCTTTTGCTTGGTTAGGCTCTAGGTCATAGTAAGCTTTCTGCGATTCACCAGTTAACAGAGGAGCCACCAGTCCAGCCCACTGCTCCTCAGGCCACTTTTCTCTTTCAGCGGTCCTTTCAAATGTGGTCAAAAATACCTCTGGATCATCCTCTCCAGTCATTTTTGTCAATAAACGACTCACCCCAAAGGACGCGGTATTAGTGGGACGGCTTTCCTCACTGGTCTGCGGGCGTTGCTGCATTACTGCTTCCATCTGTTGTTGTAGTCTCTGCTCTTGCTTCTGCAACAGGTCTATGAAGCGGGCCTCAGATTGCTGCTGGGCTTGTTGCTGAGCCTCCAGACTCTGTTGCAAAGTTGCGTTTGTCTGCTGCTGGGCTGCAAGGCTCTGTTGATGAGCTTGCTGCTGGGCTGCGAAGTTCTTTTGCAAACCTGCATTTGTCTGCTGTTGATTGGCATTTGCTAGAGCCAGCTGCTTCAGTATCTCCTCCATGCTGGCTTAAAAAAAAACTGCCCGCATTCTCCACCAACTGTGAGGGGGTTAGCTCGGCAGCGGGTGTGTGTGACCCCCGGGATGGGCTCCCCACACAAAAACAGGCCCAGCAAACGGAGGTTGTGGTTTTCAAAATCAAAAAGGTGCGGTTTATTTTCTATTTACAGTGGCAAAACACAGCAAAGCAAAAGAAACATAAACAAAATAAATCCTGGTCAACTTGACTTCTGACTAAACATACAGGTTTCCTAACTAACAACTGGGATCAGCCTAGTGCTGTCCTAGTCCCTAAGTCCCTGGTTTTAAATGTCCAAGCAAATAGCCACACAGGCTTTGTCTCACCGCACAAGGGTTCACTCTCTCCAGGAAGTCCACACAGGTCTGCTTCCAGGCATGAGCTAACCCCTAATGAAGCTGGGAGTTCTTATAGAGGCCTAAATGAGCTGACAAGCTTCAGCTGGTCTCATCAACTCCCTGTCTGCACGACGCCCCACACTCTCCCTAGAGGTATGAGTCATCCATGAGCCCACTAGCCTCAGCTGGGCTTATACAACTCTCCACCTAGTTGTATAAGTCGGCGTAAAGCCTGAATCTGGGCGAAATATATCTACCCCCCTGGATGCAACCAGGTGACTTTACCTTCCTGCTGTCACAATATATATATATATATATATATATATAAAGCAATTTTACCACACATATGGCTCCATTCAAAGAAAAACATTCAATGCGGTATTTAGGTGTTATTCCAAATACTGCTTATGATCCTGAAAATGTCAATTCACTATTGCTTTATGTGGTATTTACCGCATAAAGCAAAAACACTCAATAGATACTGCATAAAACAAGAGTGAAACTCAATTCACAAAAGGAAAAAAAAATGCATGCAGTAAATATGTAGTGGTCCTGGCCTGCGATATTAAAGGAACCAGCAGCCGCCAGCACCCTTAACAACCAGTAAACAACATGGTTGTTAAGAAGCTGGCAGCTGCCACGTCCTTAACAACCGATGAGTCATCAGCTGTCAGCGGGATTTCCCACTTTCAGCTAAATGTAAAAGAAAAAAAAAATGGCAGCAATGAAAAATTAAGAAACAAAAACAGCATAGGATCCCGCCTCCAATCCATACCAGGCCTTTCGTGTCTGGTATGGGTTTTAAGGGGAAACCCCCACGCCAAAGAAAAAAAAATGCCCCCCCAAATCTCCAAAACTAGTGGCCTAGTAAGGTTCAGGAGGGGGAGGGGGGCGCTTGCTCGTCCCCCATTTTCTTACCTAGTTTAGATGGGGGGGGTGGAACCTCACGCTGTTTTATTTTATTTTAAATTTATTACATTTTTTATTACGGTACATTCAGCTGTCAGCAGGGAACCCCGCTGACGGCTGATGACTCATCGGTTGTTACAGACACGGCGGCTGCCTGCTCCCTAACAACCATGACCATTACTGGTTGTTAAGGACGCCGGCAGCTGACCACACCTTAATGACCAGCTATTTACAGCCTGTGTTAAGGCCTACCACCGATGGTAAATTACCACAGGCTTTCACTACGAAAATACCGCATGACTTTATAAAATAACTCATGCAGCATTTTAGTAGCGTTTTGTAGTGAATGGCAAAAAAACTTTTTGAAAAATGCTGTGCGGTATCTTATCGCATTCTTGGATGCAATAAGATACCGCTTTGTGAATGGAGCCCGTAATGAGAAATTAAAGTAGAAAAGTATAAGTCTACACCAGGGATATGCAATTAGCGGACCTCCAGCTGTTGCAGAACTACAAGTCCCATGAGGCATTGCAAGACTCTGACAGCCACAAGCATGACACCCAGAGGCAGAGACATGATGGGAATTGTAGTTTTGCAACAGCTGGAGGTCTGCTAATTGCATATCCATGGTCTACACTATTGTTTTTGGGTAGAGGCCTTACAACCTCTGTCAGATTTGAATCGCTAGTGCGTTTTAATTGCTACAAAAGTGAAATAAGAATATATGGCCAACACCTAATAAAAATTGTATCCTCCAGGTTCCAAAAAAATTTAAGTTAATACATCTTAAACAAGGGGGAGTCACCAGAGCAATACATACAATAACCCTTCAATAAAGTCCTAGTTTTATATATGTGCTGGTGTTACATAGTTACATAGTTAGTCAGGTTGAAAAAAGACACAAGTCCATCCAGTTCAACCGTAAAAAATAAATAAAAAATAAATAAAAATAAACATATATCGTACAATCCCATATACCCAATTCTATACCCACAGTTGATCCAGAGGAAGGCAAAAAAAACCCAGAAGAGCATGATCCAATTTGCTACAGCAGGGGAAAAAATTCCTTCCTGATCCCCCGAGAGGCAATCGGATATTCCCTGGATCAACTTTACCTATAAATGTCAGTACCCAGTTATATTATGTACATTTAAGAAAGAATCCAGGCCCTTCTTAAAGCAATCTACTGAGCTGGCCAGAACCACCTCTGCAGGGAGTCTATTCCACATTTTCACAGCTCTTACTGTGAAAAAACCTTTCCGTATTTGGAGGTGAAATCTCTTTTCCTCTAGACGCAAAGAGTGCCCCCTTGTCCTTTGTGTTGACCGTAAAGTGAATAACTGAACACCAAGTTCACTATATGGACCCCTTATGTATTTGTACATGTTGATCATATCCCCCCTTAATCTCCTCTTCTCAAGAGAGAATAAATTCAGTTCCTCTAATCTCTCCTCATAGCTGAGCTCCTCCATGCCTCTTATCAGTTTGGTTGCCCTTCTCTGCACTTTCTCCAGTTCCCCAATATCCTTTTTGAGAACTGGGGGCCAAAACTGAACTGCATATTCCAGATGAGGTCTTACTAATGATTTGAACAGGGGCAAAATGATATCTCTCTCTCTGGAGACCATACCTCTCTTAATACAAGAAAGGACCTTGCTCGCTTTGGAAACCGCAGCTTGGCATTGCATGCCATTATTGAGCTTATGATCTACCAAAACCCCCAGATCCTTCTCCACTACGGATCCCCCCAGTTGTACTCCCCCTAGTATGTATGATGCATTCATATTATTAGCCCCCAAGTGCATAACTTTACATTTATCAACATTAAACCTCATCTGCCACATAGTCGCCCAATTAGACAGAGCATTGAGGTCGGCTTGTAAATTGGCGACATCCTGTAAGGACGTTATTCCACTGCATAGCTTGGTGTCATCTGCAAAGACAGAAATGTTACTTTTGATCTCAGACCCAATATCATTTATAAACATATTAAAAAGTAAGGGTCCCAGCACTGAACCTTGGGGTACACCACTGATAACCTTGGACCATTCAGAGTAAGAATCATTAACCACTACTCTCTGAATTCTGTCTTTTAGCCAGTTTTCTATCCATTTACAAACTGATATTTCCAATCCTGTAGACTTTACCTTACACATGAGCCGTGTGTGGGGAACTGTATCGAACGCTTTTGCAAAATCCAAGTATACCACGTCCACTGCCACCCCTCTGTCCAAGGTCTTACTTACCTCTTCATAAAAAGAAATCAGGTTTGTTTGACAACTTCTGTCTTTCATGAATCCATGCTGTCTGTTGCTTAAATAGTTTTTTTCCAGCAAGAACTCATCTATGTGGTCTTTTATTAATCTCTCCAGTATTTTCCCAACTATAGAAGTTAAACTAACAGGTCTATAGTTACTTGGTAAACACTTAATTCCCTTTTTAAATATAGGCACCACATTGGCCCTGCGCCAATCCAGTGGTACTATTCCTGTCATTAATGAGTCCCTAAAAATTAAATACAATGGCTTTGAAATTACAGAGCTCAATTCTTTTAGGATCCGTGGGTGTATGCCATCTGGTCCAGGTGCTTTATCCACCTTTATTCCATCTAAATATTTCTGGACCATATCACTTTTGAGCCATTGTGGATTTGGGGCTGTGTCACTACCACCCCCATTTTGGACATGAGCTCCCCCATGCTCCTTTGTATACACAGAACTGAAGAAAGTATTTAATAAATTAGCCTTCTCTTTGTCCCCAGTCACCCACTCTAGATTATTTTGTAAAGGGCCTACATGCTCAGACTTGACCTTTTTACTATTAATATATTTGAAGAATTTTTTGGGGTTTGTCCTACTATCTTTTGCAATCTGTCGTTCATTTTGAATTTTTGCATCCTTGATTTCCTTTTTACATATCCTGTTATATTCTTTGTAACATTTAAATGACACTAGTGTTCCCTCATTTTTATATTTTTTAAAAGCTCTTTTCTTATAGTTTATAGCTTTTTTAACTTTGGCAGTGAGCCACATAGGTTTTATTTTTAGCCTTTTAAACTTATTGCCCATGGGAATATACTTTGCAGTGAGTTCACAAACAGTCTTTTTGAAGAATTCCCATTTCTGTTCTGTGCCCATTGATGCCAATATTCCTTCCCAGTCTAAGTCCTGGAGAGCAGCACTCATCCTTGGAAAATTTGCTCTCTTGAAATTAAGTGTTTTTATCTTTCCTGTATGTGATTTTTGCTTACAACTAACATCAAATGAAATCATGTTATGGTCACTGCTACCCAGGTGTTCCTTTATCTGAACATTAGTAATACGCTCTGCATGGTTTGAGATTACCAGGTCCAACAGAGCATCATTCCTAGTTGGGGCCTCAATAAACTGGACCATAAAATTGTCCTGCAATAGGTTTATAAATTTTTGCCCTTTAACTGTCCCAGCAGTTCCATTACTCCAGTCAATTTCTGGGTAGTTAAAATCCCCCATTATTATCACCGTCCCAGCCCTTGCAGCCCTTTCCATCTGTGCAAGGAGCTGAGTCTCTAACTCCTCATTAACATTGGGTGGTGTCTACTTTTCTTTGCTCCAGATTAGAAAAATCAGCACCTAAAAGCCTTAAATGTGAAGTTGTTAAAAAAATGTTTAGTATAAATGGGTGTTGATAGCAATATTTTTAATACTGTGTCTCAATATAAGGAAAAAAATATTCTGTGTGTTCATTATTTAACAGATTTAATTACTGATATAGTACAGTACTGTATATATTTTTAAATATCGCACATGCTGCTTAAACTAAGAAAATGTTGTTAACATACTTTATCTTTGGAGTATAAAGGAAACGTAAAGAATGAATGAATTGGATATTCGTATTGTCTGATCTTTGCTTGACATTGTGATGTATGCATTGTGACAGGTGCTCACTTCAAGTCAACTTTGTGGTAGAAATTGCTCATGCATCTGTCTCTCAGTCAGTGTACCTCTATTAAATATTCATGCCCACAGATACACAGGACTCTAGTGGGACTGTCTGTCTGAGTGATTTCCACAAAGTTCACACTAAAGTCATAAGACATTCACCATAAAGGAATAGCTTAGCAAATCTTATAGTACAACTTATCATCAAAACATACAGCAAGCTTCCCTAGCATAGTCCCGTGAGCCCAGAATGAGTTTCTATTCTCTTTAGTAACATTGACATTTTTACAGATCACAGCTTTCGGGCATGATGTACAGTGTTCCTGAGATTTAGATAAGCCTTTGTTCAGGGAACGCCACTTACAAAGCATGAAAAGGACAGCTATATATCTCTTTATATTGTGTGTTCTGAGGGGCAAAATTAACAAGTAAAATGAGAAATTAAATAGATGTACAATACAGCCATTCTTCTTTATATATGTACTGTATGTACGTATGTAGCACCCTGCTCCTGTTGACCAGGCGCTATTGTGTAAATTTAGTGGGTCATCTGAATTGTACATAGTTCAGAATGTAATGTTTATGGCTAAATTAGCCTCTGTTCCAGCTTTGGCTGTGTTGAGAGCATTTCCCACTGTCGCCGGTAGGTGTCGTTGTCACCACCGGTCAGTGTTGGAAATACAACAGGCTGGAGTATATTGGGTGTCCCTTCCCCAGAAACAGCCCAGTGGGAGTGGTTTACCGCTGTGCATTCTGGGAGAGGATACTTAAGAGACAGACGCCATTTTTCTCGCTCTCTGACCTCATGGCCCGCCTGGCCTAAGGTATGTGATAACTCCTCTTCTGCCTCGGGGCCCTGCTGGCCCGAGGCTACGTTACTGTAAGTGGGCCCAGATGTCTGTCTGGGGCCTACTGGTTCGGGGATGGTCCTCTGCTGTCTTGCCTGCAGTAAGAAGAAGCCGAGCAATTGGAAGATCCAGTGGAGGACTCTTCTTGGAGAGGACCGAGCAAAAGGCTGGTATCTCAAAAAGAGCCTGGTGACTCTATTGGAGGATGCATCCTAAACAATGTACCTCACAGTACTGCCGGATGGCTTAAAGGACTTTCGTACTGTGTACCTGTGTCCGCTTTGTCAATTACCGATTACTAAATCCTGTGGCAGAGGATTGTTCAACCGTTTGCTATTATCATCAAGTCTGTGGCAGAGACTTTTGTCTGTGCATCATTCCGGCTGCTAGGCCGGTGAGAGAGGCCTATCCGGGTGAGCAAGATCCCTTGATAGAAAGTGTACTTGTCTCCAGGATCTCAAGTTCCTCAGTGATCTGCACAAGGTATCTGAATTCCCCTAACCCTCCATCCCTCTACTGCTACAAGTTGTGTTTAATAAAAAGCATTGGGTGAGTGAGTGAGTGAGTGAGTGAGTAACTTGTATAGCGCTATAAATGCAAACTAAATCGCCTCAAGGCCCTTATTTCCATCCGGTTTCGTCCTTGGATAAAGACTAAGTGACTGGTGCATGCATCTGTGGACACATTGCCCAATTTAGAGCCAAGCAAGCTTCATACGTTGAACTGTGGGGTAACGGCAGGACCAAAAATAACCAGCAGCTCCGACGGGGGTAGTGCTACACGTATTTAAAGAGGTTGTGTAGGGAATAGAAAAAATTCAAGACATGCCACGATAAAATGGCAATATTACATTTAATTTCACATGAATTTTTATTAAATTCCATCTGCACCAACTTTTTTTTAAATTAAATTTAATTGTATGTAGCACCCCCTAGCTGTGTTGCTTGAGTGCTAGTGTTTTTGTATACAGTAGATAAATTGGAAGTCTTGGCTGGCAGCCAAGCCTATGTGTTTTTCTGGGTCAGGATTGAGTGACTCAGGGAGGCTTGTATGACTCACAGGCAGCATCTCTGATACCTCCACCTACTTCTGGAAACTAGCAGGAGATTCCTGAAGGATGGGCGTGGAGGGAAGGAGGAGTTGAATGGAGTATTGTGAGAGCCCTGACCGATCCCCAACAGATGGGTTGACAGGGGGCAGGCCCCCTCAAATACTCAGGGTCAGCCCAGCTGGGGCAGTGTGGAATAGGACACTGGAATAGGACAGTTAAGCACTAAGACCTCCTTTTCTGCTGCACTACCAAAAGAGCCCGCAGTCCCTGCCTGCAAAGGGCATTTGCTCTGGATCTGACTGAGTCTGTGTTGGATCAATTTGTCAGTGTTAGCTGGTCCTTGGAGATGTAGTTCTACAAGCAAGATTGTGCTGGAAGTAGAAGAGGAGATGTCTAATAAAAAAGAAAAACCAATCTGCAAGGATTGATTCCTGACTCCAGTGTGTGTGGAAAATTTGGGTGCCTGGCTGTGCAGGGTGGAAGATACCTATATTCACCAGTGGCTCTTATGGGGGAAGCTCTACATTTAAGTAGAGTAAGTTTTGGGTTAGAATCTGTTTATTGCAGTCTGTGACCTCACCAGCACAAGAAATGAGGGCAACATTGGCTAGCAGGTCATATATAGTGGGGAAAATACGTATTTAATCCCCTGCAAATTCTGTAAGTTTGCCCACTTACAAAGAAATGAAGGGTCTATAATTGTTATCATAGGTGCATTTTAAATAATAGAGACATTATATATTAACCAAAAATCCAGAAAAAACACATGATACAAATGTTATAAATTGATCTGCAGTTCAGTGAGTAAAATAAGTATTTGATCCCCTACCAACCAACAATAGTTCTTGCTCCCACAGACTGGCTACAGTATGTGCGCATGTGGTACACAGATTAGTCCTGTCAATTAAGGAAGGTGACCCTAACAACAACTCATTATGTGTATAAAATACACCTGTCCACAGAACCTCTTTCTTCAATTCAAACCTTATGATAATGGACGAGACCAAAGAGCTGTCAAAGGATGTCAGGGACAAGATTGTAGATCTGCACAAGGCTGGAATGGGCTACAAGACCATCAACAAGAAGCTTGGTGAGAAGGAAACAACTATTGGAGCAATTATGGAAGAAATCAAAAATAACCATCAATCAGCCTCGGTCTGGAGCTCCATGCAAGTTTTTGCCTCATGGGGTAAGGATGATCATGAGAAAAGTGAGGGATGAGCCGACAACTACACGGGAGGAGCTTGTGAATAATCTCAAGGTAGTTGGTGACCACAGTCACCAAACAAACCACTGGTAACACAATATGCCACCATGGATTCAAATCCTGAAGCACCCGCAAGATCCCCCTTCTCAAGAAGGCACATGTACAGGCCCATCTGAAGTTTGCCAATGAACATCCAAATGATTCAGAGAAGGATTAAAATAAATTTCTGTGGTCAGATGAGACCAAAATTGAGCTCTTTGCCATTAACTCGACTTGACGTGTTTAGAGGAAGAAAAATGCTGATTATGACCCTAAGAACACCATCCCTACAGTCAAGCACAGAGGTGGAAATATTATGCTTTGGGGCTGTTTCTCTGCTAAAGGTACAGGCCAAATTTGCTGCATTGAGGGGCTAATGGACAAGGCCATATATTGTAAAATCTTGGATGAGAACCTTCTTCCCTCAGCCAGAACACTAAAGATGGGTCATGGTTCTGTACGCTGCCCATTCTTATCCCACAAAAGGTCTTCGCACAGTTAGCAATTAGTTTGAAAAAATACATATGGGCAGGGAAAAAAAATAGAATTGCGCTATCACACCTATACAAACTCAAACACCTTGGGGGAGTGGGCCTTCCCAATGCTCAAACATACTACGCAGCTGCGGTACTCAATCAAATGCGATACTGTTTTTTGCTGCCAAAAGTAAAATACGCTCAAAAAAGCTATTGCAAAACGCTGAAAAACATTGAAAAACTCACTGCAAAGCTACTGCAGTTTTTATAACGTTATTATAATGTCTATTGTGCATGAGGCCCTAGAATAGTTTTTTACATTTTAGAATGGGGTGTCTTGAGGCTGTCCATATTTTTAAAGGGTGCCTTGACAGAAAAAAGGTTGAGAAACACTGGGTTAGACCATATATTTCCAAACAAAAAATACATTTTTAAAAGCATGTAAGCAGTCAGGATTAATACAAGGAGAAAGAAAAGAGGCATGGCACGCCTATGTTTTCACATCAGTCCAAGTTTATTTGCGCAAGCAACCTTGTAAACAGTCTCCACCTATGGGACCTCCTGCTAACATGTTTCACTCGATAGGGCGTACTCTTTCATGCCCTGTCAGGGGAAATGCATTAGAGGGGAGGTACTATAGACAGGGACTGTTTTTGTGGTTGCTTGTGCAAATAAACCTGGATTAATGTGAAAACGTGTGTGTCATGGCTCTTTACTTTCTCCTTGTGTGTGTTTGGAGCACAAATAGCTTTACTTGTCACCTGCACCCTGCATTCCTGAGGCAGAGTGGGAGGATTTGGCTTAGGAATGGAGAAAAAAATCACTATGCACATCTTATATGTCAGGATTCATAGTCACAGACAGTACATTTTATAATTACCAGTGCTAACTACTAGTCATTTTCTTATTGTCATTCAGTGCCATAATATTTACTATGCTTTGTCAATCAATTCTTATGTGGACTTTGATGATTAAGTGAAAAATTCAGGGGTTTTTACTTAGGATTAAATAAATCATTTCATGCGTACATAGTATGTTATGCACTGTCCACAGTGTACAGTAGATCCTGGATTCTACAGAATTAGCCTTTGGAGAGTTAAAGTGCTCCTTTTCCTAGACTATGGATTAATAACAACGTTTATAAATATCAACAACATACCTCCCAATTTTTTGAGATAGTAACGACGGTAACCTATTAGAAAAAGTATGTAGGCATAGGACACACACCCTGCCACGACCTCTTGAAGGAGAATTATAAAAAAAAAAAAAATTAGTTAACCAATGCTTCTTTTTACCACTACTATTTCTTTATATTGTATTTTGGTATTTACAAATGCAGAAATTTAGAAATTGGGATGAAAGGTTTATCAATGGGAAACACTTTTTGAAAGATAAATAGTGTATTTTATATACAACTATATAGATCAGACCAAAATGAGGGACAAGTGAGGAGCAAAGAGGGACAGAGGGACTTTGTTCCAAATCAGGGACAGTCCCTCGAAATCAGGGACAGTTGTAAGCTATGCAACAACTTCAGGCAAACTGCTAAATACCTACAGTGCCTTGAAAAAGTATTCATACCCCTCGACATTTTCCACATTTTATCATGTTACAACCAAAAATGTAAATGTATTTTATTGGGATTTTATGTGATAGGCCAACACAAAGTGGCACATAATTGTGAAGTGGAAGGAAAATTATAAATGGTTTTCAATTTTTTTTTTCAAATTAATATCTGAAAAGTGTGGTGTGCATTTGAGTTAGGGGTATAAGAGCAAATGGGGCTGAATACAAATGCACGCCACACTTTTCAGACATTTATTTGTAAAAAATTTTGAAAACCATTTATCATTTTCCTTCCACTTCACAATTATGTGCCACTTTGTGTTGGTCTAGCACATAAAATCTCAATAAATACATATACAGTATCTTAACTGTTTTACCAGCCAAAAGGATTTGTATGTTTCTCTATCCAGTGCTGCGATAACATAGCTGTACCACACAGCACAGTCTTGCCTGGCAGGGCTGAGGGCTTGTTTTTTTTTTGTTGCAGATTTACTCTCACTTACGGGTCTCCTCCCCACCCCTGACATTTGACTGGACAGTGAATGTAGAAGCAGCACACTGCTACTTTTACTGCAACACATCTGATTGGCTTCTTGTGCTGCTTCCTCCACCACCTCTCTGCTTTATTGTACAGGGACTGCAAGTGGCTTATATTAAAAACAAACAATGTAGTTACTGCTTACATTTTAAAAATACATTTTAAAATGTTTTAAAGATTACAGAGTTGTATAAATTGTATCTTTGATATCTGTCTGGATTTTTTCTTTAAGGTTTTGCTTTATCGCATGCAAGTAAATGTGCATTATTTATTAAAAAGAGTTGCCTAGTGCACCAAAACATGGCGGAAAAAGGTGCAAGCATATTTTATACAAAGCATGGCAGTGCATTACTGTTCCTCATGGTAAACTGAAATGCATGTCCATTAGCAAGACAAGGTGATACATTGGGATGCCATTCAAAATAATATGTACTGCATTTCACAGATGTTGTCATTTCAGTTCCTTTGTTGTAAATTTTTACATTTAATTTCTCCACAGTGCCTATAGCTACAGAGGTCAGCAAAGACTTGTTTTTATGTGCTTTACTGATTTTAAAGACTACATAAATGCTTTAAAGCGGTGTTCCAGCTGGAAAAATCGTTTTTTTTTAAAAGTCAGCAGCTACAAACACTGTAGCTGCTGACTTTTAATAAGCACACTTACCTGTCCTGGGTGCCCGCGATGTCGGCCCCCCGAGGCCGATCCGTCCATCGGATCGGGTGCCGGCGCCGCCATTCAAACAAAGGGAAACAGGCAGTGGAGCTTTGCGGCTTCACTGGCCTTTTCCTACTGCGCATACGTGAGTCGCGCGGCGCTTTGTAAATGGCCGGCTGTCTTCTGGAACACAGAAGACAATGCAAGGAGGATGAGAAAGAAGCTAGCCGCGGTATAGGAAGTGGCAGATTAGGAAGATCTGCCTAGCAACTGCCATTTCTGGTAAGCAAAATTTATTATATATTTTTTTCACATTTTTAGGAGCCTTTTTGTGTAATTTTTTTTATTTTTTTAGGGTGGACCTCCGCTTTAAAGTGCATAATTTGAGCACAGGTTCACTTTCATATTTATTAATTATTTTTTGACCAATTCTTAACCTCCCTGGCGGTGATCCCGAGCGTGACTCAGGGTTGTTTTTTTCTGCTAGGATCGGTAACCCCGAGTCACGCTCGGGGTAACATTGCAGAGCCCACAGCGGAGTTTCCTTACCTTCTCCTGGTGATCCAGCGATGATGTCCTCTGCTGTGATCACCAGCGAGATCACCGGCGAGTGTCGGCACTTTCTGACTTCCTAGTTCCGTTCCCTGCGAGCCACATCGTCGCATGGGAGCGGAACTGGGCGGCAAATTCAAAAGTTCAAAAGTTCACACAACACAACACAAAAATAAAAGAGGTTATATTGTATCTGATTACACTGTATTACACTGTTTCATCTCTGATCACTGTACAGTGCCCTGTACAGTGCCCCTTGCCTGTCATCTGTGCCCATAAAAATATGGCATCAAAAAAGCGACACTTTACCACAAGGGCGCTTTTGGACCAGATGAGTGACAGCGGCAGCGACACGGAGTTGCTCGCAGAAGTGAGCGATAGTGAGTCGTGGGGAGATTTGTCGTCTGACACTGACACTGGCACGGAATTTGGCAAGTGACAACGGCGATGATCCTGCACCTGACCTCAGCGACCTCAGCGATGTGCGCACTTGGTGCCCTATAGACTCCGATACGGACCAGGTAGCGCCCCCAAGATTTCCGTCTACTGGATCACCTGGGATGAAGGTAGATGTTGAGTGTGACAACCCTCTGGCATACCTGCAATTATTTCTCACTGAAGAGGTAATTGAAAAAATTGTCACAGAGACAAATCGCTACCATGATCAGCAATCCGCTACGCTGCATGCCAGATTTTCCCAAAGCAGAAAGTGGGAACCGGTGACAAAAGAGGACATCTGGAAGTTTCTGGGACTCATCATTCTTCAGGGGATGGTGGGGAAACCGCTCCAGAAATGGTACTGGACCACCAATAAGCTACTGGCCACTCCATTTTTTGGCACCGTGATGTCAGAATACAGTTTTTCCCTCATCATGAAGTATTTCCACTTCGCAAACAATGAGGAGTTTGATGAGGCCACGCATCCTGCGCCCAAGCTAAAAAAAAACTGGGAGGTATGCCAAATGATCGTGGCCAATTTCCAGCAGACCTACGTGCCAGAAAGGGACGTCAGCGTGGATGAAAGTCTGATGGCCTACAAGGGACACCTAAGCTGGATACAGTACATTGCATCCAAAAGAGCGCGGTATGGCATCAAATTATACATGCTCTGCGAGTCATCCACCGGGTACATCTGGAATTCGGTCATTTACACCGGTAAAGGCACGAAGTTCAACCCCAGGTACAGCGGCTATGGGATGGCCACATCATCTGTCCTTACACTGCTGGAGCCATTGCCGAACCAAGGATATTGTGTGACCACGGATAATTTCTACGCGTCTCCGGAACTGTATGAGGTTTTGCTACAAAACAAAATTGATGGGTATGGTACCGTTAGGCCTAACCGACGTGGCATGCCATCTATGTTTGGCAAGAAAAAACGAAAAACCGGAGAAATGGTTGCCTGGCAGAAGGGTAAGATGATGGCAATGCAATGGTGGGACAAGAAGGACGTGTGTCTCATGAGTACTGTGCACAATACCTCCACTGCCATGGTCCACACAAAAGGTGGGAAAGATCTGCTGAAGCCGCAAGTCGGGATGGACTACAATAATATAATGGGAGGTGTCGACAGAGCCGATCAGGCAATGACATTTTACCCTGCTATGCACAAACAGCAAAAAAAAAATTATAAAAAGATTTTCAGGCATCTTCTAGAACAATGCCTTTGGAATGCGTATATCCTATACAAAGCAAAGAGTGGCATGCCTCTTGTTCATTCCGACTTTATCTGGAAGGTGGCTGAGCAGATTTTTGTCAACCACCAGACGCCATCAGTAGCTGTGAACAGACCCGGACGACGTGCTGTTGGCGTTGTCAACCCAGAACGCCTGACTGGACGTAATTTTTTGGACTACATACCGCCAACCGCAAAAAAGGAAGCACCTACCAGGATGTGCGTGGTCTGCTGTTCAAAGAGAGATGGCAATGGAAAGAAAGTCCGAAAATAAACAGGGTACCGTTGTCCAGATTGTGACGTTGGACTTTGTCTAGTTCCATGCTTTAAAATGTATCACACTCAGGATGTTTATTGAATTTTCTCTGTTTGACAAATGTCATTATTTTCTTCTACATTATTGAATAAAATTATATTATTTATTAGATTATAATTCATGATTTTGTGTTTCAAATTTATCATACCCGGGATGTCTACTAGAGTCTTGTTTGGTCAGGTTTAATTAAGTAATTACTAATAATCGCAGGCCTACAGTACATTACGCCAAATTTCCATGCAAAATAATTGTACCGCTTTTGGTACATAATTCCAGACAGAATCATACCGCCAGGGAGGTTAAAAAAGTGTGGTATGTCTAGAATTGTAAGCTTATCACAATATTTTTTCTTTTTTGTTCTAATCTTTTTTTCATCATCAGCTCTCCCCTGAAATACAAGGTTGCCTTGAAATGGTGCGGCTAAAAAAAATGATTTTTAAATGTACAAAACAATCTTTACATTTTATTATTGGCCACACTGTATGACCAATCACACTTATAGAAAATTTGTTTGTATGACCAATCACACTATTGCTCTGTATGACCTCTGAACGATTGCTCTGTATGACCAATCAGGCTAATGCACTCCAAACAACACAACATAATTTTCTCTATTTGTCTTCACCTTTACCATCAGCCCCCCCCCCCCCCTTAGCAAAACACCTTTCCCCCTATGATACCCAGCCATACTCTGTTAAAGTATATATAGCCCCAAGCATTAAAAAAAGCAGTATTTTTACCCTTAAAAAAATTTCGACCCACTAATGGGTCCCCGGGCCCGCATCTATTATTCACCTATGTGATATTTATGAAGTTTTCCTTCTACTCTCCTGTTAATTTGGATAGAGTTAGGTAAATATAGATATGTATTTACTTATTATATCTGTATCTCATAATATGTTGCTTATTATATTTTATTTTTCTTGTAAAACTCAATAAAAAATATTGAACAAGAAAAAAAAGCAGTATTTTTAACCTTTTTGTAGTTTTGCAAGTCAAGTTTCAATATTGTAAAGATGCAGCTGTCATTAAAATAATACTTGGTGATACTGCCATGAAGGTCCTTGTTCAGGCTCTTCCTGTAATAGGATGACAACCTTTTGTCCCTGTCTTCCAATTGCACCCTTGCATTCTTACCTTGTCACGTAGTCTTTTGATGATGGAGATCATATGGGGGCCTTTATAATGCACATTATGCAAACATGGTCATCTATTGTCACCGTTCGGGGGAAATGACATACAGCTATCACTAAAGATCACTAGAGATGGCTGGGAAATAGGAAAACAGAGATGTAACAAAGGATTTATGAAAAAAAGTAAAAACTACTTTTATTAATGAAATTACAGTTATTATACGCAAACTATATGTCAGTTAGGGTATAGCTCCACACTAGGGTCAAATGGGTAAAATGTGTGTAAAAGCTTAGTAGGGAGCATTTTTCTCTCTGGATGTCCTTTTAAAAAGAAAACATTAATTTGGAAAAAGCCCACAGTGGGAAAACAAGTGGAATTAATCTGTGATCCAGATCGGCAGGTGGTATGGGGGTGTGAATATAGGGTGCATTTAATCAGAACATATTTTAGGAAAGTGCCAATCCCTAATTAACATACATCTTCACCAGAAAGTATTATTTACTGGTTTTTATCTACCAGAATATTTCCAGCACATTGTTATATTTTCCTTATCTTGCTTCAGAATAGCACAGCTGGATAACAGGGCACCATCGATTTGTCTGAAAAGCTTATTAATGGGAAGAGGAAACCACTGATATGTATCTATAGCATAAAATGGCTTTATATATTTCATTCTGTACAACAAGACAGGAAATATTTTCAGTATATAGGAGCTCAATAGGGTTAAAGCTGCAGAGTAATGTAGATATAATATACTGTATGTACTGCAGTAAGACAGCAAAAAATAGGAACAAAAAACATGATTATATAAATTTTTTGGATGAAGAGTGTTGGAAGGACAACAGCGTGTGATGTAAAGTACTGTGAACTATATACTGTATGCATTATACTTATCTATGCAGCAGGCGGCGTTGTAGTATTATAGTATGTATTCTATGATATAACAGGATGTATTGTCTATCTATGTTCAATGTACTTGTTTGTTGTTCTCTTCCTGCCTCCATGATGTAAAGATATGTACTGCAATCTTCCATCAAAGTAAAGCGTATTGCTGGATACAAGAAGCTTCCAGCGCATTATTTAAATATTTTGCACAACAAAGAGCAATTGAGAGACAAGCATGTGAACAGTTTAAGACTTTTATATCTGAGCCATTTGTCATTCATCTAGCACAGCCAAGGACCTCCCTACCTGGCACCTATCTAGTGGAGTGTTTAATACTTTATGCACTCTGTCTAGTTAATGCTCACATGTAGTACTTGGATTCATTAGGGCTTGTTCACACTATCTTTGCTCAATGAACAGTGATCCACATTCAGATCGATCTTTAGAGAGCATTTGAAAGGAATAACCTCTTCAATGCCTGCTTTAACCCCTTAAACGGTTGAATTGGCCCTATTCAATTGAATGGGTCATGTTCAGTGAGCGGTAGTGCCAAAAGCAACAGGGGGTGTAAGCATTGCAGCTGTGTTATGTGTACAACCCCAGCAGCTGCCTCTGCAGCAAAAGGGGGTAAAAGCACGACTCAACTGTGGGGCTCTATGGCCCTCCAACTGCTAGTATGAACAACCCCTTATACCCTGTACACACGATCGGATTTCCGATGGAATAAAATCCAATGGAATTTTCCGTCGGAATTCCGATGAAGCTGACTCTCATCAGTCTTACCTACACACCATCAGACAAAATTCCGACCGTCCAAAACACCGTGACGTAAAACACTCAGACGAGCCGAGAAAAATTAAGTTCAATGCTTCTGAGCATTTGACGACTTGATTCTGAGCATGCGTGGGTTTTTTCTCCGTTGGAGTTCCACACAGACTATCAGAATTCCCTATCGTTTTTTTTTCCATCGGAACAATTTAAAACATGTTCTATTTTTTAACACCGATGGAAAAAAGTCAGATGGGGCCCACACACGATCAGTTTTTCCGATGAAAAAAGTCCATCGGACTTTTTTCATCGGAAAAAACGACCGTGTGTACAAGGCATAAGGGTTTTTTCATACCAATGCTCACTTTTAACAATCACTCAACCATCAGCTTTATCTTCTTCTTTTTTTTTTTATCTTTTCTTTTTTTGTCCCATTGGGGAGAGTTTTGTTTACTTCCTGTCCCAAAGGCATAACAGGAAGAAAATAAAACTCTCCAAAGTGATGGAAAACATCTTCTTAAACAAATACCGTATTTATCGGCGTATAACACGCACTTTTTTCCCCTGAAAATCAGGGGAAAATCGTGGGTGCGTGTTATACGCCGATATCCACATCCCTGAGCTGTCTCCGCTGACTGGGAGCGGAGCGGAGCGAGATACACATAGCCGAATGTACTCGGCTATACTCGGCTTTTCTCGGCTCCGCTCACAGTCACGCCCAGTCCCGCCATTGGACCTGTGTTATGTCCATCATAGGGCGGGACTCGGCGTGACAGTGAGCGGAGCCGAGAAAAGCCGAGTATAGCCGAGTACACTCGGCTATGTGTATCTCGGCGGCGGCTCCGCCCAGTCCATGCGTCCCTGCGTCCCTGGCGTTCTCGGCGGCGTCCGCACAGTCTCGGCGCCAATTTTGAAATGCTGCACGGCGACTCTGGGGCAAGGCTGCACGGCGACTCTGGGGCAAGGCTGCACGGCGACTCTGGGGCAAGGCTGCACGGCGACTCTGGGGCAAGGCTGCAATGGACACTGACAAGGCTGCACTGTGACCAGGCTGCACTGTGACCAGGCTGCAATGGACACTGACAAGGCTGCACTGTGACAAGGCTGCAATGGACACTGACAAGGCTGCACTGTGACAAGGCTGCAATGGACACTGACAAGGCTGCATTTAAATGTAAGTTATTTTTCCTTAAACTTCCCTGCTAAAAGTTTTTTTCCCTAAAATTTCCTCCTAAACTTGGGGTGCGTGTTATACGCCGGCGCGTGTTATACGTCGATAAATACGGTATGTCCCCATGGGAACATCTCTATAAAATTCTGCTCCAGAAGCAACAATAAATTTTGGATTTTCCAAAACTTTCTATCCCAGGGACTGTGGTCACAGTAGGGATACAGGCCGACTTAAAAATCTGAAGGGAATTTAACATTCCCTACTCTATCCAAGACTAAAAAATGGCTTTGAATATATTTTAACTCCCCTTCACCAAAAAGCACTTAGGTGGAGTTGAAGATGATAGCATTGGAAAGTACACATACCTGCTTTAGAGAGATTTGGGGACAACGTTAATTTAGATTGAACAATTTAACCACTTAACAACTGGCCCATAGCCGAATGATGGCTACAGGGCGGTTTGTTAACTCTGGGAGGGCGTACATTGACGTCCTCCCAGAATCGCGCTCCCACGTGCCCCCTGGGGCGCGCACACGGGAGTGTCCATGACCGCCGTGTCCAGAGGACCCGGCGCATCAAATGACGGAGCGATCACTTGTAAACAAACCGGCATCATGTCATGACGCCGGTTCCTCTCTCCCCTCTCTGTACCGATCGGTACAGTAGGAGAGGGGGAGAGATCCATCCAGCCATGCTCAGCCATCCCTGCCATACTCTGCAATACCCTGCAATACTCTGCAATACCCTGCCATACTCTGCAATACCCTGCCATACTCTGCAATACCCTACCGTACTCTGCAACACTCTGCAATACTCTGCAATACCCTGCCACACCCTGCCATACCCTGCCATACTCTGCCATACCCTGCCATACTCTGCCATACCCTGCATTACACTGCCATACTCTGCAATACCCTGCCATACTTTGCAATACCCTGCCATACTCTGCAATACCCTGCCAAATTCTGCAATACCCTGCCATACTCTGTAATACTCTGCCATGCTCTGCAATACCCTGCCATGCTCTGCAATACCCTGCCATACTCTGCAATACCCTGCCATACTCTGCAATACCCAGCCATACTCTGCAAAACCCAGCCATACTCTGCAATACGCAGTGATACCCAGCCATACTCTGCAATACCCAGCCATACTCTGCAATACCCAGCCATACTCGGCCATACTCGGCCATACTCGGCCATACTCAGCCATGCTCAGCCATGCTCGGCCATGCTCGGCCATGCTCGGCCATGCTCGGCCATGCTCAGCCATACTCTGCCATGCTCAGCCTCTGTATGGGGCCAGGCTGTGGAAGTCTCACACATGTGGTATCGCCGTACTCAAGAGGAGTAGGAGAATCTATTTTGGGGTGTCATTTTTGGTATGTACATGCTATGTGCTAGAAATATTATATAAATGGACAACTTTGTGTTAAAAAAAAAATGCGTTTTAACCACTTCCCGTCTGCCGGCCGTCATATGACATCCTTGACTTTGTGCGGGGATATCTGAATGATGCCTGAAGCTACAGGCATCATTCAGATATCAGCTTTTTCAGCCAGCAATTCCCAACACCATAAGAATGATCATAGTGGCTGTCCCACCGCTTGATCATTCTTACGGGAGGCGAGAGGGGACGTCCCCCCTCCCGCCGCCATCCGGTGCTTCTACCAACTCACAGCTACGATCGAAGCCAGGATCGTTATTTTTTATTATTATTTCAGGCTTCCCAGCCTAGATGTGAGATGTGGGGTCTTATTGACCCCATATCTCACTGTAAAGAGGAACTGTCATGCCATATTCCCATTACAAGGGATGTTTACATTCCTTGTAATAGGAATAAAAGTGATCAAAAAAATTATTTTTGGGGAAAAACATATCAAACTAAAATAAATTAAGTAAAATGAACAATATGTTACATACAGAAGCGAACGCATACATAAGTCCCGCCCACATATGAAAACGGTGTTCAAACCACACATGTGACGTATTGCTGCGAACGTTAGAGTGAGAGCAATAATTTTGGCCCTAGACCTCCTCTGTTACTAAAAACATGTAACCAGTAAAAGTATTCGCCTATGGGGATTTTTAAGTAGCGAAGTTTGGCACCATTCCACGAGCGGGTGCAATTTTGAAGGGTGACATGTTAGGTATCTATTTACTCGGCGTAACTTCATCTTTCACATTATGCAAAAATATTGGGCTAACTTTACTGTTTTGTTTTTTTTTAAGCACAAAACTGTTTTTTTCCCCAAAAAATGCGTTAGAAAAATTGCTGCACAAATACCGTGCAAGATAAAAAGTTGAAACAACCGCCATTGTATTCTCTAGGGTCTTTGCTAAAAAAAACATATATAATGTTTTGGGGTTCTATGTCATTTTCTAGCAAATAAATGATGATTTTTACATGTAGGAGAGAAATGTTAGAATTGTACTGGGTGCTCCAGAACGCCTGAAGGTGCTCCCTGCATGTTGGGCCTCTGTATGTGGCCACGCTATATAAAAGTCTCACACATGGGGGGGGGCGGAGCTAGCCGGAGACTGAGGAGGATATGCTGTAGCTGAGCTCCGGTACCAGCGGCACTTAAACGGCTTATAACGGACGATCCAGGCACCAAAAAGTTGCCCAAATACGGCGTTTCAGCTCCCACTGACCCGGCGAACAGACATCCAGCATGACGAGACGCAAGAAGGAGGGGAACCGGCCGACCAAACTCACAGCATTCTTCTCTCTGGGGCCTAAGCAAGATGGTGCCTGCTCATCCTCCACACCAGTACAAGGCTCTTCCCAGCGCTCATCTCAGAAGGGCATAAACATGAAAAGAAGCAGCCCACCGAGGAACCCACGTTCCCCGCTAGCTACCCCTTCATCTGGGAGCCCGGAGAAGGCGAGATGCCGGCTGGATGTCACGAATGCTGGACATGAGGTGAGCTCTCCCATAGATTCAGGGGATGAAACCAGAGACCTACCAGACTCCATCGACTTATTCCCCACAAACGATAAACCTGTCTTAGATACAGTATTGAAAGAGATGTTGGTGTCCCTCAGGAGCTCACTCCAGTCAGACATGATATCATGTGTACACAAGTTTGGCACAGAACTGAGACATGTGGCTGAAAGGGTCTCTCACATAGAGAATAAGATGGAGGAGTATGCTTCCACTATCAATGACCTGGTAGATGCTAGCGAAAAGTCAGAGGATGATATGGAGTCAGTGAAAGCTAGGCTGGCAGAAATGGAAGATAGGTCCAGAAGGAACAATGTGAAGATAAGAGGGATCCCTGAATCTGTTAAACACCAGGAGCTGCGTAGTTATGCTGCTCAACTGTTTGCTACAGTTATGCCAGACCTGTCTGCTCTAGACTTCATGGTGGATAGGATCCATAGGCTCCCGAAGCCCACATACCTCTCTGACGCTATACCTAGAGATGTGATCCTTAGATTACATTTTTATCACACCAAAGAGCAACTGATGGCAGTGTCACGCCAAAAAGAAAAGATCCCTGCTCCTTACTCTGACCTCCAGTTCTATGCGGATTTATCGCAGTACACGCTCCAAAAACGCAGAAATCTCAATACCATCACAAAGGCCCTCAGAAATCACAAACTGACCTATAAATGGGGCTTCCCGACCAAGCTGATAGTCACGAAAGATGACAAGGAATATGTTATGGACTCCCTAGCCAAAGGAATGGCACTGCTACACTCTTGGGGAATTGTCCCTGATAATCAACCACAACCTCAGCGGGGACCCACATCAAAAAACCTAGAACCTGAATGGCGCACAGTTGACCGCAGAAATGCTCGTTCTCACAACTAACCTGGATTAAACTTTGATAATTACATAGAGTGCCTGTTGGAATGGATCGGATTCCTGTTCCGAACTTTCTCCCTTTCCCCACCTACCGCTTGAGTGATAATGAGTCACACACTTTTGCACTCTGTTACTTGGCAAGTTGCCATTGTTATTTTTTTTCATGTTTCTCTTGAAATAACTCTCTTTTGCCCTAATAGCCAGAAGTACTGCTTCCCATACCTCGCTGAAAGAACCTTAGACAAGTATGAGCACAAAAGGCCTATCTCGCGCAGTGCACCTACAGGAATTATCAAGCGACTCCCACCATCTGTAAGTAACTTTATTATCCACACATGGCGGTAAAGTTTATGACTCTAAATACCAAGGGTCTTAATCACCCTGCCAAGCGGAGATCTCTGTGGAAGGAGGCCTTGCATCAACATTGTGACATTTTGTGTGTTCAGGAGACCCACTTTCTACAGAACTCGCCTCCTAAATGCACACATCCCCAGTTTCCCCACGTCTATCAAGCAAATGCGCCCTCAAAGACAAAGGGAGTGATGATAGCAATAAGAGACACAGTCTCTTTTCGCCTACATGAAGCTTTATGTGATCCTCAGGGACGTTTCATATTATTGATCTGTGACATCAATTCCGTCACTTACACTGTGGCGAATGTGTATGCACCAAATGTGAGAAAAATTACATTTTTTCACAGGATTGTGAAAAAAGTAAGAAAGGTGCAGAAGGGAATGTTAATTATTTGTGGGGACTTCAACATTACACCAGACCCAGATGTAGACTCCACCTCTTCACCAAAGAGGCGGCCCTCATCTCTGTTGACGTCCCTACAAAATCACAGCCTATATGACTCTTGGAGATGCTTGAACGCAAATGAAAAAGACTATACTTTTTTCTCTAATTGTCATAGGTCTTATAGTAGAATTTACTTATTTTTGGTTGACAGATGGTTACTGATGAAATGTAAGTCGGTTAAAATCAATAGTATCACATGGTCGGACCATGCCTTGGTTTGCTTAACAGTAGGGAACCCTTCTTCTCAAAAATCTACTTATTTATGGAGAGCCAACCATCGCCTACTGCAGGAAGGTCCGATCAGGTCATACATCCAGGGTAAACTGATTGAATACTTTGACGAAAATCAAGGTTCAGTCGCAAATCTCTTTGTTATTTGGAACGCACATAAGGCGGTGATGATGCAGCAGGGGGCGAGATACAAGAGGGAAATGCAGCAGCAAACTGTACAACTGCTATCCAGAATTGAAGACATAGACAGACGAAACAAAGCTAATCCATCCCACATACTGTCTGACCAAGTAACACAACTTCGCACAGAACTACGGCTAAAATTCCTTGACGATTTTGAAAAGACCTCTAGGAGGTTAAAACTGGCATACTACACCAGTGGAAACAGAGCAGGCAAACTGCTGGCCAACAAACTAAAGGGTCACAGAACCAGAACCCAAATCTCCCATATTCTACAACCAAAAACGCAGGTCAAGCAAACTCACCCCCAAGCAATAGCTGACGCATTTAGCCAATACTACAGCTCATTATATAACCTAAAAGACGATCTTAACACACCACAGCCAACAAAAGAGGCTATTGACGCATTTTTAGACAAACTCAATTTCCCCAAACTTACACAGGAACACCTCCAGAGCCTTAATTCCCCCATATCTGATCTAGAGGTAAAACAGACGATCCAGGCTCTTCCCGCCAACAAATCGCCCGGCCCAGATGGTTTTACAGGGGAATACTACAAGACATTTCAGGACATTCTTTGCCCACATCTCACCGAAACGTTCAATTCAGCTGCTGCATCTTCCTCTTTCCCTCCTGAAATGCTGACTGCTACAATCATAGCTTTGCCTAAACCAGGGAAATCTCCAGATGTACCACAAAACTTTAGGCCAATATCATTACTGAATAATGATGTCAAGATCTATGCCAAACTTATAGCTACTAGACTGGTGGATATTCTACCTGACATTGTGGATATAGATCAATCTGGATTCACTAAGGGGAGACAAACAGCTGATGCCACTAGGCGACTAGTCAACCTAATACACATTGCTAAAAGGAGGGGAACGCCTTCTCTGCTCCTCTCACTGGATGCGGAGAAGGCGTTTGATAGAATTCATTGGGGATACCTTACAGAGGTGCTGAGCAGGTTTGGCTTTGGGGGCCTCATACTTTCTGCAATAAAGGCGTTATACACATTTCCTTCAGCTCAAGTTTACATTGCAGGTGCTCTGTCAACTCCCTTTGCCATAACGAATGGCACGCGCCAAGGGTGCCCCTTATCTCCACTCATTTTTAATTTGTTAATGGAACCTCTGGCCATGCACATGAGAGGACACCCCCAAATAGCAGGTTTGCAAGTGGGCAACAGGAAACATGTCATAAGTCTATTTGCCGACGACATAATTTTGTTCTTAACTAATGTAGACGATTCCCTGGCCAATGTTCACGATGCACTACAGACCTTCTCATTAGTTTCCTGCTATAAGGTAAACGAAACAAAATCTTATCTGATGGGATTAGGTATAGCTCCAGAAACTAAAATAGAATTACAGAACAAGTACCCTTATGTATGGTCGGATGGAGGCATAGGTTATCTGGGCATAACATTAACTAATGACACGGCTGAACTGCTCAATGCTAACTACACACCATTCTTGAACTCTTTTCAAAACAAACTGAACAAAATTACTCATTCTGAATTGTCCTGGCTGGGTAGGTTAGCGGCCTTCAAAATGATGGTCTTACCTCAGCTGCTATATTTGTTCAGGACCCTTCCGATACCTCTACCTAATGCGTACTTTGCCTCCCTTCAATCGATCCTGAATAACTATTTGTGGCAGGGGAAGAAGGCAAGGTGCGCATTTAGCAAACTACTGAGAAATAGAGCGGCGGGGGGCATCGGCCATGTTATACTGCAGGATTATTATTTTGCATCAATATTAGCCCAGATTAAAGTCTGGCTAAGACCTAACTGCAACCACTTATGGAAAAAACTAGAAGCCACACAAATACAGAAAGACAACTTGGCAAACTTTTGATGACAGCTCGTCACTGCAAATCTCTAGATAGGAATCTATCACCACCCATACTAGCTTCATTGAGGGCATGGGCTCATCTTTGTACAGCGCAATCATGGGAGGAAGATACGGTTCCTCTGAACCTTAACATTATGGCAGTCCATCACATTATTCCAGATATAAATCTCAACACATGGAATTTACAAGGTATTCACCATTTGGAAGATATAATCACTCGTTCCAAAATTAAACCATTTCACTTATTACAACAAGAATTTAACCTGCCACCAAGGGAGCATTATAGGTATATTCAACTAACTCAAGTAATAAGGAAGACCCCTACTTTGCTTACCCAACTTCCAAAGAAATTAACTGATTTTTACCAACAAGACACAAATGGTTCCAAAGGTATGTCAATCATTTACAGGGAGCTACAGAACAAGGATATATTAATTAAAACCCCAAACATTTTGGCATGGGAAAAAGACATTGGTCTGACATTCACTGCTAAAAATTGGGAGAGGGCAATCAAACTTCAGTTAACTACTACCAAGAGTACAAACTTATGGGAAATGCACCAGAAAATCCTGCTTCGCTGGTACCTTACCCCACATAGACTGTCAAAAATCTTCCCGGGCACTACCTCAGGGTGCTGGAGGCTATGTGGAGAGAGGGGCACACTGTTCCACATAATGTGGACATGCCCAAAGGTTAAACCTTTGTGGGTTCAGATTGAGAAACTAATACAAACTATCTCACATATCACTTTACCTTTACGCCCCGAATTGGCCATACTCTCTCTGGACTTGGAATCAGTACCTGTTGCACTTAGAACTGTAACCGCACATATATTAATGGCTACACGCCTAACTCTACTTAGACACTGGAAGAACATTGAAGCCCCAAAATTTCCAGAAGTTATAACTACTGTACAAACACATAGTAAATACGAGACTCTCCATGCTTCAGCAATAGGGCAATTTGACCAGATATCCAAGTTGTGGGCACCTTGGCACGACTGGTATGACAAGCAATTAAATTAACGCGAGCTAATTAGGGCATACGTTTAAACTCTGGTTAATCTTAAAGTTATTTCATATATGTGATTTTATTTTTCTTTCTTGGTTCCTAATGATGTAGTTACGAGAAACATGATTTTTCATAGGAGTAGTGGCACTTAGCACTGCCTATACTATTATACAAGGGATGGGACTTCAAGGAATGTAGTGGGTTGATCACTGCAACCAAACAGAGAGATTGTTAGTGGTCGGCCATAGATTGTGGAAATTAACCATTGTTCCATCCCCACCTGGTACAGGACTACTTACTACGCTTAACGAATTGACTAATACATCAGGGGACTGTGTTCCTCTCTAACTCAGCTCTAAGTTATTTTGTATTATTTACTATATTATTTATATTTCTATACTTCTTGTTCGCTAAAAGTCTTTATCCTTTGTATGCTTTAAACTTTCAATAAAAATTATTGATATAAAAAAAAAAAAGTCTCACACATGTGGTATTGCCATACTCGGGATTAATAGCAGAATGTGTTTTGGGGTGTCATTTGTGGTATGCATATGCTGTGTGTGAGAAATAACCTACTAATATGACAATTTTGTGAAGAAAAAAAAAAAAAAAAAAAACTTTGATTTTGCAAAGAATTGTGGGAAAAAATTACAACCTCGAAAAACTCACCATGCCTCTTTCTAAATACCTTGGAATGTCTTCTTTCCAAAAAGGGGTCATTTGGGGGATATTTGTACTTTTCTGGCATGTTAGGGTCTCAAGACAGTACTTCAGGTGTGATCAATTTTCAGATATTGGCACCATAGCTTGTGGACTCTATAACTTTCACAAAGACCAAATAATATGCACCAATTTGCACTTATTTTTACCAAAGATATGTAGCAGTATAAATTTTGCCCAAAATTTATGAAGAGAAATTACTAATTTGCTAAATTTTATAACAGAAACAAAGAAAAATTCATTTTTTTACAGAATTTTCAGTCTTTTTTCTTTTATGGCGCAAAAAATAAAAAACCCAACAGTAATTAAATATGATCAAAAGAAAGCTCTATTTGTGTGAAAAAAATGACAAAAATGTCATATGGGTACGGTGTTGTATGACAGAGTAATTGTCATTCAAAATGTGAGAGCACCGAAAGCTGAAAATTGGTTTTCTTATTAAGGGGGTTTAAGTGCCCAGTTGTCAAGTGGTTAAGAAAAAATGGCCAAAAATGATTTATACCTGACCTCACAAAAACTAAATCTTGTGTCCCAGATATCCTTATGTGCAACACCATATCAGAATGTTGCAGAATGTTGATGTCATTGTGGAACAAGTCTCCTCTGTCTCAGGGCAGGGAGATCGAGATAAGTCATCTCACTAAGTCATCTTTAAATTGGTGGCTTTGTTGTGCCACGGTGCTAGCAGGGAAGTAATTTTTCTCTCTGTGCTGGAAAATAGTCTACGGACAACTGGGAACAACTAGTGGTCTTCAAGTTTGCTCTGAATTTTTGGAACCCAGAGGAGTTCGTGCTTCCTATCAATGTGCTGAAACTATAGATGGGCACTGCTTCGCTGAACGTGCCTCCTGGAAGGGCATCCTATGTGGGTGCAGTCAGACAACGCCACAGCGATGGCTTACATACACCATTTGGTTGGGCAGAGATTCATGTGCCAGCTCATTACCCAGTACACATATCACAGACAGAAAACTGGTAAGCGACTATCTTGGTCGAAAAGGTCTGAATCAGGGAAAGTGGGCTTTTTAACCAAAAGTCTTCAAGCAAATTTACAAGTGACAGGGAACGCCAGATGCTGATCTGGCATTGTTCTGTCTCAACTACAAAGCGATAAAGTTCATCTCCAGGTTGATGTAGGCCTTACACAAGCTGGTTTGCTATTATCCCTTGCATCGATACAGGCAGTTTAACTCAATGAATAAACTCACAGTTAGGACGACAGACGATGAATCCTTTCGAATGTTCCGTTTAATGATGGATATTCATAGGTAGAAAAACGTTGCAGTTGTAAGCCACATGTAAGATGTTTAGCATGGAAGATATACAGGAGTAATGACCAGAATCAGGAAGTGGAGGAGACATATAAAGAACTACGGTGAGAGAGAGAGTTCAGCTAGAAAGAAGGGGACAGATCTTAAAGACACAGAGCAAGAATAATCACATAGTGTAACACAACACTCCCCGTCTGAAATCTTTAGATTTCATAACCTTAAAGTGGAGCTCCACCCTAAATAGCAACTTTTGCTATTTGGAACCCTCCCCCCCTCCGGTGTCACAATTGACACCTTTCAGGGGGGAGGGGGGTGAAGATACCTGTCTAAGACAGGTATTTTCACCCACATCCGGGAGTCCTGTCTCCGGGAATCTGCGGGAGTTACGTCACTTCCCGTAGACTTCCCTTGGTGTTCTGGGAGACACTCGGCTCCCAGAACACAGGAGCACCAATCAGAACGGCGCAGCGCGACTCGCGCATGCGCCGTAGGGAACCGGGCATGAAGCCGCAGGGCTTCACTTCCTGGTTCCCTCAGCGAGGATGGCGGAGGGAGCAGCAGAGCGACGAGCGGTCGCTCGTCCTCTGCTGCGGACGTCGCTGGACTCCAGGACAGGTAAGTGTCCAAATATTAAAAGCCAGCAGCTGCTGTAGCTGTAGCTGCTGGCTTTTAATTTTTTTTTTCCGGCGGAGCAACCCCTTTAAACTAAAATATATATTTTCAAAAAGTCCAATACTGACGAATGTCCTGGAACCTGTAATGAAAAACATGCAACAAGCAAATAATAAACGTAAGTTCAACAGGATGAAGAACATAAAGTCACAGTATGATGTCTTCAAATAATTCCAAAGTTCTGAGTAGAACCTGTAGATGACAGCAATGTACTCCCCGCCGTGCCAACAGCATGGCTAGTCCTTGCACAAGTCACCTGGCAAAAGGAGTACTAACTCTGTAATTGGTCAATTAAAGGTTCGTGTCGATCCTCCCTTGATTACCTTGACTTCTACCTTCCGGACTTTGTTATCGTCGCTGGGCATAACTTTAGTAATAAGACCCATAGGCCACTCATTCCGACAAACTTCCTTGTCTTTTAGAAGGATGAGGTCTCCAACCTTAAGATTCGGCTTAGATGCTTGCCATTTGTTACGACCTTGAAGGTGGTGAAGATACTTTTTCTTCCAGTGATGCCAGAACACATTGGCTAGATGCTGCACCTGCTTCCATTGATGCTCATAACGGTGTGACCGCAGCTTCTGTTTTGTACTTACAGAAGTGTGGAGTGAGGTGTTCACAGTTCTTATTTCCTTATCATCTTCAGGGTTTACTAGCCCATAGGTGGTGTCAATAGGGAGTAAGTAAGAGTCCTCACACAGAAACCTTGGAGGTGATAGCCATAAGCTGTCCTGAAGAGCGGCAGGTGACACGGCTCTGGTTCCACAGTCAGCTGGGTTGAGTTCAGTGGGAACGTGATGCCATTGACTTGGTAGAGAGAATCTCTTGATACGTTCAACCCTGTTGCTGACGTACACATAAAATTGTTTTGTTTGGTTGTTTATGTAACCAAGTACTACCTTACTGTCTGTATAGAAGGTGAAAGAATCAATTCTAGTGTCCATTTCACTTCGTATGACCTCAGCAATTTCTACTGCTAGCACGGCTGCACAAAGTTCAAGTCTTGGTATGGTATGTGCAGGCTTGGGTGTGAGTTTTGCCTTGCCTAGGACAAAACTACAGTGGGATTCTCCATTCAGTTCAGAGGTCTTCAAATAGGCTACTGCAGCAATAGCTTCAACTGATGCATCAGAGAAAATATGAATCTCTCTCCGGTTAGCAGTTGAAGTGGATCCTGGAACATAGCAACGGGGAATCTGAAGTTTTTCTAGTGACTTCAAAGAATATCTCCACCTTTCCCACTTGTGTTGATTCTCACTAGGCAAGGGAGTATCCCAGTCTATGTTCTCAGTAGACAACTGTCTTAGTAAAATCTTACCTTGAATGGTAACTGGAGCAAGGAAACCCAGTGGGTCATAGATGCTATTCACCACGGACAGGACTCCTCTCTTAGTGAAGGGTTTGTCACAAGTTGACACTTGGAAGGTGAATTTGTCTTGCTTGATGTTCCACAACAAACCCAGACTTCGCTGTACAGGATGCACATCTGTACCTAAGTCAAGGTTTTTTAGACTAGTGGCATAGTCCTCAGAGTGAAAGGCATTAATAAGTTCCTGGCTCTTGGATATAATCTTGTGCAGTCTAAGGTTTGCTACAGACAGCATCTCCTTTGTTCTGGTGAGAAGATCAATTGCTTCTTTAGCAGTTGGAAAGAACTTAAGTGCGTCGTCAACGTAGAAGTTTCTTTCAACAAATTGACGGGCATCAGATCCATATTCAACTTCTCCAGTCTGAGCTGTTTTCCTTAGCCCATAAGTTGCCACTGCTGGGGAAGGACTGTTACCGAAGACATGTACCTTCATGCGATAATCTATAACTTCCTTGTTGAGGTCATTGTCCTTGTGCCATAGAAACCTGAGGTAGTTTCTGTTGTCTTCTCTGACGATGAAGCAGTGAAACATCTGTTGAATGTCGGCCATTACTGCTACAGGCTCTTGTCTGAAACTAATCAAGACTCCTATTAGACTGTTGTTCAAGTTGGGTCCCGTAAGGAGCATGTTGTTAAGAGAAACACCTTTGTGCTGAGCACTGGAATCAAAGACAACTCTGATTTGGTCTGGTTTGCGTGGGTGATACACGCCAAAGGATGGAAGGTACCAGCATTCTTCTCCATCCTTTAGTGGGGGAGCAGGCTCTGCATGATCTCTGTCAAATACATTTTGCATAAAGTCCACAAAGCGCTTTTGCATCTCTGGTTTCCTGCTTAAGTTTCGCTTTAAGGAGGAGAATCTACTGATGGCCTGCTGTAAGTTGTTGGGCAATCTCTCTCTTGGGAGACGAAAGGGTAGGGGTGCTACCCAGTTATTGGAGTCATCTTGAAAGAACTCATTGTCCATTACCTTGATGAATTCTGTGTCTTCCATTGAAGGAGCCAGTATGTCATCTTCACTGGTTGCATTAAACACTGTAGAGCCGAAGTCGCCATCATGGCAGGAGAAAGGGCTTGTGTCACCTGAGATACCATGTTGCCATTCGTGGCTGGCTATCTTCTCTTTCACCCAGTAGTGATGTGGGCATGGCTCAAAGTAAGTGTTTTGGCCATTTGGCAGAACATTTGTCTTGAATGACGAAATGTTGGTAGGTCTTTTCATTTTGCCTATGCAGACATTGCCTATGATGACCCACCCTAAATCCGTGCGCTGGGCAAATGGGGTATCTGGGGGTCCACTGACTTGTCTGTGTACCTTGTGAACTCTTAGAATGTCTCTTCCTAACAGAAGAAGGATCTGAGCATCTTTGTCATGCGGCGGTATCTCATTTGCTATTACCTTGAGGTGAGGGTGATGGAAAGCAGCAGCTGGAGTAGGGATTTCTTCCCTGTTAGCAGGTATCTGATTGCACTCAACAAGTGTAGGTAAGGGTAATTGTAAGTTACCTTTGAGAGAAGATACCATGAGTTCATGAGCCCTTCTTCCAGAAACCTCTATAGTTCCACTACAGGTACCCAAGGTGTAAGGATGAGCTTCGCCTTTTATTTCAAATAGATTGAACAATTCCGATTTTGCAAGTGATCGATTGCTCTGATCGTCTAAGATAGCATATGCCTTTAGAGACTTTTCTGGTTGATCCTTGTGGTATATGTTCACCAAGCATATTTTAGCACAGGACTTACCACAGTGGTCTTCTCCACAAACTTCAGTGCAGGATGAAGAAATGATGGTAGAATTAGGCACTTGGTCTGTATTCTCCCCACCATGCGTTAACCTGGGAGGAGCGTTGGCAGGTTGTGCAGAGCTGGGCTCAAGAGGATGGAGGGCTTGCACATGTTCTTCAGAGCCACACTCTATGCACTTGATGGACACATTACAGTCCCTTGCAAAATGTTCTGTAGAAGCACAGCACCTGAAACATACCCTAAATGTCTTTAAAAGCTCCTTGCGCTCTTCCAGAGGCTTTTTTCTAAAGCCGATACATTTATTGAGGGGTGTGGCTTCTTGTGTATGGGACACTCTCTGTTAGGGTTTTCAATCTTCCTACTCTGTTTGTTCGTGGCCAGAACTGTGGTAGGAGTGGGAAGGATGTCAGTCTTTTTCACGGACACTGGGCCTCTATGGTTTCTATAGTTGCCCTGAAGACTGGTACTCTTAGGAAAGGGTGAGAAGAGGCTGTACTCACCGTAGGAAAAACTTGGATCGTTCCTGGTCTCTGCAATTTTCATGATGAATTCACAGAAGAAAGAGAATGGAGGGAAGGAAACCTTGTTCTCTCTTTTGTATGATGACCCTAGTGCAGTCCATTTCTCTTGCAAACCATACGGGAGCTTGGAGACAATTGGGTTTACCCCTCTTGGAGTGTCAAGGTAACAGAGTCCAGGTAGTTTTGGGTCTGTCTTGGCTAGCTGAAGCTCAAGGAGAAGGTCACTCAGTCTCTGGAACTCCTTGTTGTCCTTACCGGATATCTTTGGGAAAGTTTCCAGACGCATGAACAAAGCATTTTCTATAGCTTCTGGACTGCCATAACTTTGCTCTAGTCGCTCCCATGCAGCTGTGAGGCCTGCAGTAGTATTGTCCATGAAAACCGATCTTAATGGCTTAACACGTGCAGCAGATAGAGGACCAAGCCATTTGATCAGCAGATTCAATTCTTGATCAGCTGTAATGCAAATATTGCTGATTGTAGTTCTGAAGGCACATTTCCAACTTCTGTAGTTCTCAGGTTGGTCATCAAAACTTGTAAGACCAGTCTTTGTGAGCTCTCTGTGAAGCATGTGCCTCACAAACTCTTCTGTCTCAGTTGTCTCCGCCTTTATGTGAGATGCTGTTGGCTGTATGGTGCTGATTGCGTTATCTTTGAAATTGTTGTTAAAGGACACAGGGAAATATGGTGCAGCAGATGCATCCAGGTGAGTTGCGTGCTTGAAGTCAGTTGTTCCAATGGTACATTGATTCAAGGCTGTACCGATGACTGGAGATTGATGACTTGCCTGAAGCTTGCGCTGATGCTCTGTGACGTATGAAGGCAGGCAAGGTAGACAGGTAGGAAATGCAGTGGAGTGATTTTGAGTGCAGGAAGTTGCTGGAACCTCTTTAACTTGAAGCTGTGAAGGAGTCTCTATGTAGTCGGGAGCATTGGAGACAATGGAGTGTGCACTGCAGTGGCTTAGGACATAGTCTTTAGTGCGTTTGAGGGGGTCTTCCATATCTGCTATGTTTAGGTTAATGCTGTCTTTCTCACTTGCACCTTCGTCTGCACTGATAGCTTGCTGTAGGACCCTTAGCTTTGCCATAGCTGCATCATGTTTACACTGTTCATTTAAGGTTTCCATTGTTGCTCTTTGTCGTGCTGACTGCGCTTCCAACTCTGCCCTTTGACGTGCTGACTGCGCTTCCAACTCTGCCCTTTGACGTGCTGACTGCGCTTCCGACTCTGCTCTCTGAGCTTCCAACTCTGCTCTTTGACGTGCTGACTGCGCTTCTGACTCTGCTCTTTGACGTGCTGACTGCGCTTCCAACTCTGCTCTTTTTTCTGCATATGCCACCTGCACTTTGCTGGCTTCCACTTCAGCGCGGGCATTAATAAGTCGCTCACTGAGTGTTGAGTATCTTGAACTATGGGATCTTGACGAGTTTTTAGAACGTCTGGTGGAAACAGATCTGTGAGATGCAGTGTCCTGTAACAGCTTTATTTTTGCTTCTGCCTTTAATCTGGTTTGCTGGATAAAACTGTCTCTTTCAATATTGAGAGCATTGACGCGCTATAATTGCATCATCGCACTTTCTGACTTCATGTTTTGTAAGACATTAGTGAATTTGATGCTGGTAAGCTGATAAAGCTCATATGAGGCAGAAAGTTGTTTAATGGCGCCCTCTAGTATCAGTAGTTCACGTTCAACAGACACTGTATTGGCTTCAGCAAGGATTTTCTCCCAGACTAATTCCAAGCTATTTGACAATTCAGTCCTTGAAGCTTCATAATTCTCCATTACTTTCCAAGTGGGTTTAACTGAGCGTTTGGGTAACTCAGTTTCTTCAGGAACTTGTGGGGAGGTAGATGTGAGTTCACATGCAGAAGCTTGGTCACTCATGATAGCAGACTGACTGTGAAAGCAGGCAGGATCTGTGTGCTGAAATATGACACTGTGCAGATTGTCTCAGGCTATAAGCCTGCCATGTGCTGCTCTGTCCCTTCTGTCTTGCTATGAGGGCAGTAAATCTTTTCTGTTTCAGTACTGACATGCAGAAATCTTGTAATTAGGCTGTGAAACTCAGTTTTTCTACTGTTCTGTCTCAACTACAAAGCGATAAAGTTCATCTCCAGGTTGATGTAGGCCTTACACAAGCTGGTTTGCTATTATCCCTTGCATCGATACAGGCAGTTTAACTCAATGAATAAACTCACAGTTAGGACGACAGACGATGAATCCTTTCGAATGTTCCGTTTAATGATGGATATTCATAGGTAGAAAAACGTTGCAGTTGTAAGCCACATGTAAGATGTTTAGCATGGAAGATATACAGCAGTAATGACCAGAATCAGGAAGTGGAGGAGACATATAAAGAACTACGGTGAGAGAGAGAGTTCAGCTAGAAAGAAGGGGACAGATCTTAAAGACACAGAGCAAGAATAATCACATAGTGTAACACAACAGGCATTCTGCCATAATTGAAAGGTTTTTACCAGGGGCAAAGGACCCTTGGGCAGATGTGGCATATCCAGTTGATGGCTCCATGGGATCGCTAAATTCTGATATATGTTTAACCTCTAGTAAAACCTTTGCCACAGCTACCACACCAGATAAGTGATATCTATGTAACACCCTCCTAGGTAGGTGCTAAAGAGTGTATATAGTGTAAGGGGTTCACTCCAAGTGTAGAGCTTTAAGGACACCACCACTTGCTTTTCTCCATTTCAGGGCTGGTTTTGCCCACTTTTATTTAAAAGAAAGTTCAAGACAAACACAGTAGATTCCCTTGCAGGGGTATTGAGCATTTCAGTCCTGCTACCCAAATAAACTATACTAATCGCTCCTGGCTTATAAACACTGGCTCCCACCTCTCTCTCCTAGATGAAGCCCTACTGACTCCCATGCCCAGACCCCCTATCTACAGAGTGGAGTCGTCTCCAACTGGGAGCCTAGAGCATTGGTCTGGTCATTACTTAAATCCCAGAACACATCTGACTCATTAGTGAACTGGCTGTTTACTAGACCTGGACCCTGGCAGGGTACCACCTTGCTACATATCCTCCCCCCTGTTTCGACCCCGGAGGGGGCATAACACACCAACCCATTCTCTTCCACTTGGCACCTCTGTGCAAGCTCTCATCCACATGGACCAAACCCAGTCTTATCAGGTCATTTTCCCTGGGTCCCCCTACTACACTGACTTGGGAACTACAAAGACACCCCCGTGACTTTTTATGGGTGTGCTTCCAAAAGCACCATCTGCCCATTTACCTTGGGGCAACCCTTTTAAATACTTTAGCAATAGACCTGGGTTCTTTTATTTGGTAATCAAACCCTTTTATTGACACCTTATTAGGCTTTGGGTTATTTCCCTCCTGAACCTGTAGGGGGCATCTGTCTACTGCACTGTCAACCTCTGTTGTGCCTGTCATATCATTACACATCTCATCACATGTATCAGGGTTATCAGCAACCATTTCAACTTGACCATCTGGTCTACCAATATTTGCGTTGTCATCCAAGGTGACATCAGCATTTACCAGTGCCTTGCATTTTTCCTCAATGTCAGAAATATCCACACATATTTCAGGACTAACTTCCCCAGTGTTCTGCAAGGCAGTGTCCAGAGGGGAATCGCACAAAGCAGAGTGGTTGTTTCCCATGGCAACTTCACTATCCACCAACTTCCCTGGCCCATGACTCTCTTCTAGCAACTGTCCTGACAACTGACCATCGTTAAATAATATAATATTTTGGTTTGTGAAGCCAATCACTTCATTTGTACTTGTGCCATCAGGCACTTCCACCAACACCAGCTTGTTTGGCAGCATGTCATTCGTTACTACATCATCAGGCTCTTTATGGATCACAGACATGACCTCTTCTGTGCATTTGCCCTTACTTGGCGCTTCCATCTCATGAGCAACAGCTTCAGCAGTAGCAAGTGCACCCTTGCATATAAGTTGCACTGCAGGTCCTTTATCTGGCACCGCAGAAATCATGTCTGCTCCACTCTTACCAACAGAGGCCTTTTCCAGCAAAGCCAGGCTTTTTGCCCATTTGTTCCAGTATGTTATCTATGCACTCCCATCAGAGGTACCACGCAGTACCGCTCCAACTGCACAAGGAGACCCAGAGGTACAGAGTGGCTCAGCAACAGACAGGTTGCACATGATACTTTGGTTCAAACCAGACTGTGGCAATACATTTTTTACCATAGCAGTCTGCAATACCACACTCTCACCACCTTGCTCTGGTGGTGCTTCAATAAACGCATGAACACTTTCACTCTGCACCGCTAACGGTGTTCTGGCCTCAGAGTCTTGACAGGGCCTCTTTCAAACTTAGCACTAAGGGTTGGCTTTCTCTCCTCTTTAAGTTGGTTCAGTGCTGTCAGGTGCCGCTTGCACCAATCCACTGCAAACTCAAACATTGGTGGACTCGCCATACTCACAGTCCCTCCACTTCACTGCTTTGCAGTGAAAAAAAATACTCTCTAGCAATACACACCAAACTGAGCATTTGCAGATTGACTCCAAGGCTCTGTTCTATCGGGAGATGGTTTGGGGACTGTGGAAGGAAGGGAGGATCAGAGAAGACAGGATCAAACAGCCCTTTTACACAATGTGCACGATTCACCCCTTGGGTTCCACAGTGAGTATAACAAGCATGTCTTACTGCATATACAGATTGATTTTACTGTTGTAGGTTTAGTAACACTTTACCTAAGACTGAGGCCTAAATGATTTAAAAAAAAGCAAAAATGTATTTGCTTAATTTTGGCCAATGTTCACCTAAACAATAATTAGTAACTGGAAAGCTGACAGGCTGACACAACTTAACCACTTCCTGACGTTCTCACGCAGATATACTGCGGCAGGTCAGCTCTCCTGCGCAAACTGATGTACCTGTACGTCAGTCTACAAAAGCAGGATAGCGTGTATTCACCCGCCATGCACCGCTGGAACATTCCCACGGGTCCCACAGACTCGATGTCCGCCAGCGACCTGTGATCATGGCGAGGAGAGGCAGAACGGGGAACTGCCTATGTAAACCTGTTCTACCTAGTGACATGACAGAGATCTTCTGTTCCCTGTCATCGAGCACAGTGATCTCTGTCATGTTTTAGTAAGCCCATCCCCGCTACAGTTAGAACACGCTGAGGGAATGCAGTTAACCCCTTGATCGCCCCCTAGTGTTAACCACTTAAATGCCAGTGTCATTTTTACATTGATCAGTTTTTTGTTTATAGCGCAAAAAATAAAAACCGCAGAGGCGATCAAATACCACCAAAAGAAAGCTCTATTTGTGGGAAAAAAAGGACATCAATTTTGTTTGGGTACAGCGTCGCACGACCACACATTTGTCGGTTAAAGCAACACAGTGCCGTATCGCAAAAAATGCTCTGGTCATTAAGGGGGTAAAACCTTCTGGGGCTGAAGTGGTTAAGACCACTAAATGGTGTGACAGGAGAAGGAGCGAAGGAGGAATTAATTAGGGCTGATTAGGGTAAACTAAAGGTAATAATGGGTTAAATGGGAACACATTTTATATATAAAAACTTTTTTTTATTTGTATTTTTTTTTTTTATATATATATTTATTTATTTTACATGTAAGCTTGCTTTCACTGACATCATGTACAGAGCAAAGCTCATCCTAATAATTTGCAGTTGAATGTAAACACAAAAGTAACCATGTATGTCTGGTCTGTTTTGTTATAGAAGCGGCTGGAATAGCTCCTGTATTTACAGAGCAACTTCTGACTATTCTTCGTCTTATTGTTATTATGCCAGCCTTATAATACACTTTTGTTTCTTTAGAGCTTTTAGTTTTTTTGCAGAACATTGAGAAACAGGCTTTTATAAGCAATGTTAACAAACACCTATTTTACTTAATATACTGTCATTACTTTTTTTATTCCCACTTGATGGATGTGAAATTTGCTTTCATAATACATAGCATTTGATTGGTTAGCTTAACCACATGCTTACTGGGCACTTAAACCCCCCTGCTGCCCAGACCAATTTTCAGCTTTCAGCGCTGATGCACTTTGAATGACAATTGCACGGTCATACAACACTGTAACCAAATTACATTTTTATAAAAAAAAATCACACAAATAGAGCTTTCTTTTGGTGGTATTTGATCACCTCTGCGGTTTTTATTTTTTTGTTAAAAAAATTAAAAAGACTGATTTAAAAAAAATTATTATATTTTTTTATATTTTGTTATAAAATTTTGCAAACAGGTAATTTTTCTCCTTCATCGATGTATGCTGATGAGTCTGCACTGATGGGCAGCAATAGCCTGCACTGATGGGCACCGATGGGCTGCACTGATGGGTTGCATTGATGGGCACCAATAAGGCGGCAAGGGTGGGCACTCATAGGCGGCAATTGTGGGCACAGATAGGTGGCACTGGTGGGCACTGAGAGGTGACACTGAGAGTTGGCACTGATGGGTGGCACTGAAGGGCATTGATAGGTGGCACTGGTGGGCACTGAGAAGTGGCACTAATAGGTGGCACTGATAGGTGGCACTGATAGCTGGCAGTGATGGGCACTGATAGGGGGACGTAACGGGCACTGATAAGTGGCAGTGATGGGCACTGATGGGTGGCAATGATGGGCACTGATCAGCACTGGTAGGTTACACTGATAGGTGGCACTGATGAGGCACTGATTGGCACCACTGGTGGGCATTGATAGGTGGCACTCGTGAGCATTGATGGGTGGCACTCGTGGGCATTTTTTAGGCATTGATAGGTGGCATTGGTGGGCACTGTGGGCACTGGCAGGTGGCACTGGCAGGTGGCAATTGTGGGCACATCTGCCTCCTTTCTCTTCAGGACTGATGTTGCTTGCACATAAACCGGTGATCGGCTTTTTTTTCGCTGCCAGCGTGAGGAGAAAAAAAAATGATTACCGAGCTTTTGTTTACATCACGTGATCAGCTGTCATTGGCTGAGAGAGCTGATCACGTGGTAAAGGGCCGGGATCGGCCCCTTACTCGGATCTGTGATCACCCCAGTCTCAGTGACTCGCATGGGGAGCGAGAAAAGAAGAGGACGTCTATTGACGGCCTACCGGAAATTCAGGTCCACGCTGTAGCCATCATTCGGCTATAGCGCGGACGCCAAGTGATTAAAGAGAAAATGACACTACAAAAAATTGTGTGCAATGGGTGCTTTACCAGTTCACAATGCATTTTTAAAGCTGTGTCAGACTACTGTATGTAATTTTCATTTTCTAATCTAGAATTCAGTAAAACCTTGGATTGCGAGCATAATTTGTTCCGGAAACATGCTTGGAATCCAAAGCACTTGTATATCAAAGTAAATTTCCCCATAAGAAATAATGGAAACTCAGATGATTTGTTCCACAACCATTTATTCAGTTTAAAGTCCATATAAAAAGTATCTCCTCTTCCTTGTGAACTGCTCCTAGTTTTACTGTCTGCAGGAACTACCAGCCCTCCCGGCTGCTTGTCTACCAGCCCTCCCGACTCCTCCAAACATGTCCTTCGAAAAGCTTGCTACATGTGGCAGTCTCTTCCCTTGTGAAACCCTGGATGCGCTGATGTACTTACACTGTCCTTTTTGCTCCCTACTGCTCCTTAGGCAAGATTCCTTCTCAAACTGTAATGCTGACAGGATCTACCCAAGCCAGCCCAAGCCCAGCCTGAAGGCAGAGCCCCCCCCCCCAGGGGTCCCTTTCTAGGCCACGAAAGCCTCCTCAACACTCCATCTTCCACCTGACTCCTCCTGCTGGCATCGCTCCACCATATTTATGGGCTGGCCTAACCACCCTGCCAGAATTTCCTGCCTGTGGATTGGCCAAGTTCCCTCAAGTATACAGATCCGAACCTCCTGGCCTCCACCCACTAACTTCTAGAAGCTTCTTCAAACTTCTAGATCCAGGGGGAGGTACCAGAGACCTGCCTCTGTAGAGCCATCCAGCCTGACCTGCAGTAACCCAACCCAATTCCTGACTTATATAATTTACCATGAGTCATAATTTAAATATGCCTACCCTAACAGTAGTATCACACTAGAGGGTGCTACAGAAAGTAGAGTCTCTAAAGTCATACAAAAAAGAGCAGCTTGATATTTATAATCTTATCATGTGTGTTCATGTTATAAAACATTGTATTGTGTTTAGTTTGGAATTGTATATACAAAGGGTAACTATATTATCTTAGTACATATTCAGTCTCATCTTTTTGTATTGCACAGTGTTGCACAGTTGTTAAATTTTACTGCTCTTTTTCAATGCAAGGCTTTGAGTTAAGTGACTTATTAACAAAAAAATGCACTGCACGTATGCCTGATATTTTTTCTAAGCATTTGTTAAGCATTTAGGTAGAGTCATTGTTGTGATTAATAGGATTCTAAAAGCTCAAGGTTTTTTACCTTAATGCAGCAGCCTCCCAGACCCCCTAATACTTACCTGAGCCCTATCGTGATCCAGCGATGTGCACGAGAGCCTTGGCTCTCTAGGATATCTCCCTCCTTATTGACTGGCCGGTACCGGGTCCCCAAAATCACCGGAGAAATTACCGTTTAACATGGGAGTCTATGAAAGGGGTGCCCGACTTTGAAAAATCGGTGCTCCCCGGTCGTAGGTCCCACGGACAACAAACTTTGCACACTTGTAGAGGAAGAGTGGGGCTACATGTGTGCCAAGTTTGGGGTCCAGGAGACCTAAAGCTGGCCGGGATCAGGCACACAAATTTGAAGATGGACACAGACTTGAGTATAAGCCGAGGGGGGCATTTTCAGCACAAAAAAAGTGCTGAAAAACTCGGCTTATACTCGAGTATATACGGTATCTTTCTCATAGTTATTATAAAATTGTTACATTGTGTTTTAAATGACCTTTGCAATTCCTGCTTCTTTCTATGCATGATTTAAATGTCATTCTTTTTTGTGTAGGGCATGCACATATCACCGACTTCAATATTGCTTCTCTGGTCAATCAAGGTACTAAGATCACAACAGTTGCTGGGACAAAGCCTTATATGGGTATGTGTTCTCCATATTTTTTTTTTTAAATTATAACACATTGTAATTTGTTCTAAAATTAGATTATTACTTTAAGGGCTGTGACAGCAGGAAGGTGGGGTCACCTGGTTGCATCCAGGGGGGTAGATATATTTCGCCCAGATTCAGGCTTTACGCCGACTTATACAACTAGGTGGAGAGTTGTATAAGCCCAGCTGAGGCTAGTGGGCTCATGGATGACTCATACCTCTAGGGAGAGTGTGGGGCATCGTGCAGACAGGGAGTTGATGAGACCAGCTGAAGCTTGTCAGCTCATTTAGGCCTCTATAAGAACTCCCAGATTCATTAGGTGTTTGCTCATGCCTGGAACCAGACCTGTGTGGACTGTCTAGGGAGAGTGAACCCCTGTGCGGTGAGACAAAGCCTGTGTGGCTATTTGCTTGGACATTTAAAACCAGGGACTTAGGGACTAGGACAGCACTAGGCTGATCCCAGTTGTTAGTTAGGAAACCTGTATGTTTACTCAGAGGTCAAGTTGACCAGGATTTATTTTATTTATGTTTCTTTTGCTTTGCTGTGTTTTGTCACTGTAAATAGAAAATAAACCGCACCTTTTTGATTTTGAAAACCACAACCTCCGTTTGCTGGGCCTGTTTTTGTGTGGGGAGCCCATCCCGGGGGTCACACACACCCGCTGCCGAGCTAACCCCCTCACAGTTGGTGGAGAACCAGTGGCAGTTTTTTTTTAAGCCAGCATGGAGGAGATACTGAAACAGCTGGCTCTAGCAAATGCCAATCAACAGCAGACAAATGCAGGTTTGCAAAGGAGCCTTGCAGCCCAGCAGCAAGCTCATCAACAGAGCCTTGCAGCCCAGCAGCAAGCTCACCAACAGAGTCTGGAAGCTCAGCAACAAGCCCAGCAGCAATCTGAGGCCCGCTTCATAGACCTGTTACAGAAGCAAGAGCAGAGACTACAACAAATGGAAGCAGTAATGCAGCAACGTCCGCAGACCAGTGAGGAAAGCCGTCCCACTAATACCGCGTCCTTTGGGGTGAGTCGTTTATTGACAAAAATGACTGGAGAGGATGATCCAGAGGTATTTTTGACCACATTTGAAAGGACCGCTGAAAGAGAAAAGTGGCCTGAGGAGCAGTGGGCTGGACTGGTGGCTCCTCTGTTAACTGGTGAATCGCAGAAAGCTTACTATGACCTAGAGCCTAACCAAGCAAAAGACTATGTGATGCTAAAAGCTGAAATTTTGGCAAGGCTGGGTGTCACCCAGGCTGTCCGGGCTCAGCGTGTGCATAACTGGACTTTCCAGCTTGGAAAACCCCCCAGGTCTCAAATGTATGATCTCATTCACCTGAGCAGGAAGTGGCTACAGCCAGAGACTTTGTCCGCACCAAAGATTGTTGTAATGGATCGGTTTTTGAGAGCTTTTCCTACTGCCATCCAAAAGTGGGTAAGCCATGGAGACCCAGAGACGGCCGATGGTCTTGTGGATCGTGTGGAGAAATACTTGGCTACAGAGAACCTGACGGCCTCTTCCAGAGACACTCGGACTTTCCACCCTAAGACCAGACCATCCCCAGGGGCGGATAAGAGGATTCCAAGGGGTGAGGGTGGAGAGAGTGAGAGGGTGGGAGCTCTACCCCAAGTTTGGCGAGAACAGCCTGGGAAATCAGCGGCTCAAGAGGCGGCAAGAAGGATCGTTTGCTACCGCTGCCGGCAAGCGGGACATATTGCAGCCAATTGCCCGGTTATGGAGGAACCCATGCAGTGTGACTTTCTGACAGGCAGACGTCAGTCGCTGTGTGCGACAGTCGCATGCACTGCCATTCGAGGAACTGAGAAACATTTATGCAAAATGTGTGTTAATGGTAGAAATGTTGTGGTATTGCTGGATTCAGGTAGCCTTGTGACCCTGATAAAGGCTGAGTTAGTTAAAACAGAGGTCTTTGGGAATAGCAAGGTAGCTGTTATTTGTGTGCATGGGGACACCCGAGAGTATCCAGTGACTACAGTGTGTTTCGAGACCCCCAAAGGTACCCTCTCTCATCCAGTGGGCTTAGTATCTCAGTTACCGCATGACGCCATTGTGGGAAGGGATTTTCCGAAGTTCTGGGAACTGTGGGATGATCCTGAGCCCCCCACTGGTGCCCCTATGTACCAGGAATGTGATAGCCAGAACTCCCCTGAGAGTGGTGAGGACTCTCCGGAATTTCCCTTATCAGTATTGGCAGGGGAGACTCAAGAAACTGGAGAGGAGCCCACCTCCTCAGACGAAAACCTACCGTCTGTGGAGTTTTCTGATCTTGAGGTTCACAGGGAAAACTTTGCCACAGAACAGTTGAAAGACCCCGCCCTAATAAAGGCACGGGAAAACGTAGTGAAAATAGATGGCGAGTTAGTGAACCCAGATAATACCTGCACTTACCCATACTTCAGCGTAGAGAAGGACCTACTGTATCGGGTGGCAAAAAGGGCAGAAGAAACCGTTGAGCAGCTTGTGGTGCCCAAACCTTACAGGAAGTTGGTGTTGGAGTTGGCCCATGGGCACATTCTTGGAGGTCATCTGGGGACAGAGAAAACCCGAAAGAGGGTATTACAGAGATTCTATTGGCCGGGGGTGATGAAGGACATAGAAAATTATTGTTCCTCCTGCCCTGTGTGTCAGAGGTCGGCCCCGATGCCACATTTCCGTAGCCCGCTGGTCCCTCTACCCATCATTGAGGTCCCGTTTGAGAGGATCGCCATGGATTTGGTAGGGCCTATAATCAAGTCCGCTAGGGGGCACCAGTACATATTAGTTATAATGGACTATGCCACCCGTTATCCAGAAGCGATCCCTCTCCGAAATACCTCGGCCAAAACCATAGCCAAAGAGCTATCTCTTGTGTTTAGCCGGGTGGGTATTTGTAAAGAACTGCTTACGGACCAAGGTACACCCTTTATGTCCCGGGTTATGAAGGAGCTGTGTAAATTGTTCAAAGTGACGCAATTACGTACATCTGTGTATCACCCCCAAACCGATGGGCTGGTTGAAAGATTCAACAAAACCCTAAAACAAATGTTGAAGAAAGTGGTGGATAGAGATGGAAAGGATTGGGACTGTCTACTTCCTTATCTGATGTTTGCTATTAGGGAGGTGCCCCAATCCTCTACGGGATTCTCCCCATTTGAGTTACTGTATGGGAGACACCCAAGAGGGCTGTTGGATATTGCCAAGGAAACTTGGGAAAGTGAGAGTTCTCCCCACAGGAGTGTGATTGAGCATGTCGCCCTGATGCAAGACCGAATTGCACAGGTAATGCCCATCGTGAAGGAACATTTGGCCCAAGCGCAGTTAGCACAGCAGAGAGTGTACAACCGTGGAGCCAAGACCCGTACCTTTTCCCCGGGGGATAGGATACTGGTACTTGTCCCTACGGTTGAAAGTAAATTCCTTGCCAAATGGCAAGGCCCCTATGAGATAATGGAAAAAGTGAGCGAAGTGAATTACAAGGTCAGACAACCAGGAAGGCGAAAGCCCGAACAGATCTATCACGTTAATCTGTTGAAAGCCTGGAGGGATAGAGAGTCCCTAGTCGCAGACACTTGGTCACCAGCTCAAACTGGTTGCGTGATTCCTGAGGTTGGAATAGCAGCCACCTTGTCACAACCCCAACAACAGGAGGTTAAGGAGTTTGTGCTTCGCAACAAGGAGGTATTCTCTGAGCTGCCGGGACAAACATCTGGGGTAGAGCATGACATCATTACCCCGCCCGGTGAAAGGGTGAAGTTAAAACCCTATCGGATCCCAGAGGCCCGACGGGAGGCAATACGGGAGGAAGTACAGAAAATGCTGAACTTAGGGGTGATAGAGGAGTCCCAAAGTGATTGGTCTAGTCCCATTGTGTTGGTGCCTAAACCGGATGGGAGCTGGCGATTTTGTAACGATTTTCGTCAGTTGAACAAAGTTACAAAATTTGACACCTACCCCATGCCACGTATAGATGAGTTGATCGACCGGCTGGGAACAGCCCGATACATGACGACTCTTCACCTCACAAAAGGGTATTGGCAAATCCCCCTGGCCAAGTCGGCCAAAGAGAAAACCGCATTTGTAACCCCAGACGGGGCGTTCCAATATAAAAGAATGCCGTTCGGGTTACAGAATGCGCCGGCCACATTCCAGCGGAAAATGGACCAGATGCTGAGGCCCCATCGGAAGTATGCTGCGGCTTACCTGGATGACGTAATTGTCCATAGCACAGATTGGGCCTCACATCTGCCAAAAGTGCAAGCAGTCCTGGACTCTGTTCGGGAAACGGGGTTTACGGCTAACCCCAAGAAGTGTACCATTGGGCAGGAGGAGGCCAAATATCTTGGGTACACCATTGGGAGGGGAGTAATAAAACCCCAACTCAACAAAGTCGAGGCCATCCAGAGTTGGCCACGTCCCAACAGCAAGAAGCAGGTACGAGCCTTTCTGGGAATCGCTGGGTATTATCGGCGATTCATTCCCCACTTTGCTTCTAAGGCTGTGCCCCTAACCAACCTGACGAAGGGGAAAGGGTCGGTCATGATTAAATGGACCCCCGAGGCTGAGGCAGCATTCCAATTCTTGAAACAAGCCTTATGTAGCCAGCCAGTGTTGTACTCACCCGACTTCTCTAAAGACTTTGTCGTACAAAGTGATGCGTCAGATGTGGGGTTAGGAGCAGTATTGTCCCAGGTCTGGAACGGGGAAGAGCACCCAGTCATTTACCTCAGCAGGAAGTTGAAGTCCCATGAGGTAAATTACGCCACCGTTGAAAAGGAGTGTTTAGCGGTGAAGTGGGCTCTAGATTCCCTTCGGTACTACCTGCTAGGTAGGCAATTTGACATGGTTACGGATCACGCTCCGTTAAAGTGGATGGCTCAAAACAAGGAAACAAATAGAAGAGTGAATAGGTGGTTCCTGGCCCTCCAGGAATTCAACTTCACAGTAAAGCATCGCCCTGGCGTTCAAATGGGGAATGTGGATGCTTTGTCTCGAGTACATGAATGCCTGATTGCTGGTGTTCCAACCCCGAGGTTAAAACAAGAGGGGGGGGGGTATGTGACAGCAGGAAGGTAAAGTCACCTGGTTGCATCCAGGGGGGTAGATATATTTCGCCCAGATTCAGGCTTTACGCCGACTTATACAACTAGGTGGAGAGTTGTATAAGCCCAGCTGAGGCTAGTGGGCTCATGGATGACTCATACCTCTAGGGAGAGTGTGGGGCGTCGTGCAGACAGGGAGTTGATGAGACCAGCTGAAGCTTGTCAGCTCATTTAGGCCTCTATAAGAACTCCCAGATTCATTAGGTGTTTGCTCATGCCTGGAACCAGACCTGTGTGGACTGTCTAGGGAGAGTGAACCCCTGTGCGGTGAGACAAAGCCTGTGTGGCTATTTGCTTGGACATTTAAAACCAGGGACTTAGGGACTAGGACAGCACTAGGCTGATCCCAGTTGTTAGTTAGGAAACCTGTATGTTTACTCAGAGGTCAAGTTGACCAGGATTTATTTTATTTATGTTTCTTTTGCTTTGCTGTGTTTTGTCACTGTAAATAGAAAATAAACCGCACCTTTTTGATTTTGAAAACCACAACCTCCGTTTGCTGGGCCTGTTTTTGTGTGGGGAGCCCATCCCGGGGGTCACACACACCCGCTGCCGAGCTAACCCCCTCACAGGGCGTATATCTGTATCAGAGTCGTTGATACTGAAAGCCATTTCATTATACAGCCATTCCCAGAATGCTATTATGCTGCTCTAGTACTTTCACTTATAGCAACATCTTCAGTGCAGAACCAAAACCGCATGACAAAACAGCTGAACAGAAGCCAGTATTGTGTCTTCAAAGATTTGTGTGGTGTTTGTGCTTGGCAAGGTCTGATAGAATAAGGCTGATGTCTGCAAACGTGCTGTGCCATTAACAATATAGATAATATACTAATGCTTGAATGTGCAAAGAAGCCATTTGCGAGACAAAGGGAAATTATATAATTTACTTGAAGATTACATTGACCAGATTTTATAAAGAATCGGGGAGCAATAATTACAGCATTATATACAGCAGTTAACTTAGTTACTTGGAAAGATTTGATTGCTACAGATGATTATCACATGCCCTTTGAACAACAAAAGCATAGCAATAAATGTGAGCCAACTGCTAACTGAACACCAATTTATATGCCCTTTGGCATGGGGTGGTGCTTCAAGGGGGAACCCAGGAAAAGTGAGATCTTCTTAAAAAGAAAAGGTCTGGTGCATACGGCATCAGTTTCTCCTGCACCAAGTTTGCCCTAGAGGTAGTCAGAGGACATACTAATCTTTTTTTTTTTTTATGTGTAAGTGCCTGCAGTGCTAGTAGACTTTACTTCCGTAAATTGTATTTTAACACCACTTTTTTTTGGCATAGTACTAAAATGGGTGTCCCTATAAATATATAAACATCAATCTTTAAAAAAGTTAGTCCACTGAAACTAATATCTAAGTTATGGGTGAAGCCAGGTGGACTAAGTCAGCCTCTGGCTTCGTATACTTTAATCTCCTTGAGAGTTTTGGTGTTCCAGCATCTTCTGTTTCGTTTTCCGTGTTAAAATGTTTTTATTGAAGAAAAGAATAAATCTCAATAGGATGCATCAGAGAGAAGTCTTAGCCCAGGATAGGGAAGGCAATAGTATTATAATGACTATAATGCAGCGGTAGGGACGCAGCCCTTTGTAACAAAACATAAAAAAAAAAAACCATCAAAGCATAAAAAACATAGTAAGGCTACTCATGTTGGTTAGTTCGGGGACACCTAGGAGATTATTGATAAGTGGAATCCAGGAACCAATGTGATTCCTATAAACAAAGGCTAGTTACTAACGCTCCAGTTGGAATTACCCCAAGGTTAACAAACAGGTGTCTAGGAGTCCTTAAAACTGATAAAAATGTATACATTTTCAATAATATAGAATTAATAAGCACATAGAATGGGATGCCCTAAATATGGCTACATCTAGTGTGAGTCAGGAACTTAAAGTAGAAGTTTAGCCTAAAACTAACTCTAATGGCGCGTACACACAGTCGGAATTTCCGACAACAAATGTTCGATGTGAGCTTGTTGTCGGAAAATCCGACCGTGTGTATTCTCCATCGGACATTTGCTGTCGGAATTTCCAACAACAAATGTTTGAGAGCTGGTTCTCAAATTTTCCAACAACAAAACTTGTTGTCGGAAATTCCGAGCGTGTACACAATTCTGACGCACAAAATTCCACGCATGCTCGGAATCAAGCAGAAGAGCCGCACTGGCTATTGAACTTCATTTTTCTCTGCTCGTCGTACGTGTTGTACATCACCGCGTTCTTGACGTTCGGAATTTCCGACAACATTTGTGTGACCATGTGTATGCAAGACAAGTTGGAGCCAACATCCGTCGGAAATAAATCCACGGTTTTGTTGTCGGAATGTCCGATCGTCTGTACGCGGCATTAATCTACTGGCAGCCACATTCTAAATCAAATCTATCTCTAACCTTGTAAAGCAAAAATTGCTATACTGTATATACCTTTTCTGCAGCCAATCCGGTCCAGTCCCACGCTGAGCTGCCAGCGGCGCCTTCTCTGTGTTTTCCCACGGGTATGAACTTCAGATATGATGTAGACCTTTTTCTCAAGTAGAAATATTTATCATGTATAGAGAGTAATAAGTGTATTGACATATTCAGTTACAATAACACATGTTCTGTGTACATGGATGTCTTCCTTCTTATCCTTATGGATGTATTATGTACATGATGTATCTTTATATCATATACATCTGGTCCACATTATTCTGTTTTGTTTTGTTTTGGATGCAACTTTTTTCATTAATACCTGCTGTGTCCTTGTCTGATACTGCTCTCTCAGTGGAATTTTGTATTTTATATATGCTCTGTATCTTATTCCATTTTTGTGCTGTGACCAAGGCTACTGGCCGAAACGCGTTAGTACCTTTTTATACTCTTCTGTTATATAACCAATACATTTTTTATATGGATTTGGAGTTGCCGACTCTTTCGCTTGAGTCTGAAGCGTTCACATTGTTTGTAGGACAACCTGAGCCAGAGCACCCACCTGAGGATTCAACTAATGTTCAAATAGTAGTTCTCCTGTTCTGAGCGCTGCACCTGCTGTTCACTCCCTGTGGCTTCTCTGTGTAGGCATGTGCAGAAGAGGTAGCTGCCAATGGTAGCGTTATAGTAAGTCTATACGTATTTTTAGCTGTCCCTTCCACACAGCATCTGCCGCTGAAGACCGGACCGGATCGGCTGCTGAAAAGGTATGTATAGCGATTTTTGCTTTACCGACTTAGATAGATTAGTCTTAGAATGTGTCTGCCAGTGGTTTTAGAGTTAGTTAGTTTAAGGCTGAACTTCTGCTTTATGTGCAAATCATCAGTAGGGCCACTGAGTGATATGAGAAATTGTTATGTGGTTAAACACTCCAGCATGTCCTAAAACAGAACTATCAGTTTCAGGTGGACTGGCCTTTTAAAATAATGACTCTGTTATTTCATAGTTAAAAAAAAATCTGTCATTGGCTAGCTCATTAGGAGAGAGTGTTCAAGGACCCCCATGACAAATATCAGTTGCCAGATTTTCGTGTCTGGTCAAAGCTCCAGTAGCAAGATTTTTCTTGCAGTAAAATGCTTCTCTACAAACTGAAATTGAGGTGTAATTTCCCCAGGCCTAAACAGCTAAATTATTCTCCCAGTTACATTTATTCCTCCCAGTCTGCATTGCTATTCCTCCAGAAGGTGCTTGACACCTTTATGTGGGTTTCTAATAGCCACATGTGTTAGCAAAACTTGAAATTCATTAAGAGCCGGTTCACACCAGGGCGACTCAGGATCCGACTTCAGGTCGCCCCGAGACGCCCCAAGTCGCCCCAAGTCGCGCTGTAATGTTAGTCTATGGAGCCGTCTTTATGCACACTACAGAAGTCGCTCCGACTTCAAAAAAGGTTCCTGTACTACTTGAAAACGACTTCTAGGCGACTTGTACCCATTGATTTCAATGGAAGTCTCCTCCAAAGTCAGATCAGTGTCTTAACTGAAGCAACTTTACAGGAAGAGAAAATAGTTTTTTCAGGCAAACCCCTCCCTTCCACAGAGCTGATTATTGTTTGATTGGCCACTGGCAAAGTCGCCTGTCCTGGAGGAAACTTGAAGTTGCCTCGAAGTTGCCTCGAAGTTTCCTTGTAAAGTCGCGCTGGAAGTCATGTTGCCCCAGTGTGAACCCGCTCTAAGAATCATAGGTCGAAGCAAAGCAGCATCTAATCCAGCTTGCCAGCAACCACGTGAAATTGAAATATTGATACAAGGTGGTGACAGCTTTTAAGGTTAGAGGGTTTTCTGTAAAGCAAACAACAAGTAAGCCCACACTTTGTACAAATGTTGGCATTTACAAAGTGTACATTTGTTTTTGTTTTTTATTTGTCGTGTAATGTTGTTACTATCACTGAGTGAGCCCATTCACACAGGGGCAACACGACTTCCAGCGCGATTTTATGAGGCAACTCAGACATGACTTGAGTATGAATCACAGCGTGACCTGGAGCTACTTACAAGGCAACTTCAAGTTGCCTGCAGGACAGGAGACATTCCAGTGTCCAATCAAACAAGAATCAGCTCTGTGGGAGGGAGGGGGGAGGGAGAGGTTTGCCTGAGAAATGTATTTTCTCTTCCTGGAGAGTTGCTCCTATTAAGACAGTGATCCGACTTCAGCGGCAACTCCCATTGAAATCAATGGGTACAGGTCGCCTAGAAGTCGGATTGAAGTGGTACAGGGACCTTTTTTGAAGTTGGAGCGACTGCAGTCGTGTGCATTAAGACGGCTCCATTAACTTACATTGATTTCCTCAGCCAGCGCGACTTGAGGCAACTAGGGGCGACCTGGGGCGATTTGAAGTCGGATCCAAAGTTGCCCCTGTGTGAATGGGCTCTGAGGAACTTGTTTCCATTCCCTGCAATAATAGTGGAGTAAAGACTGCTAAATGTCCTTATTTGTATAACATTTATATAAAATCTAATGACAAGTATACATGTAATCACAGCCATGATTACCATTAGAAGGAGCATTATTACTTTTGTTGTCTTTCGGATTATTAATTATTTTGTTGCTAATGGAAGGCACCATAAATCTGGTGAGAAACCAGGCAAAAGACCATTTGTGCTGACCATTTAATGTCTTGATTTGTAATGAGCTGTTCAATTTACTCTTTGGTTGGAAGATGTCACCAAGAGAAAATGGTTCTCTTCACCTGTGTTCCCCTCACCCACATGATCCCTTTCTGCCTCACTGGTTCAGTATTTTGAAGCAGACTGTTGCTTAGCAGCTAAATATACATACAGCCTGGTGTTTAATATAGTTGGAGTGGTTTTGCTACCAGCACCATACCTCCTTTTCCACCCCACTCTGGCCCGCTGATGCAATTTCCTTTAGGTGCCATCTTTAAACTTTCAGTTGCCTAAAGCTGGCAATACACTATACAATTTTCTTATTTCATTTCCTTTAGATTTACCTTCAACTATGTAGTGCAAGTGCCTGCCTGATTGCATACAATTTGAAAGTGTTTAGATTTGACCTCATATTATGGTTTTGTAAATCTAAGGGAAAGTTTTACCAGAAAATGGTATAATGTATGGGCAGCCTAAAAGATCAGGACACCAGACATCAGCAGACAGAAGAGACATTCAACTAAACTCACTTTATGCATAGCATACTATCTCATTCTGAAATACTCACCTTAGATCGAAGCCCCTGCAGCGGTCCCAGTACACCGCTCCGGCCGGCGACATCGCTCCCGGAGTTACTTCTGGGTATCGCAGGCTCCGGCACTGTGATTGGCCGGAGCCGCGATGACGGCATGCGCGCGGGAGCCGCCGGTAACTGAAGCAAAGGCACGAACGTGCCGTTGCTTCAATGCGCATGTGCCGATGATGTTGGCACTAGCAGATACAGGGGATATCACCTAAACCGTGCAGGTTTAGGAGATACCTGAGGTTAGCTACAGGTAAGCCATATTATAGGTGTAGCGGGTGTTTGAATTTATGTGAGGACTCTGGTGGTGTGGGGTTCCTTGGGGCCTGCAGGTGGCGTTGTTGCCTTGGGCGGGAGTTGAACTCACATCGCAAACTGTGCCTTTTTGTCCTCCCCTGGAGCTGGTACAGCGGGGCGGGGAACCCGCTGTTACGCAAAGGGAGAGGTCATAAAAAGGGCGGACGCCCTGATTTGGGGGAGAGAGTCAGAGGAAGCGGCCGCACCCAGGCACCTTCAGCTTGGGTGCTGGCGTTCCGGTGTTTCAGGCCTAGGCGCCCTTGGAATGGCTGGAGCAGGGATGGAGTCCATCTCAGACACCTTTAGCCCGGGGTGAGGTACTATGGCGGATGCCTTGGGCTCAGTTCTGCGAGGGTGGAGGAATCCGAGGGGGCCCTAACTCCTTGGGTGCCCGTGTCTGAGTTTGTGAGGACTGGTGCGCAGTAACTTCTCTGAAGAGCCCGGCGCAGCATCGCTGGTGATGGAGAGGCCTCCACTTCTCCCTTGGACGGATTTCTTCCTCTGACAGGGGCAAAGTGAGCGAAGGTAATTCACGTTCTATATTACCTAGTCAGTGGCAGTGACTATTCACCACTGGTGACAGCACAGTGGGAAGACACATTCATGCGGACAAAGTGGTGATCTGCCGCAAAAAAGGAAAAAGTATTGAGTACCATGTGGAGGCTTTTGATGATCGTTTGAAGCCTATATCACTGCCTCATCCAAGGTTTTACCTGTAAGGGAAAAAAGAGACTCCCGTGTGCTTTTCTTTTCTATTCCTGGCTGAACTTTCCAGAGTGCCTTCTCTTGAACACAGGGACTGTGCCCTAGTTTTTTTTTGTATTTGGGCAGTTTACTCGTTGGAGATATGGGAGCTGTTTTTGTTTGTTCTCCCTCCTTCTCCTGGCACTTAAAAATAAATCAGTGACTTTGGGTTTTAGATAGTGTAGGGTCACAGAGAAAATGTTCAAGGGGAAAGTTCGTCTGGAAGTGATGAGTGTCTTGACCGCGGCACTGTCACCAGGTGGCAGTGTTGCGCAACGATTGTTTTTTTATTTTTTTTACATTATGCAGCACTTATTGGAGTGAGTGGGTTTCTTCTAGGATAGACCCATTCATTCCAAGCAAACACACATGTTGGTAGGATGTATGTTTCTTTTCTTTCCCTCTGCAGGAGACTCGTCTGTCAAGACTACTGAGAGTGGCTGGTTCTTAGATAGCCAGAGGGAGGAATGTAAATGTGTGAGATATTTGAAGTGTTTTATTGGAAAGTTTTATAGTTATATTGTTTTAAGTTTTCCCTTCCCCATACAGGTCTCGGCACAATTCAGGGCTAAATTGCGTAGTTGGTTTCTGGGCTGAACTTATGTCATCACTCTTGTGGGATGTGAGTTTGTACCAGACACTGGGGGACTAGTGTCAAATCACCAGGGGGAGAGTGGAGCGGGTGTTTGAATTTATGTGAGGACTCTGGTGGTGTGGGGTTCCTTGGGGCCTGCAGGTGGCGTTGTTGCCTTGGGCGGGAGTTGAACTCACATCGCAAACTGTGCCTTTTTGTCCTCCCCTGGAGCTGGTACAGCGGGGCAGGAAACCCGCTGTGACGCAAAGGGAGAGGTCATAAAAGGGGCGGACGCCCTGATTTGAGGGAGAGAGTCGGAGGACGCGGCCGCACCCAGGCACCTTCAGCTTGGGTGCTGGCGTTCCGGTGTTTCAGGCCTAGGCGCCCTTGGCCTGGCTGGAGCAGGGATGGAGTCCATCTCAGGCACCTTTAGCCTGGGGTGAGGTATTATGGCGGATGCCTGGGGCTCAGTACCTTTGACTGAGTTCCGCGAGGGTGGAGGAATCCGAGGGGGCCCTAACTCCTTGGGTGCCCGTGTCTGAGTTTGTGAGGACTGTTGCGCAGTAACTTCTCTGAAGAGCCCGGGACAGCATCGCTGGTGATAGAGAGGCCTCCACTTCTCCCTTGGACGGATTTCTTCCTCTGACAGGGGCAAAGTGAGCAAAGGTAATTCACGTTCTATATTACCTAGTCAGTGGCAGTGACTATTCACAACTGGTGACAGCACAGTGGGCAGCAGCAAGAAGGGAAAGGATTGTGCCTCGATCTGTCCCCATTTTCCAAAGGAGAAACATTGTTTTATTGCTTGGCAAGAAGAATAAAACTGAGTTGTACCTATTCACTGTGTGGAACTTGGGTTACTAAAGCAAAGAAGTCAGGGACGAAGGACTGGACTTGACTCTAGGACACCTACACGCAAGCCCAATCTCTGGCCTTCACCTCCTAGTTACGGAGGACATGGGCCGTGGTGTGTATCATCTCTCTCTTTCAGGTACCCCTAGACAACAGCCATATGACCGATAAAGAAAGGAGAGAGGTGAGGCCGCTACATAGGCTTACCTGTAGTCAAAAGTGAATTGTAAGGGTTTACAACCACTTTATAGTGAGTTACTCACAGTGATGCTGCATGTTCTCAACTGCGAGGAAAACGGGGAGGAGGGATGTTCTGTTCCCCTGTAATGCCCATGCTACAGCCCATATTTCAACCTTTGGGACCACCCATATAATTTCTCTATTGGACTGCTCTAGACTAGGGATGAGCTCAACTGCACTGGGTTTGGTTCAAGCTGGAAATAGGCATTTTTGATTTGACATAATCGTCTCCCATTTAATTTCATAATTTTCAATTCAGGTTCGGCCGGCGTATGAATTTCGTTGGATGCTTGAATTACATTGAAGTCCATTAGAGGCAAATATGTCAAATCAAAAATGCCCACTTCTTCAGCTAATAGGCAAACGGTTGTTAAAAAAAGTTGAGCACCCATGCTTTATAAAATGCAAACCTTTGAGTCTGGAAGGGATTTTAAGGGGCTAACCTATCTAGACTCCCAAGAAACCATCTTCTGACTTACTGCAGGCAGAAAGCTCTTAAATTGTGTGGTATTACACAGCAACCTACGTGTGCAGGATTACACATAGAGTGCAATAGAGGATTTTGTTGATAATGGCTCAGATTGGAACCCTGTGATGACGTAACATGATTCAGTAATTAGGATATATGCACTTGGGTATTGGCTGTTTTTATATGATTTTTTTTATCAGCAATTTTTTTTTTTTATATGATTTTGGTCTGATGCTTCTGTCTGTATTTATATGTTTCAAACTTTTCCTTTGGGTTCATGCACACTGGCTTAAATAATGCTGCTTGTACAGGTGTTTGGCGTTTTGCCTGTAGAAGCAGCTCTATGTTATCATATGTGTCCATGCACATTAGGACGTTTACAGGCATATTTTAAGCTCAAACCCTTGAAAAAGTCACATGACATGTGACGCAACGTGTCGGGAGGAGCCAAGTGACGACATCTATTGTGTTTGAATACACTGGATGCGGAGTCAGGAGGATGCACGCTCTATGTGCCTGAACGTTTACAATACGCGCTGGTTGATCTGTGTAAATGATCTACTTGCACCGCAGACCCTATTGTCAGTTATAAGCATTGCGCAATTATATATTTCTTTTGTTTTTTATGAGAACCAACACATACGAGGAATCTAAAAGCAATATCTAAGGGATACCATATGATCGTTGGCAGATGAACTGATTGCTGGCAGGAGTGTTTCCTTGGAGCGTCACCATTTGGGAACTTTACATCCATACAGACTAACAAATTGGTGGTGTATTTATTTCATTTATTCATATTGTGCACATTGGACTAGTCCCTTTCATCAATATTTACTTTATGCACATCGGGAGATCAGTCCCTATTTTTTCACTAATTATATAATTTTACGCTGTGCTTTAAATTAGGAAGTTGATTGCAGCGCACTATTGCAAAACAATTTATCACTTATTCACGGTGTCAGAACACTAATTTTAATGGTTGCAGCTTAAGTCATTTATTCATCTTCTATTTATCACATAATTGAATATTCATATCAGCGCTTTAGTATTAATTTATCACAATATTTTAAGCTCAGTGTTTAGAGGCAGGAAAAAAAAAACCTTCTGGTTTGTATTCTTGAAAAAAACACTAAACGCTTCTAAACGTTCCTAAATTCCTGTACAAAACTGCTATATATTAGCGTTTTTGTTTCTGCCAAAAGAACTGGTGTGTTTTTTTAAGCCCAATGTGCATGAACCCTTAATATTATTTTGTAGCAAATAGCCAATATCTGTGCATCGTTTTCCTTGTTGTCTTTTGTAAGTTTTACTTATGTATATATTTCTGTGAACTGTCCACCTAGGGATATTACATCTAAAAATAAATTGCCATCTGTGTACTAAGCTAAGAATTCATAACTGTTAAGCCGTGTACACACGATCGGTTTTACCGATGAAAACAGTCCGATGGACTGTTTTAATCGGACGAACCGATCGTGTATGGGCCCCATCGGTCTTTTTTCCATCGGTGTGAAAAAATAGAACATGTTTTAAATTTATCCGATGGGGAAAAAAACGATAGCAAAATCCGATCGTCTGTGTGGAAATCCTTTGGATAAAAAAAACACGCATTCTCAGAATCAAGTCAACGCATGCTCAGAAGCATTGAACATTTTTCTCGGCTCATCGGAGTGTTTTACGTCACTGCGTTTGAAACGGTTTTTTGACTGATAGTGTGTGGGCAAGACTGATGGAAGACAGTTTCATCGGATTAGAATTAATAGACTATCCGATCGTGTGTACAGGGCTTTAGATTGCTGCATTATACTACTAGTGTCTGTATGCTCATTTGCAAGTTTGCTGCTAATCTGTGTGAGATGGCCTTGGGAGGCTGTGTTTTCTTCTATATAATTGCAGTTGTAGAGTACAAGATGGTTAATAGAATTGCATGCGAATTAGCTTAATTGTGTAGAGTCTATCATATCTGCCATAAGCAGGAGAAAATCTCACTGCAAGCAACAGATGTGTGTGTGGTTGGATAGCAGACCAGTCAGCTGATAAACTGCATCAAGTCATAGGTCTGAGGTGCGTGGGCAGTAGAAAAGGTGAAAGTGTGCACAGAATAGCTTGGGCAATCTTGGAAGTGCATAAGAATCACCTAGCTGTTACACAATCCTTAGAGTGCACAAGATTGTATGCAAGATTTGTATCTGCCTGTGTGTGTCCAGCCAGCTAGATTTTGGTAGAGTTTCTCCCTGTGGCGACGTGTGGTATTGCAGTCTGTAATATATTCAGTTTCAGTGTGTGTACTGTTTTCAGTTGCTACCTGGGTCCAGCTTGAGAGAACTTTGGATTCTTGTGACATATCCAAGGTGGCATTACTTTGTATATTAATTGGCTTACCTCTTCCTGGACGTCGGGCAAGGGTTTCAGTCAGACTAACCACAGCCATGACTTACATCAATCATCAGGTGGCACCAGAAGCTGTGGTTCATGTCGAGAAGCAGACCGAATTCTAGCTTGGGCCAAAAAACCCGTTCTTGTCCATAATCCTGGAGTAGACAGTGGGCAGACAGACATTCTCAGTTTTCAGTGCCTGGATCCTGGGCATTCTGATGATCTTAGTGCACCACATTGGCCCAGAAGGGCTTGGTACTCAGACATTCTCTGACAGACACTCTGTGGGCACATGCAGACCAATCAGGCCTGCTGTCCCAAAGACTGGTCTACCATGCTGCTTCAAGTTTGCTGGCTTGGCAGCTAAAAAGGAAGTCCTGAGAGAGAAAGGTCTCTCTGTCTTTGTTATTCTGACATTGCTTAAAGCTAGGAAATCAACCTTTTGCAAGTTCCATCATCGCTATTGGAAGGCTTACTTCACATTTTGAGAGGCACAGAAGTTTAATCCTAGACGATACTCAGTGGGACCAAACCTGTCCTTCGTCTAATCTGGGCTGGAGCAACATGTGGCCTTGAACACTCTGAAGCGTCTAGTGTTGACTTTGGCCACTCTCCTCAGACACTCCTGGCCAACTCATTCCCTGGTAAAGGCCTTTGTTGTCATGGATATGCAGTAGTGTTTGTCTGTCAGCTTACCTTCCTTCCCATGTGTTCATCTTAGAGGCCAGAACCCTTTCACCTGACTTCCTTTATAATCTCCTCCCAGCCTGACTCCACCCCAGGCCCTATCACAGAACACTATATTAACCTGTGCACTGCAAGCCTGCTTTGCTGATCAACGTGTTTGTTAGGCATTGTGTGTTTGGGTTCCTGCCTGCCGTGTGCTACGTCTGTCTCTCTGTTACGTTATTGGCTTGTCCCCGACTATCCCTGTCTGCTCGTGACCCTTGACCTTCGGCTTGTCTTTCGTTATCCTTGTCTGCTTGTGGCCCTTGACTTTCAGCTTGTTATTCGTTACTCTTATATCTCGTGCTGCTGCTTCCCCTCTTGTCCCCTTATCCTACGGGGCGTGAGCTAGGAGACTCTAGGGGCCGCGACCTGGACCCAGCCTGCAGCATAACATCCTCACCACTAGAGGCTCTGGAGAAGACCTGCTGGGTCTTAGACTCCGCGCCCTGGGGAATCTTGGCTCTAGCTTCCCATAGGATCCTGGTTGTGCTCCTCTGGTCCCGCTTTCCACAACCACCCAGTTTCCTATCCGCAGCAGTCAGCCATAGGGTTCACTACCTTGCGGTGCACTCCTGTCCCCCTACGGTGTGCATCTGTCACCTGGCCACATGATGGATCTGATGAAACAGCGGAAGCTGAGAAACGCGTCATCCTATTGGTCCGTTCTTCTTACCACGTCACTTTCGGTCCGACGGCACGCTGCGCTCCACGCTGAAGCGCACGCTGATGCGCATCGTCCTGGATCTTCCTCCACTACAGGAAGAACAACAACATACACTCGTACAGCACCTCTACGCCCAGGACTTCCATTGCTGACACTACATCTGCCTTCAGCCTTCAGCCTTATTCTCCATCTGGGACCTACATCTTTCCCTCGGACTGTTGATGACACCGGACCCTGTATGCTATTTACACTCTACATGCCTGATTACTTCTTCCTATTTGTGAGTAGCCATTTGGCTGTTTTTATTAATGGTTATTAAAACGTTAATACTGCACTTAGTTTGGCGCACCTTCCTTTCCTCATTTATCTTCCAGAGCCTGCTTCTGCCTATGATAGCTGCCGCTGGTGCATACATCATCTGATGGACATTGGAATAATTTATAGTGTATTTTCCAGTGACATTCTAACTCCTATTATACAAGAACTATTTTGCGCCATTTTACCTTTACCTGGCCACAGGTGACCTGACATTTGTTAAGTGGGTGGCTAAAATTGTTTCTTCTGTTTTCACACCTGTCTCACCTTGGGATCTATATTTGGTCCTGTCAGATTTACAGAAGTCTACCGTTGAGCCTTCTCAGGATAGTCCCTTGTCTATTCCCTACTCGTATGGTAGTTTTTCTTGTGTCAGCAAAATTAGTCTCAGGACTGGTGGTTTTAACCTGTAAAAAAAAAAACCTTCCTTGTTCTTTATAAAGACAAGTTTGTTTTAGAGCCCCGAGCCTCATTTCTCCCTAAGGTGGTTTCCTTTTTCCACCTTAATGCTTTCTTTTTGTCCTGCTCCAACGCACCTCAAAAGAGCTCTCTACATTGTTTAGGTGTAGTACGCACAGTGAGAGTTTATCTGTTGGTCACTGTGTTTATCCAAATCACAGATTCTCTGTTTGTCCTGCCTGAAATGGCTGCCCTGCATTTCATTGCAACATCTCTAGGTGGATTAGGCAAGTTATCCCCAAGGCTTTACCCATTGAAGGTTAGTAATTTTCCTTTCCATGTTAAAGCTCATTCGGCTGATTCAATCAGTTGATGCCTCTTGGGCTTTTCTGCACCAAGCGTCTGTTTCTCAAATTTGCAATACCACTGCACAGAGCAGGTAGGTATAACATATTTATAATTTTAATAAAAATAACTTGAAGGTTTGCAATCACTTTATTGTCATTTTAAATGGTTGGTTTGGACTAAGCTGGTCCAAATGAACTGTATTCATTACAAAACGATGTGACTGCTGGATGTGTTGTAATAGATCAATTAGCATTAGCTGAATACAGTACGTTTTTCCGGAAGCAGTATGGGAAACTTACCATCTGTTGCTGAATATAAAGAGCCAGGCTTAATGCTTATCCACTATTCCCTAGAAGCCTTGCATTTTTATTAATAAACACACGGCTTCCTCTAATTGGTCGAGGTAAAGGTCAGGACATCTTCCAATCAGAAGAACCTTGTATTCATTGATAAAATATACAGTTTATCCTGAATGGTGGAGAAGCACTAAGTCTAACTCTCTTTATATCTGGCAGCAGACTGGAAGTCATCTGTACTGCTGTCTTAACACATCACTGCTTGCTGTATACATATAATGCTACTAGGGTCCATTACAGCACACCCAACAGCCACATGGTTCTGTAATGGAAATAGTTTGTTTTGTCCAGTTTGGCACAAACAAATAATTTAAGTGACATTACATATGGAATTGTATTTTACCAACAAGTGTTGACTAAAGCAGACACATTTGTAAACTCACTTTTAAGTGTGACACTGCAATGGTTACAAAACATAGAAGGGTACAGCTTGATTATACCCAACACTACATTTAGTTTGAAACATGTTCATACATTTTAAGAAAATGTACTCTCCCTTACTTACAATATATGTTTGCATAATCTCAAATATCGTTTTATGTACATATTTTATTGATTACTACTTGTGTTTTTTGTACAGCTCCAGAAATGTTTTACCCAAGAGAACAAATTTGTTATAATTTTGCTGTTGACTGGTGGTCTTTAGGAGTTACCGCATATGAGCTTCTAAGAGGCAGGGTGAGTTCATAAGACTTTTGTCTGATCTTTTGTGCTTATAGTTTGTTATTAACATTCACTGTATGAGATTAGTCTAAACTTAAATACATAATTTGAAGGCATGGAACTCCAAGGACATATTTATGGTGGTCTTGGTTCTGGAGACCATATGGGAAGTCAGGTTACAGTTATCTCTGTCTCTACTGGAGAGTTTTCATCTCACTTTCTGGCTGGGGGGACCACTAAGGAATTAATGGAAATCTCTCCAACAGAAATATCTAGTAGTAGTTAAATCACATTTAACTGAAATTGTTCTGAAATGTTGAAGCCACTTCTTAAGTTCTGATTGTAAGGAAAATACTTCAGTCTTTAGATGCTCACAGGATTCCCTGACACCTGGATCCATTACAATGAACAGGCAGATACTTTTGTCCAAGAACAGCGTGGGAGGTGTAAATAGTGTGGAACTACCCTGTTTAATAACATAACCTGAACCTTGGTGTCAGGTAGGCTTTATAGGTGTTAATCCTGGCTGAAGATTTGAATTGTTGTGAAAACACTGGGGTAGAGGCATTTAGACAGCGATTCATACAAGTAGCAGTAAAAAACTGTCAGAGGTTCCTTCCAAATTCTGCCCATTACTAAAACCAATTTAACCAAATCATCAGTTACAGTATTGTTGGTAGTTTTTCTTTTGGTAGCCACTTAGGCGGGCCATACATGGTTCGAATCTCAGCCGGTTCAGCAGGACCTGGCCGAGATTCGAACCGTTAATGGGTAGGCTGAATGTACTAAGTTGATCGATTGATCAACTTGAGTACAACCAGCCTGCCAGATTCTCAATTTTAAATAATCATTGTCTTCTCCTGGCAGGGATGAAGAGAAGACAAATGCTGATTATCCTGTCAGCACTGTCTGTGTTGATGGGGGAATCATGCAAATTTGAGAAAATTTGGAATGATTGTGTGCCTAAGTTCTGGTTTTCAGATTGCTTCAAATGACATGCACATCCATTGTTTATTGCATGCTGGCTGGGGATCCCAATACTGCCTCTCCCACTGTGCAGTGTCATCCTATCTGTGTGTTATCAGTCAAAACCAGATTATGTTATAAAAAAAGTTTCAGGAGCTTCCATCATCTACTTTCCAATGGATCCCTGCTTCTGGGTCTGAAAGATGGCCAAGACAGAAGCAGCAATTTTCTGCCCTTGCGCAAACAACCAAACCAGTGCCTCTGCCTGCACACACAACTTTTTTCCTGGCCACAGATGAAAGCTGATAAAAGGTATGCATTTTTATGGCTAGTTTTCAACTTCCTTAGATTTAAATTAATCAAATTTCTAAACAACTCATATAGCATTGTAACAGTCATTTTCTTGTATGTGAATGAAGCTTACCCCTGCTTTCACTAAAAGCTCAGAAGTATAGTCCATCCTAGCCAAATACAGAAATACAGGCTTTTCTTCTGTTCTTTGTAAAATAAATTAAAACAGCTTTTTTTGTTATTACTGTTTTCCAGAGACCTTTTCACATACATTCAAGCACTGCAGCGACAGACATTGTCCACGTGTTTCATACAGCAACTGTTACCTATCCACCTGCCTGGTCTCAGGAAATGGTTTCAATACTGCACAAGGTAAGATGTAATGCACTGTATCATTTCAAGGGATGGTGACATTTGCTTTTTCTCTTCTTGTTTGGTGGAGGACCAACAGGGAAGTTCTTCCCAAGAGGAAGATTGAGGATGTTTTCTAAACAAATAAGATCTTTCTCTGGAGAATTCCCATCACGTTTCCTAAAACATCTCCTTATGCACTGCCATAAAAGCCTCTTGGCATTCTACATGTCCAACTTTGTACAGAATGTGTACTGTACTTGTCTCTAATGACCTTTAATTAAGTGGCTATCATTGTCAACAGGAAGCCCAGTGGATGATGGCACCCAATCATAGTACACGTCTGCAACAGTCATACCTCATGGCAACAGATCCTCAAAAATTTAAAGTGGAGTTTCCATCAAAAAAACAATATTGCATTAATGTGCATATAATACCCTAAAAAAAAAAAAACATTTGGATAACATTTGGAAATACCTGTTGCTGTGTGCTCTCACGAAATCTGCCTTCTGAATCACCTCAGTTTGTGTCGCCATCTCCCTCGGCTCCTCAGCTTGCTAATGCTCCTGGGAAATGTGTGTCATCATTTCCCAGGATGCAGGATGCAGTGCGCTTCCCCTAGGGCTAGAATCGTGGGACTTCAAAGCAGGAAGTGTCGGGATTCAATGAAGATTTCGGCGCCACGGCTTCTTACACTGTTGGTGTTATCCTCGTTGCCATCACAACGGGGCGGGCACTTCCGACGTCGCCGCCCGTTGTGATGGCAACGCGAGAGGTTTACGGCGCTGCGTTGCGCTTACAATGCCCATGCAAGAGAATGGGGCGGGACGGGCGGTGCATGATGGTCACCGCTCGTCAAGGCTGGTCAGCACTATTTAGGAAGTAAGTGCTTGTGGGCTTCACATGCCCACAAGCAAAATGAGAACTACAGCAATTAATTTTTAAAAGTATCTTTAGACAAAAACTCGGGCGAACGGCGGCGGATTTGGACACAGTAAGTCAAATTATTTGTACAATAGAATTGCCTGATAAAATAACTTTGTTTTAAAAATTGCAAAATGTGATTGGAACCCCGCTTTAAGAAGTATCTGGAGCCACCACCTTTCATAGCATCTACATAAACTCATTATGTATTTAAACAGATCTTTTTTGTGACTTGCTCCAGTGTTTCTATTATGTTTTTATTGGGTCTTCTGTGGTTCTGTTTCACCATATTTATAATATGGGATTGGTTAAACAATCAATTTTATACAAATACAAGCAACGGAATTGGCATTCTACCTTTTAACAGGGTTATCATATCAAAAAAAATTCTCAATAATTTGTTGCAATACATTTTCCCCAAAATAACAGTGCAAATATATTTATTATTTTTACTGGTTATTTTTCTTGGAGGCATTAGAAGATCTAGTGGCTGTTGTTGCATGCATTCACCATCTTTTAGCAGTCATGCTGACCTCCCATTGTTAAGTTTACTGCAAATTTCAGTTAATATTTCCAGCGTCTTATTTCCTCAGCTATTTTCCTAGTGGCTTTACAGTGGCTTTTCCCCAGCTGTGTAATTCACATAATCACAAAACATATTATTTAGGACAATTACCTGGGGAGTCTGGAACATTTCCTTGTCCCTACTGTCTTTTTCTGTATCAGTCACATCAAAGGCTGAGAATTTATACGTTTACATTCTAAAAATACTGTTATTCTAAAGAAAAAAGAAAAAAAACAGGAACAGCTATGAATAAAAACACTGCAGGAAAACAACAGTTTTTCACATGGGAGTTTATCCATTTTAATTTTTTAATTAAACATACTGTACTTTGCAGTAAAAGAGCTCTTGACAAATATGAAAAAGTCTAATGCCTCGTACACACGACCGTTTTTCCCGTCAGGAAAACTGCCATGACAGCTTTTGGCCTGGGAAAACCGGCCGTGTGTATGCTCCATCGCAGTTTTCCCAACGAGAAAATTGCAGGAAAAAAAAAGAGAACTTGCGGTCTTTTTCCCGTCGTGAAAACAGTCATGTGTATGCTTTCCCAATTGGAAAAAAAAAACGTGCATGCTCGTAAACAATTCGACGCATGTGCGGAAGCATAAAATGTAATTTTGTCGGCTCATCGTAGTCTTTGATGTCACCGTGTTCTTGCCATTCAAAAGTTCAGCAGTCTTTTGTGTGCCTGTGTGTATGCAAGGCAGGCTTGAGAGGAATCCTGTCGGGAAAAGCGTATTTTTTTTTTTCCTGCCGGGAAAACCGGTTGTGTGTACGAGGCATAATGCCTCGTACACACGACCGGTTTTCCTGTCTGGGAAAACTGCCATGACAGCTTTTGGCCGGGAAAACCGTCCGTGTGTATGTTCCCACAGTTTTCCCAACAGGAAAACTGTGGGAAAAAAAAGGGAACCAGCTCTCTTATTTCCCGTCAGGAAAAAATCCTGCAGAGGAAAGCATAGAACGTCATTTTGTCGGCTAGTCATAGTCTTTGACATCACCGCGTTCTTGGCAGTCAAAAGTTCAACGGTCTTTTGTGTCCCCGTGTGTATGCAAGGCAGGCTTGAGAGGAATCCCGTCGGGAAAATCAACGTTTTTTTTCCTGCCGGGAAAACCGGTCGTGTGTACGAGGCATAAGTATGTATTTTAATGCTGGAATAATTCCTTATATTAAACTTCTATCATTCCATCAACACCAGCTGAAATGTAATGATCAGACTGTGCATTGGCAATTTAAATAGCAATGGAATGACAGAGCATGGGTGACTGGATTTAGGCAGAGCAGAACATTTGGCTGAACGTGCGTTGAGGTTGTAGTTCAGACATTTGTCAGGAGGCAAAAGTTAAGGCTCCTGAGAAAATATCAGAAAACAATAGACTCAGTTTGATGGATAATAAAGCCATTTTTATTGATAGAACCCAGTAATGTCTGCAGAAAAAATGAAGTTTACAGTTTGGTAGTGACAACTATGAATGCCTGAAAAGCGTCATTCCAATAAGCAGCCAGAGAGGAGCAGGGAAGTTATCATAATGTCACTATTTGGAAGTTCATTGTGCCTGTTAAGAAATGTGAGCCATGGCATCCAAGTGTGTGTGGTAAGGGCAAAGAGCACCGCCGCCAAGCAGAAAGATGTCAGCAAACAGAATGAAAAGAAAAACACAAAACTCTGGACACAGTTTGACTGGGCGGATGCTCTCTCTTGATTCCCAGTTGACAGAGGATGAGATTATGATTAGAGACAGCTTCTGAGTTTACTGCCAAGAGAAGCTGATACCTAGAATTCTCATGGCTAATCAGCAAGAAGCATTTGACCAGGAGATTATATCCAAACTTGTATTAGCAGGTTATTGAATCATGCGCTGGAAGCTTGTTGTATGCAGAGTATACCTTTACTTTCATGGAGGATATCAAATCATGTCTTGATCATGGAACAGGAAACAGGAGGATACAACTACACACACTTAGGAACAAAGGTACTTCCTCTAAAAACATTACCATAGAATACACATTATAACACTGCAGTGCTACCTGCTGGATAGATAGTTATAATGCATGTATATAGTACACAGTACTGTACATTACATGCTGTTGTCCTCCCAACACCCCTTCTCAACAGCATGTGCTTTGTCAAATTATATTCAGCTTCTTCTGGAAATAACTATGACGTTCCATCAACAAAGATTTGGTGAGTGCATCAGCAGTCATCTCCTCTAACGGGCAGTATTGAATGTTAATAACACCTTGCTCTTGATTGTCCCTCAGTAGATAATTGACGTCGATGTGCTTGGTCCTGGGATTGACCCTTTCTGATTGCATCCCTGGTTGCCTTAAAAAATGAGAATTGGTTTTGAAATGTCTATCTGAATGGCCACAAAAAGTTGACAAATCCATATTGCTTCTTGACATGCGTGTGCTGCTGCAAATTACTCTACTTCAGTTGAAGATAGAGCGACAGTTGCTTTCTTTCGACTAGACCAACTTTATGGTTCCTTCCCCATACTGGAAGATGAATCCACTTTTCTGTCTGTGCAGTCCCCGGCTCAATCAGCATCCATGTATCTGACCAGTTTTGGATCAGATGTTGCTGGTAACCGTAACTTCATCTGAATGGTTCCTTTGAGGTATTGCATCACTCTTTTTACTGCGTTCCGGTCATGCTGACAGGGTGTTGGGACTTTCCTGCAGAGTATGCCCACTGCTGCGGCTATGTCTGGTCTTGTCACAGTGGCAACATATAGCAGCTTACCGATTGCTCTGCGATACATGTCATTGTTAGGTATCAAGTTTCCTGCTTCATTGCTCTTTAGATAGCCTGGTTCCATAGGAGTTTTCACTTCCTTTGCATCTTGCATATGGAATTATTCCAAGATATCAGAGATTTTCTGAGATTGGTTGAGAAGATAACTTCCATCTTCTCTCTCTATTTGGATTCCCAGATAGTAGCTAATGTTCCCTATCTCTTTGATTTCAAAATTTCCTTTCAGCTTGTGAACTATCTGATTGTAATGAGTAGAGACAAGGGTCTGCTTTACTTCTTGAAAATTCCTCTCTTGTAAGCACTTCATTCACTTTATCATTCCACATCCTTGCAGATTATTTAAGACCATAGCTGCTCTTCTGAAGTTTACACACAAGTTTGTCTCCTTGTTCAAACCCTGATAATTTGTCCATGTAGAGATCTTCTTTAATATCTCTATATCGTGTAGCGCCCCCCCCCCCCACTCTCTCTCTCTTGCTCTGGTTTCTTTCTCTCTGGCTCTTGTCTAGGGGTATCCTGGAGGAGAGAGTGCGGGGTCACCACGCCAAGCTTTCACCGCAGATGTTTGTGTGGTGTGAGCAAAGTTTCTTTACCTTCGGGTCGGTGTTCGGTGTTTGGAGCCTTCGCTTCTGTGGAACAGTGTCTGCCAGTAAATGAGCCCCACACCAATAAAAGTCCAACACTCCTTTATTTTCCAATGTCAGGATGAAACACAATCAGTTGGACTCCCTCAACGAACAGACAGGGGGTGTGGATACGAGTATGCCCAGGCACAATGAACTCTCCTATTCCTCTGATAGCGAATAGGCCTGGCGCACGGTCACTGCCACCGACCGCGAGCTTTGGCCGCTGCCACCCACCGGGTGTACTGTTGAGGCCTCTGCCACAGGCCTGGGCTGAATAGTTGGACCGCTGCCACCGGTCATAGAACATGAACTACCTTCCTCTCTTGACTTGGCCCCTGTTTGGGAGAGGATATCCCTCCGGGCGGTCTCCAGAGGCTCACCCGGCACCGGTAATCTGCTGCACCAGATCTTCAGGTGAGTACCTCCTCCAGTCCATTACGCCTCTGGACTCGGGTGCCCCACTCCCGGGGCCCCCTAGGAAATCCTTTCCTCGCGGGACCCAGCGAAGGAAACTGGGCCCCAGGCCTCCAACCGACTACCTCACCCCAGGCTGAAGGTGCCTGGGATGGAACACGAGCTCCGGGCGTCCAGGCCTAGGTTGCCTGGACACCTGCCACGAACCACAGCCCTCAGGCTGAAGGTGCCTGGGACTCGAACCACCCTGTGACCAAGATGGCCGGCCCCTTTATACCCTCTCCCAGCAAGCACGGCGGGTTCCCCGCCCCGCCGTACAGGTGCCGCGAGAGGCCACAAAGGGTACGGCACTGCAGTGATGGTTCAACCCCAGCCCAAAGTGACAACGCCACCTACTGGGCTGCAGGGAACTATGCATCACCGGTGTCTTCACCAGTTTTAAACATGATAGAAAAGTATATACCCGCTACAATAGGAAAGCAGTTTTAACGTTTAGGTGTTTGACTTACATGCCCTTCCCGGCTGCAATGCTAAGAACCCTCTGATGGTGGAGTGTTTTACAATGGGAGTGAATGTTTTATCATAATCTTTACAAATTTCTGGGAGTAACCCTTGGCAACTAGTCTGGCTTTGTATTTGTGAATATTCCCATCTGCGTCTGACTTTACTTGGAAAGTCCACTTACTTCCTATAGTTTTGCGGTTAGGAGGTAGCTCTGTGAGTGTCCAGGTTTTTTTTTCTTGAAGTGACTTATATTCTTTTTATGCTGCCTTTCTATATTTATTGGCTTCATGTTTTGGCAGTTTCTCTATGTTTTCCCAGGATGTTGGTTCAAGTATGCTGTGTGTTTTCACGGTGTATGACAGCTTGCGGGGTGGTATCCCCTTTGTAGTCCGATTGGATCTTCTGACTTCAGGCTGTTCAGCAGGATCTGGTGGGGAACTTGATTTAGGGTCACCCTTACTGAAGAAGTCAATGCTTTGATGATATACGTCTAGGGGACGGAGCCTGCGTATTGACGTTACATCGGGGCCATCTTGAGTCCTATTGTCTCTGAAATGTGTTTTCAGCTTGCACGGCTTACAGTGCCATCTTTGTGAGTTTATACTGTACCTTACCTTTTTTATATATTAATAAAAATTTTAAACAGAGAGAACTAGATTCTGCCTGCCTTCTTTCTTTCTCGTACATCACGGGACACAGAGCGACATAGTCATTACTAATGGGTTATATAGATACCTTCAGGTGCTGGCACTGGCAACTTCCAAAACCGGAAGTACCCTCCCCTATATAAGCCCCTCCCATCCGGGAGCACCTCAGTTTTTTGCCAGTGTCTAAGGTGTTGGCCAAGAAGTAACATGTGTTTCACTGAGCTTGCGTACAGGTTCTTTTGGGGCCTCAGTAAGCTATTCTGGATCCGACCAAAAAAGCTTCATAGCTAAACGGAGAGAGAGAGAAGAGCAAGGTTTTGCCTGTAATGCCTCTCTTAGGAGGGCTGGACCCTGGGATCCAGAGCTCTGGTCATACCCACGACCAAGATGTTTTCTGTGCAGGGTGCTATACAGGTCCAGGGGAGTGGAATCCTTGGGAACCCGGTCCCTGAAGGTTTGATTACAATGCCTGCCGTGATAGGTGAAGTTTGGGCTTCTGTGGACCAAACAGAGTCCTGCGGCGAGGAAAAGGTAAGTGGGGGCCCCCAGGAACTTGGTTCTATTGGGGGACCCCCAAGCCTATTTTGTCTTTCTGCCTGTTACCTAAGGTATTCCCGCTAAATATTCTGTGTATGCCTGTTACTACTGAGAAAATGTAAAAAAAATTTTATAGTAGGCAAGAAAAAAAAAAAAAAAGTAAGACCGCGGTACCTGTGTTAAACACTAGAGGCCGCTATGGTTCTTTTTCTTGTAATGTGGATTTTTTTCTTCCGAAGTCAAATCCAGGCAGTTGGTAAGTTCTCTGCGGGGAAGCTGTCTCCTCTGCCCTGTTGCTGCGCTCATCCATCCCCGGGCCCTGCGGCAGGGACCCTGGCTCCCATCTAGCTCCTGGTTTTTTCAAAAAAGGCGCCGAAGGCGCACGTGCCCGCGCGCGTGCGGGTGCACGTGCCTCTCTATATAGAGGCAATCTGGAAAAGGGGCGGAGCGGGTGGATGACGCTCGGTGTGCGCCGCGGCGCTACTGCGCATGTGCGGGCGTCCAGCATGTTTTAAAAGCAATCAAGCTGGCTATTGAAGTGCAAAAACAGAGCTAGCAACAGTAAAAAGGCACACAGAGGCGGTTGATGCAGGCATCCCCTAGAAAGGCACTTTAGTAGACACCAACTGATATGTAGCAGCAATTGTGCTAGACTATTCTCAGTAAAAAGGGTGTATTACGGCTGGAATACCTCAGCTTTGGGCTTAGGAATATGCCGTCCAGAAGCTCCGGAACTGAATCTTCCAGGAAGCAAAGGGGGTCTCATCGGGCTGAGGATCTTGGGCATGCTTCTGCTGCACCAGTCTCCCCTGAAAATTCAGAGGTAAGTGACCGTAGAGACCCCGCAGGGGTACTTGGTACTGTGGCTGTCCTCAGTTCACCTGCTCCTGTGTATGTAACAGAGGTTTTTTTCCTCAGCTCTGGGAGGATTAGAGAGAGATTGTCAACATTGATCGCTGCCTCCCTGTCTGGGAAAGCACGCCCGATCTCCGTCTCCTCCTTCAGAGTGCCTGTTAGCAGAGCAACAGTCCCATACAGGGATCGACCTGCCTGAAGGGGATCAGGATGAGGTTGATTCTGTTATAGAGGAATCAACAGTGGAGGAACCTTTCTCAGCATCTCAAGCTGAAAGATTATGGGTTCAGTCTCTGACTAACATGGTCCGATCAGCATTTAAAATGCACCTTGCGGAACCATCAACCACTACTGTCTCCTCGTTGGGGTCGCTAGAAGCCACCAGACTGTCTGTTCTTTTCCACTTCACCCTTTACTGGAAGGGCTCATTTACCAGGATTGGGAACATCCTGAGAAAATATTTATTCCCCCCAAGAGATTTCCGGTGGTCTATCCCATGGAGGATAAGTTCATCAAAAAATGGAAGGTCCCTACAGTGGACGCAGCCATCTCTTGTGTGTATAAATCACTGACATGTCCAGTGGATAATGTCCAAATGTTCAAGAACCCAATAGATAAAAAATTGGAGTCCTTATGAAAATCTGCTTCTTTCTACAGCAAGCTTGGTGACACAACCAGCAGTGGGGTCTGCTAAGCAGTAAAGGATCAGTTGAAACAGGTCTTGAGGGACTTGCCAGATCAGCAGGCCCTTGCCCTAACTGATCTACCTAGAGCCTTAAGCTTTGCGGTTGACGCCATAAAGGATTCAATCCATCAGGCCTCCCGCCTTACGCTGTCTGTAGACATATGCGTAGGCTTCTATGGCTCAAAAACTGGTCTGCTGAAGCTCCCTGTAAAAAATGGCTGGTTAGCATCCCATTTTCATGGTGAACGCGTATTCAGGGAAGACCTGGACAAATATATCCAGAAAATTTCCAGCGGTAAAAATACACTCTTGCCGGTTAAAAACAGAGTTAGAGGTCCCTCTTTTAAGAGGCCTGCTTCTCCAGTCCCTGGGGCATCGGCTGTGAAACAGTTCCGACGGCCTCCTCTGTCAATTCCCGGGGGTAAAAATCAGGGACAATCGCAGGGTAATGAGAAACCCTGGGTCAGGAGAGGTACAAAACCTTCCCCAAAGTTAAATTCATTGAAGGGTTGCCCCCACTCAGTCGGGTGGGGGGAAGACTCCAGTTGTTCGCAGAGACCTGGCGGGACACGATCAGAACAGATAGGTGCTCTCCGCAGTATGTTTGGGATACAGATTGGAGTTAAAAGACTCTCCTCCTTCCCATTTTTTGAGGTCAAACGTGCCAAGGGATCCCCGGAAGAGAGAGTCCCTCCTGTTGGCACTAGAACAACTATTGCTCCAAGGAGTAATTATGGAGGTTCCCCTGGAAGAATGGGGGTTCGGGTTTTACTCAAACCTCTTTACAGTCCCGAAGCAAACGGGGACGTGAGGCCCATATTAATTCTAAAAGGGCTAAACAAATTCCTGTATATCAGGACTTTCCGATGGAGTCGATCCGATCGGTGGCCACTGCCCTACAAGGGGAAGAATGGTTAGCCGCGATCGACATCAAAGATGCTTATTTGCACATTCCCATCTTTCCAGTCCACCAAAAATTTCTACGCTTTGCAGTAGAAGGGCGCCATTTTCAGTTCAGAGCCTTACCCTTCGGTCTGGCCACAGCACCACGAGTGTTTACAAAAATTCTGGCCCTTTATTGGCCAATCTAAGAACACAAGGTGTAATGATAATGGCATATCTAGATGACTTGTTGCTGATAGACCACTCAGTGAAAAAACTAGACGTGGTCGTTCACAAGACAATCAAGTATCTGGAATCTCACGGTTGGATTATCAACCGAGACAAGTCAGCCCTAAAAACCAGTCAAAAGTCTGGAATACTTGGGGCTAAGGTTGGATTCAGGCCAGAGAAAAATATTCTTGCCTCGAGGAAAGGTGTTGTCTTTGAAAGATTTGATCCACTTAGTGGGTACAAAAAGACAGCCGTCCATATGCCTGTGCATGAGGCTGCTGGGAAAAATGGTGGCATCATTCGAAGCAGTACCCTACGGTCAATTCCATTCAAGGAATTTGCAAAGGGCCATACTGTCAGCCTGGAACAAAAAAGTTCAGGCCCTAGACTTACAATGTCCTTGTCCCCTTCCGTTCGCAAGAGCCTCCGTTGGTGGTTGGTTCTCCAGAATCTGGAAAAAGGGAAATCCTTCAGTCCGATTTCTTGGAAGGTGGTCACTACAGATGCCAGCCTTATAGGCTGGGGAGCAGTACTGGAGCAATGGTCTCTCCAGGGCAGATGGTCGGATGCAGAAAAGGCCCTGCCCATCAATCTCTTAGAGATACGAGCAGCCCGGTATGCCCTAGTAGCATGGACATCCAAACTCCAAGGGTCCCCTGTCAGAATTCAATCAGACAATGCCACGGCAGTGGCATATATCAATCATCAGGGTGGCACCAGGAGTCGTGCAGCCCAGGGGGAAGTAAATTACATCCTGAAATGGGCAGAAAGATATGTCCCAGCTATATCTGCGGTATTCATTCCAGGAGTGGAGAATTGGAAGGCGGACTTTCTAAGTCGCCAGCAATTATGCCCAGGGGAATGGTCCCTTCACCCCGAGGTTTTCTGGACAATATGTCAGCGGTGGGGAACACCGGATGTAGATCTTCTAGCATCCAGATTCAACGCAAAGGTGGACAGGTTTGTCTCTCGGACAAGGGATCCCCTAACTTGCGGCTCGGATGCCCTAGTGTTCCCTTGGGATCAGTTCAAGCTGATATATGCATTCCCACCGCCACAATTGTTACCTCGATTACTCCGCAGAATCAGGGTAGAAAAGAAACCAGTGATTCTGGTGGCTCCAGCGTGGCCCCGAAGAGCGTGGTACGCGGAGATTGTAAAATGTCAGTGGGGAGTCCTTGGACTCTCCCACGTCGTCCGGACCTGCTTTCGCAAGGACCGATATACCACCCTTCCTTACCAGCCCTAGGTTTGACGGCCTGGCTATTGAAGCCCACATTCTGAAAAAGAGAGGGCTCTCTAATCCTGTGGTATCTACCATGATCAATGCCAGGAAGCCGGTATCCAGGCAGATCTACTATAGAATCTGGAAGGCGTACATCGCGTGGTGTGAGGCCAAGAAATGGCATCCACGTAAGTACGTAATAGGTAGGATTCTGGACTTCCTACAGTGGGCTGTAGATAGGAAGCTTGCCTTGAGTACTATCAAGGGTCAGATTTCGGCCTTGTCAATATTTTTTCAAAGGCCCTTGGCTTCGCATTCGCTAGTCAAAGCCTTTATACAAGGAGTGATGCGTATTAGTCCTCCGGTTAATATTCCCATATGTCCATGGGATCTAAACCTGGTTCTGTCGGTTCTACAGAAACAACCATTTGAACCATTACAGCATATTTCCTTGGTTCTTCTCACCAGGAAATTGATTTGTCTAGTAGCCATTTGTTCGGCTAAAAGAGTGTCGAAATTAGCAGCTATGTCCTGTAAGGAGCCATATCTGGTTATCCATAAGGACAGAGTAGTGTTACGTCCTCATCCAGCCTTTCTTCCTAAGGTGGTATCGAGGTTTCATTTGAACCAAGATGTGGTTCTTCCTTCTTTTTTCCCCAAACCTAGTTCGGTAGAGGAAAAGTTATTACATTCTTTGGATGTAGTAAGAGCAGTTAAAGCTTATCTAAAAGCCACTGCTCAGATTCGCAGAACGGATACTTTGTTTATTCTGCCAGAAGGCCCCAGAAAGGGTCAGGCAGCGTCAAAATCTACTTTAGCCAAGTGGATTCGACAGGTCATAATGCAAGCATATGGCTTGAGAAGGAGACCGCCTCCGTTCAAAGTTAGAGCGCACTCCACGAGAGCAGTTGGAACTTCATGGGCAGTGCATCACCAGGCCTCCCTGGCTCAAATCTGTAAGGCCGCAACATGGTCTTCAGTACACACGTTTACTAGGTTCTACCAGGTGGACGTTAGAAGTCAGGAGGATGTCGCCTTTGGGCGCAGTGTGTTGCAGGCCGCAAAAGATCCTCATGTCTGATAGCGCTCAGCTTATGTATAGTGTATCCCCCCCCCTCATTGGGCATTGCTTTAGGACATCCCATTAGTAATGACTATGTCGCTCTGTGTCCCGTGATGTACGAGAAAGAAAATAGGATTTTTATAACAGCTTACCTGTAAAATCCTTTTCTTGGAGTACATCACGGGACACAGAGCTCCCACCCCTCTTTGGGGACACTTATTGCTTTGCTACAAAACTGAGGTGCTCCCGGATGGGAGGGGCTTATATAGGGGAGGGTACTTCCGGTTTTGGGAGTTGCCAGTGCCAGCACCTGAAGGTATCTATATAACCCATTAGTAATGACTATGTCACTCTGTGTCCCGTGATGTACTCCAAGAAAAGGATTTTACAGGTAAGCTGTTATAAAAATCCTATTTTTGCATATCCATCATATTTGGTGAGATGATTAGGGTTTTTATCCCATGTGAATAAGCGATTTGGAGGAGCAAAGTGATTACCAGCACCACGCCAGCCCTCTCAATAATCTCCAGAGGGGAACACTGCTGATTTGACTCAGATGTGAGGTGAGCAGCCTGTGATACTGGTGAAGGAAAGCACAAGCATTTTGGATTTTTGCACGTTGATGTATTTATTTTTTTAATTCACTTCAATCAGTCACAGATACTATATATGAACTTTCAGCAATATATGTTTATTGATTACAATTTTTAGACTTGTATCATTATTGATGTTTTTTAGGTGAAGTGAGAACACTTGTTAGTGATAGCAGCTATCATTATTCAAAATTTGTTTACACCACTTTATTTCACAAGATTGCGCAGATTGATATTCACTTTATAGATTTTCTTCTGGTTTGTTTGGCATGTTCACTTTACAGCTTTCGGGGATCTGTGTTTCTGGTGATGGGCTCTCATGAAAATAAACACCATGACTTATTGTCACTTTGTCTGTCTTTGGATGTAGGATTCTGTAACCCTTAGTTTGCTTGCTGTAGGCTACTAGAATGCCCTCTATGGTTCTATACTGGAATATAGGCATATGCTTTACATCCAAACACTTCCTGATGTGCCCTAAGCTTTGATACATGCCACATTTCAAATGGAATACTTGAGGGTAGTCGGTTCTGTAGGTAGGTTGCAGTCATGACTGCTTCTCCCCGATACTTGTAAGGTAGGTTGGCATCTGACAACATGCACCTGGCCATTTCTATAAGAGTGAGTTTTTTCCTTTCTGCTATACCGTTTTGTTCAGAAGTGTATAGTGTGGTTCTCTGGTATACTATTCCTTGTCTCTTCAGGGATGAGGCCACTTTATTGCTTATGTATTCTCCCCTATTGTCGGTGTGTATTATTCTTGGGTTCCGTTGTAATTTGTTGCTATACATTGCAACAAACTCTTGAAGTTTTTCTGATGTTTCATCAGATAAGTAGTTGTGTACCTGGAAAAATCATCAATGAAAGTCAGTAGATATCAGTGTCAGTAGATATCTGTTCCCGCCTGACATAGGTGTTTTCATTGGACCACATAGGTCACTGTGTATGAGCTTCAGGGGGTGGGTCATTTTTCTTTGAGATGCCTGTGGAAGGGGAGCATGTGTGGCTTTTGCTTCATTACAGCACTTGCATTTCATGAGCACTTTGCAAGGCTCTATTGTCAAATCTTCTGATAAGCCTCTCTTTATAATGACCTATATAGCTTCTGGACTTCTGTGCCCCATCCGCCTGTGCCATAAGTGAATACATTTGTTGTGTAGGTCATTAGAGACTTTATTGGCTTGCTGGTCTGTGGTGATAAGCCTGTATAGGTGATCATCCAGCTTTCCTTTTGCGAGGAATTGCTTATTGTGAATTGTGCATTCACCACGCTGAAACTTAAAGTGGTTGTATACACTCATATACTACTTGCACCTACAGGTAAGCCTACATTAAGGCTTACCTGTAGGTGCTTGCAATATCTCCTTAACCTACATGGTTATATTTGCAGAAAATCAGGCACCGATGTCTACGGCGCATGCGCGCCGTAGACACCGGTGCTGAGCTTCCCGGAAAGTGCCCGAATCCGCGCATGCGCGGGATAGTGCCGGTTCCACGCGCATGTGCATGTGACGTTATGGCCGCTCCAGCCAGTCACAGTGCCGGAGCGGCAATACCCGGAAGTCACTCCGGGTATCATGGCGGCGGCGGAGGAGAGGAACGAGGGTCGGTGCGGGTTCTTCGATCTAAGGTAAGTAATTGATAATGAGCTAGTATGCTAGTCATACTAGCTCATTATGCCTTTGCCTTGCAGTTTGTTTGTTTTTTTGGGGTATACAACCGCTTTAACTATGAGACTGTTGTTTGCAAGACTTTTAACTGATAGAAGACTTCCTTCTAGTTCTGGAACATACAGCGCTTTCTTTACAAGGATACTCTGCTTGCCTTGTGGTGTAATGCAGTTCAGGAAGCCCTGGCCTTTACCTTCTGAACTGATGTTTTTCCCACTTGCTAGGAAAAATTTGTCTTTTGCACTGTAATCAATGTTTGTGAAGAAGGTCTCATCGCTAGTCATGTGGCTTGTTGCTCTGTGTCACTTTAAAGGTGCCACTCCATGATGTGTCTTCAGTTTTCTTTGTGGTTGCTTTAACTCTTTCTTTTGTGGATAGCTGTAGCTTTCGCTGCTTGGCTTTCCAGATAGAACAGTCCTTTTTTAAGTGACCGGTCCTTTTACAGTGAAAACAGGCTCTGCTTTCTTTGTTGTGCTTTGTGTCTTTGTACATCTTAAGCGTTTTGTCATCATTATGGGTCTTTTCTTTCCTTTTGTCATATTCATCAATAAATTTCCCTTTGACATATACTAGCATCAGCTCCTGCTCGGGTCTGGTTTCTAAAGTGTTAATAAGAGCAGTATATGTCTCTGGAAGGCTGCAGAGGAACAGGACAACAATATGGTTATCTTTGATGTCCTCTCCGATGGTCCGTAGCTGCTCTATGATCACTAGCATAGCTTTTACATGGTTACACATTTGCTGGCCTTCTCCTAGTCTGATCTTATACAGCTTTCGTAGCAAAAACAGCTTGCAGTTGAGGCAGTTTTTGTAATTAAGTGCACATACCTTTGGCCTTTTTCTCTGTTCTTATGTGGATAAGCTGGTCATCTTCCACTAGCAAGCTTATAGTCTCATTTGCCTGCCTATCCTTCCTATCCCAGTCCTCCATCTTTCTGTCTGTGGGTCTGTCTGTATTCAGCACTTGCCACAAGTCATCCTTGCCTAGAATAATTTCTATGGAGAAATAGAAAAATCATCTGACATCTATAGGTCAATAGGCACCACGTCCCTGATATTTAGAAAATACAGATAAGAAAGAAGTGGGACTTTGAAGGTGCATTCAAACACATGATTGATAAAAAATATAATTTTATTTAATAGAAAAATTCCATGCTAGAATAATTTCTAGTTTAAACTTCCACAGCTGGTAATTGGCATTGTTCAGCTTTGCCATTGTAAACTTCACATTTGAACAGCTTGCCATCTTTCAGCTGCTTGCATACAATACTCAGAGACTTGCAGAATGATTTTTACAGTGCCTGGGTGCTGATGGGTGCTGCTGGGTTTGCTGGCTGTGCCTGGGCCCATAACCTATTAGCAGGTTATTGAATCATGCACTTGAAGCTTGTTGTATGCAGAGTATACCTTTACTTTCATGAAAGATTTCAAAGCATGTCTGTATCATGGAACAGGAAACAGGAGGATACAACTACACACACTTAGGAATGAAGGTACTTCCTCTAATTACATTAAACAAAAACATAAATATCTGCCCAGATTGGCAAGAGGAGAGTTGCTGGGCTGTTTTGGCCTCACAGAATCAAATCATGGCAGTGCCCCAGCTGGAATGGGGAGCAGAGCACAATGCAACCCAAATAGCAAAACCTATATTTCTTTTTCGTACATCACGGGACACAGAGCGACATAGTCATTACTAATGGGTTATATAGATACCGTCAGGTGCTGGCACTGGCAACTTCCAAAACCGGAAGTACCCTCCCCTATATAAGCCCCTCCCATCCGGGAGCACCTCAGTTTTTTGCCAGTGTCTAAGGTGTTGGCCAAGAAGAAACATGTGTTTTTCACTGAGCTTGCGTACAGGTTCTTTTGGGCCTCAGTAAGCTATTCCGGATCCGACCAAAAAAGCTTCATAGCTAAACGGTCGGTACCCGGGCCTTGCAGAGAAGAGCAAGGTTTTGCCTGTAATGCTTCTCTTAGGAGAGCTGGACCCTGGGATCCAGAGCTCTGGTCATACCCACGACCAAGATGTTTTCTGTGCAGGGTGCTATACAGGTCCAGGGGAGTGGAATCCTTGGGAACCCGGTCCCTGAAGGTTTGATTACAATGCCTGCCGTGATAGGTGAAGTTTGGGCTTTTGTGGACCAAACAAAGTCCTGCGGCGGGGAACAGGTAAGTGGGGGCCCCCAGGAACTTGGTTCTATTGGGGGACCCCCAAGCCTAATTTGTCTTTCTGTCTGTTACCTAATGGTATTCCCGCAAAATTCTGTGCATGCCTGTAACTACTAAAAAAAAAATGTAATAATTTTTAATGGTGGTCAAGAAAAAAAAAAAAAAATGTTTTTATATATATTTAATATATTAGACTGCGGTACCTGTGTTTGTCCACTAGAGGCCGCTGTGGAATGTTTTCTTGTCATGTGGACTAGCTTCTTCTCAGCAGAGCAAAGTCCAGGCAGATGGTGAGTTCTCTTATAGGAAACTGCTTTCTCTGCCATGTTGCAGTATTTGTCCATCCCCCGGCCTGCGGCAAAGAGGGGCCCTGGCTCCTGTCCCTTGTTACCATATTTGAAATTAGCGCCGAAGGCGCACGTGCCCGCGCGCACGCGCCTCTATATATAGAGGTGAGCCGGGAAAGGGGGCGGAGCCTGGGGATGACGCTCTGTGCGCGCCGCAGCGCTTCTGCGCATGTGCGGGCGTCCCAGCAGTTTTAAAAAAAACACAATATTGTAGTGAGCTGGCTATGAAGTACAGAGACAGAGCTGGCAAAATTTAAAGGCATACAGCAAGCGGTTGATACAGGCATCCCCTAGAAAGGCACATTAGTAGACACCAACTGTGATATAGCAGCAATTGTGCTAGACTATTCTCAGTAAAAGTGGTGTATTACGGCTGGAATACCTCAGCTTTAGGCTTAGGAATATGCCGTCCAGAAGCTCCGGAACTGAATCTTCCAGGAAGCGAAGGGGGTCTCATCGGGCTCTGAGGATCTTGGGCATACTTCTGCTGCACCAGTCTCCCCTGAAGTTCAGAGGTAAGTGACCGTAGAGACCCCGCAGGGTACTTGGTACTGTGGCTGTCCTCAGTTCACCTGCTCCTGTGTATGTAACAGAGGAGGTTTTTTCCTCAGCTCTGGGAGGATTAGAGAGAGATTGTCAACATTTATCGCTGCCTCCCTGTCAGGGAAAGCACGCCCGATCTCCGTCTCCTCCTTCAGAGTGCCTGTTAGCAGAGCAACAGTCCCATACAGGGATCGACCTGCCTGAAGGGGATCAGGATGAGGTTGATTCTGTTATAGAGGAATCAACAGTGGGGGAACCTTTTCTCAGCATCTCAAGCTGAAAGATTATGGGTTCAGTCTCTGACTAACATGGTCCGATCAGCATTTAAAAATGCACCTTGCGGAACCATCAACCACTACTGTATCCTCGTTGGGGTCGCTAGAAGCCCCCAGACTGTCTGTTCTTTTCCACTTCACCCTTTACTGAAAGGGCTCATTTACCAGGATTGGGAATGTCCTGAGAAAATATTTATTCCCCCAAGAGATTTCCGGTGGTCTATCCCATGGAGGATAAGTTCATCAAAAAAAAAAAATGGAAGGTCCCTACAGTGGACGCAGCCATCTCTTGTATGTATAAATCACTGACATGTCCAGTGGATAATGTCCAAATGTTCAAGAACCCAATAAATAAAAGATTGGAGTCCTTATGAAAATCTGCTTGGTGATACAACCAGCAGTAGCAGCTATTGGGGTCTGCTAAGCAGTGAAGGATCAGTTGAAACAGGTCTTGAGGGACTTGACAGATCAGCAGGCTTTGCCCTAGCTGATCTACCTAGAGCCTTAGGCTTTGCGGTTGACGCCATAGAGGATTCAGTCCATCAGGCCTCCCGCCTTACGCTGTCTATAGTACATACGCGTAGGCTCCTATGGCTCAAAAACTGGTCTGCTGAAGCTCCCTGTAAAGAATGGCTGGTTAGCGTCCCATTTCATGGTGAACGCTTATTCAGGGAAAACCTGGACAAATATATCCAGAAAATTTCCAGCGGTAAAAATACGCTCTTGCCGGTTAAAAGCAGAGTTAGAGGTCCCTCTTTAAGAGGCCTGCTTCTCCAGTCCCTGGGGCATCGGCTGTGTAACAGTTCCGACGGCCTCCTCGGTCAAATCCCGGGGGTAAAAAACAGGGACAGTAGCAGGGTAATGAGAAACCCTGGGTCAGGGGAGGTACAAAACCTCCCCCAAAGTTAAATTCATTGAAGCCCCCACTCAGTCGGGTGGGGGGAGGACTCCAGTTGTTCGCAAGAGACCTGGCGGGACACGATCAAGACAGATAGGTGCTCTCCGCAGTAGGTTTGGGATACAGTTTGGAGTTAAAAGACTCTCCTCCTTCCCATTTTTGAGGTCAAACGTGCCAAGGGATCCCCGGAAGAGAGAGTCCCTCCTGTTGGCACTAGAACAACTATTGCTCCAAGGAGTAATTATGGAGGTTCCCCTGGAAGAATGAGGGTTCGGGTTTTACTCAAACCTCTTTACAGTCCCGAAGCAAACGCGGACGGGAGGCCCATATTAATTCTAAAAGGGCCATACAAATTCCTGTATATCAGGTCTTTCCGATGGAGTCGATCCGATCGGTGGCCACTGCCCTACAAGGGGAGGATTGGTTAGCCACGATCGACATCAAAGATGCTTATTTGCACATTCCCATCTTTCCAGTCCACCAAAAATTTCTACGCTTTGCAGTAGAAGGGCGCCATTTTCAGTTCAGAGCCTTACCCTTCGGTTTGGCCACAGCACCACGAGTGTTTACAAAAATTCTGGCCCTTTATTGGCCAATCTAAGAACACAAGGTGTAATGATAATGGCATATCTGGATGACTTGTTGCTGATAGACCACTCAGTGAAAAAACTAGACGTGGTCGTTCACAAGACAATCAGGTATCTGGAATCTCACGGTTGGATTATCAACCGAGACAAGTCAGCCCTAAAAATTCAAAAGTCTGGAATACTTGGGGCTAAGGTTGGATTCAGGCCAGAGAAAAATATTCTTGCCTCGAGGAAAGGTGTTGTCTTTGAAAGATTTGATCCACTTAGTGGGTACAAAAAAGACAGCCGTCCATACGCCTGTATATGAGGCTGCTGGGAAAAATGGTGGCATCATTCGAAGCAGTACCCTACGGTCAATTCCATTCAAGGAATTTGCAAGGGGCCATACTGTCAGCCTGGAACAAAAAAATTCAGGCCTAGACTTACAATGTCCTTGTCCCCTTCCGTTCGCAAGAGCCTCCGTTGGTGGTTGGTTTCCCAGAATCTGGAAAAAAGGAAATCCTTCAGTCCGATTTCTTGGGAGGTGGTCACTACAGATGCCAGCCTTATAGGCTGGGGAGCAGTACTGGAGCAATAGTCTCTCCAGGGCAGATGGTCGGATGCAGAAAAGGCCCTGCCCATCAATCTCTTAGAGATACGAGCAGCCCGGTATGCCCTAGTAGCATGGACATCCAAACTCCAAGGGTCCCCTGTCAGACAATGCCACAGCAGTGGCATATATCAATCATCAGGGGGGCACCAGGAGTCGTGCAGCCCAGAGGGAAGTAAATTACATCCTGAAATGGGCAGAAAAAATATGTCCCAGCCATATCTGCGGTATTCATTCCAGGAGTGGAGAAGTGGAAGGCGGACTTTCTAAGTCGCCAGCAATTAGGCCCAGAGGAAGGGTCCCTTCACCCCGAGGTTTTCTGGACAATATGTCAGCGGTGGGGAACATCGGATGTAGATCTTCTAGCATCCAGATTCAACGCAAAGGGGGACAGGTTTGTCTCTCGGACAAGGGATCCCCTAGCTTGCGGCTCGGATGCCCTAGTGTTCCCTTGGGATCAGTTCAAGCTGATATATGCATTCACACCGCCACAATGGTTACCTCGATTACTCCGCAGAATCAGGGTAGAAAAGAAACCAATGATTCTGGTGGCTCCAGCGTGGCCCCGAAGAGCGTGGTACGTGGAGATTGTAAAATGTCAGTGGGGAGTCCTTGGACTCTCCCACATCGTCCGGACCTGCTTTCGCAAGGACCGATATACCACCCTTCCTTACCAGCCCTAGGTTTGACGGCCTGGCTATTGAAGCCCACATTCTAAAAAAGAGAGGGCTCTCTAATTCTGTGGTATCTACCATGATCAATGCCAGGAAGCCGGTATCCAGGCAGATCTACTATAGAATCTGGAAGGCGTACATCGCCTGGTGTGAAGCCAAGAAATGGCATCCACGTAAGTACGTAATAGGTAGGAGTCTGGACTCCCTACAATGGGCTGTAGATAGGAAGCTTGCCTTGAGTACTATCAAGGGTCAGACTTCGGCCTTGTCAATATTTTTTCAAAGGCCCTTGGCTTCGCATTCACTAGTCAAAGCCTTTATACAAGGAGTGATGCGTATTAGTCCTCCGGTTAATATTCCCATATGTCCATGGGATCTAAACTTGGTTCTGTCGGTTCTACAGAAACAACCATTTGAACCATTACAGCATATTTCCTTGGTGCTTCTCACCAGGAAATTGATTTTTCTAGTAGCCATTTGTTCGGCTAAAAGAGTATCGGAATTAGCAGCTATGTCCTGTAAGGAGCCATATCTGGTTATCCATAAGGACAGAGTAGTGTTACGTCCTCATCCAGCCTTTCTTCCTAAGGTGGTATCGAGGTTTCATTTGAACCAAGATGTGGTTCTTCCTTCTTTTTTCCCCAAACCTACTTCGGTAGAGGAAAAGTTATTGCATTCTTTGGATGTAGTAAGAGCAGTTAAAGCTTATCTAAAAGCCACTGCTCAGATTCGCAGAACGGATACTTTGTTTATTCTGCCGGAAGGCCCCAGAAGGGGTCAGGCAGCGTCAAAATCTACTTTAGCCAAGTGGATTCGACAGGTCATTATGCAAGCTTATGGCTTGAGAAGGAGACCGCCTCCGTTCAAAGTTAGAGCGCACTCCACGAGAGCAGTTGGAACTTCATGGGCAGTGCATCACCAGGCCTCCCTGGCTCAAATCTGTAAGGCCGCAACGTGGTCTTCAGTTCACACGTTTACTAGGTTCTACCAGGTGGACGTTAGAAGTCAGGAGGATGTCGCCTTTGGGCGCAGTGTGTTGCAGGCCGCAAAAGATCCTCATGTCTGATAGCGCTCAGCTTATATATGGTGTATCCCCCCCCTCATTTGGCATTGCTTTAGGACATCCCATTAGTAATGACTATGTCGCTCTGTGTCCCGTGATGTACGAAAAAGAAAATAGGATTTTTATAACAGCTTACCTGTAAAATCCTTTTCTTGGAGTACATCACGGGACACAGAGCTCCCACCCCTCTTTGGGGACACTTATTGCTTTGCTACAAAACTGAGGTGCTCCCGGATGGGAGGGGCTTATATAGGGGAGGGTACTTCCGGTTTTGGAAGTTGCCAGTGCCAGCACCTGACGGTATCTATATAACCCATTAGTAATGACTATGTCGCTCTGTGTCCCGTGATGTACTCCAAGAAAAGGATTTTACAGGTAAGCTGTTATAAAAATCCTATTATTTTACAGATCCGAAAACCTGGATCACTAATTTCCCCATTGCAGACCTGTGTGTTATGTGGGCAGTGTGTGAAGATGTCAAAGTTCATGGCTTCCTAATAGAGAGAGGAAAAAAGGGTCTGTCTATCCAAAACATTGAGGGGAAGTTTGTCTGAGAGCTTCCACCATTGGTAGGATTCTGATGGATGATGTAGAAATACTGGAGGAAAATCTTCTGCCCAATGTGTCTTGTATGGGGGCCATTTAGTTGTCTTAATAACGCCCAATATGGAATAACTTGGGGTGCTCTGGGTGCTGCAGAGTTCTGCTTCCATTCAGCTACACAGTAGAATTCAGTTTGATGTACCACTTGCCAGGAATCAGCTTTTTTAGAAGAAGCTGGCAGATATGCTAACAGAGATCACCATCGGTCTGCAGGCCTACTTACAGCAGGGGAGACAGAAAGAAGTGGACAAAGATGCTCCAGAAATTATCTCACTATTGAAGAGGAACTCATGTGGATTTGGATATCACTTGGCCTTTGATATCGCTCGTTAGGCTCAGGATATGCTTGGCGGGAATGGAATTTGTGAGGAGTACCACATAATCAGAGGTGTTATGAACCTCGAGGCTGTGAACACATATGAAGGTACACATGATGCCCATGCCTTGATCCTGGGATGAGCTATAACCAGATTACAGGTTTTAACTTAACAAAATAAGAAATCCTAAGCAATCAGTCTGATGTTTTCAGACAGTTAATAGATGTATTACTAGAGTGCCAGCCAGAGTCCTGGTCATTAGTTACAGACATTCAAAGTACAGAAGGATTTCCAATGGACTTTGCCATGTTACACATTTGAAAATGCAGTTTATATCCCAACATTTCATTAGTGACATACAGACACAATTAATATTATTTGCTTTTTGTTGATTCTGGTCGTCACTCAACTACAGTAGATAATAAAATTCTCTATAAATACAATCACATTTTTATGTATCTTCTCTTCCCTCCCTAAATCTTTCCACTTTCTCATCATCATCATCATCATCATTCTCCTTCTTGTCCTTCTTTCTTCATCCTTTCTTGTCTTCATCCTTCCTCTTCTTCTTCCCTCTCTTTCCCCTCTTTCTTCCTTCTACTTCCTCCCCTTTTACTCTCTCCCTCTGCCTTCTCCTTCCCTTCTCTTTTTTCTTTAGGGCACTGTGGTGCCATTCATAATGAATGGTACTACAATGCAACAATGTAAATGGGTTTTTACTAAGAAACTCTCAATATTTTACTGTATTACAAGACTTAAAAATCAAATTTTCTGGCATCTTTTGACTACACCTTGCCATAACTCCGACAATAAGAACCTTAGTTGTTTTTCTCATTTCTCTACTTACCAGTATTATTATATATATATATATATATATATATATATATATATATATGTAGCGGGTATATACTTTCCCGGGTGTAAATTTGAACTTGACAGAGACATTGGTGATGTGGAATTCCCTGCAGCCCAGTGGGTGGCGCTGTCGCCCTGGGCTGGGGTTGAATCATTGCTGTGTGTTGTGCTTCCTTTTTGTCCTCCCTCGGCAGTGGTATGGTGGGGCGGGGAACCCACCATGCTTGCTGGGAGAAGGTATAAAAGGGGCCGGCCATCTTTGTCAAAGGGGGAGTCCCAAGCACCTTCAGCTTGTGGACAGTGGTTTGTGTCGGTCCTCTGGGTGGCCTAGGCCTAGAGGACAATCGGAGGTCGTGTTCCATCCCAGGCACCTTTGGCCTGGGGTGAGGTACTTGGATGGAGGTCCGGAGCTCAGTGCCCAACACTGAGTTCCGTGAGGGAAGGAGATCCTAGGGAACCCCGGGAGTGGGTACCTGAATCCGGAAGGCGCAATGGACCGGGGGGAGCTCCTCACTTGAAGACCCGGTGCAGCATATTGCCGGTGACAGGTGAGCCTCTCGTCGGAGACCGCCTGGAAGGAAATTCCCCCTCATGCGGAGACCGTAACCCACTTTCAGGAAGGAAAGTGGAGAGCTACATTGTGTCTGGGCCTATTCGCATCCACACCCCCCTTTTCTGTTCTGTTTCTACCAAGGGAGTTCAACTGTTTGTGTTCATTCGAGAAGAATAAAGGAGTGTTGAACTTTTATGGTGTGGGGCTCATTTCCTAACAGACATTGTTCAAGGTGACTCTTGGAGGGAGGATCCAGGTGCACAGCACTGACCCGAAGGTAATACAAGAACGTTGCTTATACCGCACTGACACATGTGGTGGAAGCCAGGCGTGGTATCCCCACTCTCTCCCCTCTAAAATACCCCTAGACAAGAGAAAGACGAGATGAGAGAAAGAGGGGAGTGAGGAGGGTGCTACATATATATATATATATATATATATATATATATATATATATATATATATATATATATTATATAATTATTGTGCATAAATAATCACAATTTCAAAGGCATAAAATGAAGACTAAGGATGTGCAAAATTGAAAGTTTTCATTTACCTGTAATCTCATAAAAATCATGCAAAGAGGAAGGCAAAAATCTAGGTGGTTTTGGGTGGTTTTAGGGTATAATGAGCTTAAAATGACTCTTGAGGGTCATAAAAGATCCAACCACCCTTGACCTGTTCTTGTTCCAAAAACAGCCCCTTATTAGCCTAATTTTTTGTTTACTTGACAGAAGGGAAAAAAGGAAAATGTACTCATATAGATTAAATATGCATAAAGAACACTGAAGGATCCATTTATAAAGCAGTGGTGTAGCCTTAACGTAGCCATAGTGCTGTTTTAAAAAAAAAAGGCATACGTATAAAGCACAGTGATGTGCTTTACAGAGCTGCTTGGCAATCCACTGGCTTTTGGGAATTCTTTGACAAACAATATACACAAGAGTCAATCCACTAAGAGGGGTTTAACTACTTTTTATATCATGATCGTTTTCTACCTAAAATGTTGAAAACATAAACCTAAATATTACAAAGGTGTGTAAACCTTATATTTGCGCATGAAATGCAAATCTTAATGTTGAAGCCTTGTTATCTCATAATTAAGTCACATGTCTAAAAGTAAATTATCCTAATGGCAAAGCTTTGTGAATTAGGACAATGTGGTGTTTTATCACTGATTCAAACAGTTCCTTTTCTTGCTTTTCTCAATGGAAAGGTACTGAAATTTACCGTTATTATTGGTCTAATGCTCATGTTATTTTTAGATGCAATAACCTGTGTTGTAATGTTCTGTGAATTGATTTTGAATTGATTTTATCATACCAGCCATTAAAATAAAGCTGGCAGTGGCTTACTAGAATTAGTATTGTTAAAAACACCACTTATTACAGAGCAGGGTAAATAAAGTGTTATGCACCTTTGTGAATTGAGCCTTTTAGTGATGCGATTTACGTAAGGTGTGATAGCAAAAAGAAAAACACCTTTGTGAATTGAGGCTTCTGACTTGTGAAAAAATAAATTGCCCAGAGTTTAGTTTGTGCTAAGTTTATACGCATCCATGTGACTGCCTGCTCCTTCAATTCACAAAAGCTATGATGTTTGTCCCACTTTTAGCCCAGCATGTCTGTGACATATGCTTTATATTTTGCCTTCCTTGTGTTATTTTATAGTGGTAAAATAACACAACCATTACTATTTTCAAATGTGCACAATGCATAATGGGCCAATTGGCATAAAACCTTTTTTCATATCTTATCCCACTGTTTCTGACCTTGTAGTGGGCAATTGAATATATATATATATATGGGAGACATATGTCAGATGGCTGATAGGTTTCCTAGGCAACAGGAAGAAGATTCCAGGAAAATACTTGAAACTTTACCATGGATGACAGGGAGATGAGAAGAAGACATGCCAAAAAATATCACCAGGCTTGGCAAAAGTTGGTGCTTCTGAGTTGGAAAAGCTAATATTCATTCAGTTCTTTGTATGCATAAACTACTGATGCAAAATACATATACTATCTCAGTGTCTGCAAAATTTAACAAGTGCAGGTTCTTAGTTCATATTCACACTACTGTAGCACATAAACATGTGCAAAATTGTGCTATTTTGCACAAAATGCACAACAAAAACATAAGAATGCCCATTCATTGTTAGTGGCACCTTAAATGTGGCAAGAAAAAAATCTTGTATTCAAGCACCTGAACACAGAAAAAACAAGCAGATAAAAAAATGTTTGAAGCTCAAAAAGGTGCAACTTCTTTTCTCTGCTTGCTGTGTGTACGACAGCCCATTGAAATTAATGGGCTACCCTACATGTGAAGAGTGGTAAGGCATATACAATAAATTGGAAAGGGGGGAAATATACTGCGCTAACTAAAAAGAAAAAAAGAAAAAAAGAGAAGACAGCAGCAACTGTACTTATGTGATAACATAAAAATATCAAAAGAAACAATAAACAGCTGCACTAAAACATTAGGAGACTAGTAGCAAAACCAGTCATAAAAAGTGCATGTGAATACATATATCATGTGCCCAACAGTGAAGGCATGTGAACCAAATAGCAACCAAACTAATGGTAAATGATTCTAATGAGAATAAAAACTGACAATTTTTTGCCCAGATAGATTCATCATTCTGATTTCTATATAGATGTTTATTTTTATTATTGATATTTTGTGAGCCGCCGCCAAGGGTTCAAATCGAGGCTTGGTTTTACATTGTATTGTAAGCGCGAGTCAGATGATCATATCAAGGCTTGGTTTCACATTGAGCCGGGTTTGGATTATCATATCGAGGCTTGGCTTACATTTTATATTATATAGCGTGATGCGTAGGTGCGTCACCTGATTCCCCATTGACAACGTGTTTTGACACGAAACGTGCATCGGGAGGTGAACGCGCTGACGTCATCACCAAGGGACAGGTGACGGCAGACCGGCCGGTTGTTCTGCGATATTTTAAACGTCTTTCTTGTAAGTGTTTCTGCTTATTTTAAAAATATATCTTTTAATGGTAATACACTATCAAGCATTTTTTACTTTTGGGACCATCCATGGGTTGATGTCATCTCCTGCCTGTACCCAGGGCCGTTTGAAGGAATTTGGGGGCCCCAAGCAAAATGGACATGGAGGCCCCCCCAACCCCCCCCCCCCCGCGCACTCACGCAAAGCCTACAGGAACCACAGAATAGCAATACAGTTTAAGCTCACCCACACTTTATATAAATAAAAAAGGTTTACAGTGCAAATACTGCTGTTGCAAATAATCCAACATACTTAAAACACATACACACTCACATTAACATTAAGATGCTGCTTAGGACTGTTTATGGACAGTGGGATGGACAGGGGGACCGTGGGATGGACAGGGGGACTCCGCACTGTAATATCCACATCATCTCCCCCACTGTAATGTCCACATCATCTCCCCCTGTAATGTCCACATCTCCCCCACTGTAATATCCAGATCTCCCCCCCTGTACTATCCACATCTCCCCCTGTAATGTCCACTGTTAAAATAATAAAAGTATTCAAAAATAATTATGGAGCGATAAAGTCTCTAATAGTTCCACAAATAAAATAGTAAATACGTTTTCTTGAAAAGTAGTAAAGAATCTGTCAGTCTTTCTATGGCTCCACAAGCATGTACTTGTACATGATTTCTGTTCTGTCCAGTAATCCAGGCCAGGATTAGGATCCCTGAATATTCGTGCGCTTTTCTCCTGTAAACAACTTCCTGGTCACAGCAGCCTGCTTCTCCATCCCAATCCCCACTATTGGAGAAAAGGCCAGTATCAGGGTTTTTTTTTTTTTATTATTTAAATAAAAAAATAAAAAAAACCCCGATACTGGACATTTCTCCAATAGTGGGGATTGGGATGGAGAAGCAGGCTGCTGTGACCAGGAAGTTGTTTGCAGCCGCGCACTAATATTCAGGGATCCTGATCCTGGCCTGGCTGAATTACTGGACAGAAGAACAGAATAATCATGTACAACAGTACAAGTACATGCTTGTGGAGCCAAAGAAAGACAGATTCTTTACTACTTTTCAAGAAAACGTATTTACTTTTTTATTTGTGGAACTATTAGAGACTTTATCACTCCATTAAAAAGTCATTCACTGACTTACCTTTTCCAGAGGCACTGTCTGGCGGGCAAAAGTTGATCCGACCGCAATGGGAGTTGTATCACGCCTGCGCTGCCCTCCTGAGTGACTGTGACTGACACTGACTCCTCCCCCCAGGAGCAGGAAGCATCAGCACGTAGCCGCCGTTGTGGACTACAACTCCCATAAGCAATAGCGGCGGCCTGTCACCGCCGGGTGTACCAAGATGGCCGCCGCTCCGGAGCTAGGCCGAAGCCGCGGCCTTTCCTAAGGCTGCAATCCGTGGATCGGCTCCGGGCGAAAATCGAGGACAGTGACAGGCAGCAGGCTGGGGCCCTAGGCCAGCTCGGGGCCCCAAGCAATTGCTTGTTTTGCCTGTCCTGTTCCGACGGCCCTGCCTGTACCGCATTGGATTCGGTTTTATTTCCAACGGAGAAATCAGACTACTGATGGGCCTGTTATTCCCTTACCTCTGGGAAGTGGTGTATTCAAATGGTGGTGTTGCATGAACAATTTGAGCAAATCCTCAATTTCTTCTATCCCTTCCACGGTTTATCTCCATCTTGGATTCCTTCAGCAGTTTTTGGGACTTTACTTATAGTTTTTATTCTCATTAGAATCATTTACCATTAGTTTGGTTGCTATTTGGTTCACATGCCTTCACTGTTGGGCACATGATATATGAATATACAATAAATTACCAAAAGTATTGGGACACCTGCCTTTACACGCACATGAATTTTAATGGCATCCCAGTCTTGGACCATAGGGTTCAATATTGACTTGGCCCACCCTTTGCAGTTATAACAGCTTCAACTCTTCTGGGAAGGCTGTCCACAAGGTTTAGGAGTGTCTATGGGAATGTTTGACCATTCTTCCAGAAGCGCTTTTGTGAGGTCAGGCACTGATGTAGACAAGAAGGCCTGGCTCGCAGTCTTTGCTAATATATCCCGAAGGTGTTCTATGGGATTGAGGTCAGGACTCTATGCAGGCCAGTCAAGTTCCTCCACCTCAAACTCGCTCATCCATGTCTTTATGGACCTGCGCAGTCAATTTGAACACGAAGGGGCCATCCCCAAACTTACTCATCCATGTCTTTTATGAACCTTGCTTTGTGCACTGGTCCAAATCATTTGATGAAGGGGGTGTTATGGAGTGGGGTTGTTTTTCAGGGGTTAGGCTTGGCCCCTTAGTTCCAGTGAAGGGAACTCTTAAGGCATCAGCATACCAAGGCATTTTGGACAATTTCATGCTCCCAACTTTGTGGTAACAGTTTGGGGATGGCCCCTTTGTGTTCAAACATGACTGTGCAGGTCCATAAAGACATGGATGAGCGAGTTTGGGATGAAGGAACTTGACTGACTTGCACAGAGTCCTGACCTCAACGTGACAGAACACCTTTGTAATGAATTAGAGCAGAGACTGCGAGTCAGGCTTTCTCATCCACATCAGTGCCTGACCTCACAAATGCACTTCTGGAAGAATGGTCAAACATTCCCATAGACACATTCCTAAACCTTGTGTACAGCCTTCACAGAAGAGTTGAAGCTGTTATAGCTGCAAAGGGTGGGCCAACTTAACCAGAAGAGGCCCGCGCTATAGCCGACTGACGGCTACAGCGCGGACCTAGAATGCCGGGAGGACGTCTATTGACGTCCTCCCCTTTCCTTGTTCCCCGCGCCCGCTCCCAAGCGCGCATCGGGGAACTTCTGTGCCCGCCGCGTCACGCGGGTGCCGATGCGCGTACCTGGCGGCCGCAATGTCCGCCAGGTGCCTGCGATCGGCATTTAGAGAGACAGGGACGTGGATCTCTGTGTGTAAACACAGAGATCCACGTCCTGTCAGGGAGAGGAGACCATAGTACATAGGGACAACCATCGGTCACCTCCCCCAGTCAGTCCCCTCCCCCCACAGTAAGAATCACTCCCTTAGGTACACTTAACCCCTTCAGCGCCCCTAGTGGTTAATCCCTTCACTGCCAGCTGTAAAAATGACAATGGTCCCAAAATGGTGTCAAAAGTGTCCGATGTGTCCGCCATAATGTCGCAGTCGCAATAAAAATCGCTGATTGCCGCCATTACTAGTAAAAAAAAAAATTTATAAAAATGCTATAAAACTATGCCCTATTTTGTAGACGCTATAACTTTTGCGCAAACCAATCAATAAACGCTTATTGCAATTTTTTTTACCAAAAATATGTAGAAGAATACGTATCGGCCTAAACTGAGAAAATGTTTTATTTTTTTTTAAATTGGGATATTTATTATAGCAAAAAGTTAAAAATATTGTGTATTTTTCAAAATCGTCGCTCTTTTTTCGTTTATAGCGCAAAAAATAAAAACCGCAGAGATGATCAAATACCACTAAAAGAAAGCTCTATTTGTGGGAAAAAAAGGACGTCAATTTTGTTTGGGAGCCACGTCGCACGACCGCGCAATTGTCATTCAAAGCGTGACAGTGCTGAAAGCTGAAAATTGGCCTGGGCAGGAAGGGGGTTTAAGTGCCTAGTAAGCAAGTGGTTAATGTTGAACCCTACAGACAAAGACTGGGATGTCATTAAAGTTCACATGCGTGTAACGGCAGGCGTCCCAATACTTTTGGTAATATAGTGTATGTGCAACATCTAATATTATGTGAAAGAGGGCTAAAACGTATTGGTATTAATAAAGTTCTCATCCACATCCTGTAAAATATCTGCATTATTCAAAAAGAACACTTGGAAAGGACTCCATTAACTCCATAATCACCTCAGAGACCAGACTCACACAGTGCAGCTGCTAGGTATGCAGCCTAAAGCGGCAAATAACATCAGACTCAGTCAGGAGATATTTGTGAATTGTACCGTTTAATTTCTCACAAACAAAATTCTATAAATAACTGATTAAATACAATATGCATTTGTACTATAGCTTTTAGATAGAAATCCAGAAGAGCGGTTTTCATGCCTTGAAGATATTCAGAAGTTTCCTTGCTTGTCGGATGTTAACTGGGATGCAGTTCTAGAGAAAAAAGTTGTACCAGCGTTTACACCAACGGTAAGAGTAATTCTCATGTTTCTGAAAAGTCACCTAAATTACATGTATCACACGTAAAGTAACCACTTAGAGGCATCCTATCTCATTATTGCCCAAAATATTGAAATATAAAGCCAAGTCTATCTGGGGAGGTTGCAAATATATTTTTAGACTAACAATCAATCAGATTTATCTGTAAAGTACTGTTTGTTGCATAATTCTGTCCAAATTATTGACACCACAACCACAGAATTTCTATTACTTGACAGTAGACAGTACAGTAGAATTCTTTTGCAGTCTGCTCTACAACACTGAATATGTCTCATGTTGGACAGATTCATTTTAAGACAGGTAAAGAAGAAAATTGTTTTATGATAATTATGTACACCTTTTCTTCTATTATTTTCTTTGCCATATACCTGTTTCTTAATCATACATTAGAGGGCACATCATCTTAGTCTTAGACTATTGACGTATATGCTGCCTTCGGGTGATTGTACAATGGCAAAGTTTGAAGGCAAGCCCCAAAATAACCCCTCCTGTTCCCAGCAAGCCTCATTGTTTTTGTACAGGAGACTTCTCTCTCTGACTTATTAGGAGGAGCAAACCTTTGTCTTTATTATTTTATTATTTCTTTACTAACCTTTACATAATGATTCTTTTATCAAGTTTGTAGCTGTTTATAGCCACTGCAGCTTTCATTTAGTAGTTTTTCAGATCAGTTGACTCCTCGCTGCTCCTTAGAGGTTCCTTGGAGGCCATACGTGAATCCTGCCAGGAAGAGGATTGGCACCATTTTCTGCTTTGTCCCTTCTGCATAGGTCTTGGTTTTTTTTCTGTGCCTGCACATCCTCAATCCTGCCAGGACTATTACATAGTTAGTCAGGTTGAAAAAAGACACAAGTCCATCCAGTTTAACCATAAAAAAAAAATTAAAAATAATATCATACAATCCCATATACCCAATTCTATACCCACAGTTGATCCAGAGGAAGGCGAAAAACCCCAGCAGAGCATGATCCAATTTGCTACAGCAGGGGAAAAAATTCCTTCCTGATCCCCCAAGAGGCAATCAGATTTTCCCTGGATCAACTTTATCTATAAATGTTAGCACCCAGTTATATTATGCACATTTAGGAAATAATCCAGGCCTTTCTTAAAGAAATCTACTGAGCTGGCCAGAACCATCTCTGCAGGGAGTCTATTCCACATTTTCACAGCTCGTACTGTGAAGAAATCTTTCCGTATTTGGAGATGAATACTCTTTTCCTCTAGACTTAAAGATTGCCCCCTTGTCTTTTGTGTTGACCGTAAAGTGAATAACTCAACACCAAGTTCACTATATGGACCCCTTATATATTTGTGTAGGCTCTACAGCACAGGTTGTAGGTTATCCTTTGGGGTAGTCCATTCCTTACTTCAATGGCAGATCATAAGCGCAGTGGGAATGGGTCAGCGGGCTTTACCAGCTTTTACTCAGCTTACAGATCAGGAGGGAATCTGAAGCATCTACCCCAGTCGCCTTGAAGCTGATGCCTGAGCCTACAGTTTAAGAGATAAGGTCCCTCCCTTTCCTGTTAAGGATCAGCTCTGTCAATGCTTCATGGGCTTTCATGGGCTAATTTAAGACTAAGATCCTGTGTCATATAATGTACTCTAAAATAATGATTTTACAGGCAAGTCAAAAATCACTCTTTTTTAGTTGTTCGGGATAAAGAGGATTAAGCAAGGCTGCCACTAGTTCAGCCTTCAGAATCTTGGTCCACATACCATCTTCAAAGACTGCATAAATGCAGCTTTGAATTTAAGGATGTGTGCAGCCATATTGATATCTATCAGTATAGGTGTGTGCAGCCTTTTGCATTAGGGTGTGCACCCCAAACCTTAAACACACTCTACCAATCACTCACAATGTTCATTCAGAAAGTGAAGGGGCCAGTAAATGGCATATTTACTGGCCCCTTCCCCCACTCATCCTAAAACATCCACAGCAACAACTGGTGGGAGAGGAGGGAAGCCAGCAGTGCTGTGGGGGGGAAAGAGGGGGAGCCAGGTCAGTAGGGGGAATCTGTTCTGCACAGGGTGATTAGGGTGTGCCTGGGCACGCCTGGCACACCCTGTGCACACGCCTATGTCTATCAGATTTGCAGGAACTGCCTGGAATTACCATTTGCTGAAATATTCAACTGATTTGGTAATCCACATAAAGCCTCTTTGTGGAGGATACCCACCCCTGGTTTAGACCTACATTTTGTGTGCTAATGTTGAACAGCTGGGGAAACTCTGTGTAAAAATAAACGTTATTTTCAAAAGTTTGACCACATCCTCACCTAATTACTGGTTGGCTGTAATGATTTTATTTCTCCATTGTCTTAATTTAAACTGTATGATTAGGCACCTACTATGTGAAACGTGATGGTCCTTTGTCTGACCTTCTATACGTTTCAAAAAAGGATTTTAAGGATGTTTTTTGCAGAACTACATTTTTATTGTGTATTTCACTGGATTTTGTACATTGCATGTGTCCATTATTTGCCTTGTTTGCAGTATATATTTTTTTCACAATACTATTTGTTTTTTTAACTATCTACCTTAAACTACTCTAAAATAACAGAAGGGGCGTCTTAATTGTGACCCAACTTTTGAACTTGAAGAAATGATTCTAGAATCCAAACCTTTACACAAAAAGAAGAAAAGACTAGCCAAGAAAGTGAAAGATAATGCGAAAAATCCTTTTGCGCTGGTAAGAAATGCACTTGCACTGTAGCTCAGTAAGCTACATATACTGCATATGTCTATAGGTATGAACCTAATGTGTTACTAAACCCAGGACCCTGCATTCACTATATCTGATCTCCCACAGTACACAGAACATGAAAAGGCAATTATTTTAGTAAATATAAACGGCTAAATACCTTTTTTCATCAGCAGTATATAGCAGTCTTATGACTTCTATCAGTGTTTGGTTAAAGCTTGTAGGAGGAGTTTTCATTCTACTCTGACTGTCCTATTAGGCTACAGGACCTCTGACCCTCTGTCTGGAAATTGTTCTGATTGGCCCTGTGCTGATCACATGCACCCTTCCAATAAAAAAAAAAAACTCTCTAGCAATACACACCAAACTGAGCATGTGCAAAGTGACTCCAAAGGCTCTGTTCTATCAGGAGGTGGATTTGGGGACTGTGGAAGAAGTGGAAGATCAGAGAACACAGGATTAAACAGTCTTTTTACAAAATTTGCAGGAATAACCCCTTAGGTTCTACAGTGAGTATAATGAGCATGCTTTACTGCATATAAAGACTGATTTTACTGTTGTGGGTTTAGTAACACTTTAAAGCTGAACTCCAGGAAACTTGAAAATTCTCCCTTGTCTTGGGGACTGCATTTACAACACAATAACAAGGGTTATCTCATTTAAGTCCATTGGTCCATTGGCAAGAGCAAGGCCAAGTGTGATTTTAGAGCTTACACTTTCAACAAAGGTTTAGGCTGCTCATATAAAAAAATTGCAATCACAAAGCTTGTGCCATAGGTTGTTAGAAAAATTACCTAGAATGTTATTCCTTCTCTGTGATAAGCACTGGGGCGTCATCTTCCATTGCTGCCAGTTTCTTCTATCTCCTTCTCTCCATACTCCTAAATAGGTACATCTAGACAAGCCAAATGTCTTGTTTTTAACCCAAAGGTAAACAGGAATGCCTGAAGGCAATGGGAATGTGCCTGCATGTCCAACTGTCTTTTTACATATTACATTTAGAATAGATAACAGTGAAAAGATCCTGTTTCCTTGACATACTGGCATCTGTGCTTCCACTCCACCACCAACCCTTGCTGGTTTGTAGGTGTGGCTACCATTCACATATATCCTTGAGCCCTGGTTTTCATTGGTGCGTTTTGACATGCGATTTGACATTTAATCAGTGCAATGCTGCATTTGCTGTGCCGCACTGATTTCAAAAAGTCGTTTCTGTATTACTTTTTGCGATTTGGGGGTGTGATTTCCATTGACAACTGTGCAGAAACTCGCGCAGTTGTCTGTGAAATCGCCGCCGAAATTGGGACTGAGTTCAGCTGCACTCGCATGACTTCATTCCCACAGCTCAGTGTGAACCTGGGCTGAAATGTTGATTTGAGGCCAGGCCTCTTCCACTAGGTTGCTTGATAAGCCCATCAGACCCCTTTTCTACATGATATCTGCTTCATCCAGTTGGTAGGCAAGATCTTTCTAGAAAAGTTATGTTCTCTTTTATTTATTATCTGCCTAATAATATCAATATCATTGGTTCACCATGAGTTACAACTCTGCAACTATAGTTCCCGTACTTGTTCACTGGCTGTATTGACAATGCTCCTACAAAAAAAATACTTTATTATAATAAAAGGATAATAGCACTCACCCAACTGTAAACACTTTGCTATACTCCCTTTATTACTGGAATGATTGCTGGCACTGCTACTATTTACTTTCTGTGCAATTAAATTGTGGTATCCTATTAATTATTTCTTATTTCTATAAATCCTTGTATATTCTCCACAACTGACAGTTTAATTAAACCTGGACCATTGTTTGCCCTGCAGCATTATTTATACACACAACCATTTGTCAAATTGCTCTGCCAAACTTTATTTGAGAATCTTGATATTATCCACAGATGGATGACCAATATTATATAAAGTAGGCAAAATATATGCAAGTGGAATCATGCATCAGTAGATGGCAGGTATAGATTAGTGGCAAGTACAGAGTCTTAAAGATAAATCTAAACTCCAAGAATTTAAGCCACTTTGTAAAATATACTTGATCGCTATGGGTTAAGTCCAATGAGGCACATGCCACCTCCTGGGCTTATCTCTTTAAATTACAGATTACATTTTTTTCTAAGAGCGGGGAGCATAGCTATTGCTTTACTTCTGGCGCTCCAACACAGGAACTTCTGGACCTATTGCAGCTTCTATGAGTGAAATTAGATCTATGAATGGAGGGGGTGGAGCTGTTAATCATGCACCCATCCTCCACTAATAAATTGCTTTCTATTTATGGAAACTGTAGTATAGCTTCTATGAATCACTGAGCTAGGCAGAAAGGGCGGGCATAGTAGTAGCGATAGGCACATTTTGTGCCCCATCTTACTCCAACCTTTACCTGGGGGGGGGGTGGGAGTGCCAGATGATGGTCTTTTGATGTACTTGTGCCATGTGTTATTGTGGCACAGGTACATTGATGATATATTTATTGTCTGGAGTGGTAAGAGAAATTTTTTGGATGGTTTTGTCAAATGTTTGAATTTCAACACTTTCAATCTTCAATTCACTGTCATGCCACCAACAGGAAATAGCCTTTTTGGAAGTCTTGGTATCTAAAGGGACAGACAGCAGTTTTCATAGCGCTATACCACAAACCCACAGCTTGAAACATCATCATACACAGCAGCAGTTTACATCCAAGGCCCCTGATACAATCCATTCCCTATAACCAATATTTAAGGCTAAAATGAAACTGTTCTTTTAGTGCCATCTTTAAACAGGAAGCTCAAAATTTAGGAGACAGGATGAAGGGGAGAAGATACAGTAAAACATGCTTGAAAAAAAACTATAATCGCACAAAAGGACATTCTTATGAGTCCTAATGCCGCGTACACACGATCACTTTTCTCGTCGGGAAAAATTTCATTTTTTCTCTTGGACGAGAAAACGGCCGTGTGTAGGCTCTCCAGCATTTTTCCCGACGAGAAAAACGGCGAGAATCACGGCGAGAAAAATTAGAACATGTCGTGAAAAACGGCCGTGTGTAGGGGACCAAGCCGGTCCTCGTTTTTCCCGTTGGGTTTCACGGCGGTGTTTTCACCGCCGTGAAACTCGATTGTGTGTACACGACATTAGGCTTTACATAAAAATATAGAAGTTCAGATAATAGTGTTAAATTTATCAAATACACAAAACAACATCCCCCCCCCATGGGATGGATGGAACTGACACAGTCTCTATGCTTGGACCATATTCTAGTCCTGAATTGTAGATATTCATATGCATTTATTAATATTTTGCAGGACGACATTTGGGCCAGGAACTATGTGTGATGGATGCCGCTTTATTGGGAGTCTGATGTTTTTCCTGGGGGCTGCGATGCAGTCGAGAGGTTTTCCCTTCCCCCTCCCCTGTCCCCTTTTTCTCTTTTTGTTTTTGTCTTTATATTTTTTTTTCCCATTTCTCGTTTTTTATTTCATGTTTTGGTCTTTTGTTGTATTGTATATTTTGTTGTGGCACTTTGTTTGTTCTGTTTCTTCTTTGTGTTTTTTGTCCACTGGGGGTTGGGATCCCTTGACCATGCAAGCATCTGTTTGGTTTCGGCAGTGGCCATATTGCATCTGCGCCATGGTCCCTGGGGGTTGAGTGCACATACATTTGTTGTGTGTGTGATATAATTTTGCCTGATTGCTGTGTGTGTGCATCACAGCGTGTGAAGTCTTTGCATTGTGACATCACACACATGTGCAATAGGTCATCTTGCCGCCACATTGAACATGGCTAGGCACCATTTGTCGATGTATAGGTGGTTTATGGACTGCTATTTTGGCACCCATACACATGGCGCTGGATTAGGGGTGGGCACAGTGAGGCAGTGGGATACCGGCATGGGAAAGACTCATTTTTCACATGAACACCATTGTAGTAACATCTTGTTTGGCCAACCCCATATGCACTTGGGTGTCTATGTAAGAGCTGATTGTTTTTATTTTATTTTTTCAATGTTTTTATTAAAGTTTTCACATAAGTTTCACATAAGGTAGAAAAACAATAACATACATATTCAAGAAATATATCATTTATCCAATTCAAAGTGCTCATATATTGACAAAAAAAATGTGTAAATTATTATTCAAAAGAGGAGAGGCAGAAGGCATACAGCCCTCAGCCCCACATTAACTGGAGAGGTAGCTCTCGACATCGCCACTCTCAGGCATCTCTGAGGTAATTAGTTGCGAGCTTGTTAGAGTGTGCTCCAGCTTTGTTAAACAGTAACGATAGCTAACAAAGAGACTACAAGTGTACTCTCAACTCATAGCATCATTGTAGTTGCATAATAGCTAATGTGGAGCCCAAGAGTTTCTCCACGTATGTGAAAGAGAGGATGTTCCCCGCCACACAGGGGGGGGGGCCTGTCCTCCGCTACTATTAGTGCATGGTCAATACCTTTCGAGTGCATAATTCAACAAAGAAGAAGGAAAGCAGGGAGAAGAAAGAAAAGAAGAGAGGGGGGAAGACCCTAAGCTCTGGTCCATTCCCCACAAAGGCCTATCAGACCGGAGCTGCCCGGGGGTCACCAGTCAAGTAACTGATCAACGGACCCCAGACTTTTTCGAAAACCTTTATTTTGTCATTCAAGACTGCCAAAAGCCTTTAGTTGACCATGAGCCAGGAAAGTTTGCACTTAAGTTGGTCCTCCATTTTCTAGCTATGGTAAAAAGCTCCCGGAACATAGGTAGCCAGTCTAGTTGGCACCATATACCATCTCAGGAGAACCTTATAGTTTGCTTCTATAATAGAAGTGTTAATGAGTGATTTTGATGCTGCGCGGGCAATCGAATGTCACGCCTCTAGTCAGTGGTGTATTTGGGTTTTGTACTGCCCTAGGCCTGACTAAACTTGTGCACCCCCTAATTTAAATATGTCACGTCCCTTCCTGTTTAAGACCCGAACTGCCATCTGAAAACCACACCGCTTCCTCTTAGAGCTCCACCTCTTCCTCTCTGCACATTAAAAGTGGGTACCAAGTGCAGCCTCATCAGTGTCCATCAATGCATCCTCATCAGTGCCCATCAAAGCAGCCTCATCAGTGCCCATGAATGCAGCTTAACCAGTGCCCATCAATGCAGCTTCACCAGTACCAATCAATGCAGCCTCATCAGTGCCCATCAGCACAGCCTCATCAGTGCCCAATAAGGGTCTCCAATTGCATTCTAATCATACCAAATTATGTGAGCAGACTGCAGTTCCTCTTAAAGCACCCGTTCACATCGGGCCAAATTGGCATGCGATTTGACATGTCAAATCGCATACCAAATCAGCAGATATTGCCAACAATGGTACCATCTGAACTGGTGCTACGCCGACTTTGCGGCACTGCATGGATTCCCAAAAGTAGTTCCTGCACTACTTTTGGCAACTTCGGGGGTGATTTGGATAGACATCTGTGCAGGAACCCATACGGATGTCTGTCTAATTGCCCCCAAAGTCGGACTGCATTGCCAGTTTCAGCAACCCGCATCAGTGTGAACCTGGGCTAAATGTTGTCAGCAGGATAGGTAATAAAATCCAGACTGATCTATGATCAAAAATTACACTTTCTTGTTCATACATCACGGGACACAGAGCAGCATAGTCATTACTATGTGGGTTATATAGAATTACCTTCAGGTGCTGGCACTGGCAACTTCCAAAACAGGAAGTACCCTCCCCTATATAAGCCCCTCCCATCCGGGAGTACCTCAGTTTTTTGCCAGTGTCTAAGGTTTTGGCCAAGGTTAACATGTATTCATCTGGGCTTGTGTACAGGTTCTCTGGGCCTTAGCAAGCTATTCCGGATCCGACCAAAAAAGCTTCATAGCTAAACGGTCGGTACCCGGGCCTTGCAGAGAAGAGCAAGGTTTTGCCTGTAATGCCTCTCTTAGGAGGGCTGGACCCTGGGATCCAGAGCTCTGGTCATACCCAAAACCAAGAGGCTATCTGTGCAGGGTGCTATACAGGTCCAGGGGAGTGGAATCCTTGGGAACCCGGTCCCTGAAGGTCTAGTACAATGCCTGCCGTGAGAGGTGAAGTTTGGGCTTCTGTGGACCAAACAAAGTCCTGCGGCGGGGAAAAGGTAAGTGGGGGCCCCTCAGGAACTTGGTTCTATTGAGGGGACCCCCAAGCCTAATATGTCTTTCTGCCTGTTACCTAAAGGTATTCCCGCTAATAGCTGTATATGCCTAAGAAATCCTAGAAATGTCTTTTCATAAAGGAAGTTTTAAAAACTGTAAACCTGGAAATGTTTTTCATAAAGGAGGTTTTAAAAAAAAAAAAAAAAAAAAAGACAAAAGTGCGGTACCTGTGTTTGTCCACTAGAGGCCGCTGTGGAACGTCTTTTTTTCTTGGGACTATTGCTTCCATGGTGAAAGTCCAGGCAGATGAGTGAGCTCTCTATCAGGGAAGCTGCATTCCTCTGTCATGCTGCCAAGTAGTTTCCTTCCATCCCCGAGTCCTGGTGAAACAGGGACCCTGGCTCCTCTCCCTACAGGGCGCCAAGAGCGCACACGTGCACGCGCGCGCGCACACACGCTTTCTTTTTATAGATTTAGCTTCAAAAAAGTGGGCGGAGCCTGGCGGATGACACGCTCTGTGCGCCCAGCGCTTCTGCGCATGTGCGGGCGTCCCAGCAATATAAAAGGACTCAGTCCATGCTGCTTGCTATGGACACAGAGCATGAAAAGGAGCTGGTAGCATGGTATAGGGGCTTACAGCGGGCGGTTGATACAGGCATCCCCAGAAAGACGCATTAGTAGACACCCACTGATGTACATAGCAGCAAATTGCATTAGACTATTTCAGTAAAGGGGTGTATTGCGGCTGGAATACCTCAGCTTTGAACTAAGGAATATGCCGCCTAAAAAACTCAGAGATATACCTCTCAGGAAGTGTAGGGGGTCTCCATCGGGCTCTGAGGATCTGGAGCAGTCATCTGCACCCTCCTCCCCTGAGAAATCAGAGGTTAATACCCATAAGGAACCCCCGGGAGTGCCAGGTACTGCGGCTGTCCTCAGTCCACCTGCTCCTGCATATATAACAGAGGAGGTTTTTGCCTCAACTCTGGAGGGATTGGAGCAGAGATTGGCAGCATTGATCGCTTCTTCTCTACAGGAAAGAAAGCGCGCCAGATCTCCATCACCTCCATTAGAGTGCCTGTTGGCAGAGCAACAGTCCCAGGAAGGGACCGACCTACCTGAAGGGGATCAGGAGGAGGTTAACTCTGTTTTTGAGGAATCGACAGTAGATGAACCATTTTCAGCATCACAGACTGAAAGATTGTGGGTCCAGACCCTAACTGACATGGTTCGATCTGCAGTTAAAATGCCTCTTGTTGAACCATCAACTACTGCTGTCTCCTCATTGGGGTCGCTAAAAGCTCCCCAGGTTAATTGCTCCTTTCCAATACATCCATTACTGGAAGGACTTATATACCAGGACTGCGAACATCCTGATAAACTATTTGTTCCGCCTAAAAGGTTTCCGGTGATCTATCCCATGGAGGAAAAGTTCACCCAGAGATGGAATGTTCCTACGGTGGATGCAGCCATCTCTTCTGTGAACAAATCACGGACATGCCCAGTAGATAATGTTCAAATGTTCAAAGATCCAGTAGATAAAAAATTGGAATCTTTATTAAAATCTGCTTTTTCCACAGCAGGGGCTGTTACACAGCCAGCAGTGGCAGCTATTGGGGTCTGCCAAGCTTTAAAGGATCAGATGAAAATGGTCCTGAGGGATTTGCCAGACCAGCAGGCCCAGGCTCTGGCTGATCTGCCTAGAGCATTATGCTTTGCGGTTGACGCCATCAAGGATTATATCCATCAGGCCTCCCGCCTCACGCTGTCTTTGGTACATATGCGTAGGCTTCTGTGGCTCAAGAACTGGTCTGCTGAAGCTCCCTGTAAGAAGCTCTTAGTTAGCTTCCCATTTCATGGGGAACGCCTTTTTGGCGAAGACCTGGATAAGTATATCCAGAAGATTTCCAGTGGTAAAAGTACTCTCTTACCGAGTAAGAAGAGGTCTAGGGGTCCATCTTTTAAGAGGACTACCTCTCCTATCCCTGCGACGTCTGCTACTAAGCAGTTCCGACGGCCTCCTCGGTCAAACTCAGGGGGTAAAAATCAGGGACAGTCACAGGGTAATAGGAAACCCTGGATCCGAAGGGGTACTAAACCAGCCTCCAAGTCAAGCCTATGAAGGGCTGCCCCCACTCAAACGGGTGGGGGGAAGACTTCAGTTGTTCGCAGAGACCTGGCGGGAGACGATCAAAGACAGATGGGTGCTCTCCGCAGTAACTCTGGGATACAAGTTGGAGTTAAAAGAGTCTCCTCCTTCCCATTTTATGTGGTCAGGCATGCCAAGAGACCCTCTGAAAAGAGGGTCTCTCCTATTGGCGTTAGAACAACTATTGCTCCAAGGAGTAATTATGGAGGTTCCTATGGAAGAGTGGGGGTTGGGTTTCTACTCAAACCTTTTCACAGTCCCGAAACCAAACGGGGACATAAGACCCATATTGGACCTAAAGAGTCTAAACAAATTTCTAAATGTCCGGTCTTTCCGGATGGAGTCGATCCGATCGGTCACCGCTGCCCTACAGGGGGAGGAATGGTTAGCCTCGATCGACATCAAAGATGCTTACTTGCATGTTCCCATCTTTCCAGATCATCAAAAATTTCTACGCTTTGCAGTAGAAGGGCGCCATTTTCAGTTCAGAGCCTTACCATTCGGTCTGGCCACAGCACCACGAGTGTTCACAAAAATTCTGGCCCCACTGTTGGCCGATCTAAGAACACGAGGTGTAACGATAATGGCATACCTAGACGACCTGTTGTTGATGGACCACTCAGTTGCCAAGCTAGAAGTGGTAATTGTCGATACAATCAAGTATCTAGAATCTCACGGTTGGGTCATCAACCTGGACAAGTCAGCCCTACAGCCAGTGAAAAACCTGGTATATCTAGGGCTACGGCTGGATTCAGACCAGAGGAAGATTTTCTTACCTCTAGACAAGGTATCCTCTTTGAGGGGCTTGGTCCGTCTGCTTTGTGCAAAAAGACAGCCGTCCATAAGCCTGTGCATGAGGCTGCTAGGAAAGATGGTAGCATCATTCGAAGCTGTGCCATACGCCCAATTCCACTCAAGGAATTTACAGAGGGCCATATTGTCAGCCTGGAACGGAAAAATTCAGGCTCTAGACTTCCCGATGGCTTTGTCCCCTTCCGTTCGGAAGAGTCTCTGCTGGTGGTTGATCCCCCAGAATCTCCAGAAGGGAAAACCCTTCAGTCCGATATCCTGGAAGGTGGTCACTACAGATGCCAGCCTTATAGGCTGGGGGGCAGTACTGGAGCAATGGTCTCTCCAGGGCAGATGGTCAAATGTAGTAAAAACCCTGCCCATCAATCTCTTAGAGATACGAGCAGCCCGGTATGCCCTAGTAGCCTGGACATCCAGACTCCAAGGGTCCCCTGTCAGAATTCAATCAGACAATGCCACAGCAGTGGCATATATCAATCATCAGGGAGGCACCAGGAGTCGTGCAGCCCAGAGGGAAGTAAGTCACATCCTGGAATGGGCAGAAAAGCATGTCCCATGTATATCAGCTGTCTTCATTCCAGGGGTGGAGAATTGGAAGGCGGACTTTCTGAGTCGCCAACAATTATGCCCAGGGGAATGGTCCCTTCATCCCGAGGTCTTCCGAGCAATATGTCAGCGGTGGGGAACACCGGATGTAGATCTGCTAGCATCCAGATTCAACGCAAAGGTGGACAGATTTGTCTCCAGGACAAGGGATCCCCTCGCTTGCGGCTCGGATGCTCTGGTGTTCCCTTGGGATCAGTTCAGACTGATATATGCATTCCCTCCGCTACAATTGTTGCCTCGACTCCTTCGCAGAGTCAGGTTGGAAAAGAAGCCGGTGATCCTGGTGGCTCCAGCGTGGCCCCCGAAGGGCCTGGTACGCGGAGATCATCAAAATGTCTGTGGGGAGTCCTTGGACCCTTCCACGTCGTCCGGACCTGCTTTCGCAAGGACCGATATACCACCTTCCTTACTAACTCTAAGTTTAACGGCCTGGCTATTGAATCCCACATCCTAAAGAAGAGAGGTCTCTCTAACTCTGTGGTATCAACTATAATCAATGCCAGGAAGCCTGTATCCAGGCAGATCTACTATAGAGTTTGGAAGGCGTACATCACTTGGTGCGAGGCCAGAAAATGGCATCCACGTAAGTACGTTATAGGCAGAATTCTGGACTTCCTGCAGTGGGCTGTAGACAGGAAGTTTGCCTTAAGTACTATCAAGGGCCAGGTTTCGGCCTTATCAATATTATTTCAAAGGCCCCTGGCTATGCATTCACTTGTCAAATCCTTTATGCAAGGGGTGACTCGTATTATTCCACCGATTAAAGCTCCCATATGCCCATGGGATCTAAATTTGGTTCTGTCGGTTCTGCAGAAGCAGCCGTTTGAACCTTTGCGGCACATTTCCTTGGTTCTACTCACCAGAAAATTGATATTTTTAGTAGCCATATGCTCGGCTAGAAGAGTGTCGGAATTAGCCGCCATGTCCTATAAGGAGCCATATCTGGTTATTCATAAGGACAGAGTAGTATTACGCCCTCACCCAGCCTTTCTTCCTAAGGTGGTATCGAGGTTTCACTTGAACCAGGATGTGGTTCTTCCTTCTTTTTTCCCCAAACCAAGCTCGGTAGAGGAAAAGTTATTGCATTCTTTGGATGTAGTAAGAGCAGTTAAAACTTATCTAAAAGCCACTGCTCAGATTCGTAGAACGGATTCTTTGTTTGTTCTGCCGGAAGGCCCCAGAAAGGGTCAGGCAGCATCAAAATCTACTTTAGCCAAGTGGATTCGACAGGTCATAATACAAGCCTATGGCTTGAGAAGTAGACCGCCTCCGTTCAAAGTTAGGGCGCACTCCACGAGAGCAGTTGGAACTTCATGGGCAGTGCATCACCAGGCCTCCCTGGCTCAAATTTGTAAGGCCGCAACATGGTCTTCAGTACACACGTTTACTAGGATCTACCAGGTGGACGTTAGAAGTCAGGAGGATGTCGCCTTTGGGCGCAGTGTGTTGCAGGCCGCAAAAGATCCTCATGCCTGATGGCGCCCAGCTTATGTATGGTGTATCCCCCCCTCATTTGGCATTGCTTTGGGACGTCCCACATAGTAATGACTATGCTGCTCTGTGTCCCGTGATGTATGAACAAGAAAATAGGATTTTTAAAACAGCTTACCTGTAAAATCCTTTTCTTGGAGTACATCACGGGACACAGAGCTCCCACCCCTCTTTTGGGGACACGTATTGCTTTGCTACAAAACTGAGGTACTCCCGGATGGGAGGGGCTTATATAGGGGAGGGTACTTCCTGTTTTGGAAGTTGCCAGTGCCAGCACCTGAAGGTAATTCTATATAACCCACATAGTAATGACTATGCTGCTCTGTCTCCCGTGATGTACTCCAAGAAAAGGATTTTACAGGTAAGCTGTTTTAAAAATCCTATTATTCTTCATATGCCAGAAGACAGCATTAACCATACAGGTAGCGATGAAAGATTCCCACATATACAAGCAGACACCAGGTGTTAAATGCCATTGATTCCAGAAGCACCAGCCTGCAGATATTGAGCTGCAAAGATTTAACCATTTGGCCATTTTCACACTGAAGCGGCGGGTCCATTAGCTTTAAAGCGCAGCTAGTTTTAGAGGTCCTTTACTGCTGTTATAACGCCGCTTTGGCACCACTAGCGGGCGTTTTTAACCCCCCAGAAGGGGTTAAAAAGGTGTTAAAAGTGCCCGCTTAGTGCTGCTTTCAAAGTGCATTTAAGGCGCTTTGAGATCGGCGCCCGTTCATTTCAATGGGCAGGGGCGGTGGAGGAGTGCTGTATAAACCGCTCCCGCACTGCCCCAAAGATGCTGCTTGCAGGACTTTTTTTCCTGTCCTGCCAGCGCACCGCTTCAGTGTGAATACACTCGGGCTTTCACACTGGGGCTGCAGAAGAGGCAGTTTACAGACGCTTTTTTTAGCTCAAAAATGCCTGTAAAGCACCCCAGTGTGAAAGTGGCCTTTAGGTAAACAGCAGTGTACATGTGCCCAGTGAAGCAGACAAGAAAAGAACAGACCTCTCCTAGCACCAAGGATACAGATGGTTAATTACCAGAGAGTTATCCCTTTTTCAGATAACAGGGAGTTAGGAGAAACAAAGTGAAAGCTGGAGCACAGATAAGCCGGGTGTGAGCTTTTTAAGAAGAGACAGTGAGGATACGTATTTTACTCTCACCCCTCCAGGATATGCAGAATGCAGCTAGGTCTGCCAGCTAAAGCCACAACCTGACCGGCCCTGGAGACTCTATGTGCACCTAGAATCATAAAACAGATGGAGAAGCTGACAAGTTCTCTTTCTCTGCTCTCCTGTCTGTGGGGAAGGGAAGGGGGGAACTGTGAGCACATGCTCTGCTCCATGAGAGAGACACTGCATGCGCCAACCTCTGCAGAGTCGGCAGTGAATGGACTTACTCGGAAGAAGGAGGGGGGCTTTTTTTGTGCGGGGGGTGGCATCTTTGACGTCCCCAGAAAAGTGCCGCCTTAGGCCTGGGCCTTGTCGGCCTGGGCCAAAATACAGCACTGCCTCTAGTTCAAGGTTTTATTGGAGGTCTTGCTCCCACTTGACCATGTAACCCTGTTTGGCTGAGGTATGCATCAAGATACTATACAATTCAGAAAAATTACCCTTAACCTTATCATATTTATGACACAGATATTCCATGGGCTACATAGTCACGAGATCACTATTGCGAGATAAGGTGTGTAAATATTGGTTCAATTGAATATACGGATAATGTTCTGAAGCTGGCAGCTGATACTTACCTATTAGAGCTTCTTTAGTCAACATGCCTTTATGATCGCAGAGATCTGCTATGCGCAGACCTTTATTGGTCCACCAATTGAAGATGTGAGGAGTAAGACCTGGGGTGATGTCTTTGTTTTGCAACAACGGAGCCGATGGGCAATGCGGAGACTTGAACAAATTAGATTTAGAAAGTCTATCCTGAATGCTAAATGATAAGGAGAGAGAGGGACATATAATTAGAGGTCGATTCCGAGCCGGTAACCACATGGCATTGGATATTGGTTTGGATGGGCAGGAGTGTGATTCTATGTGCATCCACAGTGAGTGTGGCTTGACATGAATGGAACCTAATGAGCTGGGTCAATTGAGCGGCATAAAAATCTTTGCGGGACTCTCAGACCACCCTTTATTTTCGGAGTATATAGTGTGCGTCTGTTCACCCTAGGCCTCTTATCCCCCCAGATAAACTGAAACAGCTTTCTTGTAAAAGTTAACAAATCCAACCGAACCAGAGCAATTGGCAAAGTGCGAAAAAGGTACAGAATTCTGGGAAGGATGTTCAGTTTTATAGAGTTCAGTCTGCCGAACCACGATGGAGGATGGAATTGCCAGTTAACCAAGTCTTCCGTTAAGCGTTTATATAGTACAGGATAGTTTTGAGAATATAAGGTGTGTAAAGAGGGTGCTAGATATATACCCAGATAAGGGAGAGCTACAGGTTCCCAAACAAACGTATGTGAAAGTTGGAGGGCTGTCATTATGTGATACTGTAAGGAGATGAAATTCTTTTTTTTTTGTCCCTTTCCTTTTCCTTTCTTTATTTTTTTTTGAGATTTGTGGTCAGACTTATTTTCTTGCTGGACACTTACCCAGTATACGCTTTTGGTGTGAACCTCTTTTCATTTTGGTGATGTAGACCACTTAATCAGTACCTCATATTTTTCACTTTTACAGTACTCACATTTCTCAGCTTCAATATGCTACTGGAAATGACTGAGCAATGTGACCACCAGTATAAGTGATTTGGATAATTGTTTGGATCCTTTATTCCCAATTAGTATACCAAAAAGGTTTATAATATCTTTGTTATTGTATTGTATATAGCGCACTATATTCTAGTCACACCTATCACTAGTACAGATTTTTTAGTTAGTTTCACCCCCTATTTTTGGTGCATTTTGGGTCAGCATATGATTGTATGCTGCAATTTGGTGTTTGTATGGTTATTTTTAGAATTTTGAAGATACCAAATATATATTTGTTGTTGGGTTGAGTGGCATTGCTGGGCTTTAGTTGAGTCATACCTGTGCCCTCTTGGTCTCGCTGGGTCCTTCCCCATTTCCACAGCCCCCGAGACAGATATCCCATGGCGGTTACTATCCAGAAGTTCTCTGGTTTTTATTTAACTTTCTTCAAGGCTGATTTGTAAGTGTGTACTATATGATGATAAAAATGTCATCCATTCTCCTTTTAAAATTTCATTTTGTTATTTCCAGTTTTTAGACACCCTGTCAGTAGCATCAACTCCTGATGAAGTGAATGTTGTTCACAAAACACGTTGAGATTTGTGATTTGTCTTGTCCATCTGTATACTCTGCAAGTTTATATAATCATTATATTAACAGAAGATTTTGGTTGTAACAGTAAATCAATTGCATCGTATGTGACTGACGTTTGTAAATCAGTCCATTGTAGAAACAAAGGTTTTATATTTGTTTTCCACATAGGACAAGTTTTTATTCATACACTGAGAGCCATTTCACACTATGTGTGGTGACAGACGTTTTACCGCAGTGTGGGATGTCTGTCACTGCAGGGACACACAGGAAACAATTGTTTCTTATGTGTCCCATTCATACTTCAATGCAGCCTAGTGCTGCGATGCAGCGTATTGCGATAAAATGCTGAATTTTATCGCAGTGCACCCGCCCAGATCACACTGCAATGTCAGACAGCACAGCACATTGCACTGACAGACATTGCAGTGAATGAAGTGTATGTTTTGTACACTTCAAAGAAAGCTCATAAAAAAAAAAAAAAAAAAGGGAGCAGTGTGATGCGCTGAATCACGCTCCACACTACTCCCTAGCGCAATGCTGAATCGCTCCGGCTGCTCTGCGATTTGACTGCTGCAAAGTTTGAATTCGCCCTGAATAAAGCTAAGATTTTATATATAATATATGCGTTGCTATACCTCCTAAAATTCCCATGGGTATTTTGTGTTTTTTTTTTCCTCCATACAATTAGATTGTAAAGTGTGTGTTGAACGTTATATATAAACAACAAAAGAAAAAGGGGAAGGACTTTAAATTGCCACACATAACTCCAAAAAGAGTGAATACTCAGCTTATTAAAATCCAAAATCAAATTTTGTTCACACTGTTATTCATTAAAAGCTTATACATCAGTAAAAAGAACCTGAACAAAAGGGAAAAAGGAGGAAGTGGGACTTTATATGAAGTGGTTGCAAAACAATAAGTTGGTAAAAATAATATTTATTGGTACATATAATATATACAATCCTTACATAGGTCTGCATCAAGGTACACTTGTACATAATAGGAATAGTATTAAATATAAAATAAAATTCATACACATATTACAATATAATACCTAGGTGACCTGTATTCTCTCTAATTCCTTGTTGTTGTTCATTGTTGTTGGATAAAGAGCATAGAATTCTAAATTGCATGATTGTATGGAATTCATGTAAAAATCCTGGAACACATGATACATGTAGAAAAGTTCCATAAAACACCTGTAAAAAGTATGATAATATTAAAAACGGCATCAGATAGCTCAATGCGTTTCGTGGCTTATAGCCACTCTTCAGGAGAAAGCATGTGGAAAGTAACTGCAATAAATCACATGGGTTCCTAAATGGTCTAGCATGGTAAAGGATATAAAATATGATATGAAGAAAAAAAAAATGGTAAAAGGGCCCCCCTATATAAACAACCTGTCCAACACAATAGCAGGTCAACTGTGTAAATGCCCCTGAAATTATGCTAATCCTAGATAATTAACAGTGATTTATTCCATGGCATATTAGGGTCTCCTGTTGAAGCCAATAAACAGCGAAACGCGCTGAGACCCATAACTACCTTCCTGCAGTTTGGCTCAATATATTTACTGTACATTTATAACAACATAATATGTATTTGTATGAACAAAATTGTTAGGAGTTGTGGCCTAGCAGGATTATCACTATAAGCTTTTAATAAATAACGCTGTAAATAAACTTTGATTTTGAATTTTATTGAGCTCAGTATTCACTCTTTCTGGAGTTGTGTGGCACTTTAAAGTCCTTCCCATTTTTCTTTTGTTCTTTATATATATATATATATATATATATTTTTGGATGTGGTGCCATTTCAGCAAATTGTGCCTGCATTTTTGGATTTTGTGTGTTATCCTTTAACCACTTCCCACCCGGCCACTGTACATATACGGCCGGGTGGGTGCTCTCTCCTTCTGAGTGGACGTTCCCGAACGTCCCTCAGAAGGAGCGGGATCGCGGGGGCGCACGCGCGCACACGCGCAATCCCGATGCGCGCATGTCCCGCGGACACGCCGCATCTCGAAACAGCAGGAGGGCACTGTGATTTGCCCTCCTGATCGGCATGATGGCTGTGTCTAATCACAGCCATCGTGATGTAAACAAAGAGGTGGGGGCTGGCATTTGTTATGGGATCGCGCCGCCACGTGCCCGCGCAGCGGCGCAATCCCGATCTGCCTGTGCACCCCAGAGACCGAAAAGGTGTGCACGTCAGAAGGGCCATGTGATTGGCCCTCCTGATGACATGACGGCTGTCCAATCACAGCCATCATGCAATGTAAACACAGAGCAGTTGTAACTGCTCTCATCTCTTCCTCTCCTCACACAGAGCCTGTCAGTGAGGAGAGGAAGAGACAATCTGTGCCAGCATCTGACCGCCAACAGCTGCCCACCAACAGCTGGCACATCTGCCCACCAACATCTGCCCTGCCAACATCTGGCACATCTGACCCCCAACATCTGGCAATAAACATCTGCCCGCCAACAGCTGCCACATCTGCCCGCCAACAGCTGCCACATCTGCCCTGCCAACATCTGGCACATCTGAACCCCAACATCTGGCAGTAAACATCTGCCCGCCAACAGCTGCCACATCTGCCCGCCAACAGCTGCCCGCCAACAGCTGCCAACATCTGGCACATCTGCCCGCCAACATCTGACCGACAGCATCTGACCGCCAACAGCTGGCACATCTGCCCACCAACATCTGCCCTACCAACATCTGGCACAACTGACACCCAACATCTGGCAGTAAACATCTGCCCGCCAACAGCTGCCACATCTTCCCGCCAACAGCTGCCACATCTGCCCGCCAACATCTGCCATATCTGCCCGCCAACATCTGCAACAGCTGCCCGCCAACAGCTGCCTGCCAACAGCTGGCACATCTGCCCACCAACATCTGACCACCAACAGCTGCCCGCCAACATCTGTCACATCTGCCCACATGGCTAAACGATTTTATAGCAGCGAGGAGGCTCTCCAGATACTCCAGGATATGTCGGACGAGAGTAGTGGGGAACTCTCTCTGTCAGAATCGGATAGTGAATATTATCCAGAGGAAAGTAGTGGCTCTGAAATAGAAACTGAGGATAGAATCCTAACAAGTGAGATCAGGAGTTATGAGCAGGCGCAGACATCCACCAGCAGCGCAGCACTCCAGGACATCCACCAGCAGGCATCCACCAGCAGCGCAGGACTCCATGATGATATGCAGGCATCCACCAGCAGCGCAGCACACCAGGATAGGCAGGCATCCACCAGCAGCGCAGCACGCCAGGATAGGCAGGCACCCACCAGCAGTTCTGCAACTTCCCTAGAGGATAGGCCAAATGCTAGCAACGGGGCGTCCCATCAACAACGAGGCAGGGCCCATACTAGCCTCCCCGATCTTCTACTGTATCCAACATGGCTGCCCGATACATCAGTAGAACCTGTCATTCCCCCTTTTAAAGCCCAGCCAGGCCCTCAGATACAGTCAGAAAATACTACCCCGATTTATTATTTTGACTTATTTTTTACTGATGATATTTTAACCTACATTGTGGAGCAGTGTAATCTGTAGGCCAGTCAACATATTGCCAACAATCCAAATTCTTCCTATGCCCGTCCTTTTGTTTGGAAACCCCTCACCGTGGAAGAATTTTAAATTTTCCTTGGCCTAACCCTCAACATGGGGCTGACAAAAAAAAATTAACTCCATTCCTACTGGTCTACCCGACCTATCTACCACATGCCAATCTATTCATCTTTTATGAAAAGAACCCGTTACGAGATGATAATGAGGTTTCTACACTTCAAACGACAATGCCCAATGCCTCCCTCGAAATCATCCCAATTATGATAAACTATTCAAAATTCGGCCCCTAATCAAATTTTTTGGCGCCAGCTTCAAGCAGATGTTTACCCCTGATGTAAATATATGTGTAGATGAATCATTAGTACACTTCACAGGAAGACTTGGAATAAAGCAATACCTCCCCAGTAAAAGAGCCAGACGTGGGGTAAAATTTTATAAGGCATGTGACAGGGCCACGGGTTACACATATGATTTTATAATTTATGAGGGAAAAGACAGACAGCTAAACCCCCCTGGATGCCCTACCTACATGGGAACAAGTGGCAAAATTGTCTGGCAGCTGATTGAACCATTACTTGGGAAAGGTTACCATCTATACGTAGACAATTTCTATACAAGTCTCCCACTTTTTCGCCATCTGTACCAAAAGAAAACTGTGGCCTGTGGGACAGCACGGACCAACCGTAAAGGCTTCCCACAGAGATTGGTTGCCAAGAAATTAAAACAGGGGGAAATGGCCAGTATGCGGACTGAAGAGGTCCTAGCATTGAAGTGGAGAGATAAAAAAAGAGATGTCTACATCCTTCCCACAATGCATGATGACTCCTTGGTGGAACTGCAGAGAAGAAGAGGCCCCGTCCAGAAGCCAAAATGTGTGCATGACTATAATCTTTACATGGGGGGGGTGGATATGAACCACCAGGAAATCACTGTTTTGGTACAAAAAAGTTGCCATTTATTTGATGCAACTAGCCCTGTTCAATTCTTATATCATTTTTTCTAAGTGCACCCAAAGTTCCCTAACCTATCTAAAATTCCAAGAAGACGTGATCGAAGCCCTTCTCTATTCCCATGGCCAAGCCCCTCAACTAATTCGCTCCGATGCAGTAGCCAGACTCCACGAAAGGCACTTTTCCAAAATCCTCCCTCTTACCCAAACAGCTCGCAAACCGCAAAAAAAGTGTCGTGCGTGTTCAAGTAGAGGAATTCGTCGTGACACCCGATACTACTGTCCCCAATGTCCCTCCCAGCCAGGCCTTTGTATTGGAAAGTGCTTTCAGAGCTATCATACTTTACTAAACTATTAGTAAAGTAAAGATGATTTTTTTTCCAGTTTCCACCATCTGCCATTTCTGTGAATGACCCGGACTATTTTAGACTATGCCTCTGCCAACCATGTTTCTGCCTTCAACGTGAATTGACCTCGGCCTGTTAAATGACCATGCTTTTTGCCTGCCTCCTAAACTGATCATTTGAGTACAGCACAGAGGTCTCACATATTTGAGGGGCTCCAGAAAAGAGTTTCCAAGTGGAGAAAATGTTTTTCTCCGGGTTTTGGTTTTCTCGGATTAGGGTCTAGAGACTCGGAGGCTTCGTAGAGATTTGGGTGGGAAGAAGCCTCTACCCCTGTCCTTAGGTCTTACCTGACCAAGGCCTAAATGTTATAGTGCTGCCATCTGAACTGGCCATGCCTCTACCTGCCACCTGAACTGGCCATGCCTTTGCCTGCCACCTGAACTGGCCATGCCTTTGCCTGCCACCTGAACTGGCCATGCCTTTGCCTGCCACCTGAACTGGCCATGCCTCTGCCTGTTGCCTGAACTGCCTGCTAAACCATGGACCATGTTCATACGTTTCTATATCTCTGTCTGCTGCCTGGACAATTCCTGGACATTTCCTTTGGCTGTCTGGACCAATGCTTTGACTGCTCTGGAACGGTATTCCTGCCTGCTAAAACCATAGGTGAGCCTTTTTTTTTATTACCTTTTGCTCAGCAGAATGTATTTTGGGGTGTAATTCTTGGTGTGTACATGCTATGTGTTAGAAGCCTGAAGGTGCTACTTGGATGTTTGGCCTCCGTATGTGGCCAGGATGTGGAAAAGTCTCACACATGGGGTATCGCCATACTCAGGACGAGTAGCAGAATGTATTTTGGGGTGTTATTTTTGCTATGTACATACTATGTGTTAGAAAGATCTTCTAAATTGACAACTTTGTGAAAAAAAAATATGTTTTAATTTTTTTTACACATTTTCCCAAAACTTTTGGAAAGAAATTACATGTTCAAAAAACTTATTATGCCTCATAGAATATACATTTGGTTGTTTTCTTTCCAAAATGGGGTAATTTTGTGGGTAATTCCATGATCCTGGTTCTCCAGGGCCTTCAAAAATGTGATAGGTACTCAAGAAATTAAATGTGTAATTTATGCCTTTAGAGCACCTGATGGTGCTACTTGGATGTTTGGCCTCCGTATGTGGCCAGGATGTGGAAAAGTCTCACACACGGGGTATCGCCATACTCAGGACGAGTAGCAGAATGTATTTTGGGGTGTTATTTTTGCTATGTACATACTATGTGTTAGAAAAATCTTCTAAATTGACGACTTTGTGAAGAAAAAAATATATATATATATATTTCTTAATTTTCCAAGGCATTGTGGGAAAAAAATTGCAACTTCAAAAAATTCACCATGCCTCTTACTAAATACCTCTGACTGTCTTCTTTCCAAAAAGGGGTCATTTGGGGGGTATTTGTACTGTCCTGACATTTTAGGGCCTCAAGAAATGAGATACGCCATCAGTGCATTAGGATTGATCAATTTGCAATAATGCGTAGCTTAGTTTATAGACTCTATAACTTTCACACAAACCAATTATCATACACTTATCAGGATTTTTTTTACCAAAGACATGTAGCAGAATACATTTTGGCCTAAATTTTCGCCGAAATTAGATTTTTTTGGATTTCTTTTAAAACAGAAAGTAGAATTTTTTTTTTTTTCAAAATATTCGCTCTTTTTTCGCTTATATCGCAAAAAATTGAAAATGAAATTGTAAATAAATACCACCAAAAGAAAGCTCTATTTGTGTGAACAAAATGATAGAAATTTCATTTGGGTACAGTGTAGCATGACTGAATAATTGTCATTCAAATTGCGAGAGCACTGAAAGCTGAAAATTGGTCTGGGAAGGAAGGGGGTTTAAGTGCCCAGTATTGAGGTGGTTTAAAAAACAATTCTATTCATTGCGCTCCTAACTTGCAGTAGGATTTGCAGTAGCTAAAATTGACAGAAAAAATTATATTGTACTGAGCTGCTGCCATTTATGATGTGGTGTCTTAAGATGGCATTAAAGCTTAGTTGATTTTGATTTTTGTTTTTTTTCTCCAAAAAACTGGAGTCAAATCAGTTTCTAGATGCAGTAGGAAAAATTTCAAATAATGCCAAATAATGCCAACGGTAATTAAAATGATGATGATTTAGCATTCTTATTACAGATGCTAACTTGTGGCTTTTAAAATCATGGTACTCTGCCAAACGCTTGGGGGACCAGTTCCAGGATGCAGACTTTGATGAATAACACTTCTGATATTGAGAATGTTTAAAATCCTGATGATAGATATGGAAGACACTTAACTTAAGTGGCTTTTAATGCTGTGTGATAAGCAAAATATTAATTACTCTGCAAATGTTCAGCATGAATTAATCAAACTGCAATCTTCTGCTTTATAATGCAGCCCTTACAGTAAAATGCAAGGTCTGCCTATGTGACTGCCACCCACGCCCTGCTGTCAAAATTCTACATTAGGGAAATTAAAAATAAAAAAACACTTTGGGAGAAAAAGACTTACCTTACTCCTAGGCTTCTGGTGAGGTGAGTCAGTAGTTCCTCTAGCAGGATTTCGGGAAAGTTCAGGATACCAGATTCTGCGAGACCATCACAGTGCAGTAGTGTCCTTTCATAAGAATTTGGATCTTTAGGTCTCCCAAGGTCCCTCTGTGATGCAGAAAGCAGACAGGATCTGGGAGTAAAGTAATTATTTTGAATGCATTTTCCTTCAATGTGTATATTTATTTATTTATTTTATTTCTGCAATGCAGTGTTTTGTCATTAGAGGATAGGGGCAGCCACATATGTGGACTTTTCATTTTAGATCCGCGTTATTACATTAATCATATATATTACCATTACACATGTTCCTGGATTGGCCTTAGAAGGTAATGGGTCCTGCAGCAGCTGCCAGCTGGAAACTGGTAAAACCACAGATTAACGTACGTATTGCCAGCACTCCCAGGATCTATTAGTAATGCTTTTATATATAAGTGATCACATCCTAGAGGTAGAATGCAACATTTCAGGGCCACGCAGGACCCCTTTCGCCATGCATGTGATGATGTCATTGACATCACTTAGATTCAAGGTGTGTTAGCATTATGTACAATTAATAAGAAGGCAGTGGGTAATTCTACCCAGCCTTGCCCAGTCAAACCTTACCACTCTCCTCCTTGTACCTGAATAGAATGTGCTTAGCACATACCTTTTAATTTGGGTGGACTTTTAATTATTGCCCAATAGTAATTTCATTTGCCCTGATATCCAAAATGTATTTCTTTGCCTTGATTATTTTTTATTTTCTTTTTTCCATCCTTTAAAACTACCAAAGAATGGTAACTTGCAGAAGCATCTAGAAAATGTGGAGAGAGACTTCATTGTGTTCAACAGAGAAAAGTAAGTATAGCATGTCACCCTGCCCTGTATTTCTGTGAAATTGATTTTCTGCTTTAAGCTATATATGAATCCTTGAATTAGACACATTGAAGTAAGCACATCGTAATGCTGGCATGTTCAAGCTGTAGCAATGCTGTATGTAAAATGTGAATATGGGCAGCTTTTTCGAAGGGGTGCAACAAAATAGGCCTGAGTAGGGGTCTAAATTTAAAATAATAAAAAATGAGAGATTATATATATATATATATATATATATATATATATATATATATAAATGTATATCCCCAAATACCAAAAAGTTGGGAAGTGTTTTTAAAAGGAGTGGAGATGTTAGATCATGGTAAGTATGGCCCTGTCCAAACTTTTTTGAGATGGGTTGCTGCCATCAATTTCAGAATTAACTTAATTTTGTTTCTTAAAAGGGTAAATTTTCTAAGTATAAACATGTCTTCTATTTTCTATTGTGCATAAAGTGTGGGTTTGTGGGATTTGCAAACCATTTAATTCTGTTTTTATGTAGATTTTACACAGCGGTCCAACTTTTTGGGAATTGGAGTTGTTAGTAAGTCACTAAGTGAGTATATAGCATTTTCAGGTGGTGATCAGCAATGGTATTCACTTTATTTCTCTTAGGACACCTGAAAACATTTAACTACTTCAATACCAGGCACTTATACACATTCCTGCCCAAGCCAATTTTCAGCTTTCAGCGCTGTCGCAATTTGAATGACAATTGCGCGGTCATGCTATACTGTAGCCAAACAAATTTTTTTATCATTTTTATCCCACAAATAGAGCTTACTTTTGGTGGTATTTGATCACGTCTGCGGTTTTTAAAAATAAAAAATAAAATAAAATAAAAAATAAAAAAAATTAGCTAAAATTTTGAAAAAAAAAAAAATGTTTTCTTTGTTTCTGTTATTTTTTTGTAAATAAGTACATTTTCTTCTTCAATGACGGGCACTAAATTGGTTGCACTGATGGGCACTGATAAGGTGGCACCGATGGGCACCGATGAGGTGGCACCAATGAGGTGGCACTTATGAGGTGGCACTTATGGGCACTGATAGGCGGCATTGATAGGCGGCACTGATAGGCGGCACTGATAGGCACTGATAGGTGGCACTGGTATGCAGCACTGATGGGCACTCATAGGCGGCACTGATGGGCACCAATAGGTGGCACTGATGGGTACTTATGGGTGGCACTGATGGGTAAATATGGGTGGCACTGATAGGTGGCATGGATGGGCACTGATGGTCACTGATAGATGGGCATGGATGGGCACTGATGGACACTGATGGGTGGCACTGATGGGTGGCATTGCTGGGCATCACAGATTTTATTTGTTTCATAATGGTGCCAATCAGTGCCCATTTGTGGGCACTGATTGGCACATATTTGGCATGTATTTGAATATGTGGATGGCCATGGGGAAAAACCCTGCCAGGAAAACTGTGGGTTAAGATTTAAAGTGGTTGTAAACCCTTACAACACACTTTTTGCTACAAGTAAGCCTATAATAAGGCTTACCTGTAGCTACCTGAACAGTTTAGGAGATATCCCCTGTCCCCTGCATGTGCCGATGTCATCGGCACATGCGCACTGAAGCATACTGAAACATTGACACGTATGTGCCGTTTCTTCAGTGAGTGTGACATCATAGCGGCTCCGGCCAATCACAGCGCCGGAGCCACAATACCCGTAAGTAACCCCCGGGAGAGATGTCGCCGGCCAGAGGGGGGTACGAGGACTGCTGCGGGGGCTTCATGGTGAGGTATGTAATTCATAATGAGCTAGTATGCTATGCATACTAGCTCATTATGCCTTTGTCTTGCAGGTTTTTTTTAATTTTTTTTGATAGGGTTTACAACCACTTTAAGATAACAACAAAAACACAGTTCACCATGTGACACAGACCATCAAAACAACACTTGTTTGTTTCCCACAGTAGCCTGTGGAAACACCCTAACCGGGTGTTTGGCGATTTATATTGTAGGCCTGTAATTCTTAGGAATAACTCACTTAAATCTGTCCAAACAACATCCCGATATGATAAAGTTTGAAACACAAAATCATAAATTATAATATAATAAATAACTATAAATAATTATCAAAAATAATAATATAATAATAATAAAATGTATTCAATAATATAATCAACTAAAAAACACTGAAATGTGCTCAGTTGCAGAATTGTCGCTGTCGTCACTTTCAGTGTCTGTTGACGAATTTCCCCACAAATCATTATCGCTCAATTCTGCAAGTGTTCTTATTTACTAAAGTAAGGGTGTATGAAAAGGCCTATAATACACCACTCAGCGCCTATGGAACACAGATATTACTAAACCAAAAGCTGTGACAACCACGGCGGTCATCCACAGATGAGCAGTAAGCTTGACAGAGAATACTTTCTTAAAACTTCAAAGCTAGTAAAAAGAATGTCTGAGCAGCTGTTTAAAACATGGCAAAATATATAAAAATAGTAAAAAATTAAAACAGTCATCTGTATCAATCAATACTACAAACAGCGCTAATGTTGAATTGTAACAGTGGTCAACACTACATAAAAGTCTTTAGACAAATGTCAGTTAATTTCAGTGCTTCAAACTAGTGTCCATGGGTGATCCTAAAGAGATAAGTAGAGTGCACCTTCCACCAACCCTCCAGATCCACCACGTGAAAACACACACGCCTTAGGGGTTAACACTCACCAGAGCAATATTGAATATAGGCCTTGAACAGATGATACTGCATCCAAACCAAACACTGAAATACTGCATCAGTCAGGGGGATATCAGAGTGTGGTAGGCTCCCAAAAAACAAACAGAGGAAAGCACATAGCGTAACCCAGTTTTAATATTGAAAAGCACCCTTCACAAACTTTGTCCCCTCAAACATTAAACGTACATCAACATATTATCAAATGAGCAAATAAAGAGTGGTTGCACGTCACCGTATCCACCGTTCGGCGTCTATCGATAGAACCGTAAGCTGCAATAATAGCTTCCTCCTTCCTGGTTCTCTGAACGGTGGAGCGCAAACCAACACTTCCAGCGTGTTGTGTAGGTCACGCCCTGACGCGCTTCGTCATTGGCTGACTTCAACAAAGGGCGTGTCTACACGACGCACACGCTGACTTATATTATGCCTCCGTCCTCCGCCCTAGCCAATCGGCGCGCACCAAGCAAAGAAATAGGCGCACAATACAATGCAGGCAAAACACGCCGAAGGCTTCCTACAGGGAGGGGAGTGGGACACACAAAGTCTGACTGCATATCTAGTACAGATCACCCGGATATAACTTCACAGGGATATGTACAAAACAATGGGTATAATATTACATTTAAAACTGCATAAATTAAAATACATCAGGAAAAACTTTAAATCACAATGATAAATTTCATATACATTACTAATAAATGTAAACCTTAATCTTTATATTCCATTAACCAATTAACCCCTGTAAATGATAAACATTCTACAGAGTGAAAACATGGTATAAGTAAAACATCTGAACATAGAGTTATATAATAAAAAAATGCTAAAAATTACATATAAATGCCATGTCAGGTGACCCAGATCATATTTAAAAGGTTAAAACACTAATAAAATAGTATTTAAAAATCACTAATAAAACAGTTGATATCCAACTCCACATTTAACCCTTTGGGTGACAAAGTATCTACAGAAAAAAAATCCATTGGGTTTCTCTCTTGGAAAGGTCTCTAACCAAATTAGAGCCCCTCCATGCTGGCTTCAAATGGTCAATACCCCAGAATTTGAGACCAGTGGGGTCCTGGTTATGGAAAGTTTTAAAATGAAGTGACAGATTATGGTCTTTATATCCGATAATAATATTTGCAATGTGTTCTGCAACTCTGATTTTAAGTTGATGCTTAGTGCAGCCTATATACATAAGCCCGCACGGACATTGGAGAGCATACACAACTTAGGAGGTATTGCACGTGATAAATTCCCTAATGGTAAACTCCTTATTGTTTGAAGTTGATGTAAAAGTTTCAATGGCCCTCAGTGGCCTATTGACCTCCTTACATGCACGGCACCTCCTACAGGCAAAAAAACCCATCTCTGTCCCAAAAAGTAGAGGGTCTGGATGGAGGATCCAGGACCTTCCTTACTATTTTGTCAGCAAAGCTCAGGGCCCTTCCATAGATAAAGCCAGGTTTTTGAGGCAATACTGTAGAGAGTACTTTTTCCATACGTAAAACATGCCAGTGAGTATAGAAGATCTCTTCAACCTCCTTAAACTGGGAGTGGAAACCCGAGATAAAATTCCATTCTCTTCCACTGTCTACATGAGCAGGAGATGAATCTCTAAGGAAATTATCCCTAGGTAGTTCCGCCAATTCACAGATAATGGAATTCAGTACCTCCTCTTTATAACCTTTTTCTATAAATTTGTCCTTTATAATTTGAGCTGGTAGTAGAAAATCCCTCCCCTCAGAGCAATTCCTTTTTACTCTGGTAATTTGTCCTTTAGGTATATTTTTCAACCATATAGGGTGGTGTCCACTGCTAACAGGCAAATAGCTGTTGGAGTCTGTAGCTTTAAAAAATACTTTAGTTCCCAACCTGTTTTTTAGTCTATAAATATGAACATCCAAAAAATGAATATCACTGGAACTATATTCACTGGTCAATTTGATGTTATTCTTGTTGTTATTCAATTCACTTAGAAATTCTTGTAACGTATCTATAGGCCCCTCCCAAATGAAAAACAAATCATCAATGTATCTTTTATACATCAGAAGGTGTGGGCGTGTTACAGAAAAAATAAACTTGTCCTCCCATTCCCCCATGAATAAATTTGCTATACTGGGGGCAAACTTGGCCCCCATAGCAACTCCTCTGGATTGGGAATATAAATCTCCATTAAACCAGAAAAAATTATGGCTTAAACAAAAATCAAGAGAGTTCCTTAAAAAGATCTTCTGGTTATATGGTATATCATCGCGTTTGCATAGTGCCCAATTCAGAGCCAGCAGGGCGTCATCATGCTGGATGATGGTGTATAGGGCAGAGACCTCCGCGGTTACCAAAAATATCTCCTCTTTCCCTGTAAGGTCTACTAACTGTAACATCTGAAGTAGACTTTTAGTGTCCTTCAAATAGGCACAAGTCTGTACAACACTTTTTTGGAGATACAGATCCAAATACTGTCCCAAACGGGATGAGATGGATCCTATCCCATTAACAATAGGTCTTCCGGGGGGACAATTAACATCTTTGTGAATCTTGGGGAGGGTGTAGATAGTGGGAATTCTGCTACTGCTAGGCACGAGATAGGTCCTCTCGTGTTTAGTCAGAACCCCATGTGACAGCAGGAAGGTAAAGTCACCTGGTTGCATCCAGGGGGGTAGATATATTTCGCCCAGATTCAGGCTTTACGCCGACTTATACAACTAGGGAGAGAGTTGATGAAGCCCAGCTGAGGCTAGTGGGCTCATGGATGATTCATACCTCTAGGGAGAGTGCTGGGCGTCGTGCAGGCAGGGAGTTGATGAGACCAGCTGAAGCTTGTCAGCTCGTTTAAGGCCTCTATAAAAACTCCCAGCTTCATTAGGTGTTTGCTCATGCCTGGAGCCAGACCTGTGTGGACTGTCTAGGGAGAGTGAACCCCTGTGCGGTGAGACAAAGCCTGTGTGGCTATTTGCTTGGACATTTAAAACCAGGGACTTAGGGACTAGGACAGCACTAGGCTGATCCCAGTTGTTAGTTAGGAAACCTGTATGTTTAGTCAGAGGTCAAGTTGACCAGGATTTATTTTGTTTATGTTTCTTTTGCTTTGCTGTGTTTTGTCACTGTAAATAGAAAATAAACCGCACCTTTTTGATTTTGAAAACCACAACCTCCGTTTGCTGGGCCTGTTTTGTGTGGGGAGCCCATCCCGGGGGTCACACACACCCGCTGCCGAGCTAACCCCCTCACAGTTGGTGGAGAACCAGTGGCAGTTTTTTTTTAAGCCAGCATGGAGGAGATACTGAAGCAGCTGGCTCTAGCAAATGCCAATCAACAGCAGACAAATGCAGGTTTACAAAAGAACTTCGCAGCCCAGCAGCAAGCTCATCAACAGAGCCTTGCAGCCCAGCAGCAGACAAACGCAACTTTGCAACAGAGTCTGGAGGCTCAGCAACAAGCCCAGCAGCAATCTGAGGCCCGCTTCATAGACCTGTTGCAGAAGCAAGAGCAGAGACTACAACAACAGATGGAAGCAGTAATGCAGCAACGTCCGCAGACCAGTGAGGAAAGCCGTCCCACTAATACCGCGTCCTTTGGGGTGAGTCGTTTATTGACAAAAATGACTGGAGAGGATGATCCAGAGGTATTTTTGACCACATTTGAAAGGACCGCTGAAAGAGAAAAGTGGCCTGAGGAGCAGTGGGCTGGACTGGTGGCTCCTCTGTTAACTGGTGAATCGCAGAAAGCTTACTATGACCTAGAGCCTAACCAAGCAAAAGACTATGTGATGCTAAAAGCTGAAATATTGGCAAGGCTGGGTGTCACCCAGGCTGTCCGGGCTCAGCGTGTGCATAACTGGACTTTCCAGCTTGGAAAACCCCCCAGGTCTCAAATGTATGATCTCATTCACCTGAGCAGAAAGTGGCTACAGCCAGAGACTTTGTCCGCACCAAAGATTGTGGAACGTGTTGTAATGGATCGATTTTTGAGAGCTCTTCCTACTGCCATCCAAAAGTGGGTAAGCCATGGAGACCCAGAGACGGCCGATGGTCTTGTGGATCGTGTGGAGAAATACTTGGCTACAGAGAACCTGACGGCCTCTTCCAGAGACACTCGGACTTTCCACCCTAAGACCAGACCATCCCCAGGGGCGGATAAGAGGATTCCAAGGGGTGAGGGTGGAGAGAGTGAGAGGGTGGGAGCTCTACCCCAAGTTTGGCGAGAACAGCCTGGGAAATCAGCGGCTCAAGAGGCGGCAAGAAGGATCGTTTGCTACCGCTGCCGGCAAGCGGGACATATTGCAGCCAATTGCCCGGTTGTGGAGGAACCCATGCAGTGTGACTTTCTGACGGGCAGACGTCAGTCGCTGTGTGCGACAGTCGCATGCACTGCCATTCGAGGAACTGAGAAACATTTATGCAAAATGTGTGTTAATGGTAGAAATGTTGTGGTATTGCTGGATTCAGGTAGCCTTGTGACCCTGATAAAGGCTGAGTTAGTTAAAACAGAGGTCTCTGGGAATAGCAAGGTAGCTGTTATTTGTGTGCATGGGGACACCCGAGAGTATCCAGTGACTACAGTGTGTTTCGAGACCCCCAAAGGTACCCTCTCTCATCCAGTGGGCTTAGTATCTCAGTTACCGCATGACGCCATTGTGGGAAGGGATTTTCCGAAGTTCTGGGAACTGTGGGATGATCCTGAGCCCCCCACTGGTGCCCCTATGTACCAGGAATGTGATAGCCAGAACTCCCCTGAGAGTGGTGAGGACTCTCCGGAATTTCCCTTATCAGTATTGGCAGGGGAGACTCAAGAAACTGGAGAGGAGCCCACCTCCTCAGACGAAAACCTACCGTCTGTGGAGTTTTCTGATCTTGAGGTTCACAGGGAAAACTTTGCCACAGAACAGTTGAGAGACCCCGCCCTAATAAAGGCACGGGAAAACGTAGTGAAAATAGATGGCGAGTTAGTGAACCCAGATAATACCTGCACTTACCCATACTTCAGCGTAGAGAAGGACCTACTGTATCGGGTGGCAAAAAGGGCAGAAGAAACCGTTGAGCAGCTTGTGGTGCCCAAACCTTACAGGAAGTTGGTGTTGGAGTTGGCCCATGGGCACATTCTTGGAGGTCATCTGGGGACAGAGAAAACCCGAGAGAGGGTATTACAGAGATTCTATTGGCCGGGGGTGATGAAGGACATAGAAAATTATTGTTCCTCCTGCCCTGTGTGTCAGAGGTTGGCCCCGATGCCACATTTCCGTAGCCCGCTGGTCCCTCTACCCATCATTGAGGTCCCGTTTGAGAGGATCGCCATGGATTTGGTAGGTCCTATAATCAAGTTCGCTAGGGGGCACCAGTACATATTAGTTATAATGGACTATGCCACCCGTTATCCAGAAGCGATCCCTCTCCGAAATACCTCGGCCAAAACCATAGCCAAAGAGCTATCTCTTGTGTTTAGCCGGGTGGGTATTTGTAAAGAACTGCTTACGGACCAAGGTACACCCTTTATGTCCCGGGTTATGAAGGAGCTGTGTAAATTGTTCAAAGTGACGCAATTACGTACATCTGTGTATCACCCCCAAACCGATGGGCTGGTTGAAAGATTCAACAAAACCCTAAAACAAATGTTGAAGAAAGTGGTGGATAGAGATGGAAAGGATTGGGACTGTCTACTTCCTTATCTGATGTTTGCTATTAGGGAGGTGCCCCAATCCTCTACGGGATTCTCCCCCTTTGAGTTACTGTATGGGAGACACCCAAGAGGGCTGTTGGATATTGCCAAGGAAACTTGGGAAAGTGAGAGTTCTCCCCACAGGAGTGTGATTGAGCATGTCGCCCTGATGCAAGACCGAATTGCACAGGTAATGCCCATCGTGAAGGAACATTTGGCCCAAGCGCCGTTAGCACAGCAGAGAGTGTACAACCGTGGAGCCAAGACCCGTACCTTTTCCCCGGGGGATAGGATACTGGTACTTGTCCCTACGGTTGAAAGTAAATTCCTTGCCAAATGGCAAGGCCCCTATGAGATAATGGAAAAAGTGAGCGAAGTGAATTACAAGGTCAGACAACCAGGAAGGCGAAAGCCCGAACAGATCTATCACGTTAATCTGTTGAAAGCCTGGAGGGATAGAGAGTCCCTAGTCGCAGACACTTGGTCACCAGCTCAAACTGGTTGCGTGATTCCTGAGGTTGGAATAGCAGCCACCTTGTCACAACCCCAACAACAGGAGGTTAAGGAGTTTGTGCTTCGCAACAAGGAGGTATTCTCTGAGCTGCCGGGACAAACATCTGGGGTAGAGCATGACATCATTACCCCACCCGGTGAAAGGGTGAAGTTAAAACCCTATCGGATCCCAGAGACCCGACGGGAGGCAATACGGGAGGAAGTACAGAAAATGCTGAACTTAGGGGTGATAGAGGAGTCCCAAAGTGATTGGTCTAGTCCCATTGTGTTGGTGCCTAAACCGGATGGGAGCTGGCGATTTTGTAACGATTTTCGTCAGTTGAACAAAGTTACAAAATTTGACACCTACCCCATGCCACGTATTGATGAGTTGATCGACCGGCTGGGAACAGCCCGATACATGACGACTCTTGACCTCACAAAAGGGTATTGGCAAATCCCCCTGGCCAAGTCGGCCAAAGAGAAAACCGCATTTGTAACCCCAGACGGGGCGTTCCAATATAAAAGAATGCCGTTCGGGTTACAGAATGCGCCGGCCACATTCCAGCGGAAAATGGACCAGATGCTGAGGCCCCATCGGAAGTATGCTGCGGCTTACCTGGATGACGTAATTGTCCATAGCACAGATTGGGCCTCACATCTGCCAAAAGTGCAAGCAGTCCTGGACTCTGTTCGGGAAGCGGGGTTTACGGCTAACCCCAAGAAGTGTACCATTGGGCAGGAGGAGGCCAAATATCTTGGGTACACCATTGGGAGGGGAGTAATAAAACCCCAACTCAACAAAATCGAGGCCATCCAGAGTTGGCCACGTCCCAACAGCAAGAAGCAGGTACGAGCCTTTCTGGGAATCGCTGGGTATTATCGGCGATTCATTCCCCACTTTGCTTCTAAGGCTGTGCCCCTAACCAACCTGACGAAGGGGAAAGGGTCGGTCATGATTAAATGGACCCCCGAGGCTGAGGCAGCATTCCAATTCTTGAAACAAGCCTTATGTAGCCAGCCAGTGTTGTACTCACCCGACTTCTCTAAAGACTTTGTCGTACAAAGTGATGCGTCAGATGTGGGGTTAGGAGCAGTATTGTCCCAGGTCTGGAACGGGGAAGAGCACCCAGTCATTTACCTCAGCAGGAAGTTGAAGTCCCATGAGGTAAATTACGCCACCGTTGAAAAGGAGTGTTTAGCGGTGAAGTGGGCTCTAGATTCCCTTCGGTACTACCTGCTAGGTAGGCACTTTGACATGGTTACGGATCACGCTCCGTTAAAGTGGATGGCTCAAAACAAGGAAACAAATAGAAGAGTGAATAGGTGGTTCCTGGCCCTCCAGGAATTCAACTTCACAGTAAAGCATCGCCCTGGCGTTCAAATGGGGAATGTGGATGCTTTGTCTCTAGTACATGAATGCCTGATTGCTGGTGTTCCAACCCCGAGGTTAAAACAAGAGGGGGGGGTATGTGACAGCAGGAAGGTAAAGTCACCTGGTTGCATCCAGGGAGGTAGATATATTTCGCCCAGATTCAGGATTTACGCCGACTTATACAACTAGGGAGAGAGTTGATGAAGCCCAGCTGAGGCTAGTGGGCTCATGGATGATTCATACCTCTAGGGAGAGTGCTGGACGTCGTGCAGGCAGGGAGTTGATGAGACCAGCTGAAGCTTGTCAGCTCGTTTAAGGCCTCTATAAAAACTCCCAGCTTCATTAGGTGTTTGCTCATGCCTGGAACCAGACCTGTGTGGACTGTCTAGGGAGAGTGAACCCCTGTGCGGTGAGACAAAGCCTGTGTGGCTATTTGCTTGGACATTTAAAACCAGGGACTTAGGGACTAGGACAGCACTAGGCTGATCCCAGTTGTTAGTTAGGAAACCTGTATGTTTAGTCAGAGGTCAAGTTGACCAGGATTTATTTTGTTTATGTTTCTTTTGCTTTGCTGTGTTTTGTCACTGTAAATAGAAAATAAACCGCACCTTTTTGATTTTGAAAACCACAACCTCCGTTTGCTGGGCCTGTTTTGTGTGGGGAGCCCATCCCGGGGGTCACACACACCCGCTGCCGAGCTAACCCCCTCACACCCAGTAGAGTAGCCCATTTCAATCAAACATTTCAGATTAGTTTCATACTGGGTAGATGGATCTTTCTCCAACCTAATGTAAGTATTAGTGTCACCTAACATCTCCATGAGTTGGTTGACATAAAAATGTCTTATTCAAAATAACCACTCCTCCCCCTTTATCAGCGGGTCTGATTATTATATCTTTCCTCTCTTGTGGTCTGATTATTATATCTTTCCTCTCTTGTGATTCCATCTAATATATGGCGTGGATTAACTTCTTTTTTGGGTACTATGTGTTGGAGATCTCGTATCACAAGACCCTTAAACGTTTCCAATTGATGATTCGCGCCATTCAAGGGATTGAAGAGAGATTTATTGCGAAGTCCACTATCTAATACGACAGACGACAAATTAGTCGCTGGTTGGGAGTTTTTATTAAGAAAGTATTTTTTCATATTTACTTTACGTATATATCTATGTATGTCTATAAAGACATCAAATTTATTGATTGGCCTTTTCAGGCCACATTTAAAACCTAAATGAAGTATATTTGTTTCCTTATGTGATAAAGTTGTGTCACTCAAATTAAAAATACCACCTAATCTGGGCCTCTGCTTCTTTTTCTGGATTTTTCTCCCCGCTCTACATCCTCGTGTTCGTCTCTCCTCTGACTGGGATGTTGAGCCTGGTCCCTTTCCCAATAAGGTGGTTCTTTCCAATGGGGGTCTCTGTATTCCTGGTTTTGCTGAGATTGAGCCGGAGGTCTTTCTCTTCGTTGGGGAAGGCTTCTGCCTCGTCTCTGCCATCCCCTCCCCCTCCCTAAAAAAGGACGGGGAGACTGATAGCTGCCTCTTGCTCCATTTTCCCATAAAGGTTCAAACCTATTATGAACCGGGACATGATATTGTTGATTATGGGGTGTATGATAGTGGGTGTTGTTGGGTCCATCTCTCACTGAACTCCCTCTACCATAACCCCAGTATTCCTAATAGGTGTGGAGTTGTCCCTTGGTGGATGAGGGGGGGCATCATTCCTCCTCATATCACTTGTACCAGGAACATTACTAGATGTCTGTGGAGGTCTTGACACAGGGTCATCAAAATGAACATTCTCACCATTAGAGTTGAGCGGGTAGCTGGATATTCGGGTCCGGCGGGTTCGGCCGAACTTCGGAAAAAAGTTCGGATTCGGGACCGAACTTTAACCCGAACCCAGACCCGGACCCGGACCCCATTGAAGTCAATGGGGACCCGGACTTCTGACGACTAAAAAGGCTCTAAAAAAGTAATGGAAAGGGCTAGAGGGCTGCAAATGGCAGCAAAATGTTGTTAAGAACATGGCAAGTGCTCTGCAAACAAATGTGGATAGGAAATAACTTAAAAGAACATAAAAAAAATTAAAAAATAAAAAAATATGCTGGAGGCCCGATTTTCAGCAGAAGAGGTACAGGAAGTCATTAAGAACCTCAGAAACTCAACGGCACGATGCGACACATATGGTGGGAATGCCCCAGAATACGCCCTTTCTGGAATAAATTATTTAATTTAATGGATAAGCTAGTGGGAAAATAAAATACTTTGAAATAAAAATGTAGCGGGGTGCTAAATTTAAGGAAAGTGTTTGAGTGGTAAATAGGCTCAAATACCCTAATTCTGTAGGATTCATGGACCATTTTGTCCTCGGGGGACAGTATTGGTGTACAGTTCCCTGCGGCCTACAGGTGGCGCCTTTTGTGTCCCCTCTTGGCAGTAGTACAGCGGGGCGGGGAACCTGCTGTGCATGCCAGGAGAGCATATAAAAGGGGCAGACCTTTGGCCTGGGGGCTGATGTCCAGTGGGGTCCACGCCCAGGTGCCTTCGGCCTGGGTGCATGTGTTCCTGTTCCATCTCGGGCACCTTTAGCCCGGGGTGAGGTACTATCCTGGAGTTCTTGCTGCCCTGGGTATGGAGGCCTAGGGGCGGGAGTAAAGCCTGGAGTCCAGAGCCGCCTCGTGTAGGGGACCCTGTTCCAGGGAAGGGAGGATCATTCTGATGGACCGATGCGGGAGTCACGGTGAAGGAATGGTCTGTTGACTCCCTGGAGAGATGTCTTCCCCTTGATATGGGCTAGGTTCGTAGAAGGAGAAGCTCAAGGTCACCTTGACTGTATCAGAGGCCTTATTCAACCGGCCCGTGGCAGGGGCCTTATACACCCTGGTCTGTGGCTGAGACCAAAGTTCTCCAGGCCCGTGGCAGGGGCCTTATACACCCTAGTCTGTGGCAGAGACCAAAGTTCTCCAGGTCTGTGGCAGGGGCCTTGTACACCCGGTCTGTGGCAGAGACCAACCTCAATGTCTGTGGCAGAGACCGTGCGCCAAAAACTGTTTGAGAAACCTAAGCAGTGAAGTGAATGTGCTACGTTTGTGCCTGGACCTCCTCCACACCTTAAGCTGTCCTGTTTCTTTGCTCTAACCTTTTCTATCTGAGTACAGTTTATTTTGCCATGAGAGAATAAGAGTTGGAGTTTCAGCTGGTGTGGACATTGACTTTACTGGCAATTAAAGGACTTGCCTCTACCTACAGTAGAGGTGAGAATCATCCTCTGGAGGAGTTTTGACTCCGGCTGTGGACACGGCCCGTCAAGTACACCGCTCAACCTCTTTATATAGGAGGATACGGGCTGGTAGTGCGGTGTGCCTTTCTCCCTCCTGCGAAGAGCCAACAACATAAAGGCAGGTAAGGGGGAAAGGATCTGTGCGCTACAAAAAAATAAAATAAAAATTTTAATCTTGGCCTAGCAGGACGAGGTCCATATGGAGTAGGAGGTTGAGGTGGCGGTGGATGTGGCTGTGTAGGTGGAAGCGGCGGTGGAGGAGGACGAGGTAGCCAACACTGGTTCAAAAATACAACAATGGCTGGGTAAGGCCGGTGATGTGTCGAATTCTGTCCCCTGTCGAATAGTGTCCGCCCTGTACTGCGCTTGCTGAGTATGTAGGACAAGGGGATTTCAAAAATCTCCCAAGACTAACGGCGCCTGCGTGTTGAGTTCAGGTGAAGGCCACACCATCCGTGGTTCAAGCCGAGCCAAGCAAGGCCGCGATCGAAGCGAGCCCGTGAGGGGCCCTGTTACTATGTGCTACCGTATGTCCTCTTGGATGGTGGGGCTTGAACCTGCACTCACAGCGCAGGCGCCGTTCATCTTCGGAGATTTTGTGAATCTCCTTGTCCTCTGTACTGCGCAAGCGCTGCGCCTGCGCAGTACGGGCCGGGCACAATCCGATGGCCGGACAGTTTGTCACAACACCGGTATACATGTCTATTCTGCACAAGGTACGGACAAGTCCTGTGGGATCCATGCCTGGTTCATTTTAATGAACGTGAGCTTGTCCACATTGGCTCTGGACAGGCGGCTGCGCTTGTCTGTGATAACGCCCCCTGCCGTGCTAAATACACGTTCAGATAATACACTGGCTGCAGGGCAGGCCAGCACCTCCAAGGCATAAACGGCAAGCTCAGGCCATGTGCCCAATTTGGAGACCCAGAAGTTAAAGGGGGCAGACCCGTCATCCAGTACGTGTAGGCCTGTGGACACATACTGCTCAACCATGTTGGTGAAATGCTGCCTCCTGCTAAGACGTTCCATCTCAGCTGGTGGTGCTGGTTGTTGTGGCGTGCTGACAAAGCTTTTCCACATTTCGGCCATGCTAACCCTGCCTTCTGAGGTGCTGCCGGTGCCCCGGCTGCGTTGGCGACCTCTTCCTCCTCCTCTGCCTTCGCCTTGTGCTTCCACCGTACGCCCGCTGTCAGGTGGGAATGCCACCAGCAGCGCGTCTACCAGCGTGCGCTTGTACTCGCGCATCTTACGATCCCGCTCCAGTGAGGGAATTAAGGACGGTACGTTGTCCTTGTAACGGGGATCCAGCAGGGTGGCCACCCAGTAATCAGCACCAGTTAAAATGTGGGCAACTCGGCTGTCGTTGCGGAAACACTGCAGCATGTAATCGCTCATGTGTGCCAGGCTGCCCAGAGGCAAAGAAAAGCTGTCCTCTGTGGGAGGTGTATCGTCTGTGTCCTCTGTATCCCCCCAGCCACGCACCAGTAATGGCCACGAGCTGGTCTGAGTGCCACCCTGCTGTGAACATGGCTCCTCCTCCTCCTCCTCCTCCATCTCCTCCTCCACCTCGTCATCCTCCAGAACTGTGCCCTTTCTGCCGGACAATTGTGTACCTGGCGTTTGTTGGTGCAGGAACCCACCCTCGTAGCCACTTGTGAAAGACTGCCCTGAAAGCCTTTGAAATGATCCCGCTTCCTCCTCATCCTCCTGTGCCACATCCTCTTCCATCATCGCACGAAGCGTTTTTTCAAGGAGGCATAGAACTGGGATAGTAACGCTGAGAACGGCGTCATTGGCACTGGCCATGTTGGTGGAGTACTCGAAACAGCGCAACAAGGCACACAGGTCTCGCATGGAGGCCCAGTTATTGGTGGTGAAGTGGTGCTGTTCCGCAGAGCGACTCACGCGTGATTGCTGCAGCTGAAACTCCACTATTGCCTGCTGCTGCTCGCACAGTCTGGCCAGCATGTGCAAGGTGGAGTTCCACCTTGTGGGCACGTCACATATGAGGCGGTGAGCGGGAAGGCCGAAGTTACGCTGCAGCGCTGACAGGCGAGCAGCAGCAGGGTGAGAACGCCGAAAGTGCGCACAGACAGCCCGCACTTTCTGCAGCAGCTCTGGCATATTGGGGTAATTTTTAAGGAACCTCTGGACCACCAAGTTCAGCACATGCGCCAGGCAAGGGATGTGCGTCAAACCGGCTAGACCCAGAGCTGCTACGAGATTTCGCCCATTATCGCACACCACCAGGCCGGGCTTGAGGCTCACTGACAGCAACCACTCATCGGTCTGTTGTTCCATGTCCCTCCACAACTCCTGCGCGGTGTGGGGATTTTCCCCCAAACAGGAAAGTTTTAAAACTGCCTGCTGTCGTTTACCCCTGGCTGTGCTGAAGTTGGTGGTGAAGGTGTTACGCTGAATGGATGAGGAGGCGGTAGAGGATGAGGAAGCGGAGAAGGAGGAGTTAGCAACAGGAGGCAAACTGAAGCGCCCTGCAATCCTCGGTGGTGGAAGGACATGCGCCAAACCGCTATCTGCCTCAGGCCCAGCCGCCACTGCATTTACCCAGTGTGCTGTTAGGGAGATATAACGTCCCTGACCGTGCTTACTGGTCCACGCATCCGTAGTTAGGTGGACCTTGCCACAGATGGCGTTGCGCAGTGCACACCTGATTTTGTCCCCCACCTGGTTGTGCAGGGAAGGGATGGCTCGCCTGGAAAAGTAGTGGCGGCTGGGCACGACGTACTGCGGGACAGCCAATGCATCAGGCTTTTAAAACTCTGCGTCTCCACCAGACGGAATGACAGCATTTCAAAGGCCAGGAATTTTGAAATGCTGGCATTCAGGGCCAGGGATCGCGGGTGGCTAGGGGGGTACTTCCTCTTCCGCTCCAATGTTTGGGAGATAGAGAGCTGAACGCTTCCATGGGACATTGTGGAGATGGTTGGTGACCCAGGTGGTAGTGTTGCTGGCAGATCCTCTGTTTGCGGGGTGACAGGTGCCACTGTCACTACAGAGGTGGATGAAGAGGCCGAGACTGCAGCAGAAGAGGAAGCAGGAGGAGCCAGAGACCTTTCTTGGTTTTTGAGGTGTCTACTCCACTGCAGCTCGTGCTTTGCACTTAGATGCCTGGTCATGCAGCTTGTGCTCAGGTTGAGAACGTTTATGCCTCGCTTCAGGCTCTGATTGCACAGCGTGCAAACCACTCGTGTCTTGTCATCAACACACTGTGTGAAGAACTGCCACGCTAGGGAAGTCCTTGGACCTGGCTTTGGTGTGCTCGGTCCCTTGCTGCGTTGGGCAGTAGCAGATGTACTGTCTAGGGGACGAATGCTCCGTTTTTGCACCCTGCTCCCTCTTCTGCTGTGCTGGTGGCTCTGTGCGACCACCGCCTCTTCCTCCGAACTACACTGGTCACCTGCATAACGTTGATTCCATGTGGGGTCGAGGACCTCATCGTCCTCCACATCATCTTCCACCCAGTCTTCACCCCTGCCCTCCATGTCTGTCTGCACAATTGCGAAAGCAGCAGCAGTTGGCACCTGTGTTTCGTCATCATCCGAGACGTGCTGCGATGGTCCTCCCATGTACCCATCATGAAACATAAGTGGTTGGGCATCGGTGCACTCAATCTCTTCCACTTCTGGGGCAGGGCTAGGTGGATGGCCCTGGGAAACCCTGCTAACAGAGTCATCGAAAAGCAGAAGAGACTGCTGCATGATTTGGGGCTCAGACTGCTTGGCTGATTTGCAAGGGGGTGAGGTGAAAGACTGATGGACATGGGCTTCAGGTGCCAACTCTGATCTTTCATCAGAAGAGTGGGTGGGAGACAATGTGAAGGAACCCGAGGCACTGTCAGCAACCCAATCTACTATCGCCTGTACTTGTCCTGGCCTAAACATTGGTACAGCCTCATTAGGCGTGACAAAATACCGCCGCAGGCTCGGTCGCCTACTCGCACCTGAGGAAGGTGTTTCACTTGTGCGTGTAGCTGGCACAGATCCACCACGTCCTCTCCCTGCAACAGGAGCTCCACCAGCAGCACCACGACCGGGGCCACCACGTCCCTTTGACCTTCCCCTCATATTTTCCAAATTTAGGATCTTGCCCTAAATGGCGTTTTTTGGAAGACCACAACACACCCACAGTACGTAATGGCTGAAACGCACAGCTACAGAACTGCAGAAAATGCTATTCAAAAAAAAAAAGGTTGTTTTTTTAGTATAGCACAGTACAAGGAAAATATATAGAAATTGTTTTTTTACACACACACCTCCAGATGTGTATTTCACACTGCAAAATATTTTCTGTGGCCCTAAATGGCGTTTTTTGCCAGACCACAACACACCCACAGCACATAACCGCTGAATCGCACAGCTACAGAAAATGCTATTCAAAAAAAAAGGTTGTTTTTTTTTAGTATAGCACTGTACAAGAAGAATATATAGAAATTGTTTATTTTACACACCTCCAAGATGTGTATTTCACACTGCAAAATATTTTCTGTGGCCCTAAATGGCGTTTTTTGGAAGAGCACAACACAACCACAGTATTTAACCACTGAATCGCACAGCTATAGAAGTGCAGAGAATGCTATTCAAAAAAAATGTTTTTTTTTTTAGTATAGCACTGTACAATATACAGGTCCTTCTCAAAAAATTAGCATATTGTGATAAAGTTCATTATTTTCTGTAATGTACTGATAAACATTAGACTTTCATATATTTTAGATTCATTACACACAACTGAAGTAGTTCAAGCCTTTTCTTGTTTTAATATTGATGATTTTGGCATACAGCTCATGACAACCCAAAAATCCTATCTCAAAAAATTAGCATATTTCATCCGACCAATAAAAGAAAAGTGTTTTTAATACAAAAAAAGTCAACCTTCAAATAATTATGTTCAGTTATGCACTCAATACTTGGTCGGGAATCCTTTTGCAGAAATGACTGCTTCAATGCGGCGTGGCATGGAGGCAACCAGCCTGTGGCACTGCTGAGGTGTTATGGAGGCCCAGGATGCTTCGATAGCGGCCTTAAGCTCATCCAGAGTGTTGGGTCTTGCGTCTCTCAACTTTCTCTTCCCAATATCCCACAGATTCTCTATGGGGTTCAGGTCAGGAGAGTTGGAAGGCCAATTGAGCACAGTAATACCATGGTCAGTAAACCATTTACCAGTGGTTTTGGCACTGTGAGCAGGTGCCAGGTCGTGCTGAAAAATGAAATCTTCATCTCCATAAAGCTTTTCAGCAGATGGAAGCATTAAGTGCTCCAAAATCTCCTGATAGCTAGCTGCAATGACCCTGCCCTTGATAAAACACAGTAGACCAACACCAGCAGCTGACATGGCACCCCAGACCATCACTGACTGTGGGTACTTGACACTGGACTTCAGGCATTTTGGCATTTCCCTCTCCCCAGTCTTCCTCCAGACTCTGGCACCTTGATTTCCGAATGACATGCAAAATTTGCTTTCATCCAAAAAAAGTACTTTGGACCACTGAGCAACAGTCCAGTGCTGCTTCTCTGTAGCCCAGGTCAGGCGCTTCTGCCGCTGTTTCTGGTTCAAAAGTGGCTTGACCTGGGGAATGCGGCACCTGTAGCCCATTTCCTGCACACGCCTGTTCACGGTGGCTCTGGATGTTTCTACTCCAGACTCAGTCCACTGCTTCCGCAGGTCCTCCAAGGTCTGGAATCGGTCCTTCTCCACAATCTTCTTCAGGGTCCGGTCACCTCTTCTCGTTGTGCAGCGTTTTCTGCCACACTTTTTCCTTCCCACAGACTTCCCACTGAGGTGCCTTGATACAGCACTCTGGGAACAGCCTATTCATTCAGAAATTTCTTTCTGTGTCTTACCCTCTTGCTTGAGGGTGTCAATGATGGCCTTCTGGACAGCAGTCAGGTCGGCAGTCTTACCCATGATTGCGGTTTTGAGTAATGAACCAGGCTGGGAGTTTTTAAAAGCCTCAGGAATCTTTTGCAGGTGTTTAGAGTTAATTAGTTGATTCAGATGATTAGGTTAATAGCTCGTTTAGAGAACCTTTTCATGATATGCTAATTTTTTGAGATAGGAATTTTGGGTTGTCATGAGCTGTATGCCAAAATCATCAATATTAAAACAAGAAAAGGCTTGAACTACTTCAGTTGTGTGTAATGAATCTAAAATATATGAAAGTCTAATGTTTATCAGTACATTACAGAAAATAATGAACTTTATCACAATATGCTAATTTTTTGAGAAGGACCTGTATAGAAATTGTTTATTTCACACACCTCCAGATGTGTATTTCACACTGCAAAATATTTTCTGTGGCCCTAAATGGCGTTTTTTGGAAGAGCACAACACAACCACAGTATTTAACCACTGAATCGCACAGCTATAGAAGTGCAGAGAATGCTATTCAAAAAAAATGTTTTTTTTTTTAGTATAGCACTGTACAATATATAGAAATTGTTTATTTCACACACCTCCAGATGTGTATTTCACACTGCAAAATATTTTCTGTGGCCCTAAATGGCGTTTTTTGGAAGAGCACAACACAACCACAGTATTTAACCACTGAATCGCACAGCTATAGAAGTGCAGAGAATGCTATTCAAAAAAAATGCTGTTTTTTTTAGTATAGCACTGTACAATATATAGAAATTGTTTATTTCACACACCTCCAGATGTGTATTTCACACTGCAAAATATTTTCTGTGGCCCTAAATGGCGTTTTTTGGAAGAGCACAACACAACCACAGTATTTAACCACTGAATCGCACAGCTATAGAAGTGCAGAGAATGCTATTCAAAAAAAATGTTGTTTTTTTTAGTATAGCACTGTACAATATATAGAAATTGTTTATTTTACACACCTCCACATGTGTATTTCACACTGCAAAATATTTTCTGTGGCCCTAAATGGCGTTTTTTGCCAGACCACAACACACCCACAGCACGTAACCGCTGAATCGCACAGCTACAGAAAATGCTATTCAAAAAAAAAGGTTGTTTTTTTTAGTATAGCACTGTACAAGAAGAATATATAGAAATTGTATATTTTACACACCTCCAAGATGTGTATTTCACACTGCAAAATATTTTCTGTGGCCCTAAATGGCGTTTTTTGGAAGAGCACAACACAACCACAGTATTTAACCACTGAATCGCACAGCTATAGAAGTGTAGAGAATGCTATTCAAAAAAAATGTTTTTTTTTTTAGTATAGCACTGTACAATATATAGAAATTGTTTATTTCACACACCTCCAGATGTGTATTTCACACTGCAAAATATTTTCTGTGGCCCTAAATGGCGTTTTTTGCAAGAGCACAACAACCCCAACAGTATATAACCGCTGAATCGCACAGCTGCAGAGGCCAGAGAATGCTTTTTAAAAATAATGTTGTTTTTTCACACACCTCCAGATGTGTATTTCACACTGCAAAATATTTTCTGTGGCCCTAAATGGCGTTTTTTGGAAGAGCACAACACACCCACAGTATATAACCGCTGAATCGCACAGCTGCAGAGAATGCTATTCAAAAAAAAGTTTTTTTTTTTTTTTTAGTATAGCATAGTACAAGAAAAATATATAGAAATTGGTTATTTCACACAACTAGAGATATACACTGCAAAATTTTTGCGCACAACAAAGTGCCTTTTTTTTTTTTTTTGCAACAGCACAATAAAGTGCCTTTTTTTTTTTTGTGGCCCAAAAATGGGTCTTTTTAGCAAAAGCACAATAAAGTGCCTTTTTTTTGTTTTTGTTTTTTTTTTGCTTTTTTTTTTCTGCCCGAAATGGGTCTTTTAGCAAGAGCACAATACAGCCACTAAATGGAATAGGTGTATCACTCAACGTAATGCAGTGCTGGTGCACTGAGCTTGCAACACAAACAGATAAACCTATGCAGATCGCTGAGCTATTATATCTCTCAATCTGGACTCCTATCTAAATCTCTCTCCCTGAAAGCACAAACAGGATCCTGCCCCTACACTACACTACACTACACTGTCTCTCTATCTTTTCTATCAGTAGATTGCAGAATCAGGACTAACTCCTATCATATAATTCTCTCCCTCACAGCAACAGCAGCCAGGATCCTTTCCCTACACTGTCTAAAAGCAGAGTGACGATCTGTGCTGTGTGCCTCTTGCTTATATAGAAGCTGGTCACATGCTGGGTCACATGTTGCACTGACCAATCACAGCCATGCCATTAGTAGGCATGGCTATGATGGCTTCTAAGGGCACACCAGCTAATCAAATGCTGATTGGCTGGTCCCTGAAGCATTTCTAACTGCGCCATTAAATTCCCGAATCCGGACCCGAACCCGGACTTTAGCGCAAAATCCGGGTCCGGGTCCGGGGTCGGGAAAAAGCCAAAATTCGGTACGGACCCGAACTTTACAGTTCGGGTCCGCTCAACACTACTCACCATTGGTTATTATCTGCAGTCTTATTTTGCTGCTAAAGATAAACAGAGTTAGAACGAAAGTCACCCAAGTCACGGTGAAACTTTCTAATTTTCTTTTTCTGGGTATTTTTGTCCACCTATTCAAGTTTTTTCTTTATCCGAGTATTGAAATCAGATACCTGCTGAGAATCTTTGATAGGGTCAAGCTGCAATTTAAGATCATTAATCCTGCTCTCTAAGTTTGACATTTTTTTCCGTTTACGTGTAAGGATAAGATCTTGTAGTTTAAAACCCATAGTGTTGAAAAATTCATACCACTCATTCATAGATTCAGGGTCATCTAGACCATCATGGGGAACTACTTCCCAACGAAGGCTTCTGATTATGATTTTTTCCTTTATATACTGTTCCAATTGTGAGGGGGTTAGCTCGGCAGCGGGTGTGTGTGACCCCCGGGATGGGCTCCCCACACAAAAACAGGCCCAGCAAACGGAGGTTGTGGTTTTCAAAATCAAAAAGGTGCGGTTTATTTTCTATTTACAGTGACAAAACACAGCAAAGCAAAAGAAACATAAACAAAATAAATCCTGGTCAACTTGACCTCTGACTAAACATACAGGTTTCCTAACTAACAACTGGGATCAGCCTAGTGCTGTCCTAGTCCCTAAGTCCCTGGTTTTAAATGTCCAAGCAAATAGCCACACAGGCTTTGTCTCACCGCACAGGGGTTCACTCTCCCTAGACAGTCCACACAGGTCTGGTTCCAGGCATGAGCAAACACCTAATGAATCTGGGAGTTCTTATAGAGGCCTAAATGAGCTGACAAGCTTCAGCTGGTCTCATCAACTCCCTGTCTGCACGACGCCCCACACTCTCCCTAGAGGTATGAGTCATCCATGAGCCCACTAGCCTCAGCTGGGCTTATACAACTCTCCACCTAGTTGTATAAGTCGGCGTAAAGCCTGAATCTGGGCGAAATATATCTACCCCCCTGGATGCAACCAGGTGACTTTACCTTCCTGCTGTCACATACCCCCCCCCTCTTGTTTTAACCTCGGGGTTGGAACACCAGCAATCAGGCATTCATGTACTCGAGACAAAGCATCCACATTCCCCATTTGAACGCCAGGGCGATGCTTTACTGTGAAGTTGAATTCCTGGAGGGCCAGGAACCACCTATTAACTCTTCTATTTGTTTCCTTGTTTTGAGCCATCCACTTTAACGGAGCGTGATCCGTAACCATGTCAAAGTGCCTACCTAGCAGGTAGTACCGAAGGGAATCTAGAGCCCACTTCACCGCTAAACACTCCTTTTCAACGGTGGCGTAATTTACCTCATGGGACTTCAACTTCCTGCTGAGGTAAATGACTGGGTGCTCTTCCCCGTTCCAGACCTGGGACAATACTGCTCCTAACCCCACATCTGACGCATCACTTTGTACGACAAAGTCTTTAGAGAAGTCGGGTGAGTACAACACTGGCTGGCTACATAAGGCTTGTTTCAAGAATTGGAATGCTGCCTCAGCCTCGGGGGTCCATTTAATCATGACCGACCCTTTCCCCTTCGTCAGGTTGGTTAGGGGCACAGCCTTAGAAGCAAAGTGGGGAATGAATCGCCGATAATACCCAGCGATTCCCAGAAAGGCTCGTACCTGCTTCTTGCTGTTGGGACGTGGCCAACTCTGGATGGCCTCGATTTTGTTGAGTTGGGGTTTTATTACTCCCCTCCCAATGGTGTACCCAAGATATTTGGCCTCCTCCTGCCCAATGGTACACTTCTTGGGGTTAGCCGTAAACCCCGCTTCCCGAACAGAGTCCAGGACTGCTTGCACTTTTGGCAGATGTGAGGCCCAATCTGTGCTATGGACAATTACGTCATCCAGGTAAGCCGCAGCATACTTCCGATGGGGCCTCAGCATCTGGTCCATTTTCCGCTGGAATGTGGCCGGCGCATTCTGTAACCCGAACGGCATTCTTTTATATTGGAACGCCCCGTCTGGGGTTACAAATGCGGTTTTCTCTTTGGCCGACTTGGCCAGGGGGATTTGCCAATACCCTTTTGTGAGGTCAAGAGTCGTCATGTATCGGGCTGTTCCCAGCCGGTTGATCAACTCATCAATACGTGGCATGGGGTAGGTGTCAAATTTTGTAACTTTGTTCAACTGACGAAAATCGTTACAAAATCGCCAGCTCCCATCCGGTTTAGGCACCAACACAATGGGACTAGACCAATCACTTTGGGACTCCTCTATCACCCCTAAGTTCAGCATTTTCTGTACTTCCTCCCGTATTGCCTCCCGTCGGGCCTCTGGGATCCGATAGGGTTTTAACTTCACCCTTTCACCGGGTGGGGTAATGATGTCATGCTCTACCCCAGATGTTTGTCCCGGCAGCTCAGAGAATACCTCCTTGTTGCGAAGCACAAACTCCTTAACCTCCTGTTGTTGGGGTTGTGACAAGGTGGCTGCTATTCCAACCTCAGGAATCACGCAACCAGTTTGAGCTGGTGACCAAGTGTCTGCGACTAGGGACTCTCTATCCCTCCAGGCTTTCAACAGATTAACGTGATAGATCTGTTCGGGCTTTCGCCTTCCTGGTTGTCTGACCTTGTAATTCACTTCGCTCACTTTTTCCATTATCTCATAGGGGCCTTGCCATTTGGCAAGGAATTTACTTTCAACCGTAGGGACAAGTACCAGTATCCTATCCCCCGGGGAAAAGGTACGGGTCTTGGCTCCACGGTTGTACACTCTCTGCTGTGCTAACTGCGCTTGGGCCAAATGTTCCTTCATGATGGGCATTACCTGTGCAATTCGGTCTTGCATCAGGGCGACATGCTCAATCACACTCCTGTGGGGAGAACTCTCACTTTCCCAAGTTTCCTTGGCAATATCCAACAGCCCTCTTGGGTGTCTCCCATACAGTAACTCAAAGGGGGAGAATCCCGTAGAGGATTGGGGCACCTCCCTAATAGCAAACATCAGATAAGGAAGTAGACAGTCCCAATCCTTTCCATCTCTATCCACCACTTTCTTCAACATTTGTTTTAGGGTTTTGTTGAATATTTCAACCAGCCCATCGGTTTGGGGGTGATACACAGATGTACGTAATTGCGTCACTTTGAACAATTTACACAGCTCCTTCATAACCCGGGACATAAAGGGTGTACCTTGGTCCGTAAGCAGTTCTTTACAAATACCCACCCGGCTAAACACAAGAGATAGCTCTTTGGCTATGGTTTTGGCCGAGGTATTTCGGAGAGGGATCGCTTCTGGATAACGGGTGGCATAGTCCATTATAACTAATATGTACTGGTGCCCCCTAGCGGACTTGATTATAGGACCTACCAAATCCATGGCGATCCTCTCAAACGGGACCTCAATGATGGGTAGAGGGACCAGCGGGCTACGGAAATGTGGCATCGGGGCCAACCTCTGACACACAGGGCAGGAGGAACAATAATTTTCTATGTCCTTCATCACCCCCGGCCAATAGAATCTCTGTAATACCCTCTCTCGGGTTTTCTCTGTCCCCAGATGACCTCCAAGAATGTGCCCATGGGCCAACTCCAACACCAACTTCCTGTAAGGTTTGGGCACCACAAGCTGCTCAACGGTTTCTTCTGCCCTTTTTGCCACCCGATACAGTAGGTCCTTCTCTACGCTGAAGTATGGGTAAGTGCAGGTATTATCTGGGTTCACTAACTCGCCATCTATTTTCACTACGTTTTCCCGTGCCTTTATTAGGGCGGGGTCTCTCAACTGTTCTGTGGCAAAGTTTTCCCTGTGAACCTCAAGATCAGAAAACTCCACAGACGGTAGGTTTTCGTCTGAGGAGGTGGGCTCCTCTCCAGTTTCTTGAGTCTCCCCTGCCAATACTGATAAGGGAAATTCCGGAGAGTCCTCACCACTCTCAGGGGAGTTCTGGCTATCACATTCCTGGTACATAGGGGCACCAGTGGGGGGCTCAGGATCATCCCACAGTTCCCAGAACTTCGGAAAATCCCTTCCCACAATGGCATCATGCGGTAACTGAGATACTAAGCCCACTGGATGAGAGAGGGTACCTTTGGGGGTCTCGAAACACACTGTAGTCACTGGATACTCTCGGGTGTCCCCATGCACACAAATAACAGCTACCTTGCTATTCCCAGAGACCTCTGTTTTAACTAACTCAGCCTTTATCAGGGTCACAAGGCTACCTGAATCCAGCAATACCACAACATTTCTACCATTAACACACATTTTGCATAAATGTTTCTCAGTTCCTCGAATGGCAGTGCATGCGACTGTCGCACACAGTGACTGACGTCTGCCCGTCAGAAAGTCACACTGCATGGGTTCCTCCACAACCGGGCAATTGGCTGCAATATGTCCCGCTTGCCGGCAGCGGTAGCAAATGATCCTTCTTGCCGCCTCTTGAGCCGCTGATTTCCCAGGCTGTTCTCGCCAAACTTGGGGTAGAGCTCCCACCCTCTCACTCTCTCCACCCTCACCCCTTGGAATCCTCTTATCCGCCCCTGGGGATGGTCTGGTCTTAGGGTGGAAAGTCCGAGTGTCTCTGGAAGAGGCCGTCAGGTTCTCTGTAGCCAAGTATTTCTCCACACGATCCACAAGACCATCGGCCGTCTCTGGGTCTCCATGGCTTACCCACTTTTGGATGGCAGTAGGAAGAGCTCTCAAAAATCGATCCATTACAACACGTTCCACAATCTTTGGTGCGGACAAAGTCTCTGGCTGTAGCCACTTTCTGCTCAGGTGAATGAGATCATACATTTGAGACCTGGGGGGTTTTCCAAGCTGGAAAGTCCAGTTATGCACACGCTGAGCCCGGACAGCCTGGGTGACACCCAGCCTTGCCAATATTTCAGCTTTTAGCATCACATAGTCTTTTGCTTGGTTAGGCTCTAGGTCATAGTAAGCTTTCTGCGATTCACCAGTTAACAGAGGAGCCACCAGTCCAGCCCACTGCTCCTCAGGCCACTTTTCTCTTTCAGCGGTCCTTTCAAATGTGGTCAAAAATACCTCTGGATCATCCTCTCCAGTCATTTTTGTCAATAAACGACTCACCCCAAAGGACGCGGTATTAGTGGGACGGCTTTCCTCACTGGTCTGCGGACGTTGCTGCATTACTGCTTCCATCTGTTGTTGTAGTCTCTGCTCTTGCTTCTGCAACAGGTCTATGAAGCGGGCCTCAGATTGCTGCTGGGCTTGTTGCTGAGCCTCCAGACTCTGTTGCAAAGTTGCGTTTGTCTGCTGCTGGGCTGCAAGGCTCTGTTGATGAGCTTGCTGCTGGGCTGCGAAGTTCTGTTGTTGAGCTGCAAGGCTCTGTTGATGAGCTTGCTGCTGGGCTGCGAAGCTCTGTTGATGAGCTGCAAGGCTCTTTTGTAAACCTGCATTTGTCTGCTGTTGATTGGCATTTGCTAGAGCCAGCTGCTTCAGTATCTCCTCCATGCTGGCTTAAAAAAAAACTGCCACTGGTTCTCCACCAACTGTGAGGGGGTTAGCTCGGCAGCGGTTGTGTGTGACCCCCGGGATGGGCTCCCCACACAAAAACAGGCCCAGCAAACGGAGGTTGTGGTTTTCAAAATCAAAAAGGTGCGGTTTATTTTCTATTTACAGTGACAAAACACAGCAAAGCAAAAGAAACATAAACAAAATAAATCCTGGTCAACTTGAACTATGACTAAACATACAGGTTTCCTAACTAACAACTGGGATCAGCCTAGTGCTGTCCTAGTCCCTAAGTCCCTGGTTTTAAATGTCCAAGCAAATAGCCACACAGGCTTTGTCTCACCGCACAGGGGTTCACTCTCCCTAGACAGTCCACACAGGTCTGGTTCCAGGCATGAGCAAACACCTAATGAATCTGGGAGTTCTTATAGAGGCCTAAATGAGCTGACAAGCTTCAGCTGGTCTCATCAACTCCCTGTCTGCACGACGCCCCACACTCTCCCTAGAGGTATGAGTCATCCATGAGCCCACTAGCCTCAGCTGGGCTTATACAACTCTCCACCTAGTTGTATAAGTCGGCGTAAAGCCTGAATCTGGGCGAAATATATCTACCCCCCTGGATGCAACCAGGTGACTTTACCTTCCTGCTGTCACACAATGTACAGATGTCCCACCACGTGCGAACTTGTTTTTCAAGTACATTGCCTAATGCAGTCATTATACCATTAAAATTAACTTGTGCAGTGGTTTGCTCATTAATTGAAAATATATTGGCAATGTCAATTGTTCTGCTACTTTGAAGTTTTAAGAAAGTATTCTCTGTCAAGCTGTCAAGCTTACTGCTCATCTGTGGTGATAAAGGGGGAGGAGTGGTTATTTTGAATAAGACATTTTATGTCAACCAACTCATGGAGATGTTAGGTGACACTAATACTTACATTAGGTTGGAGAAAGATCCATCTACCCAGTATGAAACTAATCTGAAATGTTTGATTGAAATGGGCTACTCTACTGGGGTTCTGACTAAAAGCGAGAGGACCTATCTCGTGCCTAGCAGTAGCAGAATTCCCACTATCTACACCCTCCCCAAGATTCACAAAGATGTTAATTATCCCCCACGGAAGACCTATTGTTAATGGGATAGGATCCATCTCATCCCGTTTGGGACAGTATTTGGATCTGTATCTCCAAAAAAGTGTTGTACAGACTCGTGCCTATTTGAAGGACACTAAAAGTCTACTTCAGATATTACAGTTAGTAGACCTTACAGGGAAAGAGGAGATATTTTTGGTAACCGTGGAGGTCTCTGCCCTATACACCATCATCCAGCATGATGACGCCCTGCTGGCTCTGAATTGGGCACTATGCAAACGCGATGATATACCATATAACCAGAAGATCTTTTTAAGGAACTCTCTTGATTTTTGTTTAAGCCATAATTTTTTCTGGTTTAATGGAGATTTATATTCCCAATCCAGAGGAGTTGCAATGGGGGCCAAGTTTGCCCCCAGTATAGCAAATTTATTCATGGGGGAATGGGAGGACAAGTTTATTTTTTCTGTAACATGCCCACACCTTCTGATGTATAAAAGATACATTGATGATTTGTTTTTCATTTGGGAGGGGCCTATAGATACTTTACAAGAATTTGTAAGTGAATTGAATAACAACAAGAATAACATCAAATTGACGAGTGAATATAGTTCCAGTGATATTCATTTTTTGGATGTTCATATTTATAGACAAAAAAACAGGTTGGGAACGAAAGTATTTTTTAAAGCTACAGACTCCAACAGCTATTTGCCTGTTAGCAGTGGACACCACCCTATATGGTTGAAAAATATACCTAAAGGACAAATTACCAGAGTAAAAAGGAATTGCTCTGAGGGGAGGGATTTTCTACTACAAGCTCAAATTATAAAGGACAAATTTATAAAAAAAGGTTATAAAGAGGAGGTACTGAATTCTATTACCTGTGAATTGGCGGAACTATCTAGGGATATTTTCCTTAGAGATTCATCTCCTGCTCATGTAGACAGTGGAAGAGAATGGAATTTTATCTCGGGCTTCCACTCCCAGTATAAGGAGGTTGAAGAGATCTTCTATACTCACTGGCATGTTTTACGTATGGATAAAGTACTCTCTACAGTATTGCCTCAAAAACCTGGCTTTATCTATAGAAGGGCCCTGAGCTTTGCTGACAAAATAGTAAGGAAGGTCTTGGATCCTCCATCCAGACCCTCTACTTTTGGGACAGAGATGTTTTTTTTGCCTGTAGGAGGTGCCGTGCATGTAAGGAGGTCAATAGGCCACTGAGGGCCGTTGAAACTTTTACATCAACTTCAAACAATAAGGAGTTTACCATTAGGGATATTATCACGTGCAATACCTCCTACGTTGTGTATGCTCTCCAATGTCCGTGCAGGCTTATGTATATAGGCCGCACTAAGCGTCAACTTAAAATCAGAGTGGCAGAACACATTGCAAATATTATTATCGGATATAAAGACCATAATCTGTCACTTCATTTTAAAACTTTCCATAACCAGGACACCACTGGTCTCAAATTCTGGGGTATTGACCATTTGAAGCCAGCATGGAGGGGCTCTAATTTGGTCAGAGACCTTTCCAAGAGAGAAACCCAATGGATTTTTTTTTCTGTAGATACTTTGTCGCCCAAAGGGTTAAATGTGGATTTGGATATCAACTGTTTTATTAGTGATTTTTAAATACTATTTTATTAGTGTTTTAACCTTTTAAATATGATCTGGGTCACCTGACATGGCATTTATATGTAATTTTTTGCATTTTTTTATTATATAACTCTATGTTTAGATGTTTTACTTATACCATGTTTTCACTCTGTAGAATGTTTATCATTTACAGGGGTTAATTGGTTAATGGAATATAAAGATTAAAGTGGTTGTAAACCCACTTTTTCAACTTGCACCTACAGGTAAGCCTAGATTAAGGGGCACTATTTGGTTGTGTAGCACACCCCGTAGGAGCTGCTGGTTTTAAATTTGGGCCTTGCACGTTACCTTACTGTTCGTTGTCTAGGGGATGGGAGTCTATAGAAAGTTCAATGTCCACACAAGTTATGAATCCTTTTCGTCAGGTTTTATTTCCAAACAACTTGCATAGGTAGAGGGATGGAGGGTTAGGGGAAGGTTCAGGCACACACAGCAAATCACTGGGGAAACTTCTAAGCTTCAAAAGTCACACTCACCACTCTCCTTCAAGTGGATATTGCTCACCCGGGTAGGCCCCTCTCACTTGGCCTAGTAGCCGGAATGATGCACGAACAATTACAGAAATAACAGTCTCTGCCACAGACCTTTAGAACGATTAAGTTGAACTGTTCAATGATCCTCTGCCACAGGATTTTAGTACCCGGATATCCAGCCTTACAGTTCAAGAGCCTTTAAGCCAACCCGGCAGAATAAGGTAACTTTAGCTACGGTGCATCCTCCAATAGGGTCACCAGGCCTTCCTCAAGACACCAGCCTTCCGCTTGGTCTTCTCCAGGACAGGTCCTCCCCTGGTTTCCTCCATTAAGTGTCTTCCTCCCTCAGGACGGACAGCACAGGATCACCTTCAAAGTGTAGGCCCCAGTCAGGACAACTGGGCCTACCTGGCATAGATGGAGCCACGCTGGCCCGAGGCTGCGAGGCTGAAATCCCAGTAACACATACCTCGAGCCAGGAGGGCCACAAGGTGAAGAGAGCCCAGAGAAATGGTGTCTGCCCCTTAAGTACCCTTCCCCAGCATGCTCAGCGGGGAGACCACTCCCACTGAGCTGTTCCTGGGGAAAGATTCCCAATACACTTTGGCCTGCTTGTATTCCAACATTGGCCTGGGGTGGAACGCCACCTACAGGCAAACAGTGGGAAGTCCTTCCAAACACAGCTATAGCCGGAACAGAGGCTGATTTAGCCTTCATTATTACAAAGTCTGAGCCAACTACCAGCTCAGACACCCACTAAATTTAACATAGCGCCTGATCATCAGGAGCAGGGCGCTACATACTCCCCCCACTACAACAAGACACTGTCTACAGTGTCTGGAAGAAAAATATGGCCCTCAATCCTGAGAACCAGCACCTGAACCAAAAAAACTTGGATGGGAAGGGAAAAGGAGAAGGGAACTATACATATAAAACAGTAACACAAAATTACAATAGCATACACACTTTAACCCCTCACTAACTGTCTAGACCACCCACTCTCCAGCAGTTTTGACAGAAGATCCGGCTCACTTGAAAAAAAAAACAAAGACACACAGCCAAATAACATGACAATATAAAGGCACTGTAAAAGAAGCAAAGCCATATCTTTCCTTCTACTTTTAAAGATGTGTAATCAACTTGAAAAGTCTTTCCCTACTCTACTGACCAGTAACACACAAGAGTCCTTTAAATACAAGGGCTGAAGCAGATGAACATCTTGATTCCGAAGTCTTCAGCAACCCTATTCCTAACTGACTAATTTCCCCAGAGTCCAGTTAGCACAGCAAAAGGTGAGAAGGTAAACAAAAATCCTCCTCTATGTTGAAAATTTTCTTTCTTGCATGAAAAGAAAAAAATAGAAATGAAGACAAATGGTCACTCTGAATGAGGTAAAATCTGGGATCCGGCAGAGTCAGTGGTTTTCCTTGCTTGTCCAGGGTAGTAATAAAATATAGAATGTCATTTTTTCCTGGTCTGCAAATAATCACCCGATCAGCGTGAATGTGTCGGCCATAGCTCCAGTGCAGCCAACATCATGTGAAGCGTTCAGCCATCATGAAGGAGTAGTCCAAATTCCAAATGGCTTTTGCACGGACAAATATTCCCAAATCACCGTACCACTGCTCTCTGTTTGCCTCAATCTGCTTTGGGACGTAGGGGAATTCCAGGCCGTACTCCGTGGCTACCCTTTTTATAGGCACTCTCTGTAGACGGGCAAGTCTGGGCAACGATCGGGAGCTTCCCTTCCCGGGTAACACACACATGAATCTGGTGATTTCTTTACCATGGACTTAGCGGGTTTAGGTAACATCTCTTTCACAGGCAAAGTCCCTTTATCAATGTCCAGGGTTTCCACCCTGGGTGTAGTTTCCCCGGAGTCCATAGCTGTCCACTCCGAACAGTTATGTGCTGAGGCAACATCTTCCTTGTTGTTCCACAACAACTCCTGAGACATGGACTCGAAAAAGTAATCATCTCCAATATCCGGCAGAGAGTCTAACTCAGAGTCTTCCCACTCTTCAGCCGGCAAATAGTTGCGCACAGTCCCGAGTACTTTTTCCCCAGATGTCTTACCGGTTCCTGACGTGGACTTCCCTGGGATATCATCTCTCTCGGGGTTGTATCTGGGGAAGGCCTCTACCGCGGCCACAGGAAGCCTTCACATATCCCACCTTTCTCAGGGTGGGTGCAATGGGAACAAGTGCAGTGGAGGTGGTATCCAGAACAATGTCCACAACTGGTTCCGCAGCAACGGCATTCCCTCCAGGGTCACTCACTGCAGCAGGCGTGATAAGTACAGGTTCGGCCATAGGCCCCTAGGGCAACATCCTCCAACGTAGCGATGCCTGCGGTCCAGTCCACCCGGTAGGCACGGGGCGATTCAGTAGGCTGGTTCACCACTGACGTGGACTTCCCTGGGATATCATCTCTCTTGGGGTTGTATCTGGGGTAGGCCTCTACCGCGGCCGCAGGAAGCCTTTACATATCCCACCTTTCTCCGGGTGGGTGCAATGGGAACAAGTGCAGTGGAGGTGGTATCCAGAACAATGTCCACGGCTGGTTCCGCAGCTACGGCATTCCCTCCAGGGTCACTCACCGCAGCAGGCGTGATAAGTACAGGTTCGGCCATAGGCCCCTAGGGCAACATCCTCCAACGTAGCGATGCCTGCGGTTCAGTCCACCAGGTAGGCACGGGGCGATTCAGTAGGCTGGTCCACCACAAACAAATACTCCCCGCAGTGTAAGCATCAGGTGAACGGGCGTAGCTGAACAGCCAGTCCCTCACACTTAGGGCACAGCATGCCCAGCGCTTCCACATCTCCACTGGTGTATAAAATTAAACACCCATGCGGCTTCATTTGGATGCCTGTATCCGTCAACAGGGCTCCTGGCCGTGTAACGCTAGTAGCGTTAGTAGAAAGAATCCTAGGTCCTGACATGGACAGTGCCAGCGAATACAACGACATGGCTGCTCACCGATCCTCTCACTGTGATCTCGCAGCTTCTTTCCTTTGGCGCCATAGCGGCCAGTTTACCACGTGATCGCTCCGTCAAATGACGGAGCGATCACTTGTAAACAAACCGGTGTCATGGCATGACACTTTGCAGCAGCGCTGTGGGCTGGATCTGTAGTGCCCACAGTGCTGCTCAGTGCCATTACAGCCATGCCCATCTGCAATACTCTGCAATACCCTGCAATACTGTGCCAATACTCTGCCAATACCCTGCAATATCCTGCAATACTCTGCAATACCCTGCCAATACCCTGCAATACCCTGCCATACCCTTCCATACCCTGCCAGTACCCTGCCAATACTCTGCCAATACTCATCCGTCCATCTATACTCTGCAATACTCATCCATCCATCCTCATACCATACCCAGCTATACTCAGCCATACCCAGCCATCCCACCCACACTCAGCCAAACCCACCCAGCCATACTCAGCCATCCCATCCATACCCAGCCATCCACATCCACGGCTCATCCATGCCCCATCAATTTGCATCCATGCCACTACAGTGCCTCAAAGTGTAATTAGATAGTCAAATTAGACTTGAAATTTATGCCCCTAGAACGCCTGCTGGTGCTCCCTGCTTGTTAGGCCCCTGTATGTCGCCACGATGTGTAAAAGTGTCACACATGTGGTATCGCCATACTCAGGAGGAGTAGCAGAATGTATTTTGGGGTGTAATTTGTGGTATGCATATGCTGTGTGTGAGAAATAACCTAAAAATGAAAATTTTGTGAAAAAAAAGAAAACGAAATATTGATTTTGCAAAGAATTGTGGAAAAAAATTACAACTTTAAAAACCTCACTGTGCCTCTTTCTAAATACCTTGGAATGTCTACTTTCCAAAAATGGGTCATTTGGGGGGTATTTGTACTTTCCTGGCTTGTTAGGGTCTCAAGAAATAAGATAGGCCGTCAGTACTTCAGGTGTTATCAATTTTCAGAGATTGGCCCCATAGCTTGTGGACGCTATAACTTTCACACCGACCAAATAATATACACCAATTTTGATTATTTTTACCAAAGATATGTAGCAGTATAACTTTTGGCCAAAATTTATGAAGAAAAATTACTAATTTGCTTAATTTTTACAGAAACAAAGACAGTTTTTTCTTTTTTTTTACAGAATTTATTATTTTTGGATTTATAGCGCAAAAAATAAAAAACCCAATGGTGATTAAATACCACCAAAAGAAAGCTGTGTGAAAAAAAGGACAAACATTTCATATGGGTACAGTGTTGCATGACTGAGTAATTGTCATTCAAAGTGTGAGAGCACCGAAAGCTGAAAATTGGTCTGGTTAGGAAGGGTGTTTAAGTGCCCAGTGGTCAAGTGGTTAAAAATCCTTTTTTTATTGGTCTTATGTAATATTAAAATTTACTGAGATACTGAATTTTGGGGTTTAACTAGCTGTAACCCATAATCATCAACAGTAAAAGAAAAAAATGCTTGAAATATATCAATGTGTTTGTAACGCATGTATATAAAATATAGGAGTTTCACTTTTTGAATTGAATTACTGAAATAAATGAACTTTTTGATAATATTCAAATTTTTTGAGATGCACCTGTATAAGGACAAACCCTAAACAGTCCATTACATTTGTATCAAATCAGGCTGGCACTTGCATTACATAGTTGATCTGAGATCTAAAGATATTGTACAATTAGATTGTATAGTGTATGGTCATCTTAACAGGTCATTTCTACACAGACCACTGATGTTGGGGGACGCAACAACTTCTGCTGTCTGAAATTTTTTTTGTTGCTATTGTTAATTTCAAGCTTTTTGCGGAAAAGAATATTGTATAGAGAGGGAGGGAAGTTAAAAAAATTGATTGTGATTGATTACCAATTTGCTAAATTTTTACAGAATGTTTTTTTTTTTTTTTTTACTGAATTTTCATTAATTTTGAATTTATAGCGCAAAAAATAAAAAATCCAACGGTGATTAAATACCACCAAAAGAAAGCTCTATTTGTATGAAAAAAAAGAAACAACATTTCATAAGGGTACAGTGTTGCATGACTGAGTAATTGTGCAACGTAGTCCACATTAAAAAATGTTTTTAATTAAAATGTTTTACAGCTTATTGTTCATGCTAGTATACAATAGGTTGTAGATATAATTCATTTTGAGCATGGGTTCCCCAAGACCTGAAAGCCACGTTGATAGTATAAAAATGTAACACTGTAAAGTGCTTTAGCACATCATCTATCCTTCTCATTCTTTGGACTTTTAAATTGCCTTTAATTAGAACACTGCCACTGGTTTCAGGTATCTATGGTACTGGAGCTGAAGGTTTTCCACTGTTAAATGTTAAATTAAAGAGGTTTATTATTAAATTAAAATGTTTATGTTTTGTTCCATTATTGCAGAAGCCAAAAGGACCTCCAGGTAAACCAAGAGAACATAACTATGGTTCAAGCCAAAGAAGACGAGGATGGACAAAATAATAACCTGCAAACCATGTGATGTCCACTTGTACTCTTCCTGCATTATGTAGCACTTGATATGCTGGACTTTATGGAGCAAAGGTTATAAGCGACATGTCTCTGATTTGTAGGAATCCTAGCAAACTTTGCATTTATTTTTGACTGTGAGGCCTATGGAGGCTGTTAGAGACAATCTTCTTCATGAATCGTAAAGCATTCATGTATAATAAGATGACTCTTCCTTTTGATTCATTCAATTTCAAGCTTATTTTTTGTAGGGCTGAGCGATAATGCATTTTGCACAAACTTAAAAAAATATATATATTTTAGAATACATTTTTTAGAGCATTAGGACTTTTTTCTAGGCTGTTTTTGTTTTCCTTTTTGTATATAATTTATTACATACTTGTAGCATACAGCAAGGAACATGTAATGGAAGTATCACAGACTAGTAGTTAAAAGATTGGTATAAATGTATTTTGTTCAAGGCTGATGATGAGTTAGTCTTGTCATTGATATTCAGCTATGCTGTTAGAATTAAGTATCTGTACATTGTGTTTTTGTGTAGTCTGTTATCCATAGTCACCTTATAGAGGAAGATACGAGGTCTGCAAAACAATGGGACTGAATGTAGGTGGGCCCAAAGCTCTGAGCCATTTCATGAAAACAGGGTTAGAATATAGTTTGAAAACCCAACCTGGGTATTACAAAAAACTAAAAAAATATAAATAATAAAGCCAAGAAGAAGGGGTGATTTCAGAAACAGGGATAAAGACTTTTAAAGATGTTGGTGTATGCTTGTTAGGGCCAAGATAATGGGCATGTCTTAACTACAGCTGCCTACGAAATGGGTCACATCTTAATTAGTGCATGGCATTGTCCTAAATTAGCTTATTTACTGTCGAAACTTGACTTTGGCAGCATTTGGACAACTCAAGATAGGGTCTAAATTTACTATTCTATTCAGACCTCAGTTTTTTGAGAGTTCATATAAAGACCAAAAATAAGTGTAAGGTATGAAGAAAATGTATTTAAAAAAAAAGAATTGTTGCCTTTTATGTACATTGTTTTTTCTTTCTCCACTGTTCCTTACATATAATTCGTTTGCATTCTTTGTTCAATTGTAAAGAATAAAATGGAAGGGGATTGCAGCTAATGTAGTATTAAAAACAGGAATTTTAATAAAGCAACCAAAGTGCACTAACAAATCTGTATGGTATAGTTTTCTTTATTTGTGGCTAAAAGTGTTAAATATTGGGAATATGTTAAATTAAGCATATTCAGCAGGCTTTTACAGATACATAGTCCACATTACCAGAAGAAGGAATAAGGACTACTGGAAGACTCTAAGGTGGGTAGGCAGTGGAGACAGAGCTTGGTAATGGGCTTTCTTAAAATGCCCATCAGACAGCAGAGTTTATTAATTTATCACTGGCAACTTCCTTAAAGTATATATAAAGCCAAAACATTTTTCAGTGGAACCTTGGATTGCGAGCATAATCCGTTCCAGGAGAATGCTTGTAATCCAAAGCACTCACATATCAAAGCGAGTTTCCCCATAGAAGTCAATGGAAACAACGATAATTCGTTCCGCATTGACTTCTATGGCATGCAATACTGCATGTGGACAGAGGTGGGAGTGCCTCGGAAATACTCAGGGACAGCTCGGCTGATCTCGGAAACCCTCGGAAAGGCTCGGAAACACTCTGGAACAGAGTGTTTCCGAGTATTTCTGAGTGATTCCGAGTATTCCCGAACGGCTCCGAACCGTTCCGAGTGTCACTGGCGCCCCCGCACCTCTTGCCAAATGCGGTACTGCACACCCCATTAGCTTGAATTCTGCTCGTTTTATGAGACCACACTCGGAAACTGAGTCAGGATTTTTAAAAAAAGTTGCTCGTCTTTCAAAACGCTTGTTAACCGCGTTACTCGTAAACCAAGGTTCCACTGTATTCCGTTTTGGATAAGGTGGGCGAAATTTTGTTTTGCCACATTTTCTCATTTGGGAGATATCTGTATGATTTCTGTCCTATAGACTAGTGGTCATCAACCCTGTCCTCAGGGCCCACTAACAGGCCAGGTTTGCAAGATAACTGAAATACATCACAGGTGATATCATTTTGCTGCTCAGTGATTGCCGGATTCTAGTCTGCATCTCCCCAAGGTAATACATATCTAGCGCACCCACCCCTCTCTTTACCAGCCTTGTTTGGCTCCTCGCAGGAATAGAGGGGCACACCACGCCACAAGCCCGTACCCTCCTGTGTGAAGAGGTTGAGCGGTGTTGTTGATGGGTCCTCCACAGTCAGACAGCCAGAGAATGTTTCTCACCTCTATATTAAATAAAGACAAGTCCTTGTATAGCCACAGTAACTTGAATGTCCACACCAGCTGCAACTCCAACATAGAGTTTATTTTCTTGTAAAACACAGTCTCTGACAGGAAAGGTTGGAGGGAGAACAGGACAGCTTAAGGTGTGGAAGAGGTCCAGGCACAAACGTAACCCAATTCACTGCTCCGATTCTCAAGCAGACTCAGCCCATTCGGATAGTCTCCCTAGCTTGGGACTAGCAGCCGATATGGTACTCAAACTTTACCCAAAGTCTCTGCCACAGACCTGGTGAACTTGGTCTCTGCCACAGACCTGGTGAACTTGGTCTCTGCCACAGACCTGGTGAACTTGGCCTCTATTAAGGAGAAGACATCCCTCCAGAGAGTTACCGGGACCCTTCCTTCACCGTGACTTCTGCACCAGTCCCTCAGAACGGTTCCTCCCCCGGCCTCCTCATCTAGGATACGGGTCCCCTCGCAAGGCAGCACCCTGAGACTCCTCGATCCTTGGCGAGCTCCAGCCGAAGATGCTGGGCCCAGGCCTTTGTTGCAGCCCCAGGACTAAGGGTGCCTGGGACTGATCCACTGACCTCCGCCCCTGGACCAAAGGTGCCCAGGACGGACAGGAATGCACACACTCCCTGGGGTAGGACCCCCGACAACGAACCCTGAACAGGCAGCGTCTGCCCCTTTTATATCCTCTCCCAGCATGCACAGCAGGCCTACCACACCCACCGCATGGCTGCCGAGAAGGGACACACAAGGTACAGCACTGGATTAGCGGTTCGACCCTGGCCTACTATGGTAGCACCACCTGCAGGCCACAGGGAACTATACACCAATGCTCTCCCTGCAGACAAAAATGGTTGCAAGAACTCTAACAATTAGGGTGTTTGGGTATAACTACCACCCAACACTTCCCCTAAATTTAGCACCCCGCTACACATAAAACCTGGCCTGTTGTTGGGCCCTGAGGAAAGGGTTGATGACCACTGCTATAGACTCAACAGTAAGAGAGAGAATATCTTTTCAATTAAATCCTTTCTTAGACAGTTGTCACGGGGTCTGCACTGGATGATTTCCCCTCTATTCTTGTTCTCATACCAACTCCAAATTTTGGATTTATCCTTAATTTTATTTCTGGTGACATTGTTCAGGACAGTAATGAGGATGAATCTTTGGGAACACATGCAGCAATACAAACCTGACAGTGGTTCTTACCCCTTCATACCCTTTAGTTATATAAGATCTTGTATTGTCATAGCTGGACAGAGGAAAATTGAGGTTTTGTCATGTCTGTTACTACAAATGAAAGTTTAAGTGCTAAGTAACAGAAAGTCGTAGATTAGCTACTGACGTGTGAATGAGAACCCCCACAATTCACACAACTACATACATAAGTGGTACATATAGTAACCTTGGTGTTAAGTTATTCACTGTAAGGCCATCGCAGAGGACAAGGGGGCACTCTACATCTGGAGGAAAAGAGATTTATTCTCCAAATACTGAAAGGTTTCTTCACAGTAAGAGCTGTGATGGTGTGATATAGACTCCCTCAAGAGCTGGTTCTGTCCAGCTCAGTAGATTGCTTTGAGAAAGGCCTGGATTCTTTCCTAAATGTACAAATTATAACTGGGTACTAACATTTATAGGTAAAGTTAATCCAGGGAATATCCAATTGCCTCTCGGGGGATCAGGAAGGGATTTTTTTCCCTGCTGGAGCAAATTGGAGCATGATCTCCTGTTTTTGTTTTTTTTGCCTTCCTCTGGATCAACTGTGAGTATAGGATGGTGTATATGTTTTTTTTTTTCTAGGTTAAACTATATTCAATCTGACTAACTATGTAACTATGTAACTATACACATGCAGGAAACTAAAAGGTATGATATTAAAAAAAGACCTGTTTCATTTTCATAACACACACACACTCTCTACTAATCAAATGTGTTTATGTTGCTGTCTCTCTTGCCATTTAAAAGCTATCCCATTGCTTCCCTTCTCTGTGACACATTGCCAGCCTAATCTCCTATTTAACCAAACAGCAGCAGACAGAAATCTGTATTGAGGTTTGCTAAAAACCTTGATTTTTTTTTCCTCAATAAAAGATGTACATTAATTTCCTGCTTTCAATCAAAATTTCTGAAAGAAAGGGCACAGATGTTAATCACATGTGAAAAGATTGACATTCCCTGCTTTCCTACTACTTTCTCCTCTTTGTTCATTCTGTATAATAATTATTAAGCTATTAATTTCAGTTATGGCATGAAGCCAATCCTATGAAATATTTTACATTTAACCCCTGATAGTATGTTTATGCCAGCCAGCTAATTGTTTTGAAAAAAAAATGTGGATCAGACAACCCTTGGCAGCGATAAGGATGCCATCTGGACTCCAGCAGTGAACAGCCATGTACTAGGTGGTAGGGCACAGCTGGGAACGAGTATTGCAAAGGTCATTAAAATGTGGTTCAGAGAATGCTGAATGTATAATCAGAATGCCAATTTGTTTTGGTCACATAATTTGTTGGCTGTTGCTCAACTTCCTGTGTTCTGGATGGCATTCATTAAATTAGGTTTAAACCGCTAATCAAAAACCTACACCTTTAGGTAAGTTATTAAGGCTACTTTCACACTGAGGCGCTGGATGTGCTGGCGGTATAGCGGCGCTATTTTTAGCGCTGCTATACCGTAGTTTTTGCCGCGATTTGCGGGCGCGAGCGGGGGGATTTTAACCCACGCTAGCGGCTGAAAATGGGTTAAAAACTTTGCAGCGTTTTACGATCGTTTTGGAGGCGCTACCCCATTGATTTCAATGGGCAGGGGCGCTATAGGAGCGGTATTTTCACCGCTCATATTGCGCCTCAAAGATGCGGCTTACAGGAGTTTTTTGATGCTCCTGCAAGCGCAACGCTCCAGTGTGAAAGCCCTCGGGCTTTCACATTGGATACTATTGAGCGGCTTTTTTGGGGCACATTGCAGGCGCTATTTTTAGCGCAATAGCGCCTGCAAAGCGCCTCAGTGTGAAAGGGGCCTTACTGTTAATTTTTTGCACAGTACCTTTTAGCACAAAATTTGAAGATATCACGAAAGATATGAAAGGGGGATATCATAAAGCCAAAAAAATATAATCTTCCAGGGTATTGATACTCCTGACCCTATTGAGCCACATGGCAATGAAGGGAGGATTGGGGTCCTTCCAACACAGCATGACACAGGCGTTGGCAGTGTTAGTCAAGTGACAGAGAATCGACTTTTTGTATGTCCGAATTGGTATCTGTGAGCAGTGGAGCAGGAGGAAGGCCGGATCCCTTGGGATAGGAAAGTCTGCGAATTGTTAGGATATCCTCTGTACCTCAGACCAGTACTGTTAAAGCTTCGAACAGGACCAGTAGACGTGAAGGACAGTTCCCTTCTCCTCTCCACATCTCTAGCAAAGCTCTGAAGCTTCTGGAAAGTATTTACTCAAGACTGAAGGTAAGATACCAGCGTGTCAATAATTTATAGTTGATTCCTGCGTTTGTGTGCAGATAGATGATTTCAGGCAAAGGTGGGTGATAATATTTTGACGCTGGGTGGTCGTGAAGGTCCTATCTAGGTCCTGTTCCCATTTACTAAGACTCCGCATGATAAAGTCATCTGGGAGGGGATATAAGCAAGGCATACATCTTAGACAGGGTAAGGGGGTCTTTGTCTTTGCAGTAAGATTCAAACAGAGTCTGCTGACTCCGAAAATGAGACCAGGGTTCGGAAGAAATGCTGTTGTTGAAGCGCCTGCCAGAAAGATAATCTAAACTGACCATCCGGTTGCATCAGTAGGGCGATCGATGGCCAGGCATTAGCTGTTAAAAAATGGGATACTTGAAAGCAGTCGTTCTCCTGGAGATTTCGGAACGGACCCTGTTCTGCACCTGGAGGGAACTTAGGATTTCCCAACAAAGAAAACTGTGGAAAATGGGTAGAGGAAAGCTCAGTTTTTTTACATACCATATGACTGACTCGGAGAGTAGGTGGGATGCGACGTGAGGAAAGCAGCTAAAGAAGTAAAGCACCTAGGCGCTCTGTGCAGGGGAATGGGGCTAAACTGCTCTTCTATATGCATCCACAACTTGAGATCTTTATGTCTGCACCAGTCTAGATGGGCTTCCTGGTAATATTTTATCACTTTAGCCAACATCTTCTTAGAAATGGAAAATTGTAATGAAGCAGTATCGTAGAACATAGAATGCCTCATATATCGGTGTATATATATATATGTCAGAAACATTGACGCATCTCAGCATAGTGCCTACAAGTATGTCAGAATGTTTATACTGAAATATAAAATAATTATTGCGTTATGGAAATAGGTAAATCTTAATTTTGGAGATTCCCCATTTCCTGTAATATCAAGAAATTCTAAGTTCTTTTATCCATGCTAGTTTGAAGACAAGTAACACAAATGAATATTGCTTAAAATATTATATATATTTATTAACTAAAGTACAGTGCAAATTAAAATCAGGTATAAGTCGGGATACAACAAATGAATGGATATACTTCTACAATAAGAGATCAATGATAATTAAGGTTCAGATAATATTTACATACATTTCTATGCAAGCTCGATATGACAAGGTATATTCACAATTCGATACTTAAATGATACTTGTACATCTAACACTTGGTAGCTCTTGAAATGTCTTTCCGTTACTTCACGGAAAGTGTAAACACTCTTTTGTTCTCTTTAACACTTTCTTTCTCAAACCAACAGATCTCCTGATTACACTTCTTAAACGTGTCCAGACCAAGGGTCATATAAGGAACACGGCTTTGATAAAACATCAAGTCTTATATTTAAATTTAGAGAGAATTAATTTTTACACCTATATCATAATAAAACCATTGTACCACTTGGCTCTAGCTTTTTAAAGACAACCAAATTAGGGTATGTGCCTTAATATTTGGAATAATATTTCATTTATACTGCAGTTAAAATATGATACCATTCCAAATTGCTTTGCCATACATATTTAAATGGTTTTAGTTATGTGTATGCAAAAACAACTCCATTACCAAAGCAGGTAAATAAACAAAATGAATACGTTACCAGGTTAAAGTTCTGTCTGTTTGAGAAGCTTCCATTATGAGGCAATGATGAGTCCCATAGGACTCCTTCCATTATCGCTACATGTTTGCGTTCTAAGATCTGCTTCCGGCTTCAGAGAGTCAGTGCCTTCAGAGATCTTCTTCAGCTCCCTCCGATCTCTCCCGGTCTTCAGCCTCTCTGCGATCTCCAGCTCAAGGTCCCCCTCTGCTATCTCAGCTGCTACTTTTATCTGACTCCAAAAGTGGGTGTGTATCTTATCACTAGGTAACTTTTTTTTTGGAAGGTTGTCTTAGCAACCACATATACGCCATCTTGAACAATGTCGTTTTTAACCTGTAGGGGCAGTGGTGTATAAGGAATAATTTCTAATGTTGTTTTCACGGAGGCCGAAGGTAATTTCCGACTACCCTTTGATCTAACTTAGTAAAACACACTTAATTGTCTAAGGGTGTCAAAATGTGTCAAGTATACCAGACATTTTGGCAAATGGCTCAGAGTAATGTCTTAGGAACATCTTCCCACCTCTCTGTTAATGGGTTGTTAACATTCCTCGAAGCTGAAGTCATTTGGAATAACTTAACTTACTTTTGACAAATACAGCTCCTAGTATTGATACAGCTAGGATGTCACATTTTGTAATAATTTTGTAATAATATATATATGTAGATATGGGTTTATACATATATATATATATATCCAATACATAGATATACTATAAGAGAAACACAACAGGAATTTTGAATAAGCCCTACAGTTTTGTAACTTATTCTGAAATACTACTTTAGGTTTTTATACTCCCTTGAAACAAGAGTTCCTTATCTTGTTTATTTTACCAAGTGTCCAAACCTTTGAATTGCAACCCAGGGAGGCTGGTATATTTATCTTAAATGTTCAAAAGCTCTGAGTATATGGTCTGGGAACGAGATACAGAAGAAAAATGCCTTCTTGTGAGACAGGAAATAACTTTAAACATGGCAAATGTGGGTTAACCTCTTAAAAAGAAAGTAGAATCTAAAGTGTTGTTCATAGCCTCTCGTGAGCTATTTTAAACTTTAGAGACAAGATGGTCTCCCTCTCGTTCATAATATACATGAATATGAACAATATGAAAAATACGTAATATGCATAACATAAAGGCCTATATGTAATTCTTTTTAACCTTAAATGTTCTGACATATATATATATATATATATATATATATATATTGTGAGAGTGAGAGCCCCTGTCTTAGTGAAAATGTGTTTAAAATGGACACAGGACTCTCAAAGAAGAAATTTGAGAAGTTCCAGCCTTAGATTGGGGAGCAGAGAAAACTATGCTTTAAGTTTTCTCTGGATTTTGTAAGCCTGGATTGGGGCTGGAAACTTGAAGACTTCAAAGAGCATTGGGAGGGATGCTTCAGTCATGTGTCTGGGTTTTCTAGGAGCTCTGCAGGTTGTGTGTGTGGCCACTTGTCATAAGGCAGAGTTGAACATAGATTAGTGTGTGTGGGAGAGGAGTTGGTGATACAGCAGTTGCTGGAGCGAAGTGTGCTACTGATAAAGAACTCAGGCAACAAACATCCTTAAGACGGTTCTCCATGTGGGAGAGGTTCCAGGTCAGTGGACTGAGAGAGTTGGGCCAGCTGAGAGAGTCAAGGAGACTATAGCTGAGACAACTGGAAGAGAGTCTTGGGGACCAGAGGGGACTGTAAGTCTTGGAGGAGTGTGGAAGCCTGGAGTTTTAGGAGAGCCCTTCCTAGAGGCCAGGAGTGGGCATGTGCATCAAGGAACTGAGTGAGCCTTAAGAGCCAGGTGGATTGGCATTTTCATTTGTTGTTATTTTTGGGAGAAGAACCCCTGTGTGGGAAACCAAATGCACGTTTGAACTTTCCTTTTTGTTTCTTTCAATAAAAGTGGACTACCACGCCCTTAAACCTTTGTTCCTGTTGGCTGTGAACTCACTTAAAACGCATCTATCATTGAGCTAGACATCCCCCAATTTTACAATATATATATATATATATGTAGCGGGGTCTCTAAAATTAGGTGGGGTACACCTGGGTGGTAGTGAGATTCAGGTGTGTAAAGTTTAGGAGTAATTGGACCATTTGTATTCGTGGAGGATTGGGTGGTGTAATAATCTCCTTGGCCTGTGGGTGGCAGGTGCCCGCAGGCTCAAGGTAGATTTGCCGCCACAGTGCTGTCCTTTTTGTCCCTTCTCGGAGATGGTACGGCGAGGGCGGGGAACCTGCCGTGCCATCGTTGGAGGGGATAAAAGGGGGAGACGCCCTGGTCACAAGGTCTTGCTCTGCTGGAGGTCTTTCATCACGCGCCCAGGCACCTTAGGCCTGGGTGTGGGCGGTTCTGGATTCCGGTTGAGGCGCCCTAGGCCTGATCGGAATGGAGTTGGAGTCCATCCCAGGCACCTTCAGCCTGGGGTGAGGTACTAAACCAGGAGGCCTGGGGCCCAGTGACTTCGACTGGGTCCTGCGAGGGTGGAGAAGTCTGAGGGTCCCTGAAGTGGATGGGGCCCATGTCTGAGGTGAGGAGGCCGGGGAGGTTACCCATTCGGAGAGTCTGGAGCAGCATCAACCCAGTGACGTATGGGCATCTGGAAACTCTCTTGGTGGGACATCTTCCCCTGACAGGGGCCACAACGCAGCAAAGGTACTCCTATCTACGTTCTCTTGAGTCGCTGGTAGAGACTCTCAAGTTCTAAGTCCTTTCTAGCCAAGGCTATAGTAACCGCTGGTGAGATCACAGTGGTTTAGCTGACAATCAGGACAGTGCCTCGACCTGCTCATTCCCCTGTATCAAACTGTTATCAAGTCTCAACCAGTTGGCTACTGAAGCACTGTTTATTGTGAGATATGCAATAAAACAAGAGTTGGACTGTGATCGGTGTGTGGAACTCTGGTTAATGGGAGCAAAGGGAAGTGTTGGCACAGCAGGACTTAATCCTTCACAGAAACACACAGGCCCGAGGAAATATCTGGTACTGGCCTTCACCTCACCCACAGTTATGGGGAGGACATGGGCCGTGGCGCATCTCACCCTGTCGGGTGTGATACCCCTAGACGAAAGAGATGGGGTGAGGCCGCTACATATACATACACAGTTGGTGCGGAAAGTATTCAGACCCCCTTTAAATTTTTCACTCTTTGTTATATTGCAGCCATTTGCTAAAATCTTTAAGTTCATATTTTTCCTCATTAATGTACACACAGCACCCCATATTGACAGAAAAACACAGTAATTGTTGACATTTTTGCAGATTTATTAAAAAGGAAAAACTTAAATATCACATGGTCCTAAGTATTCAGACCCTTTGCTCAGTATTTAGTAGAAGTACCCTTTTGATCTAATACAGCCATGAGTCTTTTTGGGAAAGATGCAACAAGTTTTTCACACCTGGATTTGGGGATCCTCTGCAATTCCTCCTTGCAGATCCTCTCCAGTTCTGTCAGGTTGGATGGTAAACGTTGGTGGACATCCATTTTTAGGTCTCTCCAGAGATGCTCAATTGAGTTTAAGTCAGGGCTCATCTCCCGACTGCATCTCTGGAGCTCAGCCACAGTGATCTTTGGGTTCTTCTTTACCTCTCTCACCAAGGCTCTCCTCCCCCGATAGCTCAGTTTGGCTTGACGGACAGCTCTAGGAAGGGTTCTGGTCGTCCCAAAGGTCTTCCATTTAAGGATTATGGAGGCCACTGTGCTCTTAGGAACCTTAAGTGCAGCAGAAATTTTTTTGTAACCTTGGCCAGATCTGTGCCTTGCCACAATTCTGTCTCTGAGCTCTTCACTCAGTTCCTTTGACCTCATGATTCTCATTTGCTCTGACATGCACTGTGAGCTGTAAGGTCTTATATTGACAGGTGTGTGGCTTTCCTAATCAAGTCCAATCAGCATAATCAAACACAGCTGGACTCAAATGAAGGTGTAGAACCATCTCAAGGATGATAAGAAGAAATGGACAGCACCTGAGTTAAATATATGAGCGTCACAGAAAAGGGTATGAATACTTAGGACCATGTGATATTTCAGTATATCTTTTTTAAACACTTAAGCCCCGGACCATTTTGTAGCTAAAGGACCAGAGGTATTTTCAGAATTTTGCACTGCGCTGCTTTAACTGTAAATTGTGCGGACATGCAATGTTGTACCCAAACGAAATTTGCGTCCTTTTCTTCCCACAAATAGAGCTTTCTTTTAATGGTATTTGATTGCCTCTGCGATTTTTATTTTTTGCGATATAAACGGAAAAAGACAGAAAATTTTGAAAGAAAATTATATTTTCTAAATTTTGTTATAAGAAAAATCGCATAAACTCAATTTTAGTCATACATTTAGGCCAAAATGTATTCAGCCATATGTTTTTAGTAAAAAAAATGTCAATAAGCGTATATTTATTGGTTTGCGCAAAAGTTATAGCGTTTACAAACTAGGGTACATTTTCTGAAATTTACACAGCTTTAAATTTATGACTGCCTATCTCATTTCTTGAGGTGCTAAAATGGCAGGACAGTACAAAACCCCCCCAAATGACCCCATTTTGGAAAGTAGACACCCCAAGCTATTTGCTGAGAGGCATGGTTAGTATTTTACAGCTCTCATTTGTTTTTGAAAATGAAGAAAGAAAATATATATATATATATTTATTTTTTTCAATTTTCAAAACCTTGTGACAAAAAGCGAGATCTGCAAAATACTCACAATATCTCTCAGCAAATAGCTTGGGGTGTCTACTTTCCAAAATGGGGTCATTGGGGGGGGGGTTTTGTGCCATCTGGGCATTCCATGGCCTCCGAAACTGTGATAGGTAGTGAGAAGTGAAATCAAAAATTTACACCCTTAGAAAGCCTGAAGGCGGTGCTTGGTTTTTGGGGTCCCGTACGTGGCTAGGCTCCCAAAATGTCTCACACATGTGGTATCCCCGTACTCAGGAAAAGCAACAGAATTTATTTTGGGGTGTAATTCCACATATGCCCATGGCATGTTTGAGCAATATATCATTTAGTGACAACTTTGTGCAAAATAAATAAATAAATAAATAAATTGTCTTTTTTCCGCAATTTGTGTCAACATATAAAATATTCCATGGACTCGACATGCCTCTCAGTATATAGCTTGGGGTGTCTACTTTCCAAAATGGGGTCATTTGGGGGGTTTTGAACTGTTCTGGCATTTTATACACAACATTAGGAAGCTTACATCCACTCTTCTAACCACTTGAAGACAAAGCCCTTTTTGACACTTTTTGTTTACATGCAAAACATATATTTTTTTGCAAGAAAATTATGTTGAACCCCCAAACATTATATATATTTTTAAAGCAAAGGCCCTACAGATTAAAATGGTGGGTGTTGCATTTTTTTTTTCTACACAGTATTTGCACAGCGATTTTTCAAACGCATTTTTTGGGGAAAAAATACACTTTTCTTAATTTTAATGCACTAAAACACACTATATTGCCCAAATGTTTGATGAAATAAAAAATATGATCTTAGGCCGAGTACATAGATACCAAACACGACATGCTTTAAAATTTCGCACAAACGCGCATTGGCGACAAACTACATACATTTTTAAAAGCCTTTACAGGTTACCCCATTAGATTTACAGAGGAGGTCTACTGCTAAAATTACTGCCCTCGATCTGACCTTCGCGGTGATACCTCACATGCATGGTGCAATTGCTGTTTACATATGACGCCAGACCGACGCTTGCGTTCGCCATTGGGCAAGAGCAGGGCAGGACAGGGGTGCTTTTTTTTTTTTTTTATTATTATTTAATTTTGCTTTTTTATTTTATTTTTAAATTGTTCCTTCCATATATATATATTTTTTTATCATTTTTATTGTTATCTCAGGGAATGTAAATATCCCCTATGATAGCAATAGGTAGTGACAGGTACTCTTTTTTTGAAAAAACTGGGGTCTTCTAGACCCTAGATCTTTCCTCTGCCCTCAAAGCATCTGACCACACCAAGATCTGTGTGATAAAATGCTTTCCCAATTTCCCAATGGCGCTTTTTATATCCGGGGGGGGACATTCCCTCCCACTGCTTGTAAAAGCAGTCCAGAGGCTAATTAGCCACTAGGATTGCTTTTACATGAAAGCCGGCCGCTGGCTGAAAAGAATGATACCAAGATGATACCTAAACCCGCAGGCATCATTCTGGTATAAACATTCAAAGTCCAGCAACATACCAGTACGTTGCTGGTCTTTGTTGGACATGTATTGTAATCTTTTTTTCATGCAGCCTGTTGGCTGAACGAAAAAAGAGATTGATCGGTGGGTATGCCCACCATTAGAATACCGCCATTCATCCACCCACTTCTAATGATGGGCATACATGCACCATTTATATATGCCGAAGCATTGGGGCATCCTCCCGCAAAAAAGTTATGCCGCACACACATGGTCAAACTTTTCCACGGGCAAGCCTCCGTCGGAATTTCGACCGTATGTACGCGGCATTAGGAGCAAAATCGCTCCTCCGCTCCTCCACCCCTGCTGCCCCCATGCTTCGGCCTATACAGTATGCTTCTTTTTTTTTTAACTGTGGTGGTGAAATCACCTCCTACAGCACTGGAGTCGCAGGGATCAGGCCTGTCTCTGCGAACGCTGCAGTTATGTGTGTTGTGTTTTGTAAGTGACAGTGATCGATCGATACTGCACTTGGGTGGGCTGGGCTGGACGGAGGGGCAAAACGCAGGTGCTAGCAGGTATCTGGGCTGATCCCGCTAACACTGCATTTTTGGGAACCCTAAACTGCTGGGGACGCTAGTATAGATCTGATCAGATCAGATATTGATCTGTTCAGATACTATACCACTAAGGGGGGTGTATGCTTCACGCGTGGGTGTTAGCGTTACTGGCATTAACCTGACGCTGCCTGGGGTGTGACGCAGACCCTCTCTGAAGCTAAAACCTAATTGATATCACCCGCCGGGCGATCAGGGGGTTAAACCTTTATTGGGTTATATACGGCGGGTGCCCTGACACTATAAAAAGCAAACTAACTAACCAGCGTCACCTGTAACACTTATATGGTGATCACTGGTGAAAGGGTTAACTAGGGGCAATCAGGGGGTTAAAACCTTTATTAGATAATATATGGGGGTACCTGACGCTATATAAAAACCTGCGGCGAACCTAAAAAAAATTACTGGCTACCGATCTGCATCACCGACACTAAGACAGTGTTTAGAAAAACGATCGCTTAGCGACAGTGGTGATAGGGGGTGAAAGGGTTACCTGGGGGGCGATCAAGGGGGTTAAACCTTTACTAGATAATATATTGGGGTACCTGACGCTATAAAAACCTGCGGCGAACCTAAAAAAAATTACTGGCTACCGATCTGCATCACCGACACTAAGACAGCGTTTAGAAAAACGATCGCTTAGCGACAGTGGTGATAGGGGGTGAAAGGATTACCTGGGGGTGATCAAGGGGGTTAAACCTTTATTAGATAATATATTGGGGTACCTGACGCTATAAAAACCTGCGGCAAACCTAAAAAAAATTACTGGCTACCGATCAGCATCACCGACGCTAAGGCAGCGATCAGAAAAATGATCGCTTAGCGACAGTGGTGATAGGGGGTGAAAGGGATATCTGGGGGGCAATCAGGGGATTAAACCTTTATTGGGGGGGGTTAGGGGGCTACACTGGACCTAAAACTGACTGTAGTGACACTTTTACAGTCACAAATGTCACTGATTGCAGTGATCAGTAAATAAATGGTCACTGCAATCAGTGACACTGTGACTGGGGGCTGGGGGGTGATCTGGGGGGTGATCTGGGGGTGTCTGGGGGGGCCTGGGGGGGCGATTTATGTCCCTATGTGTTCTGGTGTCAGTGTAGTGTTTTGTGCACTGACCTGATGTCTTCTCTTGTATGGCGCTCGGTATATGTGAGTGCGGCACCAGAGATGACATCACTTCCTCCTGCTTCCTCTGCCTGTGTGTGACAGAGGGGGCCTTTTCATTCGCCGGGAGCGATCGCGAGGGGGTGGCCGGAATCCAACGGCTGCCCCCTCATCCTGGATCGCTCCCGAACGATTAACGGCCGCTCACTGTATAGGAGGGGGGTCCGATTGGACCCCCCAACTGTACAAAGGCAATCACGTACACTCTACGTGATTGTGCCTGTCGGTGCCATTCTGCCGATGTATATATACAGTGAGCGGTCGTTAAGTGGTTAATAAATCTGAAAAAATTTCAACAATTCTGTGTTTTTATGTCAATATGGGGTGCTGTGTATACATTATTGAGGAAAAGTTAACTTAAATGATTTCAGCAAATGGCTGCAATATAACAAAGAATGAAAAATTTATGGGGGTCTGAAAACTTTCCGTACCCACTGTGTGTATATATATATATATATATATATATATATATATATATATATATATATATATATACTGTGAGGGGGTTAGCTCGGCAGCGGGTGTGTGTGACCCCCGGGATGGGCTCCCCACACAAAAACAGGCCCAGCAAACGGAGGTTGTGGTTTTCAAAATCAAAAAGGTGCGGTTTATTTTCTATTTACAGTGACAAAACACAGCAAAGCAAAAGAAACATAAATAAAATAAATCCTGGTCAACTTGACCTCTGACTAAACATACAGGTTTCCTAACTAACAACTGGGATCAGCCTAGTGCTGTCCTAGTCCCTAAGTCCCTGGTTTTAAATGTCCAAGCAAATAGCCACACAGGCTTTGTCTCACCGCACAGGGGTTCACTCTCCCTAGACAGTCCACACAGGTCTGGGTCCAGGCATGAGCAAACACCTAATGAATCTGGGAGTTCTTATAGAGGCCTAAATGAGCTGACAAGCTTCAGCTGGTCTCATCAACTCCCTGTCTGCACGACGCCCCACACTCTCCCTAGAGGTATGAGTCATCCATGAGCCCACTAGCCTCAGCTGGGCTTATACAACTCTCCACCTAGTTGTATAAGTCGGCGTAAAGCCTGAATCTGGGCGAAATATATCTACCCCCCTGGATGCAACCAGGTGACTTTACCTTCCTGCTGTCACATACCCCCCCTCTTGTTTTAACCTCGGGGTTGGAACACCAGCAATCAGGCATTCATGTACTCGAGACAAAGCATCCACATTCCCCATTTGAACGCCAGGGCGATGCTTTACTGTGAAGTTGAATTCCTGGAGGGCCAGGAACCACCTATTCACTCTTCTATTTGTTTCCTTGTTTTGAGCCATCCACTTTAACGGAGCGTGATCCGTAACCATGTCAAAGTGTCTACCTAGCAGGTAGTACCGAAGGGAATCTAGAGCCCACTTCACCGCTAAACACTCCTTTTCAACGGTGGCGTAATTTACCTCATGGGACTTCAACTTCCTGCTGAGGTAAATGACTGGGTGCTCTTCCCCGTTCCAGACCTGGGACAATACTGCTCCTAACCCCACATCTGACGCATCACTTTGTACGACAAAGTCTTTAGAGAAGTCGGGTGAGTACAACACTGGCTGGCTACATAAGGCTTGTTTCAAGAATTGGAATGCTGCCTCAGCCTCGGGGGTCCATTTAATCATGACCGACCCTTTCCCCTTCGTCAGGTTGGTTAGGGGCACAGCCTTAGAAGCAAAGTGGGGAATGAATCGCCGATAATACCCAGCGATTCCCAGAAAGGCTCGTACCTGCTTCTTGCTGTTGGGACGTGGCCAACTCTGGATGGCCTCGACTTTGTTGAGTTGGGGTTTTATTACTCCCCTCCCAATGGTGTACCCAAGATATTTGGCCTCCTCCTGCCCAATGGTACACTTCTTGGGGTTAGCCGTAAACCCCGCTTCCCGAACAGAGTCCAGGACTGCTTGCACTTTTGGCAGATGTGAGGCCCAATCTGTGCTATGGACAATTACGTCATCCAGGTAAGCCGCAGCATACTTCCGATGGGGCCTCAGCATCTGGTCCATTTTCCGCTGGAATGTGGCCGGCGCATTCTGTAACCCGAACGGCATTCTTTTATATTGGAACGCCCCGTCTGGGGTTACAAATGCGGTTTTCTCTTTGGCCGACTTGGCCAGGGGGATTTGCCAATACCCTTTTGTGAGGTCAAGAGTCGTCATGTATCGGGCTGTTCCCAGCCGGTCGATCAACTCATCTATACGTGGCATGGGGTAGGTGTCAAATTTTGTAACTTTGTTCAACTGACGAAAATCGTTACAAAATCGCCAGCTCCCATCCGGTTTAGGCACCAACACAATGGGACTAGACCAATCACTTTGGGACTCCTCTATCACCCCTAAGTTCAGCATTTTCTGTACTTCCTCCCGTATTGCCTCCCGTCGGGCCTCTGGGATCCGATAGGGTTTTAACTTCACCCTTTCACCGGGCGGGGTAATGATGTCATGCTCTACCCCAGATGTTTGTCCCGGCAGCTCAGAGAATACCTCCTTGTTGCGAAGCACAAACTCCTTAACCTCCTGTTGTTGGGGTTGTGACAAGGTGGCTGCTATTCCAACCTCAGGAATCACGCAACCAGTTTGAGCTGGTGACCAAGTGTCTGCGACTAGGGACTCTCTATCCCTCCAGGCTTTCAACAGATTAACGTGATAGATCTGTTCGGGCTTTCGCCTTCCTGGTTGTCTGACCTTGTAATTCACTTCGCTCACTTTTTCCATTATCTCATAGGGGCCTTGCCATTTGGCAAGGAATTTACTTTCAACCGTAGGGACAAGTACCAGTATCCTATCCCCCGGGGAAAAGGTACGGGTCTTGGCTCCACGGTTGTACACTCTCTGCTGTGCTAACTGCGCTTGGGCCAAATGTTCCTTCACGATGGGCATTACCTGTGCAATTCGGTCTTGCATCAGGGCGACATGCTCAATCACACTCCTGTGGGGAGAACTCTCACTTTCCCAAGTTTCCTTGGCAATATCCAACAGCCCTCTTGGGTGTCTCCCATACAGTAACTCAAAGGGGGAGAATCCCGTAGAGGATTGGGGCACCTCCCTAATAGCAAACATCAGATAAGGAAGTAGACAGTCCCAATCCTTTCCATCTCTATCCACCACTTTCTTCAACATTTGTTTTAGGGTTTTGTTGAATCTTTCAACCAGCCCATCGGTTTGGGGGTGATACACAGATGTACGTAATTGCGTCACTTTGAACAATTTACACAGCTCCTTCATAACCCGGGACATAAAGGGTGTACCTTGGTCCGTAAGCAGTTCTTTACAAATACCCACCCGGCTAAACACAAGAGATAGCTCTTTGGCTATGGTTTTGGCCGAGGTATTTCGGAGAGGGATCGCTTCTGGATAACGGGTGGCATAGTCCATTATAACTAATATGTACTGGTGCCCCCTAGCGGACTTGATTATAGGCCCTACCAAATCCATGGCGATCCTCTCAAACGGGACCTCAATGATGGGTAGAGGGACCAGCGGGCTACGGAAATGTGGCATCAGGGCCGACCTCTGACACACAGGGCAGGAGGAACAATAATTTTCTATGTCCTTCATCACCCCCGGCCAATAGAATCTCTGTAATACCCTCTCTCGGGTTTTCTCTGTCCCCAGATGACCTCCAAGAATGTGCCCATGGGCCAACTCCAACACCAACTTCCTGTAAGGTTTGGGCACCACAAGCTGCTCAACGGTTTCTTCTGCCCTTTTTGCCACCCGATACAGTAGGTCCTTCTCTACGCTGAAGTATGGGTAAGTGCAGGTATTATCTGGGTTCACTAACTCGCCATCTATTTTCACTACGTTTTCCCGTGCCTTTATTAGGGCGGGGTCTTTCAACTGTTCTGTGGCAAAGTTTTCCCTGTGAACCTCAAGATCAGAAAACTCCACAGACGGTAGGTTTTCGTCTGAGGAGGTGGGCTCCTCTCCAGTTTCTTGAGTCTCCCCTGCCAATACTGATAAGGGAAATTCCGGAGAGTCCTCACCACTCTCAGGGGAGTTCTGGCTATCACATTCCTGGTACATAGGGGCACCAGTGGGGGGCTCAGGATCATCCCACAGTTCCCAGAACTTCGGAAAATCCCTTCCCACAATGGCGTCATGCGGTAACTGAGATACTAAGCCCACTGGATGAGAGAGGGTACCTTTGGGGGTCTCGAAACACACTGTAGTCACTGGATACTCTCGGGTGTCCCCATGCACACAAATAACAGCTACCTTGCTATTCCCAAAGACCTCTGTTTTAACTAACTCAGCCTTTATCAGGGTCACAAGGCTACCTGAATCCAGCAATACCACAACATTTCTACCATTAACACACATTTTGCATAAATGTTTCTCAGTTCCTCGAATGGCAGTGCATGCGACTGTCGCACACAGCGACTGACGTCTGCCCGTCAGAAAGTCACACTGCATGGGTTCCTCCACAACCGGGCAATTGGCTGCAATATGTCCCGCTTGCCGGCAGCGGTAGCAAACGATCCTTCTTGCCGCCTCTTGAGCCGCTGATTTCCCAGGCTGTTCTCGCCAAACTTGGGGTAGAGCTCCCACCCTCTCACTCTCTCCACCCTCACCCCTTGGAATCCTCTTATCCGCCCCTGGGGATGGTCTGGTCTTAGGGTGGAAAGTTCGAGTGTCTCTGGAAGAGGCCGTCAGGTTCTCTGTAGCCAAGTATTTCTCCACACGATCCACAAGACCATCGGCCGTCTCTGGGTCTCCATGGCTTACCCACTTTTGGATGGCAGTAGGAAGAGCTCTCAAAAACCGATCCATTACAACACGTTCCACAATCTTTGGTGCGGACAAAGTCTCTGGCTGTAGCCACTTTCTGCTCAGGTGAATGAGATCATACATTTGAGACCTGGGGGGTTTTCCAAGCTGGAAAGTCCAGTTATGCACACGCTGAGCCCGGACAGCCTGGGTGACACCCAGCCTTGCCAAAATTTCAGCTTTTAGCATCACATAGTCTTTTGCTTGGTTAGGCTCTAGGTCATAGTAAGCTTTCTGCGATTCACCAGTTAACAGAGGAGCCACCAGTCCAGCCCACTGCTCCTCAGGCCACTTTTCTCTTTCAGCGGTCCTTTCAAATGTGGTCAAAAATACCTCTGGATCATCCTCTCCAGTCATTTTTGTCAATAAACGACTCACCCCAAAGGACGCGGTATTAGTGGGACGGCTTTCCTCACTGGTCTGCGGACGTTGCTGCATTACTGCTTCCATCTGTTGTTGTAGTCTCTGCTCTTGCTTCTGCAACAGGTCTATGAAGCGGGCCTCAGATTGCTGCTGGGCTTGTTGCTGAGCCTCCAGACTCTGTTGCAAAGTTGCGTTTGTCTGCTGCTGGGCTGCAAGGCTCTGTTGATGAGCTTGCTGCTGGGCTGCGAAGCTCTGTTGATGAGCTGCAAGGCTCTTTTGCAAACCTGCATTTGTCTGCTGTTGATTGGCATTTGCTAGAGCCAGCTGCTTCAGTATCTCCTCCATGCTGGCTTAAAAAAAAACTGCCACTGGTTCTCCACCAACTGTGAGGGGGTTAGCTCGGCAGCGGGTGTGTGTGACCCCCGGGATGGGCTCCCCACACAAAAACAGGCCCAGCAAACGGAGGTTGTGGTTTTCAAAATCAAAAAGGTGCGGTTTATTTTCTATTTACAGTGACAAAACACAGCAAAGCAAAAGAAACATAAATAAAATAAATCCTGGTCAACTTGACCTCTGACTAAACATACAGGTTTCCTAACTAACAACTGGGATCAGCCTAGTGCTGTCCTAGTCCCTAAGTCCCTGGTTTTAAATGTCCAAGCAAATAGCCACACAGGCTTTGTCTCACCGCACAGGGGTTCACTCTCCCTAGACAGTCCACACAGGTCTGGGTCCAGGCATGAGCAAACACCTAATGAATCTGGGAGTTCTTATAGAGGCCTAAATGAGCTGACAAGCTTCAGCTGGTCTCATCAACTCCCTGTCTGCACGACGCCCCACACTCTCCCTAGAGGTATGAGTCATCCATGAGCCCACTAGCCTCAGCTGGGCTTATACAACTCTCCACCTAGTTGTATAAGTCGGCGTAAAGCCTGAATCTGGGCGAAATATATCTACCCCCCTGGATGCAACCAGGTGACTTTACCTTCCTGCTGTCACAATACACACACACACACAGTATCACACAAAAGTGAGTACACCCCTCACATTTTTGTAAAAATTGTATTTTATCTTTCATGTGACAACACTGAAGAAATTACACTTTGCTACAATGTAAAGTAGTGAGTGTACAGCTTATATAACAGTGTGAATTAGCTGTCCCCTCAAAATAACTCAACACACAACCATTAATGTCTAAACCACTGGCAACAAAAGTGAGTACATCCCTAAGTGAAAATGTCCAAATTGGGATCAAAGTGTCAGTATTTTGTGTGGCCACCATTATTTTCCAGCACTGCCTTAATCCTCTTGGGCATGGAGCTTCACAGGTTGCCACTGGAGTCCTCTTCCACTCCTCCATGATGACATCTCGCAGCTGGTGGAAGTTAGAGACCTTGCGCTCCTCAACCTTCTGTTTGAGGATGCCCCACAGATGCTCAATAAGGTTTAGGTCTGGAGACATGCTTGGCCAGTCCATCACCTTTACCCTCAGCTTCTTTAGAAAGGCAGTGGTCGTCTTGGAGGTTTGTTTGGGGTCGTTATCATGTTGGAATGCTGCCCTGCGGCCCAGTCTCCGAAGGGAGGGGATCATGATCTACTTCAGTATGTCACAGTACATGTTGGCATTCATGGTTCCCTCAATTAACTGTAGCTCCCCAGTGCCGACAGCACTCATGCAGCCCCAGACAATACACTCACACTACCATGCTTAACTGTAGGGAAGACACACTTGTCTTTGTACTCTGGTTGCCGCCACACTTTTGACACCATCTGAACCAAATAAGTTTATCTTGGTCTCATCAGACCACAGGACATGGTTCCAGTAATCCATGTTCTTAGTCTGCTTCTGCAGAAATGCTGGCAGCACTCATACGTCTATTTCCCAAAGACAACCTCTGGATATAACGCTGAGCACGTGCACTCAACCTCTTTGGTCGTCCATAGCGAGGCCTGTTATGAGTGGAACCTGTCCTGTTAAACCACTGTATGGTCTTGGCCACCATGCTGCAGCTCAGTTTCAGGATCTTGGCAATCTTCTTATAGCCAAGATCATCTTTACGTAGAGCAACAATTCTTTTTTTCAGATCCTCAGAGAGTTCTTTGCCATGAGGTGCCATGTTGAACTTTCAGTGACCAGTGTGAGAGAGTGAGAGTGATAACACCAAATTTAACACACCTGCTCCCCATTCACACCTGAGATCTTGTAACATGACACTGGGAGGGAAAATGGCTAATTGGGCCCAATTTGGAAATTTTCACTTAGGGGAGTACTGACTTTTGTTGCCAGCAGTTTAGACAATAACGGATGTGTGTTGAGTTGTTTTGAGGGGACAGCAAATGTACACTGTTATACAAGCTGTACACTCACTACTTTACATTGTAGCAAAGTGTAATGTCACATGAAAAGATATAATAAAATATTTACAAATATGTGTGTATATATATATATATATATATATATATATATGCAGGCGGTCCCCGGGTTACAAACAGGATAGGGTCTGTAGGTTTGTTCTTACGTTGAATCTGTTTGTAAGTCGGAACAGGTGCATTTTTTAAGTGTAGCTCCAGCCAAAAAAACGTTTAAGCTTTTTGGATAGCATAGGGAAGGGTTAATGTTTGTTATGCTGTCTGTGCCCCTGTTCAGAAGATTTCATCTCACTTTCTGTCCCTATGACTGTCAGGTCACCTGTGGCCAGATGACAGATGCACATCGTAGGGGGTCAGGAGTGCACCACAAGGTAGTGAACCCTATGGCTGACTGCTGCGGGTGGTTGTGGAAAGCTGAACCAGTGGAGCACAACAGGGATCCACAGGGAGCTAGAGCCCAAGATTCCCCAGGGCACGGAGTCTAAGACCCAGCAGGTTTTCACCAGAGCCTCTAGTGGTGAGGATGGCCTACGCTGCCACTGGATCCAGGTCGCAGCCCCCAGAGTCCCCTAGCTCACGCTCTGTAGGGTAAGGAGGATAGAGGGGAAGCAGCAGCACAGGATACAAGAATAATGAGGGGAAAAGCCAAGGTCAGGGCAACAAGCAGACACGGATAAACGAAGGACAAGCCGAAGGTCAAGGTCACTTGCAGACAAGGATAGTCGAGAACAAGCCAATATCGTTAACACGGAGACAGACATAGCACGCGGCAAGCAGGAACCCAAACACACAATGCTTAACAAACAACGTTGATCAGCAAGGCAGACTTGCAGTGCACAGGTTAATATAGTGTTCCCTGATATTGCCTGGGGTGGAGCATACTGGGAGGAGAGATTATAAAAGCAGCCAGGAGAGAGAGTCTGACCTCTAAAGGTGAACACATGAAGAGGAAGGTAAGATGGCAGACAAACATTACTGCATATCGATGACAGTACCCCCCCTCTTATGGGCCCTCCCCCTCCCCCGCCTCGGCCCAGGCTTAAAGGGAAACCTCAGATGAAACAACCTCAACAGGCAAAGTCCTCAGATGCAGCGATCCAAGACGCCTCCTAAGGACCAAACCCTCTCCAAAGCACAAGGTACTGAAGAATACCTCTGCAGAGCCGAGAATCCAGAACTTGACTTACCTCGTACTTTAGATTATTCTCAGAGACCGGAACCGAGGTAGGGAGTGGACAAGAGGATCTATTGAGGACCAAAGGCCTTTTAGGAATAAGCAAGGGCAAAAGAGGATCAACAGGGATCTGAGGAGGGTCCCCCAGACCCTGAAAGAAGATCTGGAAATCTAGCACAGGACCATCAGACTGGGCAGAGGTCAGTGGAACCCTGAGGTCAGCTTGGTTAGAAGGTGACATGTCACAGGAGTCAAGCTGAATAGCTGAAAGACAAGCAGAATGTCCTGAATAAGAAGAAGTAGGAGGCTCACTGGGCATGGGCTGGACTGGCATAACTAGTACAGAGGCCGAGTGAATAGCAGAGTCAGGTGTAGCGATTACCTGAATTGCATCGCAAGACGTAGCGACTGCAGAACTTGTAGACAAGCTAGCCTGGCTGTGCGTCCAAGGGTGATTAGGGACAGACAAATGTAAATGGTTATGCAAAATGGAGTGAATGATCGGCTCAGGTTCACAGGGGGCAACCTTGGGTAGGCAGGACGAGAAACCGGAGGAACCCCAAGCCAGGATCTGTCCAGTAGTCCAGTCAACGTGTGGAGAATGGAGCCGTAACCATGGGAGACCCAAAATGATAGGAGTTGAGGCCTTAGGTAAGATAAGGAAGGATATCCACTCCTGGTGGAGTGTCCCAACCGACATCTTAACAGGAAGGGTCTGGAAGCGGATAGGATCCCCTGGGAGAACAGTGCCATCAATCGCCAAGACCACCAAGGGCGTGGTGAGTGGCAAAAGGGTAAGTCTCATAGAAGATGCAATTTCCCAGTCCATGAAATTGCCAGCGGCTTCGGAAACGAGATATGCTGCGACCGAATGGGAAGAAGCACCAACATGAAGGAACACAGAAAGAAGAAGACGAGAAGGTGAGGGTGATATTTCTGGGTCCAATACTCCACTTTCCAGATGTATTGGACCCAAATGTTTTTCCGGACAAAGAGAGCAAGTGTCACGAAAATTACCTTTGCCCCCACAGTAGAGACACAGGCCTAGAGTTCTGCGCCTAGCACGTTCCTCGGGGGATAGCCTGGTCCGACCCAGCTGCATGGGTTCCTCAGCTGGCAGGAGATGCTCTACGGGTCTAAGAGAGGGGAGCTCAGGCTAACTAAGAACAAAGGAGTGCTGGCGTCGCTTTTCTAGGGTCCTTTCCTGAAAGCGAATATGGATCTGGTTACACAAGGAGATAACTCCGTCCAGATCAGTGGGAATGGTTCTTCCTGCTAATTCATCCTTCACTCTATCAGAAAGGCCATGCAAAAAGGTTGCGACTAAGGCCTAATTGTTCCAGCTCAACTCAGCCGTCAGAATACGGAAATGAAGAGCATACTGTCCCACAGAAGCAGACTCTTGGCGGAGACGTAAAAGGGCGCTGGCCGCTGAAGAGACACGAGACGGTTTTTCGAAGATATTCCGAAAAAGTCTCAAGAAGTCAGACAGGCTAGAAACCAGTGGATAATTCAGTTCCCACAGAGGGGCTGCCCAGGCTAAAGCTTCACCGGAGAGGAGGGAAATAATGTAGGCTACCTTTGCCTGATCAGACAGGAAGTTTTGGGGCTGGAGCTCAAAATGAATAGTGCATTGGCTAAGGAACCCCCTGCAGGCCTTGGAGTCCCCAGAGAAACGGGATGGAGCTGGCAGTTGTAGTGAATGTGTGGCTGCAACTGGTGCGATAGGCGCAGCCACCAGTTGTACTTGAGGTTGCGGATTCGGGGTTCCCAAGGAGGCCTGGAGCTGCTCGAAGCAGGAAGCCAGATCCTGGAGGAATCGCATCACCTGAGTCTGATTCGATTCCAGGGTCTCAAGTCTGCGGACTATGCCCTGCAAAGGATTATCTGCGGGGAGCAGCACGTCAGCCGGGTCCATGGCTGATCAAACTGTCAGGTCACCTGTGGCCAGATGACAGATGCACACCGTAGGGGGTCAGGAGTGTACCACAAGGTTGTGAACCCTATGGCTGACTGCTGTGGGTGGTTGTGGAAAGTGGGACCAGTGGAGCACAACAGGGATCCACAGGGAGCTAGAGCCCAAGATTCCCCAGGACGTGGAGTCTAAGATTCAGCAGGTTTTCACCAGAGCCTCTAGTGGTGAGGATGGCCTACGCTGCAACTGGATCCAGGTCGCGGCCCCCAGAGTCCCCTAGCTCACGCTCCGCAGGGTAAAGAGGATAGAGGGGAAGCAGCAGCACAGGATACAAAAATAGTGAGGGGAAAAGCCAAAGTCAGGGCAACAAGCAGACACAGATAAACGAAGGACAAGCCGAAGGTCAAGGTCACTAGCAGACAGGGATAGTCGGGAACAAGCCAATATCGTTAACACAGAGACAGACATAGCACACGGCAGACAGGAACCCAAACACACAACGCTTAACAAACAACATTGAACTGGCTTGCAGTGCACAGGTTAATATAGCGTTCCCTGATAGGACCTGGGGTGGAGCATACTGGGAGGAGAGATTATAAAAGCAGCCAGGAGAGAGAGTCTTGCCTCTAACACATGAAGAGGAAGGTAAGATGGCAGACAAACATTACTGCATATACATGACAATGACATTTTGAATTTTGAAAATTTTGGGTTGTGGAAACAAGCCTTGGGGATAAAGCTTCAGTGGAGACACCTTTTTCCCCATAATAACTCCTATGCCGTGTACACACGGTCGGAATTTCTGACAACAAATGTTCGATGTGAGCTTGTTGTCGGAAAATCCGACCGTGTGTATGCTCCATCGGACATTTGCTGTCGGAATTTCCGACAACAAAAATTTGAGAGCTGGTTCTCAAATTTTCTGACAACAACAGTTGTTGTCGGAAATTCCAACCCTGTGTACACAATTCAACGCACAAAAATTCCACCCATGCTCGGAATCAATTCAACGCATGCTCGGAATTATTGAACTTAATTTTTCTCGGCCCGTCATAGTGTTGACGTTCGCAATTTCCAACAGCATTTGTGTGACCGTGTGTATGTAAGACAAGTTTGAGCGAACATCTGTCGGAAAAAAATCCACGGTTTTGTTGTCGGAATGTCCGAACGTGTGTACGCGGCATAACAGGAGAGATTTCCTCTCACTTTCTGTTGTCTCCCTCCGTTTGTAAGTAGGAGTCGTTTGTAAGTCGGATGTTTGCAACTAGGGGACCGCCTGTGTGTATATATATATATATATATATATATATATATATATATATATATATATATACATTGTGGGCGATTAGCTCGTGGGGATCACCTTTTCACAGAATGAAAGGTCAGCGTACAGGCAGTTTCTTTAAAACCTGGCGTATTGCCAGCTTTATTTACAAGTGGTTTGCAATAGTCATACAAAAATAAACAAAACAGTAAAACAAATCCTTGCCGTCCGGCGCTTAACTATACAGTAACCGCTCTCTATACGGTGAGGGGTTGGTCCCCGTCACCCACAAAACACAAGGTGAAGTAAAGCAAACCTTTTCTTTTAGCCCAAAATAACCAGCGCTCCTCTTACTCAGATTCCCTTCTGAGTCTCAGCCAGAGCATTGCTGTGCTCTCTTCCTGGATCTTTAAAGCCCAGCTGCCTATGGATTCCAGTGAACCTGAATATCCGGACTGGAACCCAGCCAACTACAGAGGCTGGAAAAACCTGGGCCGGATTCTGGTTCAGTCCCTTACAATGGACCGAATGCGAGGTGAAACATAGCGACTGTCGTATATCTCACCTCGCATACCGTCACATATCCTCCCCCTCTGCTCAAGCCCCTGCGGCTGAGCACTTGACCCAGCCATACAGTGCACGCGGGAGAGGGCATCAGCATTATCCTAGAGTTTGACCGGCCTGTGCTCAACCGTGAATTTAAAGGGCTGTAAAGCCAGGAACCACCTTGTCACATGGGCATTTTTCTCCCTGTTGTCACACAACCACTTCAGGGGAACATGGTCAGTGACCAGCCTGAACGACCTCCCGAGTAGATAATACCTCAGGGAGTCTAAGGCCCATTTAATGGTGAGACACTCCTTTTCAACAATGGCATAGTTCCTTTCGTGCTTGTTCAGCTTCCGGCTTAGGTATACAACAGGGTGCTCCTCACCATTCCTGACCTGTGACAGTACAGCCCCTAGGCCCACCTCAGAGGCGTCTGTCTGTACGACAAACTCCTTTGTGAAGTCCGGGGTCACCAGCACCGGTAGTGCACAAAGGGCCTGTTTTAATTTTTGAAACGCCTTCTCGGCCTCAGTGTTCCATTTGACCATGACCGACCCTCTGCCCTTCGTCAGGTCAGTCAGAGGGACGGCAATAGTGGCAAAGTCAGGTATAAACCGTCGGTAATACCCCGTAATTCCTAGGAAGGCCCAAACTTGTTTCTTGTTTACGGGTTGGGGCCACTTTTGAATTGCCTCAATTTTATTGGTCTGAGGCTTGACAAGTCCCCGGCCAATAACATAGCCCAGGTACTTGGCCTCCTCCAGGCCTATGGCACACTTCTTTGGGTTAGCCGTGAGGCCTGCTTCTCTAAGGGAATCTACCACCGCCTGTACCCAGGGCAGGTGCGATTCCCACTCTGGGCTGTGGATGACCACATCGTCCAAATAAGCAGCTGCATACGGGCGATGTGGTCTCAAAGTTTTGTCCATCATTCTTTGGAATGATGCAGGGGCCCCATGCAGACCAAAAGGCATCCGCTTGTACTAAAACGAGCCCTCAGGAGTGGAAAAAACAGTCTTCTCCTTGTCCGATTCAGACAGCGGTATTTGCCAATAGCCTTTTGTCAGGTCTAGGGTCGTTATATAGCGAGCCTGTCCACAAGTTCGTCGACCCGGGGCATCGGGTATGCATCGAACTTGGATACACTGTTAAGTTTTCGAAAGTCATTACAAAACCTGATAGTGCCATCAGGTTTTGGGACCAGCACTATGGGGCTTGACCACTCACTGTGGGACTCTTCTATCACATCCAACTCCAACATGTTTTTAATTGATTTCGCGACTGCCTCATGCCTGGCCTCTGGGATTCTATACGGCTTCACATTTACCCGAACCCCTGGTTCCGTCACTATGTCATGTTGGATCACGTTGGTCAGTCTGGGTAAGGGGGAGAAAAAGTCTCTATTTTTATGCACAAACACCCTAACGTCACTTTGTTGTGCCAGGGACAGGGTATCCGTGATGGGAACGTCAGGTGTCACGGGTACCCGGTCGGTTGGAGGCGGGGACGTGGCCAGTAAAGTCTCTCGTCCTTCCAGGGTTTTAAGAGATTCACATGGTAAATTTGGTGTGGTTTCCTTTTCCCTGGCTGGTAGACTTTGTAGTTTACCTCCCCCACCCTTTCTACAACCTCAAAGGGACCCTGCCACTTGGCTAAAAACGTACTTTTCACCGTGGGGACCAATACCAACACTCTGTCCCCAGGGCTGAATGTACGGACCCTGGCACTTCGGTCATAGACCCTCCTTTGGGCCTCCTGGGCCCACTCCATATGTTCTCGCACCAGGGGCAGGACAGCTGCGATTCGATCCTGCATCAAGGAGACATGCCCTATGATGCTTTTATATGGGGTTGCCTCACCTTCCCATGTTTCCTTGGCAACATCTAGCAGTCCCCTGGGATGCCTACCATACAAGAGTTCAAAGGGGGAATAGCCTGTGGACGCCTGCGGAACCTCACGTATTGCAAACATGAGATATGGCAGCAAAAAATCCCAGTTCCTCCCATCTTTGTCGACCACCTTTTTCAGCATACTTTTCAAAGTTTTTCAAAGTTTTATTAAATCTTTCGTTTGGGGGTGGTAGACAGAGGTACGGAGATGGGAGATTTTGTATAACTTACAAAGCTCCTTGGTAACCTTGGACATAAAGGGGGTGCCTTGGTTGGTTAAGATCTCTTTTGGGATCCCCAGTCGACTAAAGACATGGACCAATTCCTTGGCGATAGCCTTCGCAGAGGTATTGCGCAAGGGTATGGCCTCAGGATAGCGAGTCTCATAGTCCAGGATCACCAGAATATGCTGGTGACCGCGGGCAGATTTCACAACCGGCCCCACCAGGTCCATGCCAATCCTCTCAAAGGGGACATCGATTATTGGCAGAGGAACGAGGGGGCTGCAAAAATGGGGTGACGGTGCCGACATTTGGCACTCGGGGCACGATTCGCAGTACTCCTTGACATCTGCATGCAATCCGAGCCAGAAAAATCTCTGGGCGATTCTCTCCCTGGTTTTTTCAACACTGAGATGCCCCCCCATTACATGACCATGGGCCAGGTCTAGCACCACCCTGCGGAAGGGTTTGGGGACTAGTAGCTGTTCTACCTCGTCCTCTCCATGTTTTATCACTCGATACAATAAATTGTTTTTAATTGCCATGTAAGGGAAAGACACCACCCAATTAGGATCCACCAGTTCCCCATCCAATATCTTAACGTTTTCCCTGGCTCTCATGAGGGTGGCCTCTCGTAATTGCTCGGTACAGAAATCCTCTCTCCTACCGGGTACCACATCTTGGCTACTCTCAATGTCAGGGTCAGAGGGGTTTTCCTGTTCGTTACCCTCAGGCTGGGAGCTAGCTTCCAGGTCCTCCGGCTCCCCAACCATGACAGGGAAAGGAAGAGGGTCTCTGGCTTCCTTGATCCCACCAACAGCATCCCCTTCCCTTTGGCAAAAAGGGTCGGGTGAGAGTTCCCGTGCTTCCCTAGCAGGGAGAGCTCTATCTACCAGCCTCCCTTTGCTCTTCCATAAATTCCAGAAATGGGGAAAATCTCTTCCCACTAAAGCTTCATGAAGCAGTGAAGGTACCACCCCCACTGAATGTGTTATACTGCCCCTGGGGGTCTCAACCTCAACCACCGCTGTCTGGTAGTCTTGAGTGTCCCCATGGATGCAAATTACCCCAATAGTACTGGGGTGTAGTTTTGTGGGGTTCACACAATCACTCCTGACTAGGGTCACCACACTACCAGAGTCTAGCAGGGCTGTCAGTGGCTTTCCATCCACAGAAATAACACACATTTGTTTTTCAATGCGACTCTGACATGATGCAGTACATGCGACCTGTGCAAACAAAGAAAAGCGTATTTTCATATAAGCATAATCGCATTGCATAGGTTCATCATTTAAAGGACAGTTCACAGCAATATGCCCTAATGCATGGCAACGAAAACATCTTATATGCTCAACCCCCAGTCCTCTCAACGGTTCCAAAGACCTTCCTGGCTTCTTTGGCCAGTCTCCAGGTCTAGGAAGCACAGTCTCATGAGTTGGAACAACAGTCTTATCAAATCTCCCCAAGCTCTTGGACCCCGGAACAGTCTTACCCGAGCCGCCGGGAGATCTTGCACCTCTAGACACACCGAAGTGGGGCGTAGATGGATTCACCAAGTCCTCAGTAGCACTGTACCTCTCCACTAGGTCGACCACTTGGGCTGCAGTTTTGGGGTCGCCCTGTCCGACCCACTTCCTCAGAGCAGCCGGAAGCGCACGCAGATACCGGTCCATTACCACGCGCTCTACGATCTGCGGGCCTGTCAAGGTCTCTGGCTGCAACCACTTCTTGGTGGACCAGGTCAAACATTTGCGAACGGGGTGGCTTGTTGCTGGAGAATGACCACTGATGCACCCGCTGGGCCCGGATTGCCATGGTGACACCCAAGCGTGCGAGTATCTCTGTCTTTAGAGTCTCATAGTCCTGGGCCTTATCGGGTTCTAGGTCAAAATAGGCCTTTTGGGGTTCTCCTGTTAAAAATGGGGACAACAGACCCGCCCACTGTTCTTTTGGCCATCCTTCGCGGACAGCAACGCTCTCAAAAGTCGCCAGGTATGCCTCGATATCATCAGCAGATGTCATTTTCTGTAAGTGGTAGGATGCACGTATCATCTTGGCTTCCACTGGCACATGAGGTGCGGACCCCTTTTTCAGTTCCATTAGAGCCTCTGCAAACTGACGGTTCATCTCCTGCTGGGCCGCCTGTTGTGCTGCAGCGGCCTCTGCGACTTGGCGGTTCATCTCCTGCTGGGCTGCTTGTTGTGCTGCAGCGGCCTCTGCGACTTGGCGGTTCATCTCCTGTTGTGCTGCCTGTTGTGCTGCGACTTGGCGGTTGGTTTCCCGCTGAGCTGCATTGGCCTGTAGCAGGGCCTTTAACATTTCCTCCATCTTCAGAAAATGCCCGCTGAATCCACCACGTGTGGGCGATTAGCTTGTGGGGATCACCTTTTCACAGAATGAAAGGTCAGCGTACAGGCAGTTTCTTTAAAACCTGGCGTATTGCCAGCTTTATTTACAAGTGGTTTGCAATAGTCATACAAAAATAAACAAAACAGTAAAACAAATCCTTGCCGTCCGGCGCTAAACTATACAGTAACCACTCTCTATACGGTGAGGGGCTGGTCCCCGTCACCCAAAAAACACAAGGTGAAGTAAAGCAAACCTTTTCTTTCAGCCCAAAATAACCAGCGCTCCTCTTACTCAGATTCCCTTCTGAGTCTCAGCCAGAGCATTGCTGTGCTCTCTTCCTGGATCTTTAAAGCCCAGCTGCCTATGGATTCCAGTGAACCTGAATATCCGGACCGGAACCCAGCCAACGACAGAAGCTGGAAAAACCTGGGCCGGATTCTGGTTCAGTCCCTTACAATGGACCGAATGCGAGGTGAAACATAGCGACTGTCGTATATCTCACCTTGCATACCGTCACAATATATATATATATATATATATATATATATATATATATATACATACATTTTTGGTTGGCAGATGACAGTATTCTGCACCAGACAATGTCAAATGATCTTGGCCAATGGAGTCATAAATGGTAAAAAGGGGAACATGTAGACTACCCTTTTACCTGACTGACCTGTTATAGCATAGTACCTCTTGTCTGGCTGATATTATCCCCCCATCCTGACCACTACGACCCCACCAGAGCTTCAGTACTGTGATTGGTCATGATCACGTAGTACAGAGTCGCTCTCATTGGGACTGTACATTTTGCTTGTACCTTTGCCTGTGCTCCTCTATATGCAATCACAGCACAATCACAGGAGCACAGTTCTTAGAGGACATACCAGCTGGTCCACCCAGAACAATAGGGGAGCAGACCAGCCATTTATGTACAGTGGGCAGTCTGCAAGAGTTTAATGAAGCCTGTATCCTGTACTGTACTCCCAGAAATGGATTTTACTGGTAAGTCAAAAATCCTATTTTGGTGCCTATTTTAATGTGCCTTCTGTAGGTTTTATCTGTTGTTTGACTTATGCACAGTTCATTATATGCTACACTAATTTTCAATGTTTTTATTTTCTTTCTTATTTTAATATTATGTAACACCTGCGTATCAAAATCAGAAATGCTACATCCTGTGTTCATAAAGCACAATCATAGCACGCATATAGAAATATATATTATGTTCACTTGTGTAATAAATCTTTGAACTTCTGGCTAAACTTTTTTCATCTCAGAACCCGCTGTGTCCCGGTACAGGAATTGTTAAATTGGACCGCAGACAACCACTTTGAAACTCTCAGCTTAGAGTCTCACCCCTGCAGTGCCTGTGCAGCTTGAAGCTGATCTGCATATAATTCATAGCATTAACATAAAGTCATCTAATTTGCATACTTGGGTATTCACTTTGAAAAGGGCTTCTGCCACTGTGTTGGCTGCACTTCTAACCTGTCTGAAACATGCAAAGAGATCAGACGTGTACCAGGTGAGAATTAAACCTGCTATAAAGATTTTTTCTTGTTAAATTTGCTAAAGCTTTTACTACTATTTTGGCTTTCAATGGAAATTGACTGTCGAACAGTATTTTTTGGATTCTAGCAGATGCCTGACTTCACTTACTATATATGTGTATTTGCAGCTGCAGTCTGGCCTTTCTAAGTTTGTCAATCCTTGTAGTGGCCTTGAACAATTACTATATTTGCAGTATGTATTTGATTGATAATTAGAAGAGTTTAGCTGAATTTTTGATAGAGGACACAGCTGTCAAGAGGAGACTGCAAATACAAAATATTTTAATTATTTAAAATAGAGCTGAATTGTGTTTTAACATAAGAAAAGTGTATGCCTGGAGGCATTTTAGTGGGCTCTGTGGTGCCTAAGGCAAAAAAAAATACATCAATGACATTGTAGAGACCCATCTCTCTGTTATGTTGAAGGTGTACTCCAATTAAGCTTTAAAATGCTGTATTTAAACTGACTCAGAGACAGAGCCTGTGTGCTAAGTGTCTGTAAGTTTCTTACCACCAATTACCTTTTGCATACTGAATATTTATACTCATGGATATCCCATACACTGTACCTATCTTCTGAATTAGGTGCCTATTTCCCCCTGAGCTCATTGCAGTCTGTTAAAACAAAGAGGCTGTAGTCCCACACAAGCTTGCAAAATCTGGCTGAATTTAATTTTGTAAAACTTATAGTAAAGAGATATTGTGTACAATCTTTAACGCACAAATGCTGTACAGTAGGCACCATAGAGTGCCTGCTTTTACCTACCTAGTGCTGCTTGTTGCCCTGATCTGTCATTTAAACCTGCCTGAAACTCCTTGAAAGTAATTATTTCCATATGGTTGGCACCCCCTACATATTATAGTGCTCAGGCAAGTAGTCTCTCAGGAACCAAATATTGCTCTGTGGGAGACAGAGCACATTGTGTCTTGAGACCCATATCTGGCAGCACTATTGAAACACTTGTGTCTGAGTTTGCAAATTTTTTTGTTGATACAGAGCCACATTGTCCAGTTCTTCCCTATACCTTTAAGGAGGGATGGGCTCCTTCCAGGCATACCTGCCCTTCAAGGAGGTTGTATAGGTTCAATTTTTATTTTTATTTTTTATCACAAACATGTCATACTTACCTCCACTGTGCAGTTTGTTTTGCACAGAGTGGCCCCGATCCTGCTGTTCTGGGGTACCACGGCGGCTGTCTCGGCTCCTCCCTGCTAAAGATAACCCCCTCTGGGAAGCTCTTTCCGGAGGGGGTTAGCTTGCGGGCACGCTCCCGTGTCATACACTTGGCGTCCATTGACGCCAAGTGTATGACTCGGTCCCGCCCCCCCGGCGGCCGCATCATTGGATGTGATTGACAGCAGCGGGAGCCAATAGCTGCACTGCCATAAATCTATCCAATCAACGGCCAGACTCAGTGGAGAGGAGGACGCAGGGGGATGCGCACAGCAGGTGAACGGGCTCAGGTAAATAAAACGGGGGGCCCATGACAGCGAGGTGTTTTTTCACCTTAATGCATAGGATGCATTAAGGTGAAAAAACACGAACCTTTAATCTATCCATTTGTCATAGAATGCTAGCAAACCAGACTGTGTGACTGCACAGAGGAGACCAAACAGGTGTAGGTGAAAGTGTAACAATTTATTAAGGAAAGTAAACAGACAAATAAACACCTCCAACAGAACACAGTGCAGTAACCTAACCAAATAACAGTGACTTATAGAAAATATATACAATAAGGGGGAATACCGGAATCATAGTGAAAGCTAGGCCGAGGTCATACACAAGGGGACCGAAGCAGATGGGTATGGATGGGAATAAAACAGGAACAGGGAATTTAATATACTAATATTATCAGACCAACATAATAAGATACCCCGGGGACCTTTTCGACCTTTTCTATCTTTTCTAACTACTATCTTTATTTTTTTCTCTTCTTCTTCTTACCCTTCCCTCTCTTCTATCTTCGCTCTTTAGCTCTTTTTTTGTTGTTTTTTCTTTCTTAGCATATATTGTTATTATATGCAAAAATGGTAGCAACATTTTTTTTTTATGTTTTTTATTTAACAGTATATTTCAGCTTTAGAGCTCCTTTGAAACAATACAAACCTTATATATTACAACAACATTATATGAGGTCTAGAAATTATGACCCTTCATTTTTTCTTTATAAATCCTTGTATTACCTTACATGTTATATATTATTACTAAATCTGGTTTGTAATTACTAAATTCAACACTAAGCATATATTTTAGTAAGTCTACAGATAATGGTCAACATATGTTAAACTTAAATTACTGTTTTTTTTCTCCTCTTCTGTTGTTGTTGCCTTCATATAAATATCTAATTTGTGTTCTCCTTAACTGCTACTATTTATAGTGACTATGTTTATTGACAATATATGCTTGTAATTTTGAAAATTTAATAAACAAATTTGACAAGAAAACAGGAACAGGGAGGGGATGGCTGGAACGGCTGCAGAGCAGGGATCCAGGTAACAGGAGGGACAGATGCAGGATGGGCTCAAGGTAGGGATCAGGTCGGATCAGGTCAAGCAGGATGCAGGTTCAAGTCCAGGTCACAGGTCCTAGATCAGGGAGAGAGATACCAGGGCAAGGAGTGTTTGTATTTGCCGGGTATTTATAGGAAGTCTTGTAATCAGGCTTCAGGTCACAGCTGAGCACAGGAAGTGCTGCCTGTCCCACACTGCTGGAATACATCCGCTGGTGGACGCTGGTACTACAGTCCATGGATCATGCATTACCACCAGCAGGTGAGATCCTCCAACAAAGATATTGGCTGCAAGAGGACACCTGCTGGCGGACACTAGTAGTGCAGTCCATAGGACCAACAGCACCACCAGCGGGTGAAGCCTTTCCTGACAGTACCCACCCTCAAAGGAGCAGCCTCCGGACGCTCCAACTAACTGTTGCTGGGGAAAGTTCATGGAAACAAGCAAGGTCACATCCGGGCAGACAGCGGGCACATCCGGGCAAACAGTAGGCACATCCAACTGGGAAGCAGACACATCCGGGCAGGAGACAGTCGCATCAAGCTGGGCAACAGACAGGTGCACACCAGGCCGGGCAGCAGTCAGGAACATCTCAGGCTTGGCAGCAGGCTCATCAGGCCGGGAAACAGGAACCACAACCTCAACCCCGGGAAACGGGCACCACAACCTCAAGCCGGGAAACGGGCACCACAACCTCAAGCCGGGAAAAGGGCACCGGATCTTCAGGCGAGGACACAGGCACTGAATCTTCTGGCGGGGACACCGGATCTTCAGACTGGGACACTGGCATCAGGACTTCTGATTGGAAGGCAGGCACCGGAACATCAGGCTGGAACACTGGCTCTGGCACTTCAGGCTGGAAAACTGGCTCAGGAACTTCAGGCTGGCACAGGAACTTCAGGCTGGCAGGCTGGCACAGGAACTTCAGGCTGGCACATGAACCTCAGGCTGGCAGGCTGGCACAGGAACCTTAGGCTGGCAGGCTGGCACATGAACCTCAGGCTGGCAAGCCGGCACAGGAACCTCAGGCTGGCAGGCTGGCACAGGAACCTCAGGATGGTATAGGAACTTCAGGCTGGCAGGCTGGTACAGGAACTTCAGGCTGGCAGGCTGGCACAGGAACCTCAGGCTGGCAGGCTGGCACAGGAACCTCAGGCTGGCAGACTGGCACAGGAACCTCAGGCTGGCAGACTGTCACAGGAACCTCAGGCTGAAAGACTGGGACAGGAGCCTCAGGCTGGCAGACTGGCACAGGAACCTCAGGCCGAGAGACCGGCATGGGAACTTCAGACTGGGTAAAGGGCACTGGGACGTCAGACTGGTTAAAAGGCACGGGGACGTCAGATTTAGGTGAGTCGTCAAGTTCTACTGGCATGAACGCAGGCCGGAGCAGGTTGGTGGGTGTGGAGGTAGGTTGGGTTACTGGTTGGATTGTGTGGGTCGGGAAGTACTTCCGCTTCTTCTTAGACTTAGTCACTGCAGGCTTGCAAATAACGGGGCGAATGTATGAAAAAGATGGAATCGAGTAAGTGGAAGGACTAGAATGCGGCAGAGATACGGGGATAGTGGATGGAGGAGGTTCTTGTGGATTGGCTACAGGTAGAAGGGAAGAAGCAGGTGGATTGAAGGCAGGGTAGGTGCGACAGGTAGAAACTGGGTAGTAATATTTGGCGGGGGGCTGAGCAAACTGGGCTGTAGCTGGGGTTGCCATAGGCGATGGGCGGATACATTCTTGGGGAGGCAGGTGATTAATGGCAGGGCTGGAATGTTGTGGCTTGGCTAAGTTCAGAAGATCTGACCATGCCTGTAGCACAGGTTGAGCAAAAACTGTCTTACACACAGCCTGTCCAACCAGGGACTGAATGGATGCAATTGGACAACACCTGCTGGGAACAGGAGGAATAATGTTCCCGAAAATAGGCTTGATCATCCTCTAACAACTACACTAAGGATTCAACCTGGTCAAAACTGAAAAAGGGTGAAAAATCATCACTCCCATCGGGAATAGATGACAGGGCTGGCTTTTCACATAACCAAACTAACGGCTGAATATCCTCAAAAGATATATAACCCTGCCCCACTAGGGAATAAGCTGATCAGATGGTTTCTATCAGCTGGTCACTGGTTCAAACTTTTAGAATCTGATGACAATATTCATTATACTCTGCTGCCAGCAGAGAATAATAAATGATTTTGTTATTATCCATCTCAACCGGGTTTAACAAACCAGGATGGTCCCTCAATGCAGCCACGTCTGGTTTAGGGATGGCCCTGGTATACTGTCATAGAATGCTAGCAAACCAGACTGTGTGACTGCACAGAGGAGACCAAACAGGTGTAGGTGAAAGTGTAACAATTTATTAAGGAAAGTAAATAGACAAATAAACACCTCCAACAGAACACAGTGCAGTAACCTAACCAAATAACAGTGACTTATAGAAAATATATACAATAAGGGGGAATACCGGAATTGTAGTGAAAGCCAGGCCGAGGTCATACACAAGGGGATCGAAGCAGATGGGTATGGATGGGAATCAAACAGGAACAGGGAGGGGGCGGATGGATTAGCTGCAGAGCAGGGATCCAGGTAACAGGAGGGACAGATGCAGGATGGGCTCAAGCTAGGGATCAGGTCGTATCGGGTCAAGCAGGATGCAGGTTCAAGTCCAGGTCACAGGTCCTAGATCAGGGAGAGAGATACCAGGGCAAGGAGTGTTTGTATGTGCCGGGTATTTATAAGAAGTCTTGTAATCAGGTTTCAGGTCACAGCTGAGCGCAGGAAGTGCTGCCTGTCCCACACTGCCGGAATACACCCGCTGGTGGACGCCGGTACTACAGTCCATGGATCATGCATTACCACCAGCAGGTGAGATCCTCCAACAAAGATATTGGCTGCAAGAGGACACCTGCTGGCGGACACTAGTACTGCAGTCCATAGGACCAACAGCACCACCAGCGGGTGAAGCCTTTCCTGACACCATTATAATACACACTATATTGTCAAAAGTATTGGGATGCCTGTCTTTACACGCACATGAACTTTAATGGCATCCCAGTCTTAGTCCGTAGGGTTCAATATTGAGTTTGCCCACCCTTTGCAGCTATAACAGCTTAAACTTCTCTCGGAAGGCTGTCCACAAAGGTTTAGGAGTGTGTCTATGGGAATGTTTGACCATTCTTCCAGAAGCACATTTGCGAGGTCAGGCACTGATGTTGGATGAGAGGGCCTGGCTCGCAGTCGCTGCACTAATTAATCCCAAAGATGTCCTATTAGGTTGAGGTGCAGGCTAGTGAAGTTCCTCCACCCCAAACTCGCTCATCCATGTCTTTATGGACCTTGCGTTATGCACTGGTGCGCAGACATGTTGGAACAGAAAGGGGGCCATCCCTAAACTGTTCACACAAAGTTGGGAGCATGAAATTGTCCTAAATGTCATGGTATGCTAATGCCTTAAGAGTTCCCTTCACTGGAACTAAGGGGCCAAGCCCAACCCCTGAAAAACAACCCCACACCATAACCCCCCCCCCTCCACCAAATGATTTGAAGTTGGACCAGTGCACAAAGCAAGGTCCATAAAGACATGAATGAGCAAGTTTAGGGTGGGGGAACTTGAATGACCTAACCTCACAAATGCGCTTCTGAAAGAATGGTCAAAGATTCACATAGACACACTCCTAAACCTTGCAGGCAGCCTTCCCAGAAGAGTTGAAGCTGTTATAGCTGCAAAGGGTGGGCCAGCTCAGTGTTGAACCCTACGGACTAAGACTGGGATGCCATTAAAGTTCATGTGCATGTAAAAGCAGGCGTCCTATTACTTTTGACAAGATAATGTATGTGCTTCAACTTGGGGGACTCTCAAAATTATAAAGTTAGGACTGCAAAACACTGGGGTGCTGTGGTGTGGCTGCTAGAGCTTAGCCATTTATTTGCAAATGTGTGCAAACTAAACCCCTTGTTTTTTTAAAAGTAAACTGTTACACAGGGTCAATTCAGTTTGTTGCAGACTGGTTGATAAGTGAGCTGGGAATTTTTGTTTGGTTTTTGACATGCGTTGCCTTTCCATTTGCTCCTTGCTGCAAAGGCCATATATATGTTGCGGGGTCTTCAAATTTAGGGGAATTTTTGAGTGGTAGTTGTACTCAAACACCTTATTTGATAGGGCTTTGCTAACCATTTTATACCGCAGGTGGGATACTGGTGTATAGTTCCCTGTGGCCTGTGGATGGCGCTGCCATCAGGGGCTAGGGTTGAACCGCTGGTATAGTGCTGTGCCTTGGATGTCCCCTCTCGGCGGTGGTATGGTGGGCCTGGTCGGCATGCTGTGCATGTCGGGAGAGGATATAAAAGGGGCAGACGCTGCCTGTGGGGTGTTTTTCTCACCGGGGGGTCCTACCCCGGGGAGTGTGTCATTGTTCAGTTTGTTGGCCACCCCGGGCACCTTCAGCCCGAGGGTGGGGTTCCAGGTTCGAGAGTACTGGGTCTTCCTGGCCCGGTACACTGGCGTATCAGTCCCAGGCACCTTTAGCCCTGGGGCTTCAACTGAAGGCTTTGGGTCCAGCACCTTTGGCTGGGGCCCACGGAGGGAAGAAGAATCCCAGGGTGCTGCCTTGCAAGGAGACCCGTATCTGGAAGAGGAGGCTGGGGGAGGACCGTTCCGAGGGACTGGTGAGAGATCACAGTGAAGGAAGGGGCCCAGTATTTCTCTGGAGGGGTGTCATCTCCCCGAAAGAGGCCTAATACCACAAGCAAAGGTCACCAGGTCTGTGGCAGAGACCCAAAGTTCACCAGGTCTGTGGCAGAGACCCAAAGTTCACCAGATCTGTGGCAGAGACCCAAAGTTCACCAGGTCTGTGGCAGAGACCCAAAGTTCACCAGATCTGTGGCAGAGACCCAAATTCACCCATAACAGTTTGTGCAGAGACTGTGTGTAATCTAATTTGAGCATCACTCCGGCTGCTAGGATCCACTCTAATGGGAGACTATCTGGGTGAGCTGAGCCTACTTGAGAGACAGGTAGTGAATCATACATTCGTTTGTGCCTGGACGACCTACTCCAACACCATTTGCTGTCTTGTTCTCCATCCACCCTTTCCTATCTAGTGACTGTGCATATGAGAAAATAAACTCTACGTTGGAGATGCAACTGGTGTGGACCTTGGAGTTATTGGGGGAAATAGAAACTTGTCTTTATCGCATGAGAGACGAGAACCATTCTCTGGAGAACCTAGCTGCGGAGACCCAGTTATATTTACACCGCTCAACCTCTTCACACAGGAGGGTACGGGCATATAGTACGGTGTGCCCTTTTCCTACAAGTGAGCCAAAGGTAGGGAAAAGGGTCAGTGTGCTACATATAGGTTGGGGTGGTCACTGTTTGTTTGTACAGTTGGTGAATTGCTGAGGGGATGCACTGGTTACCTTTGCTGCCATTGTGCATTTGCTGGGTGTCTAGTGCATCCCTATACTTTAAGGAGGGGTGAGCTTCCTCCAGGCATATCTGCCCTTAATCTATCCATTATTTATATGTGCTCCAACTTGGGGGACTCTTAAAATGATGGCGTTGAGACTGCAGTACACTGGGGAGCCGTGACAGTTTAGACATATATTTTCAAATATAAAAATAAAGTGCAGCACTTAATTAATAAAGTGCAATCTGTGTATTACATAGCGTATGTAGTTAATAAGAAATTATACAATTGAAAATCACAAATACTAATTAAAGTGCAATAAGTGCCATCAATTGTGCATAACAAAAAGATATAAAGGCTAAGGATAAGTCTCAAGCATATATAATGGTGTAGTATAAAAAAGAAGTCCATAGAGAAAAGTGTTTTGAAATGATGATTAAACACCCAATGGTGTGACACCCATCACCAAAAAGCTGAAATGGAGGCTTACCAGAAAGCCGGAGACCCCCCCCCCCCTTACTCAGGGAGGTCATAGATTGCTTGACTGGATCTGTGATCGACTGAAGGGAAGCCCGGGTGTCCTTGGTTTGTATACCGGAAGGCTCTCAACAGATCAGGAAGTGGTACCAAAAGACCATCAATAGACCACAGTGTTTGAGTATATATGGAACAAAACACTACACATAGCGTCATACTGTATCAACTTCCAATTTAATAAAAAGTAATGCACTTACATCAGATTAGTAGAATTCAGGCATGTAAGTAAACAGAATCCAAACAAATCAGTTCCCTTGTTAAAAATGGCCAAACAGCGATCGCGCATACGCAGTAGCATGTTTACGTGACTGTCCCGACGATCGTTTAGTCATAAATGATGTCATCAGGGGTACAAACCAAGGACACCCGAGAGAACATCTGGGCTTCCCATTAGTGGATCATAGATCCAGTCAAGTGTTGTATGATCTCCCTGAGTATGGGGAGTCGCCGGCTTTCTAGTAAGCCCCCATTTTAGCTTTTTGGTGATGGGTGTCACACCGTTGGGTGTTTGATCATCATTTCAACATACTTTTCTCTATGGACTTTGCACATGGACTTTAGTTTTATATGAATTTTTGCAGGGAACTGCACTTCTTTTTTATACCACATCGTTATATATGCTTGAGACTCATCTTCAGTGTATATATCTTTTTTGTTATGCACAATTGATATCACTTATTGCACCTTAATTAGTATTTGTGATTTTCAATTGCATAATTTTTCATTAACCACATACACTGTGTAATACACAGATTACACTTTATTTATTAAGCGCTGCACTTTATTTTTATATTGTTATTGTGCCTGGTGTCTAGGTTATAGTGTACAGCTGCTGTTTATTTTATGTTTCTAGCGCAGGTATATTTTTCACAATATGTTTGCAAATGTGTGCAACTAAACCCCTTGTTTTTTAATGTGAACTATTAAACAGAGGCAATTTGGTTTGTTTCAGGCTGGCTGGTATGTGAGCTGGGAATTTTTGTTTGTTTTTTGTCAAGAGTGGCCCTTCCATATGCTCTTTGCTGCAAAGACTATTTATACAGTAGGTTGGGGTGGTTGCCATTTGTTTGTACAGTTGGTAAATTGATTAGGAGGCGCACTGGATACCTTTGCTGCCATTGTGCTTTTGCTGGTTGGCCAGGGCCTCCCTATACCTTTTTAGAAGGGTGGACTCCCTCCAGCCATACCTGTCCCATATCTATCCATTATTATGTATGTGCTTCAACTGTCAAAATTATAGAGTTGTACATTGTTTTCTTGTTGCAAGATTTTTTGTTTCATCAGGCAACCTCTTTTCTCATCATGGACCCCTCTTTTGACTGCTTGACTCTGGCCTTCCTTGTTGACTGGTAGTTTTTTAATTTTGGATTTGCTTGTCCAAACTTCCTTCAGGGGTCCTGTTTTTTTCAGGGACTTGACCCAGTAAATTGTTTCCTATTGATAATGGTTTCTTGTTGGTCTGGGTCTCTCTTGTTCAGGTAGGGTATTCCTCCTCCTGTTGGTGGTGGATTGATGGTTGACCCTCCAGTCTCTTGCTGTTTGGGTCTATCGTTGCTTCAGGTGGAATTTTCCCCTTGATGGTGGTCTCTCTGTCCTGTCTGGAACACCAGGCTTATCCTCTGTACCTTCTCCTCATAGTTGCTGCTGCTCTGCCTTTGTCTTGCAGATGTTTTCACCTCATATGGCCTTTAGTCGAGCATTGGTCCTTTAGAATACCCCTGAAATGTGGATGGTCCCCAAGATTTTTTTGAACCCATCAGTAGCTGCCCCCCCCCTTTCACTTAGAAATCCTAATTGTTTCTTTGTGTCCCTCAAGGGAGTCATTGCTGGAGTGCATGTACAGTATGTAGACAAGAAGTGGCTGCAGGTGATCAGCAGCACTGAGATTATAAAGGGTACAATAAAAAAAAATATATATAAAAAAAAAATAGGATTTTTATACTCACCGTAAAATCCTTTTCTCTGAGTTCATGGACGGACACAGCTTTGATCTTGACAAAGTGGGTATTAGCCTTCATTCAGGAATGACTAGGCAGAATGTGTTAACAACTTCAGAGCTGAACAGCCCCACCCAGGGGGCAGTCTTACTGGCTATATCCCCTCAGCCTGCACTAAGCAGCTCAGTTCGTCAAAAGCGGAGTCCCTCAAGGATCACCACTGTCACCCCTTCTCTTTAACATCTACCTCCGCCCACTCCTAAAAATCATTAGCAAACAGGACTTATGCTACCACTCATACGCGGACGACACCCAACTCTACTTTCGTATCACTGGAAAAAAAGACCAATATCACGGATTGGAAAAGTGCCTCACATTGATCGATGATTGGATGACTGAGAGTTCACTTAAACTCAACGGATCCAAAACAGAACTGCTTCTCCTCCACGCTAACCGAAAGACAAAAACTAAAACCTCTTGGACACCACCCACCATTCTCGGACAGACCATCACCCCGAGCACCAAAGTCAAAAGTCTCGGAGTCATCTTTGACTCGGAGATGTCGATGGACGCTCAAATAGGATCAGTAATCAGCGGATCTCATTATCTCCTCCGCCTGCTGCGTAGACTCATTCCCTTCATCCCAGAAGAGGACACAGCAGTAGTAGTTGGATCAATTATCAACTCCCAACTCAACTACGCAAACTCCCTCTACCTCGGACTACCCAAATACCAAATGTCACGCCTACAAGTCATCCAGAACACGGCAGCCAGACTGATAACCCTGGGAATCCATCAGCCCTGCACTGAGGACCCTTCATTGGTTAGCCGTAAAGGATCGGGTCACATTCAAGACCCTCTGCCTCACCCACAAGTGCACACAAGGAATCGCTCCGCAATATTTATGCGAGAAGATAAAGCATTACACCCCCAAACGCACTCTCCGATCAACAAACCAAAACCTCCTTCACATCCCCAAATTTCGCTACAAATCAAAGGGAGAACGAAGATTTGCAGTCCAAGGACCACGGCTATGGAACGCGCTACCCACGGATATCCGTATGGAAGAAAACCATCGGGCCTTTAGGAAAAAACTTAAGACCCACCTCTTCTGATGGATCATGAAGCTACTGGATGCTAAGCGCCTTGAGGCGATTTAGTTCGCATTTGTTAGCGCTATACAAGTTTTTCACTCACTCACTCACTCACAGCCCCACCCAGGGGGCAGTCTTACTGGCTATATCCCCTCAGCCTGCACTAAGCAGCTCAGTTCGTCAAAAGCAGTACAAACTTAAAAAGGAGGGGTGGGTGCTGTGTCCGTCCATGAACTAAGAGAAAATGATTTTACGGTGAGTATAAAAATCCTATTTTCTCTTTCGTTCATGGATGGACAAAGTGGGATGTCCCAAAGCAGTGTCAAAAAAGAGGGGTGGGAACAGCATTAAAACAACTTCACCCCAAAACAAAACAGAGCTCCTCAACGGAAGAGTTGCAACTCTAAACAGCCGCCTTCAACACCTTGCGGCTGAAAAGAAGCATCCGAAGATGCACTCACATCAACTTATAAAGTTTAGTGAAAGTGTGAATGGACGACCAGGTCACCGCCTTAAACACCTGGGAAACAGACGCTTGATGTCAGAAAGCCCAAGAGGCACCTCTTTCACTGGTCGAATGTGCCGTGACAGGAAAGGGAGGCGCCCGACCCTTTATGGCATAAGCCTGATCATGACCTGTCGGATCCACCTCGGAATGGTGGCCGACGAGACCGCTGGGTCCTTCTTGGGACCAGCCACCGAAACAAACAGTGAGTCTGAACTCCGGAATGGAGCAGTAACAGACAAGTATACTCTCAGAGCTTGGACAACGTCCAAGGAATGCAACGTCGTCCCCTTAGGATTCTACAGAAGAGGACACAAGGATGGTAGTACAATGTCTTCCTTGAGATGGAAGGTCGAAACTACCTTAGAAAGAAAAGAAGGCTGCGGGCGCAGCACCACCTTATCCTTGTGGAAGATCAGATAGGGAGCCTTGCAGGATAAGGCTGCCAGCTCTAAAAACCATCTTAACTAACACAACAGCCACCAAAAGGACCACTTTCTGAGAAAGTGTCAACAAGGGAATCTCCCTAATGTTCTCAAACAGTGGTTTCTGAGGCACTTAGAGGCTATGCCATTAAAGCCATTGACTGTAAAGCAGGATGGCGTATGGGCCCTTGCGACAGCAGGTCCACTCGTAGCGGTAGACGCCAAGGGACGTCTGCTATACAAGCCCCACAGAGGTAGTGGAGGGCGGACCGGAGGGGCCGCATGCCGAACCCCCTGTACAAACGTTCTCACTAGAGAGTGAGCTGCCAGGAGTCATTGAACAAGGACAGTCAGGGCAGATATCTGCCCCTTAATCGTACTTAAAGCAAGTTTTTGGTCCGCCCCACGCGGTAAGAACAACAGGACTCTGGAAACCAAATAAGTACACGGATGCCACCTCATTTCTTCACAGATGGATCTGTAGGTTTTCCAAATGCGATGTTAATCTTCCTAGAGGACGATTTCCGAGCACTCCTCATGGTAGAGATTACTAAATCTGACAGGCCCCGGTCTCTTAGCACCTGGCTCTCAATAGCCATGCCGTTAAAGCCAGTAACTGTAAAACAGGATGGTGTATGGGACCCCGCGACAGCAGGTCCTTTTTTAGCGGTAGAAGCCAAGAGGCGGCTGCTACCAGACACACTAGATTGGCGTACCAAGGACGCCGGGGCCAATCCGGAGCAATTAGGATCATTGAAATCCCCTCTGCCTCCACTCAGATAAGGAAGGAGCTTTAGAGGAGGGAAGGCATAGATTAGCCGGTACTGACTCCACGGTGCCACTAACGCATCTGTCGCGTCTGCCCATGGGTCTCTTGAGCTGGCCACAAACCTCAATACCTTCCGATTGAGTCGAGAAGCCAGGAGATCGACGTCTGGCGTGCCCCCCACTTTTGGCAAAGGAGCTGAAACGCCTCTGGGCGTAGAGACCATTCTCCTTGGTCCAGCATCTGGCGACTCCGCTTGCCAGTTTTCTACACCCGGAATGTATACGGAGCGATAGGGCCAGTTCGCTTCTTTCTGCCCACCTTAGGATGTGAGCGACCTCTGATGCTGCACTGAGCTTCTTGTTCCTCCTTGATGGTTGAAATACGCCACCGCCGTGACTGGATCCTGACTGGACGCCCACGTGGAGAAGCACAGCCTGATCGCCCGGAGTTCCAGGACATTGATCGGCAAGTGGGATTCCTCCGGAGTCCAGCGACCCTGGGTCGACTGAACCCCCCAGACTCCCCCCCAACCGGTAAGGCTGGCATCCGTCGTGACCACCATCCAGTAAATAGGAAGGAACGACTTCCCGGACAGAAGTGCCAGTGATGTCAGCCACCAAACTAGGGAGGTCCTGACTAGGTGGCTCACCCGGATTTGACAATCCAGGGGTGATGGTCACTTGTCCCTTCTGGACAGAATTACCTTCTGCAACACTCGCGTTTAAAATTGCGCATATGGTACCGCCTCGAAGGAGGCTACCATGAGGCCCAGGACTCGCATGCAAAAGCGGCGTGACGACCATCTTGGGGATTTCAACTGCCACACCACAGCCCGAAGGGTCTGCAACTTTCCCATAGGGAGAAAAACTTTCGCCTCTGAGGAGTCCAGAATCAACCCCAGATACACTAGGAGTTGAGTCGGTACCAATACTGACTTCTGAGTGTTCAGCACCCAACCAAAGTATCGGAGGGTCAGACAGGTTATAGACACACTCAATTCTGAGCTTGAAGTGGCCCTCAGAAGAAGATCGTCCAAGTAGCCCACGATAGCGATGCCACGCTGTATTAGTAGGGCCAGAATCGAGGCGAGCACCTTGGTGAACACCCTTGGTGCTGATGCCAGGCCAAAGGGGAGAGCCACAAATTGGTAGTGGTCTTCTCTGGCCACAAAGCGTAGACATCTCTGATGCCTGGTGCATATGGGAACATGCAAGTATGCGTCCTTGATGTCCAAGGATGCCAGAAAATCCCCGGATGGAGGGCAGCGATAACAGAGCGAACCGACTCCCTCCGGAATCTTTGTACCTCCATAAAGCAATTAAGGGCCCTGAGATCCAAGATTGGACGAACCCCCTCCTTCTTTGGTACTACGAACAGATTTGAGTAAAACCCCTGAATCCGTTCCTGTACTGAAACAGGAATGATCACCCTACGTATCAGCAGGTCTTGAACCGCTCCATATAGGGCTTCCCAACGAGTCGGCTGAAGCTGACGGTTTAGTGGGAAAAAAAGAAAAAAAATCTGTTTGGTGGGCAAGAGAGAAACTCTATCTTGTACTCTGAGGAAACTACTTCGCAAACCCATCGGTCGGTGATCTGAGATGTCCACCAGGTCTCAAATTTGCGAAGACATCCCCCCTACCCGAGAGATGGGTGGGGACAGACCTTCATACAAACGTAGATTTGTTTGTGGGCTTGTTGGGCTTGCGAAACCAGGGACGCTTCTGTCCCTCAGCAGGAGCTTTATCGGCCTGGGATCGTTTACTTGCCACACTAGGCCTACGGCGTGGCTCCTTACCCTTTTTGGATTGTGGGAGCAGCGTGCTCTTACCTCCTGTAGCATCTTTAATAATGTCATCCAGGGATATCCAAAAAGTCTGTCGCCCTTAAAGGGGAAATCCATCAGGGCCTTCTTGGAAGATTGGTCCGCCGACCAACCTTTTAGCCAGAGCAGACAGCGTAACACCACCGCATAGCTTGAGGCTCTGGACAGCAGAGGACTAGTGTCCAAGGCTGATTCGCAGACAATTTTAAGGCCCTGTATCAACTGGTCGGCCATAGCCACCTCGTCTGAGGGAGCCTCATGTGCTTTAAACCCATGGAGCAGCATTTTTGCCCCTTCAGTGAGTGTCTGAGACACCAGGGCCCCAACCACCATTGGGCGCACAGCTGAGCCCACCACCACGTATAGGTAGCGGGTGACCGCAGCCTTCCTGTCCGCAGGGTTCTTGAAAGCAGGAGCCCTTTCCACCGGAATTGTGGTTACCCTGTTTAATCTGGACACCTAAGGGTCCACTATCGGAGGAGAGGTTCATTTTTTTCAGGAACTCTCCTCAAAAGGGTAACGCACCGTCAAACCTTTTTGGGGACCGAAAACCTTTTGTGGTTTGTCCCACTCCTTGTATGAAAGCTTGTCTATATAAGACGCACAAGGAAACACCTTAGCAGTGTGGGTCGGCTTTACGGAACCCGAAAGGGACCGATGCCTCTGGCGTTTCTGCAGGCTCCTCTATCTTTAGAGTATCCCGCACTGCGGTGATAAGGTCACCTATCAGAGCCTTTTTGCGTGCTGACCCGGACCCGGACTCACTGTCCGACCGGCCACGGTCCGCATCCTCTGATACGTCAGAACCAGGGCCATGAGCCGTAGCTGGGCCCGGCTCTGCATCAGAGTTTTCCTCAGAAGATGGCGGGGGGAGGGGGCACTTTTTACCCCCCGTGTTCCCACGCGCTGCTTCCACCTTGGCAACCAACCAGGACACCGACATAGCGTCTACTGACACAGCGGGTGCAGGAGCACCAGATGCTAATTCAGGTGTATCGGGGGGAGACTGCTTCTGATGCCATGCTGACCCACGCACCTGACCCAAGGACTCCAGTCAGGGTACCAACAGCCCACCCTCCTAGCTGTCACAGAGATGAGGGGTTCCCCCCCAGAGGACTCACCACACTTGAACAGTCGTACGGCTGCCGTCCACTTCCTAGTAGAGCTGATTCCTTGTCAGCTATGTCAGTCTGACCACTCTGCAGCATGTGTCGGTAAACTTGCGCCGTTTAAATGCTGTTTGATCAGCGTGGACCATGAGAAAATGGCCGCCATGCGGCAGATAGAGGCCAAAAACGGCGCAGGCCACAAGAACATGGCCCCCGAGCGGCAGATAGAGGCCAACACAGCGCGGACCACAAAAACATGCCCACCGGGCGCACATAGAGGCCAAACACAGCGTGGATCACATGCAAAATGGCCGCCAAGGGGCAGATAGAGGCCAGACACAGCGCGGACCACAAAAACATGGCCGACGAGTGCAGATAGAGGCCAAACACAGTATGGATCACATAAAAAATGGCCTCCGAGCGGCAGATAGAGGCCAAACACAGTGCAGACCACAAAAACATAGCCGCCAGCGCAGATAGAGGCCAAACACAGCATGGATCACAAGAAAAATGGCCGCCGACAGCATGGAGTAGAACACACAGGTAAGCAAACTTTTCATGGCAGCTCATGACATTTGTTTAGCGGACGTACATGCACAGTTCCCACACAGGTGTAGCCCCCCCCAGGTGAACCCCCGGCCCCAGCAGCAACCTAGCTCAGAGAGCCTAGGGAAGAGGAAAGGAAGGGTGGGAGGAAGGAAAGGATAGAACCCCTTACTCACCTCTCCAGGAATGCCCAGCTATGTCTTCCTGCCGAAGCAGGGGATTACTACTTACCCTTCCTGGCAGATTGTGCTGGAAGCATCCCAGACAGACCGTCTTCCGCATGGTGACAGAGGTGACTGTCGGCCCGGCTGCTGCGACTTGGCTTTATAGACCGGTCATATGCATGCCCTGGAGCGTGTAGCTCACCAGCCACCCGTAGAGCGACGGGCATTTCGTGGACGACCCAGCGCATAGCTACGGTCGGCACACGCTCGATGGCCGAAACTGGGGAGACTACAAGGATCTGGGATCCAGACTGTCGCCCAGTTGGCAGTTAATCAAAGATCACAGGAACAAAAATAAATAAAAATTCAATTTGAAATAAACCTCCAGGTCTATGGGCCTGAAGGGAGCCATGTCTTCTCCTTAGCTAGGCAGAAAAAAAACTGAGCTGCTTAGTGCAGGCTGAGGGGATATAGCCAGTAGGACTGCCCCCTGGGTGGGGCTGTTCAGCTTTGAAGTTGTTAACACATTCTGCCTAGTCACTCCTGAATGAAGGCTAATACCCACATTGTCAAGATTAAGGTTGTGTCCGCCCATGAACGAAAGAGAAATATATATATATATTTATGATATGCTTCTGTAAACGAAATGTCATTCAGTACCGGTTTACACATAAAATGGTGTAAGATTGTGACATCTTTATGACATCTAAAGAAAATAATGTGAAGCATTGCGGTATGAATGCTTCTAATATATGTTTTGAAATATTATGCCTGAAACAGCATGTGTGTGTGGCTGCTGTTTTCCTCTAAGCAATGCATAATGTGTGTTGCAGGCCTGTGCTTGTACGGTGCATTGATTGTCAGTGTAAGTCACAGCCAAGGGCATAAGCAGCCTGGGGCATTTTCACATCCATCACTTCATGCTTAACTCAATTACTGCATGTGAAATTAGTTTTAACTAAAAGTGGAATAAAAAGAAAACAGTTTATTGCCATCCAGCAAAAGTTTAATAATCTATTAAGATAGATCACAGTAATATTAATGCCAAAAATATTCCCATAAACAGAGTGTCCCTCATACTATTTAGATCATATAGTTACATATTACACATGCATATTGCACACATGTGTTTTGTATCTTTCTTTGACATTTAGGGATGTTTTATAAAAACCGGAGAAAGCAAAAAAATGCTCTGTTAGCCATGAAAACTGATCTGAATTAAAACATGAGATTTCATTGGCTGATTTATCTTTTCTCTGATTTTATTGAATTAGTATCCTTTACAGAATAAGAATTTTAATATTAACTTTCAGCGAAATAGTACTTATTCTTTATAGTGAGCAGAAAAAACACCATTTTACTGTAGCGGGGTGTTCCCCTTTAATCAGAGACAGGAAATTCCAGAGAGAGGGGAGTCGGGGGGAAGGAATATAAGGAGGGGGCGAGGCCTAGCTCTGTCTCTTTGGACACGGGGAGGCAGAGAGAGAGAGACACCTGTGCGGATCTGTGCTGTTCCAGGCCTGAAGCCTGGGGCCTGTGGAGCGAACCAAAGAGCCTTCCACCCCCTTTGCGAGCCTGGGTGGCATCCAGACTCATCTCTTCTGAAGTTATCTGGATCGGGGATCCGATCGCAGAGGCCGCTGTGGACGAGGACCGACACAGCCGGTGGAAGTTCCGGACTGAGGGAAGTGTTCCGGAGTGGTGAGCGAGCGAAAGCTCATCTTTAAACTGTTACTTTTATACTTTGTGCCTACTAGACTTCCGAGGCCTAACACCTCTGGTGAGGGAGAATTACCCCCCCTATTGGATTACAAATACATGGATTTAAATACTTCAAGTGCACCACCTTTACAGATCCTGTGCCGGTGAAGATTTGTGTTTCTTCTAAGACTGAGTTTCATGGTTAGGGATCAGGCCTGATCCGTTAGATAGTTATAAGTTAGTTATCACACCACAGGGTGTTTAGGTAACGGTCGCCCCACGTGGCGTTCCGTCCCCTTTCCATTGCTGGTACACACGCACACAGTATTGTGATTTATAACTGCAGGGACCTGCTTATGTGTTGTGAACCAAATGTTACATGCATGTTATCCCTTTTATCTTACCACTAGCAGTAAAGTCAGTTATTATTTACAACATTGTCTATGAGTCTGAGTTATCAATTCACACACCCACATTTAAAGCATAAGTGATTGTTTATGTGAAATTGCTTTGGGTTAACTGTGCCAGAGCGGGTAGAGCAGATTGCCGGGGGGTTGAGGAAGCTGTACTCAGGGCCCAAAATCAAAACTTGCGGCTCTCTTAAGTTGAGGGTATCGCTACATTACTATATGCTGCATGCAAAAAATAAAATTATAGACCAACTGGTGGCTTGCATACCACATTTAGCCAATGTGGTCCTCTTTTGTTGACCACAATGTCCTTCTTAGTGGCTTCTCTTGCTCTTGCTGGCAAAATGATAGCCGGGACTTGCCTGTCACACAGCTTTAATGCATGTATTGTACAGGCTGTGGAGCATTTTTTAAATAATAGCAAGCCCAGTACTCAGCCATATGGGTACATGGTTCATGCGGGACATACGTGAGATTAGAAGGAATATCATCAGTGGGCTTGCTTAGAATGTGGAAGAAGTCAGCCACCAGTTACATTATTTAAAAAATGGCAGCATAGTTTCCCTTCTTCCAAAGCCCCCCCTCCATGATAACAGCAATGCAAGTGTAGCGGGTATTTGAATTTAAGGGAAGCATCTGGGTGGTAGTGTAACCCAGATGCATTGATTGCTAGGGAATCCGAGACCCTTTTATGGTTCTTGGAGGACTCTGGTGGTGTGAGGTTCCCTGCGGCCTGCAGGTGGCATTGTCGCCCTGGCCGGAGTTGAACCCACACCGCAAGACTGTGCCTTTTTGTCCTCCCCTGGCGCTGGTATGGCGGGACGGGGAACCCGCGGTGACGCAAAGGGAGAGGGGATGAAAGGGGCTGACGCCCTTACCACAGGGTTCAGAGTTCGGAGTCGGAGGACACGGCCGCACTCAGGCACCCTCAGCCTGGGTGCTGGCGTTCCGGTGTTCTGGGCCCAGGTGCCCTTGACCTGGCCGGAGTGGGAGATGGAGTCCATCTCAGGCACCTTTAGCCTGGGGTGAGGTACTATGGCGGATGCCTGGGGCTCAGTACCTTCGACTGAGTTCCGCGAGGGTGGAGGAATCCGAGGGGGCCCTAACTCCTTGGGTGCCCGTGTCTGAGATCGAGGAGACTGGTGAGCGGAACTTCTCTGGAGAGTCCGGCGCAGCATTTCTGGTGACAGAGAGGCCTCCGGTGACTCCCTTGGACGGATATCCTTCCCCTGACAGGGGCTGTGCTAGCGAAGGTAATTCATGTTCTACCTCATATAGTCAGTGGCAGTGACTATTCGCCATTGGTGACACCACAGTGGTTAGCGATACTTCAAAGGATTGTGCCTCGACCTACTCCCATTAATACTGAACTGTTGCAAAGGTCCCAACTTGACTGTGATGTATGTTTATTCGCTGAGAAGAATAAAACTGTGTTGGACATATTCAGTGTGTGGAACTCTGGTTACTAGGAGCAAAGGGGGAATCAAGGACGGAGGAAAGGATTTGACTCTAGGACACCTACACAAAGCCCGATCTTTCTGGCCTTCACCTCTTCACTATGGAGGACATGGGCCGTGGTGTATCTCATCCCTCCCCCCGGTACTAACACCCCTAGACAAAGACAGACAAGCCGAGAATGAGAAGGGGTGAGAGGGGTGAGGTCGCTACACGTGGGGGCATTGTGTCCGGGATGTGTATGGTGTCTGAATTTGAACTTTGCTGCCCTGAGGAGTTCCGAGTAGGTCGGCCATATTGGCCAACGTGCCACGAGGCAAACCATAGCTGCGCAGTTCGTGGGCAGGGAAAAGGAAAAGCCCGCGAACAAGTGCAGAGTGTGGGAGGAGTCTGGCCATGTGGACGGGCACACGTGGAGATTCCAGCGCAAGTGGGTCAGTGCGCATTGGAGCAGCGAACAGGGAAGATGACTTCAAGTACCCCGTGGATTTCTGCTTCTTCCTTCACGGACATGACTTCTCTAGCTGTTCCGATTATGGACACAGGAATCAGACTAAGGCCCTGGGGGCGATTGGCTCTGTACACCTGCAGAGTCATGGAGGCCCTCGGAGTGATCTGTCCCGGCTGTCCAATTGAAGCCATTCGGGCGATGTGAGGTCTGTAAGGAGTTTCTTTTCGAGGTGGAGCCATCCACAGAAAGGCCTCGCGCCTTCCACCTGAATTACCTCACAGGTGCTGCCACTCCAGAGGGAGAGATCAATGCCATGGCGGGCATTCCTGCACGCGCTGACCAGGGCGAAGTGACTGCCCAAGCGGAGATTAAGAGAGAGAAATCCGAGGATGCTGCCTCGGTCACCAGCAGCTCCCTGCTCCGACCGCCGAAGAGGAGAGTCGGCCGGGTACAGGCCTCCTGTGGTCGTGGAAGAGCTTCGCCCCGTCGCTTGCCTGGCCTGGATGGATCCGGAGGGAAGAGCCCTGGACATCCCTGTTCTTCTGAAGGCCTAGGTGAGCCAGGGGTTGGGACTGTGTGTGTGGTTGGAGGTGTCGGCAGCCCACTGTCGGTGGAGGCCGTCAAGGGGGATGATTCCGTGACTGGGAATTATCTACCCGCTGAGTGTTATGACACCTCCGACCTGGATTCATTGTCTGACAATGGCGATGATGGGGAGATAGACGAGATCTTCCACCGGAAGGGATGGGACAAGATGACGTTACCCTCGTCCCATGTCAAAAGGGACCCACCTATGTCCATTGGGGATAGTGCACCCCGGGGGGAGGCCTCGGAGCCTAGGGAGGAATCTGGTCCACTGTCTGCAATCCCTCTTCTGGATTAAACTTCCATTTCACCTGCTCCTGTTGCGGGAGTGCAACGCCAGTCACTGCGGGCCCCTATGCCCGGGTCTGCCGAGGTGGTAAATGCACCTCGCTATCCGGAAGCTATTGTTTTGCCTGGAGAAGCAGACCGTGTCACAATGCCACCTTTATCAAGGCTGCAGCGTCTCTTTGGCCAGAAGGTTGCCCAAGAGTATGGGTGGGAGTACCCATACCTACCTCGAGAATTGCTCTACGAGGTGGAAGTTTTTCGCCAGATGTGGTACGATACTTTTGTTTGGGACAAACTCAAGGTACCTCAAGCACGCCGTTACCTTTCATGTTCACCAACGGTCACTAAAAAGTTTTGGGACTGTAAGGCTAAGTGGATGCTGGGAAGGCATATCCATGCGGACAGAGTGGTAATTTGTCGCAAGGATGGAGGAAATGTTGAATATAACATGGAGGCTTTTGACAAGCATTTGAAGCCTGTGTTCCTGCTGCATCCAAAGTTTTATTTGTAAGAGAAAGAGACTCTTTTCTGTTTATTACTGCTGAGTTTTCCTGAAGCGAGTGCTGGAACACAGAGACTGTGCCCTCTATTTTTCTGGGTGTTTGTTCTTGGGAGAATGGGAACTGTTACCGTTTGTTTCCTTTTCCTCCCCTCATCAAGAGAAATCAGTGACTTTGGGGTTTTAGTCAGTGTAGGGCCACAGAAGAAAAAAAGAGCAAGAGAGAAAAGTTCATCTGGATTTGCTAAGTGTCTTTACCGCGGCATTACCACCAGGTGGCAGTGTTGCGCAGCGATTGTTGTTTGTTTTTTTTGTACATTATGCAACACTCATTGGAGTGAATGGTTTTCTTCCCCGGATAGACCCATTCGTTCCAAGCAAACACATATATTATGTTAGGATGTGTGTTTCTTTTTTTTCTTCCCTCTGCAGGAGACTCATCTATCAAGGCTGCTGAGAATGGGGTGGTCCTTAGATAGCCAGCAGGGGGGGGGGGGAGAAATGTAAATATGTGAGATATTTTAAGTATTTTACTACAAAAGTTTATGGTTTTATATTACTGTTTCCCTTTCCTGTTTTAGGTCCTGGCACAATTCCTGATCGAAATTTGTTGAGTTTGGATTTATGTGAATGTTGTGTCTGGGTTGAACTTATGTTACCATTCTTTGGGAGACATGGGTTTGCACCAGACACTGGGGATTAGTGTCAAATCACCAGGGGGAGAGTGTAGCGGGTATTTGAATTTAAGGGAAGCATCTGGGTGGTAGTGTAACCCAGATGCATTGATTACTAGGGAATCCGAGACCCTTTTATGGTTCTTGGAGGACTCTGGTGGTGTGAGGTTCCCTGTGGCCTGCAGGTGGCATTGTCGCCCTGGCCGGAGTTGAACCCACACCGCAAGACTGTGCCTTTTTGTCCTCCCCTGGCACTGGTATGGCGGGACGGGGAACCAGCGGTGACGCAAAGGGAAAGGGGATGAAAGGGGCTGACGCCCTTACCACAGGGTTCAGAGTTCGGAGTCGGAGGACACGGCCGCACTCAGGCACCCTCAGCCTGGGTGCTGGCATTCCGGTGTTCTGGGCCCAGGTGCCCTTAACCTGGCCGGAGCGGGAGATGGAGTCCATCTCAGGCACCTTTAGCCTGGGGTGAGGTACTATGGCGGATGCCTGGGGCTCGGTACCTTCGACTGAGTTCCGCGAGGGTGGAGGAATCCGAGGGGGCCCTAACTCCTTGGGTGCCCGTGTCTGAGATCGAGGAGACTGGTGAGCGGAACTTCTCTGGAGAGTCCGGCGCAGCATTTCTGGTGACAGAGAGGCCTCTGGTGACTCCCTTGGACGGATATCCTTCCCCTGACAGGGGCTGTGCTAGCGAAGGTAATTCATGTTCTACCTCATATAGTCAGTGGCAGTGACTATTCGCCATTGGTGACACCACAGTGGTTAGCGATACTTCAAAGGATTGTGCCTCGACCTACTCCCATTAATACTGAACTGTTGCAAAGGTCCCAACTTGACTGTGATGTATGTTTATTCGCTGAGAAGAATAAAACTGTGTTGGACCTATTCAGTGTGTGCAACTCTGGTTACTAGGAGCAAAGGGGGAGTCAAGGACGGAGGAAAGGATTTGACTCTAGGACACCTACACAAAGCCCGATCTTTCTAGCCTTCACCTCTTCACTATGGAGGACATGGGCCGTGGTGTATCTCATCCCTCCCCCCGGTACTAACACCCCTAGACAAAGACAGACAAGCCGAGAATGAGAAGGGGTGAGAGGGGTGAGGTCGCTACACGTGGGGGCATTGTGTCCGGGATGTGTATGGTGTCTGAATTTGAACTTTGCTGCCCGGAGGAGTTCCGAGTAGGTTGGCCATATTGGCCAACGCGCCACGAGGCAAACCATAGCTGCGCAGTTCGTGGGCGGGGAAAAGGAAAAGCCCGCGAACAAGTGCAGAGTGTGGGAGTAGTCTGGCCATGTGGACGAGCAGACGTGGAGATTCCAGCGCAAGTGGGTCAGTGCGCATTGGAGCAGCGAACAGGGAAGATGACTTCAAGTACCCCGTGGATTTCTGCTTCTTCCTTCACGGACATGACTTCTCTAGCTGTTCCGATTATGGACACAGGAATCAGACTAAGGCCCTGGGGGCGATTGGCTATGTACACATGCAGAGTCATGGAGGCCCTCGGAGTGATCTGTCCCGGCTGTCCAATTGAAGCCATTCAGGCGATGTGAGGTCTGTAAGGAGTTTCTTTTCGAGGTGGAGCCATCCACAGAAAGGCCTCGCGCCTTCCACCTGAATTACCTCACAGGTACTGCCACTCCAGAGGGAGAGATCAATGCCATGGTGGGCATTCCTGCGCACGCTGACCAGGGCGAAGTGACTGCCCAAGCGGAGATTAAGAGAGAGAAATCCGAGGATGCTGCCTCGGTCACCAGCAGCTCCCTGCTCCGACCGCCGAAGAGGAGAGTCGGCCTGGTACAGGCCTCCTGTGGTCGTGGAAGAGCTTCGCCCCGTCGCTTGCCTGGCCTGGATGGATCCGGAGGGAAGAGCCCTGGACATCCCTGTTCTTCTAAAGGCCTAGGTGAGCCAGGGGTTGGGACTGTGTGTGTGGTTGGAGGTGTCGGCAGCCCACTGTCGGTGGAGGCCGTCAAGGGGGATGATTCCGTGACTGGGAATTATCTACCCGCTGAGTGTTATGACACCTCCGACCTGGATTCATTGTCTGACAATGGCGATGATGGGGAGATAGACGAGATCTTCCACCGGAAGGGATGGGACAAGATGACGTTACCCTCGTCCCATGTCAAAAGGGACCCACCTATGTCCATTGGGGATAGTGCACCCCGGGTGGAGGCCTCGGAGCCTAGGGAGGAATCTGGTCCACTGTCTGCAATCCCTCTTCTGGATTAAACTTCCATTTTACCTGCTCCTGCAACGCCAGTCACTGCGGGCCCCTATGCCGGGTCTGCCGAGGTGGTAAACGCACCTCGCTATCCGGAAGCTATTGTTTTGCCTGGAGAAGGAGACCGTGTCACAATGCCACCTTTATCAAGGCTGCAGCGTCTCTTTGGCCAGAAGGTTGCCCAAGAGTATGGGTGGGAGTACCCATACCTACCTCAAGAATTGCTCTACGAGGTGGAAGTTTTTCGCCAGATGTGGTACGATACTTTTGTTTGGGACAAACTCAAGGTACCTCAAGCACGCCGTTACCTTTCATGTTCACCAACGGTCACTAAAAAGTTTCGGGACTGTAAGGCTAAGTGGATGCTGGGAAGGCATATCCATGCGGACAGAGTGGTAATTTGTCGCAAGGATGGAGGAAATGTTGAATATAACATGGAGGCTTTTGACAAGCATTTGAAGCCTGTGTTCCTGCTGCATCCAAAGTTTTATTTGTAAGAGAAAGAGACTCTTTTCTGTTTATTACTGCTGAGTTTTCCTGAAGCGAGTGCTGGAACACAGAGACTGTGCCCTCTATTTTTCTGGGTGTTTGTTCTTGGGAGAATGGGAACTGTTACCGTTTGTTTCCTTTTCCTCCCCTCATCAAGAGAAATCAGTGACTTTGGGGTTTTAGTCAGTGTAGGGCCACAGAAGAAAAAAAGAGCAAGAGAGAAAAGTTCATCTGGATTTGCTAAGTGTCTTTACCGCGGCATTACCACCAGGTGGCAGTGTTGCGCAGCGATTGTTGCTTGTTTTTTTTGTACATTATGCAACACTCATTGGAGTGAATGGTTTTCTTCCCCGGATAGACCCATTCGTTCCAAGCAAACACATATATTATGTTAGGATGTGTGTTTCTTTTTTTTCTTCCCTCTGCAGGAGACTCGTCTATCAAGGCTGCTGAGAATGGGGTGGTCCTTAGATAGCCAGCAGGGGGGGGGGGGGGGAGAAATGTAAATATGTGAGATATTTTAAGTATTTTATTACAAAAGTTTATGGTTTTATATTACTGTTTCCCTTTCCTGTTTTAGGTCCTGGCACAATTCCTGATTGAAATTTGTTGAGTTTGGATTTATGTGAATGTTGTCTCTGGGTTGAACTTATGTTACCATTCTTTGGGAGACATGGGTTTGCACCAGACACTGGGGATTAGTGTCAAATCACCAGGGGGAGAGTGTAGCGGGTATTTGAATTTAAGGGAAGCATCTGGGTGGTAGTGTAACCCAGATGCATTGATTACTAGGGAATCCGAGACCCTTTTATGGTTCTTGGAGGACTCTGGTGGTGTGAGGTTCCCTGTGGCCTGCAGGTGGCATTGTCGCCCTGGCCGGAGTTGAACCCACACCGCAAGACTGTGCCTTTTTGTCCTCCCCTAGCGCTGGTACGGCGGGACGGGGAACCCGCTGTGACGCAAAGGGAAAGGGGATGAAAGGGGCGGATGCCCTTACCATGGGGTTCAGAGTTTGGAGTCGGAGGACACGGCCGCACTCAGGCACCCTCAGCCTGGGTGCTGGCGTTCCGGTGTTCCGGGCCCAGGTGCCCTTGACCTGGCCGGAGCGGGAGATGGAGTCCATCTCAGCACCTTTAGCCTGGGGTGAGGTACTATGGTGGATGCCTGGGGCTCAGTACCTTCGACTGAGTTCCGCGAGGGTGGAGGAATCCGAGGGGGCCCTAACTCCTTGGGTGCTCGTGTCTGAGGTCGAGGAGACTGGTGAGCGGAACTTCTCTGGAGAGTCCGGCGCAGCATTGCTGGTGACAGAGAGACCTCCGGTGACTCCCTTGGACGGATATCCTTCCCCTGACAGGGGCTGTGCTAGCGAAGGTAATTCATGTTCTACCTCATATAGTCAGTGGCAGTGACTATTCGCCATTGGTGACACCACAGTGGTTAGCGATACTTCAAAGGATTGTGCCTCGACCTACTCCCATTAATACTGAACTGTTGCAAAGGTCCCAACTTGACTGTGCTGTATGTTTATTCGCTGAGAAGAATAAAACTGTGTTGGACCTTTTCAGTGTGTGGAACTCTGGTTACTAGGAGCAAAGGGGGAATCAAGGACGGAGGAAAGGATTTGACTCTAGGACACCTACACAAAGCCCGATCTTTCTGGCCTTTCTGGCCTTCCCCTCTTCACTATGGAGGACATGGGCCATGGTGTATCTCATCCCTCCCCCCCGGTACTAACACCCCCAGACAAAGACAGACAAGCCGAGAATGAGAAGGGGTGAGAGGGGTGAGGTCGCTACACATAGAATAGGGAGTCTGGCACCTATAACAAAGTTTATTGCTCTTCACTTAAAGATTACATTTTGGGAAGGAGGTGGGCGCTTTAAAACAGCCTTTCTGGTAATTTATTTTTAATTGTACTTTTTTTTAATCTATTTTTTTCATATTTAAAAATATACATTTATCTCACTGCTGTCATAAAGTAGACCGACAAATACCACCTTGGCAGCTGCAGATTGCAGTTCCCTAATCTTGCTTGGACCCAACGCAGAAGATTAATTTTCAAGGAAAAATATGCCTAAGCTTCTCATCTTGTCAATTGTCACATTATTAACAACTGAAGAGGCACAAAGTTTCAGTCATCCATATCCAACAAGGTTTTCATATTGAAGACTGACTGTTTGTGTGTCTTTTTGTTCGTTAATGATTTTAAAAAATGCACAAAATTGCCCTTTTATTTATTCTTCTGGGCTCGGTCAAATCCCAGAAAACAAATCCAGGATTCTTTTCTTTCGGCTGCACACCAACTTATTACTAAATTTTGGAAAACTGATGTTACACCTACTCTTAACATGTGGGTAGATACCCTTAATGACACCATGCTTATGGATAAGGTGCAGGCAAGAGAAATGGACATGTGGGAAAAGCATAATAAGTTGTGGTAAGTATGGCTCCATTATTCCTCGTCCGACAAATTTATGAGGAGACTTCTTGCATAACCTGGCAATGTTCCACTACAATGCTTCTATGGACCTCTCTATCCATTATGGGCTCATATTCTCCAGTGGTACATCGGTTGGGACTGCCCTTTACTGTGTTGCTATAGTCTTTACATATTTTATGGTTTTATAATAACAGATGCTGTATCTTGTAATGGGAGTTACTAATGCGCTAACCACACCGGATGGACAACGTTTTGTCACTTGCTTTGGACTTAAAGCGGACTTTCAGTAATTTTTTCATGTTTCCATCTATTAAAATAACAACATATCCATCTAGTGGACACTGAGTGTATTTACTCGCTATTAAATATACTAGTGTCCACTAGATGGATATGTTGTTATTTTTCCTTTTAATACATAACTATTTAATATGGATTGGATTCTCTTCTCCCAAACAACCATTAGATGTCCTCAGCTCTTTTCTGTCACACTCATGAGATGTTTCCTTCTTAGTGATTAATTACACTCAGTGACCACCTGATCGATTCTCTGAGAATTCCAGTGTATTATAAGTCACCAGCACACACTGCAGCTCTATCCCCTTTGAGAAAGTGACGTTGAGCAGTCACGCAACTCATCAAGGTACAGAGCTGTGGTGACATCACTTCCGGTCGTGGCCGAGTCTGGAAGCTGGAATACACACTGGGGTTGATTTACTAAAGGAAAATCCACTTTGCACTTGCAAGTGCACTGAAAGTGCACATGGAAGTGCAGATGCTGTAGTTCTGAGGGGGACATGCAAGGAAAATAAAAAACAGCATTTTAGCTTGCACATGATTGGATGATAAAATCAGCAGAGCTTCCCCTAATTTCAGAGCTTCCCCTCAGATTTACAGCGATCTACAGCGACTGCACTTCCATGTGCACTTTCAAGTGCAAAGTGGATTTTCCTTTAGTAAATCAACCCCACTGTGTCATGCTGTTTTTAATCATCTGAATTGTACGTTTTTTAACCTTTATTAAGAAACGTATATCTGAAATACTACACTATGGAGTCCCCCCTTTCCTCTCTTTGTTATGTGAGTACCTAAAATGGGAAACCTGATCGTGGGCAATTGAACAAGAAAAGAGAGCACTCAGCTATTGGAGACTAGCAGAAAGGCTTAATTTTAAGCCAGATGAGGTGAGAGGCTGGGGGAAACGAGGGTACCTGCACAGGATTGAAGCACTTTGCATGTTTTCTTGGCAGTTGCAGAATACTTTCTTTCAAAAGTAGATTTTTTGCAATTTTGCACTTGGATCTTTATGCACATTGTTTGGACTATTTCAGAGATTTTCCAGCACGGAGTTTGTTTGTTTTTTGGCACTTTTTTATTGAAAATTGCTTGTTTGCACTTAAGACTGTTTTGACACTGAACTTTTTTTGCACAGAAATAATCAATTTCTTATTCTCTGATTTTCAATTTTTATTTACTTTCACTTTGCACATTATTGCTGCACTTTTTGACCTGATTTTGCACTTTATTTCGCATTTTGCACTGAAGAAATACTTATTAGTACTTTTATTACTTTGCACTCATCTATATTTGCTTTTATGCACCAAGGAAATTTTATATTTATTTATTTAAGATTTATCAGAATTTTTGCAGTGGAATTTATTTGCACAGGAACAGTATTTATTTGCACAGAAATCTTTGCCATATATTATTTATTAATAGATGCTGTATCTACTTTTCTATTTTTTCTTTTCTCTCTTTCTACGCTTTTTTCTCTTTCTCTTTGTTTATAGTTAGATTTTTTTCACCTGCCATTACATTGATTTGTTATGTTGTCAATAATAGCGCTTGCGTGAGTTACTTTGACATTTGTTATCCCTCTTTCCCCTTCCCCTTTTTCAATTTTTTGTACCCCTTTATGTAATGATTTTGCAAACCTTAAATACGTGAATAAAAATATATTCAATCTAAAAAATGCACACAATTGAACAAAAAATATTTTATTAGTAAATAACTTTGCCATGTACACAAATTAAATCTTTACTTTTTTTAATTGCATTGACACTAGTTTTGAAACGCAGCACCCGTTCACACCATGTTGCTGTGGTAGTGCGCAATAACGCACGTTATGTGTGTTGAAGTGATGCAGTTCAATTCACTCATTTTGAATGGTGCCCAAATGCACTTGTTGATGGATGTGGTTGCATATTGCGATAACATGCGTCTTACCACAACAACATGGCATGAATGAGCACTTCGAGCCGGTTTACACACGGGCATCCTGGGATCCAACTTCAAGTCGCCCCAAGTCGCGCGGTTTAGAAAAGTAATGGAAGTGAATGGAGCTGTCTTAATGTACACTACTGCAGTCACTCCGACTTCAGAAAAGGTTCCTGTACAACTTCAATCCGACTTCTAGGCGACTTGTACCCATTGATTTCAATGGAAGATGCCTCCAAGTCGGATCCCCTGTCTTAACTGAAGCAACTTTCCAGGAAGTAAAAATAGTTTTCCAGGCAAACCCCTCCCACAGAGCTGATTATTGTTTGATTGGCCACTGGAAAGTCGCCTGTCTTGAAGGCAACTTGAAGTTGCCTTGTAAGTTGCCTGGAGTCGCGCTGTGATTCATGCTCAAGTTGTGTCCAAGTTGCCTCCCAAAGTGGCACTGGAAGTCGTGTTGCCCGTGTGTGAACCGGCTCTTTCAGTGGTCAAAATAGAAAAAAATAACCTTTATTGTATTTGTTTTTTTCAAATAATATTTATGCACATGCAGTTTATAACAACAGGTAAATTGGGTTTCACCTACAGTTTCCATTTTGCAATCAATTTTTTTTTAAAATAGAATCTGTCTGCCTACAACATTAAAGTGGGGTTCCGGGCATCATTTTTTATTTTTTTTGCAAGCTAAAATTAATCACATTAAATAGTCCCTAAAACATATTAATAGCTCCCCAATCGTTCCAGAAATCATTGCAAACACTTGCCTTATATCCTCCAGCTCATGTTGTGGCCGTATCCATCATATGTGTGAAGCCCAGTTCCTTTTTCTTCCTGGTTTTCAGGGAGAGGTGCATGCTGGGCGATTTTTAGGCACAGTAATGCCCAGAGACTCCTGGGAAATTAGTGTCATCCTTTCCCAGGAGGCAAACGGGTCTTAAGACAGGAAGTTGAACCACCCAAGACCAGGAACTAGGCAGATTACGAAATCTGCCTAGTAACAGCCAGATAGAAGTGAGTAAAAAATTATTATTTTTTAAAAAAAATGTTTACATTAAAGGCATGCTGTTAATAGAAAGTTCATTTTAAGGTGGAACTCTGCTTTAAGTTATGTATATTTTTATTAGGGAATACAGAAAAAGTTTATGAACAGAAATCATTATTTTCTTTGTTTAGGGTATTATTTATAGCCAGCTCTGCATTGATATGCTGTGCAAGTGCCAAGCAGAGACATACGGTATAAGACACAGTAACCTGAGAATAGAAAGCCTCAATGCTTTGTGCATGCTATTACTTGGTCTGTCATCTATATCTCTCCTCCTGAGTTTCTGTGTACCATTTACTGACAATAAGCACAGAAGGAAATGGCAAGGGAGTGTTGGCTGCTGTCTGAAGGAGGTCTATAGAGAAACCTGTGGTACACTACAAACGCAAATACTTCAATTACTTACGCTAGCAGTAGGTTGACCGTATTTTCTCTGACTTGCCTGTAAGACTTAAAACCAGGGAATGGTAACTCTAAAATATACATTGGCTTCCCAGGCACCATTTTATGAATTAAAGTGGGCCTGTTCTCAATAATCAGAATTTTCTGCCTTGAAAAAAACTTGCAAAACTTGCAAAAATTATACCTATAATGTGCCTAGGTATTCCTGTACCTGTAATCTCACAACTGAATATCTGCAGTGTAATATTATCTAAAGCCTATCCCCAGTCACTTTTGTCTCTGAAGACTTGTATACTGTGCTTACAAGATTTGTAATGTCTTCCTGATCACAGTTATGACAAGGGGTTTATTTATTAAAAAAATTGTCACAATCGTTGGTTATGTTTTGTTTTTTGACAATTTACTTTGGCATTTTCTAGAATTGTTAGATTGCATCTCATGTTTCATATATGTATGTGTTTCCTAATCTCCATCTAGCTTCTGATGATGTAAGAATTGCAAGTTCAGATGTGAGACAACCAATCCTTGGGGAACACCACTGGACTCGCAGGGTATATGAGCGTAGCGGGGTCCCCAAATTTAACCCCGCTATACCTAAATTTAGGGGTGACCAGAGAAATAGTTTGGCTCGGGTCTTTTGATTATTTGAACTTACTGCTGTGTCACCTGGCGTGCAGTTCCCCTTTGGGAGTATAGGTGGTGTTGTCACCTGTACCCGGGGTTGAACCACAGGTGATGGAGTAGGTATTGGATGTCCTCTCTCAGCTGCTGTTGGTGGGCGGTTCTGGCCTGCTGTGCATGCCGGGAGAGGATATATAAGGGACAGACGCCATTACACAGGGAGCAAATTCCCGTAGCCCATGCCCAGATGAGAGTCAGTTCCGGGGCCCAGAGGGGGGTGCGTCCCATCTTAATCAAGAAGTCTTGGGCACCTTTAGCCTGAGGCTACGGAGTTCCAGGTGGGCCCAGTATCTTTGACTGGGTCTACAACCGAAGAGGAGTCCCAGGGAACCCGCGTGAGGGTAACCGCTCTGACACAGAGGAAACCAGGGGAGGATCGATCCCATAACAAGAGGGCGAGTAATTAGAGTATTGCTGACTCGGGAAAGGCCTGGTGACCTGTTGGAGGGAAGGATTCCTCACTTCGCAGACTGCCTCTGCGGAGTGTTGAAAGTTCAGGAGGGATCTCCTTGACTTGGTCCTTGGAGGGGACTGAGCCATTGCTCCAGCATCACGCCGGCTGCTAGTGCTATTGAGTGACTATCCGGGTGAGCTGTGCCTAAATCCACTTCTATCTGCTAACCTTTTTCTCACTTCAACTCTCTGGTTCCTGGAAGCAAGATAAAATAAACTCACGTTGGAGTTGATATGTTGTGTGGACATTGACCTAATTTGGGAAAGATAAAGACTCGCCTCTATAAACATAGAGGGGAGAACCAGAAGAAGGGAGCTACTAACTGCAGGACCCAAGTATGTCACACCGCCTGACCTTTATAATCTAGAGGACACGGGCATGTGGCATGGTGTGTCTTATCCCCCTGCTTGAGAAGGTAAGAGGGGGAAAAAGATCCGTGTGCTACATGAGTTAAGTACGGTGCAATCTGTGTATCCACCATGTCTCCTGTTGCCTCTTGATGCCCACCCTTTTTCTGTACTGCTAATATCCTTTTCTGTTACCTGATGATCAGCCCTCTCTTCTATGCTGCTGCTGTCTGTGGGTCCTTGTTACCTTACCTCTCCTTCTGCCATCTATACTTACCTTTCTGGTGGCTTGTGTTTCCTCAATGAGGAATTTCTCATTGAGGCTCCCTCTTCATGTTCATAGATATTATACTTTCATGACCTATACATTTTTGTATATATTTTCCTTTTTTTTATATTTCTGGCTGGTACTTCGCACCACGGTGGTCATGTAAGGATTTGAAATTGAATATACATTCTGTTATTTTCATCTCACTGCACATTCAGCTGATTGCACACTACCAATATCACCTGTCCACCTCACTGTTAAGGGTGGCACATCTATCTTGTGGGTGTACTTCAAGCACAATATTTTTTTGCAGTTCTCCTCTCCTCCCCCCTTTTCTATTCAGAGATGTTGTGTCCTGGTCCCTGGTGACATCTGGGACCCTCCCAAGACTGGCCTGGGTCCCCATCCCCCCTTTCACAACTCCTGAACAAGACAGTTCTGACCAATCTGTATTTTGTTTTTTTGTTCCTCCTCTCCCTCCCTTTTTGGCATGTAGGGGTGATGCTAACTATTGGTTCATAAGACTTCTATTGGGTACAGATATCTAACTCAAAATGTAAGTACACATTGTTGTGCAACTTTCCCCTGCAATAAGGTGTGGTGGGGTGGTTGGTTTTTCTTTTTTTTTTCTCTTGCCTTTCTAACGACCTGGTCTCTTTTTTCAGATATGAGTATCTAAAGTTTTCCTGAGGAAGCATGTCTTGTCTTGCGAAACGTGTCGAATAATTTGAATACCATGTCTAACTATTCCATATCCATGGACTATTAATCATGTTGTAAATTATGTAATTGTGTATTACTGGTGCAATGTTTTGGATTTTTAACATGAGACAAAACTTTTAAGATATGTTCTTTAATTAAATTATATATTTTTTATTTATCTCTGTGTGTCTCTCAAAGTCTGCTTTTCTGTATATACTAGTGTATTTATAGGGGCTGAGACACACTATGCCCATACACGTTAGCCACTGTATGTTAACATACTTTGCTAGGTAAACACTATCTTCTTCTTTAGTAAATCAGATTTAATAAGTCAGCCAACTCATAGACATGTATCATGAGAAGAAGCCATAAAGCACAACCAGTGTGCAGTACTGTAAAATAGAAAACCTGAGCATGTAATGACCAAAAAAATGCACCCATGCCCATTGATAATAGTCACCTTCGGGAGAAAAACTGGACAGCCTTTCTAGAGAAATTAATGGAGATTGTGGTACACGTATTTGGGAAAAGAAAAGCTCTGCTAGGAGCTTTTTTTTAAATAAGGGAGGCTGTGTGGAACCCAACAGGCTGCACAGCAAATATTTTAGTGGGTGTGGGGAAGGGCATTTTAACTTAATTAGGTAGCTCCACTAAAAGTATATTTATCATTTTAATCTTGATTATAGCCTTCAATTATTACCACTGGTCTACAGGCCTTTTGCCACTTACAAATATAGGGGTTTTAAGCTCTAAAGTCCCTGTCATGGCATTGCGAATATATTAGCGCATATCTAGAATACAGTATGTCCAGTCAATACCCTACCTGCTATACGAGTCATTTACAAAAACTGACCAGTCTTGTGAAAAAAGTGGCACTATTCTTATTTGAAATGCCTTAGCTGCACTGCTCTTAAGCTGCTGCTGGCTGCAGCTCAAACAACAGCTGTGCTTTGTGAATGGCAAAGCACAGAGAGAGGGCAAAGGCAACAACAATGCAGCAAGAGCATCACTATTGCTGTACTTTTCAGGGGGCAGCCAAATCCAGTGTCTAGAGGTTCATGTAAGCAAGCAGGACAGATATACAATATACTGTATATACTCGAGTATAAGCCGACTCGAGTATAAGCCGAGGTACCTAATGTTGCCCAAAAAAACTGGGAAACCTCACTGACCCGAGTATAAGCCGATGCCCCACTGTTCCCTGTAAAAAGAAATTTTTACATTGTAATTATTACCTGTAAAGAAGTTGCGGCTGCGGCGTCCATTGTTCAAATTCCGCGGCGTCCATCGTTCGAATTCCGCGGTCTCTTCCTGTTCCTTACTTGATAGGCGAGTCTCAGCAGACACTCTCCGCCTATCACGATCATTCTCTCATCCTTAGTTTTCCCAGCAGACACTGTGTTGGGTATTCTGCCAATCACAGACGTCTGCTGGAAAACTGAGGATGAGAGAACGTTCGTGATAGGCGGAGAGTGTCTGCTGAGACTCGCCTATCAAGGAAGGAACAGGAAGAGACCGCGGAATTTTGAACGATGGACGCCGCGGAATTCGAACAATGGACGCCGCAGCCGCAACTTCTTTACAGGTAATATTTACAATGTAAAATTTACATGACTCGAGTATAAGCCGAGGGGGGGACTTTCAGCCCCAAAAAAAGGGCTGAAAATCTCGGCTTATACTCGAGTATATACGGTAAGAGGAATTTTGACTTACTTGTAAATTTCATATTTTAGTGTACACTAAAGACATGTACCTTCTAGTGATTGGTCACTGCCCCCTAAATGCCTCCCCTATAAACCTACCCCACTCAATGAGACCTCCTTTTTTTTTTTATAAATCAATGCAGAGTAATTAAGAAATGCATAATTTCTGACATATCAGGTCAAAGATGTCTGATAGCTCAACTAGTCCACTTTCCAGCTGTCCACTCCAGATTATCTGTCTTGCTTCTTTCAATGCTACATGATGCCTTGTGCCCCCTTGATGGCTAATGGAGGCCGTGGAATTGTCTGAACTCTTAAGCCATGTACACACGGGCGGGAATCCCATCTATTTGAAAACAGTCGGTTTTCTCGATGGGATTCCTGGCAAGCTTGTCTTGCCAAGCCCTGTGTACAGACGGCCACTTCAAAAAAACGCCGTTCTTTTGAATGGCAAGAACACAGTGACGTCATCAACTACGACGAGCCGGCGCTCGTCACATTCGATGTCATCGCCGCCATCTTGCTACACCCCACACTAACCTTGTATGCTACCGCGCATGCGTCAAAGTCTTTTCGAGCATGCACGGGTTTACCTTGGACAGGTAAGCATACAGACGACCGGTTTTCTCGGCAGGAAAACTCTGCCAAGAATCCAGACGAGAAAAATAGAGAGCAGGATTGCCGGCAGTTTTCCTGTCGAGAAACCATACACGCAAACGTTTTTTCTCGGCAAAAAGCTCTCCCAGCAGTCTTCTTGCTGAGAAAACCGGTCGTGTGTACGAGGCTTTACTGTCATTGCAGGGGGGGTGGGGGGGTCCAGTGTTGTCGAGATAATCATTTAGCTCTGAGCTTCAGGATGTTGGGGGTAGCTTGGCTTCCACAGGTGACCATATTACCTGGACCATGGGACCTGGAACACTCCGCACCAGCCTGTGAGACTGGCATATATTGTTATCACTTTCCAGTGATAATGAAGGAAAGGCTTCCTCACTGCTAAGGCTGGGCTGGAGATCCACCACGTTAGGGAATTTCTTGCTTGGCTGGACAGGAGCATGGGTAGGTCCAGAGAAGGAGCATGTTGTTCCAGGTTCGACAAGATGTTATGTTGTAGAGGTCTCAAATGAAATTGGGTGAATACTACAGCTTCGAAGGAGGCTACTATGTGGTCTAGACCTCTAATGTAGAATTTCATTGTGTGATGTCATTTTGATCTCAAATCTTGAACGTGGGCTTTGAATTTTTTTCTCTTTCTGGAAAGAAAACATTTGCTTGTGATGTATCTAGGACCAGACCCAAGTATTCTAGGTGAAGAGAAAGTTGCAGAGCAGATTTTTGGAAATCAATCACCCAAGAAGTTAAATTGGTCTGTGGACATTTGCAGACAACTCTAAGGGCCAGTTCACACCAGATACAGTTCCGTTCAGTTCCGTGTCCTTTTTTTCTGCACAAAGTGCATGCACAGTGTTTTCCATGTATTCCAATGGCTTTAGTTGGCTGTAGTTCACACCATGCAGTTAGTTTCCGGTCAGTTTCTGCACCGGAAACTGACTGCATTGTGTGAACTAGAGCCAACAAGAGTCATTGGAATACATGGAAAACACTGTGCATGCATTTTTAGTGCAAAAAAAATGCGCACAAAACTGTACGGAACTGCATCTGGTGTGAACTGGCCCTAATACCTTGTACACACGATCGGATTTCCGATGGAATTTTTCGTCAGAATTCCGATGAAGATGACTTCCATCAGTCTTGCATACACACTGAGGGATAAATACCGCTAAACAATAAAAATTGTGCAAAAATGTAGTGATGTGAAATGTGATAACATAGAATATAGTCCATATGAAATTAACAAAATAAAGAAAAATCCTTCCCATGTGCTGACACAGAATGCTGGAAAAACAGGTTGTCTGCTCAAATTCTCAACACTTCATACAGTAAACAAATTAGGTACTCTTACCGCAACAGGTGGACTCATCTGTTATATAACAGTGGGTCATTCAGGCTTGTGATCCCAGAAAGTCTAAAACATGTTTTATTTTTTTACTCCGATGGAAAAAATCAGATGGGGCCCACACACGATCGCAATTTCCGATGAAACAAGTCGATCGGATTTTATTCTATCACAAATCCGATCGTGTGTACAAGGCATAAGGGAGCTAAGTCTTTCATGAGAAGGTCATCTAGATAACCTTTAACCTGGATTCCCTGAATTCTGAGAAGAACAAGCAGATGAAATAAAACCTTAGCGAATACTCTGGGAGCAGAGGATACTGTAGGCCAAAGGGCGGTGTGACAGACAGACAGAAAGCCATTGCAGACAGACATCTTGTAGATAGGCACCTTGGATGTCTATGGATGCCAGCGAGGCAATTATCGACCTAGCAGATTCAATGCAAAATGTTGGAATTTAAAGGTATTTGGTTGGGGGTTTTAATTCATTCAAAATAGGAAGAATACCTCAGTTTAAGCTTTCATACCATAAGCAGGTTTGAATGGAATCCATTAAGCTTGTCTTGTTGAGGTATTGGCACAGCTACTTCCTGGAAGAAGAGATTGGTTCAGGGCAGTCTTAAAACCTGAATGTCCTTGGGCAGTTTTTGGTTGATTTCAGTATGGGGGTTTTAAACTTTATTTTGAACCCTTTTGAAACCACTAATTGAGCCCAGAGGTCTGGGACATCTGTGGTTTAGTGAGAAGCAACCTGTAACAGATGTCCCCTCCCTGTTAAGAGTGAGGGCAACCCTTCATTGTGAGGAGGGCTTTGGGGAAGGTTTAGTGGGTTTTGTGGTCCAAGTCTTGCGCCTAAAGAAAGGGCGTAATGGGTAGGTGCCTTGCATTTTGAGGGGGTAGAGGCTCCTGAGGAGGGGAGTCTTTCTCTGTAGAAGACCTTTCTTCATGTGACATCTTTGATGAACTAGGCAAGTGCCTCCCCAAAAAGACATCTGTCTTGAAAGGGTATACGTGTGAGGCAGCTTTTGCAGGCCGCTTCAGCTGTCCAGGCTTTAAGCCACAAGATTCTGGCCATGTGAATGGAGATTAGAGCAATTTTGGAAATTTGCTTCACAACATGTTCTAGGAGGGCATCCACGTAAAGAAGCAAAGCAGAAGGCAATTACTGCAATTACTCCATTAAAGCACAGTCCGTCAGAAGTGTCTCAAACCTTCTATCTACAGAATCCTTGAATCAAGAAATAAAGTATCTTCAGTTGGTACAGTGAGATGTTTGTTTAAGACTGAGACTGCAGGATGAACTAAAGGATAAGGTGATTTTTATTGAAATGTTTTACACTGGATACAGTTTGGCAAAGATTTTTGGAGAAGTAAAAATGTGTGAATGTGTAAAAATCAAGGCACCAAGAGTTAAGCTTTAAAGGAAACATTCCCTGAAAAACATGGTGGCTACCATGGGTAAATTTTCATTTTGAAAATGCAAGTTACCTGGACATATTGATGACCTTTTTTTTTTCAATACTTTTGTTAACCCAAAACAAGTATTCAGATAAGGATAGCTGACGTTCCTAATATGCATCAACAATAGGGCAACTAGCATTTTCTAAAGCAAGCCAGCAATAGCAGCCCCTTATTTCTCTTAGCAAAGGTTTACTTTAAAAACACAGTGAGACAATGGGCAAATCTCTCTGAGCTACAAAAACAAGGAAAGAGAAATGATAACTTGCTGATAGAACTTAGGTTTGACTCTTCCATTCCTGTGCATTGTGTTAACGTGTTAACTTGCGTTGCGTTAAGGCAGTCTATTTATTTTAAATGGGCTGACAATGCACAGAAATGGAACGAAAAAAAGATATGCATAATTTTCTTTCTCGTACATCACGGGACACAGAGCGACATAGTCATTACTAATGGGTTATATAGATACCTTCAGGTGCTGGCACTGGCAACTTCCAAAACCGGAAGTACCCTCCCCTATATAAGCCCCTCCCATCCGGGAGCACCTCAGTTTTTTGCCAGTGTCTAAGGTGTTGGCCAAGAAGTAACATGTGTTTTTCACTGAGCTTGCGTACAGGTTCTTTTGGGCCTCAGTAAGCTATTCCGGATCCGACCAAAAAAGCTTCATAGCTAAACGGTCGGTACCCGGGCCTTGCAAGAGAAGAGCAAGGTTTTGCCTGTAATGCCTCTCTTAGGAGGGCTGGACCCTGGGATCCAGAGCTCTGGTCATACCCACGACCAAGATGTTTTCTGTGCAGGGTGCTATACAGGTCCAGGGGAGTGGAATCCTTGGGAACCCGGTCCCTGAAGGTTTGATTACAATGCCTGCCGTGATAGGTGAAGTTTGGGCTTCTGTGGACCAAACAGAGTCCTGCGGCGAGGAAAAGGTAAGTGGGGGCCCTCGGGAACTTGGTTCTATTGAGGGACCCCCAAGCCTATTTTGTCTTTCTGCCTGTTACCTAAGGTATTCCCGCTAATATTCTGTGTATGCCTGTTACTACTGAGAAAATGTAAAAATTTTAATAGTAGGCAAGAAAAAAAAAAAAAAAAATGTAAGACCGCGGTACCTGTGTTAGACACTAGAGGCCGCTATGGTTCTTTTTCTTGTAATGTGGATTTTTTTCTTCCAGAATCAAATCCAGGCAGTTGGTATGTTCTCTGCTGGGAAGCTGTCTCCTCTGCCCTGTTGCTGCGCTCATCCATCCCCGGGCCCTGTGGCAAAGGGACCCTGGCTCCCATCTAGCTCCTTATTGTTTTCAAAAAAGGCGCCGAAGGCGCACGTGCCCACGCGCGTGCACGCGCCTCTATATATAGAGGCGATCTGGAAAAGGGGCGGAGCGGGTGGATGACGCTCAGGTGTGCGCCGCGGCGCTACTGCGCATGTGCGGGCGTCCAGCGTGTTTTAAAGCACATTATAGCTGGCTATTGAAGTGCACAGACAGAGCTAGCAACAGTATAAAGGCACACAGAGGCGGTTGATGCAGGCATCCCCTAGAAAGGCACTTTAGTAGACACCAACTGTTACATAGCAGCAATTGTGCTAGACTATTCTCAGTAAAAGTGGTGTATTACGGCTGGAATACCTCAGCTTTAGGCTTAGGGATATGCCGTCCAGAAGCTTCGGAACTGAATCTTCCAGGAAGCGAAGGGGGTCTCATCGGGCTCTGAGGATCTTGGGCATGCTTCTGCTGCACCAGTCTCCCCTGAAGTTCAGAGGTAAGTGACCGTAGAGACCCCGCAGGGGTACTTGGTACTGTGGCTGTCCACAGTTCACCTGCTCCTGTGTATGTAACAGAGGAGGTTTTTTCCTCAGCTCTGGGAGGATTAGAGAGAGATTGTCAACATTGATCGCTGCCTCCCTGTCAGGGAAAGCACGCCCGATCTCTGTCTCCTCCTTCAGAGTGCCTGTTAGCAGAGCAACAGTCCCATACAGGGATCGACCTGCCTGAAGGGGATCAGGATGAGGTTGATTCTGTTATAGAGGAATCAACAGTGGGGGAACCTTTTCTCAGCATCTCAAGCTGAAAGATTATGGGTTCAGTCTCTGACTAACATGGTCCGATCAGCATTTAAAAATGCACCTTGCGGAACCATCAACCACTACTGTATCCTCGTTGGGGTCGCTAGAAGCCCCCAGACTGTCTGTTCTTTTCCACTTCACCCTTTACTGAAAGGGCTCATTTACCAGGATTGGGAACGTCCTGAGAAAATATTTATTCCCCCAAGAGATTTCCGGTGGTCTATCCCATGGAGGATAAGTTCATCAAAAAATGGAAGGTCCCTACAGTGGACGCAGCCATCTCTTGTATGTATAAATCACTGACATGTCCAGTGGATAATGTCCAAATGTTCAAGAAACCCAATAGATAAAAGATTGGAGTCCTTATGAAAGTCTGCTTCTTTCTACAGCAAGCTTGGTGACACAACCAGCAGTGAGGTCTGCTAAGCAGTGAAGGATCAGTTGAAACAGGTCTTGAGGGACTTGACAGATCAGCAGGCCTTGCCCTAGCTGATCTACCTAGAGCCTTAGGCTTTGCGGTTGACGCCATAAAGGATTCAGTCCATCAGGCCTCCCGCCTTACGCTGTCTATAGTACATATGCGTAGGCTTCTATGGCTCAAAAACTGGTCTGCTGAAGCTCCCTGTAAAGAATGGCTGGTTAGCGTCCCATTTCATGGTGAACGCTTATTCAGGGAAAACCTGGACAAATATATCCAGAAAATTTCCAGCGGTAAAAATACGCTCTTGCCGGTTAAAAACAGAGTTAGAGGTCCCTCTTTAAGAGGCCTGCTTCTCCAGTCCCTGGGGCATCGGCTGTGTAACAGTTCCGACGGCCTCCTCGGTCAATTCCCGGGGGTAAAAAACAGGGACAATAGCAGGGTAATGAGAAACCCTGGGTCAGGGGAGGTACAAAACCTCCCCCAAAGTTAAATTCATTGAAGGGTTGCCCCCACTCAGTCGGGTGGGGAGAGGACTCCAGTTGTTCGCAAGAGACCTGGCGGGACACGATCAAAACAGATAGGTGCTCTCCGCAGTATATTTGGGATACAGTTTGGAGTTAAAAGACTCTCCTCCTTCCCATTTTTGAGGTCAAACGTGCCAAGGGATCCCCGGAAGAGAGAGTCCCTCCTGTTGGCACTAGAACAACTATTGCTCCAAGGAGTAATTATGGAGGTTCCCCTGGAAGAATGAGGGTTCGGGTTTTACTCAAACCTCTTTACAGTCCCGAAGCAAACGCGGACGGGAGGCCCATATTAATTCTAAAAGGGCTATACAAATTCCTGTATATCAGGACTTTCCGATGGAGTCGATCCGATCGGTGGCCACTGCCCTACAAGGGGAGGATTGGTTAGCCGCGATCGACATCAAATATGCTTATTTGCACATTCCCATCTTTCCAGTCCACCAAAAATTTCTACGCTTTGCAGTAGAAGGGCGCCATTTTCAGTTCAGAGCCTTACCCTTCGGTTTGGCCACAGCACCACGAGTGTTTACAAAAATTCTGGCCCTTTATTGGCCAGTCTAAGAACACAAGGTGTAATGATAATGGCATATCTAGATGACTTGTTGCTGATAGACCACTCAGTGAAAAAACTAGACGTGGTCGTTCACAAGACAATCAAGTATCTGGAATCTCACGGTTGGATTATCAACCGAGACAAGTCAGCCCTAAAAACCAGTCAAAAGTCTGGAATACTTGGGGCTAAGGTTGGATTCAGGCCAGAGAAAAATATTCTTGCCTCGAGGAAAGGTGTTGTCTTTGAAAGATTTGATCCACTTAGTGGGTACAAAAAAGACAGCCGTCCATACGCCTGTGCATGAGGCTGCTGGGAAAAATGGTGGCATCATTCGAAGCAGTACCCTACGGTCAATTCCATTCAAGGAATTTGCAAGGGGCCATACTGTCAGCCTGGAACAACAAAGTTCAGGCCCTAGACTTACAATGTCCTTGTCCCCTTCCGTTCGCAAGAGCCCCCGTTGGTGGTTGGTTCCCCAGAAATCTGGAAAAAGGGCAATCCTTCAGTCCGATTTCTTGGAAGGTGGTCACTACAGATGCCAGCCTTATAGGCTGGGGAGCAGTACTGGAGCAATGGTCTCTCCAGGGCAGATGGTCGGATGCAGAAAAGGCCCTGCCCATCAATCTCTTAGAGATACGAGCAGCCCGGTATGCCCTAGTAGCATGGACATCCAAACTCCAATGGTCCCCTGTCAGAATTCAATCAGACAATGCCACAGCAGTGGCATATATCAATCATCAGGGGGGCACCAGGAGTCGTGCAGCCCAGAGGGAAGTAAATTACATCCTGAAATGGGCAGAAAGATATGTCCCAGCCAAGCCATATCTGCGGTATTCATTCCAGGAGTGGAGAATTGGAAGGCGGACTTTCTAAGTCGCCAGCAATTATGCCCAGAGGAATGGTCCCTTCACCCGAGGTTTTCTGGACAATATGTCAGCGGTGGGGAACATCGGATGTAGATCTTCTAGCATCCAGATTCAACGCAAAGGTGGACAGGTTTGTCTCTCGGACAAGGGATCCCCTAGCTTGCGGCTCGGATGCCCTAGTGTTCCCTTGGGATCAGTTCAAGCTGATATATGCATTCACACCGCCACAATGGTTACCTCGATTACTCCGCAGAATCAGGGTAGAAAAGAAACCAGTGATTCTGGTGGCTCCAGCGTGGCCCCGAAGAGCGTGGTACGCGGAGATTGTAAAATGTCAGTGGGGAGTCCTTGGACTCTCCCACGTCGTCCGGACCTGCTTTCGCAAGGACCGATATACCACCCTTCCTTACCAGCCCTAGGTTTGACGGCCTGGCTATTGAAGCCCACATTCTAAAAAAGAGAGGGCTCTCTAATCCTGTGGTATCTACCATGATCAATGCCAGGAAGTCGGTATCCAGGCAGATCTACTATAGAATCTGGAAGGCGTACATCGCGTGGTGTGAGGCCAAGAAATGGCATCCACATAAGTACGTAATAGGTAGGAGTCTGGACTTCCTACAGTGGGCTGTAGATAGGAAGCTTGCCTTGAGTACTATCAAAGGTCAGTTTTCGGCCTTGTCAATATTTTTTCAAAGGCCCTTGGCTTCGCATTCACTAGTCAAAGCCTTTAGATAAGGAGTGATGCGTATTAGTCCTCCGGTTAATATTCCCATATGTCCATGGGATCTAAACCTGGTTCTGTCGGTTCTACAGAAACAACCATTTGAACCATTACAGCATATTTCCTTGGTTCTTCTCACCAGGAAATTGTTTTTTCTAGTAGCAATTTGTTCGGCTAAAAGAGTGTCGGAATTAGCAGCTATGTCCTGTAGGGAGCCATATCTGGTTATCCATAAGGACAGAGTAGTGTTACGTCCTCATCCAGCCTTTCTTCCTAAGGTGGTATAAAGGTTTTCATTTGAACCAAGATGTGGTTCTTCCTTCTTTTTTCCCCAAACCTAGTTCGGTAGAGGAAAAGTTATTGCATTCTTTGGATGTAGTAAGAGCAGTTAAAGCTTATCTAAAAGCCACTGCTCAGATTCGCAGAACGGATACTTTGTTTATTCTGCCGGAAGGCCCCAGAAAGGGTCAGGCAGCGTCAAAATCTACTTTAGCCAAGTGGATTCAACAGGTCATTATGCAAGCCTATGGCTTGAGAAGGAGACCGCCTCCGTTCAAAGTTAGAGCGCACTCCATGAGAGCAGTTGGAACTTCATGGGCAGCGCATCACCAGGCCTCCCTGGCTCAAATCTGTAAGGCCGCAACATGGTCTTCAGTACACACGTTTACTAGGTTCTACCAGGTGGACGTTAGAAGTCAGGAGGATGTCGCCTTTGGGCGCAGTGTGTTGCAGGCCGCAAAAGATCCTCATGTCTGATAGCGCTCAGCTTATGTATGGTGTATCCCCCCCCCCTCGTTGGGCATTGCTTTAGGACATCCCATTAGTAATGACTATGTCGCTCTGTGTCCCGTGATGTACGAGAAAGAAAATAGGATTTTTATAACAGCTTACCTGTAAAATCCTTTTCTTGGAGTACATCACGGGACACAGAGCTCCCACCCCTCTTTAGGGACACTTATTGCTTTGCTACAAAACTGAGGTGCTCCCGGATGGGAGGGGCTTATATAGGGGAGGGTACTTCCGGTTTTGGAAGTTGCCAGTGCCAGCACCTGAAGGTATCTATATAACCCATTAGTAATGACTATGTCGCTCTGTGTCCCGTGATGTACTCCAAGAAAAGGATTTTACAGGTAAGCTGTTATAAAAATCCTATTTTTTTTCAATGCATCCTACGACAACACATAGTAGTGCATCACCTCACACTGTGGTGTGCTGTAACATATGGGTGCATAAAAATTAATAGCACCACAACATGCTTATGAACATAACACGTTAGCATGCTTTGCAATAACATGTATTTTACCACAACACACCCTATCAAAAAGGTGAAATTCAGCCTAAAATGTCTTAACTACCTGGAGCCCGGGCCATAGACGAATGACGACCTCAAGGTGGCTCTATATATCCGGGAGGACGTCAATAGACGTCCTCGGCTCCTCCGGTCACTGACATGCCGATGCGCGTGCCTGGCGGCCGCGATGTCCGCCAGGCACCCGCGATCGGCCGGGACAGAGACAAGGACATGGATCTGTGTGTGTAAACACACAGATCCATGTCCTGTCAGGGAGAGGAGACCGATGCTGTGTCCCTTGTACATAGGGACACAGATCGGTCACCTCCCCCAGTCAGTCCCCTCACCCCACAGTAGTAATCACTCCCAGGGCACACATTTAACCCCTTCCTCGCCCCCTAGTGTTAACCCCTTCACTGCCAGTGTCATTTTTACAGTAACCAGTGCATTTTTATAGCACTGATCGCTGTAAAAATGACAATGGTCCCAAAATGGTGTCAAAAGTGTCCGATGTGTCCGCCATAATGTCGCAGTCACAATAAAAATCGCTGATCGCCGCCATTACTAGTAAAAAAAAAATATATTAATAAAAATGCTATAAAACTATGCCCTATTTTGTAGACGCTATAACTTTTGCGCAAACCAATCAATAAATGCTTATTGCGATTTTTTTTGACCAAAAATATGTAGAAGAATATGTATCGATCTAAACTGAGAAAAAAAATATTTTTTTATAAAAAAAATTGGGATATTTATTATAGCAAAAAGTAAAAAATATTGTGTTTTTTTCAAAATCGTCGCTCTTTTTTTGTTTATAGCGCAAAAAATAAAAACCGCAGAGATGATCAAATACCACCAAAAGAAAGCTCTATTTGTGGGAAAAAAAGGATGCCAATTTTGTTTGGGAGCCACGTCGCACGACTGCGCAATTGTCATTCAAAGCATGACAGCGCTGAAAGCTGAAAATTGGCCTGGGCAGGAAGGGGGTTTAAGTGCCCAGTAAGCAAGTGGTTAAGCTAAATGTGCTCTCCCTACAAAAATGACTGTGCACTGCAGATGTACCATGATGAGGGTGATGATGAATATCAACCAGTCTGAATAGCTGGCTAGCACTATTGGAATGCCTGGACAGAAAAGGATAATAATTCTAGAAGAAAACATAGTTGGAGACTACCTTTATTAAAAACGGAACTCAAAAAACATTTTCTGAAGTCCTGAAAATGTATTTATTCATCCTTGAGCAATATGGATCAAAGAGAAACTGTCATGGTCTTTTCAACAGATAAATTGGAACATGATGGAATAATTTAATGGACAAAATCCAATTGTTTCCAAAAGCTTACACTTATGGTTAAAATGTCTTGTACAGTGGGGAGAACAAGTATTTGATACACTGTCGATTTTGCAGGTTTTCCTACTTACAAAGCATGTAGAGGTCTGTAATTTTTATCATGGGTACTCTTCAAATGTGAGAGATTGAATCTAAAACAAAAATCCAGAAAATCACATTGTTTGATTTTTAAGTAATTCATTTGCATTTTATTGCATGACATACGTATTTGATACATCAGAAAAGCAGAACTTAATATTTGGTACAGAAACCTCTGTTTGTAATTACAGAGATCATGCGTTTCCTGTAGTTCTTGACCAGGTTGGCACACACTGCAGCAGGGATTTTGGCCTACTGCTCCAAACAGAGCTTCTCCAGATCCTTCAGGTTTCGGGGCTGTCACTGGGCAATATGGACTTTCAGCTCCCTCCAAAGATTTTCTATTGGGTTCAGGTCTGGAGTAGGGATGAGCTTCGTGTTCGAGTCGAACATACGTTCGACTCGAACATCGGCTGTTCGATCGTTCGACGAAGATCGAACGATTTGGGCCGTTCGCGCCAAATTCGAGTGACGCGAACGGCCCACAATGCACTACGCCATCGCAGTGTCATCCAGGCGCTGTGATTGGCCAAGCATGCACTGTGACCCCGCATGCTTGGCCAATCACAGCGCCGGCAGCGAGGAGAGCAATGATTGGCCACAGGCAGGATGCCTGTGGCCAATTATTGCTGAGGGTGTTTAGTACACGCCCCACACTATAAAAGGCCGCCAGCACGGCGGCCTAGTGTAGTGTGTTCCGGAGCAGGGAAAGACAAGCATAGGCAGGGACAGTGACATTTATTTCTTTCTTGCTTAACCTGGATTCCTTTAGTTTAGGGAAAGAGAAGGATAGGTAGGGAGAGTGTCAGTGTGTTTTACTGTGCGAGTCCTTGTTTCTAGGGACAAAGAAGGAAAGTGAGGGGAATTCTCCTTGTGCTATAGTGTGCTTTAAAAAAACATTTTTTCTAGGGACAGAAAACTCTAGGTAGGGAGAGTGTCAGTTTCTTTCACTGTGCGAGTCCTTGTTTCTAGGGACAAAGAAGGAAAGTGAGGGGAATTCTCCTTGTGCTATAGTGTGCTTTAAAAAAACATTTTTTCTAGGGACAGAAAACTCTAGGTAGGGAGAGTGTCAGTTTCTTTCACTGTGCGAGTCCTTGTTTCTAGGAAAAAAGAAGGAAAGTGAGGGGAATTCTCCTTGTGCTATAGTGTGCTTTAAAAAAAAAAAAATTCTAGGGACAGAAAACTCTAGGTAGGGAGAGTGTCAGTTTCTTTCACTGTGCGAGTCCTTGTTTCTAGGGACAAAGAAGGAAAGTGAGGGGAATTCTCCTTGTGCTATAGTGTGCTTTAAAAAAACATTTTTTCTAGGGACAGAAAACTCTAGGTAGGGAGAGTGTCAGTTTCTTTCACTGTGCGAGTCCTTGTTTCTAGGGACAAAGAAGGAAAGTGAGGGGAATTCTCCTTGTGCTATAGTGTGCTTTAAAAAAACATTTTTTCTAGGGACAGAAAACTCTAGGTAGGGAGAGTGTCAGTTTATTTCACTGTGCGAGTCCTTGTTTCTAGGGACAAAGAAGGAAAGTGAGGGGAATTCTCCTTGTGCTATAGTGTGCTTTAAAAAAACATTTTTTCTAGGGACAGAAAACTCTAGGTAGGGAGAGTGTCAGTTTCTTTCACTGTGCGAGTCCTTGTTTCTAGGGACAAAGAAGGAAAGTGAGGGGAATTCTCCTTGTGCTATAGTGTGCTTTAAAAAAACATTTTTTCTAGGGACAGAAAACTCTAGGTAGGGAGAGTGTCAGTTTCTTTCACTGTGCGAGTCCTTGTTTCTAGGGACAAAGAAGGAAAGTGAGGGGAATTCTCCTTGTGCTATAGTGTGCTTTAAAAAAACATTTTTTCTAGGGACAGAAAACTCTAGGTAGGGAGAGTGTCAGTTTCTTTCACTGTGCGAGTCCTTGTTTCTAGGGACAAAGAAGGAAAGTGAGGGGAATTCTCCTTGTGCTATAGTGTGCTTTAAAAAAACATTTTTTCTAGGGACAGAAAACTCTAGGTAGGGAGAGTGTCAGTTTCTTTCACTGTGCGAGTCCTTGTTTCTAGGAAAAAAGAAGGAAAGTGAGGGGAATTCTCCTTGTGCTATAGTGTGCTTTAAAAAAAAAAATTTCTAGGGACAGAAAACTCTAGGTAGGGAGAGTGTCAGTTTCTTTCACTGTGCGAGTCCTTGTTTCTAGGGACAAAGAAGGAAAGTGAGGGGAATTCTCCTTGTGCTATAGTGTGCTTTAAAAAAACATTTTTTCTAGGGACAGAAAACTCTAGGTAGGGAGAGTGTCAGTTTCTTTCACTGTGCGAGTCCTTGTTTCTAGGGACAAAGAAGGAAAGTGAGGGGAATTCTCCTTGTGCTATAGTGTGCTTTAAAAAAACATTTTTTCTAGGGACAGAAAACTCTAGGTAGGGAGAGTGTCAGTTTCTTTCACTGTGCGAGTCCTTGTTTCTAGGGACAAAGAAGGAAAGTGAGGGGAATTCTCCTTGTGCTATAGTGTGCTTTAAAAAAACATTTTTTCTAGGGACAGAAAACTCTAGGTAGGGAGAGTGTCAGTTTCTTTCACTGTGCGAGTCCTTGTTTCTAGGGACAAAGAAGGAAAGTGAGGGGAATTCTCCTTGTGCTATAGTGTGCTTTAAAAAAACATTTTTTCTAGGGACAGAAAACTCTAGGTAGGGAGAGTGTCAGTTTCTTTCACTGTGCGAGTCCTTGTTTCTAGGGACAAAGAAGGAAAGTGAGGGGAATTCTCCTTGTGCTATAGTGTGCTTTAAAAAAACATTTTTTCTAGGGACAGAAAACTCTAGGTAGGGAGAGTGTCAGTTTCTTTCACTGTGCGAGTCCTTGTTTCTAGGGACAAAGAAGGAAAGTGAGGGGAATTCTCCTTGTGCTATAGTGTGCTTTAAAAAAACATTTTTTCTAGGGACAGAAAACTCTAGGTAGGGAGAGTGTCAGTTTCTTTCACTGTGCGAGTCCTTGTTTCTAGGGACAAAGAAGGAAAGTGAGGGGAATTCTCCTTGTGCTATAGTGTGCTTTAAAAAAACATTTTTTCTAGGGACAGAAAACTCTAGGTAGGGAGAGTGTCAGTTTCTTTCACTGTGCGAGTCCTTGTTTCTAGGGACAAAGAAGGAAAGTGAGGGGAATTCTCCTTGTGCTATAGTGTGCTTTAAAAAAACATTTTTTCTAGGGACAGAAAACTCTAGGTAGGGAGAGTGTCAGTTTCTTTCACTGTGCGAGTCCTTGTTTCTAGGGACAAAGAAGGAAAGTGAGGGGAATTCTCCTTGTGCTATAGTGTGCTTTAAAAAAACATTTTTTCTAGGGACAGAAAACTCTAGGTAGGGAGAGTGTCAGTTTCTTTCACTGTGCGAGTCCTTGTTTCTAGGGACAAAGAAGGAAAGTGAGGGGAATTCTCCTTGTGCTATAGTGTGCTTTAAAAAAACATTTTTTCTAGGGACAGAAAACTCTAGGTAGGGAGAGTGTCAGTTTCTTTCACTGTGCGAGTCCTTGTTTCTAGGGACAAAGAAGGAAAGTGAGGGGAATTCTCCTTGTGCTATAGTGTGCTTTAAAAAAACATTTTTTCTAGGGACAGAAAACTCTAGGTAGGGAGAGTGTCAGTTTCTTTCACTGTGCGAGTCCTTGTTTCTAGGAAAAAAGAAGGAAAGTGAGGGGAATTCTCCTTGTGCTATAGTGTGCTTTATAAAAAAAAAAATTCTAGGGACAGAAAACTCTAGGTAGGGAGAGTGTCAGTTTCTTTCACTGTGCGAGTCCTTGTTTCTAGGGACAAAGAAGGAAAGTGAGGGGAATTCTCCTTGTGCTATAGTGTGCTTTAAAAAAACATTTTTTCTAGGGACAGAAAACTCTAGGTAGGGAGAGTGTCAGTTTCTTTCACTGTGCGAGTCCTTGTTTCTAGGGACAAAGAAGGAAAGTGAGGGGAATTCTCCTTGTGCTATAGTGTGCTTTAAAAAAACATTTTTTCTAGGGACAGAAAACTCTAGGTAGGGAGAGTGTCAGTTTCTTTCACTGTGCGAGTCCTTGTTTCTAGGGACAAAGAAGGAAAGTGAGGGGAATTCTCCTTGTGCTATAGTGTGCTTTAAAAAAACATTTTTTCTAGGGACAGAAAACTCTAGGTAGGGAGAGTGTCAGTTTCTTTCACTGTGCGAGTCCTTGTTTCTAGGGACAAAGAAGGAAAGTGAGGGGAATTCTCCTTGTGCTATAGTGTGCTTTAAAAAAACATTTTTTCTAGGGACAGAAAACTCTAGGTAGGGAGAGTGTCAGTTTCTTTCACTGTGCGAGTCCTTGTTTCTAGGGACAAAGAAGGAAAGTGAGGGGAATTCTCCTTGTGCTATAGTGTGCTTTAAAAAAACATTTTTTCTAGGGACAGAAAACTCTAGGTAGGGAGAGTGTCAGTTTCTTTCACTGTGCGAGTCCTTGTTTCTAGGGACAAAGAAGGAAAGTGAGGGGAATTCTCTTTGTGCTATAGTGTGCTTTAAAAAAACATTTTTTCTAGGGACAGAAAACTCTAGGTAGGGAGAGTGTCAGTTTCTTTCACTGTGCGAGTCCTTGTTTCTAGGGACAAAGAAGGAAAGTGAGGGGAATTCTCCTTGTGCTATAGTGTGCTTTAAAAAAAAAATATTTCTAGGGACAGAAAACTCTAGGTAGGGAGAGTGTCAGTTTCTTTCACTGTGCGAGTCCTTGTTTCTAGGGACAAAGAAGGAAAGTGAGGGGAATTCTCCTTGTGCTATAGTGTGCTTTAAAAAAACATTTTTTCTAGGGACAGAAAACTCTAGGTAGGGAGAGTGTCAGTTTCTTTCACTGTGCGAGTCCTTGTTTCTAGGGACAAAGAAGGAAAGTGAGGGGAATTCTCCTTGTGCTATAGTGTGCTTTAAAAAAACATTTTTTCTAGGGACAGAAAACTCTAGGTAGGGAGAGTGTCAGTTTCTTTCACTGTGCGAGTCCTTGTTTCTAGGGACAAAGAAGGAAAGTGAGGGGAATTCTCCTTGTGCTATAGTGTGCTTTAAAAAAACATTTTTTCTAGGGACAGAAAACTCTAGGTAGGGAGAGTGTCAGTTTCTTTCACTGTGCGAGTCCTTGTTTCTAGGGACAAAGAAGGAAAGTGAGGGGAATTCTCCTTGTGCTATAGTGTGCTTTAAAAAAACATTTTTTCTAGGGACAGAAAACTCTAGGTAGGGAGAGTGTCAGTTTCTTTCACTGTGCGAGTCCTTGTTTCTAGGGACAAAGAAGGAAAGTGAGGGGAATTCTCCTTGTGCTATAGTGTGCTTTAAAAAAACATTTTTTCTAGGGACAGAAAACTCTAGGTAGGGAGAGTGTCAGTTTCTTTCACTGTGCGAGTCCTTGTTTCTAGGGACAAAGAAGGAAAGTGAGGGGAATTCTCCTTGTGCTATAGTGTGCTTTAAAAAAACATTTTTTCTAGGGACAGAAAACTCTAGGTAGGGAGAGTGTCAGTTTCTTTCACTGTGCGAGTCCTTGTTTCTAGGGACAAAGAAGGAAAGTGAGGGGAATTCTCCTTGTGCTATAGTGTGCTTTAAAAAAACATTTTTTCTAGGGACAGAAAACTCTAGGTAGGGAGAGTGTCAGTTTCTTTCACTGTGCGAGTCCTTGTTTCTAGGGACAAAGAAGGAAAGTGAGGGGAATTCTCCTTGTGCTATAGTGTGCTTTAAAAAAACATTTTTTCTAGGGACAGAAAACTCTAGGTAGGGAGAGTGTCAGTTTCTTTCACTGTGCGAGTCCTTGTTTCTAGGGACAAAGAAGGAAAGTGAGGGGAATTCTCCTTGTGCTATAGTGTGCTTTAAAAAAACATTTTTTCTAGGGACAGAAAACTCTAGGTAGGGAGAGTGTCAGTTTCTTTCACTGTGCGAGTCCTTGTTTCTAGGGACAAAGAAGGAAAGTGAGGGGAATTCTCCTTGTGCTATAGTGTGCTTTAAAAAAACATTTTTTCTAGGGACAGAAAACTCTAGGTAGGGAGAGTGTCAGTTTCTTTCACTGTGCGAGTCCTTGTTTCTAGGAAAAAAGAAGGAAAGTGAGGGGAATTCTCCTTGTGCTATAGTGTGCTTTATAAAAAAAAAATTTCTAGGGACAGAAAACTCTAGGTAGGGAGAGTGTCAGTTTCTTTCACTGTGCGAGTCCTTGTTTCTAGGGACAAAGAAGGAAAGTGAGGGGAATTCTCCTTGTGCTATAGTGTGCTTTAAAAAAACATTTTTTCTAGGGACAGAAAACTCTAGGTAGGGAGAGTGTCAGTTTCTTTCACTGTGCGAGTCCTTGTTTCTAGGGACAAAGAAGGAAAGTGAGGGGAATTCTCCTTGTGCTATAGTGTGCTTTAAAAAAACATTTTTTCTAGGGACAGAAAACTCTAGGTAGGGAGAGTGTCAGTTTCTTTCACTGTGCGAGTCCTTGTTTCTAGGGACAAAGAAGGAAAGTGAGGGGAATTCTCCTTGTGCTATAGTGTGCTTTAAAAAAACATTTTTTCTAGGGACAGAAAACTCTAGGTAGGGAGAGTGTCAGTTTCTTTCACTGTGCGAGTCCTTGTTTCTAGGGACAAAGAAGGAAAGTGAGGGGAATTCTCCTTGTGCTATAGTGTGCGTTAAAAAAACATTTTTTCTAGGGACAGAAAACTCTAGGTAGGGAGAGTGTCAGTTTCTTTCACTGTGCGAGTCCTTGTTTCTAGGGACAAAGAAGGAAAGTGAGGGGAATTCTCCTTGTGCTATAGTGTGCTTTAAAAAAACATTTTTTCTAGGGACAGAAAACTCTAGGTAGGGAGAGTGTCAGTTTCTTTCACTGTGCGAGTCCTTGTTTCTAGGGACAAAGAAGGAAAGTGAGGGGAATTCTCCTTGTGCTATAGTGTGCTTTAAAAAAACATTTTTTCTAGGGACAGAAAACTCTAGGTAGGGAGAGTGTCAGTTTCTTTCACTGTGCGAGTCCTTGTTTCTAGGGACAAAGAAGGAAAGTGAGGGGAATTCTCCTTGTGCTATAGTGTGCTTTAAAAAAACATTTTTTTTAGGGACAGAAAACTCTAGGTAGGGAGAGTGTCAGTTTCTTTCACTGTGCGAGTCCTTGTTTCTAGGGACAAAGAAGGAAAGTGAGGGGAATTCTCCTTGTGCTATAGTGTGCTTTAAAAAAACATTTTTTCTAGGGACAGAAAACTCTAGGTAGGGAGAGTGTCAGTTTCTTTCACTGTGCGAGTCCTTGTTTCTAGGGACAAAGAAGGAAAGTGAGGGGAATTCTCCTTGTGCTATAGTGTGCTTTAAAAAAACATTTTTTCTAGGGACAGAAAACTCTAGGTAGGGAGAGTGTCAGTTTCTTTCACTGTGCGAGTCCTTGTTTCTAGGGACAAAGAAGGAAAGTGAGGGGAATTCTCCTTGTGCTATAGTGTGCTTTAAAAAAACATTTTTTCTAGGGACAGAAAACTCTAGGTAGGGAGAGTGTCAGTTTCTTTCACTGTGCGAGTCTTTGTTTCTAGGGACAAAGAAGGAAAGTGAGGGGAATTCTCCTTGTGCTATAGTGTGCTTTAAAAAACATTTTTTCTAGGGACAGAAAACTCTAGGTAGGGAGAGTGTCAGTTTCTTTCACTGTGCGAGTCCTTGTTTCTAGGGACAAAGAAGGAAAGTGAGGGGAATTCTCTTTGTGCTATAGTGTGCTTTAAAAAAACATTTTTTCTAGGGACAGAAAACTCTAGGTAGGGAGAGTGTCAGTTTCTTTCACTGTGCGAGTCCTTGTTTCTAGGGACAAAGAAGGAAAGTGAGGGGAATTCTCCTTGTGCTATAGTGTGCTTTAAAAAAACATTTTTTCTAGGGACAGAAAACTCTAGGTAGGGAGAGTGTCAGTTTCTTTCACTGTGCGAGTCCTTGTTTCTAGGGACAAAGAAGGAAAGTGAGGGGAATTCTCCTTGTGCTATAGTGTGCTTTAAAAAAACATTTTTTCTAGGGACAGAAAACTCTAGGTAGGGAGAGTGTCAGTTTCTTTCACTGTGCGAGTCCTTGTTTCTAGGGACAAAGAAGGAAAGTGAGGGGAATTCTCCTTGTGCTATAGTGTGCTTTAAAAAAACATTTTTTCTAGGGACAGAAAACTCTAGGTAGGGAGAGTGTCAGTTTCTTTCACTGTGCGAGTCCTTGTTTCTAGGGACAAAGAAGGAAAGTGAGGGGAATTCTCCTTGTGCTATAGTGTGCTTTAAAAAAACATTTTTTCTAGGGACAGAAAACTCTAGGTAGGGAGAGTGTCAGTTTCTTTCACTGTGCGAGTCCTTGTTTCTAGGGACAAAGAAGGAAAGTGAGGGGAATTCTCCTTGTGCTATAGTGTGCTTTAAAAAAACATTTTTTCTAGGGACAGAAAACTCTAGGTAGGGAGAGTGTCAGTTTCTTTCACTGTGCGAGTCCTTGTTTCTAGGAAAAAAGAAGGAAAGTGAGGGGAATTCTCCTTGTGCTATAGTGTGCTTTATAAAAAAAAAATTTCTAGGGACAGAAAACTCTAGGTAGGGAGAGTGTCAGTTTCTTTCACTGTGCGAGTCCTTGTTTCTAGGGACAAAGAAGGAAAGTGAGGGGAATTCTCCTTGTGCTATAGTGTGCTTTAAAAAAACATTTTTTCTAGGGACAGAAAACTCTAGGTAGGGAGAGTGTCAGTTTCTTTCACTGTGCGAGTCCTTGTTTCTAGGGACAAAGAAGGAAAGTGAGGGGAATTCTCCTTGTGCTATAGTGTGCTTTAAAAAAACATTTTTTCTAGGGACAGAAAACTCTAGGTAGGGAGAGTGTCAGTTTCTTTCACTGTGCGAGTCCTTGTTTCTAGGGACAAAGAAGGAAAGTGAGGGGAATTCTCCTTGTGCTATAGTGTGCTTTAAAAAAACATTTTTTCTAGGGACAGAAAACTCTAGGTAGGGAGAGTGTCAGTTTCTTTCACTGTGCGAGTCCTTGTTTCTAGGGACAAAGAAGGAAAGTGAGGGGAATTCTCCTTGTGCTATAGTGTGCTTTAAAAAAACATTTTTTCTAGGGACAGAAAACTCTAGGTAGGGAGAGTGTCAGTTTCTTTCACTGTGCGAGTCCTTGTTTCTAGGGACAAAGAAGGAAAGTGAGGGGAATTCTCCTTGTGCTATAGTGTGCTTTAAAAAAACATTTTTTCTAGGGACAGAAAACTCTAGGTAGGGAGAGTGTCAGTTTCTTTCACTGTGCGAGTCCTTGTTTCTAGGGACAAAGAAGGAAAGTGAGGGGAATTCTCCTTGTGCTATAGTGTGCTTTAAAAAAACATTTTTTCTAGGGACAGAAAACTCTAGGTAGGGAGAGTGTCAGTTTCTTTCACTGTGCGAGTCCTTGTTTCTAGGGACAAAGAAGGAAAGTGAGGGGAATTCTCCTTGTGCTATAGTGTGCTTTAAAAAAACATTTTTTTTAGGGACAGAAAACTCTAGGTAGGGAGAGTGTCAGTTTCTTTCACTGTGCGAGTCCTTGTTTCTAGGGACAAAGAAGGAAAGTGAGGGGAATTCTCCTTGTGCTATAGTGTGCTTTAAAAAAACATTTTTTCTAGGGACAGAAAACTCTAGGTAGGGAGAGTGTCAGTTTCTTTCACTGTGCGAGTCCTTGTTTCTAGGGACAAAGAAGGAAAGTGAGGGGAATTCTCCTTGTGCTATAGTGTGCTTTAAAAAAACATTTTTTCTAGGGACAGAAAACTCTAGGTAGGGAGAGTGTCAGTTTCTTTCACTGTGCGAGTCCTTGTTTCTAGGGACAAAGAAGGAAAGTGAGGGGAATTCTCCTTGTGCTATAGTGTGCTTTAAAAAAACATTTTTTCTAGGGACAGAAAACTCTAGGTAGGGAGAGTGTCAGTTTCTTTCACTGTGCGAGTCCTTGTTTCTAGGGACAAAGAAGGAAAGTGAGGGGAATTCTCCTTGTGCTATAGTGTGCTTTAAAAAACATTTTTTCTAGGGACAGAAAACTCTAGGTAGGGAGAGTGTCAGTTTCTTTCACTGTGCGAGTCCTTGTTTCTAGGGACAAAGAAGGAAAGTGAGGGGAATTCTCTTTGTGCTATAGTGTGCTTTAAAAAAACATTTTTTCTAGGGACAGAAAACTCTAGGTAGGGAGAGTGTCAGTTTCTTTCACTGTGCGAGTCCTTGTTTCTAGGGACAAAGAAGGAAAGTGAGGGGAATTCTCCTTGTGCTATAGTGTGCTTTAAAAAAACATTTTTTCTAGGGACAGAAAACTTTGGTAGGGAGAGTGTCAGTTTCTTTCACTGTGCGAGTCCTTGTTTCTAGGGACAAAGAAGGAAAGTGAGGGGAATTCTCCTTGTGCTATAGTGTGCTTTAAAAAAACATTTTTTCTAGGGACAGAAAACTCTAGGTAGGGAGAGTGTCAGTTTCTTTCACTGTGCGAGTCCTTGTTTCTAGGGACAAAGAAGGAAAGTGAGGGGAATTCTCCTTGTGCTATAGTGTGCTTTAAAAAAACATTTTTTCTAGGGACAGAAAACTCTAGGTAGGGAGAGTGTCAGTTTCTTTCACTGTGCGAGTCCTTGTTTCTAGGGACAAAGAAGGAAAGTGAGGGGAATTCTCCTTGTGCTATAGTGTGCTTTAAAAAAACATTTTTTCTAGGGACAGAAAACTCTAGGTAGGGAGAGTGTCAGTTTCTTTCACTGTGCGAGTCCTTGTTTCTAGGAAAAAAGAAGGAAAGTGAGGGGAATTCTCCTTGTGCTATAGTGTGCTTTTAAAAAAAAAAATTTCTAGGGACAGAAAACTCTAGGTAGGGAGAGTGTCAGTTTCTTTCACTGTGCGAGTCCTTGTTTCTAGGGACAAAGAAGGAAAGTGAGGGGAATTCTCCTTGTGCTATAGTGTGCTTTAAAAAAACATTTTTTCTAGGGACAGAAAACTCTAGGTAGGGAGAGTGTCAGTTTCTTTCACTGTGCGAGTCCTTGTTTCTAGGGACAAAGAAGGAAAGTGAGGGGAATTCTCCTTGTGCTATAGTGTGCTTTAAAAAAACATTTTTTCTAGGGACAGAAAACTCTAGGTAGGGAGAGTGTCAGTTTCTTTCACTGTGCGAGTCCTTGTTTCTAGGGACAAAGAAGGAAAGTGAGGGGAATTCTCCTTGTGCTATAGTGTGCTTTAAAAAAACATTTTTTCTAGGGACAGAAAACTCTAGGTAGGGAGAGTGTCAGTTTCTTTCACTGTGCGAGTCCTTGTTTCTAGGGACAAAGAAGGAAAGTGAGGGGAATTCTCCTTGTGCTATAGTGTGCTTTAAAAAAACATTTTTTCTAGGGACAGAAAACTCTAGGTAGGGAGAGTGTCAGTTTCTTTCACTGTGCGAGTCCTTGTTTCTAGGGACAAAGAAGGAAAGTGAGGGGAATTCTCCTTGTGCTATAGTGTGCTTTAAAAAAACATTTTTTCTAGGGACAGAAAACTCTAGGTAGGGAGAGTGTCAGTTTCTTTCACTGTGCGAGTCCTTGTTTCTAGGGACAAAGAAGGAAAGTGAGGGGAATTCTCCTTGTGCTATAGTGTGCTTTAAAAAAACATTTTTTCTAGGGACAGAAAACTCTAGGTAGGGAGAGTGTCAGTTTCTTTCACTGTGCGAGTCCTTGTTTCTAGGGACAAAGAAGGAAAGTGAGGGGAATTCTCCTTGTGCTATAGTGTGCTTTAAAAAAACATTTTTTCTAGGGACAGAAAACTCTAGGTAGGGAGAGTGTCAGTTTCTTTCACTGTGCGAGTCCTTGTTTCTAGGGACAAAGAAGGAAAGTGAGGGGAATTCTCCTTGTGCTATAGTGTGCTTTAAAAAAACATTTTTTCTAGGGACAGAAAACTCTAGGTAGGGAGAGTGTCAGTTTCTTTCACTGTGCGAGTCCTTGTTTCTAGGGACAAAGAAGGAAAGTGAGGGGAATTCTCCTTGTGCTATAGTGTGCTTTAAAAAAACATTTTTTCTAGGGACAGAAAACTCTAGGTAGGGAGAGTGTCAGTTTCTTTCACTGTGCGAGTCCTTGTTTCTAGGGACAAAGAAGGAAAGTGAGGGGAATTCTCCTTGTGCTATAGTGTGCTTTAAAAAAACATTTTTTCTAGGGACAGAAAACTCTAGGTAGGGAGAGTGTCAGTTTCTTTCACTGTGCGAGTCCTTGTTTCTAGGGACAAAGAAGGAAAGTGAGGGGAATTCTCCTTGTGCTATAGTGTGCTTTAAAAAAACATTTTTTCTAGGGACAGAAAACTCTAGGTAGGGAGAGTGTCAGTTTCTTTCACTGTGCGAGTCCTTGTTTCTAGGGACAAAGAAGGAAAGTGAGGGGAATTCTCCTTGTGCTATAGTGTGCTTTAAAAAAACATTTTTTCTAGGGACAGAAAACTCTAGGTAGGGAGAGTGTCAGTTTCTTTCACTGTGCGAGTCCTTGTTTCTAGGGACAAAGAAGGAAAGTGAGGGGAATTCTCCTTGTGCTATAGTGTGCTTTAAAAAAACATTTTTTCTAGGGACAGAAAACTCTAGGTAGGGAGAGTGTCAGTTTCTTTCACTGTGCGAGTCCTTGTTTCTAGGGACAAAGAAGGAAAGTGAGGGGAATTCTCCTTGTGCTATAGTGTGCTTTAAAAAAACATTTTTTCTAGGGACAGAAAACTCTAGGTAGGGAGAGTGTCAGTTTCTTTCACTGTGCGAGTCCTTGTTTCTAGGGACAAAGAAGGAAAGTGAGGGGAATTCTCCTTGTGCTATAGTGTGCTTTAAAAAAACATTTTTTCTAGGGACAGAAAACTCTAGGTAGGGAGAGTGTCAGTTTCTTTCACTGTGCGAGTCCTTGTTTCTAGGGACAAAGAAGGAAAGTGAGGGGAATTCTCCTTGTGCTATAGTGTGCTTTAAAAAAACATTTTTTCTAGGGACAGAAAACTCTAGGTAGGGAGAGTGTCAGTTTCTTTCACTGTGCGAGTCCTTGTTTCTAGGGACAAAGAAGGAAAGTGAGGGGAATTCTCCTTGTGCTATAGTGTGCTTTAAAAAAACATTTTTTCTAGGGACAGAAAACTCTAGGTAGGGAGAGTGTCAGTTTCTTTCACTGTGCGAGTCCTTGTTTCTAGGGACAAAGAAGGAAAGTGAGGGGAATTCTCCTTGTGCTATAGTGTGCTTTAAAAAAACATTTTTTCTAGGGACAGAAAACTCTAGGTAGGGAGAGTGTCAGTTTCTTTCACTGTGCGAGTCCTTGTTTCTAGGGACAAAGAAGGAAAGTGAGGGGAATTCTCCTTGTGCTATAGTGTGCTTTAAAAAAACATTTTTTCTAGGGACAGAAAACTCTAGGTAGGGAGAGTGTCAGTTTCTTTCACTGTGCGAGTCCTTGTTTCTAGGGACAAAGAAGGAAAGTGAGGGGAATTCTCCTTGTGCTATAGTGTGCTTTAAAAAAACATTTTTTCTAGGGACAGAAAACTCTAGGTAGGGAGAGTGTCAGTTTCTTTCACTGTGCGAGTCCTTGTTTCTAGGGACAAAGAAGGAAAGTGAGGGGAATTCTCCTTGTGCTATAGTGTGCTTTAAAAAAACATTTTTTCTAGGGACAGAAAACTCTAGGTAGGGAGAGTGTCAGTTTCTTTCACTGTGCGAGTCCTTGTTTCTAGGGACAAAGAAGGAAAGTGAGGGGAATTCTCCTTGTGCTATAGTGTGCTTTAAAAAAACATTTTTTCTAGGGACAGAAAACTCTAGGTAGGGAGAGTGTCAGTTTCTTTCACTGTGCGAGTCCTTGTTTCTAGGGACAAAGAAGGAAAGTGAGGGGAATTCTCCTTGTGCTATAGTGTGCTAAAGCATTCCTCATCAACCATCTTTGAAATCCTTGTTTTTTGGACAGTCAGGGAAATTGTCGTTGTGCTATTCTGTGCAAAAGCAATCATCCTCAACCATATTTAGAAATCCTTAAGTAAAGGGACAGAGAAGGACACCTGAAGGTAGCCCTTATTGCTTTTTTCCCATCTCCCTGCAGGCCATCTATTAGAATGTCTGGAAGGCAAACAAGGAGAGGCAGACAGTCAGGAGGCAATAAAAGAGGGCAAGCAGGCTCTGTGTCTGGGGGCAACAGTGCTGGTCGTGGACGCGGTGCATTGTCATCAGCACATGGCCATGGGACACGCTTGTCCTTCTTTTCGGCAGCTGGACATGTTGAGCCACATCATGCCGAAGACTTGGTAGAGTGGATGACCAAGCCCTCCTCCTCCTCCTCATCCTCTCTCACCCAGGCTCAGGGTACTGGCAAAGCAGCTGCCAAAGCGTCCTCTTCCCTGGTATCAATGTCAGACTCATCATCAGTCACTCCTTCCCTAGACCCACCATGTCCTCCTCCTGAGGAGTCCCCCGAACTGTTTGAGCACAGTGTTGGGTACATGCTCCAGGAGGATGCCCAGCGTTTCGAAGGGTCTGATGATGAAACCCAGCTACAGGAAGGCAGTAGCGTGAGAGCAGACAGAGGGGATGCTCAAGAAGGACACCAATCTGGCAGTCATGTTCCAGCAGCTGCAGCATACTGCCAGATTGGCTCCAGTGATGAGGAGGGAGGGGATGATGAGGTCACTGACTCCACGTGGGTGCCTAATAGGAGAGAGGAGGAGGAGGAGGATGAGGAGGAGGCACATCCCCAACGAGGCAGGATGCCCTTTGGTGGCCAGCGTAAGGGCAGTACACTGACGGAATCACACCGCAGAGCTCCGCCTGTGCAGGGCGCTGCCTCTGCCCGTCATTCAAAAAGTTCCTTGGTGTGGGCCTTTTTTGAGGCTAGTGCATCAGATCGCACAGCTGCTATTTGCTACATATGTCTCAAGCGTATATCGCGTGGCCAAAACATCAGCCGCTTGGGTACCACATGCCTGACCAGACATATGTTGACCTGCCATGCAGCTCGTTGGCAAGCCTACCTCAAAGACCCACACCAAAGAACAAAGCGGACCTCTCCTTGCACCGCATCAGCTGGGATCTCCAACCCCACTATAACTTCAGTCCTCTCTGAAACATGCACTGAGAGGAATGAAGGTGTAGAATTAGGTGTGTCACAGCCAAGTACTTGCGGCCACTCTGCTAGCAGTACACCGACGTCCGATTCTAGCAGGCAAATTTCCCTGCCCCAGCTGCTGGACCGTCGAAAGAAGTTCACTCCCAGCCATCCACATGCCCAGCGGTTGAATGCTAGCTTGGCTAAATTGCTAGCGCTTCAACTGCTGCCTTTTCAGTTGGTAGACTCGGCCCCCTTCCGTGAGTTTGTGCAATGTGCGGTTCCTCAGTGGCAGGTTCCCAAACGCCACTTTTTCTCACGGAAGGCTATTCCGGCTCTCTACCGGCATGTGGAAGGCAATGTCTTGGCCTCGCTGGACAGGGCGGTCAGCGGTAAGGTGCATATTACCGCTGACTCATGGTCCAGCAGGCATGGACAGGGACGTTACCTTTCTTTCACGGCCCATTGGGTCACTCTTTTGGCAGCTGGGAAGGATGCAGGACAAGGTGCAGTAGTGTTGGAGGTTGTTCCACCGCCACGCCTCCAAAATGCTACTACTGGTTGTGACACACCTCTCTCCTCCACCCCCTCCTCTTCTTCTTCCTCCATGGCCTCTTCCTGTGGTTTGTCCTATGAACCAGCGGTGCTCCGTAGCCGTTCACGGGGCTACGCAAGTACGCAGGCAAAAAGATGCCATGCCGTGCTTGCGCTGGTGTGTTTGGGGGACAGAAGCCACACTGAGGCAGAGGTCCTGTCTGCTCTGCAGGGCCAGGCCGAGAGGTGGTTGACGCCACGCCAGCTTAAGCCAGGAATGGTGGTTTGCGACAATGGCACCAACCTCCTCTCCGCCCTCCGACAGGGACAACTGACCCATGTGCCCTGTGTGGCTCACGTCCTTAACCTGGTGGTGCAGCGGTTCTTGGGCAGGTACCCGGGCTTACAGGATGTCCTGAGGCAGGCCAGGAAAGTCTGTGTGCATTTCCGCAGATCTTATAATGCCAGTGCTCGCCTGGCTGAGCTGCAAAAGGAGTTGAACCTGCCCAAGAACCGCCTTATATGTGACATGCCCACCAGGTGGAACTCAACGTTGGCCATGCTGCAGCGGCTGCACACGCAGCAGAGGGCCATCAATGAGTACCTGTGCGACTACGGCACCAGGACAGGGTCAGGGGAGCTTGGTTTTTTTTCTCCACGCCAGTGGGGCATGATCAGGGATGCATGCACTGTCCTGGCACCATTTGAGGAGGCCACGAGGATGGTGAGCAGTGACAGTGCATGCATCAGTGACACTGTACCTCTTGTCCACCTGTTGGAGCACACGCTGCATGGAATAATGGACAGGGCACTTGAGGCAGAACAGAGGCAGGAAGAGGAGGACTTCCTTGCCTCTCAAGGCCCCCTTTACCCAGACAGTGTTCCTTCTGTCCCACCCATCGCACAGGAAGAGAAGGAGGAGGATTGTGTCAGCATGGAGGTGGAGGCTGGCACTCAGCATCATCAGCAGCAGTCTTTTAGGGATGATTTACAGTCCCAAGAAACCAGTGGACTTGTACGTGGCTGGGAGGAGGTGGCTGCGGATCATGTCGTCCTTAGTGACCCAGAGGACTCCGGAGCGAATGCCTCAGCAAACCTACGCTGCATGGCCTCCCTGATCCTGCAAAGTCTGCGGAAGGATCCTCGTATTCTTCGGATCAAGGAGAGGGACCATTACTGGCTGGCCACTCTCCTTGATCCACGGTACAAGGGTAAGGTTGCGGACCTTATGTTACCGTCGCAGAGGGAGCAGAGGATGAGACAACTCCGGGAGGCCTTGCAGAAAGGTCTGTGCAACGCGTTCCCAGAGACTGGGAGGTTACAAACTCCTGGTCCTGGACAACGAGTTGCTGAGGCTTCGGCCAGTCAAAGAAGGAGCGGTGGGGAAGGTGGCCGTCTGACCGATGCGTTCAGACAATTCTTTAGTCCGCAGCCCCAAAGTATGATCGGTTCCAGCAACCATCGCCAGCGTCTGATAAACATGGTGCAGGAATATCTAGGGGCAAGGTCAGACTTGGACACCTTCCCCACCGAAAATCCTCTGGCTTACTGGGTCTTGAGGATGGATCACTGGCCAGAGCTTGCACAGTATGCAATTGAGCTACTGGCCTGTCCTGCATCCAGCGTTCTTTCGGAACGCACATTCAGTGCTGCTGGAGGATTTGTCACGGATCACAGGGTGCGCCTGTCCACCGACTCGGTTGATCGACTGACTTTCATCAAGATGAACCAGTCTTGGATCACCACCAGCTACCACACACCTGATGCTGATATAACAGACTAATTGATTTTAACATGTCACATCCCTTCAAGACTGATGCTGATGCTGAGTGCCTGTGCTGTTATGTTGACTGGCTATCCTCCTCCTCCGAGTCCTCAATGATACGATTGATGATGATAGCTTGGAAGATCATTTTTGTTTATGGGTGCCGCCACCAGTGGCTAAGGCCCAATTTTTCAGCTCCTGTTTTACAGGGGCGTGTAATTACAATTTTTTTAGCAATAATTTGCCATAGGGCTCATTGCTGTGCTCCAAGTACAGTATCTGTGAGGGGTTGTAGTGTTGTGCCACCAGTGCCTAAGGCCCAATTTTTCAGCCCCTGTTTAACAGGGGCGTGTCATTACAATTTTTGAAGCAATACTTTGCAACAGGGCTCATTGCTGTGCTCCAAGTACAGTATCTGTGAGGGGTTGTAGTGTTGTGCCACCAGTGCCTAAGGCCCAATTTTTCAGCCCCTGTTCAACAGGGGCATGCAATTACAATTCTTGATCTAATAATTCACAGCAGGGCCCATTGCTGCACCCACCAAGAGTAACTGTCAGGGCTTACAGTGTTGTGGCACCAGCACCACCATCAAAGGCCCAATTTTTACTACCACTGTTCAACAATTATATGTAATTAAAATTCCTGATATAATAGTTGACAGCAGGGCGTTCCAGCACCAACCAAGAGTAACTGTGAGTGCTTACAGTGTTGTGCCAACACCAACAACTAAGGGGCCTATTTCTGCAGAGTATATACGGCAGGTCCCTACTTTCAAACATCCAACTTACAAACGACTCCTACTTGCAAACGCAAGAAGACAACAGGAAGTGAGAGGAAATCTACCCCTAGGAAGGAAAATTCTCTCCTGTAAGAATTAATATGGGAGAAAGGTGTCTCCTCTGTACTGATGCTTTATCAGCAATCCTTGTTTCAAGAAAAACACCACATTTCAAAAACAGTTGTCATTGGGACGGAAAGTGAGGTGAAATGTTCTGAACAGGGGCACAGACAGCAAAACAAATGTTACAGGGGTGATAACCCTTACCTATGTTTTCCAAAAAGTTTAAAAATAGATTTTTGGGCTGGAGCTACACTTCAACAATGTACCTGTTCAAAATTACAAACACATTCTACATAAGAACAAACCTACAGTCCCTGTCTTGTATGCACCGCCTGTATACGGCTGTTCAGAGTATATAGGGCCTTTTTTATTTTATGTGCGGGGTTCCCCTTAATATCCATACAAGACCCAAAGGGGCTGGTAATGGGCTGGGGTAGGGGGGGGGGGGTCATGGGGTAGCTATGCCATTTTTCTTAAAGATTTTCATCCATATTACCGGGACCAGACATTACATTAAAGCCGCAAGCAGTTTTAAATGGCTTTTTTTTCCTTTAGAAGTGTCATTTTGTGCAGGGACAGTTCTAAACACGGGAAACACGTGGCACTTCACAGGCATACTTTAGACACCCCCCAGGTACGATATTTAAAGGAATATTTGACTTTTTTTTTTTCACTTTATGCATCATTAAAATGACTGCTCCCGAAAAACGACCGTTTTTAAAACTTCTTTTTGCATTGATACATGTCCCCTGGTGCAGAACCCGGGTTCCCAAACCCTTTTTAGGACAATAACATGCATAATAGTTGTTATAATTAGCACTTTAGAATTCGAACGTTCGCATCCATTGTATTTAATAGGGTTCTAATGTTCGTACGAACTTTCGGTCCGTTCGCGGGTTCTGGTGCGAACCGAACCCGGGGGTGTTCGGCTCATCACTAGTCTGGAGACTGGCTAGGCCACTCCAGGACCTTGAAATGCTTCTTACGGAGCCACTCCTTAGTAGCCCTGGCTGTGTGTTTCAGGTCGTTGTCATGCTGGAAGACCCAGCCACGACCCATCTTCAATACTCTTACTGAGGGAAGGAGGTTGTTGGCCAAGATCTCGCGATACATGGCCCCATCCATCCTCCCCTCAATACGGTGCAGTCGTTCTGTCCCCTTTGCAGAAAAGCATCCCCAAAGAATGATGTTTCCACCACCATGCTTCATGGTTGGGATGGTGTTCTTGGGGTTGTACTCATCCTTCTTCTTCCTCCAAACACGGCGAGTGGAGTTTAGACCAAAAAGCTCTATTTTTGTCTCATCAGACTACCTGACCTTCTCCCATTCCTCCTCTGGATCATCCAACTGGTCATTGGCAAACTTCAGACGGTCCTGGATATGCGCTGGCTTGAGCAGGGGGACCTTGCGTGCACTGCAGGATTTTAATCTATGACGGCGTAGTGTGTTACTAATGGTTTTCTTTGAGACTGTGGTCCCAGCTCTCTTCAGGTCATTGACCAGGTCGTGCCGTGTAGTCCTGGGCTGATCTCTCACCTTCCTCATGATCATTGATGCCCCACGAGGTGAGATCTTGCATGGAGCCCCAGACCGAGGGAGATTGACCGTCATCTTGAACTTCTTTCATTTTCCAATAATTGCGCCAACAGTTGTTGCCTTCTCACCAAGCTGCTTGCCTATTGTCATGTAGCCCATCCCAGCCTTGTGCAGGTCTACAATTGTATTCCTGTTGTCCTTAAAGAGCTCTCTGGTCTTAGCCATTGTGGAGAGGTTGGAGTCTGTTTGATTGACTGTGTGGACAGGTGTCTCTTATATAGGTAACAAGTTCAAACAGGTACAGTTAATACAGGTAATGAGTGGAGAACAGGAGGGATTCTTAAAGAAAAAATAACAGGTCTGTAAGAGCCGCAATTCTTACTTGTTGGTAGGTGATCAAATACTTATGTCATGCAATAAAATGCAAATTAATTATTTAAAAATCATACAATGTGATTTTCTGGATTTTTGTTTAAGATTTCGTCTCTCACAGTTAAAGAGTACATATGATAAAAATTACAGACCTCTACATGCTTTGTAAGTAGGAAAACCTGCAAAATCGGCAGTGTATCAAATACTTGTTCTCCCCACTGTATCTTGATGTTCTCAGAATTCCCTCACTGTGAAGTGAACAGAGAGTGGGGTCAGCCAAACTTGTTTGGATTTATTGCAGCAACATTTCCCATGCTTGATTTGTGTTTTGTAACTTTAAGACCTTATAAATAAATGTTTAATGAAATAGTGCTATGTGGTATATATAAATGAATCAAGACTTAAAAAAGAAGTATGCCCAGTGGGTGGGCAGGATTTTGAGGCTGGGTGGCAGGGGCGTACCAATAGAGGGGCGGGGGGCGGTCCGCCCCAGGTAGCACACATTGGGGGGTGTCAGAGGCCGAGTGACTTCGCTATATGGGGTGCGCTCGGCACCCGAGTCGGGTGACACCGTCCGATCATCCCAAGGACATCCCTGCTGGCTCTGGCTGCTCCCTTTCCCTTTAGGTGTTTTTTAGAACAACCCCACCGCCAGGGCCGCAATGGACTGGTCCAGACCGTCCACTCGTTCAGTGACTGAATTCCCTCCTGCTAGCTCCGCCTCCACCCACCACTGTGGCCTCAGCCTGACTGTGTCTGTCATCATCTCTCTCCGCTGGGGCGGCTCAGCTGCTACCACACACACAGTCAGGATTCCTGGTGAGCGGGGGAGCTGGGGGGGTGTTGTAAGAAGAGCCTGGAGGAGTGTGTGTCTTTCTGCTCTACCACGCTGTGCTGACCTGATTGAGGGAGGGGGGGGGTGATTGCTGTGTCCACCCCCTGCCATGTGTACTAGCACAGTCCTGTATGTAGCTGACCTGATTGGGGGGGTGGGGGGGTGATTGCTGTGTCCACCCCCTGCCATGTGTACTAGCACAGTCCTGTATGTAGCTGACCTGATTGGGGGGGTGATTGCTGTGTCCACCCCCTGCCATGTGTACTAGCACAGTCCTGTATGTAGCTGACCTGATTTGGAGGGGGGGTGCTGTGTCCACCCCCTGCCATGTGTACTAGCACTGTATGTAGCTGACCTGATTTGGGGGGAGGGGGGGGGGTGATTGCTGTGTCCACCACCCCCTGCCATGTGTATAGTGTAGCACTGTAGCTGATCTGAATGGGGGGTTGCAGAATGCAGATATGTGTGATTTACAGGGTGCATAATGCAGACGTGCGATTTACAGGGTGCAGAATGCAGATATGTGTGATTTACAGGGTGCAGAATGTAGACATGTGCGATTCACAGGGTGCAAAATGCAGATATGTGCGATTTACAGGGTGCAGAATGCAGATATGTGCGATTTACAGGATGCAGAATGTAGACATGTGTGATTTACAGGATGCAGAATGTAGACGTGTGATTTACAGGGTGCAGAATGCAGATATGTGCGATTTACAGGGTGCAGAATGCAGATATGTGCGATTCACAGGGTGCGAAATGCAGATATGTGTGATTTACAGGATGCAGAATGTAGACATGTGTGATTTACAGGATGCAGAATGTAGACGTGTGATTTACAGGGTGCAGAATGCAGATATGTGCGATTTACAGGGTGCAGAATGCAGACATGTGCGATTTACAGGGTGCAGAATGCAGACATGTGCGATTTACAGGAGGCAGAATGCAGACATGTGCGATTTACAGGGTGCAGAATGTAGATATGTGTGATTTACAGGGTGCAGAATGTAGATATGTGTGATTTACAGGGTGCAGAATGTAGACATGTGCGATTTACAGGGAGTAGAATGCAGATACGTGCGATTTACAGGGTGCAGAATGTAGACATGCGATTTATAGGGTGCAGAATGCAGACGTGCGATTTACAGGGTGCAGAATGTAGACATGTGCGATTTACAGGGTGCAGAATGCAGACATGTGCGATTTACAGGGTGCAGACATGTGCGATTTACAGGGTGCAGAATGTAGATATGTGTGATTTACAGGGTGCAGAATGTAGACATGTGCGATTTACAGGGTGCAGAATGCAGATATGTGCGATTTACAGGGTGCAGAATGCAGATATGTGCGATTTACAGGGTGCAGAATGCAGATATGTGGGATTTACAGGGTGCAGAATGCAGACGTGCGATTTACAGGGTGCAGAATGCAGACGTGCGATTTACAGGGTGCAGAATGCAGACGTGCGATTTACAGGGTGCAGAATGTAGACGTGCGATTTACAGGGTGCAGAATGTAGACATGTGCGATTTACAGGGTGCAGAATGCAGACATGTGCGATTTACAGGGTGCAGAATGCAGACGTGTGATTTACAGGGTGCAGAATGCATACGTGTGATTTACAGGGTGCAGAATGCAGACTTGTGATTTACAGGGTGCAGAATGCAGACGTGCGATTTACAGGGTGCAGAATGCAGACGTGTGATTTACAGGGTGCAGAATGTAGATATGTGTGATTTACAGGGTGCAGAATGTAGACATGTGCGATTTACAGGGTGCAGAATGCAGATATGTGCGATTTACAGGGTGCAGAATGCAGATATGTGGGATTTACAGGGTGCAGAATGCAGACGTGCGATTTACAGGGTGCAGAATGCAGACGTGCGATTTACAGGGTGCAGAATGCAGACGTGCGATTTACAGGGTGCAGAATGTAGACGTGCGATTTACAGGGTGCAGAATGTAGACATGTGCGATTTACAGGGTGCAGAATGCAGACATGTGCGATTTACAGGGTGCAGAATGCAGACGTGTGATTTACAGGGTGCAGAATGCATACGTGTGATTTACAGGGTGCAGAATGCAGACTTGTGATTTACAGGGTGCAGAATGCAGACGTGTGATTTACAGGGTGCAGAATGCAGACGTGTGATTTACAGGGTGCAGAATGTAGACATGTTCGATTTACAGGGAGTAGAATGCAGATACGTGCGATTTACAGGGTGCAGAATGCAGACATGTGCGATTTACAGGGTGCAGAATGCAGATATGTGTGATTTACAGGGTGCAGAATGCAGATATGTGTGATTTACAGGGTGCAGAATGTAGACATGTGTGATTTACAGGGTGCAGAATGTAGACATGTGTGATTTACAGGGTGCAGAATGCAGATATGTGCGATTTACAGGGTGCAGAATGTAGACATGTGTGATTTACAGGATGCAGAATCCAGGCGTTTGCTGTATTTTACCCACCTGAAGTAGCTGAGCTGTGAGCTTACCTGATAAGGGTGGGGGGGGGGGGGGGTTGTTGCTGTGTTCACAACCCAGGTATAGTAGATGAGCTGGTCTGATAAGGGGGGGGATGTCTGTATCCCAGGTGTAAATAGTCATTGACCTACACCCACATCTTGCAGCCATCAGATCGGTCCAGCAAGCAGCAGGTCACAGCAGCATCTTCCCTGCGACCATCAGATCCCATCCGCGGTCCAGCAAGCAATACGCCTTGTCAGCAGGTCAGTTCCAAAATCCGGATCAAATCATCAATGTCTGCTGTCCCTGGATGGGGGATCGCCATACAGTGGGATCGCTGGATCGGATCTGTCCCTGAGGAGTCGGACAACAGATAATGCAAAGTATGGGCCATACTTTGTATTGTCAGCTGTCTCCCCATCTCACTCTGATGTCTCCCTCATAGCAGCTCCAGTCCAGCTCTCCACTTCCCTGACCGTGGCACCGATTTGTCTAAATATGTGGGATCTGCTCACCTGAGTGACTGACACCTCTTGCCTGTCCCATCTATTTTCACTGGCTGCCATGAATGAACAGCATCAGATGTCATTACAAGGTGCGGGAGGGGACGTCCCCATCCCCCCACAGCTTCGCCCAGGTCTCCCATCCCACCCGGAGACCTGAGCCACCAGCTGGCACGTCCGGGTTTGCCTTTGATTAGGTCTCCAATGTAGAAACTCAGAAACGACATCACAGTGTCACTTCCGGTTTACTCTGCAGCCAACGGCGCAATTAAAAAAAAAATCATAATTCAAAAACACTGATCTTGGCAGAGGAGGGGTTTTGGGTCTTTTAGACCCCCGCTCCCTCCATAAAGAGTACCTGTCACTGCCTATTACTGTCACAAGGGATGTTTACATTCCCTGTGACAACAATAAAAGTGATCATAATTTTTATTTTAAGGGACAGTGTAAAAAAAAAAAAAATGAAATAAGAAAAAAAAAAAGGTTTAATGCACCCAATCCCTCCATGTTCGCACGCCAAAGAAAACTCATACCTATGTCACGCCCGCAAATATAATAAGTGTTCAAACCACACATGTGAGGTATCGCCACGATCGTTCAAGTGAGAGCAATAATTCTAGCACTAGACCTCCCCTGTTACTCTAAACAGGTAACCGTTTAAAAATTTTAAAACGTTACCTATGGAGATTTTTAAGTACCATAGTTTGTCGCCATTCCATGAGTGTGTGCAATTTTAAAGTGTGACATGTTCGGTACCCAATTACTCAGTGTAACATCATCTTTCACATTAGTGTATTTTTTTTACACAAAATTTGCGTTTGAGAGACAGCTGCGCAAATATCGTGTGACATAAAATATTGCAATGACTGTCATTTGCTAAAAAAAATATATATAATGTTTGGGGGTTCTAAGTAATTTTTTAGGTATAAATTCATTAAAAAATTCTTCTCTGGAAGGGTTCATTCACACCACAGTAACACCTACTAGTGCGCACATTATGAACATGTGATTGTGGGCGTTTTACCTTGTGCTGACAGGTAATACACATTGCAATATTTTTCTTTTCTTTTTACTTCTATTGTTATTACTTAGTGCTGTAGCACATTGTGATGCATTCAGCATGTCAGATTGCACGGTGCAAAAATGTCTATGCTATGTGGAGCTATAAGCTCCACTTATCTGTTTCCTCCCCCCCTCCGGTGCCACATTTGGCACCTTTTGGGGGGGAGCCTATCCTCACTTCCGTCAGACCTTGCCATGGCGAGGTACGTCAGAAGTTCAGCCCCCCTCCTCCTTCCCCTGCTGCCGGGCCAGTAAGAGAGTGCAGCGCGCTTCGTGTATGCGCAGTAGGGAACCTACCAAGGCTTCACTGCCGGGTTCCCTTACTACGAATGGCGGCGGCACCAGTCGAGAGCCAATGGAAACATTGGCTGCGGGTGCCGACATCGCTGTATTCCAGAACAGGTAAGTGTCCTATTATTAAAAGTCAGCAGCTACTGTATGTGTAGCTGCTGATTTTTTTTTTTTCTCGTATGTGGGGGCGAAACTCCTCTTTAAACTATAGGGATTGCTTGGGACTACATTGGGCAACGTAGCCCAACACAACCTAACATTGGCGGTGTGAATGGGCCCTAATTGCTGTTATATCTTACAATATATATTTATTATTTTATCCAAATCTCAATACAGTATGTGCTCCAGTAAATCATGCGTGGTGGACTACAAAACACCTCCTTCCCAGAACACAAAACCCATGCTCTCTTGGTGCTCACACTCAAACTTTGCACTAACCAGACCTCCATGACCCTCTTTATTGTGTCCACAGTAGCTTAGGCTGGCCATACACGGTTTGATCGATCAGCTTGGGTACAACCAGCCTGCCGGATTCTATTGCAGCTGTTGCTAGCAGCTGCTATAATTCCAAGTCTGCAATAATATTGAAAATAAAAATGGCAGCATTCAGTATGGTTACTATACCACATGATTCCAAGATGGCCACCACTGACCCAACTTCCTGTTTGTTTCCTACGTGTGTTCCACGTAGGTGTAAAGATCAAAAACTGGATGGAAGGGACTCAAGGCTGCCTTGAATATCGTAAATGTAAGCTACTGTGGACCCACCAATTAAGTTAAGAGGGTTATGGAGGTCTGGTGAGTGCACAATTTGAGTGTGATCACCAAAAGCGCATTGGTTTTGTATTCTGAGAAGGAGTTGTTTTGTAGTCCACCATGCACAGTTTGCTGGTGCACATATTGAGATTTGGATGAAGAAGCACTGGACTTGTGGGTGTTTTTCCATTTAAAAGTTGGGGGGGGGGTGCCAGATGTAGGATCCGCCCCGGGTGCCAAATGCTCTAGGTACGCCCCTGCTGGGTGGCAATTAACAAAACCTGTATTGAGTGGAATATGCATGCTGTCAAGTGTACATTAATTTCAAAACTATTGTTATTCAGTTTTACGGGGTTGGATTGGGCTCCTGTTCATATTATTCAGTGTTTTCAATACAGGGACAGTGGTATTATTGTGTAAAATTATTGTGTAAATCATTCTCTTCTCCAAGATGTAAATGAGCAGGTGAATACATAGCGACCCAGTTTTTCTCCACAACTGACCCTCTTTTAAGTCTGACCTCTCAGTCTTGTATATACTGTACATTTGTATGTGTATAAGGGAGGCTTCTATCTCCTGGATAACCAGTGCTTGAAGGAGACCCTCTACCCCGTCGTCTTAGAAAGCTGCCAATGCTAGTTTGATGTATATAGGGAATCAAGACCATTTTTAGTAACTCTGCTTTTTTTTCCAAACTTTACTCATCCACGATGCAAGTCCTCTGAATCTTGCGTCACAATTAACCACTTAACGACCGCCCACTGTAATTATACGTCGGCAGAATGGCACGGACAAGCACAATCACGTGCCGGTACGTGACTGCCTTCGTATAGTTGGGGGGTCCGATATACAGTGAGCGGTGGTTATTTGTTCGGGAGCGATCCGTGATGAGGGGACGGGCACTCGATCCCGGCCACCCCCTCGCGATCGCTCCCGGCGAATGAAAACCTTCCTCTGCCTGTGTAATGTAAACACAGGCAGAGGAAGTGATGTCATCTCTCCTCGTGACGGTCTTTTCGATCCAGCACGAGGAGAGAAGACATCTCACAGTAAGTGAAACAGCCCACTGACACAGTACACGTAGGCACACTTTTCACCCTCCAGTCACCCCCAGATCACCCCCCAGATCACCCCCAGTACCCCCAGTCACAGTGCACCGTTTGCAGTGATAATTTTTTTACTGATCACTGCAATCAGTGTCATTTGTGACAGTAAAAAGTTGCAGGGCAGTTAGGTTTAGGCCCCTTTAGGTCCAGGGTAGCCCCCTAACCCCCCTAATAAAGGTTTAACCCCTTTATCGCCCCCCAGGTAACCCTTTCACCCCCTAATGCCAGCGTCACTAAGCGATCGTATTTCCGATCGCTGTATTTAGTGCCGGTGGTGCCCTAGATAGCCAGTTATTTATTTTTAGTTGTGCCGCAGGTTTTTATAGTGTCAGGTACCCCCATATATTGTGTAGCGGGGTCTTCAGATTTAGTTGGGATACACCTGGGGGTAGTGTGACCCAGGTGTGTAATTATGACAGGGTTTAGACCCCTTTGTGATTCGTGGAGGATTGGGTGGTGTATTATTCTCCTTGGCCTGTGGGTGGTGGGGTACCTACAGGCTCGAGGTAGAATCACTACCACAGTGCTACCCTTTTTGTCCCTTTCTGGAGATGGTACGGCTGGGGCGGGGAACCCGCCGTGGTGTCGATGGGAGGAGATAAAAGGGGGAGACGCCCTCACCACGAGGTCTTCGAGGATCTTCTCTTCACGCACCCAGGCACCTTAGGCCTGGGTGCGGGCGGTTCGAGGTTCCGGCTCAGGTGCCCTAGGCCTGGCCGGAATGGAGTTGGAGTCCATCCCAGGCACCTTCAGCCTGGGGTGAGGTACTATGTCGTAGGCCTGGGACCCGGTGACTTCGACTGGGTCCCGGGAGGGTGAAGTGATTCCAGGGTGACCCTTGCGAGGGGACCCGCATCTGAGGCGAGGAGGCCGGGGAGGTCACCCGTCCGAAGATTCCGGAGCAGCGTCAACCCGGTGATGGATGGGCCTTCGGTAACTCCCTTGGAGGGTCATCTTCCCCTGATAGGGGCCGCAGCGCAGCGAAGGTATCCTAATCAATGTTGCTACCACCCTTGGTCAAGGTACAGGGGTTTAGAGACTAAAATTCAGGACAGTGCCTCGATCTGCTCATCCCACCGTATCTCGCCATTACATTGTTTGTTGTGGAGCTACGATATAAAACTGAGAGTTGGACTGTGATCGGTGTGTGGACTCTGGTTAATGGGAGCAAAGTGAGGAAGGTGCCAGCATAGCAAGATTGAGTTTCATGACTAACACACATTGGCCCGAGGAAGATACTGGTGCTGGCCTTCACCTCACCCACAGCTATGGGGAGGACATGGGCCGTAGCGCATCTCACCCTGTCGTGTGACATACCCCTAGCTAAAGAGGACGGGGTGAGGCCGCTACAATTATTTTAACCCCCTGATTGCCCCTAGAGTTAACCCTTTCACCAGTGATCACCGTATAAGTTTTACTGGTGACACTGGTTAGCCAGTTAGTTATTTAGTTATTTAGGTTACCCGTCAGGTTTGTATATAGCATCAGGTACCCCCATATATAACCTAATAAAGGTTTTAACCCCCTGATTGCCCCTAGTTAACCCTTTCACCAGTGATCACCATATACGTTTTACGGGTGACGCTGGTTGGTTAGTTTGCTTTTTAATAGCATCAGGGCACCCGCCGTATATAACCCAATAAAGGTTTAACCCTCTGATTGCCCGGCGGCTGATATCAATTAGGTTTTAGCGCCAGAGAGGGTCTGCGTCGCCCCAGGCAGCGTTAGGTTAGTGCCAGTAACGATAACACCCACGCGCAAAGCATACACCTCCCTTAGTGGTATAGTATCTGAACAGATCAATATCTGATCTGATCAGATCTATACTAGCGTCCCCAGCAGTTTAGGGTTCCCAAAAACGCAGTGTTAGCGGTATCAGCCCAGATACCTGCTAGCACCTGCGTTTAGCCCCTCCGCCCAGCCCAGCCCAGCCCACCCAAGTGCAGTATCGATCGATCACTATCACTTACCAAACACAACACACATAACTGCAGCGTACGCAGAGACAGTCCTGATCCCTGCGTTCGCTAACAGTTTTTTTTTTAAGCGTTTGATACATTTGCTGACAGTCAGGTGCTTTTTTACCTGTGAATCTTACTAGTGTACCCCTAAATTTAGAGCCCAAAATGGCAAGACGAAGGTACACTAGTAAAGAGGCCTACGAGATTCTGAGCATGACAGATAGTGAAGAGGAGGTCACGCATCTGTCAGGTTCAGGCTCAGAATATCTTCCCGTAGAAGACAGTGAAGTCAGCGGCTCCATGTCAGATAGCTCTGACGACGAAGATGAGGTCCCTGCTAAGGTCAGGCGTACCCGATCCCGATCTTCTGAGGTTGTTGAGGAACAAGAACCGCAGGTCTCTCGTATCATGGAGCAGAGTAGTACTAGCGCCGCTATTCCTTCTGGTGAATTGGCAAGCACCAGCGGCCTAGTACAGCCTGGGCGTACATCCAGCACTGCAGTATCACGTGGTGACATGGCGAGTCCCATAAGTGCAGTTCAAGCTGGCGAGGTGGCAAGCACAAGTAGTGTCCCGCTGCCACCAAGAAGACAAAGGCAGGCCCGTCGTGCCCATAGTGCCCTTCCTGCAGAATTCGCCTTTCCTGATTGGGTCCCCACCACTTCTGCAGAACCCGTACTTCCCCCATTCACTGCCCAACCCGGTATTCAGGTGGAAACAGCTGATTTTATGCCAATTGATTTTTATTCGCTGTTTTTCACGGAAGATCTCTATAGATCTATTGTGGACCAGAGTAATTTATATGCTGGTCAATTCATCGCCGCTAGTTCCCAGTTGCCTTCCATTGCCAAAGATTGGAAACCAATTACGGTTTCCGAATTTAAGACCTTTCTGGGCCTTTCCCTCAACATGGGCACACATAAATTCCCGTCATTGCGTGCTTATTGGTCCACGCACCCAATTGACCACATGCCCGTGTTCTCTGCCTCCATGCCCAGGAAACGATACAAGCAAATTTTGCGGTTCATGCACTTCCACGACAATGAACTTTGTCGTCCACGTGGAGACCCTGAATACGACCGGCTCTACAAAATTCGGCCCCTCATAAACCACTTCGAACGTTTTGCAGCCTTGTTTATTCCCAATCAAGTTGTCTGCGTTGATGAGTCCCTGATTAAATTTTCTGGCCGCTTGTCTTTCAAGCAGTACTTTCCCAGCAAGCGTGCCAGATACGGGGTCAAGCTCTATAAGTTCTGTGACAGGGCAACAGGCTATGTATGAAGCTTTACGGTTTATGAGGGAAAAGACAGTCAGGTTGAGCTGGTCAACTGCCCGGATTACATAGGGAGCGCTGGCAAGATAGTGTGGAACTTGGTGTCACCCTTATTCGGAAAGGGGTACCACTTGTATGTGGACAATTATTACACGAGCGTGACACTGTTTAGTCACTTGTTTGATCATCAGATTGGAGCATGTGGCACCGTGCGACCTAATCGCCGGGGCATTCCCCAGCGGCTTGTAGATGCCCGTCTTAGGCTGGGGGAGAGAGCCTGCTTGAAGTGTAATAACTTGCTCGCTATGAAGTGGAGGCACAATAAGAATGTTTTCCTTCTTACCTCCCTTCATGCAGACACGACAGTCCAAATTCGTACGGCGACTGGTGTTGTGGAGAAACCCCTCTGTGTCCACGAATATAACAAAAATATGGGAGGGGTGGACCTCAACGACCAGTTGTTGGCGCCGTATCTAATTGACCGTAAGGCGAGACGCTGGTACAAAAAAGTGTCTCTATCCTTATTCCAATTGGCTTTGCTGAACGCTCATGTGCTATACAGAGCTTCAGGCGGGACTTTATCTCTTCTAAAATTCCAGAATGAGATAGTCACAGAACTCCTGTATCCAGGCGGTTCTGCACCTCACCATCCCCTACCAAATGCAGTAAGCCGGCTGCATGAGAGGCATTATCCGTATGTCCTCCAGAGTACCCCCCAAAAAAGATGTTGTGTCTGTAGCAAGCACGGATTTAGGCGTGACACCCGTTGTTTTTGTCCACTCTGTCCTGACAATCCTGGTCTTTGCATTGGTGAATGTTTTGAACGCTTCCACTCAAAAGTGAAGTTTTAGCGTAGGGTACAGCATTTCACAGACTAGGACACACTTACACAGGATCTCCCAAGATGCCATCGCATTTTGAGAGACCCGAACCATTACAGTTGTTAAAGTTACAAAAAAAACGTAAAAACAAATAACACAAAAAAATATAAAAAAAAATAAATAAATAAATAGTTGTCGTTTTATTGTTCTCTCTCTCTCTCTCTCTCTCTCTCTCTCTCTCTCTCTATTTTCTCTCTATTGTTCTGCTCTTTTTTACTGTATTCTATTCTGCAATGTTTTATCATGCTTGCTTTTCAGGTATGTAATTTTTTGTTTTCAGGTGCGCCATTCAGCTGCAGCGCGGAATTATTTATCATGACAGCAACAGCGTTTGCTCCCACGATACATAAAGCCGTGACTCCAGTGCTGTAGGAGGTGATTTCACCACCACAGTTAAAAAAAAGAGCATATATGACGAAGCATGGGGGCAAGAGGGGCGGAGGAGCGTTTTTGCTCATAATGCCGCGTACATACGGTCGAAATTCCGACGGAGGCTTGCCCGTGGAAAAGTCAGACCGTGTGTACGCTGCATAACTTTTTTGCGGGAGGATGCCCCCATGCTTCGGCATATATATATTTTAGGCACAGGTTGCGTTAAAAAAATGTTTTATCTTTTACTAGGTTTTTTTTTTGGTATTTGCTTTGCAGGTATGGTATGGTAAGGTCTTACTGTTGTACTGTAATGTTACTTTGTTTTAATGTTAACCATCATTTGCTTAGCAGGTACGCCATTCAGTTGCAGCGCGGATCTATTTATCTTGACAGCAACAGCGTTTGCTCCCACGATACATAAAGCCGTGACTCCAACGCTGTAGGAGGTGATTTCACCACCACAGTTAAAAAAAAGAGCATATATGCCGAAGCATAGGGGCAGCAGGGGCGGAGGAGCGATTTTGCTCCTAATGCCGCGTACATATGGTCGAAATTCCGACGGAGGCTTGCCCGTGGAAAAGTCAGACCGTGTGTACGCGGCATAACCTTTTATGCCGCCTACATACGGTCGAAATTCCGACCGTGTGTACGCGGCATAACTTTTTTGCGGGAGGATGCCCCCATGCTTCGGCATATATAAATGGTGCATGTATGCCCATCATTAGAAGTAGGTGGATGAAGGGAGGTATTCTAATGGTGGGCATACCCACCGACCAACAGGCTGCATGAAAAAAAAGATTACAATACATGTCCTGGACTTTGAATGGTTATACCAGATTGATGCCTGTGGGTTTAGGTATCATCTTGGTATCATTCTTTTCAGCCAGCGGCCGGCTTTCATGTAAAAGCAATCCTAGCAGATAATTAGCCTCTAGACTGCTTTTACAAGCAGTGGGAGGGAATGCCCCCCCCCCGGATATAAACTGCACCATTGGGAAATTGGGAAAGCATTTTATCACACCGATCTTGGTGTGGTCAGATGCTTTGAGGGCAGAGGAAAGATCTAGGGTCTAACCCCCCAATTTTTTTCAAAAAAAGAGTACCTGTCACTGCCTATTGCTATCATAGGGGATATTTACATTCCCTAAGATAACAATACAAATTGTAAAAAAAAAAAAAAAAATATGGAAGGAACAGTTTCAAAATAAAATAAAAAAGCAAAATAAATGATAAAAAAAAAAAAAAAAAAAAAAGCACCCCTGTCCCCCCCTGCTCTTGCGTAAAGGCGAACGCAAGCGTCGGTCTAGCGTCATATGTAAACAGCAATTGCACCATGCATGTGAGGTATCACCGCGAAGGTCAGATCGAGGGCAGTAATTTTAGCAGTAGACCTCCTCTGTAAATCTAATGTGGTAACCTGTAAAGGCTTTTAAAGGCTTTTAAAAATTTATGTAGTTTGTCGCCGCTGCGCGTTTGTGCACAATTTTAAAGCATGTTGTGTTTGGTATCCATGTACTCGGTCTAAGATCATCTTTTTTATTTCATCAAACATTTGGGCAATATCGTGTGTTTTAGTGCATTAAAAATAAAAAAAGTGTGTTTTTTCCCCAAAAAATGCGTTTGAAAAATTGCTGCGCAAATACTGTGTGTAAAAAAAAATGCAACACCCACTATTTTAATCTGTAGGGCCTTTGCTTTAAAAAAATATATAATGTTTGGGGGTTCAACGTAATTTTCTTGCAAAAAATAAATATGTTTTCATGTAAACAAAAAGTGTCAGAAAGGGCTTTGTCTTCAAGTGGTTAGAAGAGTGGATGATGTGTGACATAAGCTTCCTAATGTTGTGCATAAAATGCCAGGACAGTTCAACCCCCCCCCCAAATGACCCCATTTTAGAAAGTAGACACCCCAATCTATTTGCTGAGAGGCATGTTGAGCCCATTGAATATTTTTTTTTTTGTCCCAAGTGATTGAATAATGACAAAAAGAAAAAAAAAGAAAAAGGTACAAAAAGTTGTCACTAAATGATATATTGCTCAAACATGCCATGGTTATATGTGGATCTGCACCCCAAAATACATTCTGTTGCTTCTCCTGAGTACGGGGATACCACATGTGTGAGACATTTTGGGAGCCTAGCCGCGTACAGGACCCCGAAATCCAAGCACCGCCTTCAGGCTTTCTAAGGGTGTACATTTTTGATTTCACTCCTCACTGCCTATCACAGTTTCGGAGGCCATTGAATGCACAGATGGCACAAAAAAAAAACCAAATGACCCCATTTTGGAAAGTAGACACCCCAAGCTATTTGCTGAGAGGTATGTTGAGTATTTTGCAGATCTCGCTTTTTGTCACAAAGTTTTGAAAAAAATTTAAAATAAATGTTCTTTCTTCATTTTCAAAAACAAATGAGAGCTGTAAAATACTTACCATGCCTCTCAGCAAATAGCTTGGGGTGTCTACTTTCCAAAATGGGGTCATTTGTGGGGGTTTTGTGCTATCTTGGCATTTTATGGCCTTCAAAACTGTGATAGGTAGTGAGGAGTGAAATCAAAAATTTACGCCCTTAGAAATCCTGAAGGCGGTGATTGGTTTTTGGGGTCCCGTACGTGGCTAGGCTCCCAAAAAGTCTCACACATGTGGTATCCCCGTACTCAGGAGAAGCAGCAGAATGTATTTTAGGGTGTAATTTCACATATGCCCATGGCATGTGTGAGCAATATATAATTTAGTGACAACTTTTTGTACATTTTTTTTTCTTTTCGTCATTATTCAATCACTTGGGACAAAAAAAAATATTCAATGGGCTCAACATGCCTCTCAGCAAATAGCTTGGGGTGTCTACTTTCCAAAATGGGGTCATTTGGGGGGGGTTTGTGCTATCTTGGCATTTTATGTCCTTCAAAACTGTGATAGGTAGTGAGGAGTGAAATCAAAAATTTATGCCCTTAGAAATCTTGAAGGCGTTGCTTGGTTTTGGGGTCCCGTACGCGGCTAGGCTCCCAAAAAGTCCCACACATGTGGTATACCCGTACTCAGGAGAAGCAGCAGAATGTATTTTGGGGTGTAATTTCACATATGCCCATGGCATGTGTGAGCAATATATCATTTAGTGACAACTTTGTGCAAAAAAAAAAGTTTGTCATATTCCCGCAACTTGTGGCAAAATATAAAATATTCCATGGACTCAACATGCCTCTCAGTAAATAGCTTGGGGTGTCTACTTTCCAAAATGGGGTCATTTGGGGGGGGGGGGGTTTGTGCTATTTTGGCATTTTATGGCCTTCGAAACTGTGATAGGTAGTGAGGAGTGAAATCAAAAATTTGTGCCTAGAAATCCTGAAGGCGGTGCTTGGTTTTGGGGGGCTCGTACGCGGCTAGGCTCCTAAAAAGTCGCACACATGTGGTATCCCCGTAATCAGGAGAAGCAGAAAAATGTATTTTGGGGTGCAATTCCACATATAACTATGGCATGTTTGAGCAATATATCATTTAGTGACAACTTTTTGTACATTTCTTTTTTTTTTTTTTGTCATTATTCAATCATTTGGGACAAAAAAAAAAATATTCAATAGGCTCAACATGCCTCTCAGCAAATAGATTGGGGTGTCTACTTTCCTAAATTGGGTCATTTGGGGGGGTTTTGTGCCATCTTGGCATTTTATGGCCTTCAAAACTGTAATAGGTAGTGAGGAGTGAAATCAAAACTTTGCGCCCTTAGAAATTCTGAAGGCGGTGCTTGGTTTTCGGGGGCCCGTACGCGGCTAGGCTCCTAAAAAGTCCCACACATGTGGTATCCCCGTACTCAGGAGAAGCAGCAAAATGTATTTTGGGGTGCAATTCCACATATAACCATGGCATGTGTGAGCAATATATCATTTAGTGACAACTTTTTGTAACTTTTTTTATTTTTATTTTTTTTTGTCAATATTCAATCACTTGGGACAACAAAAAAAAAATATTCAATGGGCTCAACATGCCTCTCATCAATTTCCTTGGGGTGTCTACTTTCCAAAATGGGGTCATTTGGGGGGGTTTTGTACTGCTCTGCCATTTTAGCACCTCAAGAAATGAGATAGGCAGTCATAAATTAAAAGCTGTGTAAATTCCAGAAAATGTACCCTAGTTTGTAGACGCTATAACTTTTGCGCAAACCAATAAATATACGCTTATTGACTTTTTTTTTACTAAAGACATGTGGCTGAATACATTTTGGCCTAAATGTATGACTAAAATTGAGTTTATTCGATTTTTCTTATAACAAAAAGAAGAAAATATCATTTTTTTTAAAAAAATTCAGTCTTTTTCCGTTTATATCGCAAAAAAAAAAAAATCGCAGAAGCAATCAAATACCATTAAAAGAAATCTCTATTTGTGGGAAGAAAAGGACGCAAATTTCATTTGGGTACAACATTGCATGTCCGCACAATTTCCAGTTAAATCAGAGCAGTGCCAAATTCTGAAAACACCTCTCGTCCTTTAGCTACAAAATGGTCCGGGGCATAAGTGGTTAAGAAAAAAAAACACATCATTGGTGACTGACTTTTTTTCTCTTTTCTTTGTCAACTCTCATTTCTTGCCAAGATTTCATTTCCTCCAAGCCTTGCTTCCAAGATCTTTCGAGATTTTGTGAAGTCTCATGCCTTGTACACACGACCGGTTTTCCCGGCAGGAAAACTGCCATGACAGTTTTTCGCCAGGAAAAACAGCAGTGTGTATGCTAAATTGCAGTTTTCCTGGCAGGAAAAAAGAGAACATATTCTCTATTTTCCTGCCGGGATTCCCAGCGTTTTTTTTTTCGGCAGTTCTCCAATGTTAAACACTGTGAGGCAGTGCCGATGGAGCATACACACGGCCGGGATTCCCGACCAAAGCTCTCAATGGCAGTTTTCCTGTCGGGAAACCCGGCCGTGTGTAGGGGGGAAAAAGCACCCAAGCAGGTTCTCGGTTTTCCCGGCGGACTTTTTACTGCCGGGAAAACCGATCGTGTGTACTAGGCATCATAGTTTACTTACAAGCTCACCTGGAAGGCACTGGTGATGGAGCCTTCCCAGGAGCTCGCTGTGAAGCCTTGCTTTGTCACCAATGCCTAAGACGACTAGGAAGTGATCTACATAAAATGGCAAGCTTATGACGCATGTTTTTTTTTTAATGTAGGCTTTTGGATTTTAGTTTTAGGGTAAAATGTCAGTTTTAATGAAAAAACATTCAAAAATAGATTATATCATTAGAAAGATATCCAACATTCAAATCTAATATTAATATAGGATGTTTTAAAAAAAAAGCTTTATCCTAAATTCAATTTGTTCCCCCTGTGCTTGTGTGGGCTTCCTCCAAGTACTTGAGTTTCCTCCCACGTCCCAAAAGTCATGCTCATAGGTTAATTGGTTCCTGTCAAAACTGCTTCTAGTACATATATATATATATATATATATATATATATATATATATATACATGTATGTATGTATGAGTGTGTGTGTATATATATATATATATATATATATATATATATATATATATATATATTACACACCTGCAGGCTGGGTTCATATGCTTCCCTGGGGTAGAGCTTAGGGCTCCCACTTGGAGACAGCTCCGCCCTGGAGAGAGGAAGTTTGGCCTAGGAGGTCAGGAGGGTCCCGGTAGGAGATGGCTCTAGGAGAAAGAGACAAGAGGTTTCGGAGTCTAAGGCTGCAGGTGGCAGCCTGTGTGTGCACATCCATAGCAGGCAGATGTGGTCCATGACCGAACAGTGAGTAAGCCAGGAGGCGGAAGTGTGTGTTTATACAGTGATGGTGGATCCCCTGCGAGGGAGGATTACTGTTTGTTTGAACTTTTTTGTTTCCTATAAATAAAAGTGGGCTGCCATGCCCTTAAAATGCAGTCTGGACTGACACATGTTCCTAAAATCACATGCATCACTTGAGTTGAATCACCCAGGCATCTTACAATATATATATACAGTATATACAATTGTGCTCATAAGTTTACATACCCTGTCAGAATTTATGATTTCTTGGCCATTTTTCAGAGACTATGAATGATAACACAAAAACATTTCTTTTACTCATGGTTAGTGTTTGGCTGAAGCCATTTATTATCAATCAACTGTTTACTCTTTTTAAATCATAATGACAACAGAAACTACCCAAATGACCCTGATCAAAAGTTTACATACCCTGGTGATTTTGGCCTGATGACATGCACACAAGTTGACACAAAGGGGTTTGAATGGCTATTAAAGGTAACCATCCTCACCTGTGATCTGTTTGCTTGTAATTAGTGTGTGTGTGTATAAAAGGTCAAAGAGTTTTTGGACTCCTGACAGACCCTTGCACCTTTCATCCAGTGCTGCACTGACGTTTCTGGATTCTGAGTCTTGGGGAAAGCAAAAGAATTTGATAATTTTCTTCGGGAAAAGGTAGTTGAACTGTATAAAACAGGAAAGGGCTATAAACAGATATACAAGGAATTGAGAATGCCAATCAGCAGTGTTCAAGCTCTAATCAAGAAGTGGAAAATTAGGGGTTCTGTTGAAACCAAACCACGGTCAGGTAGACCAATTAATATTTCAGCCACAACTGCCAGGAAAATTGTTCGGGATGCAAAGAAAAACCCACAAATAACTTCAGGTAAAATACAGGACTCTCTGAAAACATGTGGTGTGGCTGTTTCAAGATGCACAATAAGGAGGCACTTGAAGAAAGATGGGCTGCATGGTCGAGTCGCCAGAAGAAAGCCATTACTACGCAAATGCCACAAAGTATCCTGCTTACATTACACCAAACACCACAGAAGCTCAAAGCTTCTGGCACAAAGTCATTTGGAGTAATGAGACCAAAATTTGGCCACAACCATAAATGCTTCATTTGGAGAGGAGTCAACAAGGCCTATGATGAAAGGTACACCATTCCTACTGTGAAACACGGAAGTGGGTCGCTGATGTTTTGGGGATGTGTGAGCTACAAAGGCACCGGAAATTTGGTCAAAATTGATGGCAAGATGAATGCAGTATGTTATCAAAAAATACTGGAGGAATATTTGCATTCATCAGCCAGGAAGGTGCGCATGGGACGTACTTGGACATTCCAACATGACAATGATCCAAAACACAAGGCCAAGTCGACCTGTCATTGGCTACAGCAGAATAAAGTGAAGGGTCTGGAGTGGCCATCTCAGTCTCCTGACCTCAATATCATTGAGCCACTCTGGGGAGATCTCAAACGTGCAGTTTATGCAAAACAGCCCAAGAATTTACAGGAACTGGAGGTTTTTTGCCAAGTGGAATGGGCAGCTTTACCATCTGAGAAGATAAAGAGCCTCATCCACAAATACCACAAAAGACTTCAAGCTGTCATTGATGTAAAAAGGGGGCAATACACAGTATTAAGAACTGGGGTATGTAAACTTTTGATCAGGATAATTAAGGGTAGATTCTGTTGTGATTATGATTTAAAAAGAGTAAACACAGTTGATTGATAATAAATGGCTTCAGCCAAAGACTAACCATGAGTGAAAGAATTTTTTTTTTGTGTTATCATTCATAAGCTCTGAAAAATGGCCAAGAAAACAAGTTCTACCAGGGTATGTAAACTTATGAGCACAATTGTATGTATAAATGTGAGTTAAAGACCATAGATTGTAAGCTCCTTGTAAGAGCAGGGACTTTTGTGAATGTACAATATTATACTGTATATGTATATACAAAGTGAAAACAACGCTAATGCCGCGTACACACGACCGTTTGTAATGACGAGAAAAATGAATTTTTTTAAAATGGCCATTAAAAATGATTGTGTGTGGGCTTCAGAGCATTTTTCACGACGTGAAAAACGGCCATGAAAAAATTGGAACATGCTCTAATTTTTCACTTAGTTTTTTACATTTCTCGTCATGAAAAACGGCTGCGTGTTGGCTTTAACGACGTGAAAAAAAATGCGCATGCTCAGAATCAAGTATGAGACGGGAGCGCTCGTTCTGGTAAAACGAGCGTTCGTAATGGAGATAGCACATTCGTCACGCTGTAACGGACTGAAAAGCACGAGGCTGAAAAGCGCGAATCGTCTCTCACCAAACTTTACTAACATGAAGGGTGGTGCCATCCGAATGGAACTTCCCCTTTATAGTGCCGTCGTACGTGTTGTACGTCACCGCGCTTTACTCAAGAAGTTTTTTTTCACGATAGTGTGTAGGCAAGGCAGGCTTGAGAAGAATAACGTCGAGAAAAATGCTGTTTTTTTCAATGACATTAAAAACGGTCGTGTGTATGCAGCATAAGCAGAGGCGGCTCTAGGCTTTGTGAGGCCTTAGGCAAAATTAGACATGAGGCCCCACTCACGCCCATAATGGGGAAAAAAATTTCAAGCAAGAAAAATGGCTGCAGAAAATGCACAGATTTAGCACACAGGTGATCAGCACCACTTCCAGGGCACCCTCCTCACCCATCAGACATATTCAGCCAATGCAAGAGGGGGGAGAGAGTGGGAGGTGATAAAGAGAGAGGGGTGATAGAGATCCGATGGTGCCGACATTAGTATTGATCACAGGCAAAATAGGCGGCCGCGAGGCCCTTGTGAGTGTGAGGCCTTAGGCGATCGCCTAATTTGCCTAATTAGAGGCATAAGTGAAAACATAGGAACTGGAGTGCATAAAAATGGCAACAGGTGCTCTTGACTGATAAGGCAAAATGTAAAATATTTGGTTGTAGCAGGAGGCAGTTTGGAGGCAGTTTGTTCACTGAAGGGTTGGAGAGAGCTACAATAATGAGTGTCTGCAGGCAACAGTGAATCATGGTGGAGGTTTCTTGCAAGTTTGGGGGCTGTATTTCTGCAAATGGAGTTGGAGATTTGGTCAGGATCAATGGTGTCCTCAATGCTGAGAAATACAGGCAGATACTTATCTATCATGCCATTCCATCAGGGAGGGATGTGATTGGCACATAATGTATTCTGCAGCAAGACAACAACCTGAAACATACAGCCAATGTCGTAAAGAAGAACAAAGAGTCCTGGAAGTGATTGTTTGGCCCCCACAGAGCCCTGATCTCAATATCTTGGAGTCTGTCTGGGATTACATTAAAAGACAGAAGGTGGTTAGTTCTCCAAGATGGTTGAAACAACCGACCAGCTGACTTCCTTCAGAAACGGTGTCAGAGTGTACCTAGAAGAATTGATGCTGTTTGGAAAGTAAAGGGTGGTCACACCAATTATTGGTTTGATTTGGATTTCTCTTCTTTTCATTTTACTTTCCATTTTGTCAATTGATAAATAAACTATTAACACTTCTATTTCTGAAAGCAATCTTAATTTGAAGGATTTTTTCACACCTGCCTAAAACATTTGCACATTAATATACTGTATATATGTATATGTACAGTATTTATGACTTTATAGACAACAAGAAAAATAGTGTTTGGGGTTTACAGAATTTGAATACTTTTTATGTACTTTGAAGGAAGGTGTGTCTACCCGTGCCTTGTAATTTTAAACAAACTGAAAGATAATCTATTTTCTTTTTTTTTTGGTAATATGACAGTTTTTACATTTTGAAGTTATGCCTAAAGCTAGTAAATCTAGTAAATCTGGCCAGAAAATAACAGAAGCCTGGCCATTGGCCCTTCTCCTGAGCAATTACCTGTTATTTAGTTACACTGGTACATATTTAGTCAGGTTGAAAAAAGACAGAAGTCCATCTATTTCAACCAACAGAAAATAATAAATAAAAAAAAACAAACGAAAACCTTCATACACAGAGTCCTATACCCACAGTTGATCCAGTTAAGCAAAAACCTGTTGGTTAGTGGGCTCTTTTGTCTGTTTAGGGGGACAGTTCCTCAATGGTTAGTTTAGGTGGGTTCATAAAGACATGAGCGAGTTTGGGGTGGAGGAACATGACTGGACACCTTTGGGATGAATTAGAGTGGAGACTGCGAGCCAGGCCTTCTCGTCCACATCAGTGCCTGACTTCACAAATTCGCTTCTGGAAGAATGGTTGAACATTCCCAAAAACACACTTCTAAACCTTGTGGACAGCCTTTCTAGAATAGTTCAAGCTGTTATAGCTGCAGAGGGTGGGCCAACTCAATATTGAACCCTACGGACTAAGACTGGGATGCCATTAAAGTTCATGTGTGTGTAAAGGCAGGTGTCCCAATACTTTTGACAATATAGTGTGTGTGTATATATATATATATATATATATATATATATATATACTCACACATACATACATACAGTATCTCACAAAAGTGAGTACACCCCTCACATTTAAGTAAATATTTTATTATATCTTTTCATGTGACAACACTGAAGAAATGACACTTTGCTACAATGTAAAGTAGTGAGTGTACAGCTTGTATAACAGTGTAAAATTGCTGTCCCCTCAAAATAACTCAACACACAGCCATTATTGTCTAAGCCGCTGGCAACAAAAGTGATTACACCCCCAAGCGAAAATGTCCAAATTGGGCCAAAAGTGTCAATATTTTGTGTGGCCACCATTATTTTCCAGCAATTATTACACATTTTTTGTAATAATTGACATATGTGATTTTATGTTGGATTTACCACTATTGTTATATAACTATTCACAGGTATTCTTGCCTATATAACAGTCAGAGACACATGGTAGTTGCCACTTACAGTCTTCTACATCCCCATGTAGGTTGGCCATTTATATATATATATATATATATATATATATATATATATAATTTTGTAACCAGTAGGTAGTGCCACTTACCCCACCTTTGTTTACTATTTCTCAGAATCCCCTTGTGGGAGCTCTTTCAGGGGATGCAGCAACCAACATCTGTCCTAAGTGCGGTACTTTCTCTTTGTCTTGGAGGTGTGTTTGGGGTCGTTATCATTTTGGAATACTGCCCTGCGGCCCAGTCTCCGAAGGGAGGGGATCATGCTCGGCTTCAGTATGTCACAGTACATGTTGGCATTCATGGTTCCCTCAATGAACTGTAGCTCCCGTGTCGGCAGCACTCATGCAGCCCCAGACCATGACACTCCCACCACTATGCTTGACTGTTGGCAAGACACACTTGTCTTTGTACTCCTCACCTGGTTGCCGCCCCACAAGCTTGACACAATCTGAACCAAATACGTTTATCTTGGTCTTATCAGTCCACGGGACATGGTTCCCAACAATCCACATTCTTAGCCTGTTTGTCTTCAGCTTCCTTCTGGGACGACAGCCATTCAGACCAATTTGATGCAGTGTGCGGCGTATGGTCTGAGCACTGACAGGCTTACCTCCCACCCCTTCAACCTCTGCAGCAATGCTGGCAGCACTCATACGTCTGTTTCACAAAGACAACCTCTGGATATGACGCTGAGAACGTGCACACAACTTCTTTGGTTGACCATGGTGAGGCCTATTCTTAGTGAAACCTGTCCTGTTAAACAGCTGAATGGTCTTGGCCACCAGGCTGCAGCTCAGTTTCAGGGTCTTGGCAATCTTCTTATAGCCTAGGCCATCTTTATGTAGAGTAACAATTCTTTTTTTCAGATCCTCAGAGAGTTCTTTGCTATGAGGTGCCATGTTGAACTTCCAGTGACCAGTATGAGAGAGTGAGAGCGATAACACCAAATTTAACACACCTGCTCCCCATTCACACCCGAGACCTTCTAACACTAACGAGTCAAATGACACCGGGGAGGGAAAATAGCTAATTGGGTCCAATTTGGATATTTTCACTTAGGGGTGTACGTACTTTTGTTGCCAGCGGTTTAGACATTAATGGCTGTGTTGAGTTATTTTGAGGGACAGCAAATTTACACTGTCATACAAGCTGTACACTCACTACTTTACATTATAGCAAAGTGACATTTCTTCAGTGTTGTCACATGAAAAGATATAATAACATATTTGCAAAAATGCAAGGGATGTACTCACATTTTATATATATATATATATGTAGCGATACCCCCATAGGAGCTGCTGGTTTAAATTTGGGCCTGCCGTTACCTTACTGTTCCGTATGCTCGTCTCAGGGGTTCTCCTTGAAGAGTTGTCCAGAAGAAGTTTGCACCAATACAAAGTCTCTTTCAAGGGTTTTATTGCATAAAGTTTCCAACAGAGGGGGGGTTGAAGGAATGGGGAGGACTCGGGTACCTTAGATGCGGATCACAGGAATTTTCCTAGGTCCAGAGGAACAACTGTCTCCACGCTGGACTCAGCAAACACCGGATAGGCCCAATTTCACCGGCCTAGCAACCGATGTATAGCTCGATCACCTATAGTCTCTGCCACAGACTTGGTGCAAATAGAACAGTCTCTGCCACAGACTTGGTGTAAATAGAACAGTCTCTGCCACAGACTTGGTGCAAATAGAACAATCTCTGCCACAGACTTGGTGTAAATAGAACAGTCTCTGCCACAGACTTGGTGCAAATAGAACAGTCTCTGCCACAGACTTGGTGTAAATAGAACAGTCTCTGCCACAGACTTGGTGCAAATAGAACAGTCTCTGCCACAGACTTGGTGCAAATAGAACAGTCTCTGCCACAGACTTGGTGCAAATAGAACAGTCTCTGCCACAGACTTAGTGTAAATAGAACAGTCTCTGCCACAGACTTGGTGCAAATAGAACAGTCTCTGCCACAGACTTGGTGCAAATAGAACAGTCTCTGCCACAGACTTAGTGCAAATAGAACAGTCTCTGCCACAGACTTGGTGTAAATAGAACAGTCTCTGCCACAGACTTGGTGTAAATAGAACAGTCTCTGCCACAGACTTGGTGCAAATAGAACAGTCTCTGCCACAGACTTGGTGTAAATAGAACAGTCTCTGCCACAGACTTGGTGCAAATAGAACAGTCTCTGCCACAGACTTGGTGTAAATAGAACAGTCTCTGCCACAGACTTGGTGCAAATAGAACAGTCTCTGCCACAGACTTGGTGCAAATAGAACAGTCTCTGCCACAGACTTGGTGCAAATAGAACAGTCTCTGCCACAGACTTGGTGTAAATAGAACAGTCTCTGCCACAGACTTGGTGCAAATAGAACAGTCTCTGCCACAGACTTGGTGCAAATAGAACAGTCTCTGCCACAGACTTAGTGCAAATAGAACAGTCTCTGCCACAGACTTGGTGTAAATAGAACAGTCTCTGCCACAGACTTGGTGCAAATAGAACAGTCTCTGCCACAGACTTAGTGCAAATAGAACAGTCTCTGCCACAGACTTGGTGCAAATAGAACCGTCTCTGCCACAGACTTGATGTAGCCCTTCCCTGGGTTACCTTCTGAATTAAGAACACAGCTCTCAGTGCCAGGATCTTCCAGCCGTTCCGGCAGCACTGTGAGGTAGATTATGACCCGGATGCATCCTTCAAATAAGTCCTCAATTGCTTGGTCCCTTCCAGCAGGCAAGGCGACACAGGATCATCCCTGGATCATTAGGCCCCCAGTAACTCCTGGGCCTTCTCTTTAGTAACGGAGCCTCAGGCCAACATGGCCCTGAGGCGGAAACTGGCAGCACTTCCCTGAGGCCATGAGGGCCCTCAGGTCGGGGTCGGGCGGGTGGTGCCCACCACCAACGGACGACCCCCAACTCTCTCAAAAAGCCCCACACTAATGGCATCTGTCCCTTAAGTACCCCCTCCCAGCATGCACAGAAGGTTGACCACGCCCCTAAGCTGCTGCTGGGAAAGAGATACCCAATGTGTCCAGCCTGCTGCCCCTCCTATCCTGACCAGCGGTGACAGCGACACCCACTGTCAGGAGGAAAATCACGCAGCCAGCTGAACTGAAACAGAGTACAATTTGTAACACAATCCTTCTGAGCCAAACTATTGCTCAGACAACTATAATTTTACCATATAGCGCCCACTCATTGGGAGCAGGGCGCTACACACACACATATATATATATATATATATATATATATATATATAAAATGTATTTTTTTTTTGCTGATGTTGATCATTGTAGGTATCCATAAACTCACAAAAATGTTGTCTTTTTCTCATAAAATCTTAATGGTCTGCCTGCCTGGAGGGGATTACAGGATGTCTTTCTTACCAAAATATATATATTCAAACTAAATGGTGTTCCTCTTAATCTCAGATGGTTGAACTGTATGTAAAAGCAGATATACCTATTTGGTAATCTCAGCCTCTAGTGCTCCAGAAGGTCTAAATTATTGAGCCATGTACAGTATTAAAGTAAATTTAGTATCTCTGTGTTCTGAAATATAGTTCTATGAACTGATGACAAGACAACTTAGAGGGAGCAAATTGAATCTCTTGTGCAGACATGTTATGTGCGAACACTGTGTGAGTCTGGATTCTGCACAGAGCCCCATGGTGCTTTCATTGTACTTTTGACATAATGTATTTAGCCATATATTCAGCATTTAACTATGAATGCAAAAAGTATGGCATATATTGTGACATGTTGAAATTTTCTCTGCTGACTTTGCGCAGCATGTTTAGGAAAGTGAAAATAGATTTTGCTAGCATCAGTAAATAATTTCATATTTATTCAAGCATCTAATCAATTTTCCCACCATTTGTTTTTCTTTATTTTTCTTTTATTTTCTGTAACTTTGCCTCATTTTTAAAATGTTAATTTTTAGTTGTAACTTTCTACTCTGATCACTTGTTTTCTTTCATCTCTCTCTATTATGACCATGTCCTTTTTTCATTGTAATTTATATGGCTGTCCTTCTAAATGGGATGTACGGTAACACAAATGGGCCTAGGGCGTATCACACTGTGTGCATTAGATAGCTAAAAGTACACTGCTGACTTAGAGGCAATGGTGGGAAACTGAAAGGATGTTATATTTGCTATGTGTGTCATTTCAATGCACTTTCTTACTGTTACCTATTTAGTGACAATTGGAGATCCAGTCAACTGAATCTGAATATAGTTCAGAGATCTACTTTGTGGCACAGTCTATAGATCTGGCATCTTTATGAAATAAAATATGAAATTATAAATTAAATCAATAATAGCACTTGTGTTTGCACATCTTTATCTACCGTATTTCCACATATTATTAAAAACGCTTCCACCTTTGTAACAGTGGTAGCAGCTATGAAATGCACTTATAAGCATCTTTTGCCTCCTAGTGGTGTATATGTAGTACTACATGATTATGATGAGTATTCTTGCAGCAATTGTACTTGTGCACTGTTACTGAAAACTCAATTCCACAATTCACTTTGAAAGCAGGATAACTAGAATAGCATTTTTTTTTTTTTATTTCTATACTTTTTTCATCATATTAAGCCAGGAGTCTGAATTCTGTAGAATAAATATTCAGGATTGCAGTGATTTATCACATGATATACTATGCTGTACTGTATTAGCTATTGGTACAATGCTTACTTAACGTACATTTTGGGGGAGATTTACTAAAACTGGTGCACACAGAATGTGGTGCAGCTCTGCATAGAAACCAATCGGCTTCTAATTTCAGCCTTTTCAGTTTTGACAATAAAACCGAGAAGCTGATTGGTTACTATGCACAGATGCACCAGATTCTGTGTGCACCAGTTTTAGTAAATCTCCCCTTTATATCTATGTCTGTAAGCACCTCCTGTGCTGCTAACACAACAACTGGCAGACTGAGCTGACTGAAGTGGGGAACCTTATTACTGGTTTGGATTTTCCCAGCTAATCGCTGGTACAAAAACCTACATATACATATTAGTGATGCACACAATGTTTATGTACTGTAATCCCATACTGTACCTACCCACATTTGTAAATGTAATATACCCTAGTCACTGGGGTTGATTTATCAAAGGCTGTTCACTTTGCAAAGGAATTTCCCCTTAGCTTAGTGAATGGTGTAAAGATCTACTGACTTCCTTCATCCAATCATGTGCAAGCAAAAATCGTTTTTTGTTTTTTTTCCTTCTGTGTGGGTATTTTTTTCAAAGTGAAATTCCACCACTTTCAGTAAGCGCTAGAAAAAAGTTAAATTCCCTTGCAAAGCTAACAGCCTATTTGACTTTAGTAATTCAACCCATTGTCTTGCTGAACCCCCCCCCCCCCCCCCAATGCAAGCCTAGCACCTGATCAACCAATAGTCATATAGGTGGAGCAGTTAATGCATGTGCAAAAAAGCAATGGAAGAAGATACTGGATAGTGCTACTACTTTATTTTGTGCAGCCCATAGGTTCACATTACAATTAACCTTTACAGTACCCATCATATACAACCAGGGCCCACAAAGACATCCACAGTTCAACAAGGACCCTCAAATGCAGCGACAAGCTCCCTCTATTTACTTCTTTGCAGAAGGGCAATGCTAAGCATTAGCAGAGAGCAAGGAAAGCATTATACTTTACTCGGCAAGTGAATAAGGAGAAGTTCAAGAGTCTAGGAAGTATATGCTGACCCTAGATGACGTCTAAACAAACATGGCACCAGCCTTGTGGAAGGAATAGAAAATCAAGACCTTGTCAGGAGGGATTCTGTGATCTATTAGATAGCTAAAAAAAGAATAATCTTACAATACCTATCATGGGTGCATGTGTAAAATAGATCTGACGCAAGAATCACATAGGACTCTAAGCTCTATTTTTTCATAATGTCTCACCTTTTTGCTCTTCTATAACTAGGTGTTCATTGTTACAGCTGTCTTTCCCCAACCCCTCTTGCTATCCCTAATACATTCCCTCTACATTAGCCTTTCTCAACCTTTTCAACACAGAGGAACCCTTGAAATAACTTTTCGGTCTCAGGGAACCCCTGCTAAAAATTACTATATCTACAACTCATGATACATTAGTGTGATGGTCAGTGAGAACAATACTCCTTACACTTGTGGTCACTGGGAAGAATTACCTCCTTACAGATAGCTAAAAGATCAATGGTGTCAGTGGGATATTATCTGACAGACAGAAATTGTTCATTGCTCAAGGAACCCCTAGCAAACTCCGGAGGAACCCTGGTTGAGAAACCCTGCTCTACACCTACATATTACCTTGAACTGAGATCATTTGACAACCTAAAAGGATGCCGTTTTGCAAGATTTTGCTCATAATGGCATCAGGTGAAAGACTTTGGCTGGAGAAACAACTTTGCAATCTTGTCTGAAGCCTTTCTTTTGGCATAAATGAAAATGCATATTGACGTGTGTTGTGACAAGTGCTGATGTGTAATGTAAAGTGCATTAAAACACGTGTAGACACATGTTTGTATCAATGGTAGGCGCACAGACACATATTTTAAACCACTGATTTCCTAGTCCCAGGTAACCTGAAATCTAGTCAAATGGAACCGCCTATCTTTCAAATGACCCAGCTAAATGGTTACATGTTGCCTGATTTCTTTGTAGCAAGTTAAAAAGTACGCCATGTGATCATCATGTGACCACAATCCATAAATCTCCCAGTCACTTATTTTTATGGTCTGACTTAAACCCTCCTTCTTTGGTTGGGGTTTCTGCAATGTTAGGACTGGTCAATGAAAAAAGGAGGTAAGTCTATTGCTAGGGTTACCATAAACCCTTGTCGTATGGTCTTGTTTATCATTCCAATCATTCATTGGTTTAATTGCCTTTACCGCCGTTAATGGGTTGTTGTGCTGTACTGTATGACTATCATTGTTTTCATGTGATTATACTGCATGACATCAGTGGGCTGGAGTAAATCACTGCACACACTATTGGACAATTTTGCTTTAACTCTTCATAACCAGGGTTATTACAAAACTTAACACCCAAGCCTGATTTTGGTACTTTGACATGTGTTAATAAAACTGTACATATCATCACAACCACTTGTGTGGAATTTAACTTGTTTTTTTCAGGACAGAATAGGCTTTTATTTAGTGGGAGATGTTAATGGCTATTTCCTGATTTTTTATTTTTATTATCAAAGGAAAACTGCCCCAAAATAGTATAAAATCATTTTTTTATTTTATTTAGCTGTATACTTTTATGCCATTACCATGTATCACCACCAAAAAAAATGTGCAAAATAAATTCTCCTAATGATCGTGGCAATAACATATATATGTGTGTGTGTGTGTGTGTGTGATTTGTACTTTGTACCCGTAGTAGGGTCAAGAAACAAAAGGTTTTTTTTTTTAGTCCTACCTAATCACACTGACAATAAATATAAAACATTTTTTTCTTACCTAAAACACACTGACACTATCTGTCAATTACACTGACACACTGCCATTAACAGATATTTACACTGCCACCTACACTGTCACTACCACTGACATCTACACTGCCACTAACACTGACACCTACACTCACTAAGCTAGGTTAAGCATTAAACTAGTTCATCTTTTTTTTTTTTTCAACAGGCTTTTTTTTGTATAGGGGTCACCAGTGAGGAGGAATAGATAAAATGGGGGAGACTTACTAAAACTGGAGCACACTGAATCTGGTGCATCTGTGCATAGTAATCAATCAACTCCTAACTTCAACTTGTTCAATTAAGTTTTGCCAATAAAACCTAGAAGCTGATTGGTTACTACAATATGCACAGCTGCACTGCATTATACGTGTGACAGTTTTAGTGAATCTCCCCTAATGTATATTTTCCTTCTCCCTAGCAGAGAAGTCTGTTGTCTCTTCACTTCATAGAGGATAGACAACACAGGCATCGGCTGCAGAATGATCGATCACTGTGATAGCCACTCAGAGTCCCCATCGTTAGTAGAGACCTGGGGCTGTCACAGACAGCCCGGTCTCAGTGCTGGGAGTGCATGATTGAGCATGCTCCCAGCACAAAACACAAGGACACATATATGGGGCACCTGGGTTTAAAGCCAATTTTCTGGACACCACATATGTGTTACAGTGTCATAAAGTGGGGGTTAGATATGATCGTGTTTGTTATGCTTATTTTTGTTTGAAATAAAAAAAGATCTTGCAATGTGTGGGTGATTTGCTGTTATTCTTCTGTTACTTAGAGTTTTGACAAATATCATATTCTACGGGTTGTCTCCAGTTCTAAACCTCATCACACAAACAACAGTTTTTGTGGGACCTCCATTTTATTGCAATTCTTGTATAAAAACAGAAAAGCTTGGTGATAAAGGAAGATCCATCATGTTTCACAACTAACTGTATCCACCAGATATTTGTTTTCAATGCCTTATTAAAAAAAAAAAAAAAGAAACAAAACAAAAAAAACATAATATATAAAATAACCACATGAAAATGTAACCGGATCAGCACCCTCTGGTAACTGCCATCATCTGAACTGCATGCACTGGGTTGAAATTAAGGCTATGCAATTACGAAGAAACAAAACAGCAACACTTTTAAAGCTAGGTAGCAAAAAGCATTTGTAAAATGTAAGGCCTGAAGGTTAACAAATCTTCAGATTGGACTTGGTTTCAATTTTATTTTTATTTTTATTTTTTATTTATTTATTTTTTTGCCTGTCTGAAACACCAATTGTACCATTTTGGTTTTCCCACTCATTTAGGTTTCTTGGCTGTTTAGCTGAGAGATGTTATATTAGAACGTCCACCAGGGGGATTTACGATTCTCCTGCTGCCACGAAGGCCACCATCATCTGACTGGTTTCCTGCAAATAGTAATATAAAATGTTAGAAGAAGAAACAATGAAGAGACAATGTAAGAACATAAAATACCAGAAATACACTAAAAAACATCCCATATGTATGCAATCAACATAGAATTTCCTTGATTGCAAGCTATAAAAACTATAATTTCCTGATTTCACCTATATCTCAACCTATCAATGTAATTGTTTATTGGAATCCATAATTCTTAAAGGGGACCACTGTGTTTCTATGTGTGGAGTGCTGCAAACAATGGGATGAAGGTCCCAATGACGTTAAGAAGAAAATTAGAATCCTCATATTACTAAAAGGAATCCTAGAGTCCTAGGTATAGAAGATTTCTGTTACTGATTGAAGGGTGACAGAGTGACATTTATACGCCTGACCTAAGATTTGTGCCCTCTACCCCAGTTGTGTAGCCAGCCTTAGTTTCACACTCAAAAGATCAGATGCCAAAGCTACAGAAGGTACATTAAGGTGGAAATCAGAAAGAATCTGCCCATCCACTGTCGTCACTATACAGTACATAGAACTGCCACAAAGAGTAGTGCAACAATTGCCCTACTCAATATTAATATCATAATACAACACTATTTCACCAACAAAAGTGTGCATCCTGTGCAGGAGCATCAACAGTGATGTCTAAAGCAGCTGCCACTAGCAGGCAAGGCAACCGTATTGGACCTTTAAACCTTATGGATGGGAGTGTTGCCCTTTGAGTCTAGTTAAAGGGAGACCCAATGGCAAAAAAAAAACAAAACAGGCATGAAGTCCCCCCAAAATCCATACAAGACCCTTATCTGAGCATGCAGCCTGGAGGGACAGGAAAGGGGGATGAGCATGCCCCCCCCAAACCATGTTGTTGAGGACAAGGGCCACTGGTCCAGGGCTGTGGGGGTCTGCAGGCAGGGGGCTTATTCGAACCTAGAAGCCCCTTTAACTATTGTTAAATAGTTGCCACACCCTATGTGAATGAGTATGTACCAAAAAAAGTACGTACCCTAGAAATAAAAACACCCAAACTTTTGACAAATCATTTATAAAAGATACATTTTCTAAAGGTCTCAGGTTATACATACATTATCAATCACGCCGTCCAGCGATCCAGGTCCTTGTCAATCATAATGAATGACAGTCACCAACCCGCCCACAAGGAAAAAACCCAACGCCCGCCAAGACACCGCCGATCCCATTGCTTCCCTGTCATCAAATTACATTTCCAGTTCCCCCCGCTGCTTAAGTATACAAAGGGGCGGGGTCACTCGGGTGATGCCATAGACCAAATATAGACATGAACCAGAGATGCCATTCGGCGTCAAGGAAGCAACAGAATAAGTCGTGTCTCAGCAGGTATCAGTTTTTTTTTCAAGCAGGTCATCGGCATCGGTAGACGACGTGACTGACAATGGATGTACCTTGAGGGAAATTTTTTATACATTTTTTTAATAAAGAACGTGGGTGGTTTTATTTCTGGGGGACATTCTTTACATATACCCCTTACTCATTTACATATAGGTAGCAAGTATTTGGGGGCACCCTAATTGTTAAAAGGGGCTATTCCGATAAGCACCCCACCCGCAGAACCCCACAACCACCGGGTCCTTGTCCTCATGAACATGGGGACAAGGTTATTTTCAGGGAAAGTACCCCCCCCCCATTTTGAGAGCATGTGGCCTGGTATCGTTTGGGGTCTGGGATTTAGGGGAGCCTCACACCATTTTTTTTGCATTAGGCCCTTCTTAAAATTCATACCAGATCTAAATTGCATGGTGTGGATTGTGGAGAAACCCCCATGTGTTTTTTTTTTTTTTTTTTTTAAATGTACCGGCTTATTTGTTTACATTCACTGGCTGACAGCTGAATGAGCAGGGCAAGGATTGTTAGGATGCTGTCAAGTGCCAGCTCCTTGACAACCAGCATCTCTGAGTTGGAACTGTCACATTTAGGAATAGTAGGAATACCACTCCTAAATTTTACACTTTCTGCTGCAGTCTGCAGTAAAATAATGTCAAAAAAGCATTTTTTTAATGAATTGATAACTGTTTGTGAAAAATAACATGTGTTAAGTTACCACTGATGTTCACTTAGTGAAATGAGCCCACTGTTTTAAGTTCTTTAAGAGGTCATAGGAGAAAAGTCCAATACACCTCTACTGTCAGATATTAATAGCTAGAGTCTCTATTGCCAAAACAAATAAAAGCAGAGATCGGGGGCGAGGCTTGCATGGGAGTGATGTCATCGCAGCCAGGTCATTCAAGCAGCTGGAGAGAGCAAACCCAGAAGGAAAACCAGGCAAAGATGGAAGCGCCTGTGCCCAATGGAACTGGTGACAGCTTAGCGCTGGAGGGCTTAGTTTCACAGGCAAGTCTGCCATAATGTGTCAATATGCGGTGCATACTAGCACATTATGGCATAAACCACATGAGGACCTGTTAAAAAAATTCAAAAGTTGCGTTTAATACTACTTTTATAATCACTAATCCATACTGCATTAAATCCATATTTAATTTAAAAGCAAAATCGTGGTGATGCTGCTTGTGGTTGAACAACAACTCCTAGATTCCCATTTTTTGAGCAGACATCAATGCTGTTCACTTGCAGCACTGATGCACTCCATATGTCTCACAGACTGTGCAAAAAGTCATTGTGCTCTACATGTGATAATAAATGTAAAAAACATATTAAACCCCCATGTGCCAAGTCTGTAATATTCTATGCAGCAGTGCTTCGGAACCTTAATTCATTCACACAGTGCAGAGTTCGTCTTTGATCCAATTTACATATGATGTCTCGATAAGGCATTTATGCTGCTCATACAGTACACACAAGAAATTTCCTAAAAACATTCAATCTTTCTATTGTAATTGTTATCAAACAGACGAATGCAATCTACCATCATCCTTGCAATGTAAAGATATAAACAACTGTTGGTAAGTTGCCTTAATTGAAAACGGCTTGAATTTGCTAGAAAATCACCCTCTATATGGTGAACATTAGGCCTTACCTCTGACACAGAGGATGCTAGGCTTCATTTATTAACTTCTACATTTCAAGTAATTTGTATTGATTATTTGTTACTACAAAGCAAAATGTAAAATGCAATTAGACATCAGTTATTGCTATTCAGTGTAGCGTTCCTAACAAAGTCCTTAACAAAGCAATTTGCTTTGTGCTATTAAATACAACTCCAGGTGTCTTTATATCTAAGATCTAGGTACAGAATGTAGATGACTGTACACTTACCAGCTAGACTAAATGCAGAGTGGTGCAAATTTCGGACTGGTGCGGTCTGCCTTGTTGGAGAACCTTTAGCAGACCCTGCGGGAACACCAGCCTTGGGAGTTGATGACAAATCAAAGACTGGTCCATCATACATACCCCGAGGAACTGCATGTAGCTCTGCAATCTAGTAACAGACAGAATTATATTTTAGTATTAAAATGGTACACAGTATAACACATTTATAAAGTCAACAGTCTTCAACTATTGCTGTTAACTGACAGTACCTATACACACTAGACAGAAGTTGGCTGTGCACATACAACCTAGCCACCAATCAATCATTACTATAAAAATGATTATCAGGATAACTCACCTATGGAAAAAGAATATGAACACTGCAGGCATGTGCCTGTTGCGGGGGAAAACAGAAATTTGTGGAGAAAATATATCCCAGCCAATCAGTTCTTCCCCATCACGCATCATCAGAGAAGCCCTGCAGACCTGAATTCCCCCATCCAGCCATTGGATAAACATTCTGCACCATAAATCGTGTGTTTGAAAGTACTTATCACAGTCAATTATATGCTTTCTCTTATTCTTCCAGTGCAGGATGGAAAATGAATGCAAGAATTTAAATGGCTACTTTTTACAGATTTTCATGAGTTTATTTTCCCAAAGCCATACAGTGTACAGTATCTCACAAAAGTGAGTACACCCCTCAAATTTTTGTAAATATTTTAATATATCTTTTCATGTGACAACACTGAACAGTAAAAATGTCCCAATTGGGCCCAATTAGCTATTTTCCCTCCCCGGGGTCATTTGACTTGTTAGGCTGGGTTCACACTAGTGCGACACGACATCTGTCCTACTTTGGATCCGACTTTGCCCTGCGACATGAAGCCGACATATGTCCGACTTTCAATGAACGGGGATCCGACTTGGATCCCCGCCAATATCAGGCACTGCATTTGGTATGAATCTTGAGGGGGAACTCCAGGCCAAATTTTAAATAAAAAACCGGCATGGGTTCCCCCTCCAGAGGCATACCAGGCCCTTGGGTCTGGTCTGGATTTGAAGGGGCGCCCCTACGCCGAAAAAACGGCGTGGGGTCCCCCCCCAAAGTCCAAACCAGACCCTTATCCGAGCACACAACCTGGCCGGCCGCAGGGGAAGAGGGGGAACAATAGAGCGGCCCCCCTCCCTCCTGAACCGTACCAGGCCGCATGCCCTCAACATGGGGGGTTTGGTGCTCTGGGGCAAGGGGGCGACCTGCGGCCCCCCCACCCCAGAGCACCCTGCCCCCATGTTGATGAGGACAGGGCCTCTTCCCGACAACCCTGGCCGTTGGTTGTCGGGGTCTACGGGCGGGGGCTTATCGGAATCCGGGAGCCCCCTTTAATAAAGGGGCCCCCGGATCCCGGCCCCCCCACCCTATGTGAATGAGTATGGGGTACATTGTACCCCTACCCATTCACCTGGTGGAAAAAAATTGCAATAAAAAAACCACACAGCTTTTTAAAGTATTTTATTGCACAGCTCCGGGGGTCTTCTTCCGACTTCGGGGGTCTCCGGTGTCGTCGCCGCGCTCTCCGGTTCTTTCTTCCGCCGGGCCTCCGCTAACTTCTTTTTAGCTCTTTTGCTAACGGAGGCCCGGTCTTCTCCGTCGTCTCGTCCGGCTCTCCGTTGTCCTTCTGCCGGCCCCTCCACTAACTTCTTTAGCTCTTTTGCTAGTGGAGGGGCCGGTCTTCCCGTCGTCGCCGTCCTCGATGTTGATGCGTCGCTTCCTCCCGGCTGTAATACTGGCTCTCCGCTCCGCATTAATATAGGCTTCTCATGACGTCACAGTCACATGTTCCGGGGCACATGGCCCCGGAGCATGTGACTGTGACGTCATGGGAACATGTGACTGTGACGTCATGAGAAGCCTATATTAATGCGGAGCGGAGAGCCAGTATTACAGCGGGAGGAAGCGACGCGTCAACATCGAGGAGGAGAAGCGGGAAGAAGACGCCGACGGCGACGACGGGAAGACCGGCCCCATCACTAGCAAAAGAGCTAAAGAAGTTAGTGGAGGGGCCGGCAGAAGGACAACGGAGAGCCGGACGAGACGACGGAGAAGACCGGGCCTCCGTTAGCAAAAGAGCTAAAAAGAAGTTAGTGGAGGCCCGGCAGAAGAAAGAACCGGAGAGCGCGGCGACGACACCGGAGACCCCCGAAGTCGGAAAAGACCCCCGGAGCTGTGCAATAAAATACTTTAAAAAGCTGTGTGGTTTTTTTATTGCAATTTTTTTCCACCAGGTGAATGGGTAGGGGAACGATGTACCCCATACTTATTCTCATAGGGTGGGGGGGCCGGGATCCAGGGGCCCCTTTATTGAAGGGGGGCTCCCGGATTCCGATAAGCCCCCCCGCCCGCAGACCCCGACAACCAACGGCCAGGGTTGTCGGGAAGAGGCCCTGTCCTCATCAACATGGGGGCAGGGTGCTCTGGGGTGGGGGGGCCGCAGGTCGCCCCCCTGCCCCAGAGCACCAAACCCCCCATGTTGAAGGCATGCGGCCTGGTACGGTTCAGGAGGGAGGGGGGGCCGCTCTCTCGTCCCCCCTCTTCCCCTGCGGCCTGCCAGGTTGCGTGCTCGGATAAGGGTCTGGTTTGGATTTTGAGGGGACCCCCACGCCGTTTTTTCGGCGTAGGGGCGCCCCTTCAAATCCAGACCAGACCTAAGGGCCTGGTATGCTCCTGGAGGGAAACCCATGCCGGTTTTTTATTTAAAATTTGGCCTGGAGTTCCCCCTCAAGAGCAGTACAGCACAAGTCGCATGCCAAAGTCGGATCATGCAAGACTGCGGTCCGACTTTGATCCGACTTCAATGATAGTCAATGGGCTGTAGTCGGATCAAAGTCGGACCAAAGTAGTACAGGGAGCATTCTCAAAGTCGGACCGACATGTGTCGGACCAGTTAAGACGGCTCCCATAGGGAAACATTGATTTTCACACGTCATGCGACATGAGCTCCCAATGTCGGAGCGTTTGTCGCCCCAGTGTGAACCAGGCCTTAGTGTTACAAGGTCTCAGGTGTGAATGGGGAGCAGGTGTGTTAAATTTGGTGTTATCGCTGTCACTCTCTCATACTGGTCACTGGAAGTTCAACATGGCACCTCATGGCAAAGAACTCTCTGAGGATCTGAAAAAAATTATTGTTGCTCTACATAAAGATTGCCTAGACTATAAGGATATTGCAAAGACCCTGAGACTGAGCTGCAGCACGGTGGCTAAGACCATACAGCTATTTAACAGGACAGGTTCCACTCATAACAGGCCTCGCCATGGTCGACTAAAGAAGTTCAGTGCACGTGCTCAGCGTCATATCCAGAGGTTGAAATATACGTATGAGTGCTGCCAGCATTCCTGCAGAGGTTAAAGGGGTGGGGGTCAGCCTGTCAGTGCTCAGACCATACACCACACACTGCATCAAATTGGACTGCATTGCTGTTGTCCCAGAAGGAAGACTCTTCTAAAGTTGTTGCACAAGAAAGCCCACAAACAGTTTGCTGAAGACAAGCAGACTAAGAATATGGATTACTGGAACCATGTCCTGTGGTCTGATGAGACCAAGATAAACTTATTTGGTTCAGATGGTGTCAAACGTGTGTGGCGGCAACCAGGTGAGGAGTACAGAGAGTCTTGCCTACAGTCAAGCATGGTGGTGGGAGTGTCATGGTCTGGGGCTGCATGAGTGTTGCCGGCACTGGGGAGCTACAGTTCATTGAGAGAACTATGAATGCCAACATGTACTATGACATACTGAAGCAGAGCGTGATCCCCTACCTTCAGAGACTGGGCAGCGGGGCAGTATTCCAACATGATAACGACCCCAAACAAGTATCTGGGGTGCTCTATAGGAAGGCCCAGAGCCGCTTCTACTTTTTGAGGAGACTGAGGTCCTTTAACATCTGCCAGATGATGCTGAAGATGTTTTATGAGTCTGTGGTGGCCAGCTCTTTCCTGTATGTAGTGGCTTGCTGAGGAAGCAGGCTTAGGGTGTCCGACACCAACAAACTCAACAAACTGATTCGCAAGGCCAGTGATGTTGTTGGATTGGAATTGGACTATTTTACAACAGTGTTGGAGAGGAGAACATTGTTCAAGTTAGTTTCCATCTTGGACAACTCCTCCCACCCACTCCACAATTCGCTGGTCAGTCTGCGGAGTACCATCAGTGACAGATTGTTACACCCACAATGCACCACAGAGCAACACAGGAAATCATTTTTGCCTGTGGCGATCAAGATATATCATTCTTTTCTGTGAGGGCTGGAGGTGAAGAATTAATTCTGGTTGTTTATGATCAGGATTTTGTGTTGTTTTTATAGTATGTTGGTATTGTGTTGGTTAATATCTGGGGTGGTGTTTGAGAAAGTGGTGTATTATTAATATTTGGTAGTTTGCCTGTTATTTAAATCTGTGTTATTTTTTCTATATTGTATTTTAATTGTATGGATGTTTTATTTGTAGTGTAGTTTTAATTTTGCTATTTAGTGTTAATGGCTGTTATTGGTAATTTTGTTGTGTTATTGCATCTTGTTCAGTCTATTGTTGTGATCTTGTGTTGTCTTTGTTAAGTGTGTCTGTGTCATAACATTTTCCCAATTTCCCTTTGGGATTAATAAGTATTCTGTATTCTGTAAACACACCTCCAAGACGACCACTGCCTTGCTAAAGAAGCTGAGGGTAAAGATGATGGACTGGCCAAGCATGTCTCCAGACCTAAACCCTATTGAGCATCTGTGGGGCATCTTCAAATGGAAGGTGGAGGAGCGCAAGGTCTCTAACATCCACCAGCTCTGTGATGTCGTCATGGAGGAGTGGAAGAGGACTCCAGTGGCAACCTGTAAAGCTCTGGAGTTATCCATGCCCAAGAGGGTTACGGCAGTGCTGGAAAATAATGGTGGCCACACAAAATATTGACACTTTGGGCCCAATTTGGACATTTTCACTTAGGGGTGTACTCACTTTTGTAACCAGCGGTTTAGACATTAATGGCTGTGTGTTGAGTTATTTTGAGGGAACAGCAAATTGACACTGTTATACAAGCTGTACACTCACTACTTTACATTGTAGCAAAGTGTCATTTCTTCAGTGTTGTCACATGAAAAGATATAGTAAAATATTTTCAAAAATGTGAGGGGTGTACTCACTTTTGTCAGATACTGTATATTGCCAACATAGTTGCTACTGTGATATTTAATACAGAATTCTAATATGATGTGAAAGAGATCAAAATCACAGTATAATATACATTTCCATTTATAAATCATACAATAATAACACAAAATTAAATAAATCTTACATCACAAAGCATAGTGATGGATTATAGGATTAGAAAGTGTGTCTTCTGCTCTAAATAATAATATGCTTTAAAAAAAAGCCAGATATCAGTGATCTATACAATAACCCTAAGCTACCCTCCAGATTTCAGTTTTCTGTATTCAGGTCAATTAGAATTTCTGCTTGATTGCTGTGAGTGCTACACTAAACCCATTATCTCACATCTTAGTGAAATAATCTGTGATAACAAAAGATTTATATGAATAAGGCTCGGTTCACGCTGATGCAATTGCAGACATCGCATGTGATTCACACCACATTCCTGTGCAGATCACATGTGATGTCTGTGCGGTGCAAATTTAGCCATACAGTTTGTATGGCTGAAATCACATCGCATTCTCACCAAAATAGTGCAGGTTCATTTTTTTGTCCGCATTGGAATCGGATCCCATAGGTGTTAAGACCCATGCAATCCGATTCCATAGTTTACACTGCGTTCTGCAAACCGATTTGTGGGTGTCATTAACTTTATATTGACACCCGCAGCAGATAACAGAGCTCAGTGTGAACTGCCTGCGATTTTGATGCGCTGCAGGAAAAAGCACTGCGCAGGAATCGCTGTGGTTCTCGTACTGCATAAGTGTGAACCCAGCCTAAAGTGTCATGACATATGGAAGTATACTCCTCATCAGGGAACTGGACATGCAGGACTTTTTCAAGAGAAATCTTTCTCTAGTAGTGCAACCAGACCAAATCAAAATGATGACAAATCATTTTTTCTTATTACACTATCTGGTCCTAGAGCTTTGCATAACATCAGTTAAAGAAAAACACTATGGCCTCCTACACATATGTGCTGCAGCACTTAATTATAACTGCATCTGCACTTACCAATTTCTTTCTCCCCCTGCAAAGCCCCACAAATACCTGATGATGTTGATAATAAAATATTGCAGGGGGTGTGGCTATTAGCATTGTCACAGCTGATTCACACCCCTGTAGATTGTCAATTAGCACCTGGCCATACCTAGTCCTGCCCATTGCTTTCTGGATTAAAAGCACTGCCACTATTGCTAAACCACTCCCCCCCCACTCCCACTGTGAACTCCAGTGTCTGGGAGAAGGAGCATATGGGACACAAATCTAGGAGCATTTGGCTCAGGCAAAGGAGGCAAATGATTTACTTTATAAAACGTATGCATTGCATGATAACTGCAATAAAAGAGAATTATGGGTTTTGCTTTTATTTTTAATCATACTTACCTAGGTGGATACAGCATCGGTCCGATGCTGCATCTGTACCCCGCCAGCTCTAACACTGAGAAGAGAGCGATCAAGTACCACCGATCGCTCTGTTCTCACAACTCCCTGAGCAGAGAGCTGGTAACGGTCAGTCAGTAACTTTCTGCTCTGCCCCCTCCCCGTACTAACTGGAGTGCTGGGCTGTGGAGGGGGCAGGAGAGGCTGAGCTGGGTGCCAATCCAGGCATGTGGGTGGATCTTGACCATATGGTCGTGATCTTGCCGAAGCCTAAAACGGCTCTGTGATGTCAGCCAACAGCAGTCTTCAGCCCGCTGGCTGCTGAAAACAGGTCACAGGAGTGGAGAACAAACTGCACCCCTGTGATCCACAAGAGAAGTACAGCCAAGTAGGCTTTGGCTGTATTTCTCCTTTAAGCATTTCTTTTGACGGTCATACAGAAGCCTTTAGCAAAAAGGCATACAGGAGCCTAAAGTGGTTGTAAAGGCTGAAGGTTTTTTACCTTTATGCATTCTATGCATGAAGGTAAAAAACCTTCTGCGTGCTGCTCCCCCCATAGCCCCCCTAATACTCACCCAAGCCCCCTCTTGATCGAGCGATGAGCACAGGAGCCTCAGTTTCCTGGGTCTCTCTCTCTCTCCTCATTGGCTGTGATACAGCAGGGGGAGCCATTGGCGCCCACTACTGTCAATCACAGCTAGTGAGCCAATGAGGAGAGAGCGGGGGGCAGGGCCGAGCCGCAGCTCTATATGTCTTATGGATGCATAGAGCAGGGCAAGACAGCAAGCATGCACCAGTGCCCCCCATAGCTTGTTATTGGGGGCACTGGTCAAGGGGGAGGAGCCAAGAGCGACTCGAGAGCAAGAGGATCGGGGCTGCTCTGTGCAAAACTATTACACAGAGCAGGAAGTATGAAATGGTTGTTATTTTAAAAAAAAGAAACAAACCTTTAGAATCACTTTAAGCAAAAAGCTGATTACAGCTCCTGGAATCATTGGTGTTTTTGTTGATGACTGCTACTTGGGTGTCAGGTGGTTTAGTTTATAAATAACAAAATACAATTTTAAAATAGTAAAAAGTAATGTTGTCTGAACTACCCCATTAATAAAGTACCCCCCACAGCAAAGGTCTCCCACTGTTCTTTACAGACTTCTGACATCAGGTGCCAACATACCAATATATAATATATCGAGTACAAATGGAAAAACAGGACTTTAACACAGAAGTCCAGGCTATTCCTTAAGCCCCCTACACACGACCGGTTTTCCTGCCAGGAAAACTGCCAAGAGAGCTTTTGGCCGGGAAAACCGGTTGTGTGTATGCTTCCTCGCAGTTTTCCTGACAGGAAAACAGCCAGGAATCCCAGTGGGAAAATAGAGAACCTGCTCTCTATTTTCCTGTCGGGATTCCCGGCGTTTTTTTTTCCCCGCCAGATTTACTACTGCTTTCCTATGGGAAACACTGCGAGGCAGTGCCGATTGAGGATACACACAGCCGGGATTCCCGGCCAAAGCTCTCATGGCAGTTTTCCTGCCGGGAAACCCGGCCGTGTGTAGGGGGAAAAAGCTACAGAGCGGGTTCTCGGCTTTCCCCTCGGTTTTCCCGGCTGACTTTTTACCGCCGGGAAAACCGTACGTGTGTACAGGGCTTTACTATGCCTAAACCTTCTCCCGCCCCCCTTCTAAATCCTGTTCTAACCACCCCTTGAACGCAAGATGCTTATATTTACCAATTCTGAGGGCGCTCTGATATGGTCACATGATCAGCTCCCAGTGGCGATTTCAGGGGAGAGACAATGGATGCCCCATAGCAAGCCTATTGGTGACGTCACCACCCAGGCATTGCGGCCATTGTCAATGTGCTCTCCTCTCCCCTGAAGCTGGCTGCTAGGGAGATCACATAACCAGACTGGAGTGTCCTCAGAAATGGTAAGTATGAGCATCTTACTTTCACAGGGTAGTTAGAATTTGATTTAGAAGAGGGGTGGGGGCAGGTTTAAGAATAGTTAGGAATGGCTTTTAAGTTCCACTTTAAGGGCACCAATATGAAAATACACAGATTTATAAAAACTTAACTGACTTTTATTTATGCAAAAAAAAAAAAAACATTGGCTGATAAGATAGGAAAGATGTCCACTCTCATAGATACAATATTGTATCTATGAGAGTGGACATCTTTCCTATCTGATCAGCCATTGTTTTTTCAAAAAATTTATTCTTTGTATAAATAAAAGTCAATTACATTTTTATATATCTATGTATTTTTGTATTGGTGCCCTTAAAGTCACCTTTACCCATCTGTACTCTATATCTTCGCATATTACTTGACTTTTTACCTCCAGGTCTTCTTACCTTAGTCCTGGCCTTGATTCTCTTGTAGACATAGTCAGAGAAAGGAGTACAAGGAATGAAGCGTCCTGTTCCCTGGGTCATATGAAGGTTGCCATCCTCAAACATGATTTTGCCTGTGCAGATTACCACAAGTGGTGCTCCTCGGAGCTCCATGCCTTCGAAGATATTATACTCTGCAGCCTAGAAAACATACCATGGTTTGTTACAGAGGCTTATTCTAAGTTTCCACGAATCCTATGCCACCCACACTTGAATGTACTGCTTCTATTGCTTATTCTACAGAAAGTTTCGCTGGTGTCTATAAACTCATATAAAATAGACAATCATATGTTTACAATATTTTTAAACACAAACGATAAAATAGGTTGGAAGTTGGAGATTTTTAATTTACCATTAACATGCTTCATAAGAGTATGATTGTATGTGATGTTTTCATGGCTGTCCATTGGTTTGTACAATCAGACTCTTGGTATTGATGAAATCACCATATACGCTTGTATATAAAAATCCTTTTAATCTCTACTGAATAAAAAATGTGCATGCTATATGTGTGTGAAATATCACAGAGTAAAATCAAAGAAAAGTTGGATCACAAACTTTATGAAAGTATTTCTGCTATGTTCTACCTTCAGAAACAAATGGCCTGCTACACATAAAGTACTACTACAAAACCAATTAGGGCCTATTCACTGTGTATTTTGCCAGTGCAGGTGCTTTGTGGTACGCTGCAGTGCAGCTGCTTTGCCTGCTACTATAGTAGCGTTTGCAATGCTAAACAATCCAACATGGTAAAATTTGTGTTTTACCACAAAGAGTGGATATAAATGGGCCTTTAAGAATTACATATGATCCCATAGGCCACTTTCACACACTTTTTTTTTTTTATCAGATGAAGTCAATAGTTTAATCTTAACCACTTCGCTCCGGAATGTTTTACCCCCTTCATGACAGGCCATTTTTTGCTATGCGTCACTGCGCTACTTTAACGGACAATTGCGCTTGGTCATGCAAATCTGTAATGAAATTTATACCCACATTTTTCCCACAAATAGGGCTTTCTGTTGGTGGTATTTGATCACCGCTGTTTTTTTTATATTTTATTATGTAGCGGGGTGTTCCCCTTTAATCAGAGACAGGAAATTCCAGAGAGAGGGGAGTCGGGGGGAAGGAATATAAGGAGGGGGCGAGGCCTAGCTCTGTCTCTTTGGACACGGGGAGGCAGAGAGAGAGAGACACCTGTGCGGATCTGTGCTGTTCCAGGCCTGAAGCCTGGGGCCTGTGGAGCGAACCAAAGAGCCTTCCACCCCCTTTGCGAGCCTGGGTGGCATCCAGACTCATCTCTTCTGAAGTTATCTGGATCGGGGATCCGATCGCAGAGGCCGCTGTGGACGAGGACCGACACAGCCGGTGGAAGTTCCGGACTGAGGGAAGTGTTCCGGAGTGGTGAGCGAGCGAAAGCTCATCTTTAAACTGTTACTTTTATACTTTGTGCCTACTAGACTTCCGAGGCCTAACACCTCTGGTGAGGGAGAATTACCCCCCCCCTATTGGATTACAAATACATGGATTTAAATACTTCAAGTGCACCACCTTTACAGATCCTGTGCCGGTGAAGATTTGTGTTTCTTCTAAGACTGAGTTTCATGGTTAGGGATCAGGCCTGATCCGTTAGATAGTTATAAGTTAGTTATCACACCACAGGGTGTTTAGGTAACGGTCGCCCCACGTGGCGTTCCGTCCCCTTTCCATTGCTGGTACACACGCACACAGTATTGTGATTTATAACTGCAGGGACCTGCTTATGTGTTGTGAACCAAATGTTACATGCATGTTATCCCCTTTTATCTTACCACTAGCAGTAAAGTCAGTTATTATTTACAACATTGTCTATGAGTCTGAGTTATAAATTCACACACCCACATTTAAAGCATAAGTGATTGTTTATGTGAAATTGCTGTGGGTTAACTGTGCCAGAGCGGGTAGAGCAGATTGCCGGGGGGTTGAGGAAGCTGTACTCAGGGCCCAAAATCAAAACTTGCGGCTCTCTTAAGTTGAGGGTATCGCTACACGTGGGGGCTTGTACATCCGGGATTACTGAGACAGCGGTGAAACCGCCAGAAGCTACCGGCATGGACCCGATAGAGGTGGGACAGTGGTACAAGAGATGGGGCGTAGACCCAGCCAGGACGGCAGTTATAGAACTCCCGGGGATATGGCAGACACAAGCAATGATACAACTCATAATGTCCCTATCACCGATTCACAAACCATGGGTGATAGACGTGAAAACTAATGGGGGACTTTCACATGTCTTACTGGAATGGCAGGCAGAAATTCCTGAACAGTTTAGAGGCAACAGCATACAAGATGAGGACGATCAGGTCTATCATTTGCTGCATGCGCTGCCGCGCACAAGAGACAGCCCTCAGACAAAAATAACACTGTCACCGCAGCCATCTTCCCCGTCATCCCCACAGAAGGACACAAAGAGTCCCAGGACAAGCCCAGGCACCCTTAGTGCAGAATTATGCGCTGTTCTGGGGGAGATTGTAGCTCAGTGCAAGAAAGAGCCCACAGATTACCCGATGTCGGGGTACAGGAAACTCCGGATGTTTTCAGGGAGGAAACCAGTACCCTTGGAAGAAGAGGGATTTGAGGAGTGGCTAGACAGCGCAACTCAGGCACTAGAGGAATGGGAAGTTCCGGATCGCAGAAAGAAACAGAGGGTTGTGGAAAGTTTGAAAGGGCCTGCTCTAGAGGCCGTACGCAACCTGAAGATGAGCAAGGCAGATTGTACTGCACAAGAGTGCCTCGATGTGTTACAGAATGTGTTTGGTGGGACAGAGAAAGTCGCGGAGCTTGCTTATCAGCTGGAGCATTGCTACCAGAAGGAAGGTGAGAAACTATCAGACTATATGGGACGCCTGGACAAAATACTGCATAGGATGATCCTAAAGAAGGGGATCAGCCCAGGGAAAGTAGATGAGGCCCGTGCTCAACAGGTAGTGAGGGGAGCTCAACCCATGGATCCAATTGCATGGACACTGCGTGCCCGGCAGGATGGGAAGAATCTGGAGTACCCTGACCTCATCCGAATGATTAGAGAGGAAGAGGCTATATTGGAAGAAAAAAAAAAAGAACGCCTGATAGAGCCCGTCAAACAGCCGGTAGCTATAGTTACACCGGCCATGACTCCCGATAGGGGAGCGGAGGTGGACACTTTGAAGTTGCAGATGTCCCAGATGATGGAGATGATGACTGCTATAATGGCGAAAGGTCAAGGTGGAGCAGAGAAACCAAGCCCCAGAAAGGAGTTGTTCCCAGATACGTCAATACCGAGTCCCACTCGGGACCGAGAAGAGATGTTATGCTACAACTGCGGAGGCAGTGGCCACTTTGCCAGTAGGTGTTCCAGTCCTAAAAAGAAGAAAATGGATAATCGCCAGCCGGCGGGAAACGCCAGAGGGCCCCGGTGAGGGAGTCAACCGGGTGCCCATCTCTTTCAGTGAGCTCCAAACTGAATAGAAGGAAGAGAGAGAACAAAACTCCTCAGAAGGAATCTAGGGTCTCTCAACCAAGATACATACCAGAGAGAGGGGACAAGACCCCTCAGAAGAAATTTAGCACTCCCAAGAAGGAATGCCTACAACCAAGAGACAATAACATCCCTCAGCGGGTTTGTACTCCCATTAGGGTGGGGAAGGTCAATGCATACCGGGCTCAAGAGAGAATAAAGTCAAAAACAAACTGGATGAAGACAAGTCCTCAGAAGAAAGTGACCTCAACCCGGCCGTACCCAGAAGAATTGGTCGGCCCGTCCCCCACTGTATCTATCCAGGTAGAAGAAGTATATACGAAGGCCCTCCTGGACACTGGAGCTCAAGTGACTTTGTTGTACAGAGACTTCTACGATAGGCACTTAAGCCATTTGCCTATACAGAAGATAGAAGAGCTGGAGATATGGGGCCTGGGAACGCAGAGGTTCCCCTATGATGGTTATCTGCCCATAAAGCTGACATTCGACCCCTCTGTGGCTGGGAAGACAGAAGTGTTCGACACCCTGGCAGTTGTGTGTCCTAGACCACCCGGTGCCAGCAAGATGTCCCTCATCATAGGCACCAATACGGATCTAGTGAGAAGACTTCTGACGCCCCTGGTGAAGATGAGGAGCCATCAAGATCCAAACATCCATCCCATGCTGAAGACAGCCTACCAACGGTTAGTGTTGGAGCAGAAGACCCCAGGAGAGGGGATAGGGAAGGTGTGGAGACTGGGGAGAGAAGGAGTGGTGCTGCAGCCCGGACAGGTGGCTTGCCTCAAGGCCACTGTGAAGCTCACCTGGGAGCAGCCTGGCCCCTTTGTCATGCTGGAATCTGACCCAAGGGAAGATCACTCAGGCCTGGAAGTGATACCGGAAGTGATTCCAATCAAGGCCTTGAAGAAAGCCAGGGGAAGAGGATGGCCAGGGACCCAGAAGACCCGGGGAGTCGGTTCAAGATCAGTGGACCCCCAGGTGTGAAGAGGCCTTCAGAACCCTGAAGAGGAGCCTCACCACAGCCCCAGTATTGGCCTATGCTGATCCCACCAGACCATACGAGTTACATGTTGATGCTAGTCATGAAGGCCTCGGTGGAGTGCTCTACCAAGAGTATGAAGAGCAACTGCGACCAGTGGCCTATGTGAGTCGGAGTCTGACCCCCTCGGAGAAGAACTACCCCACTCATAAGTTGGAGTTTTTGGCCCTCAAATGGGCAGTGGTGGACAAACTAAGAGACTACCTCTATGGGGCAGAGTTTACAGTAAAAACAGATAACAACCCTCTGACTTACCTATTCACCACTGCCAAGTTGGATGCCACAGGACACAGGTGGCTGGCTGCATTATCTGGGTTCAACTTCAGTCTTAAATACAGACCAGGGACTGGAAATAGGGATGCAGATGCCCTGTCCCGAAGATCTCATACCATGGCTGATGACTGGGAGGATTGGACTCAGGTAGCACCGGAGGGAGTGCGAGCCCTTTGTCAGGGGGCTGAATTTCAAGCCAGAGGGGGCTCCAGAGCCGAGGAGATAGGAGTTACCACAGTGGGAGTCCCAAAACACTACTGCGGGGTGACTCAACTTGAAGAGGAATGCTTACCGAAGCTGTCTAAGAAGGAACTGAGGTGCGACAAATTGGAAGACCCCATGGGGAGATTGGTCTTTGAAGCATTGGAAAACGAGAGTCCAGAGAAACTTCGACATCACCCCTCCAAGGAGGCTCGTCTGCTAAGGAGAGAGTTAGACAGGCTACAGGTCCATCAGGGAGTGGTCTACCGAAGGGGCCCCTCTGATGGCTCCGAGGATAAATGGCAGTTGTTTCTCCCAGAGAAGCACCGAGAGACTGTGCTGGTTGCCTTACATGACCAGCATGGTCACCTGGGAGCTGAAAGAACCTTCCAACTTGTCAGAAGCCGGTTCTATTGGCCCTGTATGAGGGCTGAAGTGGAGGAATATTGCCACTCCTGTGCACGATGCATCCAGAGGAAGACTCTACCCCATCAAGCTGCCCCAATGGGCCACCTACAGAGTCAAGGCCCAATGGATCTGGTATGCATTGACTTTCTCTGCCTCGAACCCGATTTGAGTGGATTGGGAAATGTTCTGGTGGTAACCGATCATTTCACCCGTTATGCACAGGCGTTCCCCACCAGAGACCAGAAGGCTTCCACTGTAGCTAAGGTGCTTCTAGAAAAATACTTTGTCCACTATGGATTACCACAGAGAATCCACTCCGACCAAGGAAGGGACTTTGAGAGTCGCCTGATCCGGAACCTACTGGACTCCCTGGGAGTGGAAAAGACCAGGACTACCCCTTATCATCCACAAGGAGATGCTCAGCCTGAGAGGTTTAACCGGACTTTGCTAAACATGCTTGGGACTCTGGAGACAGAGAAGAAGCAGCATTGGAGTCAACACATATCCACTTTGGTGCATGCCTACAATTGCACCACCAGTGATGTGATGGGTTACTCTCCCTATCGCCTCATGTTTGGGAGAGAAGCAAGATTGCCAGTGGATCTGGCCTTTGGCATTTCTCTAGACTATACCTCTGCTACCTCCCACAAAGGATATGTAGACAGACTTAGGTATAATTTGAAAGCGGCCTATGAACAAGCCCAAGCGGCCTCAGACCAGAGAGGGGCCCGAAATAAAAGGAACTATGATTTGAAGGTTCGAGTGCAAGACCTGCAGCCTGGAGACCGTGTTCTGCTACGCAACCTAGGGATCCCAGGGAAACACAAACTTGCTGATAGGTGGAGGTCTGAGCCTTACGTTATTTGTAGGAAACTCCCTGGACTACCGGTGTACAAGTTAAAGCCAGAGGGGAGAGTGGGACCCTTGAAGACCTGGCACAGAAACCACTTACTCCCGCTTAAAGAAGCAGTCAGGATACCTCCAGTGAGGAACCTACCGGAATCTGTTTCCATCTTGGATACTCCCAGACCCAACACTCGGTCTCAGACCTCTCGATCTGGAGGGGGACAGGTTTCTCAACCAAGTGAAGATGGGAGAGGAGAACTGGAGTGGCTATGGCCTTCCCCAACCCCGGAAAATCCCACCATAGACCTTCCACCCACTGAGGATATGCAGGATGGGACCCTGAACCCAGAAGCTACAGAGTTCATTCCATCCAGTGGCGTGCCTGAATGCTGGGAAGATATTCCGGGCCTGTACTCAGATGAAGAAGAGACAGAGGCCCCAGAACCAGTGACGATGTCAGAGAGTGTTCCTGAAACAAAGCCTGTGGCACCCAAGCCTGAAGTCCCAAGGGAGCAGAGAGCTCGCAGAGTCGTGAGACCTCCCATGAAGTTAACCTACCCTCAATTGGGAAAGAGCTCAGAGGACTCTGTTACCACCGCTAGAAGAAGTACCGAGTGCTCCAATCCTTCCACTGTTCATTTGGTGGAGGGCAACCCCAGCTCACCCTCTGGCACAGTTAGGCAGGCCACTCATGCCAGTGTGACCTGTGGGACAGGGAATCCCACCTCTGAGTTTTGGTGGCAATTCCCTGTACCAACATCATACTCCGCACTCTCTAAAATGGTTCAGGAATTTTGTTGAAATGTTTATCTTTGGGGACCAAAGAGTTTTAGTGGGGGGAGTGTGTAGCGGGGTGTTCCCCTTTAATCAGAGACAGGAAATTCCAGAGAGAGGGGAGTCGGGGGGAAGGAATATAAGGAGGGGGCGAGGCCTAGCTCTGTCTCTTTGGACACGGGGAGGCAGAGAGAGAGAGACACCTGTGCGGATCTGTGCTGTTCCAGGCCTGAAGCCTGGGGCCTGTGGAGCGAACCAAAGAGCCTTCCACCCCCTTTGCGAGCCTGGGTGGCATCCAGACTCATCTCTTCTGAAGTTATCTGGATCGGGGATCCGATCGCAGAGGCCGCTGTGGACGAGGACCGACACAGCCGGTGGAAGTTCCGGACTGAGGGAAGTGTTCCGGAGTGGTGAGCGAGCGAAAGCTCATCTTTAAACTGTTACTTTTATACTTTGTGCCTACTAGACTTCCGAGGCCTAACACCTCTGGTGAGGGAGAATTACCCCCCCCTATTGGATTACAAATACATGGATTTAAATACTTCAAGTGCACCATCTTTACAGATCCTGTGCCGGTGAAGATTTGTGTTTCTTCTAAGACTGAGTTTCATGGTTAGGGATCAGGCCTGATCCGTTAGATAGTTATAAGTTAGTTATCACACCACAGGGTGTTTAGGTAACGGTCGCCCCACGTGGCGTTCCGTCCCCTTTCCATTGCTGGTACACACGCACACAGTATTGTGATTTATAACTGCAGGGACCTGCTTATGTGTTGTGAACCAAATGTTACATGCATGTTATCCCCTTTTATCTTACCACTAGCAGTAAAGTCAGTTATTATTTACAACATTGTCTATGAGTCTGAGTTATAAATTCACACACCCACATTTAAAGCATAAGTGATTGTTTATGTGAAATTGCTGTGGGTTAACTGTGCCAGAGCGGGTAGAGCAGATTGCCGGGGGGTTGAGGAAGCTGTACTCAGGGCCCAAAATCAAAACTTGCGGCTCTCTTAAGTTGAGGGTATCGCTACAATTATATAAAATGAAAAAAGACTCACAATTTTGAGAAAGAAAAAAATGTAAAAAATCAAATATCTTAATAAATTTTGGCCAAAACTTATTTTGCTACTTGACTTTGGTAAAAAAAAATATCCCAATAAGTGTATATTGATTGGTTTGTGTGAAAGGTTTAGCGACTACAAATTATAAGATATATACTGGAATTTTTATTATTTTTTTATACTAGTAATTGCAGCAATCAGAGACTTAAAACGGGACTGCGATAGTGCAGTGGGCAATCTGACACTAATGCTGGGGGGAACTAACTGCCACTTACATCACCAGTGACATTATTACAGTGATCAGTGCTAATAATATACGCTGTCACTGTATTAATGATGCTGGGCAGGAAAGGGGTTAACATCTAGGGTGATCAAGGGGATAAATGTGTGCCTAACATGTGTTTAGGTGTGTACCCTGTGCTGCTTTTACTGGGGATCTAGATGTTTTCATTCCCTGCTTAGCAGCAAATGAACATACAATGAGATCCCCTGTCACTGAACACAGCTGTGATGTTTACATTCATAGAGCTGTGTTCGGTGAAGCTCAGAGCTGATCACCGGGTCAATCATTGCCCAGGACTCGGTGATCGGCCTGTGCTGTGACTAATCACAGCACAGTCGGGCGGGCACGTGCGCCCCCTACCTTGGAAATGCAGAATCACGTATATATACGTAATTCTGCACACAGTGGCTGCCATGTACCAGTAAATCTACAGGAGGTGGTCGGCAACTGGTTAAAGGCCACATGACTACAAACAATTAGAAGAAAAGCCAAGAAATTTTGGAAAAAGAACATGCTTGGAAGGGTCAGTCCATGCCAAACTTATATTTCAGTTTTTATCGGATGTTAGAGAGTTTAACCGTTAGCCGGTTTCATATAGCTCCTGAGTTCCTGGGATTGCACACCTGCTGTATCCAATATAACGGGGCCCCACTTATGTTGGATTTTGTATTTATTTTTTAGCATGGAGATTGCTCTGGGGGGTGCAGAAAAAAAAAACTGATGGGTTGGAAAACCCAAAACTCCCAAGTGGATAGAACTCTGAAAATATGACAAAGAGATCTCATTGTTAAAGAATACACAATATAGAAGCTAGGAGCTGAACGTATCCCACCAGCCTCCCTCTTTGACAAATAAATAATTTTTGGGTAGACGGAGGCTTTAAAAGTACAAAAAAATATGAGAAATGTGTTCTGAGCTACAATCACTCTAGTGATTTTCATTTTTCTTCTTTATTTTATATATTATGCATATTTTTTTTAAAAATAAATGCCTTTTGTTTTATTACTCCCTGCGTATTATGTCATATAACAATACTGTCCAATAATGAGGTGTTGGCATATTCACTTTCATTATCTGGCACTCACACTGTTGGCTTTTCACCCTCTCTGCTTGACAGATCCAAAGGATGTTGTCATCCAATTAGATCACCGATGTTTACCACCTTAGAAGCCAACTCTATAATGATGCTCTAATTCATCCTGTGTTCTGTAGCTACAGGTCATACATTCTTCCTATCAAATATCCTATCTTCTGCACATTTCAAGTTTGACTTACAGATTGATGACTTTTGGCAGAAACGATTTTTACTGCATCGGGATCCCAGATAACCAGATCACTATCTGATCCCACAGCTATTCTCCCTTTCCTGGGGTAGAGGTTGAAGATCTTGGCAGCATTGGTACTGGTGACAGCAACAAATTGGTTTTCATCCATTTTGCCTGAAGCCTAAAAGGAAAAAAAAAAAAAATTATTTTCAAATTCAATTGTGTAGCAACTTCAATTTGCATCACTGCAAAGTTGTAACCAGCTGTCCGGTGTGTCATTAAATCATTCAGTATAACTCTCGTTAAGGTCCCAAGCCAAGCAAAAATTTCTAAGGTGCATATACAGACTTAAGCCTTTATACACAGGGGCGGGAATCCCGTCGGGAAAAAAAACGTTGGTTTTCCCGACGGGATTCCCGGCAAGCTTGCCTTGCACGCCGAGTGTACACACGGCCATTCAAAAGAACCGCCGTTCTTTTGAATGGCAAGAACGCGGTGACGTCATCGACTACGACGAGCCTGCGCTCGTCACATTCTATGCCGTCTCGCCACCATCTTGCTACACCCTACACTACCCTTGTATGCTACCGCGCATGCGTCAAAGTCTTTTCGAGCATGCACGGGTTTACCATGGACAGGTAAGCATACACACTCACGGTTTTCTCGGCAGGAAACACTCTGCTGAGAATCCCGACGAGAAAAATAGAGAGCAGGTTCTCAATTTTTCTCGTTGAGATTCCTGGCAGTTTTCCAGACGAGAAACCATACACACGACCGGTTTTCTTGGCTAAAAGCTCTCCCAGCAGCTTTCTTGCCGAGAAAACAGGTCGTGTGTACAAGGCTTAAGATCCTTAGAAGCAGCTTTTAGACTTGTAAAGTTTTTGCTATATCTATCCTTGTCGAGATTTTCTCTCACCTCCTGTGCCTGAGAAAATAGGATTTTTTACTCACCGTAAAATCCTTTTCTCTGAGTCCATGGACCGACACAGCTTCTCTATTGACAAAGTGGGTATTATCCGTTAATTAGGAGTGACTAGGCAGAAAAACTTGTAAAAAGTGTTGCATCACACCTTCTACAGTCCCGCCCAGGGGGCGGACCCCCCGGGTATGTCCTCTCAGTTTGCATCTCGCAGATCAGTTCGTCAAAAAGCAGTACAAACTTAAAAGGAGGGGTGGGTGCTGTGTCGGTCCATGGACTCAGAGAAAAGGATTTTACGGTGAGTAAAAAATCCTATTTACTCTTTCGTCCATGGACCGACACAGCTTCTCTATTGACAAAGTGGGACGTCCCAAAGCAGTGTCAGAGAAAAAACGAGGGGTGGTAACAGCATAAAAATAAACTTCACCCCAAACACAAAACAGCACTCCTCCAACGGAGGAGCTGCAACTCTAAACAGCCACTTGTAAAACCTTGTGGCCGAAAGAGGCATCCGAAGATGCATCTACATCAACTTTGTAGAATTTTGTGAAAGTGTGAGCGGACGACCAAGTCGTCGCTTTACATAACAGACGCTTGATGTCGGAAAGCCCAAGAGGCACCTCTTGCCCTGGTCGAATGCACCGTGACCGGAAAGGGGGGCGCTTGACCCTTTAAGGCGTAAGCCTGGATTACTCTCTGTCGGATCCACCTAGAGATGGTGGCCGACGAGACTGCTTGGCCCTTCTTGGGACCAGCCACCGAAACAAACAGTGAGTCTGACTTCCGGAACAGGGAAGTAGCAGATAGGTATACTCTCAAAGCTCGGACAACGTCCAAGGAATGCAACGCCGACTCCTTAGGATTCGACGTCTGAGGACACAAGGATGGAAGTACAATGTCTTCATTGAGATGAAAAGCCAAAACGACTTTTGAAAGGAAGGCTGCGGCTGCAGCACCACCTTATCCTTGTGGAAAACCAAATAGGGAGCCTTGCAGGACAAGGCTGCCAGCTCATAGACTCGTCTAACTGACGTAACAGCCACCAGAAAGACCACTTTCTGAGAAAGTGTCAACAGGGGAATATCTCTAATATTCTCAAACGGTGCCTTCTGAAGCACCGAGAGGACCAGGTTCAAGTCCTACGAGTAGCGGGGGACGGACCGGAGGGGCCACATGTCAAACCCCCTGCACAAATGTACTCACGAGAGAGTGAGTCGCCAGGGGTCGCTGAAAAAAGACAGCCAGGGCAGATATCTGTCCCTTAATCGTACTTAAGGCAAGCCTTTGGTCCACCCCATGCTGTAAAAACAGCAGGATTCTGAAAACCAAATAAGTACGCGGATGCCATTTCATTTCCTGACACCTGGAGATGTAGGCCTTCCAAGTGCGGTGATAAACCTTCCTAGAGGACGGTTTCCGAGCACTTCTCATAGTAGAGATTACTGAATCTGATAGGCCCCGGTCTCTCAGTACCTGGTTCTCAACAGCCATGCCGTTAAAGCCAGTGACTGTAAAGCAGGATGGAGTATGGGACCTTGCGAAAGCAGGTCCTTCCGTAGTGGTAGGCGCCAGGGGACGTCTGCTATCAGACATACTAGATCGGCGTACCAAGGACGCTGAGGCCAATCTGGAGCGATTAGGATCATTGGAATTCCCTCTGCCTCCACTCTGCGGAGCAGAAGAGGAAGAAGCCTTAATGGAGGGAAGGCATAGATTAGCTGATACTGACCCCACGATGCCACCAACGCGTCCATTGCGTCTGCCCATGGGTCTCTTGACCGGGCCACAAACCTCAATACCTTCCGATTGAGTCGGGAAGCCAGAAGATCTACGTCTGGTGTGCCCCATCTTTGGCAGAGGAGTTGGAACACCTCCGGGTGTAAGGACCATTCTCCCTGGTCCAGCATCTGGCGGCTCAGGTAGTCCGCCTGCCAGTTTTCCACACCCGGAATGTACACGGCCGACAGTGCCGGTACGCTCTTCTCTGCCCACTTCAGGATGCGAGCAACCTCCGATGCTGCAGCTGAGCTTCTTGTTCCTCCTTGATGATTAACATATGCCACCGCTGTGGCGTTGTCTGACTGGATCCTGACTGGACGCCCTTGCAGCCTCTGAGACCATTTGAAGGGGCACAGCCTGATCGCCCGGATTTCCAGGACATTGATCGGCAGGAGGGCTTCCTCTGGGGTCCAGCGACCTTGCGCTGACTGAACACCCCAGACTCCCCCCCCAACCTGTAAGGCTGGCGTCCGTCGTGATCACTATCCAGTAAACCGGAAGAAATGACTTCCCGGCCATTAGAGCCGGTGCTGTCAGCCACCATACCAGGGATCTCCTGACTAGGTGGCTCACTCGGATTTGATAATCCAGAGATGAAGGGCATCTGTTCCATCTGGACAGAACTTCCTTCTGTAACACTCGAGTGTGGTATTGAGCATATGGGACCGCCTCGAAGGAGGCTACTATGAGGCCCAACACTCGCATGCAAAAACAGAGTGACGACCAATTCCTGGAAGTCAGCTGCCGTACTGCAGCCCGGAGGGTCTGCAACTTCTCCACAGGGAGGAATACCTTTGCCTCTGAGGAATCCAGAATCAACCCCAGGTACACTAGGCATTGAGTGGGCACCAATACTGACTTTTGCGTGTTTAGTATCCAACCACAGTCTCGAAGAGTCTGACAGGTAATGGACACGCTTACCTCTAATTCTGAGCTTGAAGGGGCCCTCAGCAGAAGGTCGTCCAAGTAGCCTGTGATAGCGATACCCCGCTGTCTTAGAAGTGCCAGAATCGGAGCGAGCACCTTGGTGAACGTCATGGGTGCCGAGGCAAGGCTAAACGGGAGGGCCACAAACTGGTAGTGGTCCTTCCCGATAGCAAATCGCAGAAACCTCTGGTGTCTGGAGTATATGGGGACATGCAGGTATGCGTCCTTGATGTCCAAGGAGGCCAGAAGTCCCCCGGATGGAGAGCCGTGACTACAGATCGAACCGACTCCATCCGAAATCTTTGTACCTTCACAAAGCAATTGAGGGCTCTGAGATCCAAGCTTGGACGAACCCCCTCCTTCTTCGGCACAATGAACAGATTTGAGTAAAAACCCTGTTCCAGTTCTGGAACTGGAATAACTACCCCGCGTTCCAGTAGACCCTGGACCGCCCCATACAGGGCCTCCCGACGGGTCGGTAGTAGCTGGAGATTGGAGGTGTTGAATCTGTCCGGTGGATAAGAGAGAAACTCTATCTTGTAGCCTGAGGAGATTACTTCGCAAACCCACCTGTCGGAGATTAGAGCTGTCCACTGAGTCGCGAATTTGCAAAGACGTCCCCCCACCCGAGAGCTGGGTGGGGGTGGACCTTCATGCGGACGCAAATTTGTCCGCAGGCTTATTGGGTATGCGGGACCAAGGACGCTTTTGTCCTTGGGCAGACGCTTTATCGGCCTGGGGTCTTTTCCCTGTCGCCCTAGGGGGACGAAAAAAACGCTTGTGTGCAGTAAAGGAGGGCCCTTGCCCTTGGCGTGGCCCCTTACCCTTGTTAATTTGGGGAAGCAAAGTGCTTTTTACCTCCTGTGGCATTCTTGATGATGTCATCCAGAGAAGCCATAAAAAGTCTGTCGCTCTTAAAAGGCAGATCCAACAGGGCTTTCTTGGAAGTCTGGTCCGCCGACCAGCCCTTTAGCCAGATCAGGCGGCGTATTGCTACTGCATAAACCGAAGCTTTAGACAGCAGGGGAATAGTATCCATGTCTGACTCGCAGACAAACCTAAGGCCCTGGACCAACAGGTCGGCCAATGTTATCTCATCAGGAGGAGCATCTCGCTCCTTAACCCCTGGAGTAGCAATCTTGCCCATTCAGTAAGTGTGTGAGACACTAGGGCCCCCGCCAATGCCGGCCGGGCGTACTGCCGAGCCTACCACTGAGTATAGGTAGCAAGCGAGTGCTTCAGCCTTCTTATCCACAGGGTCCTTGAAAACAGGAGCCCCTTCTACAGGAATTGTGGTGGCTCTATTAAGTCTGGACACCAGAGGGTCCACTATAGGGGGAGAGGTCCATTTCTTCAGAAAACTCTCCTCAAAGGGGTACCGTACCGCAAACCTCTTTGGGGCTGTAAAGACCCTCAGTGGGTTCTCCCATTCCTTGTATAAGAGTTTATCAAAAGACACACAAGGGAACACCTTAGCAGTGCGGGCAGGTCTATGAAACCCAAGTGGACCGGAGTCTCTGCTGCTTCTGCAGTATTTTCCAATTTTAGCATATCCCGCACTGCAGTAATAAGGTCAGATACCAAAGCCGTCTCGCGTACTGACCTGGACTTGAAGACATCCTCACTGTCCGATCACGGTCTGCAGTCTCTGATGCGTCAGAAGCTTGCAGGGGACGGGGAATTTACTACCCCCTGTATTCCCGTGTGCTGCTTCCACCCTGGCAGCAAACGCCTCTAGGATTGCCGTCATAGCATTCATAGACACCTCAGGGGCACCAGCTGCTAAATCTGGTGTTTCAGGGGAGAAGACATCTGGTTCAGATGTCATGCTGACCACACGCTGACCCCCACAGGGCTCCAGGCAAGATATCATTAGGCCACCCTCCTGCGCTGCAGAGATGCTGGGTTACCCAGAGGACTCACCACCCTGGACCAGTACTGCTATGCTGCCGTGTGCTGCGCCTGTGATGCTGTCCCACTGCTGCTGTGTCAGTCTGCTTCTTTTATCAGCACTTCCTGTGTGAATTTTCGCGCCAGTGTAATGCACCCTAGAGGCCGGAGGCTCTCGCAAAATAGTTACCAAAAACGTCTGTATGGAAGATAATGTGGGCTCTAAGAAAATGGCCGCCGAGCTGAAGATAGAGGTCAAGCAGCAGTAGCCCACAAAAAGATGGCCGCCGAACGGCAATATATACATACAGGGTGGACAAACATGGCCGCCGATCAGCTGATAGGGGCCAGTGGGTGTGGCCGAACCACAGGAAGATGGCCGCCGGGAAGTGACAAGAGGCCGAACTCGGCATGGACCACCCCAAAATGGCCGCCGACAGCATGGAGGAGAAAGCACATACAGGTAAGCAGAAATTACATTTCTTTTAAATGTTAGTTACAGCCAGCCCCGCTCCAGTGGAACCCCTTAGGTGACCCCCAGCACCCAGCAACCTTTAGCTAGAAGCCCAGGGAGGAGGGAAAGGCAGGGAGAGAGGGAAGAAAGGGGCCACAACCACTTACTTGATCTCTCCAGGAATGTCCAGCTAAATCACCCAGCCGAGGCAGGGGAGTTTTACTTACCTATCCTGCATGTATTATGCTGGAAGACATTCCAAACAGATCATCGTCCGCGCACGGAAGGTGACTGTTGGCCAGGCATGCTGTGATTGGACCCAAAAGGGACGATCATATGTATGCCCTGGAGCGTGCCGCTCACCGGACAGGCTGCTGCGACTCGGCCGTAAGGTCAGCCAAAGCTGATCGATCCGATGCAAGCCTTGGAGCGTAAGCTCACCGGCCAGGCTGCTGCGACTCGGCCGTAAGGTCAGCCGAAGCTGAGCGGTCCGATGCAAGCCCTGGAGCGTAGGCTCACCGGCCACCCGTGGAGCGACGGGCATGTCGTGGAAAACCCAGCGCGTAGCTAGGGTCGGCACACGCTCGATGGCCGAAACTGGGGAGACTACAAGGATCGAGGATCCAGCCTGTCACCCAGTCGGCAGTTGATTGAAGATCGCAGGAAACAACAAATGTAGCAAAAAAAGATATATATTTTTTCCCCCGGACCAATAGGCCCGAAGAGAGCCATGTCCTACTCCTTGCTAGACAGAAAAAAACTGATCTGCGAGATGCAGACTGAGAGGATATACCCGGGGGGTCCGCCCCCTGGGCGGGACTGTAGAAGGTGTGATGAAACACTTTTTACAAGTTTTTCTGCCTAGTCACTCCTAATTAACGGATAATACCCACTTTGTCAATAGAGAAGCTGTGTCGGTCCATGGACGAAAGAGTAAGGGAATTTCCCCCACATCAGCACAGACAGGAATAAGCTTTCTGTATCTCTTTAGGGGGGATTTCTTATAATTTCCTGTCCCCCTGACCACTTGATCTCTTCTAGAGGAAGTAAATCCCTTAAGGGAGTATTCACATGGGCTTACAAGTAATTCCTAGAATAGTAAGGAACACCTAGTTACATAATCAGGTAGAAAAAAGACACAAGCCCATCCAGTTCAACACACAGGAAAAAAAAAAAAAAAAACATACACAAATCGAAACCTCTATATACTCAATTCTATACCCACAGTTGATCTAGAGGAAGGCAAAAAACCCCAGTAAGGCCAGGTTCACACTTCACCGACAAACGCTCCGACATTGGGAGCTCATGTCGCATGACGTGTGAAAATCAATGTTTCCCTATGGGAGCCGTCTTAACTGGTCCGACACACGTCGGTCCGACTTTGCAGATGCTCCCTGTACTACTTTGGTCCGACTTTGCTCCTACTTCAGCCCATTGACTATCATTGAAGTCGGATCAAAGTCGAAGCGTGGTCTTGCATGATATGACTTTGGCATGCGACTTGTGCTCTGCTGATCTTGAGGGGGAACTCCAGGCCAAATTTTTAATAAAAAAACGGCATGGGTTCCCCCTCCAAGAGCATACCAGGCCCTTCGGTCTGATATGGATTTTAAGGGGAACCCCCTATGCCAAAAAAACGGCGTGGGGGTCCCCCTCAAAATCCAAACCAGACCCTTGACTGAGCACGCAACCTTGCAGGCCGCAGGAAAAGAGGGGGGACAAGAGAGCGGCCCCTCCTCCCTCCTGAACCGTACCTGGCCGCATGCCCTCAACATGGGGGGTTTGGTGCTTTGGGGCAGGGGGGCGACCTGCGGCCCCCCCACCCCAAAGCACCCTGCCCCCATGTTGATGAGGACAGGGCCTCTTCCCAACAACCCTGGCCGTTGGTTGTCGGGGTCTGAGGGCGGGGGGCTTATCGGAATCCGGCAGCCCCCTTTAATAAGGGGGCCCCCAGATCCCGGCCCGCCACCCTATGTGAATGAGTATGGGGTACATCGTACACCTACCCATTCACCTGGTGGAAAAAAGCACCAAACCCCCCATGTTGAGGGCATGTGGCCTGGTACGGTTCGGGAGGGAGGGGGGGCGCTCTCTCGTCCCCCCCTCTTTTCCTGCGGCCTGCCAGGTTGCGTGCTCGGATAAGGGTCTGGTTTGGATTTTGAGGGGGACCCCCACGCCGTTTTTTCGGCTTAGGGGGTTCCCCTTAAAATCCATACCAGACCGAAGGGCCTGGTATGCTCTTGGAGGGGGAACCCATGTTTTTTATTTAAAATTTGGCGTGGAGTTCCCCCTCAAGATTCATACCAAACAAAGTGCCTGGTATTGGCGGGGATCCAAGTCGGATCCCCGTTAATTGAAAGTCGGACGTATGTCGGCTTCATGTCGCAGGGCAAAGTCGGATCCAAAGTAGGACGGCTGTCGTGAACCCAGCCTAAAGCATGATCCAATTTGCTTCATATCAGATGCAATGGGGTTGATTTACTAAAACTGGTGCAGCTCTTCATAGAAACCAATCAGCTTCCAAGTTTTTTTTTTTATAATGCTTAATTGAACAAGCTAAAGTTAGAAGCTGATTGGCTACCATGCACAGCTGCACCAGATTTTGAATTCTCCAGTTTTAGTAAATCAACCAAATCAACAATTGAAAAAAATCATAAAAACTGGAAAATTTGGAATATGGATTGTACCATATTGGTTAGGTGCAGAAGCACATTATGGATCCTTACCACTGCCTTGTCCCAGATGACGGACATTCTTTCTTCAATACCATTTGTTCCCTCAGGAATTAGGGTGAAATTATCCTTTCCAACTGCCTTCTGAGCAGTGCTGAAAACAGTGTGAGCACTGCCAGTTACCTGCAAGTCACCGCTGTAAAAAAAAGAAAAGAAAAAAGAAAGTTAGGCACTTTCATTTTTTTTAAATGTAAAAATATCAGATTTAATTTTTTTTATAAAATACGATATGGAGAATATTTGCTTTAACCACTTGACCACTGGGCACTTAAACCCCCATAATAACCAGACCAATTTTCAGCTTTCGGTGCTCTCACAATTTGAATGACAATTACTCAGTCATACAACACTGTACCCATATGATTTTTTTTCCTTTTTTTCACACAAATAGAGCTTTTTTTTGGTGGTATTTAATCACCGTTGGGTTTTTTATTTTTTGCGCTACAAAAGAAAAAAGACTGAAAATTCTGTAAAAAAAAAAAATTCTTTGTCTCTGTTATAGAATTTAGCAAATTAGTAATTTTTCTTAATAAATTTTGGCCAAAATTTATACGGCTACATATCTTTGGTAAAAACAAGTACAAATTGGTGTATATTATTTGGTCTTTGTGAAAGTTATAGAGTCCACAAGCTATGGTGCCAATATCTGAAAATTGATCACACCTGAAGTACTGACGGCCTATCTCATTTCTTGAGACCCTAACATGCCAGAAAAGTACAAATCCCCCCCAAATGACCCCTTTTTGGAAAGAAGACATTCCAAGGTATTTAGAAAGAGGCATGGTGAGTTTTTTGAAGTTGTAATTTTTTCCCACAATTCTTTGCAATATCAAGATTTTTTTTTTCTTTTTTCTTTTTTCACAAAATTGTCATATTAGCAGGTTATTTCTCACACACAGCATATGCATACCACAAATTACACCCCAAAACACATTCTGCTATTACTCCTGAGTATGGCGATACCACATGTGTGACACTTTTACACAGCGTGGCCACATACAGAGGCCCAACATGCAGGGAGCACCTTCAGGCGTTCTGGAGCACCCAGGCCAATTCTGACATTTCTCTCCTACATGTAAAAATCATCATTTATTTGCTAGAAAATTACATAGAACCCCAAAACATTATATATGGTTTTTTTTTAGCAAAGACCCTAGAGAATACAATGGCGGTTGTTGCAACTTTTAATCTCGCACGGTATTTGTGCAGCAATTTTTTGAACACGTTTTTTGGGGGAAAAAAACTGTTTTGTGCTTTAAAAAAAAAAAAAACAGTGTAGTTAGCCCAATGTTTTTGCATAATGTGAAAGATGAAGTTACGCCGAGTAAATAGATACCTAACATGTCACCCTTCAAAACTGCACACGCTTGTGGAATGGCGCCAAACTTCGCTACTTAAAAATCCCCATAGGCGACGCTTTAAATATTTTTACTGGTTACATGTTTTTAGTTACAGAGGAGGTCTAGGGCCAAAAGTATTGCTCTCGCTCTAATGTTCGCAGCGATACCTCACATGTGTGGTTTGAACACTGTTTTCATATGTGGGCGGGACTTACGTATGCGTTCGCTTCTGTATGCGAGCACACGGTGACAAGGGCGCTTAAAAATATATATATATTTTTTAGTGTTCATTTTACTTTATTTATTTTAGTTTGACATGTTTTTCCCCAAAAATAAATGTTTTGATCACTTTTATTCCTATTGAAAAGAATGTAAACATCCCTTGTAATAGGAATATGGCATGACAGGTCCTCTTTACAGTGAGATATGGGGTCAATAAGACCCCACATCTCACCTCTAGGCTGGAAAGCCTGAAATAAAAAAAAAAAAAAACGATCCTGGCTTCGATTGTAGTGGTGAGTCGGTAGAAGCACCGGAGGGCGGCGAGAGGGGATGTCTCCCGTAAGAACAATCAAATGGCGGAACAGCCACTATGAGCGTTCTTATAGTGTAGGGAATCGCTGGCTGAAAAAGCTGATATCTGAATGATGCCTGTAGCTGGGAGGTGGTTAAAACGCATTTTTTTTTTAACACAAAGTTGTCCATTTATACAATATTTCTAACACAAAGCATGTACATTCCAAAAACTACACCCCAAAATAGATTCTCCTACTCCTCCTGAGTACGGCGATACCACATGTGTGAGACTTCCACAGCCTGGCCATATACAGAGGTCGAGTACAGCCGAGCATTGGAGAGCATGGCAGAGCATGGCTGGGTATGGCTGAGTATGGCTGGGTATGGCCGGGTATGGCCGAGTATGGCCGAGTATGGCCAGGTATGGCTGAGTATGGCCGGGTGTTGCAGGGTATTGCAGAGTGTTGCAGGGTATTGCAGGGTATTGCAGAGTATTGCAGGGTATTGCAGAGTATTGCAGGGTATTGCAGGGTATTGCAGAGTGTTGCAGGGTATTGCAGAGTATTGCAGGGTGTTGCAGGGTATTGAAAAGTATTGCAGAGTGTTGCAGGGTATTGCAGAGTATTGCAGAGTATTGCAGACTGTTGTAGGGTATTGCAGGGTATTGTAGGGTATTGCAGGGTTTTGCAGAGTGTTGCAGGGTATTGCAGAGTATTGCAGGGTATTGCAGGGTATTGAAGAGTATTGCAGGGTATTGCAGAGTATTGCAGGGTATTTCAGAGTGTTGCAGGGTATTGTAGGGTATTGCAGGGTATTGCAGGGTATTGCAGAGTGTTGCAGGGTATTGCAGAGTAATGCAGGGTATTGCAGAGTGTTGCAGGGTATTGAAGAGTGTTGCAGGGTATTGCAGAGTATTGCAGGGTATTGCAGAGTATTGCAGGGTGTTGCAGGGTATTGAAGAGTATTGCAGAGTGTTGCAGGGTATTGCAGAGTGTTGCAGGATATTGCAGGGTATTGTAGGGTATTGCATAGTGTTGCAGGGTATTGCAGAGTAGGGCAGGGATGGCTGAGCAGGGATGGATGGGATCTCTCCCCTCTCACACTGTACCGATCGGTACAGAGAGGGGAGAGAGGAACCAGCGTCATGACATGACATTTACTGTGATCCGTTAAGCGCCGGGTCCTCTGGAACCAGCGGTCACAGACACTCTCGTGTGCGCGCCCCAAGGGGCCCACAGGAGCGCGATTCTGGGAGGATGTCTATGTACGCCCTCCCAGAGTTAACAAACCGCCCTGTAGACGTCTTTTGTCTATGGGCGGGTCGTTAAGTGGTTAAATAACAATTATTATTATTAAATGATCATAATATTTCTTACTATAGTCAGTCGCATCCACCATACCCTACGGCCAACTTGGGGTGAAGTACTATGTGGTTTTGGTCTCCTGCACATGGGCAGATACCTCATGTACCCATATTGTTTCACTTGGTCAATTTGAACCTCAACTGTTAGGCACAACAAGGTTAGGTTCTAGAAAAAATTTCTATCTATATCCGATTATAGTTAAAGGGTTTGTTACCCCAACACTTCATATTCCTGATATGTGCCTGCTGTACCATGTACTTGTATGAGAAAGTATCCTGTTCTCTTTGTATTGCTTCCTTTATGTAAAATCCCTGGTGTTCCTGCCAGTCCCTCTGCATTACTATTAAAAACTGACCACACTAAGCAGGAGAGCACATTGTGGTCAGTTCTCCCCAATTATGCTGGGAACTCAGTGTACTCTTCTCCAATGATCAGACTTGTCCTGACACGCCCCAGTTACACAGCCATTCACTGGGAAGCTCAATGTCCTGCTGCTGCTTCTGCTCCCCCAGCTCATATGCAGCTGAGAATAGAGGGAATGTGATCTCTTATAAAAGAAGAAAAAAACTGTATTAATATTTTTTTTATATCTATATAAAAATGTTTTGCATTTCATTTCTATTTTAAACTGAATGTGTTTTTTTATAAGGTGATTGTTTACAATCACTTTAAGTAAAAGAACTTACTTATTTACAGTTCAGGAGGTATGATGTTACTTTGAAATAAATTATAGTCCAAAGGATGTTAATATTATTTTTCATTTTATTTTACATTTTTTGTACTGGAAAAAATGCAAAAATGTAATAAAAATTGTCAATTGTAAAAAAAAAAAAAAAAAAGAATTATAAAATGTAGTACTCCTGCTTACAAGCATTTTAAAGACGTAGTGGGTTTGTCATTAAAGCGGAGGTTCCGCGACCATTCGCTTTTTTTTTTTGTATTAAATCAGTGGATTTATATATCGCAATTGAGTACTCACTTTTTAGGTGTCTTGCAGCATCAAATGTCCGTTTTCATAGTAAAGATAAACTTATATTATTTTATCTATGCATTTGCCATTTTGCTTGTGGGCATTGTGAAGCCCACAAGCAATTGCTTCCTGGATGCGGTGAATGCTCGGCTCCCGGCATTCACTGCTCTATCTCGGGGATGCGCACTCTCTACGGCGACCTGCGCCGTAAGCATTATGGTTGTCATAGCAACGGGCGGCGTCATCCCCAGTACACGCCGCGGGAGCTCCCATAGATCACTGCGGCTCTATCTCGGGGATGCGCACTCTCTACACAGCATACACAGCGACCCGTAGCACAGCAAAGGACACGCCTACTCCCGCGGGAGGAAATCCCGGAAGTAGGAATGAAGAAAGAAGATTAATGAAAACTGCACAGCAAAAAAAAAAAAGGTTAGTCTTTTGTTTATATTCATGCTAAGAGGGACGGTTGACAGCAATCTGTAAAATGTGGGTGAACCTCCGCTTTAAGTGCAATAGGCCTGTGGGTATAGGCACCAAAGGGAAAGTAGCTGTTTTTCCCTTGGTTGTTATGCACACCAACACAAACATTCCTGTTGGTGCACTTTTCATACATAGGCTTTATTTAGATGTAGCACACAGACCCTTTTTTCCTGCCTACCTTCACTCGCAGGTTTAAGGCACACCATGCCACATGCCCGTATCCTCCTGGTATAAGAGGTTGAGCGGTGTTCTTGTAATTTTTGGGTCCTGCTGCAAGTTACCCCCTTCCACTGGTTCTCATCCCTAGATTGTAGGGAAAAGTGTATCTTTCCTGTTTTAGAAAGGCCAATGTCCAGACAGTGTCAACTCCAACAAAGAGTTAATTTTTTCCTTTTGCTTGATAACAACAGGGGGAAGTTGAGGAGAAGAAGTTGGATAGGGAGGTAGGTTCAGGCACACAACACCTATCGCTACACTTTGCCACTCAAGCCTGAGTTGGCCTTGCTCACCCGGATAGTCCCCTCTCACGGTCCTAGCAACCGGAATGAAGCATGAACAGTTACTTCAATTTCGTCCCCTTCACGGACAAGTTTGAGAGATCCTCTGCCACAGAATCCTTTAATTCCAGAATTAGAACTTTGAAACCCCTGTAGATTATTAGAGACCATAGGTGCCAATGGGACACACTACAGGAGCTATCTTGCAACTCACGAATCCTTCCCTCTGATAGGCAACCAGGCCTTACCGAGCTTGTGACTTCCTTCACCGATCCATCGGACAGGCCCTCCCCCGGTTTCCTCTTTTTCAGAGTGGGCCACCCTCACCTGGGCTCCCTGGGACTCCAGTGGTTGGTTGTAGACCCAGTTGAAGGTACTGGGCATACCATGGAACTCTATAGCCTCGGGCTAAAGGTGGCCGAGACTCCTCGGCCAGTTCACGCACCCCCCGGCCAGCAGGGCCAAAGGGCGCGACTTCGCCACCAGGGGTCCTCCTTGGAATCCCCCCCCCCCGGCACCCCACACCAGATCATGGCGTCTGCCCTTTATGTACCCTCTCCCGGCATGCACAGCAGGCAAACCCACCCACCGCACAGTAGCCGAGAGAGGACACCCAATCACACCATAATGCCACCTGTGGTTCAAGCCAAGACCTGAGCGACAGTGCCACCCACAGGTCAAGGGGAACCATACCTCAGACAACACCACAGCAGAGCAGAGTCCAAACTATGGAATTTGATAACCTGGGCCAAACTATTGCATCAGGCTGCCCTTAAATTTAAGGCATAGCGACCCCATTTTTGGGGGGTCCGCTACATAGACAAAAAAATAAAAGAAATTTTCCAAGAGACAATCAGAATCCTCCTGTACTACTTTAAAAGTTTATTCGTTGCACATTGGCCACTGATTAACCAAACGTTGCACCACTGTATAATAAAAATTCACTATCATCACATTCACCGAATTTTAAATGTCGTTATGCCTGCAAGCTTGGCCATAGTCATTTTTGTAAGTATTTATTATCTGATTGCAGTAAAAGCCAGTTATCACTTTCACACATTTGTTCTTTCAAAGTGTAAATTAACAATGAAAACTGCTAAAGGAAAATCTCTATGGAACATCTGGACTGGGATGAAAGCTATACTTTCTGGACTGGAATTAAAGTGATACTATCTGAATTAGAACTAAAGTGATGCTTGTTAAACTGGATTTAAATTGATAGTTATTATGACATAATTCAATATGAAGTTTGACACGGGTATACTGAATACACCCAATGTATTAGGAAAGCTTTTAGTGTTCATGTTTTGAGTTAATTAGGGTAAATTGGGTAGAAAGTGGGAATGTCAATGGCACCCATTGGAGCAAACAGTGAGATAGCTCACAGTGCTTAGCTTGAATGGCCTACTCGTATAGTGAAATTTTAGACACAGGGCAAACCAGTGGCACTCTGGAAAGCACTCTGCAACTGACCTGTTTCCAGAGGGGGTATAGAAAGCACCCAACGTGGAACCCAGTGCCCACAGATCACTTCCAGGCTGTCCCTGGAATGTCCAGTATAGTATGGAAAGCACCTAATGTGGAAACCAGTTCCTAATGGTCACTTCCAGACTATCCCTGCAATGTCCAGTCTAGTGGGATCTTGGTACAGCACTCCAAAGCTAGGCAGAGGAAAAGCCAATCTGGATAGCCCCAATTAGAAACCAACTCAAGCAGCAATGTGCCAAAAAATCTTGATTGAAAAAAAAAAAAAATTGAAGACCCAAGAAAAAGCTAGCAAAAATGGTTAGACTTTTTCCAGCACAAGAAAAGATGTGCATTCTCCTAGGACACTAGCAAAATACCGAAGCATGCTAAGAAGAGGAATGGATATCCTGGGCTGGCCTAAAGATTTTTTGTTTATCAGTGTCCATTCCTCCTGTAGATGGCAGTATAACCTGACAGTTACATAGTTACATATCCTTTAATGGATGAAAAAGCAAACCACAGTCACAAAACAAATATTATATGTAACCACTAGGTGGCAGCGGAGCACTGATTAACCTTCACCCTAGCCTACTTTGTGACTTTGTACCTACTTTGGCCAAATGCTGCAGATGTACAGGCTTCCTCCAGAAATGATAAACACGCATCAGATTTCTGCTAGCAAACAATACCTCATACCCTGTTCTCAAAGGAACTGCACGACTGTCTGTTTTCTCACTGCAGACATTAATTTATAATGATGTAATTCATATTCCACCAGTAAACTCAGTAAATTGATTTAATCCAGGAGCCACAAGCTTTACATTTAAAGTCGTTTTACATTTTTAACAATGTTTTCTACTTTAAATGCATAAAGAATAAATTTGGAGCTTTTCTAAAACAGGGACTGAAGTATTCACATTATAATCATTAGAAGTATTTACATAATTATTGTTCAAATTAGTAAGTCGGCTATAAAAAAAATCATAAAATGCTGGAGCACAAGCTTGTGTACTTGGCTTGGCTAATTATCTTTAATTTGTCCCCAAAATCTACTACTCAGTCAGCAAGGTAATGTATTTATGACTTCTGTACATAGAGTATCTCATTGCATTGAAATGTAGCTGGTAGAACACCTGATGTAATTTACAAGAAAACCTCAGAGTTCTTATGCCGCGTACACACGACCATTTTTCTCGTCGGGAAAAATGAAATTTTTTCTCTTTGCCGAGAAAAACGACCGTGTGTGGGCTTTTCATCATTTTTCCCGACGAGAAAAACGGCATGAATCACGACGAGAAAAATTAGAACATGCTCTAATTTTTCTCGTCGTGATTCACGGCATTTTTTTCCGCGGCAGTTTTCCCATAGGGAAACACTGCCGGGGAGCCTACACACGGTCGTTTTTCTCGACCAAGAGAAAAAAATGTCAGGAAAAACGGCCGTGTGTAGGGGAACGAGCCGTTCCTCGTTTTTCCCGTCAATTTTCTCGACGGTGTTTTCACCGTCGAGAAAATTGATCGTGTGTACATGGCATAAGAACCCCTGTGTAATCTTTACATCTCTCTGGTTGCAGTCTTACTCCCAGAGCTACATCTTGGGAAGAAGCAGTGTGAGTCACATGCTCTCCATACCTGGAAGTACAGATCGTAGCTACGGGCTTACAGATGTAGCTACGGGTTAGCAAAGGGAAGGTGAGTTTATGCTGCAAGGGGGGTGGCATGCAAGTGCAACTTTTGCTTTGACCTGCACTTTAATGAGTAGTTCTAGGCAACAAGTGAAATCAGTGAATACTGATTTCAGTTCAGTTTTGACTGGTAAGTGTCCTTAAAAGAAAAATTGTTATCTGATCTCTACATTATTTTTTTTTAAATTACATTCTTTAGAAGTGAAACAAATATTGCATGTCCCTCTGTAAAGTAGAGAACACCGCACAAAATGCACAGAGTTGTCATTTAAACGGTAGGTCCATTCTTCTTCTTAAAGTGTGACTAAACTTACATTAAAAAAAACGATCAATAAATGGTGTATTACAAGCCGTTCATACTCATTCAGTCACTATGAGATTTATTTTCTACATTCTGCAAAAAACCTGGTGGATCCTGCTGCTCTTTATCTCCACCTTCTGTTTATGTCCCCAATTCAGCTAGGAATTTTGCAGCTGTAGTGGCAACTCTGCACATGCTCAGTGTTCCGTGAGCTTCTATGCTAAGCATTTCCTCCCTATCATATCTGAGCAGCCCATGTGACTATAGAGTCACACACGTGGGTGTATACACAGTGGTAAATGACAGCCCACTCCCTCCCTCCTCCTCCCCCATGCCCACTAACCAGCTAAACACAATGGGAGTGGGATATTACATGTAGATAAATGGTGGCTTCACCTCCCTCTTATTCTAATGCCGCACACACACAACCGTTTTTAATGTCATTGAAAAAAACTGCGTTTTTCTCGACGTAATTCTTCTCAAGCCTGCCTTGCCTACACACTATCGTGGAAAAAAATGCTTGAGTAAAGCGCGGTGACGTACAACACGTACGACGGCACTATAAAGGGGAAGTTCCATTCGGATGGCGCCACCCTTCATGTTAGTAAAGTTTGTTGAGAGACGATTTGCGCTTTTCAGCCTCGTGCTTTTCAGTCCGTTACAGCGTGACGAATGTGCTATCTCCATTACGAACGCTAGTTTTACCAGAACGAGCGCTCCCGTCTCACACTTGATTCTGAGCATGCGCATTTTTTTCACGTCCTTAAAGCCTACACACGGCCGTTTTTCATGACGAGAAAAACGACAAGGTGAAAAACGGCGAGAAAAATTAGAGCATGTTCCAATTTTTTCATGGCCATTTTTCACGTCGTGAAAAATGCTCTGAAGCCCACACACGATCATTTTTAATGACCGTTTAAAAAAATTGCATTTTTCTCGTCATTAAAAACGGTCGTGTGTACGTGGCATTAGACACAGGATGGAGGGGTGTGACACAACTTGTGGCTGGCAAAAATCCACCCACACCATGTTATTGCCAAAAAAAAAAAAAAAAGATTTGATTTTAAATATTTATTTGTATATCAATTTAAACCAGTTTATTGAGATTAATTATTTATTTTATTCTATTTTTCAAAGGCTGTTTTTTTGTATGTTGAACATGTGACCAGCAGCAGAGGCCCAGAAGCTCCTCCTGCTTATGTTTTCCTGCAGACAGGCTGGGAAAGAGCTGGGTCATGTGACAGCTGTATATCGATTAGGAAAAAGGTATTTAGATGTTTGTTTGTTTTTTAAAATAATGACAGTGCCATCAGCCACATAGACAATGTAAATTAAACTGTGTGTGTTTAGTATCACTTTAAAACGCTTCACCCCACTCACCCTTCCTTCCCAGATTCTAGTGCTCCTCCATAATTTCTACTTCAAATTGGACAACCTGATTACAGATTCTCCTCATTTTCCTATGAAGAATCCAACAGTGGGCAAAGGATTATGCTACTGATGAAGTGCTACTGGGGATAAAGCCAAGATCCTAAGAGTCATGGAGTTTTAACAAGCTCTGTTCAAAAGCTCATAATCATTTTTATTGCTTGCTATTATTATCTTGCCCTTTAAAACAAAATCCAAGTTTTATGTATAGTGCAAACAAATCTCATTCAGACACCTGCATTGCACTTACTAAGGAACCTCACGAATCTCTGTGCTACTCCCACATTGACCTGCAAAACGCTGGACTGACAGAATTGACCCCTTTTCATATATCTGACCTCTGCTCCTCACTCAGAACTGGGAAATAGAAAGAGAAGATACCAGTAGTTGTATTTGTGAGCTTTCCTAAGAAATGTAAGCTTATGCCGCGTACACACGACCGTTATTCATGTCATGGAAAAAAACAAAGTTTTCCTCTCAAGCCTGCCTTGCATACACACGTTCGTGAAAAAAAATGCTCGAGCAAAGCGCGGTGACCTACAACACGTACAACGGCACTATAAAGGCGAAGTTCCATTCGAATGGCGCCACCCTTTGGGACGCTTTTGCTGATCCTCGTGTTAATAAAGTTTGGTGAGAGATGATTCGTGCTTTTCAGTCCGTTAAAGCGTGACGAATGTGCTATCACCATTATGAACGTTAGTTTTACCAGAACGAGCGCTCCCGTCTCATACTTGATTCTGAGCATGCGCATTTTTTTTTCCCCTCGTAAAAGCATACACACGACCGTTTTTCACGACGGTAAAAAGAACGTGAAAAACCACGAGAAAGAATAGAGCAGGTTCTAATTTTTTTTCGGCCATTTTTCTCGTCGAGAAAAATGCTCTGGAGCCTACACACGATCGTTTTTCACAACCATTTTTAAAAATTGCATTTTTCTCGGCATGAAAAACGGTCGTGTGTGCGCGGCATTACAGATACCTAATCTTTGCCCTTCTATATTGTTTGTAGACACCAGTGTTAATTTTGGCAGAAAATTTCAATTTAGTTTTAGGACTAAAATGGCATTTTAGTTTTAGTCCCATTTTAGTCTTCTTTAGTCGTATTTAGTCGTCTAAATCTTCAGTACATTTTAGTCGTCTAAAACTAATTTTAGTCGTCTAAAATCTAATGGGTGTAATTAAATTGTAATGCATTAGTGAACGTCTCTCTCCAATTTCTAAACTCGTTATATACTACTGGAGTGAAACATCTCATATGCTATTATTTATGGTATTGAGGTATGAACGTGCACTACAGACCAGTGTTTATTTGGAAGTCAAATTTAAATTTAGTTTTTGTCTTAGTCTTTTGACTAAAATGCCATTTTAGTTTAAGTCGTATTTTAGTCGACTAAAAGAGTATTCATTAAGTCAACTAAAATGTTTTAGTCAACGAAATTTACACTGATAGACACTGAACAGTTAAGACTCCCATGCTTTCATCTCTCTTGCCATCTTTTAAATATAGAGAGATGAATTCCTCATCAGCACTAGATGGGGAAGAGCTGTGAGACTACACGTTTATACGAATAACATAAATCTCTTGAGAAAGGGGGCATAGACTTACGTTAAAGAATACATAAACCCTAACACATAACTTCTCTTACTTGCTCTCCTTTGGAATGTTAAATATATCACTGAGAGTGTTTAGTTATATCAGGTTCATATGTGCTAAAAAAATACCTCTTTAAACAGTGTGATACTTTCCTCCCTTCAATCTGACGTCTCGTGCAAGCGCTGGCATCTTCTACTCCGCTTTTTCTGGGGTGACGGGCTGCAATTGTTCCCACTGACCAGTGGATGATGGTATCACTCCTGGGCATGCATAGGAGTGCAGTCATCCCAGTACACATGGGCTGTGCCAGAATGTAAACTGAGCTGCACATTCCAAAAAAGACTGAGCAGGCAGGTAGGTTTCTTTTATTGCAAAGCAGACACTGCATGTCTCATCTGCAATAAAGGGCCCCGCCTGTTCAGTTTTTAAAAGCGGGGCTTTAGTTCCATTATAAACCTGCCAGATATCTTGTAAGCTAACTTTCTGCGTTCTCGGTCGGTGCGGCATTCTTATCTATTGGCACTGTTCTCAGCACTCTTTTTTGACTAAAAACACCACCTCTCTCTGTTATGGAGAAAAGCAGTGGGCCTGTGTGCAAAATTTTTGTCTGGCCTAGGCACTGACAAAAATAATAATGCGGCACATTATTAAACAGACCCCTGACATCTCCCCTTTGAGACAGAGAAAGGGACTGAGGACAGAGATTCCCCAGTCCCTTTCTCTGTAGCCTCAGCTGCACTGAAAATGAATAAACAGAGACAGAGGCTCCTATTAATTTATACGCTGAAGCATCGCAAACACAGTTTACGATACTCAGTTATGAAGGGACAGAGTCAGTGATCACTGAGGCCCCTTTCACACTAAGGGGTTGCAATAACGCGCTAAAAACTATTAGCGTTTTTACTGCGTTAGCGTTAAAAATAGAGCTAACGCCTATGCGCTTTTACCGCGTTTTTACTGCGTTAACGCTATTTTTAGCGGTAAAAACGCATAGGCGTTAGCGCTATTTAAAAAATAGCGCTAGCGCTTATGCGTTTTTACCGCGGTTTTACAGCGGTACTCATTAATTTCAATGGGGATAGGCGTTTTTACAGCGCTATTTTATGCGCCGTAAAGATGCTACAAAAAAGCTGTTTGCAGGAGTTTTTTCAACGCACAGCCAGCACAACGCCTCAGTTGAAAGCCCTCAGGGCTTTCACATCGAGAATTCTGGGGCAGGATTATTTCAGGCGTTTTTACAGCACTATTTTTAGCGCTAAAACGCCTGAAAAACGCCTCAGTGTGAAAGGGGCCTGAGTCAAAGAAAATGGGTAGGAGTTCCCTCCCATAAAAGGATTAGGATTTTCAAGAGAGGGAACTCCTACCCATTTTCTTTGACTCTACTTAACTACTGGGATGTGGATGTGATTGGCTGTCCCTAGAACTGGTTAAGCTTCAACTAACAAGCCAGTGATCACTGATCCTGCTCATTCAGAAAGGGAAGGGGCTGGAAAATTACATATTTCCCACCCCTTCCCTCCGCTCTCCATCCAAGGGGGACCAAGGAGCACAGAGGGGGACCGGAGGAGCACAGAGGGGGGACGGGAAGAGCACAGAGGGGGGCCCGAAAGAGCACAGGGGGGGCAGAGAAATGCACTGTGGAGCCCAGAGGAGCACACAGGGGGGCCCAGAGAGGAAGGGAAATCCGATGGACAGTTGGGGGTGATCGGTGCGATGGTGTGGGGCAGTTACAAGCACCAATCTCCTTGTATGGCTTTGAATGAAGCAGCTGAAAATTGTGGGAGGGAGAGGAGAAGCATCTTTCAGCTGCTTCATTGAAAGCCATACAGGGAGATCAGTGCTTGTAACTGCCACCCACCACGGCATCGATCACGCCCTGTCAAATTTCACCATCCAGGTTTCATCAACCATGGGTGCAAGGTGGGTCAGACCACAGTGGAACGTATCACTTCGGACAAGTTATCCTCACACTAAGAGAAAAATGGTGACAGAGGAGGGATCTCCAGCTAACAGACAGCCCCAGCTCTGTTGCTATGTGCTGTGTGAAGGGAGGCGTGTCTCTTCCCTCCAATCAGCTATCAGAGCTCTCCTCACTGAGATCTGCAAAGTTTAAATTCAGCTCCCCTTCCCATTTTTTCTGAACTCTGAGAGTTACAACTTATGTAGGGAGATTTGCTTCATCTGTGTGTTTTACCTGAGGCCAGTCACTTCCCTGGGTATATGTAAGGGTTCTTCCCTCTATGTAATCACTCATCCCAGGCTCCAGCATCAATGAAGCTAAATTTGGCACATACGCAATAAGAAAAGAAGGCCCAAAGATCTAAGGGAGCAATGGACTAGACCACAAGGTATGTGCACTGCTAGTTCAAACAGGAAGTGAAGGGGAGAAAGAAGGTCAGGAACGTGTAGAAATCACTGGAAAACACAGTATATAATCATCTGAGTCAAAAAACATTATAGTGGTGGTGTGCAGGAACCACTTGCCGACCAGCTCATAGTAAAAATACGTCATTACTTTGAAGTTTAATACTGGTGTTATGGCAGCAGCCATATGGGCGATTCCATGTCGGATAAAAGTGGTCCCGTGTTTTTTACTATGGGCGATTCTATGTCGGATAAAAGTGGTCCCACGAGTGCATTCACCGCGGGATCACTTTTAGGTTTAATGTACACGGGACGTTTTGAAACCTCTCCTGAGTTAAACTTGACAGATAGTACCTCAAAAACGTTCGTTTTGCCGCGTTTTTCTTTTTTTTCAAATAGTCAAAAATGTATGTCCATTAAAAATGCCTGTAAATGAAACGTGGCTAAATGCGAGTTACCGCGTTTATAAGCTGTTACAGGCATTTGGGCATTTCAAATGCCTCTGAACATCCGTCCTGAACGCATTTTTTTGCTTTCCAAAAAATGCTTTTAAACTCAACTGCGTAGAAATGACTATAAACAACCCTGTGTACATGTAATAATAAGATAACATAGAGGAAAGTTCAGGGGCAGTTGAAAAAAACTCCCAATTGCTCCTAAACGTCTGTTTACCAGCAGCAGTGTACATGAAATCTTAGAGGCGGCAGGAGAAGTGCCCCCCCCCCTCCGCTGCTTCCCGGTCATTTCCGGGCTTACCAGAGCCGTCAGTATGTCACATAAGTGATCCAATTCAGCCGTTTGCTGGGCAGGAAGTCGAGTGAGGGCAAGATGGCCCCCACTTGGCTCTATGTCCTTGGAGGACCGGAGCGACCTCTGATGTCACTGCCGGTTCTTGGGCATATTTTTGGGGGTTTTCTCCTTTTGCTTTTAAAGGTAAATGAGAGATCTGGGGTCTTTTTGACTCCCGATCTCTCAATAAAGAGGACCTGTAATGCTTAATTCTATTACAAGGGATGTTTACATTCCTTGTAATAAGAATAAAAGTGATAAAAAGATAAATAAAGGGACAGTGTACAAATAAAAAGTAAAATAAATAAGAACAGAAAATGTAAATTTAAAGCGCCCCAACCCTCCGTGCTCATGCACAGAAGCGAAGGCATACATAAGTCGTGCCCACATATGTAAACAGTGTTTAAACCACACATGTGAGGTATCACCATGATCGTTAGAGTGAGAGCAATAATTCTAGTGCAAGACCTCCTCTGTCACTCTAAACAGGTAACTTGACATGTTAGGTATCTACTTACTCAGCCTAACATCTTTCACAAACAAAAAAATTGTGTCTTGATTTTTTACATTTATTAAAGTGTATTTTTTCTCCAAAAAATTGCGCAAATACTGTGTGACATAAAAAAAAACATAAAATGTTGCAACGATCGCCATTTTATTCTTTAGAGACTCTGCTAAAAAAAATATATAATGTTTAGGGGTTCTAAGTAATTTTCTAGCATGATATACTAATTTAAACTTGCAAACAAAAAGTTCCAGAAAAGGCCTGGTGAGCAAGTGGTTCACAGCTTGTGTAAAGATGTATGGTTTATTGGCACTTTACATATTTATCTTCTTTGACAGTGTGGTATTCGATTCATTATGTGCAGTTGGTGACAGGGTTACTTTAAATTAGGGATGCCCAACCTTTTGAAGAGCGAGGGCCACTTAAGCGACTTGGTAACCGGTCGCGGGCCACAATATGCAGAGCGGGTGGATGACAGGTCCATGTGCACTCTGAATATGCAGAGAGGACACGGTCACATCCCACTCTACCCTATGGGCCCTCCGATCCACCCAGATGGAAGGGGGTGGATCCCCTTCTGTTTTTTTTTTTTTTTTTAGCAGTTTGCATCAAAGGTGAATGGGTCGGACCGATTGCGTGAAAAGGGCTTAAGCCTGCTTTCACACTGATGCACTGCGGTTTACCCACACCCCGGATGCAGCACAGTGCACCTGTGGCTTTCCTGCAGGTTAGCTGCACTTTGCCATAGACTTCTATTATATCCTGCAGGTGTGGTGCACTTTCAAAAAATGCACCAAACCTGCCGGTAATAACAGAAGTCTATGGCTCAGTGCAGGTGATCTGCTGGTGCACTGCACCTGAGGATCAGTTTGAAAGCAGTCCAGTAACCATTGCAGAACAGATATGCCCATAGATACACTGTGATTTTAGTAATAAACTTACCTTTAATAACCGTCTTCTATTCAGTTATTGCTGGCTGTTGCTGTACCAGGCAGAGTGCATTTGGTATCACTCTGCCTGTGACAGGAGTCGGCACTATACAGGAAGCATCGGCTTATGCGGCTCTGCTCCGCAGCCGATTGCTTCCCCTACCGCCGGCTTCATTCACAACACTGATGCTCTGGGATGGCGGGTCCGCCATCCCATCCCAGAGCAGGGGGTCGCGGGCCACATAAGAGGGCTCCGCGGGCCACATGTGGCCCCCGGGCCACTGGTTGGGCACACCTGCTTTAAATAATCAATTTAGCACTATTCTATATGAGAAAGTGAATTATATCACACATGTTTTCGCTTCTTATACAGGTCCTTCTCAAAAAATTAGCATATTGTGATAAAGTTCATTATTTTCTGTAATGTACTGATAAACATTAGACTTTCATATATTTTATATTCATTACACACAACTGAAGTAGTTCAAGCCTTTTCTTGTTTTAATATTGATGATTTTGGCATACAGCTCATGAAAACCCAAAAATCCTATCTCAAAAAATTAGCATATTTCATCCGACCAATAAAAGAAAAGTGTTTTTAATACAAAAAAAGTCAACCTTCAAATAATTATGTTCAGTTATGCACTCAATACTTGTTCGATAATCCTTTTGCAGAAATGACTGCTTCAATGCGGCGTGGCATGGAGGCAACCAGCCTGTGGCACTGCTGAGGCGTTATGGAGGCCCAGGATGCTTCGATAGCGGCCTTAAGCTCATCCAGAGTGTTGGGTCTTGCGTCTCTCAACTTTCTCTTCCCAATATCCCACAGATTCTCTATGGGGTTCAGGTCAGGAGAGTTGGCAGGCCAATTGAGCACAGTAATACCATGGTCAGTAAACCATTTACCAGTGGTTTTGGCACTGTGAGCAGGTGCCAGGTCATGCTGAAAAATGAAATCTTCATCTCCATAAAGCTTTTCAGCAGATGGAAGCATGAAGTGCTCCAAAATCTCCTGATAGCTAGCTGCATTGACCCTGCCCTTGATAAAACACAGTGGACCAACACCAGCAGCTGACATGGCACCCCAGACCATCACTGACTGTGGGTACTTGACACTGGACTTCAGGCATTTTGGCATTTCCCTCTCCCCAGTCTTCCTCCAGACTCTGGCACCTTGATTTCCGAATGACATGCAAAATTTGCTTTCATCCGAAAAAAGTACTTTGGACCACTGAGCAACAGTCCAGTGCTGCTTCTCTGTAGCCCAGGTCAGGCGCTTCTGCCGCTGTTTCTGGTTCAAAAGTGGCTTGACCTGGGGAATGCGGCACCTGTAGCCCATTTCCTGCACACGCCTGTTCACGGTGGCTCTGGATGTTTCTACTCCAGACTCAGTCCACTGCTTCCGCAGGTCCTCCAAGGTCTGGAATCGGTCCTTCTCCACAATCTTCTTCAGGGTCCGGTCACCTCTTCTCGTTGTGCAGCATTTTCTGCCACACTTTTTCCTTCCCACAGACTTCCCACTAAGGTGCCTTGATACAGCACTCTGGGAACAGCCTATTCGTTCAGAAATTTCTTTCTGTGTCTTACCCTCTTGCTTGAGGGTGTCAATGATGGCCTTCTGGACAGCAGTCAGGTCGGCAGTCTTACCCATGATTGCGGTTTTGAGTAATGAACCAGGCTGGGAGTTTTTAAAAGCCTCAGGAATCTTTTGCAGGTGTTTAGAGTTAATTAGTTGATTCAGATGATTAGGTTAATAGCTCGTTTAGAGAACCTTTTCATGATATGCTAATTTTTTGAGGTAGGAATTTTGGGTTGTCATGAGCTGTATGCCAAAATCATCAATATTAAAACAAGAAAAGCCTTGAACTACTTCAGTTGTGTGTAATGAATCTAAAATATATGAAAGTCTAATGTTTATCAGTACATTACAGAAAATAATGAACTTTATCACAATATGCTAATTTTTTGAGAAGGACCTGTATTACTCACGAGCCCACTAGCGTCTGACCAATAATAAAAGTGAGGTTCTAGGAGTTATTTACTGGGGTAAGTTAAGTTTTTCTATTTTTCTTTATTTTATTATTCTTTGCTGCTTACTCCTTCATCTGGTGCTCAGTGGAGTTTAGTTAGGAATGGTTTTGTATTGTATCATTTCACCTTGAGCTGCGGAATGCCCAGAGGCTCTGTTTTATACTACTTACCTTTTCCAAAACCAATAAAAGGAACTTTAAAAAAAAGGAAGTGGTGCTATTCAACAGGGCGGATTAAAATAATATTTCATTAGGGAAATTGTTAATAATTTTACAGGAATGTAATATTTATGTATGTGATTTTAACATTTTAGATAGATGATTAGTGAACACAGCTAAAAGAACTCATGTCAGTAAATCAACCCCATAATGAGAAAAGCTCAGCATTCTGCTGAATCTTATACAGTTATTGGCTTTCAGCCTTCCTGCAGAACTCACATTTGACTTCCCCTCTAAAGTATCAGCAGCCTAAAAAAATAGGGTCTGTAATATCTCCAGAAAAGCATGCATGTAACTAAAGTGAGCTTTACTAAAATCCTTACAGTATTTGTACAAGATCTATTTTTTAAAAGAAGGAATTTCTATTCAGGAACGGAATGTAGCATTTCATTTTTATTTCTGCTGTATCAGTGATTTGGGCCACTGTCAGGTTTTGTGCAATGGGAATAAGACTCATCCTTGTCAGTGCATGCATGTGCATAACCCTGCCTAACAGTAATAAGAACATATTCTTACCTAGCCAGCAGGGAGTTGATGTAGTCTGGGGTGGTGGGATCAGGGCTGAGAGGTGGAGAAGTCACAAAAGCAGCAGCTTTAGCCCAATTCTTGCTCCAGTAGTGTGTTCCATCTATTCCCAGGCTAGCTGTGATAGGTTCACCAAATACAACATTGCCTGAAAATTGAAACATTTTTGAAAAACTGAGTTCTAATTTGCAGGCTGCAACTCGATTAATAAAAGAAGAGGACAGAGTATTGTTTAGCAAAAGAAATGAAGAAGATTTGTGCCAAGATGTAATTTACACATTGAGAAAGCAATGGAAAATGATGGTATTCTAGCATGTATGTAAAGATCAGTCTTAAAGCGTTGCCATCTGCTGGACATTACTTAGCACTGCAGCTAAGTCTCTGCTGTGCACATCTACTGCTAACTGCCCTCATTAGTGGACTTTAAAAAGGGAGGCCACAATTTCAAATCTGCACATGGTGACAGTCTTGTATGTTTGCTCATGCCCTGGATAGTGGTATGTTTGTCTCTGACTTCCATCTGACTGTTGATGCCTTGAATTATTCCTGTGTATTGTTTGGACTGCAAATATACCCAGCTTCTCTGAATTTGTTCTGATCATTGGCTTATAACCTCTGCTATTGTCCGCCATTGTTCTGCTTACCTTTCTAGAACCTGGACTCTGTTGTCTGCACCTAACCCAGCCATCTATTTTCTGACTCTGCAACTGTCTGCTCTGACCATTTGTCCGACGACTATACCAGCAGTCCTGCCCGTTGTTGGCTGTTGCCCCTGGCAACAAAGAGGGTCTGCCAAACTCCATGATGATGTGCATATGTAATACTATATTTCAAAGCATTTCATACATGTGTGTTTATATTAAAGTAATGCATCAATGATCATTTTGAAGTCCAAGCCATGAAAATGAGGAATGTCAGCCTAAACTATATTGTTTTGGAAGCCCTAGAAATAACCCATGTAAATAATAATCATAAGGATTATGCTCTACTTTTACATCTTCTTCACATATAATATGCAAGTTTTAGTGGTTAGATAATACAATTTTGCTTTTTATAGGTCACCTTTTTTCCTGGCTTGGGAAATGAGGTCTACAGAACTTTTGCTCATCACTTTGGTCACATATAGTGGACAGTTTGTTTGGCTTGCAATGGTAATGGCACGAAAAACAGCTTCTGCTTCCAGCTAAAAGAACAAAAGACTTGGAATGATGAACAGCACTACATCATATTAACAAGGGACACATTTGATACCAGATACGATCTTCTAGACAGTTCCAGACTCACAACACATTGCAAGAAGGCAACATATGCTCTTGCATCTCACTAATTTACATCTTGACATATGACATATAACAAAGTGGTTTCAGTACATTCAGCAGTTACATCATGTGTCACAGTTTTTGGCTGGCATGTGGCAAGCATTACATAAAGCATATAGTCATTTTTAGCTACAAATAACAGTACAAATTACATGACATGAGTTAATGACAGTCAAAGAAACTAAATGCCTGGAAATTAAAATCATTCCCTTTCTCTTAGACATATTTAATGCTTATTAGTACCTTAAAATATACAAGACGTTTTAGCTCCGTGGGAGGGAATTAAGCGATTTTCATTTCTTTCCTGTAACCACGGGGAGAATCATATCATCTATGCCCTGCCTAGGCGCGTCAATAGCTTGGGCGGGCCAATTTATTCTGGCCACTGAAATGAATGAACACCCAAGCACTTGATGCACTTAAGCATGTTTAGACGCGTTTAGGTGCGTCAGATGGGTTTTCCAGCCAAAACACTGCTGCTCCTGAACGTGCTGACAGTGTCTCCTTTTTCTTTCCACCCCTCCTCCCTCCCCATGGGGGGGGGGTTAAGGGGGGTTCTAAATAGCCCCTGGTGAATGTTGGGTAGGAAGATGACAACTGCACATGGCTTTTAATCCACTACAGAGTTATGCTCATCACTGTCCATTCAATCATGAGTAACTGATTTATATGAATATGATTGTATAGAAGCTAACATTTGTTGTCAAATACAGTGCATGATGTGACAATTGCATTATAGAGGTGTAATACTCTATGCACCCCTGAAGGAGACATGTTTTTCTGAAACGCGTCAGTTGAAGGAAGACACATCATACCATCTATGTCACTCAGGACAGCTGTATTATGAGCAATGCTGTATCCCGTACCTATGTTTTTTACTTTTTGATTTTGTACTAATAAAATTGAACTACTTTTTAATATATGCATGTGTTATAACAATAGTTCCTTTAAAGTCCCAATGAGGGAATGTATATTGATCCTGAACGTGCTCACAGTGAGGTTTTTTTTTCTATGCCTCTATAGACCTCTGTGTGGCTAACATTGAGGGGCGTTTAGAGGTTTCATTTTGATGATTATGGCTTACAGCTAGTGAAAACCCCAAATTCAATATCTCAGAAAATTTGAATATTACATAAGACCTATAGAAAAAAGGAATTTTAATACAGAAATGAAAAGTATGTCCGTGTACAGTGTAGTATGCACTCAACACTTAAGCCGTGTACACACGATCGGTTTTACTGATGAAAACAGTCCGATGGACTTTTTTCATCGGACAAACCGATCGTGTATGGGCCCCATCGGTCTTTTTTCCATCGGTGAGAAAAAATAGAACATGTTTTAAATTTATCCGATGGGAAAAAAAACGATAGCAAATTCCGATCGTCTGTGTGGAACTCCATCGGACAAAAAACCCACGCATGCTCAGAATCAAGTCGACGCATGCTCAGAAGCATTGAACTTCATTTTTCTAGGCTTGTCGGAGTGTTTTACATTACAGCGTTTTGGACGATCGTTTTTTTGACTGATGGTGTGTAGGCAAGACTGATGGAAGTCAGCTTCATCGGATTTCCGATGGAAAAATCCATTGGTTTAAAATCCATAGGAAATCCGATTGTGTGTACAGGGCTTTAATCATCACAGACTGTGGGAAATTTTGCAATTCATTTGGAAATCAAGGTCTCAGAATCTGGAGGAAAAGTTTAGAGGCACAGAATCCAAGTTGCATGAGGTCCCGTGTGAAGTTTCCACAGTCAGTGATGATTTAGGGAGTCGTGTCATCTGCTGCTGTTGGTCCACTGTGTTTTATCAAGTCCAAAGTCAGCGCAGCCCAATACCTGGAATTTCTAGAGCACTTCATGCTTCTCTTTGCTGACTCAGCTTTATGGAGATGCTGATTTAATTTTCCAGCAGGACTTGGCACCTGCCCACTCTGCCAAAAGTACCAATACCTGCTTTGATGATCATAGTATCACTGTGCTTGATTGGCCAGAAAACTCACCTGACCTAAATCTGTGGGGTATTGTCAAAAGGAAGATGAGACACCAGACCCAACAATGCAGATGAGTTGAAAGCCGGTATCAAAGCAACCTGGGCTTCCATAACACCTCAGCAGTGCCACAGGCTGATCGCCTCCATGCCACACCGCATTGATGTAGTAATTCATGCAAAAGGAGCCCTGACCAAGTATTGAGTGCATACTATACTGTACATGGACATACTTTTCAGTAAGCCAACATTTCTGTATTAAAATTTTTTTTATTATTGGTCTCATGTAATATTAACATTTTCTGAGATAATGAATTTTGGGTTTTCACTAGCTGTAAGCCATAATCAGAAAAATTTAGATAAAGAAATGCTTAAAATATATCATTCTTTGTGTAACGCATCTAAATAAAATATATGAGTTTCAATTTTTGAAATGAATTACTGAAATAAATTAACTTTTTGATGATATTTGAACCTTATGAGATGCACCTGTGTGAGTTTGTGTGTATGTGTATATATATATATATATATATATATATATATATATAAACACACACACACACACATATATATATATATATATATATATACACACACACACACATATGTAATTCAATTTGTAATGGTACAATATACATTTATGAATATTAGAACAGAATGATGAAATTCATGTATTCTGAGTATGTTTATGATGAACACAATTTACTGAAGATTATTAAAAACACCAAAATGTTTTATTGTATTTCACTTTTGTATCAAAATGATACAACTGGTATTTCTCTCTTCGCTCTGTGTTTCCACAATGTGCCATTATCTGGAATTAATAAGATAACAGATTCATTTTAAATGCCAGACAAACAATATTGGCACTGGATTCAAAGCAGTATTTTAAGGACTTGTCGTGTATTCTGATACAACTACAACTGTGGTTTATTTCTCTTTTGAAACCAATGCAACAATGACAACCCCACACTGTGTACACAAGATGGAGTTTATCTGCTTTTGATGCCATATGGTATTAAAATATGTTGGGAGTTTTTTTGCGCACTTTAATTTACAGATATGCAAAAAAGAAACCACTAACTGTTGCATGGTGGTAGCTCCATTTCTGCTCCATCCTGAATTAGGTGTCTGGGAGGGTTCAGTATGCATGGTGCCATCCTTTGGGGTACCAGTGAGAGTAGGCTTCACAAATGGACTACAAAGCCAAAACTACACTCTCTGCATGTCTGGGTCACTGCAAAAAATTGAGTGGTCACCAGAACAGGAATGTGACAGTGACATAAGTCAAACGGTCACAATGCTTGTTACTTGAGCTTTAGATTTACCAAAACGTAATATAAGGAGACCAACCCTATTGACCCAATCAATTTGTATTTAATTGGGCTGACCCTTATATATAAGGGCTGACCATCAAATATAGTAGTTGGTAGATCCAAAGAAGATTGGAGGATCAGATTGTAATGCTTAAGGGGGGATTTTCCTCACTTTCGAGAGATTTCCTCTCACATCATGTTGTGTCCACAGAACAGAAAGTAAAGGGAAATTACTCCAAAGGAACACAGGGGGCAGCTATCCAAAATGAAAAGAAAAAACATTTTGGCTTTAGTTTTACAAAGCAGCCCTGATTCTCTTCTTTTTGGGTCCCCGACTGGCAGTCCTGGCTCCCTCCCCCTCCTAAGCCTGTGTGTCCATTCAAACATGGAATGTGGCTTGGCTCCGCCCCCCACTCTCTCCTCATTGGGTCACTTGCTTGACAATTGTGAGTCAATGAGGAGACAAAGACCCGGGAGAGCTGCTGCTCTCATGCGCATCACTAGAACGAGATGGGGCTCAGGTAAGTATTGGGGGGGGGGGCCTGGGAGGGGTGATTCTGCGCACAGAAGGTTTTTTACCTTCATACATAGTATGCATGAAGGAGAAAATCCTTTAGCCTTTAGAACCACTTTAAAGGCCCTCAAGTAATGATAAATAACCAGATGATCAGAATTTTTTTTCGCCCATAGTTTATGCTTACTATTAGAATAAAGATTATTTTTTCTCTTTAGCTGAAATTAGCATCCTGAAAGAGCAGATTATCCTCTTGAAAATAGATGGCCTCTTGTCTTCAGGAATTACTAAGGGGCTACGTACGTGGGTCCTCAATTCCAGCGGCCCCGATCCTCCTCTTCTGGGTCCCCCAATGGCACTCCTGGTTCATCCTCTTCATCGGGTGCCCCCACGGAGAGACGCTTCCCATGGTGGGCTCCTGTGTGGGCGCTCTCCCGAGTCCTGCTGCTGCATCTATTGACACAGACAGCAGGACTCAACCCCGCCCCCGGATCCCGTGCCAATGGCTCCTGCTGCTATCAATCTATCCAATGAGGACCAGAAAGAGCGGCTGGAGCTGCTGTGCTTGTGCTCATCGCTGGAACAATCAGGTTCAGGTAAGAAAAAGGGGGGGGGGTCTGATGGGCAGCTGCAGCGCAGAAGTTTTTTCACCTTAATGCATTGAATGTTTCCCTATGGGAGCCGTCTTAACTGGTCCGACACATGTCGGTCCGACTTTGAAAATGCTCCCTGTACTACTTTGGTCCGACTTTGATCCGACTTCAGCCTAATTGACTATCATTGAAGTTGGATCAAAGTCGGACCGCAGTCTTGCATGATCCGACTTTGGCATGCGACTTGTGCTCTGCTGCTCTTGAGGGGGAACTCCACACCAAACGTAAAAAAAAAACCGGCATGGCTTCCCCCTCCAGGAGCATACCAGGCGCTTGGGTCTGGTCTGGATTTGAAGGGGAACCCCTACGCCGAAAAAACGGCGTGGGGGTCCCCCCCAAAATCCAAACCAGACCCTTATCCGAGCACGCAACCTGGCAGGCCGCAGGGGAAGATGGGGGGGACGAGAGAGCGGCCCCCCTTCCCTCCTGAACCGAACCAGGCCGCATGCCCTCAACATGGGGGTTAGGTGCTCTGGGGCAGGGGGGCGAACTGCGGCCCCCCCACCCCAGAGCACCCTGCCCCCATGTTGATGAGGACAGGGCCTCTTCCCGACAACCCTGGCCGTTGGTTTCGGGGTCTGCGGGCGGGGGGCTTATCGGAATCCGGGAGCCCCCCCCTTGATAAGGGGGCCCCCAGATCCCGGCCCCCCCACCCTATGTGAATGAGTATGGGGTACATCGTACCCCTACCCATTCACCTGGTGGGAAAAAAATGTCAAGAAAAAACACAACACAGCTTTTTAAATTAATTTATTGCACAGCTCCGGGGGTCTTCTTCCGACTTCGGGGGTCTCCGCGCTCTCCGGTTCTTTCTTCTGCCGGCCTCCGCTATCTTCTTCCAGCTCTTTTGCTAGCGGAGGCCCGGTCTTCCCGTCGTCTCGTCCGGCTCTCCGTTGTCCTTCTGCCGGCCCCTCCACTACCTTCTTGTAGCTCTTTTGCTAGTGGAGGGGCCGGTCTTCCCGTCGTCTCGTCCGGCTCTCTGTTGTCCTTCTGCGGCCCCTCCACTACCTTCTTGTAGCTCTTTTGCTAGTGGAGGGGCCGGTCATCCCGTCGTCGCCGTCTTCTTCTCTCTTCTCCTCCTCGATGTTGACGCGTCGCTTCCTTCCGCTGTAATACTGGCTGTTCGCTCCGCTCCGCATTAATATAGGCTTCTCATGACGTCACAGTCACATGCTCCCATGACGTCACAGTCACATGCTCCGGGGCCACCGGAGCATGTGACTGTGACGTCATGAGAAGCCTATATTAATGCGGAGCGAACAGCCAGTATTACAGCGGAAGGAAGCGACGCGTCAACATCGAGGAGGAGAAGAGAGAAGAAGACGGCGACGACGGGAAGACCGGCCCCTCCACTAGCAAAAGAGCTACAAGAAGGTAGTGGAGGGGCCGGCAGAAGGACAACGGAGAGCCGGACGAGACGACGAGAAGACCGGGCCTCCGCTAGCAAAAGAGCTGGAAGAAGATAGCGTAGGCCCGGCGGAAGAAAGAACCGGAGAGCGGGAGAAGAAGAAGACGACGGAGACCCCCGAAGTTGGAAGAAGACCCCCGGAGCTGTGCAATAAATTAATTTAAAAAGCTGTGTTGTGTTTTTTCTTGACATTTTTTTTTCCACCAGGTGAATGGGTAGGGGTACGATGTACCCCATACTCATTCACATAGGGTGGGGGGGGGGATCTGGGGGCCCCCTTATCAAGGGGGGGCTCCCGGATTCCGATAAGCCCCCCGCCCGCAGACCCCGACAACCAACGGCCAGGGTTGTCGGGAAGAGGCCCTGTCCTCATCAACATGGGGGCAGGGTGCTCTGGGGTGGGGGGGCCGCAGGTCGCCCCCCTGCCCCAGAGCACCTAACCCCCATGTTGAGGGAATGTGGCCTGGTACGGTTCAGGAGGGAGGGGGGCCGCTCTCTCGTCCCCCCCTCTTCCCCTGCGGCCTGCCAGGTTGCGTGCTCGGATAAGGGTCTGGTTTGGATTTTGGGGGGGACCCCCACGCCGTTTTTTCGGCGTAGGGGTTCCCCTTCAAATCCAGACCAGACCCAAGGGCCTGGTATGCTCCTGGAGGGGGAACCCATGCTGGTTTTTTATTTAAAATTTGGCGTGGAGTTCCCCCTCAAAATTCATACCAAACACAGTGCCTGCTATTGGCGGGGATCCAAGTCGGATCCCCGTTCATTGAAAGTCCGACATATGTCGGCTTCATGTCGCAGGGCAAAGTCGAATCCAAAGTAGGACAGATGTCGTGTCGCACTAGTGTGAACCCAGCCTTAAGGTGAAAAACCTTGAGGGTTTATAACTCCTTTAAGCCAAAGTGGAAAATATGTCTCAACAAGAAACAAATCAAAACAACTTTTTTTTTTAAATAATTACCCCACTCTTTAAAAATGCCAATCATGTAAAAAATTAACATATGCTTTGGTGCTGTATATGAAAGCCTGAACAATAAGATAATGAACATCACTTAGCTCCACAGGTATACAATTTAATATGACTGTGAAAGCATTCCTCGACATTACGTGCAGCTGGTATGCAGCCGATTCATCCATACATAAATAATATCATTTATAAAGCTGTTTCCAATCAGTGCCATGTTCTACGTCCATCACATTAGCTGTACTGTATTGTGTGCTTTTATGGTTTGTGTCTGAACACAGCCCAGGATAATAGCCTCGTGCATCTCTCTCCCATTACATCACAGCCAGAAAAGACTTCAGGCTTAGGATATTCAGTTCCTGGCAAATGTACATCCAAATGGTTCAGTAAGAAATACAACCGTTTCCTGTCAGTTGAATACCCTGGGCGTTATGCTGCTCTGCTCTGTATGCACATCTTCTCCTCATTACATGTAACTTCCTTTCCCATTACTAAAATAATCATTACACTCACGTTGGCACTGGCTCAACCACTGGCGTAGGCCAAGAAGTATTCTCTGTTTTATGATCTAAATGGAATTTTTATCTTATGTGTATACTTTTGAACTTAACAGTTAACATTTGCCTTGGTCACCTGTATATTTGGCGAACATCAATTTTTTTTTCTACTTGCTTACTTTCCCCTACATTTGTATACATTGCTACATCCTTTATTATGTGCCTAATGGAAGTTCTCCCTTTTATGTACAGTTTGATCTGCATTGTTTAACCCACTTGAAAGTAAGATGTTTTATTAGTGCCAATCAAGCAGTAGGAAATAGTTAATCAGCACTGGACACAAACAAGGGGATTGCACAGGAACAGAATTAAACTGTTTGTGTTTTAAAATGGCTTCAAAAAGCCCTAATTGTGCACAAGCCCCATTCTGTATACTAAACCTTTTACGTCATTACCGCTAGCTATCAGGCACAGTTAAAGGATATGCAAACATTAACAATAAACCTTGCTTATTTGGTCCCTTTTGGTTTGTTATATAAATCACTAAAAGTATTTTGTTATATCTGTGCAAAATAATACCAGTTGGTCACGTCAGAAATCTTGTGAGCTGATAACTTCCTGTGCTCTCTGCCTTTGCTTCATTCCTGTCATTTGCAGCTCTCTGTGGACTACAGAAAACAAGGACTACAGAAAACAAGGGCAGGTCTAGGGTGGTGCTGGGGGGGCTGTTACCCCAGAATCATGCCCTCCCCAGGATCGGTGATGTCGATGAGTGGCTAGGGGGCACTGCGTAGTTGCGGCAATGCAGAGTCGGCATGGCTGTACAGTACCCTACCCCTATCCGCTGCAATGCATCATTTGTTTCCATGGTACAGGGAAGCCAACCAGGACGCACACTATTCGTTACAGTGCTGATGGCCAACCTGCCCACATAATGGAAAAATATGACATTGATGCAGGGAGGGCATTCAGAACCTGTTCAGAAATGCTCTGCCTCACACCCTCTGCCATGATGCCACAGCTGTGGTGTAGATATGAAGGTTGGACTATATGTAAATGGGGGACTAAGGACTCTAATGTAATGTGGAGACTCTGATATGAAGCAGGAGGATCTAAGATGAAAGGGGGCTCAGAAGTGATGAGGGGACTCTGGTGTGAAGAAGGGGGCTCTGATGTGATGGGAAAAACTCTGATGTGGTGAGAAATTCTGATGTGAGGAGGGAGGAGACTCTGGGGGGAATCTCATATACAGGAGGATGGCTATGAAGTAACAGGTGGACTCTCATGTGAAGGAGGAATGCTGATGTGAAGGGGGTATTCCCCCATGTGATGCCAAGGTGAGGGTGACATCATCATCCAGTGTTTCCTTAACCCCAATAAATACAGTTCTGGATTGGGTGTCATGTGATTATGCAGCGTTTTAAAGGGTGCCATGACTGAAAAAAGGTTGAGAAACACTGGCCTAAGGCCCTGTTCACATCTGGAGATTCCAAATCGCACTGCAATAGGGGAAACATGCACAACGCGTGCTTGAGTGGCATATATTTTTATTGGCACCTCAAACGTGGTACGGTTTTGCCACGATTGTCATGGTGATTCTGCCCGTGATCCCAAATCGCCAGATGTGAACAGGGCCTAATACATGGGAGCTCTTTGATTCAAGCACATAGAGACCTAGAGAACTTCCATTCCTTGTTCACTCCTTCACCATCTCTGCACTCCTGGAAGTAATGTCAGATGCTCCTTCCGGGTCGTGACTCATGGTACGAAAGCGCAGTGAGTGAAGAGGGAACACTGGTTCCCTGCATCTCTGTTACACTTTCTGACTGTCAGTGATCCACTCACAGACAGTACCAGTGGGAAAAGCTGGAGGGACAGAAAAACAGGGAGAGGATAAAATCAAGTTTTGTTGACAGTATCCTCCCCTGACTTTTTTACTGCACTCCCAAATTAGTCAGGCTAGATCGGGTCCTGACAAAGCACCCCTCCCTATGGAATGGAAAGGAGAAGCGGATGTTCTGTAGTCCTTTCATAGGGTGACAACACTGCTCCTCCATAAATAAAGTACAGCGAGTGAGTGTTGTCATCCTAGGACAAAATGTTACAGGCAGAATCACCAACTAGGAAAAAAATCCTGAAAAAATAAAATAAAAACTATTGCAGCTACTACAATGAATTGTAAGCTGTACCATTTTTTTTCTTTGTTTTAGATACACTTTAAGGATCAAACACCTATCCAGTTTTTTATTTTTTACTTTATTTCTACTACTCCATCATTTGATCTGAGGATTTGAAAACTGCATTGATTCTGAATATGTTTGTGTCAAACATGTCACCATCTAGCAGCATACACATTAAGCATACACATAAGATGCCCATTGTTCATTATTAGGCCTTTCTTCAACCTCAGACAAAGGCTTAACAATGTATGAAATACCTAGGTGGACCGTGTGAATCTACCCTCTAATAAAAGCTGAATTGGCCTGTTCCTAGACAATTTAACTTCTTTTCTCATTCAGTAGTAAAGAGAAAAACACTGAATTCACTGGCATTCATGGAACATTCAGGCTCATTGTATGTGTTTATGTGTTATCTAGTAACTGGTCTAAAGCTTGCCCCTCAAGTAATGACTGTCAATTGATCTGGCCAAATTAGATAATTATCTTGTGTTTTCTGGGAGCCATGCACAGTCTCAGCCAACTGATCCCTCGGAGTAAGATTAGTTGGACAAGCCTAAAGCCGGTCATACGTGGATCAAAATTCAACTGGCTTAGCAGGTAATGGGCAAATGTTGATCTATGTATGGGCAGGAAGTTTGCACAGAAGTTGATCTACTGATTGAATTCTGTACAACCGCCCTGTTGGATTTTCCCCGCTCAATCTATAGCTGGCAGTGCTGACCTGTATATTCTGACAAAGATGAAGTCTCCCTGCTGTCAAATTACAATAGCTTGGCGGGGAGGATTCCCCCTTCCACCTTGAATGTGTGGACGGGTGAATGGGGTCTGTTTTTTTGTTAAACCAGCGGATTCAGAGAAAAAAAAAATGATACATCTACAGGCTTCCTTGAAATCTTGTGCAATCTTTACTGTTCCCTCCAGAAAAAGTGTCACTAGGAGGTGTCTGCCAACACTCACTCTTTCTACCCTTGTAATTAATGCATGGCATAAACAAGCACACCTAGGAAAAAATGGATGTGCATGTCTGAGTCTGATATGGTGAAAAAAAAGCCACCGCTAGTTTTGGGATCCTGCATACACATCTGGCTGTCACCTGATGTCTATTGTCACCTTTGTGGAGACTAGATTACTAACTAAAAAAAAAAAAAAGAAGAAGAAAAAAAAAGAAAAGCCACCCCTGTTTTGGAATCTTGCACACACATCTGACTGGTCACTTTTTATGGAGATTGGATTACTAGCCAACAGGATAAAATCCTAACATGCTTTCTCTGCCTTATGGTATGATCAGTTGTAGACCTAGTCAGGGGCTTGGTATAAATATGTGCAATGCTATTTCCTATGATCAGGTGGGAGAATTTACAAATAGAGGCTGGGATCCATTATTGGATTGTAGACATGTGTCAGCAGTGTAGCATTCTAGTTTACTTTGTCTTCTGTCTAATAATGCTAGAATAAAAACTAGAGTTTATTTACAGAAAACATTTAATAAGTGGAACATGTTCCAGCACCAATCTTATTTTAATTTTTTTATTATCCCGAGCCATTATTCACATAGAGATGGACACTTCACAATGGATATTCAAAAAGGCAGTGCAATGGGTAATGGTAAAGTACACTAACCTAAAGCAACCAGTTTACTGTCATCAGATTAATTGGAGGTGTTCTATTACTGTGAGTTAGCACTTATTGCGTAAAGGAGTTGTAAACCGTCGTGTTTTTTCACCTTAATGCATCCTATGCATCAAGGTGAAAAAATACCTTGCAGTGTCTGGCCCCTCAGCCCCCCTCCCTGTTTTACTTACCTGAGCCCCGAAATTTCCGTGGGCGCGTCCCCGCCGTCGCTCTCTTCACGGGTTTCTGACTGATTGAATAGATTGATAGCAGCGCAGCCATTGGCTCCTGTCAATCAAATCCAATGACGCAGGGCCGAGTCATTCATTCGGCGTCTATGGACGCCGAGTGTATGACTCAGGAGCGCGCCCGCAAGGTAACCCCCTCGGGAGAGCGCTTCCCAGAGGGGGTTATCTAATGCGGGAAGGAGCCGCGAGAGCCGCCGTTGGACCCCATAACAGGTGTATCGGGGCCACTCTGTGCAAAATGAACTGCACAGTGGAGGTAAGTATGACATGTTTGTTATTTAAAAAAAAAAAAAGGAACCTTTAGTGTCACTTTAAGCCTCATGCAAACAATGAGAATATCAGACGAATGATCATCAGTTTTTTTGCATGCTAGTCTCATATCCAAAATGAAGGTTACTAAAGTTCAGAAAATTCTCATAGGACAGAATAGAACTTTGTAAGTGATGTAATGTGTTGTATTGTAATGTATTCTGTCGTTTCTGAACATGCGTGGTCTTCTGATTTATTTTTTCCGAACAAAAACTGTACTGATTAAAACAAAAATTGTACGTTCTGGTATCGTATGAGAAACATTTGGTGTTCGTCCCTTAGGATAATTTTGCATGAACTTTCGTGATCGGTTTTCAAAAGCTGAGTACTAACGATCAGATTATCGTTTGATCGATTCGAAAGCGGTATTTTTTGTCCAATATTCTCATTGTGTGTACCAGGCATTACCATCTTTGTATTCTGCTTTTACTGAAAATATATCTGTAATAAACCTGAGATTAAATTTAAAACATTAATGAAAAAAGTCAAGGCTTGATTGTACCTCATCTATATTATCACATACCCTTCCTGCAGTACCTGCCATATAAAGCTGTAAGAGCTCCTCTTAAAATGAGTAAGGAATTAAATCAGTGGAGGAACTGAACTAGATTACAGTGGAGCCAAAAGTACTTTTCTAACTGATGATGTCAAGAAACAACAAGACCTGGCAGAAGCTGTGGTGGGGGTCAAGTTGATACATCCTATTCTAGAATGCCAACTAGGCAATACCATCTATAGAGTACAGTGGCACCACTGTCTGCCCTTGCTTTTAGTATCCGAAGCATGTACACAGTCTGCACATACTGTGTGTAGCTCAATAGGGTCCTTTGTATTCAAAAGGTAATTGTTTCTGTTTGACCAGTTTCCCTTTTTATTTATTTTTTTCATGAGCCCGAATATGTCCTAATTTTGTATATATATCACTGTGTTTATTAGCATAAGTATTTGTTTAATTTTGTTAAATTAGTTTTTACCGTGACATTCACGTGAATTATATCTGATTGTGGATACCATGGTATTATTATTTATCTTACCTCCTCAGGTCGACTCAAAACATGGCCCTCTGGTCCCGTAATACCCATTTCCAACATTCTTTGCTGCTCCTGAAAATATAATTATTTACAGTTTATATCAAATGCAAATCGGACAGGAAATGTGTGAAATAAACATTTGCCTAGAATAAAAACACGTCAACGCTGAGAAAAATTCAGAATAGAAATAGCAAATTGATCTGACAAGTTCTGAGATTCAACTTGTGTTGATAGTGGCCACACACACTTCAATTATTTATAACCAATAAATGTGCAAATCAATCAAAATAATCGAATCTGAAAATAATGTAATAGTCATAACTTCCCTTCTGGTCAATTTAGTCAATTTCAATCAAACTTAATTAAACAGACAGGGTGGGCGGGATATTTTAATTTGCTCTGGATCAATCGGCAGCACTAAGATACTTTGTTTATGAATATGATCATAATTTGATTGATTAGGTTGAAAGATTACATGGTGGAAACAGAGATGTGATTGATAACTTGCGATTGTACGTTATGAAATGTACTTCCCCATGTGTGGTTTATCGATCGAATGGGTTGTCAACTAAATATCGATTTTCCTATTGGAAACGGTAAATAAGAAAATAAACTTATCAAAAGCATGTATGGTTCCCATAAGGGCAGGGACTGCACTTTTATTTTATATATATATATATATATATATATATATATATATATATATATATATATATATATACCGTATTTATCGGCGTATAACACGCACTTTTTTCCCCTTAAAATCAGGAGAAAATCGTGGGTGCGTGTTATACGTCGATACCCACCTATCCCCGTCGATCTCCGCTGACTGTGAGCGGAGCGGAGCGGAGCGATCGCCGCTGAGATACACATAGCCGAGTGTACTCTGCTTTTCTCGGCTCCGCTCACAGTCATGCCCAGTCGGGCAAGGCTACAATGGACACTGGGGGCAAGGCTGCAATGAACACTGGGGGCAAGGCTGCAATGGACACTGGGGGCAAGGCTGCAATGGACACTGGGGGCAAGGCTGCACTGGGGCAAGGCTGCAATGGACACTGGGGCAAGGCTGCACTGTGACAAGGCTGCAATGGACACTGGGGCAAGGCTGCACTGTGACAAGGCTGCAATGGACACTGGGGCAAGGCTGCATTGTGACAAGGCTGCAATGGACACTGGGGCAAGGCTGCACTGTGACAAGGCTGCAATGGACACTGGGGCAAGGCTGCACTGACAAGGCTGCAATGGACACTGGGGCAAGGCTGCACTGTGACAAGGCTGCAATGGACACTGGGGCAAGGCTGCACTGACAAGGCTGCAATGGACACTGGGGCAAGGCTGCACTGTGACAAGGCTGCAATGGACACTGGGGCAAGGCTGCACTGTGACAAGGCTGCAATGGACACTGGGGGCAAGTCTGCACTGGGGCAAGGCTGCAATGGACACTGGGGCAAGGCTGCACTGTGACAAGGCTGCAATGGACACTGGGGCAAGGCTGCACTGTGACAAGGCTGCAATGGACACTGGGGCAAGGCTGCACTGTGACAAGGCTGCAATGGACACTGGGGCAAGGCTGCATTGTGACAAGGCTGCAATGGACACTGGGGCAAGGCTGCACTGTGACAAGGCTGCAATGGACACTGGGGCAAGGCTGCACTGACAAGGCTGCAATGGACACTGGGGCAAGGCTGCACTGTGACAAGGCTGCAATGGACACTGGGGCAAGGCTGCACTGTGACAAGGCTGCAATGGACACTGGGGCAAGGCTGCACTGACAAGGCTGCAATGGACACTGGGGCAAGGCTGCACTGTGGCAAGGCTGCAATGGACACTGGGGCAAGGCTGCACTGTGACAAGGCTGCAATGGACACTGGGGCAAGGCTGCACTGTGACAAGGCTGCAATGGACACTGGGGCAAGGCTGCACTGTGACAAGGCTGCAATCGACACTGGGGCAAGGCTGCACTGTGACAAGGCTGCAATGGACACTGGGGCAAGGCTGCATTGTGACAAGGCTGCAATGGACACTGGGGCAAGGCTGCACTGTGACAAGGCTGCAATGGACACTGGGGCAAGGCTGCACTGTGACAAGGCTGCAATGGACACTGGGGCAAGGCTGCATTGTGACAAGGCTGCAATGGACACTGGGGCAAGGCTGCACTGTGACAAGGCTGCAATGGACACTGGGGCAAGGCTGCACTGACAAGGCTGCAATGGACACTGGGGCAAGGCTGCACTGTGACAAGGCTGCAATGGACACTGGGGCAAGGCTGCACTGTGGAAAGGCTGCAATAGACACTGGGGCAAGGCTGCACTGACAAGGCTGCAATGGACACTGGGGCAAGGCTGCACTGTGACAAGGCTGCAATGGACACTGGGGCAAGGCTGCACTGTGACAAGTCTGCAATGGACACTGGGGCAAGGCTGCACTGTGACAAGGCTGCAATGGACACTGGGGCAAGGCTGCACTGTGACAAGGCTGCAATGGACACTGGGGCAACGTCACATCTCGCACAGTCACGTGACGTTGTCCTGAACGGAGTGGGTGGATCGACATGGCTCGGGGAACGTAAGCCCCAGTCAGTACCTACGATAGCGGCAACGACCGCGGCTACTGACATCAGGCACTTCAAAAGTAGCCACATTGGATTTCTTCCTGATACCGGTGAAGGTAACGCTCGGGGGACCTGGACTTCACTCCAATACCTGCTTCGGTTACCGGCCATCACACCATACAGGTTTGGCATAAACAACATCTTCAAATCAGCTGTTGATGTCAGGTAACTTGGGACCCATTTAAATACAAGAATTGGCTAAATCCAGTTCCAACACGGAGACGCCCAATGGTAATGTACTTTGATTTATGGGTTGAAGTTGAGCTGCAGACAATGATAATGGGTCCAATTACACACTGTTTAAATGTGCATACCAGAGCTATGTTGTAAGAGCTACGCTATAAAAGCATTACAGATTTCTGTACCAATAACTATATTGATGAACTTCTTTTGCCAACAACTCTTGGAGGACATTTATCCATTTACCAATACAACAGCCTTCTTACCAACATCAACTAACCCCTCCAACCCTCAAGGAAATTTTCTATTTGTGGACTCCCATTATGTACCTAATGCAAATCTTGCATCTAGGACATTTGTACTAATCCATACATGTCCTAATGGTTGCCCCCAGCGCTATCACCCCCCTTCCCTGGTTTCCCCCTTCCCCCACCCCATCAGGCTCAGCCTTATACCAAATGTAAAACCCATTTGACTTTAATAATAAATCCACTTACGTGGTTTAGATTACCTTACATCCTCTGGTGGACGGTAATTAACACAATAAATACTATTCTTTACTGGGTTACATATCAATATAAGACTGAATCATACGTCCGGACAAGTGTGTTGTTACATGTTTAGTTATTTGTTTGTCCTGTCTGTCTATTAGGTGTTTCCAATTAATTTATGTACTGTATGACCATTCACTTTTGATAATAACACTGCACCTTTATATGTTCCCTTTTACATATATTTAAAATGATAATAGGAATAAATGATTAAATTTTATAATCATTTCCGTTTTTGGATCTATAATCTGTTGCTTATAGTAACCGCTTTTCGGTCTGCTCTAAACAGACTGATTCCCTTCCCTTTCCTTTCCCTTTCCCTAATTCCCCTCCCCCTTCCCCTTTCTATCATTTAATTATGTATGCACTGTGACAAGGCTGCAATGGACACTGGGGCAAGGCTGCACTGTGACAAGGCTGCAATGGACACTGGGGCAAGGCTGCACTGACAAGGCTGCAATGGACACTGGGGCAAGGCTGCACTGTGACAAGGCAGCAATGGACACTGGGGCAAGGCTGCACTGTGACAAGGCTGCAATGGACACTGGGGCAAGGCTGCACTGACAAGGCTGCAATGGACACTGGGGCAAGGCTGCACTGTGACAAGGCTGCAATGGACACTGGGGCACGGCTGCACTGTGACAAGGCTGCAATGGACACTGGGGCAAGGCTGCACTGTGACAAGGCTGCAATGGACACTGGGGCAAGGCTGCACTGTGACAAGGCTGCAATGGACACTGGGGCAAGGCTGCACTGACAAGGCTTCAATGGACACTGGGGCAAGGCTGCACTGTGACAAGGCTGCAATGGACACTGGGGCAAGGCTGCATTGTGACAAGGCTGCAATGGACACTGGGGCAAGGCTGCACTGTGACAAGGCTGCAATGGACACTGGGGCAAGGCTGCACTGTGACAAGGCTGCAATGGACACTGGGGCAAGGCTGCACTGTGACAAGGCTGCAATCGACACTGGGGCAAGGCTGCACTGTGACAAGGCTGCAATGGACACTGGGGCAAGGCTGCATTGTGACAAGGCTGCAATGGACACTGGGGCAAGGCTGCACTGTGACAAGGCTGCAATGGACACTGGGGCAAGGCTGCACTGTGACAAGGCTGCAATGGACACTGGGGCAAGGCTGCATTGTGACAAGGCTGCAATGGACACTGGGGCAAGGCTGCACTGTGACAAGGCTGCAATGGACACTGGGGCAAGGCTGCACTGACAAGGCTGCAATGGACACTGGGGCAAGGCTGCACTGTGACAAGGCTGCAATGGACACTGGGGCAAGGCTGCACTGTGACAAGGCTGCAATAGACACTGGGGCAAGGCTGCACTGACAAGGCTGCAATGGACACTGGGGCAATGCTGCACTGTGACAAGGCTGCAATGGACACTGGGGCAAGGCTGCACTGTGACAAGGCTGCAATGGACACTGGGGCAAGGCTGCACTGTGACAAGGCTGCAATGGACACTGGGGCAAGGCTGCACTGTGACAAGGCTGCAATCGACACTTGGGCAAGGCTACACTGTGACAAGGCTGCAATGGACACTGGGGCAAGGCTGCACTGACAAGGCTGCAATGGACACTGGGGCAAGGCTGCACTGTGACAAGGTTGCAATGGACACTGGGGCAAGGCTGCACTGTGACAAGGCTGCAATGGACACTGGGGGCAAGGCTGCACTGGGGCAATGCTGCAATGGACACTGGGGCAAGGCTGCACTGTGACAAGGCTGCAATGGACACTGGGGCAAGGCTGCACTGTGACAAGGCTGCAATGGACACTGGGGCAAGGCTGCACTGTGACAAGGCTGCAATGGACACTGGGGCAAGGCTGCACTGTGACAAGGCTGCAATGGACACTGGGGCAAGGCTGCACTGTGACAAGGCTGCAATGGACACTGGGGCAAGGCTGCACTGTGACAAGGCTGCAATGGACACTGGGGCAAGGCTGCATTGTGACAAGGCTGCAATGGACACTGGGGCAAGGCTGCACTGTGACAAGGCTGCAATGGACACTGGGGCAAGGCTGCACTGACAAGGCTGCAATGGACACTGGGGCAAGGCTGCACTGTGACAAGGCTGCAATGGACACTGGGGCACGGCTGCACTGTGACAAGGCTGCAATGGACACTGGGGCAAGGCTGCACTGTGACAAGGCTGCAATGGACACTGGGGCAAGGCTGCACTGTGACAAGGCTGCAATGGACACTGGGGCAAGGCTGCACTGACAAGGCTTCAATGGACACTGGGGCAAGGCTGCACTGTGACAAGGCTGCAATGGACACTGGGGCAAGGCTGCATTGTGACAAGGCTGCAATGGACACTGGGGCAAGGCTGCACTGTGACAAGGCTGCAATGGACACTGGGGCAAGGCTGCACTGTGACAAGGCTGCAATCGACACTGGGGCAAGGCTGCACTGTGACAAGGCTGCAATGGACACTGGGGCAAGGCTGCATTGTGACAAGGCTGCAATGGACACTGGGGCAAGGCTGCACTGTGACAAGGCTGCAATGGACACTGGGGCAAGGCTGCACTGTGACAAGGCTGCAATGGACACTGGGGCAAGGCTGCATTGTGACAAGGCTGCAATGGACACTGGGGCAAGGCTGCACTGTGACAAGGCTGCAATGGACACTGGGGCAAGGCTGCACTGACAAGGCTGCAATGGACACTGGGGCAAGGCTGCACTGTGACAAGGCTGCAATGGACACTGGGGCAAGGCTGCACTGTGACAAGGCTGCAATAGACACTGGGGCAAGGCTGCACTGACAAGGCTGCAATGGACACTGGGGCAATGCTGCACTGTGACAAGGCTGCAATGGACACTGGGGCAAGGCTGCACTGTGACAAGGCTGCAATGGACACTGGGGCAAGGCTGCACTGTGACAAGGCTGCAATGGACACTGGGGCAAGGCTGCACTGTGACAAGGCTGCAATCGACACTTGGGCAAGGCTGCACTGTGACAAGGCTGCAATGGACACTGGGGCAAGGCTGCACTGACAAGGCTGCAATGGACACTGGGGCAAGGCTGCACTGTGACAAGGCTGCAATGGACACTGGGGCAAGGCTGCACTGTGACAAGGCTGCAATGGACACTGGGGGCAAGGCTGCACTGGGGCAATGCTGCAATGGACACTGGGGCAAGGCTGCACTGTGACAAGGCTGCAATGGACACTGGGGCAAGGCTGCACTGTGACAAGGCTGCAATGGACACTGGGGCAAGGCTGCACTGTGACAAGGCTGCAATGGACACTGGGGCAAGGCTGCACTGTGATAAGGCTGCAATGGACACTGGGGCAAGGCTGCACTGTGACAAGGCTGCAATGGACACTGGGGCAAGGCTGCACTGTGACAAGGCTGCAATGGACACTGGGGCAAGGCTGCATTGTGACAAGGCTGCAATGGACACTGGGGCAAGGCTGCACTGTGACAAGGCTGCAATGGACACTGGGGCAAGGCTGCACTGACAAGGCTGCAATGGACACTGGGGCAAGGCTGCACTGTGACAAGGCTGCAATGGACACTGGGGCAAGGCTGCACTGTGACAAGGCTGCAATGGACACTGGGGCAAGGCTGCACTGACAAGGCTGCAATGGACACTGGGGCAAGGCTGCACTGTGACAAGGCTGCAATGGACACTGGGGCACGGCTGCACTGTGACAAGGCTGCAATGGACACTGGGGCAAGGCTGCACTGTGACAAGGCTGCAATGGACACTGGGGCAAGGCTGCACTGTGACAAGGCTGCAATGGACACTGGGGCAAGGCTGCACTGACAAGGCTTCAATGGACACTGGGGCAAGGCTGCAATGGACACTGGGACAAGGCTGCACTGTGACAAGGCTGCAATGGACACTGGGGCAAGGCTGCACTGTGACAAGGCTGCAATCGACACTGGGGCAAGGCTGCACTGTGACAAGGCTGCAATGGACACTGGGGCAAGGCTGCACTGACAAGGCTGCAATGGACACTGGGGCAAGGCTGCATTGTGACAAGGCTGCAATGGACACTGGGGCAAGGCTGCACTGTGACAAGGCTGCAAATGACACTGATAAGGCTGCATTTAAATGTAAGGTTTTTTTCCTTAAACTTCCCTCCTAAAAGTTTTTTCCCTAAAATTCCCTCCTAAACTTGGGGTGCGTGTTATACGCCGATAAATACGGTATATATATATATATATATATATATATATATATATATATATATATATATATATATACATATAATTTTTTTTTTTTTTTTTTACCAGAAAATACATTTTTATTGTGCAAAATTTCAGAAAGTACAAACAGTCAGAGTAAAAACTCCAGATATATAAGACCTAAAAATATTGAGGTTACATCCCAAAATTTTCATTAACTGTGCATTATGTCAAGGTATAAATTCTTCACATTAAATATAGCAACCAACATACCATATACCAATAAAACAAAACAAGAAAAAAGAAACACAAAAACATTATATATTTTAAAATACTATTTTCAAAAACAAAACAACTAATCCCCTAAAACTCTGTCAGTTTTTTTAGACGGATGTAGACTGAACCACAATGTATGTCTATGCTGCCTTGTGTGGACTGTTTATGGGTGGGCGAATGTAAGTGGATGATCATCCGTTTACATGCACCCACATCTGTGTCCTTTCAGGTCTGTTTTTTTAAACAGAACAGCCAACGTTCAGATCTGTTAAAACAGAAGAGATGTAAACGGATGCCATCATTTTTTCTTTATACTTTTGTCACCTCCGATTGGTCTCTGCAACAACTAAGGCCCCTTCCACATGGGGTAGACACCACCAGGAATCCATTTGCTCAGCAGGGGATCTGCTCACTGATCCCCACTGAACAGGGAGATGGCTGGTCTATGACCCCTCATAGACACAGACCACTATCCTCTATGGGCAGTCGGATGTAAAACTGACCGCCTTTTCATTTACACCGGTCTGCCAGCCAATTCGCTAGACAAAAAGGGAACGTTTTTAGTGGATCAGATCAGATTGGATGTAGGCGGGTGTAAACGGATACACCCACTGCTTCATAGAGAATGGAGGGTCTGATCGGGTCTGCCTGAAAAACTGACAGGTGGACCCAAGCGGTCCGCGTGTGTGAAAGGGGCCTAAGAAAAACAGATGAAAAACAGATGTAGACTCATGTAAACTGAACTGAACTGATATAAACTAATCTAAACTGAACTGAAAACAGATGTGTAAACTGAATCAGTTTTTTCTTTGAAAAAACGTGACTGAACGGATGACGTCCATGTAAGGCCTAATACACAGGGATTCCAGCAGATCTCAGGAGATTCCAGCAAACTTCCTGTTCTGGGTCAAATCTAAAGCCGTACATAGACGGAGTGATCTTCTATCCTATGCAACTATGGGTTGAATCCCTCCCATGGAACCATTGTGTTATGTCGCCGCGGGAGGGTTGCTGTCCCCGACGGGAGAACTCATCCGACAGACTGGTTGTACCCAAGTTGATAGATTGACTGGTACAATCAGCCTGCCTATACATGGTTCGAAAATCGTCCGGTTCCTACTGTCTTTGGTCAGCTTTACACTTTGCAGATTAGTTAAAGTGGAGTTCCACTCAAAAATGGAACTTCCACTTTTTGGAATCCTCCCCCCCCCCTCCGGTGTCACATTTGGCACCTTTCAGGGGGAGGAGGGAGCAGATACCTGTATAATACAGGTATTTGCTCCCACTTCCTGGCATAGATCACCGCGGTGATCGTGGTGACCTACGCCACTTCCTGTGCCTACACTGTCCTGCCCCGCTGTCTTCTGGGAAACACACAGGTCCAGCAGGGACCAGTGAGGACGCACAGCGCGACTCGCGCATGCGCAGTAGGGAACCAGGAAGTGAAGCCGCAAGGCTTCATTTCCCGATTCCCTCACCAAGGATGGCGGCGGGGGCAGCCGAGAGCCGAGCAACTGATCGGCTTCGGCTGCCGACATCGCGGGTACCCTGGACAGGTAAGTGTCCATTTATTAAAAGTCAGCAGCTGCAGTATTTGTAGCTGCTGGCTTTTAATATTTATTTTTTTAGGCGGACCTCTGCTTTAATTCATCTGTAGCTTTAGCCAATACACCAAAGCATTTAGTTAGCCTAAACTCCTGTGCTTAAACAAATCACTTCACTTTCATACAGAGGTTATTAAACACCAAAGGGCCCATTTATTAAACACAAGAACCAAGAAAAACTTTTTTTTTTTAGAGTGGGAAAGGATTAGATACTCTGTCAACTTGGTACAGGCATACCCCACTTTTAAGTACACAATGGGGTTTATTTACTAAAGCTGGAAAGCCCAAAATCAGGCTCACTTCTGCATAGAAACCAATAAGCTTCCATGTTTTATTATCAAAGCTTAATTGAACAAGATGGGGTTAGAAGTTCATTGGTTTCTGTGCAGAAGTGAGCCTGATTTTGCGCTTTCCAGCTTTAGTAAATAAACCCCATTGTGTACTTAAAAGTGAGGTATGCCTGTATTGCTGCCTGTGTTACCATTTGATTGGTTTGCCCTCACTCCCTGTCCAGTGCCCATGGGTGTCAGAACAGGAAGAAGAGAGAAAAGTCTACTCTAGAGACACAAGAATGATCTAAAATCTGACAGAAATTCTAACCCTTCCACATACTAAAAAAAGGTTTTGGCTGGAATTGGGTTTTGACAATTTTAATTACGGAAAAAGCAGTGACTAGATTTTCAGTCAGTAAAAGTTTCCCTTTTTGCTGTTTTTTCTTTCCATACAGCTTTACACTTATTAAACTCAGAGATGCCAATATTTTTGTTTGACAATAATCCCAGCCTTCTACAGAAGACACATTGTCCCTTTTCTGGGGCACAGCAGCCTTTCCCCTCTCTGACTTCATCATCTTCATTTTGCATTCTTGACCTCTAAATAACATTTTGTATCAATTAAAAAGGAAACATGACAGAGAGCCAACAGATGCAGTTCAGAGGCCTGGAAAAGATTCTGGTTACGTTTCTACTGACACACAGGCAAACCAGCCAAAACATACTCCATCAGTACAACGGCTGGTTAGGAGACAGAATCAGGGCTCCATAGCAGAATTCTGGGACAGTACGGTCTCTCAGCATGTAATTGAAAGCCTTTGCTTTGGAGAAAAGATCTCCTGAACAAAAATACCTTCAGCAGTATGGAAACCCTGCATTTGTTTGTGGTAAAAAAAAACAAAAAAACACTAGTGCTGGTTTATAGAAGTAAACAGTAGTCAGTTTGCAGATGTGCAGTTTGTAAACGGTTTGAAGGGTTAAATTTGGTGACCATTGTCCCCCAGAGAGAGAGTGATGGAAAACCAAACTAGCACATACACCTTAATCCAATCACCATAGAATGTGTCAAAGCAGATGTTAAGTGTTCAGAAATAGGATGAGAGGTGTGAAAGTCATGGAACCACCCTGTTCTGGTTAGAGAAATCTAACCTTGGTGTCAGGAAATCTACATAGGTGTTAATCCTTTAATTCTCAAGGCAGAGGGTGTAAACTGTTGTCAAATCAACAATGTACACCTTCCGAAAAGGATTTTCTTTGGGGAACTGTTTGGACATACAGAACAGCTGGTTTGCAAACAGAGTAAAAGAGGTCATCTATGTCAAACAAGAGCAACCATCCATGAACTGGGGGGAGGACCTTCATCATCATCTGTCTTCCAGATATAATGCTGCTTTAACTACTTGCCGACCAGCCGCACTGCGGCAGGGCGGCTCTATTGCGTGAATCGCCGTACCGGCAGCCGCGATGTCTGCCGGCCACCCGCAATCGCTCCAGAGAGGCAGAACGGGGATCTGCCAATGTAAACTAGGCGGATTCCAGCTCTGACAGGGGAGTACAGTGTGATCATCTGTTCCTAGTGATTAGGAACAGCGATCTCTCTGTACTCCCAGTCAGTACACTCCCCCCACAGTTAGAAACACCTCCCTAGGACACACTTAACCCCTTGATTGCTCCCTAGTGTTAACTCCTTCCCTGCCAGTGTCATTTATACAGTAGTTAGTGCATTTTTATAGCATTGATTGCTGTATAAATGTCACTGGTCCCTAAAAAGTGTCAAAAGCGTCCGATCTGTCCACCGCAATGTTGCAGTCCCGCTAAAAATCGCTGATCACCACCATTACTAGTAAAATAAAATAATAATAATAAAAATGCAATAAATCTATCCACTATTTTGTAGACGCTATAACTTTTGCGTAAACCAATCGATATATGCTTATTGTGATTTGTTTTACCAAAAATATGTAGAAGAATACATATTGGCCTAAACTGATGAATAATTTTTTTTTTTTTTACTTTTTTGGGGGGGATATTTATTATAGCAAAAAGTAGAAAATATTTTTAATTTTTTTTTAAATTGTCTGCATTTTTTTGTTTATAGTGCAACAAATAAACACCGTAGAGGTGATCAAATACCACCAATAGAAAGCTCTATTTGTGGGAGGAAAAAAATACATAAATTTTGTTTGGGTACAGCGTCGCACGACCATGCAATTGACAGTTAAAGAGATGTAGTGCCGTATCGCAAAAAATGGCCTGGTAAGGGGGTAAATCCTTTTGGGGCTAAAGTGGTTAGGATTTAGAAAATAAAAACATTGCCATCTGACCCCCCCCCCCCACCGCTCTGCACTAACAACTGAGCGATCAAACACCACTGATCATTCAGTTCTCCCCCTCCACTCTGAGCAGAGAGCCGTGACTATCAGTCATCAGCTCTCTGCTCTGTCCCTCCAACGCCCACTGGATTGCTGAGCTGGGGAGGGGGTGGGATTGACTGGCTCAGGCTCTCTGTGGATTGCTGAGAGGCTGAGCCAGCTGTTGGTCTAGCCTTCTGGGCTGATCCTAACCATATGGTCGGCATCTTTTCAGAGTCTGCACTGGCTCTGTGACATCAGCCGACACTGGGCATCAGCCCAGTATCGTCTGAAAATGGATCACAGGAGTGCAGAACAAACTGCACCACTGTGATCCCATTTGCCCTCCTTTGTTAAGAGGTTATTTAGTCTTCCCAGTGTACAGGTCTTCGCATTCTATGCCATTTTACCATCTCTAACCCAGCGACTTGACAACACCTTTTGCTGCATGACTTGAACGATCAACATGTGTGCACCATGGGATTATAGAACTAGAAATAAGTGGTTCCAATTGGACAATCAACATCTGCTTTGACACATTCCATGGCGATTGAATTAAGGTGACTGTGCTACCTGTGTGTATATAAATTCTGGAGTATGATCCTGAGACCTATTAGAACTGAAGAACAGCCTTGAATAAGCTCTGAAATGTCTTCAATATTAAAGGAAAAAGTCCAGTTGAACAGGACTAACTACTACTAGCTATATCATGATCTGGGTAAAGGAAAACCTTCACAGACACTTATAAACATCATAGGGGTTAATTTACTAAAGGAGTATAGGTTCAAGCAAAATCTATATTTTTTTTAATTTTTTTCTTTGCACGTGATTTGCAAAGTAATATTCTTGATTTGTATAGCAATATTCTTGGCAGAGTGATGTTTCACCACATTCATTAAAGTAGTACTAAAGTCAACGTGTTTTTTATCTTAACCACTTCAGCCCCGGACCATTTTGCTGGCCAATGACCAGGCCACTTTTTGCGATTCGGCACTGCGTCGCTTTAACTGACAATTACGCGGTCGTGCGACGTGGCTCCCAAACAAAATTGACGTCCTTTTTTTCCCTCAAATAGAGCTTTCTTTTGGTGGTATTTGATCACCTCTGCGGTTTTTATTTTTTGCGCTATAAACAAAAATAGAGCGACAATTTTGAAAAAAATGCTATATTTTTTACTTTTTACTATAATAAATATCCCCCAAAAAATATATAAAAAAAACTTTTTTTTCCCCTCAGTTTAGGCCGATACGTATTCTTCTACATATTTTTGGTAAATTAATTGGCTTGCGCAAAAGTTATAGCGTCTACAAAATAGGGGGTAGTTTTATGGCATTTTTATTAATAATTATTTTTTTTACTAGTAATGGAGGCGATCAGCGATTTTTATCGTGACTGCGACATTATGGCGGCCACATTGGACACTTTTGACACCATTTTGGGACCATTGTCATTTTTACAGCGATCAGTGCTATAAAAATGCACTGATTACTGTAAAAATTACACTGGCAGTGAAGGGGTTAACCTATAGGGAGAGCTGAAGGGGTTAAGTGTGACCTAGGGAGTGATTCTGAAGCCCTGTACACATGATCGGTTTTACTGATGAAAACAGTCCGATGGACTTTTCTCATCGGACAAACTGATCGTGTATGGGACCCATCAGTCTTTTTTACCATCGGTTTTAAAAAATAGAACATGTTTTAAATTTTTCCGATGGATCAAAAACCGATAGCAAATTCCGATCGTCTATGGGCAAGTCCATCGGATAAAAAACCCACGCATGCTCAGAATCAAGTCGACGCATGCTCAGAAGCATTAAACTTAATTTTTCTCGGCTCATAGGAGTGTTTTACGTCACAGCGTTTGGAACGGAACGGTCCGTTTTTTGACTGATGGTGTGTAGGCAAGTCAGCTTCATCAGATTTCCGATGGAAAAAAACATCGGATTAGAATCCATAGGATATCCGATCGTGTGTACGAGGCTTAACTGTTAGGGGGCGTGGCTTGCCGTGACACGTCACTCATCGCTATTCCCGATGAGAGGGAACGCGATCAGTGACAGTGTCACTAGGCAGAACGGGGAGATGTTGTGTTTACACTAACATCTCCCCGTTCTTCAGCTCTGTGACCCGATCGTGGGACACCGGCGGCGATCGGGTCCGCGGGTCCGGTGACGGATCTCGTGACAGGGTCGCGAGCCCCCCCGGGGCAGGTGCGCGTGCGACCACGCGGCCGTCAATTTAAAGGGGACGTATATATACGCCCTTTTGCCTGTCAGTGCCATTCTGTCAATGTAAATGTTTGTTTGGCGGTCGGCAAGCGGTTAATGCATTCTCAGCAATAAAGTAAAAAAACCTGTCCTGCGCCCCTTCTCTAAACACTTAAAGTGGTTGTAAACCCACTTATGCAACTTGCACCTACAGGTAAGCCTAGATTAAGGCTTACCTGTAGGTGCAAGAAATATCTCCTAAACCTACACGGTTTAGGAGATATTTGCAAAAAATGACATGCATCCGTGTCTACGGCGCATGCACGCCGTAGACAACGGCTCATTCACAGGGTTAATCCCATTCACAAATCCGGCGTAGATGGATTTGACGGCTCCCGCGCGCATGTGCGGAGTGACGTCTTCGCCGCTCTGGCCAATCACAGCGCCGGAGCGGCGCTGCGATTGGCTGGAGCGGCGATATCCGGATGTAACCTTCCGGCTATCGCCGCAGCGATGGCTTGCGGCTGGAGAGGGAGACGAGGATGGCTTCGGGGGCCCCGATCTAAGGTAAGTGATGCATATAGAGCTAGTATGCGCATAATGAGCTTTGTCTTGCAGGTTGGATTTAAAAAAAAAAGTTTCCAGGGTTTACAACCACTTTAAAGTAATTGTTATTAAAAAAAAAACGAGACTTTACAAACATGGTATACTTACCTGCTCTATGCAGTTGATTTTCCACAGAGAAGCCTGGATCCTCCTCTTCTTGGGTACCTCTTCTGTGATCCTGGCCCCTCCCTCCTGTTGAGTGTCCCCACAGCATTCAGCTTGCTATGGGGGCAACCGAGCCGAATCACAGCTCCCTGTGTCCATTTAGACACGGAGCTGCAACTCGGCCCCACCCCCTCTCTCTCCTGATTGGCTGAATGATTTTGATTGATAGCAGTGGGAGCCAATCGTGCCACGCTTCTGTCTCAGCCAATGAGGAGGGGAGTCCCGGACAGCTTAAACACTCCTGCAACATCGCTGGATAAAGTTGGGCTCAGGTAAGTATTAGGGGGGCTGCTGCACACAGAAGTTTTTTTTATCTTAATACATAGAATACATTAAGATGAAAAAATCTTCTACATTCAGCAAGCAGGCAGAAAAAAAACTTAACAAACTCCCCCATCTACACATTCCCGCTGCGCTTTTGTACAGTTAGTCCCCTACATATGAACCTTCAAGTTGCGAACATTCAGAGATACGAACATACGTTTGCATATCCAATCGTGTGAGTTAGTTCACATTTCTGGTGGTTGTGATTCTGTGTACTTTATTGTATACAGTACTGTATCTATATTTCAACCTTTTTTCCCCATGTATTATTTATGCAAAATGTGTCATAAACCTTTTACAGTAATTTATTGGGCCAATTGTGTTGGTTGGGTACATAAGCTAACTTTGTTGGACTTACTAACGTGCTCTCGGAATGGAAGTTGTTCATACTGTATGACTTACTGTATTCTGACAGCAGGGAGACTCCCTCGTTTGCAGAATACAAAGATCAACTCTGCAGCCATTGGATACAGCCGCTGACCCAGCTGCCTTTATCTAACAGGGCGGTTGAACAGAAGTCAATTGATAGCCGTGGCCATACGCGGATCGCAATTCATCCGATGCCTGCTGAATTTCAATCCATCTATGACCACGTTCACCTTGTTCCATGTCAACACTCCAGCGCTGTCTCTGGCTCCAGCACTGCTCCCCTCACTATCTGCATTCACAGGAGAATAGGCGACTGCTAACAGTCAAACTCCTGTGAGGAGAGAGCAGGGTATTGGCTTACCACCGATGTATGTGTCTGTGGATGCACACAGCTCAACAAAGGACCCGATGGAATGTGTTGATGCCTCCTTAGCAAACAGCTTGCTACAGAAGGCACCTTAAGAAGAGGAGGAGCCTACAACACCAGTAGGCAATGCAAGAAGAGTAGGAAAGTGACGTTTTGTGTTTCTGTGCAGTATCGCTGCAGAGCAATGAAGTGTTACCTCATTTTTTTATTTCTTTTTTTGGTGAAAATTCTTTATATTAAACTTTTACTGGTTTTACGAAAATACACTTACAAGGTGCACAATCCACACCCCAAATACCGTTAAACTTAATACATTTTAAATACAGATTATTTAACAATGCTTAACGCATGCATGGACACAATCCATAAACAGGAAGACCTAATTTTTAATTTAACCACTTCAATACTGGGCACATTCACCCCCTTCCTGCCAAGGCCAATTTTCAGCTTTCAGCGCTGTTGCAATTGGAATGACAATTGCGTGGTCATGCAGAACTGTACTCATATTAAATTTTTATCATTTTTTTCACACAAATAGAGCTTACTTTTGGTGGTAGTTAATCGCCACTGGGCTTTTTATTTTTTGCTAAACTAATAACATTTTGAAAAAAAAAAAGTTTTTCTTAGTTTCTGTTATAAAATTTTGCAAATAACTAATTTTTCTCCTTCACTGATATGTGCTGATGAGGCTGCACTGATGGGCACCGATAGTTGGCACTGATAATCAGTGCCCTGATTATCTGTGTACATGTCCCCTGTCACACTTGCCAGTTACTGGCTCTCCTCTCCTCATGCTGTGACAGCGCGTGAGGAAAGGAAAGATAACTAGCAAGTTTGTTTACATTTGATCAGCTGTGAATGGACACAGCTGTGTACATGGTAAAGGGCCGCTGTCATTGAGCGTGACTGAGCTGTGACACAGCTATCACAGAGCGTGCCGAATACAGACCCCAGGGGGCGCATGGGGGGTGTGGTTTTGGGAGTGGTTTTGGGAGTGGTCATGGGCGCCCTCCTGTAACAACAGAGCTGCCCTGCCCTCATCTAACCATCAGAATGCATGTGCCTCCATTGTGGGGACACTCATTGTAGTGTAGGACCACAGACTCCAGGGGGCCTTGGCGTGGCTCTGCGGCTCACGCATGCGTTTGCAAATGCGTGCGGACAAACCCCTGTTTTTAACGCACACTGTTAGACAGGTTAATTGGTTGTCAGCGAGCTGGTCGGTAAGTAGGCTTGGTTTTTCCCTGGGTATTCCCCAGGTCATGTTGTTACCTGCGCTGTAGCCTTCTTTCAGTTATAGTGCGGGTCTGAAGTTGTTAAAATTGAGATCACTTTAATCACTTGCCAACCGCTTCACGTACTTATACGTCAGCAGAATGGCTCCTGTGGGCAAAGCAACGTTCCTGTACGTTGCTTTGAAATGCCCCCCATGCCAGCGCACGCCCCGCCGCGAGCACCGTTACTGTGCGTGCGGGACCCGCGGACACGATGTCTGCCAGTGTCCCGCGATCGTGTCATGGAGCTGCAGAACAGGGGGATGCCCGTGTAAACAAGGCATGTCCCTGTTCTGCCTAGTGACAGGACACTGATCTACTGCTCCCTGTCATCGGGAGCAGTGATCAATGTCGTGTCACTGGTAGCCCAGCCCCCCCACAGTTATAATCACTCCCTAGGACACACTTTACCCCTTCCTCGCCCCCTAGTGGTTAACCCCTTCCCTGCCAGTGTCATTTACACAGTAATCAGTGCATTTTTATAGCACTGATCACTGTATAAATGACAATGGTCCAAAATAGCGTCAAAAGTGTCCGATGTGTCCGCCATAATGTCGCAGTCACGATAAAAATTGCAGATCGCCGCCATTACTAGTAAAAAAATATATATTAATAAAAATGCCATAAAACTATCCCCTATTTTGTAGACGCCATAACTTTTGCGCAAACCAATATACGCTTATTGCGATTTTTTTTACCAAAAATATGTAGAACAGGGGTCTCAAACTGGCGGCCCTCCAGCTGTTGCGAAACTACAAGTCCCATGAGGCATTGCAAGGCTGACAGTTACAAGCATGACTCCCTTAGGCAGAGGCATTATGGGACTTGTAGTTCCACAAAAGCTGGAGGGCCACCAGTTTGAGACCCCTGATGTAGAAGAATACATATCAGCGTAAACTGAGAAAGAAATTTGTTTTTTATATATTTTTTGGGGATATTTATTATAGCTCTTTTTTTGTTTATAGCGCAAAAAATAAAAACCGCACAGGTGATCAAATACCACCAAAAGAAAGCTCTATTTGTGGGAAAAAAAGGACGTCAATTTTGTTTGGGTACCACTTCTCACGACTGCGCAATTGTCAGTTAAACGACGCAGTGCCGAATCGAAAAAAGTGCTCAGGTCAGGAAGGGGGTACATTTTTCCGTGGCTAAAGTGGTTAAGCTAAGTGAAAATTCCCTTGGAAAGAGTAAATCAATCAATCTCTTGGCTGGTGTATCAAAATCCACCTACATCCATACACACACATTTATAAAGTTATTTTCTATTTTACCTGGGCGATGATATCTCCATTCTCAGCATGAACCTGAGCAATCGCACCCAGTCCTCCCAAGAAAGTGAAAATCTCATAGAGCTAAAAGAGAAAACCATTGAACATCAACGTTAGCATATCAGCCTTGAATCTACAATTCTTATGTTTTGTAACAAATCCCCCCCTGGTTCTTATGTGACAGCTGTGCTGCTCATATTTGAATAAATGGTATTTCACAGAAACAGCACAAGTCTTATATTATTGGATAAAAACTTGTAAACACATTGTAATTCATCAGAACATGGCCTCGCTTCAAGCAGAGACAGACCTGAAAGGCAATAACAGTTCATTCCATTTGGAATTTTGCCCAGAAACAAAGGAAATATCAGATAATTTACCTCAGTGTTGGACATCTGATAAAAATCTTTATAGGCCATGTAAACCATGAAAGAGTTAACACCTGGGAAAAGAAATAAAATGGAAAAGTCAGTGAGGGAATTTTCCTCTGTTCGGAAGCAGGGACATGTGATAATTATTACACTCTTGTGGAATGAGAGGGTTTAGCCAGAGGGAGTTAAACATGGAGGGATAGGTCTTGTTTGGCATCATGACTGAACATTGCTCTCTATAAAAACACTGCTAAGGAAATCCAGCCGAGGTAGGAGAGATATAACAGATTTAATGTTCTGGTTGAAGAACACTAATAAATAAACATGGTGCAGAAACGTCCTCTTTAAAAGCCAGCTTAAAATAACACATTTATGACAGAACATATAAGTCATTTTCACCTCCTTAGCTACAAGTGCTATATGCTTGGAAACAGAAATGCTGGGCACCATGACAAGGAAAAACACAGGTTCATTCATCCAGAGCAGACTGGTACTGCGACCAAGGGGTTTGTCCTAATATCATAGAGTTGGAAATGGCTTCTGGGATAGCAGAGCCAAACAACTAGGAATACGTATCAGAACATCTGAGTAGTTTAATGTCTGGACCTCTTATCCCCAGAAAATAATCCCAGAAGCAGTGCCTGGAAATGCAAGAACATATTTACAGCAGATACTACTGGTGAACCTTATTTTTTCTTAAAAAGGAAAAAAAACACTTCAGATAGGCTACTTTCTGTAAACAAAACATCTTTGTGAGTGGTATGGGGCCTATCTGAACAGGATGCTAAGGACACATGGAGAAGAAACTATGGCTTAGCATCCTATCCTGCCCATTGTCTGGTTGCACAACAATAACTGTTATGTAATCCTTAGGGTAAAATTAGGATAACGCTAATGTTCGCCTACAGGAGTTAATTTATAAACTCATTAAATTAACCTATTTTGCCTATTTTATAAGCATGTATTATGTACAATGGAAAATGAAGAGTCAGAAGGCTTTATAAAGGTTTTACTAAGGAGATCCTTTTTCAGTAAGGCGTCAATAAATTATTATTTATTTAAAGTGAACATATGCGTTGCCCATGTAAGGCAAATAAACAAGTTTACTTTGAGGCCAATCTTACAGCATCTCACTTTACTTTCGGTCCCCTGTTGCTCCGTTGCCCTCTGAGAGCAGGCAGAAGTTCCCTTAAGCTGGACCTTGCCCAGGGTTGAGGACTCTTCAACTGCTCCTATGGGACAGAGCTGGGCACCAGTGCTATCACATGAAAGAAGGGGGTGATTTACATAATCCACTTACATGGACGTACAGCTTATTTTTCTTCACTCCTGGTGGAAAACAGAGTGTCAGGGGAGTGAAAAAAAAGGTATGTATATGCAGGAGGGAGGCCAGGCAACATGTTTATTTGCCCTGCATGGGCAAAGCACAGGATCACCTTACATAACCGATACACTTCCTATCAGAATTCCCAATATTTTATTAGCAGTACTGATCTCCCTTACAAACAATTTCAAAGTTCTCACTGTATGGGGATCCAGTTGCAAAGTAGTGTATATGCCCACTGGTGTACTCCAGAATAATGTTGCACGTGTGCCAGATCACCATGGAGGATAATAGCCCTGGTAAGATTGAGATTGCCTTTACCCTCTATAGCCAAACCTGGTGCATCAATTCCACAGGACTCTGAAGCATCACAAAGAATCCGTGTTCTATCCCTGGACTGGGCAGGCCAGGCTGTGAGAAATCCCATTTCTCTGTATTCTATGTTACGGTTTAGGAATGTAATGGGGAGGATGTGAAGCAGGGGAACAAATGGTTTCCAATAAAAGACTTTCCAAGGCAACCAGTTAGATAATGTTGGATAAATTCGCTTCTCCCTACCCTTGTGATTAAAATCACTTGGAATAAGTCAAACTTTGGCAAAGGGTGTGTCAATGCAGTTTGTATTCAGGTCTGCGCACCCGCATGACTGTCAACTGAGAGCAGAGACTGTGTCTGTACAGATGCTGCATCCCAATTGACATGAAAGATATTGCCTTCACAGGGATGCACGGACAAATATAGCATACGCTATAGTAGCCCCGTGTGAACGAGGCCTTAAACTTTATTAAAAAAAGATCAGCTTTAATGGCCAGTTCACACCAGATGCAGTTCCGTTCAGTTTCGTGCGCATTTTTTCAGCACTAAAAATGCATGCACAGTGTTTTCCATGTATTCCAATGGCTCTTGTTGGCTCTAGTTCACACCATGCAGTCAGTTTCCAGTCAGTTTCCGGTGCAGTGTGAACTGGCCCTTTGTCCATGTATTTTAAATACAAGACAAAGGATTCTCAGAGCAAAAACCTTTAGCTATAACGAAAGCACAGCAGAGATGCTTCCTTTGAGGAAAGACTGATTCATTTGAAGCTTCAGACCAATAAAGAATAAATTACTTATTCATTTATTTGCAAGCAAACTGGTAGATTTCAAGTATTATAAAACTAAAACTTTTTTTAGTATTGGCCATAATAATAGAGAAGGGTACAATCTATGTGTTTAGAGCTGCTGGAGCCCCACGTAGGAGATTCGCCCTCTCTATGTTTCCTAGTGACCATTGTCAGTGGGACAGAAAGCTAAATCTCATATTTACCCTACAAAAAAGAAGAAAATATTTTATAAAAGGTTATATTACAAATAGTTGGGATAGAGGTGTAGGAACCATGTAGAGAGATTGGGAGGAAAGAGGTTGCAAACCAAGTACAGTGAAGTAGGCCAAAAATTAGGACGGCTTCACTGTAACAGCTGGACTGGAATGTCTCCGAAACCTGTATGCTTTCATGTTTAAAATGTCAAGGACTGGAAGAGTGAAAAATGTTTGATCGAGTAGAACAATAAATGCAGTTGTATAATGCATATATATTAAAACACAGAAGAGAAAAAGTACAATATGCAGTACAACACCTTTTTGCTTGATAAGGTGTTCCACCTCTTGCCTGACACTGTCATTCCAGTGAGTGATGTCAACATGCAGAGAGTAGTCACAGCAGGCTTTCGCATCAGCCCACTCTCTCCACTTCTCAAAGGCTTCAGTCAAGCTGGACTCTGGTTCAGGGACCACATGGTCAACTACGAATAAAACATGCATAATTAATTCTCAGGCGCAATTCAACAGTATATTTAAAATTTAATCTATAAGAAAACAGCTCAAAAAGCTGAAAAACATACAGGATTATGGTTTTACCTGTCAAAGAATTAGTAATTCTGTAAAGCGAATTTCATGATTTACAAAGCTTAGCTTTTATTTTTCTCATTTTTACTTAAAGGGGTTGTAAAGGTTCGTTTTTTATTTTCTAAATAGGTTCCTTTAAGCTAGTGCATTGTTGGTTCACTTACCCTTTCCTTCTATTTACCTTCTAAATGTTTTTTTTCTTTGTCTGAATTTCTCACTTCCTGTTTCTCCTCAGTAAACTTCACACCATCATCCGAGTGGTGGTTAGTCAGCCAGAACAGCTTACTGAACAGCTTACTGAGGAGGAACAGGAAGTGAGAAATTCAGACAAAGAAAAAAAATATTTAGAAGGGAAATCTAAGGAAAAGGTAAGTGAACCAACAATGCACTAGCTTAAAGGAACCTATTTAGAAAAAAAAAGGAACCTTTACAACCCCTTTAAGTGTCTCTATAACTTTATACATTAGTTGAATATATTATGATGAAGAAATTCTGCTATACAGTAGTTCTTTACTTTGTTAGTGATACTATGCCTAAGAAGATGAAGATAGGAAAACAAAAAGACAGAGAAGAACAACCTCTGCAATTCAAATTTAACAACTGTGGCTAATGTACTGTATAGAATAAAAATAATTTTAATAAAGCTGGAAATCTAGCCATGGTCACTTCTGAAGACATACATTTTTTTTCCCTAGGTGATTTTTATTACTTACTTATCATGGTGGTTCCCCCAGCAAGAGCAGCTTTAGTCCCTTGGAAGAAATCGTCCACTGTGGTCATCCCTCTATAGGGCATCTGTAAGTGAGTGTGTGTGTCAATGCCTCCTGGGATCACCATCTTCCCATTAGCTTCAATGGTTTTCACACCACCTGGTACTATCAAGTTGTCTCCAATCTGCCTGGATACACAGTTATAAGTGCAGTTAGTGTGGCTGAACAAAAGATAAAGACATGGTACATTCTGACACATGATTCAAGCATTTAAACACCATCTTGTTACTCCGATAAAGGGTCACTGTCACCTGTACATAGTAGATGTGCCTATTTTTATTTTTGAGCTGATATTCGTTCTATCGTGTTACTAATGCCTGGTACACACTGCTGAAAAAACAAACAAAAAACCTGACAGCTCAGGTCGGAGCCGCTGTACTAACAATCCATCAGACCGGCTGCAGTACACAACGGGCCGAATGTCAGCCGGTTTCTATTGAATCGCCCGATGCCGCTCGACATTCGGCCATGTGTACGGGGCTTAAGATAGTTAATGTCTAGCTAGACATGAGGAACATGCAAACCCCATGCAGATAGTGTTCTGGATAGGATTTGAACCGAGGACCCAGTGCTACAAGGCATACGTGCTAAATACTAAGCCACTTACTTTTTGGATTATTTGAAAGGAGAAGTAATGCCAATGGTCTTTTGGCCCTACTTCTCCTGTGGGTCACAGAAGTGCACTTCGTTCTGCACTCCTGTGACCCTTAATCAGCTAACAGCAGGATAAAGCCCTGCTGTCGGCTGACGTCACTCAGCTGGTCTAGACTCTGAAGAGATTCCGACTTTATTGTCAGGATCCACCCAGATGCCTGACCAGCAGCTGGCTCAGCCTCTCAGCATGCCACTGAGAGCCTGAGTGAGACGCTCCTGCCCCCTGCCTGTCATTGCAGTGAGTGCTGGAGTGGCAATGCAGCAGAGCAAAGAGCCAGTGACCAGCTCTCTGCTCACTGAGGACTGAGAACTGAGCCACCTAAGTGAATATGTGTGTGTTGTTTTTTTTTTTAATTCTGAACTTCTCATTGAGGGCCATTTCAGACCAGATGCAGTTCCGTGCAGTTCCGTTTTTTCTGCATCAATACAGTCAGTTCCGGTCAGTTTCCAGTCAGTTTCCGGTGCAGAAACTGACTGCATGGTGTGAACTAGAGCCATTGGCATACATGGAAAACACTGTGCATGCATTTTTTTTTTTTTTTTTTATAAATTGTTTTTATTGAATTTTCTAACACGTACAAAACATACAGCTTAAGCACCTACAGTCATAAAAAAGAACATGTACAGATAAGAATACAATTGCAATGTGAACCCAACGACACAATGCACAGCCATGGAAGGGTACAGCAGCACCGCCCAAATAGATCAAGTAGGGCATCCAATATGGTAAGACCCACTAGTCAATGAACACATATCAGAGGTCATCGGAGGAAGAGGGAGGTAGAAGAGCAAGGCAAAACCTTGACACGATGATCTGGTTCACCCCCAACTCCCTAGGCTGTTTCGGGCTCATCTAACCAATTGTGCCAGACCTTGTCATATTTCAGTGGGCAGCCCCGATTGGCATAGGTATCTTTGTATAAAGGAAGGCTGCCGTTTACCAAGTGTTTCCATTGCGCCAAAGTGGGGGGGTAGGCCTCTTCCACTGCATAGCAATATTCTTTCGGGCATAAAAGAGCAGCAAGGAAATTAGCGTGCGTTTGGCAGAGGATGGTACAATGGTCTCAATGAGCCCCAAAAGGCACACCTCCATTGCCAAAGGCACAGCGACTGAAGCAACTCTGTTAATTAGATCCAGCACCATTTCCCAATACTGTTGGACCCCTGAACACCGCCAGAAGATATGGGAGAAGTCGCCTGGTGAGGCGCCGCATCTCCAACACCCCGAGGAGTGGGCCGGGTCCATCCTATGCAGTCTGTGTGGGGTAAAATAAGCTCTATGAACTATTTTGTACTGCACTAACCTGTCTCGCATGGAAACTGAGGAGTTGAAGGGGAGGTCCCACACGTCGTCCCAGTCATCCCTATCTAATGTGGGGATATCAGTCTGCCATTTATTCCAGAGTTTATCCAGAGGTGGAAGAGACACAAAGATCAAGTACGAATAAAGATGTGAGGTGGGTTTGTCTTCACAGCTAAATCTAAGTGTCCTCTCTAGTTCCGACTGGGCCACAATGCACGAAGATTGTGGAAATTGCGCCGTAAATGCGTGGGACAGTTGCAGATATCTAAATAGGAAATGGTCGGGTAAGTTGTATTGGAAGGAAAGGTGCGAGAAGGGGAGTAGGGAGTTTTGAGATATTATGTGAGACACAAGTTTGATACCGTATTTTGTCCACGCGTAAGGGTCAGGGATCTTGTAGATGTGAGATAGACTAGGGTTCAGCCAGATAGGGGCATTGGGGGAGATTTCAGACTGTTTACATTTCTCAATAGCTAATCCTGTCCGCCATGCCCGCAGGGTGGTAAGCATAGAAGGGGTCAGAGGATACGGGGCACGAGGGCCCCTAAAAAGTAGTAATTGAAGAGCTTCCCACGAACCGACCACTGTTGCTTCCAGCACAGTCGACGAGTTTGTTCTGTCCGGCTGCAGCCACCACGCCGCAGTCACCAACTGCGCAGAGAGGTAATACTTATGACAGTCCGGGAATGCCATGCCACCCTGCGTTCGTGGCCTCATTAGAGTAGTCAACCTATATCTGGGAGGAGAGGGGCCCCATAAGAAGGAAGAAAAGATGCAGTTTAATTTTTTAAAAAAGGACTTGGGCACCCATTGTGGGGAGTGGCGGAAAAGATATGTCAGTTTGGGAATAATCTTCATTTTTATGAGATTAACTCGCCCCCATAATGACAGGGGCAGATTACTCCAGGATTTGAGCTTCGCCTGGGACTCCAACAGTACCGGGGCTAGATTTAAGGATATATAATCTGAGGCTGAACCAGAGACATGTACCCCCAAGTATGTAAAGGAGTCTACCCACAGGAGGGGGCTATCAGGAGGGGATGTGGACCTAGCCGCTGGATCAATTGGGAACAGGAGGGATTTAGACCAATTTACCCTAAGACCGGTGACCTCTGCAAAGGTGTCCAAAATATTTAGCGCTCCCTGCAAGGACGGGCCGGCATCATTTAGGAAGAGTAGCATGTCATCGGCGTACAGGGCCACCCTCTCCTCCAGCAACCCGAGTCGGAGACCCCTAATGTGCGGTGAGGTGCGAAGTGCCTCCGCCACCGGTTCGATAGCAAGGGCAAACAAAGTCGGCGAGAGAGGGCAGCCCTGCCTCGTTCCCCTGGTAAGCCCGAAGGGGGCCGATAGTCCACCCCCCAAGCGCACCGAGGAAGTGGGGCACTTGTAGATCACCTGGAGCCACCTGATAAACTGCAAAGGAAACCCCATCCTGCGCAAAGTTTCCCACAAGAAGGGCCACTCGACCGTATCAAAGGCCTTTTCCACGTCCAGAGAGGCCACAGTACGAGATCCCTTATTGAGGTGGTGAGCGTGTATGTTGGTGAATAGTCTTCTGAGATTCACATCCGTGGACCTACGGGGCATGAAACCTGTCTGGTCTGGGTCTATCACTGAGGGTAGCATGGGGTATAACCGAAGGGCCAGAAGCTTAGTCAGAATTTTAAAGTCAGATCTAAGCAATGCAATAGGACGATATGAAGCACAGGAAGTGGGGTCTTTGGGAGCCTTATATATCAGTGTCAAGTATGCGTGATACATTGAAACAGGCAGACTACCTTCTGCCAGGCATACAGTATACAGTTGTGCCAGCAGGGGGGCTAGAAGTTCCACATGAGCCCTATAAAAGTCTATTGGAAGCCCATCCGGCCCCGGCGCCTTGCCGGGGGGGAAGGATCGGATAGCCTTAACGACCTCCGAGACCGCAAAAGGTTGGACCAAAATCTCTCTTTCGTGGTCCGAGAGCCAGCCAAGCGCCAACGGGTCTAACAGACCATTCAGCGCCTCCGGCCGAAACTCTGAGGACAGACCGGACGAGTATAACTTGCCATAAAAGGAGTTAAACGTCTGTAGAATATCAGAGGGGGAGGACACCGTCCCGCCCCCCGGGGTCTGCAGGGTGGATACAAGTGTAAGGGGTTGGTCGTGTTGTGCCATCATGGCTAGTAGGCGGCCATTCCGGTCACCCTGTTCAAAGGCCCTCTGTTTACCTCTATACGACTCGAGTCGCGTGACCTCAGCCAGGTGCAACTGCAGTTCCCTCCGAGCCACCATTAGTAGGTCAAAGTGAACTGGGGTGGGGTCATTGCTATACTTAGCAGTGTGATCTTCAACAGCCTTCTGCAGCGCCAGCGCTGCAGCCGATTGTTGATTTTTGATGCTAGCAATAGAAGAAATATACTGTCCCCTCGTGAAAGCTTTAAAGGCATCCCATACAATATCGGGAGAAGAGGAGTCTTTATTATTTTCCCAGAACTCGGATAGCAGGGGCGGCAGCTGGCCAGCGAGGTCAGGATGAGAGACCCATTGTGTGCCCAACCTCCAGAGCGAAGCGCTCCGGGAAGCCGGGGAGCGAAGCACCACCACTAAGGGATTATGATCGGACAGACTGCTAGGCAGATAGGACGTCTCCAGAACATCCGCTAACAGTGCAGGGTTGGAGAAGGCTAGGTCTATCCGCGACGCAGTCTTATATGATGCCGAAAAACATGAATAGGCCCTTGTGGTAGGGTGCTTCCACCTCCAGATCTCCACCAGCCCCACCGCCTGAGCCCAGGCAGAGAGGTCCATACACTGTTTCTTAGTCGGGGCAGGTCTATCTAGCTCAGGTGATAAGATGGCATTAAAGTCGCCCATTACCAGAACCTTCCCCGGGCAGAAAGGTGAAATTTTTTCTAGAACCTCATACAATAATGCGGAGGAAAACGGGGGAGGGATGTATACATTAAGAACAATATACCTGACAGACCATAGCGTGAACACCACTATCACAAATTTCCCCTGGGGATCAGTACGGATCTCCTCAATTACACAGGGGAAATTCTTATGGACAAGAACCGATACACCTCTGGCGTATGTAGAATAGGTGGCATGTATCGCTCGCTGTATCCACGGTTTCTTGAGAGTCAAAATCTTGCTGCCCGTGAGGTGAGTCTCCTGAAGGAGAATAATCTGGGGGGAGTGAGATTTTAAGTATTTGAATAAAAGGGCTTGCTTAAATTTGGAGTTAAGACCCCTGACATTCCAGGAGAGAACGGTGAAGGAATCTACTACTTGACTAGCCATTGGATGAAGGGGAAAAACAATTAAGGAGATACTCTAGAGGGCATGTACCGGTGCACCACACAGGCAGCAAGATCCCGGTCACACTGCATAAAATGCTGACAGTACTTAAGCGTAACTCAAAACAAAAGCATACAGATAAGAAATATAAAACCATAAGAACAAGGGATGACTAAATCCCTAATCAACTTCCCAGGCACGGTGCCTATCCTACTATACCCAGCCTACCTCCTAACAGGGGGGGAAAGTCTGGGAACAGTTTTTACCCAAACGAAAAACTTTTATAAAGAGTGTTAGTGAACCCTTACACTGGGGGCCCTACACTTCTTGTAGCAGTTCATCCACTCTGTCGACGGACAGTGTCGCATCCGTCACGTACGAACAAGAAGCAGAGGGACGTGGGATATCTATCCCATAAACCTGTATCCGCAAAGTCAGCGGAAAATAAAGTCCGTGCTCTAAGAGGAAAAACAAAAAACAAAACCAAAAGCGAAAACAAGGGCAATCTAAAGCCTCGTGGGGGTCTCGTGTAAAAGTACATTTGAAGTAACTCCGGTGGTTGAAGAAGGTGTAATAGGATATAGCGAACAAGGAAGTGGAAGATCCGTGCATCAAAGGTGACCGTGAGAAGATCTCATCAACGCAGGTTGGTCAGCCAGTCGTCAGCATCCGCTGGGTTATCAAAGAAGCGGACCGTCCCCTCATGATGGACTCGTAGGCGGCTTGGGTAAAGCATGCCATATTTAATGTCCTTATCTCTAAGTCGTTTGCGGACATCGTTGAAGGTTTTCCTCTTTCTCTGCAAGTCCGCCGAAAAGTCAGGGAAGAGGAGGACAGAGGAGTTACAATATTTGAGCGTGGGATGTTGGCGGGCTTCCGGCAGAATATTGGCCCTGTCCCGATAGTTAAGAAAACGGACTAAGAAGGGCCTGGGGGGTTTCCCCGGGGTGGCTCGGCCCGCGGGCACCCGGTGGGCCCTCTCCACCACGTAGGTAGGGGGAACATCTGTAAGGCCCAGGAGATTTTTAAAGAACTCCTCCGCAAATATAGCAGGGTGGTCTCCCTCTTCTCCCTCAGGCAAACCTAGGACTCTGACATTATTGCGCCTCAGCCTGTTCTCGGCATCATCTGACTTTGCGACGAGGGACTGCACTGTGCGCTGCAGCTCGGTAATGGAGGCGGTATGGGAGGCCGTAAGATCTTCAGTGGTCGACACTCTGGATTCAGTTTCCGCCATTCTACCCCTCATTTTGTCAAGGTCGTTTCGTATGAGGTTACATTCTTCAGCGAGGTGGTCAATATGCACCAAAAGCGAGGTCCTACTCTGCTCGATCGCAGCGAGGATCACTGCTGTACCATCTTTAGCCAGTGGGGCTGGCCCCTCTGTCGGCAGAGCTTCAATGGGATCCATTTCTAAGCCAGCCAGCAAGGCCCGAAGCCGACCCAGAAGTATGGGATCAGGTTGTGGGGAAGATGGCGGTGGCAGCAGGAGTGGTACGTTGGTCTTTGCGGCTTTCGAGGACCTGTTCCCTGTTTTGGCGGAGGAGGACATCTGACAATTCGACAGGGGGGGCCCACTCTCAGGAGATTTGACGGAGTTCAGACGAGCACCCAGGAGGTAGGTAAGGGGCGACCCAGGCCACAGCAGGTGTCTCGGGAGGGATTATGTCAGGTGCCGCTGCAGGTACCAGGTAACGACAGCGGTCACCGGCCGCCCCCCACCCCACAGTAGACAAAGAAGTAGGGACAGGGTGATAAGGATGAGAAGCTGGGACCAGCGCAGCAAGGCTGAGGCAGAAGGGTGGCGGAGGACCGGAGAAGCTGGGCTCCAGGGGCAACGCAGCCGCTCCAAATTAGGCAAGTTCAGTGCCACAGCACCCCAGGCCTAGGCAGGAATGACAGGGCGTGAGAAGGCAGGCAATCCGCGCCGTTGCGCTCGGCGATGTCGGCCGCGGTGCACTTCCGGCGGGGCGGCGGTCTAGGAAAGACCGGTGCTTCGTAGGCCGCACTAGGCCGCACCGGGTCGCGGCCTCCACTGATCCCTTTTTCGGCCCAGCGGACCTCCAGATCGGGCCAGGAAGGTGGATGGGCAGGCAGATGTGGCCGGATGACAGTCCCTGACCTGCAGGCAAGCTGGGATCGGGTCCTTGCAGTGCAGCACAGTAGCAGGCCGGGAAGATGGCGGCGACCTCAGGTGAGTGGAGGATTCAGGCGTGCAGGCGTGCAGGCGATCCGGGCAGAGAGTCTCCACAATTTTGTCCCAGGATGAGACAGGGGACACAGGGGAACAGGCTGGAGTGAGTTGTTTCTCTTTTAAATCGATGGAAATGCACGGATGGCAAAGGATTCATACAGGATAGCTGGAGCTCTTCAAAAACACGTCCTCTGGCTCTCACATCCGGACACGCCCCCCACTGTGCATGCATTTTTAGTGCAGAAAAAAAAGCACATGGAACTGAACTGAACGGAACTGTGTCTGGTGTGAACTAGCACTGAAGCTAAACTCTAGACAGATATAAATGACACAACTTAATTCAGAATAGCTTCTGGTACCTCCGATGCATGCTAAAACATTCTAAATACATTCTATGAGTATGCCATGCATTTACAATGAGTTTGCTTTGACATGAATAGAATTAAAAAAACAAATATAAAAGAACAGGCTGTCTTAAAAGAAATGTCACACAACACAATGCAAATCAAACAATGTTAAAAACACTGGTTCTTTGCTGCCCTGTAAGATTTAACTCATATTTCTGCCACTGTACTTGAAACACTTTAAAGCCCAGTTAAAGTCTGCTTTGTTATTACTGTAATGCACTTAGCTTATATAAAACTGTAATAGATGTGGGCTTTTTTATTTTTTTGTGTGCTAGTGTGCTGCTGATAAAGTTTAAATGTTCTGTGCTGGCAGCACTTTGAAGATCAAGACCGATGCTCAGCAGTCTCCAGCGGTCCGACAAGCCCACTGCAAAATATTTTAATCTAAAGTTGTTTGTGTTGGACAGCAGTACACATCTCCATTTTTTTAAAATTATTTTTGTATTTAACATAAAAACCTTTTCATGGAGTCCATTGAGGTACATAGGAATTCAGAAACAGCTGGGTAATTGTGCCACCTACAGCACATTAGGACACTGGCAAAAAGCAAAATTGTACACTTGCCCCCACATATCCCCTTCTCTACTCAGCTGCCTCAGTTTTGTAAAAAAAAGTGGTACCAAGAGCAAGAAGAAAAACACAGAGGGGTGGGACTGGTGTCCCTCAATGGACTTTTTATGGTATGTAGAATTATCTTGTTTTCTTTCTTTCCATTAATGGACAGATGAATTCAGAAACAGTTGGGATGTCCAAAAACAGTCCAACTGAGGGGTGGGCAACAGCCACTGCCCTTAAAGAGAACTAGGAACTGTCTGCAACTCTGATCTAACTGAAGGACCAATGCCCCCTGCCAGACAAGGGAACTGCCAATAACCAAGGAAAGGCCACAGAGGACCAACCTGAGGTTTAAGACCAGAACAGAGGAGATCACTGCCATGAAGAATCACTCCACTCAAACTGAAACTGGGCCTTGAACCAGTAAGAGGCTGTAAAACCAAAACCCATTAAAGTAGATGGAACATCATAACTACCTGCCTGCCAAGGAGGAAAAAGACCAACAACATGATGTGGTCACCATAAAAAAAAAAAAACACTAGGACAAGTCACGAGGAGATCAGATACCCAGAGTAGACCTTAGACAAAAAAAGGACTACAAGGAAAGACCAGCCAGTATTAAAGTGATTGCCTGAGCTATACACTCCCAAGGGAAGAAAAGTTCTGTAATAAGAAAAAGGTTGCCAGAAGCGAGATATCCAAATGTGGGAATACATCATCACATTATATCCCAAAAGGATATTTGAGTGATCCCTTAGGCTTGTAGAGAAAAACCAAATCGATATTAAGCCCATAAACAAAACTGTATTAAATTGCGGCTCACCAATTTAAAGATGCCACTGCATTAGTGTTCTTTCTTTATTTTTTCCCTTTATTTTCACCTGGTGAAAATAAACTTACTTTAACAGACCAAGCTATCCAGACAAATTAGCAGCTAGAGGGTTGAGACAAACCATTTAAAACTGACAGAGGTGCTTAAAATGCATTTATGTAAAGCCTATATCTGAACTGCTTTTAAAGTGTTAGCTGGAGTTCATCTTCAATTTGTTAGTCCACATTGCAAACATGCTAAGGACTGAAAGCGTGTTACTGGCTTGATCAGTAGGTGAAATAAAGGGAAAAAAAAGTCAAAAAAAGTAATGCAGCCCACACATCTAGGGATTGATAATCTGCAATATATTACATTTTTCCCTCTGGGTTTAATACCGCTTTAAGGATACCAACCCTGAAGTCAACTGAACTAAAATAAATGGGGTGAGGTGAGCATGAGGTATCCCTACAAAATGTAGACAGGTAGAAAGGCTAACTCTAGCCCGAGTGGAGTACAAAGGGATACTAGGAGAACAAGTGGAAGGGCATACACTCGGATATTTGGAGATTTCTCTGGGGTTTGAGTGTGGAGACCACTGGTTGAATAGAGCCAGATGTTAGCACCTTGATTCCAAGAAAGACAGTGCAGTCAGGAGTAGTACTCTCAGCGTTGTCCAGCATATGGACCAAACCACTTCCTGTACCAGGGAGCATTTCTAAACTTTGCTGAAGGTGACGGTCCAGCAACACCTAGGCGGTGTCCAACTCAGAAAACCAACTCGCCATGGGATCCTTTGACAAACTGGGGGCTGTCTGTTCTGAGCAACCAGACCAAAACTCTGGTTATGTAGACACCCTGGCAAGTGGAGTCCCCCCAAGACAGGGATAAGAGATCGCCCTTTTCACCCTTAGAAACTGATGGGACACACCAGGGGCTTCCTAATTCAGAGGGACCATTTGGATGTCTCACCCTGAGCTCAGATGCCTCAACATAAACCATGTTGATAGGTTTTTCCCTCCATAAACTAGGATTTAGGGTTAGCGACCTCACCTGTCAGTGGCTGATAGTTGCCAGCCAACCCTATCTGAATGAACCCAGCACGTGGTAAGCCCTTCAGAAGGGCTCTGACTGCAGGGACCAAATGCTCTTTGATGAAGGATGTCTGAGCATCCCACAATTGCAATGCCAGAAAGGGAAGCTAGGCTGCACAATACCTGGTGCTCCAAGGAGTAGCAAAAGACACAGAGGAGACAGATCCTTTTAAGAGTAGGGAACAGCAGGAACAGGCCCCAATTGAACATGTAGGTCAGGGAGTACCCACTTGAACAAGGACACGGGATCCAAGGGTTTGGGGAACCCAGGAAGGCCTGGAAAGTAATATTACTTTGTTAAATATCACAAGAAGGGCAGTAAGGGGCAACTGAAGGATGTATTTGGCTTATGAATAATGTGGCCTACAGAAAATCGATAGTGAAATATACTGACCTCAAATCGCATTTTGCCGAACATGAGAGTGTGAGGCAAATTAATCTGGGGAGTGAGTGGCCTATTGGGAGGTGGTGACACTGAAGCACGAGGTGTGGTGTGAAGTTTGCACAATATATAGAATTTACACAGAATTCTTTTGGGATTATTTTAAGTGGACTTTTATATGGACTCTTTTGAATATTTTTCCACATTTATATAACACTGGGTTCTTTTTTCTTTTTTTCCTTTGTAAATCTTTGATTATTTTATTATTTTTAGTGGCCATTTGAAAGATTTTTTGTTGTGTTTTAGCGGCACTGTTTACCCTGTTGTAAGTGGTAAACCCATCATGATCTAGCATTGCGTTTAAAAACCGGCAGTAATCAAGATAAGGATTCTATATTGTTTGTTTTATTAATTTGTATTATCATCTAAGCTGTGGTGCAAAAATGGGATTGCTGAGCATTGGGTGGTGGTGCACAATCATCATTATCCCAACATTATATCCAAAGGAATATGAGGGGTGTATATCTCCACAATATAAGGCGACTCCACACCTTCTACACTTCTTAATGCATCCACCAAACACCACTGTAACACGGTGTATGGGGCAGCTCTGTGCAACACCATTGCACAAAGCAGGTGAATAACATATTTGTTATTTCAGTTAAAAAATGCCTTTAATAACGCTTTAAGCTACGGTACATTCACGTAGGTGAATAAAAGCAAAATAATCTTGCCAGTGATTGTAAATGCTGCCTGCACACAATGTGTGTAAACAGCTGTAGCGGCTAGATTTGTGCTCTATACAAATCAATGGTTGGTGTCACTGTTCGCATATAAGTGCTCATCTGAGCGGTCACATGCGAATAAAGCTTACAAATGACCCTAGATGAAGCCAGTGTGTGTCCAGGGCATGCATCTCTGCTGAGTTTTGGCTGCACACAAACTGGCCACAGCTAATCCACCAGTTTGTACGCGACCGTAGCACAGAAGTGGAGTTTAGAAACCTCTAAATGAAGCAAACTATTTGCATACTATTGCCCATGTGATTGTAACCTTATAGTGAGATTGAGACACTGGTGCTGCCTGACTCATGCTGTTTGTGCATGCTACAGTTAATGGTACTAAGGTCTTCTTTGTGCATTCACTGACTAAAGCCGGCCATAGACAGTTCGAATCTTGGCCGGTGCCCGGTTCCGCTGGGACCGTCCGAGAATCGAACCATGTATTGGTAGGCTGAATGTATCCAAGTTGATTGATCAGCTTGGGTACAACAGCCTGCTGGATTTTACATGCCATTATTGCTAGCGGTTGTTTTAGCCACTAGCAATATTCACTGTGTTCTACTACAGCTTTGCCCCCCCTCTGGGGGAATTAAGAGATTTTTTTCCTGCAAAGGTTAGCCATACACAACTAGAGGACAAATAGAGAGAGTAAATCTCACTAGTGGGGACACAGATAGCTACAGGACTGATAGAGGATCCATTTGACAGAATAAGAGCCCATTTGCATTTCAGGGCTGGGCAACCTTGCCTTGCAATTTGCCTTGTTCGCTATAAAGTTTGTTCACACCACTGCAGTCCTTTTTTTCCAGCAAAGTGAATTGCGATGCAAACCACTGCACTGCAATGCCACTGTGGTACCTTGCGGGCGCACTCACAAGTCCAGCATTTGCGTCTATTGACACAAAATGCCGGACTCGGCCCCGCCCCTTGGCGCCCACGTCAATGGATTTGATTTAGCAGCGGGAGCCAATGGCTGCGCTGCTATCAATCTATCCAATCCAGAGCCGAGAACCCCGAGCAGAGAGGAAGAGTGCATCTCCGCCGAGGGATTGAAGGGCTCAGGTGAGTAAAACGGGGGATCTGGGGGGCCAGTCAGTGTCAGGATGCATTAAGGTGAAAAAACACAAGGGTTTACAACCCCTTTAAGAGTGCAATGTGTCTGGATCGGCTCATCTGCACTATTCCACGCCATGCGTTCAGAAGAATGCTATTTATTTTACTTGTTAATAGAATTAGAAAACATGACATGTTTGACACTGAAGACTCAAGATTGGAAATGTTATTTTTTACTATTACGGGCATAAACTTTTGTGCCTTCTAGCAAAATTTGATCTTAGTACACTTTAGGTTATTCATTGGATAAAATTCTGATTTAAAAGTAAACTGTTCCGACATAATAAATGTAAACACATGCGCAGATTATCTTTATAGAATAAAAAAGCAGCAACGCTATATAAAATTACTGTGCTGTATGTATTTATAAACCAGAAACCCACAGAAATCTAAAATATCTTTCTGAAACATAAAAAAAAGCTAAGCTATCACAACCTCTGGGATTTCTCTGTTGCAGATGTGAAATTATTTTCCAAACAGCTCAAGCCTTGCAGAGGCTAGTGATGTACAGCTGCTAGATCCTACTGACCCAACTCACATCCTACAGGTTTGGCTACTAGCAGAGCACTAGAGAACACAGGAACTGACATTTGAAAACGACCATACTACCCTGTTGATTCCAGCTAGTAACAGCAGACTTTCTAATACACGGGGGAGTAGCGTTATTTTTTATGTGCTCTTTCATCATCCAACACTAAACACAGTTTGAGTATTATTTAATGCTTTCTCATATGTGGATCAGCGAATCGGTGATGTACATTGTTCTACAGCAACCAGATTTTAGCACTTAAGTAGAGTTGGATCAGCGATGACTTCTGATTGGTTACCTTGGCCTATGTCACCTTTTTCTCACTGGCAACATCTCCGGTGATATGGACTATTAACATGCGTAAATAACATTTTCCATGTCTCGAAGCAGAGACAGGCTAAACACAGCTGTTTAATAGGTTATCATCTGAGCATGAACTTCAGTGTTTATTTAGTAGACTAAAGTAAGCTAAAAATACTTACTTAATGAGTCCATCTTCCATGTAAATGTCAGCGTAGAAAGACTGGTCATCATTTACTATCCGACCTCCTTTGATCAAAAGACGGTCACTCTGCAACGCAATAGAAAAGGTTTGGTTAACAAAAAAAGTCTATGATATGTTATGAAAGTAATCTATACTTGGGATGCTAAAACAAGATCAACACATTCAGATTACCCAGTCTACTACATAAAAAGAAGAGTTACTAAATTGCAAGGGGAGTTAATAATTACAAGCAGAATAATTATAGTAAATACGGTTTAGAGTTGTAAATCTGGAATTTGCATACACCAGCTACTCCAAAATGCACTCTTCAATGGCTGAGAAGGCATTTTAAGGAAACATTAGGAGCAGTGTTAATTTCCTAGACCAAATTAACACAAATTTAGTTGACTAAAATATGACTAAAACAGTTCAGATGACTAAAAATGACTAAAACTAAAATGGCATTTTAGTCAACAGACTATGACTAAAACTAAATTGAAATTCGACGTCAAAATTAACATTGGTTATATATCACAACGGCTAAATCTGTGTCTGTAGTGTATGTTCAAATCTTAATACCATCATTAATAACATGGTACACCCCATTGTGTACTTAAAAGTGGGGTATGCCTGTATTAGATTTTTACTCTAGGGGTATACAATGAGTTTGGAAATTCTAGAGAAATGTTTAAATAATGCATTACAATTTAACTCAATCCATTCGATTTTAGTCGACTAAAATGTACTGGAGATTTTAGTTGACTAAAACCAAAACATTTCAGGTGACCAAAATACAACTAAAACTAAAATGGTATTGTAGCAAAAGACTATGACTAAAACTAAACTGAAATTTGACGTTAAAATTAACACGGATTAGGAGTCCATGGCTTTCCAAAATGAATCACACACCTCCTATATGTCCCTCATATAAGCATTTGCTATGCTTTATTACATAGTAAGGGTTTAAAACTACAATGCCCCCTCTCTCGGGTCAGTTTTTGGTCCCAAATCTGTTCAGTTGGCAGGAACAGGGGTTGTAGAGATTCCAAATGTGACTGGATCTCTTCTCTGAGGGGCCACCTAAATATCCAATACATCTCCCCATGTAAGAGTTAGTTGTCAGATCTTGTCACTGTCATATAGTGAAGCTACACATTTGTCACTCTCCCAGGCAAATGAAGCATAAAAAGGTTACATGTCACAATTAGAAAAGTAACACGATCTACATAGAGATGAACATTTGAGACATTTAAGCATCTAACCCAAGGCGCCCACAGTATATAGTATATACAGATGAGGCCACATAGTAACTATCTGATCACTCAGTGACATTTTAGTGCCACTATCTTTTCAGATAAACTTGTCATGGGAGTAATATGGAGGGTCCCATACTTCTGTCTGGATCCTCTGAGTCACTTATCCAGAAAAGGTATGCAATAAGGGAATTCAAAATGGAGTCAGGACTCCTGATCTGGCAACGCATTTTGGGGCTTCACCCCCTTTCTCAAGACTGCTTGGGTCCCAAAATGTGTTGCCTCACATGGCCAACACTTCCATAGTCTTAACTGACCAGGAGATTAAAGCCCCCCGCTGGCTGTTTGCAGCTTTTAAGTGGGTCTGCTAGTTGCTGGTTACACATTTGTTCACTAATGCAGATGATCTTTACATCACTGGCTGCTATACCAATTTTCCTGATACGAGAGCTTCATTATTAAAGCGGAGTTTCAGCTTTTTTTTTATGTTTATTAAAAGTCAGCAGCTACAAAAAGTGTAGCTGCTGGCTTTTAATAAACATACACTTACCTGTTCCACTGTCCAGCAACGCGCCGCCCGGAGCTTCGCTCCTCTCCCCCCTTCTCCGCCGGCGCCTCCATTCATAGTGTGGGCACCCGGCCGTGACAGCTTTCGGCTTCACAGCCGGGGCACTCACTGCGCATGCGCGTACGGCGCAGCGCTCTCTGAGTGGACAGGCGATCGCCTGGGACCTGTCACGTCCGGGGTGATCGCCTACAGGGAGGGGCCGCCAGAAGGCGATATGATGTATCGACTAGGCGACCCCAGGGCGGAAGGAGGAAGTGGGACAGGAAGTCCCACTCCTACTGAAGCCCCCACTCCCCCCCAAAAAAAATGACATGCCAAATGTGGCATGTAAGGGGGCGAGGAGTGGATTTAGCGGAAGTTCCAAATTTGGGTGGAACTCCGCTTTAACTATGACGTAGGTGATTTTATGCTATGGTGTCAAATATCACTACTTTTGCTACACTGGACCATTGTCCTTTGTTTCTTGTAAAGCCTGCTAGAAGCTTGTTTAAAGCGACAGCAAACACTGTGTTTAACATTCCTAAGATACAGCTGAATGGTATTTAAAGACTTTGAAGAAGGGCAGGAAGCTTGCCAAAAGCTTTGTTAAAGCTCGTTGGCTGAAGTAGTGACTAAAAGTAGTGACAGCCAGACAGCTAGTATTTTCAGAAGATAGTCAACTACTACAAATTTCAATCCCCAATGGGTTTTTATCCAGATTTACCATTCAGGACATCCAATTATGCATTCGGATTTACATAAAATGCATGTTACTACATCTGAACAAACTAGCTTCCTGCCAATACTGGAAGTTAAGAAGAGCATTAAAAGACCTTAGGCCTCATATACACTTTTTTTCCCAGTCTCTAAAATTCCCTGCATGTTAGTCAATGTCAGTAAATTTACTGACAGTGCGTAAAAATTTGTGATTTTTTTACAACTGTCAGTAAATATTAGGGGCTGATAATTTCATGCTGTGTTGACTTTTAAAGTGTAAATTAAGCAAATTACTTTGTTATAGGTATTGTCAGTGTTTCAATATCATGTTTATACTGTTCAAATATTCACTGTGTTAGTTTTCAATAGGAGTTCTGTCATTTGCTCCACCAGTACATTTCCCATGTTTTGTCAGTAAAAAATGCTGCGGGAGGTTGGCAGCCCTGGTCTATGTGCCCATGTTCACATAGACTTTTAGGAGCGTCTAGTGGCAGGCACTTTTAGGCCCCATTCACACCTGAACATAGCGTTTTTACTGCGTTTTTGTACAGGTCCAAGGGTCACCAATGTAAAAAGCAGAAAAACGCCCAAATCTGCCCGATTCGCGTGACAAAAAAGGGTCCTGAACTTGTTTGAGCTTCAGGCGTTCGACTTCAGGCGTTTTGGAGTGGAGATGTGAACCATCTCCATAGAGAATAATGGATTTTTTCCCCTCTAGCGTTTTGTAGCTTAAGGCTTCAGGTGACAAAACGCTCAGGTGTGAATGCAGCCTTAGAGGCAGGAAAAACAACTCACTGCCAGTGCATCCAGGAGCAGTAGAGCTTAGGAAGAACAAACGCTTGGCGCTACTAAAAGCTGCTAAACACGCCTAACCGCTAGGTGCATTTAGCGTTTGAGCATTATTAATTTCAATGGCCAGAAAAAATTATTAATGAATTGAATTAACGCCCAAGAGCTTGACACCTGTAAAAGTTCCTAAAAGCTTTAGTCACTTTAACAAGCACAAAAATGTTGCTGGCTTTTAGGAGAGTCCGGTGTGCATGAGGCCTAAAGAGAAACTTCACCCTTCCTCCTCACCCACAGTTTAATTTTGTAGTTAAAGTGATATTTGAGTCCAAAGTTTATCTTCCCTCTACAGGTAACCTTATAAAAAAATTCTTACCTGTATGTGTCTTTGAAATGGCCTGATCTTGCACCGTTTAGTAGATATTGACATCAGCTCCAGCTGATGATATCACTGGCGGAATAGCAGTAGTCTCTGCATTCACGAAACACTGAGTATACAGTGAATGCAGAGAGTTCCGTGCTCCGACTACAGTGGGCATGCACAGGAGAGATGTTGTTGCAGCCCAGCCATTCCAACAGCCAGAGAGCATGAACCCAGAAGACTAGGAGAAGATGGCCAGGAGGTAAATCTGTCATAATGTGCTACTATGCGATGCATATTATCACACTATGGCATGATCCTGCAGGAGGCCCCCTTCAATTTTTTTTTACTCCCGCTTTGATTACCTGGTCTGTTGGGTTGGGCTGAAAAAACATAAAGTAAAGCCCCGTACACACGATCGGATAACCTATGGATTTTCGTCCGATGGATTTGTCCATCGAAAATCCGATGAAACTGTTTTTCATCAGTCTTGGCCACACACCATCAGTCAAAAAACCGACCGTTCCAAACGCAGTGACGTAAAACACTCCGATGAGCCGAGAAAAATGAAGTTTAATGCTTCTGAGCATGCGTCGACTTGATTCTGAGCATGCGTGGGTTTTTTAACCAATGGACTTGCCCATAGACGATCGGAAATTCCCATCGGTTTTTTATCCATCGGAAAATTTTAAAACAAGTTCTATTTTTTACAACCGACGGAAAAAAGACCGATGGGTACCATACACGATCGGTTGGTCTGATGAAAACCATCCATCGGACGGTTTTCATCAGTCAAACCGATCATGTGTACGGGGCTTTAGTCGCCTACATACGAACCTTCGAGTTGCAAACTTATGTTTGCACAGTTTTTTTTCCCCTAAATACGAACCTTCGCGTTGCGAACTTATGTTTGCACAGTTTTTTTCCCCCTACATACGAACCTTCGAGTTGTGAACTTATGTCTGCACAGTTATTTTTCCCCTACATACGAACCTTCGAGTTGTGAACTTATGTTTGCAGTTTTTTTTCCCCTAAATACGAACCTTCGAGTTGTGAACTTATGTTTGCACAGTTATTTTTCCCCTAAATACGAACCTTCGAGTTGTGAACTTATGTTTGCACAGTTATTTTTCCCCTAAATACGAACCTTCGAGTTGTGAACTTATGTTTGCACAGTTATTTTTCCCCTAAATACGAACCTTCGAGTTGTGAACTTATGTATGCACAGTTTTTTTTCATTCAACCCAGTGGGCTGAATGAACAAAAAACAAACAGATTGCCATACCAATACAAGCAATGTTGGTGCAGCGATCTCCCCAGCTGTGCTATTGTGTTCTGACAGGGGGACCCCCCCCTGAACACACTGATCAGTGCTCACAGCCTTTGTCTGCAAGCACTGATCTTTGTTGGACTTTCGAACAAGCTCCCGGAACAGAACTCAGTAGGGGGCTTTAGTCGCCTACATACGAACCTTCGAGTTGCAAACTTATGTTTGCACAGTTTTTTTTCCCCTAAATACGAACCTTCGCGTTGCGAACTTATGTCTGCACAGTTTTTTTCCCCTACATACGAACCTTCGAGTTGTGAACTTATGTCTGCACAGTTATTTTTCCCCTACATACGAACCTTCGAGTTGTGAACTTATGTCTGCACAGTTATTTTTCCCCTAAATACGAACCTTCGAGTTGTGAACTTATGTTTGCACAGTTATTTTTCCCCTAAATACGAACCTTCGAGTTGTGAACTTATGTTTGCACAGTTATTTTTCCCCTAAATACGAACCTTCGAGTTGTGAACTTATGTTTGCACAGTTATTTTTCCCCTAAATACGAACCTTCGAGTTGTGAACTTATGTATGCACAGTTTTTTTTCATTCAACCCAGTGGGCTGAATGAACAAAAAACAAACAGATTGCCATACCAATACAAGCAATGTTGGTGCAGCGATCTCCCCAGCTGTGCTATTGTGTTCTGACAGGGGGACCCCCCCCTGAACACACTGATCAGTGCTCACAGCCTTTGTCTGCAAGCACTGATCTTTGTTGGACTTTCGAACAAGCTCCCGGAACAGAACTCAGTAGGGGGCTTTAGTCGCCTACATACGAACCTTCGAGTTGCAAACTTATGTTTGCACAGTTTTTTTTCCCCTAAATACGAACCTTCGCGTTGCGAACTTATGTTTGCACAGTTTTTTTCCCCTACATACGAACCTTCGAGTTGTGAACTTATGTCTGCACAGTTATTTTTCCCCTAAATACGAACCTTCGAGTTGTGAACTTATGTCTGCACAGTTATTTTTCCCCTAAATACGAACCTTCGAGTTGTGAACTTATGTCTGCACAGTTATTTTTCCCCTAAATACGAACCTTCGAGTTGTGAACTTATGTTTGCAGTTTTTTTTCCCCTAAATACGAACCTTCGAGTTGTGAACTTATGTTTGCACAGTTATTTTTCCCCTAAATACGAACCTTCGAGTTGTGAACTTATGTTTGCAGTTTTTTTTCCCCTAAATACGAACCTTCGAGTTGTGAACTTATGTTTGCACAGTTATTTTTCCCCTAAATACGAACCTTTGAGTTGTGAACTTATGTTTGCACAGTTATTTTTCCCCTAAATACGAACCTTCGAGTTGTGAACTTATGTTTGCACAGTTATTTTTCCCCTAAATACGAACCTTCGAGTTGTGAACTTATGTATGCACAGTTTTTTTTCATTCAACCCAGTGGGCTGAATGAACAAAAAACAAACAGATTGCCATACCAATACAAGCAATGTTGGTGCAGCGATCTCCCCAGCTGTGCTATTGTGTTCTGACAGGGGGACCCCCCCCTGAACACACTGATCAGTGCTCACAGCCTTTGTCTGCAAGCACTGATCTTTGTTGGACTTTCGAACAAGCTCCCGGAACAGAACTCAGTAGGGGGCTTTAGTCGCCTACATACGAACCTTCGAGTTGCAAACTTATGTTTGCACAGTTTTTTTTCCCCTAAATACGAACCTTCGCGTTGCGAACTTATGTTTGCACAGTTTTTTTCCCCTACATACGAACCTTCGAGTTGTGAACTTATGTCTGCACAGTTATTTTTCCCCTAAATACGAACCTTCGAGTTGTGAACTTATGTCTGCACAGTTATTTTTCCCCTAAATACGAACCTTCGAGTTGTGAACTTATGTCTGCACAGTTATTTTTCCCCTAAATACGAACCTTCGAGTTGTGAACTTATGTTTGCAGTTTTTTTTCCCCTAAATACGAACCTTCGAGTTGTGAACTTATGTTTGCACAGTTATTTTTCCCCTAAATACGAACCTTCGAGTTGTGAACTTATGTTTGCAGTTTTTTTTCCCCTAAATACGAACCTTCGAGTTGTGAACTTATGTTTGCACAGTTATTTTTCCCCTAAATACGAACCTTTGAGTTGTGAACTTATGTTTGCACAGTTATTTTTCCCCTAAATACGAACCTTCGAGTTGTGAACTTATGTTTGCACAGTTATTTTTCCCCTAAATACGAACCTTCGAGTTGTGACCTTATGTTTGCACAGTTATTTTTCCCCTAAATACGAACCTTCGAGTTGTGAACTTATGTTTGCACAGTTATTTTTCCCCTAAATACGAACCTTCGAGTTGTGAACTTATGTTTGCACAGTTATTTTTCCCCTAAATACGAACCTTCGAGTTGTGACCTTATGTTTGCACAGTTATTTTTCCCCTAAATACGAACCTTCGAGTTGTGAACTTATGTTTGCACAGTTTTTTTTCCCCTAAATACGAACCTTCGAGTTGTGAACTTATGTCTGCACAGTTATTTTTCCCCTAAATACGAACCTTCGAGTTGTGAACTTATGTTTGCACAGTTATTTTTCCCCTAAATACGAACCTTCGAGTTGTGAACTTATGTTTGCACAGTTATTTTTCCCCTAAATACGAACCTTCGAGTTGTGAACTTATGTTTGCACAGTTTTTTTTCCCCTAAATACGAACCTTCGAGTTGTGAACTTATGTCTGCACAGTTATTTTTCCCCTAAATACGAACCTTCGAGTTGTGAACTTATGTTTGCACAGTTATTTTTCCCCTAAATACGAACCTTCGAGTTGTGAACTTATGTATGCACAGTTTTTTTTCATTCAACCCAGTGGGCTGAATGAGCAAAAAACAAACAGATTGCCATACCAATACAAGCAATGTTGGTGCAGCGATCTCCCCAGCTGTGCTATTGTGTTCTGATAGGGGGACCCCCCCCCCCCCCCTGAACACACTGATCAGCGCTCACAGCCTTTGTCTGCAAGCACTGATCTTTGTTGGACTTTCGAACAAGCTCCCGGAACAGAACTCAGTAGGGGACTTACTGTACTCACCCAGCCAGCAATTCCAGTGATGTTCTTCTGTCATTGGACAAAAGTCACTGCACACTGGGTCCCACGCTGCCATATTCTTTAATGGCATCAGAAGGCCAGCTATCTCTTCTGATTTCTAGCAGCAGGCCTCTTAAAAATGCTTATTACACATGCACAGTGCATTCAACATACCCATGAGGACCAGGTGAAAAAGGCGTCGCCCCACCCCCCAAAAAAAAAAATATATATATTTTTGCTATTCACTGAAAGGGGCGAGGAGGAGTAAGATAACATGAAGTAAAGAAAGGGAGTGAAGGTCCGCTATAAGGACCACAAACATCAGAACAACAGATCTGCTGCTTGAAAGAACTAGGGCAATGCAGGGTGATTAACGGAGAGCATTTCCAGCATAGTTAGGAGTTAGCATGCTAAATTAGTAAACACAAGTCTAATTTCCTCTGCAGAGTCCCTGTCGAGCAATATCTAAACATTTGCCATTCTTCTGCTGCTTTAATGTTTATTTTCCTCTGCTAATTTTGTTTAGTGGTTTCTAGATCCCCTTGAGCAACAAAGAACTTCAAATACACAGTATTCTATTTCAGCAAAGGAACCCTTGTGCACTGGTATAAACAAACACACGAGCAACTTTACAATTTTAATTTCAAATCCAAAAAATAAACACAAGATTTATGTTTATCCCCCCCAAAAAATTCAATATATATTGTAATATCCACCAAAATAAAGTGAATTTTACGGTGCATTATGCATGCCGTCATCCAAGGATTTGAATTCATGGGGCTAACTGTAATCCTACTGAGCAATATGATTCGAACTACACATCATCAGATCATTCTCTGTGCCTTTACCATCATATTCGGGTTTTTTTTGTAAGATTTGATCACACGCATGTATGGTCAGATCAGGAAGATGACACGCTTGAGTCAAACAGAAAAATTGATTCCTATTTTACACTCTATAAAAAGGTGGTTTTGGGCCATTTTAAATGGAACAAAACTATCTTACGCTTTGCAGCCAAAGACAGTGCCATCATAGCCTCTAGATCTGCAAAGGCCATTGGGGCCACTGATAAGGCAGTACATACAGCCAGCCCTCCTGTACTGGGACCCATCAGTTAAAAAGGAGGGCCGGGCACCTGCTGAGCAGGAGGGCAGCGGTACTGTCTTATTGCAGACACTGATCCTCTTCTGCCTCCTCCTGCTGCACTGTAAGCTTCTCCCATTCTCCCCCCCTCCAAACACACTGCAGGGGGATTGGTTTTAGCACATGCACCCCTTCCATTTGCTGTCAGGGCTTCCCTATGTGCCCGTTTCCCCTGCAGTACTGCCGGCTTTCCTCTTCTCCCACCGGAAGCTTCTGCGGACACACAGGGGAATGTTTCAGGATGTCCTTTGCCGGCCCCTTCCTTTCCTAAATGAACACAGTGAGCGATGGGTACCAATCACTCCTGTGCCCATTCATCACTGAAGCATAGTAAACTGTCTTTACTATGATTCAGTTTGTGAATAAGCAGGAAGCCTCAGAGCGCTTCCTATTCTTTCATCTGTGCGGCTGCAGAGAAAGGGACTGATAAATCTATGTCCTTAGTCACCTTTGGCCGGAGGAGGTGCCCTGTCAGGTAGGCTGTATGGGGCTCCATGATTTTTAACAGCAGACCTGGCTGCCATGGTACTGCACATGTGATTAGCTATGACACCAGCTGTTTGAGGGCTGAAAAGTTCTGTTGAGAGTTGACATAAGCACACCAGTAATGGTGACTGTTATCAGCAGAGGCATGTCTTGAATTTAGCACACACAGAGAATGCACTAGCAGGCAGAATGTGATTGTAAATGCCACAGAAAACAATATTGGTAAGTTTGACTAAAGCAGAATTGAATTAAAAAAAAAAAAAATGCGAACAGGCAGCTTTTTATTGCAGGAGAGACATGCAAAAAACACTTACTTACCTTTTTTGCAATCCTCCCCAGCATATAAATGAAGCTGCAAATGTGCAGCCCCATTTACATTTCAAACGCATTGCCAGTATGTCGGGATGAATGACTCCTGACTTCATTCCACAGCGGCCAATCAAGGTGGCCGAAGACCACAACCAGAATCTGGGGAAAAGATTCCAGCGCCAGCAAGGAACCTTACAAGCATCAGACCTATAAGGCATAGGTAAAGCCCTGTACACACGATCGGTTTTACCAATGAAAACAGTCCGATGGACTTTTCTCATCGGACAAACCGATCGTATATGAGCCCCATCGGTCTTTTTTTCCATCGGTGAGAAAAAATAGAACATGTTTTAAATTTATCCGATGGGCAAAAAAACGATAGCAAATTACTATCGTCTGTGTGGAACTCCATCGGACAAAAAACCCATGCATGCTCAGAATCAAGTCGACGCATGCTCAGAAGCATTGAACTTAATTTTTCTCGGCTCGTCGGAGTGTTTTACGTCACTGCGTTTTGGACGGTTGGATTTTTGACTGATGGTGTGTATGCAAGACTGATGGAAGTCAGCTTCATCGAAATCCGATCGTGTGTACAGGGCTTTGGTATCTGTGCCTTTAGTTCAACTTTAAGTCTTCCTGCACACAAGCAGTTTGGCCCATCAGCGTACAATCTTGGCATTTTTGAGTGCCTGAAAAGCCGAGCTGGAGCATCCAGCCCACTGTTAGCAGCCTGTCAAAATCTATGACAGGCTGAAATATGCCAATATTGCATTCAAGGACATATGCCCCAAATATAGGGATTCTGCGTTATAGGCGTACATTCTTGGACACATATGTCCCTAAATGTGAGCACTGTTCTGTACATTATCCAGCTGTGTCCAGCCGCTGCACATTTCAGCTTTTCAATTTTTCAGGCAAACCTGATCGGAACCTCCATTCTTCTCTATGGAGCGGTGGGTGTAAACAGACAAGCCACCCCGTGAGAAAGGGGCCTTAATCTTTGGACTGAACGCTGCATCTGTGCCTCCCGGGTGCCCAAAAACACCTGGGATTTGATGCCAAAGGTCTACCCTGCCCGTGTGCGCCTAAGGATTTAACATTTCGGGATCTTTATTTTCCAAAATAGTCAAATCAGAGGGTTTAGTTCTGCTTTAAGGCAGTATTTGACTCATTTACATTTGTACGACCAACGAATATTGGTTTCTCTTTTCAGCTACAGAAATAGTAAAGTTATGGTTTACTGCTTCCTTTACACAGCGCCAATCTCCTGTTGTGCCTATGAAGTATCTGGAAACAGGTCAAGTCACGTCTTGATAACCATTTTCATGGTACAACTGACAGAAGCCCTGTACTTTTTAATATTCAGTGATTGGATGATCCAGCTGTCGTATTTGTCCATGAGCGGAGACATCCACTCATAAAACAATATGGAGTGCAGCTTTACCATGGAAACAGTTGTCAGGAGAAAGTTGGCATCTGCTTTAAGAGTCAAGGAAGACAAATCAGCAGTAGAGCAAAGAATCCATTTCAATTTTAAATCAGGCTTAAATAAAAGACAAAACGATTTTCTTCAAAGTCAAATAGTAAAAAAAGTTATTATTTTTAAAAGCTTATGCAAGCATTTGTAATCTAATCAACCAAATGCAATTGCCTTAAAGATGTTTTATCAGAATACAGCCTTAAGCCTCGTACACACGGTACGATTGTTGGCCAACCGAGCGTCTGATTTTTGTCAAAAGGGAGTGTGCCAGGATCTTGTTTTGCATACTAATGGTACACAATTGTCGTGCCATAAACACGAACGTAGTGACGTACAACGAGGAATTTTAGCTCTTGAGCGCTACCCTTTGGGCCCCCTCTGCTAATTTTCGTGTTTGGTAAGCATTAATTGCGAGCATGCGTGTTTGTACTTTCGACTTTTGTGTGACGGATTTGTGTACTGACCATACGAAAATCAGACGTGGAGCCGTTGTCCGCTGAACATTTACTAGCCTGTCATCCAACATTTGTTGGCCGAAAATTGGACAACAATTGTCAAAAGGAGTGTACTAACAGTAAGAATTTAGGACAACAGTCTCAACAGACAATCCCCTTCCAACAATCGTACCCTGTGTACGAGGCTTAGCATGCTATAATGCATCTCTCACTCACCCACATTAAATCAGTATTGCTGCCTGTTATGTCGCATACACACGACCGTTTTTAATGTCATTGAAAAAAACGGTGTTTTTCTCGACGTGACTCTTGTCAAGCCTGCCTTGCCTCTACAATATCGTGGAAAAAAATGCTCGAGTAAAGCGCGGTGAAGTACAACACGTACGACGGCACAATAAAGGGGAAGTTCCATTTGGATGGCGCCACCCTTTGGGCTGCTTTTGCTGATCCTCATGTTAGTAAAGTTTGTTGAGAGACGATTCGCGCTTTTCAGTCCGTTACAGCGTGACAAATGTGCTATCTCCATTACGAAAACGTTTTACCAGAACGAGCGCTCCCGTCTCATAACTTGCTTCTGAGCATGCACATTTTTTCCACGTCGTTAAAGCCTACACACGGCCGTTTTTCATGACGAAGAAAAACGACGAGAAAAATTAGAGCATGTTCCAAATTTTTAATGGTCATTTTTCACGTCGTGAAAAATGCTCTGGAGCCCACACACGATCATTTTTAAAGACCAAATAAAAAAATTACTTTTTCCTCGTCATGAAAAACGGTCGTGTGTACGCGGCATCAGAGTCATATGTGTGTTGAAAGATAAAGAAAACAGATTCATTAATGGCTGAATATAAATTTATATTCTGGTTTACAGTGTGTAATTCATTTTGTATTTCAATATAATTTAATTTGTTTAATGAACATGCATTACAAAAGTGATAATTTTGCACTTTTATATTGTTTGAAAATTACAGGGTGGAAGCTAGAAACATATTTAAGTGGCTTAGCTATGGAGAATTGTATTACCTTAAAATTAAAAGTAGTCTAGACAAATTTGAAATGTTGGAGAGAAATATTTTTTTTCCTGTTAAAGCAGAAGTAAAAAAAAAAAACGTAAAACACGTACAGACAGCTCTTTATTTTAGAAGAAATGTGCAATGGCTCTTCTCCGATAAAATACATTTAAGTACACAGTCTACGGTAGAATGTATTATATTGCTGCATGGATGAATGACTCCCACTCATGAGCAGTGAAGCCATCCCTCGCTGGCCAATCAAGATGCCCAAAGACCATCACCTACAAGAAGCCACGGAGAAGATGGCGGTGCCGAGGAGGGACCTCATGGGCATCAGACTGTTCAGTCAGAGGTCAGTATTCCTGCCTATAGTTCTGCTTTATGATTGGACAAGGAGGCAGGAATGTCACCGTCTTCCCTTGTCTAATTCGCCTAATACTGTTTGAAAATAATATAATTTTAAGAATGGAGAAGCTGCAGAGCAAATGACCTGCTTTGATCACTGTGCTCCTTATCCAACTGTCAGTTTCAGTGAAGGAAGTTCAATGCTGACATCACTGTCAGGGCCACAAGTGGGACACACATCATTAGAGATATGTTATTGGTACCTAGCTAATGCTTCAATATTGTTTTTGCCCGAAGTTCAACTATAAAGCCTGAGATGCATACAGTGAGCAAATCAGTGTCCCTTCTGATTTCAGACATTACTGTATTGCTTCAGTCTACCCCACTCCCTACTGTCCATAATATGGTGATCCTGGAACATACCTGCAGGTGATGCTAGAACACACATTGGCAAGAGAAAGGCGCCTCTAAGTGCAGTGGTTAAAAGATTTATTACTGGCACAATGGTATTAAAAACACTTACAAGATAGTAAGAGGTCATAGACATATAATGATTTGTCCTCATGCGGATCACTGTATTTCTCGTCTGTCTAGGGAGAGAGCCGTCCTGCAGCTGTCAGAGTCCCTGGTGATGTGGATTGGTGAGGAGCTGAAGATGTGATAAGGCGGCCCGTGTTCTGGAACCAAGCTGGAACGCACGCGGCCGATGTAAAATCAGGTGAAGGTGGTGGGCGGTAACGCGTTTCGGAGCATGCACGGATCCTTCGTCAGACCTACGCCCATGCTTGCTCAACGGGCTATGAGAGGGGAGAGGGGAAGGGAGGGGTTGCCGGATGGCTCTCTCTCTCCCCCAGACAGACGAGGAATACAGCGATCTGCATGAGGACAAATCATTATATGCCTATGACCCCTTACCATCTTCCAAGTGTTTTTAATCCCAACAGGCCTGTAATAAATCTTTTAACCACTGCACTTAGAGGCGCCTTTCTATTTCCAATGTTTGTTCTAGCATCACCTGCAGATATTTTCCAGGATCAACATATTATGGACAGTAGGGAGTAGGTTAGACTGAAGCAATACACTTAAAGCCCTGTACACACAATCGGATTTCCTATGGATTCTAACCCGATGGATTTTTCCATCGGAAATCCGATGAAGCTGACATCCATCAGTCTTGCCTACACACCATCAGTCAAAAAACCGACCTTTCCAAACGCTGTGATGTAAAACACTCCGACAAGCCGAGAAAAATTATGTTCAATGCTTCTGAGCATGCGTCGACTTGATTCTGAGCATGCGTGAGTTTTTTATCCGATGGAGTTCCCCACAGACGATAGTAATTTGCTATCGTTTTTTTTTCCATCGGATAAATTTAAAACATGTTCTATTTTTTTACACCGATGGAAAAAAAAATGATGGGGCCCATACACGATCGGTTTGTCCGATGAAAAAAGTCCATTGGACTGTTTTCATCGGTAAAACCGATCGTGTGTACAGGGCTTTAGAGTCGCCTTTCTCTTTCCTTTATGACCCTCCAGAGCTGCTTCTTCTCTACAAAGCGCTGCCTTCAGTGCCATCTCTCCACTGCTACTAAGGACCGGATACCCAGCCTCAACAGAGCGCCCTCATCTTGCAGGCTCCTCAAAGGTTTAAAAAATACAGAAAGCTTGAAGTATAAAATGCCAAATGTTAGTTACAGCCACCGGTCAGGTCCAGCTTGGATCCAATGTAAGTATGCATGTGTCACACCTAGAAGATCCCATGGAAACTGGAAATACTGTAGAAGGCACTAGCATCTGGGTTCCATGCCAAAGCATTATCTGACTGGACAAGGTTGAGATTGTGATGTCACTGCCCAGCCTCTCCAACTCATACAATCAAGGAATGCTTGGCATTCTTTCAGAGATTGCAAAGTATCCTCTAAATGGCGCCCGTGTCGATGGAGCGACCTCCTGTGTCCACAATGGTACAGGACAGCCGCTCGACATGGGACTACAGTGTCTTCTACAGTGATTTCCAACTTCCACAAGGATCTTACAGGTATGACACCCATTTAAGCCGAACCAATGTAACTATGCAGGATTATGCATACCTGTAATTCAGCTTTCAGGAAGTACACTCCCACTGCTTCTCTATGAAGCAATGTGTGCTTATGGGATTTTAGGCAGGATGCCTGGACATACCAAAAAATACAAACACCAAAGATATTTAATAAAATTGTATTTAAATAAAAAACAACAACCTATATATATATCTATATATTATTATTTTTTGGGGATAAAATTTGGCCGCGGCTTATACTATTGGTTTAATTTGAAAAGATATCATCATAAACTGTATCAATAATTAACTCCAATCACATATATGAAATAAAAACCAGCTCAGCCACTACGACTCGAGCTGAAAAGAATCAGCCTTTAAAATGTTCACAAACAAACATGTCTTTTTTTGTAATACTGACAAAAAGGACCTTACCACATAATGTAAGCCGCGACAAGGGGAAGGGGGGGTGGGAAGTTCCGCTGTTGATCCTCTTCAGGACGACTGGCCCCGGACCTCCCGGACTAGCTCTTTAAATAGGGACCCTTTAGGCTTCCAGAAGGTTCTGTGGGGTCAGATGACCCCAATTGACCAATCCTGTACCCCAGGAGCCCTGAATTTTTTCCCCAGTAACTGGCCAGCTGCCCCAATCCCTGTCTTTCCCGCCTAAATGACCTATCCTAGGCTCAGGAATCTTTCCCCAGCGACAAGCTACCTGACCTATCCTAAGCCTTCCCTCCTAAATTCAAAAAAGGGGAACCTTGAAACTGCTCCTGCCAAGAATCCCATAAGGAAAAGGGGAGCTTTAAAACCGTCTTATCCCCTTTTCCTCACATTCTGCAGGGAAAACATAGAATTCAGATTCAGTAAAACTGGGGTTTTTCCCTGTCCCGCTTATATGTATTTTTTTTGTTTTTGAGTTGTAATAAAATATATGAAGATGCTTTTTTGTGATGTATACTGACATCTAATGGTGGTTTTAGGGCCACTTTAACTTGTTGACTTATGTGATTTTGCATCTCCCTTTGTCCCAGTAGTGTATTTAGGTTTTGTGCTGCCCTAGGCCTGACTAAACTCATGCACCTCCTAATTTAAATATGACCCACCCTTTCCTATCAAGGCCGCACCCCTTTCTGTTTAAGACCCACCCTGAAATTTTCAAGTGGGGACACTAGTTCTGAGGGCCTGGGAGGGGGTGGGCATTGGATTCCCTTAATTTGCATACATTTCCTCTCACTTCCTGTTTGGCTATGGGGCAGGAAGTGAAGGGAAATCTCTTTAATGGGACAGGGATGGTAAAAAAGAAACTGACAGGGGCTATAACCCTCCCTTACTCTATCCAAAATGAAAAAAAAAAAGTGTTGCCTATAGTTCTAATTTAAGCACAAATTTCTGGTAATTTTATGGAGATGACTAAGAAGATATAACCATGCCAATGGTGCAGCAGAAAACAAATAGCACAGTGAGGATAGTTTGTGGTCCAGAATGATAGGACAGTCAAAATTAGAAGCCACTTGCGTTACACTAACAGTGTAGAGCAAGCCGGCGGGGACTCTTTCCGTGCTGCCCCCCTGAAAATTGCTGCCCTAGGCCTGGGCCTTGTTGGCTTAGGCCAGGATACAGCGTTGCTTTGTCCTTCCCTCCTGTTTAAGGCTAGTTAGTCCAGTCCTGACAAGACCCCACTGTTTGCGGTTTATACGGCAAGAAGTTTGGAGGAGTGGAATAGAGATACATGGACCCGTTGCTGTACTCTCAGTTATAAGAAAGTCTGTGTCATTACTACATTAGCTGTTGTGGCCAATCATCATTGAGGATGTGAAAAGCACATCTGGTATAAATTGTACATACTTCAATCTGTTTCTGAATTTGTTTTGTGTTCCCTGAACAAATTAGAGATTGTGGAGTGGACAGAGGGAGAACGTCTACTCATCTGCCTCATGACTCAGAGCTGAGGGAGGGAGAGACCAGATGTTTCCAAGAACATCACATCATCCTCCACGAAATAAGAAATGCATTCTGTCTGATGCACACGTTCTCCCATTGAATTTAAGCTCTATCTCCAGCAGCAGTTGCCACGCATTATACAATTATATAAATCAATGCTTTGATTTCAAAACTATGAATAGAACCCTATTTATAATGCTGCTAAAATTGTAGACCATGGAGAATGAATGGTTTTACTTGAACGTAAAATGTATTGAAACCCTAAAATAGTCCTTTAGCCTTCTACTGACCATGCACAGTCCCGTCTGCAATTTTCCTTCCTATTTGCTTTTATCTGACCTGATGATCCTATCAGTAACAGTCTGGATTCCACAACTGGTCCTAGGGTGACAATGCTTCCGGAGTGGCTCCCTAAACCAAAGCTGTGAGGCATGCCTACAGAGCAGTGATCGTCCCCCAGCAGTCTAACCCCCCCACCCCAAGATTGAGATTCTGGGACTGCCTAAAGAAGCATGGAGCATGTAGTCCTTTGCACACTGGCTGTCAAAGATTTAGGACATTAAACAGGGGGTTATGCTACTATGCTACTCATGCATAAAGAGCTCAGGTCCACCAGAGAAGTGCAGCGCATACAGAAAATTCTAATAATATAATGCCCATACCGAGGATGTACTTATAATTTAGGGGCCCATTTAAATTTCTGCGGTGTATTGCATAAAGGCAGCCTATTGAAATGAATAAGCTGCCAACACACCCGGATATGTCAAAAATAGGTTTGTTGCTTTAGTGAAGTGGTCTCCAAACTGTGGCCCTTTGCTTGTCTTTATCAGGCCCTGGGAGCACTGTTCTTCCTACTGATACAAGGCACTATTCCTCCCACTGACACCAATGATGGGGCACTATTGCTCCCACTGACACCAATGATGGGGCATTGTTCCTCCCACTGACACCAATGATGGGGCATTTTTCCTCCCACTGACACCAATGATGGGGCATTTTTCCTCCCACTGACACAAATGATGGGGCACTATTCTTTCCACTAACACCAATGATGGGTCACTATTCTTTCCACTGATACTATTGATGGGGCACTATTCTTTCCACTGATACAAATGATGGGGCACTATTTTTACCACTGACACCAATGATGGGACACTATTCTTTCCACTGACACTAATGATGGGGAACTATTCCTCCTACTGACACCAATTATGGGGCACTATTTTTACCAGGAACACCAATTATGGGTCACTATTCTTTCCACTGACACCAATGATGGGTCACTATTCTTTCCACGAATACTATTGATGGGGCACTATTTTTTCCACTGATACCAATGATGGGGCACTACTTCTGCAACTGACACCAATGATGGGGCACTATTCCTTTCCACGATACCAACAATGGGGCAATACCCCCCCCCCAACTAATACCAATGATAGGGCATTGTTTATTCCCATAGACACCAGGGCATTTTCTACTCACACTAGCCACAGTCTGGCCCCATTAAAGTCTGAAGGACAGTATACTGGCCCTTTGTTTAGAAAGTTTGGAGACCCATGCCTTGGTATGTGGGATGCAATTCAAAATGAATCGCACCACAATGCATGCAATGCACATTGGTGCAGTGCGGTAATGCGCACGTAATCACAACATGGTTTATTTGTACCCTCTAACATAAGTTCTTATTTTCTGAAAATCGGACATGACCCCTTATTTTTTGGTCCATTGCCTTAGTGCAGCAGTCTCCAAACTGTGACCCGCAGGATGGATGTGACCCTTTGTTTGGCTTTATCCAGCCCTTGAAGCACTTCTCTCATTGATATGGGGCACTATTCCTCCCACTGACACTGACGATGGGGCCCTATTCCTCCTCCCTCTGACCATCAAGCCTGTAGCATTGTTTTCTCTCACTGACGCTGGGACATTTTCTACTCCCACTGACAAGCCTAGACCCCCTGAAGTCTGAAGGACAGTAAACTGGCCCTTTGTTTAGAAAGTCTAAAAACCCCTGCTTTAGTGCATGGGATGCGTGTCGTTGCATGTCGCAATAACATGAACGTACCCGCTACATGGAAGTGTAAGTGGGCCCCCCAACACAAATTCTTTTTTGTATCATTTAAAATGTAAGTAGTGTCAACCTTCTATCAGAAAAAAAAAATCATCATCCTAAAAAAATAGGAAAAATATCATTTTGATTTTATGAATGTATTGGCCTGTAGGGCCTAATGTTAAAAGACATGGATCATAGAACAATTTGTGACCTGTAACGGGAGGGCCGTGGAACCCAGAATCTCTTGGAAAGTATGGGATACCCTTGGTTCAGATCCCCATGCACCTCTTATGTTTAAATCACCCTGTGTCCATTAGGGGCATAGGGTGACTGAGAAAATATATCTGGGAATACTTCAAATGGGACAGTAATATTCATTAACAATATCACTCAAGAAATATAAAGATGTTATCCCCTGTACACTGTGAGGGCTATGCCCAGGAAGTATACCTCCTTATATGGGCATTCCAGGAAGTTCAATTTAGGAGTCATTAGATCTCATTGTTGCTTGTGCTATTTGACCCTGCAATTGTGTGAAGGTGTATTTGTGATAATGTTGATTGTGTCTTCTGAGCTACCAGACGACAAGTCTAGCCTAAAGGTCATGTCTCTGAGTCATCAGCTGCTGTAAGGGATAAGTTAATGAGCTCATGTTAATTAGGTCTGGTCAAAGGTGTATTTTCAGAGTAATATGAGCAGGATATGTATGCACCTCCTTTTTTACTGTATATAAGCCTGTAGTCTTTCAATAAAGATTGTGTTTTTCTTGCTTGAACCTCATACAGAGCCTCGTCTTATATTTGTGGGAGAATTATTCGTCTGGGTTTCTTGTTCGCCTGACTGGAGTGTCGGTAGCTGCCTTGTGTTCGGGAATGGAATATCCTAAACAACGTTAACCCCTTTCATACATGGGGTGTCGTTACATGACCAATTTCAGGTCCTGTGTGTAGGCGAAGCCTCACCAAATATGGGCAAAGAACTTGCTTATTAGGGGTGTGGCCTTCTTCGACCTGAATTAAAAAAAAAGAAAGATGGAAAATTTACCTAGGCAGATTAGCACATTTCATTTTGACATATTTATATTTATATGCCTGGTAATGTTAGTTACAGATGTATAATAAAAATGTGTGTCCCAGCTTTATTAGTGGTAAAAAGTTAATTTACAGGAAACTTTGCAGAAGAAATGTAAAGAATTACCATGCAGTGCCAGTAGGTCTACCTATAAACTGGAGTGGGCACGATGACCTAGTCTGACACCCATTTAACTGCATTCCTCTGCTTTGTACAAGACGCCTCAAAGTCTTTCTGTAGCCTTTTATATTCTTTAATCATTTCATATCTCCCCTCCAACACCCACACCATGCCATGGAAAGGATCATTCCAGTACATGTGTGCCTTGATATCCATCGGGAGTAAAGAAACCAGAGATGATTCTCTGATAGAAACATAGAAGAAAAAGACCAATGGTCCATCGAGTCTGACCCTTTTTTTTTCTTCTTTTAACCTTTTTTTAGGCTTACATTTGTCCCAAGCATGTTTAAATTATTAGGTGCATGCTGCTTCCTCTCTTCCTATAAACAAAAACGTCTTTCATTTAATTTCTATGTTATGAGACTGCACAGAACAAACCACGCTGCAAATGACTTGGGCCATTTCTTCATTTCTCCTGTACAAGAAAGGAATTAACCCCTTTACTTCAGATTTGTATTCAATACGCATAAAATATTTCAGTCTTGGGTGGGATGACTTATCTATCGGTCTTTCATATCTCTCATTGATGTCCAGTGGTGTTGTAGTTCACGTGTTCCTCAATCGCCTTCTCCTCTTCCCCAGTAAGGCCACTTTCACACTGAGGCGCTTTTCAGGCGCTTTCACGCTAAAAAAAGCGCCTGAAAACGTATTTCCATCAAAATCAATGAATCCTTTCACACTAGAGCAGTGCGCTGAAAAAACGCCCCTCTCCATTGGAATGAATTGAAAGCGCTTCAAAAGCGCCTGAAAAGCGCTTCAAAAGCGCTCAGTGTTTTACTGGCAGTTTTTCAAACGCCTCAGTGTGAAAGTGGCCTAAGAGCAAAAATTGTCTCACTACTATTGCTGCAAGCTAAGCAATGAAACTGTATTTAAAAATTCTACAGGGTCAATGGAAACACTTGTAAAAACCAAAGCAGGTTGACAGATGAGGTAGGGACCTTGACTTAGGATTCTTTCAGGGATATAAGAATATGGTGTGATTTAAACAACATCTGAGTTTTGGGTGGCTTGACCAGAAGGGACAACTTAACTTTTAGCGACATTGTCCTTTAAATAGCCCCTACTAAACCCACTAGAGTTTTTTGGGCATTGCTAAATACTTACCCATATCTACAATTGCATCCCGAACATCCTGGGTGGGGATATTCAATATGATGGGAAGGGCTTCACAGTCAAGAACATGGAGTGGGGCTAAAAGTAAAGCTGGCCATACACTGGTAGATTTTCATTTCAATAAAATATCCAAAATTTGTTTGCTTTTTAACATAAAATTCTGGAATTAATGCAATTTCCCCAAGGAAAACCCCATATGCTGTTCGAAATGTTTTTCAAGAAAACTTTTCCATCTTACTCCCTCAAATTTTTCAATCACTGAGGTAACAAATTAACATTGATTTGGTCCACGTTTCCAGCAGAAACAGCAATGCAAAACATGGGCCTCATGTATGAAACCGACTGAAGGAAAAATGCTTAGAGTGTCCATTAGAAAGGGAGAATCTGATATTTTAACGGCCTATAGCAAAATGACAGCCGGGCGGTGGTTGCGTTATCCTGACGTCCAGCAGAATAACAGCCACTGCGCGCCCGGGGGGGAGGGGCGCATCGTGGCGATCAGTGGTGCGATCTTGGTACCACGTGATCAGCCGTGTCCAATCACGGCTGATCATGATGTAAACAGGAAGAGCTTTTGATCGGCTTTTCATCACTTGCCTCTGACAGATGCGAGTAGAGGAGAGCCGTTTGGCAGCTCTCCTGACAGGGGGGGGGGGGGGTTCGCGCTGATTGTTTATCAGCGCAGCCCCCCCGCGGATGCCCACACTGGACCACCAGGGAAGCCGCTAGGACCACCAGGGAAGCGGGCAACATGTGGATGGCCAGGTATGTACCCCATGGCCATCCACATATTATAAAATAAGTTCAATAGATGCCAATCAGTGCCCACAAATAGGCACTGACTGGCAACATTATGGACGAAAAAAAATGTGATGCCCAGCAATGCCACCCATCAGTATCAGCAGTTCCACCCATCAGTGTCCATCAGTGCCACCTCTCAGTGCCCATCCATGCCCACCTATCAGTGCCCACCAGTGCCACCTATCAGTGCCACCCATAAGTACCCATCAGTGCCACCCATAAGTACCCATCAGTGCCGCCTATGAGTGCCCATCAGTGCTGCCTATGAGTGCCCATCAGTGCCGCCTATGAGTGTCCATCAGTGCCGCATATCAGTGCCACCTATTAGTGCCCATCAGTGCCGCCTATCAGTGCCCATCAGTGCCGCCTATCAGTGACCATCATCAGTACCCATCAGTGCCACCTCATCAGTGCCACCTCATTGGTGCCACCTCATCGGTGCCCATCGGTGCCGCCTTATCAGTGCCCATCAGTGCAGCCATATCAGTGCCTGTCATTGAAGAAGAAAAATTACTTATTTACAAAAAAAATTAACAGAAACAAAGAAAAACTTAATTTTTTTCAAAATTTTCGGTCTTTTTTTATTTGTTGCGCAAAAAATAAAAAATCGCAGAGGTGATCAAATACCACCAAAGAAAGCTCTATTTCTGGGAACAACATGATAAAAATTTTGTTTGGGTACAATGTAGCATGACCGCGCAATTGTCATTCAAATTGCGACAGCGCTAAAAGCTGAAAATTGGCCTGGGCAGGAAGGTGCGTAAGTGCCTGGTATTGAAGTGGTTAAGTAACGTTTGAACATAAGACTCTATATATGTAACAAATAATGACAGCTTAGCATCTTTGTGAACTAAGCCTGGATGATAACTCCTGTTACCAAAGATCAATTTGCTTGACTGCATTGCCACTGTAATGTATTGCCACCACAGTGGCAAAAAATCATATTGAAAAACCAAGTTTTAAAGCTTAAAAACAACTACTTCTATGCCAAGGAAACATAAAGGCTGCCAATAAAATACCCTCCTCTTTTCAAGTATGCCAGGGGGCTGGGCATTATGTTGATCCACTGTTTTATTACTTTCCACATTCAAGAAATGACACTCATACTCATGCACTTGTAAACGCAAGTACCAGCGTTTACAGATGTATACCAGTGTACAGCATATTCTATCAATACAGTCCTATGGGCAGAACGGTGCACCAGCTAGGACTGTACGCCCATATGCGTTGATGTGTGCTTTTCTTTATGTAACTTTATTCAAAATCCACAAAATGACATTTCATTCATCTTTTTTAACTAGAGCATGTTGTGAAGAAATGTAGTACATAAAAAAGCAGCATGTCCTACTTTTTTTTCAGTGCGCACCGCTGTATGTTGCACACCTGCATGCTGTACAGCTGTATACCTATGTACAGCATATTTATTCAATACAGTCCTACGGGCAGAATTGCACACCAGCTAGGGCTGTACACCCATACACCTGTATTTACATCCATGTACACGAGCCTTTAGGGCCCGTTTACACCAGCAGCGTCCTGTAAAGTTGTGGGCAGAGGCACTGTTAGAGAAAAATAAATAAAAGTGAACGAGTTGATGTGTTCTTTTTGGTAATTTTAGGGTTGAAATGTGTTTTTTGATAGTTTAACAGACATTACAAGGAACAACGTAAAAAGTTGGTAATTTTATTAAAAAGTCACAAAATGACTGCAGGGTGTTGCAATGAAATGTAGTGTGACGCAACACGCTGCCCCACATAAAAATGCAGCGTGTTCTTTGTTTCAGTGGGCACCACTGTAGTGTGAACTGGACTATCAGAACATAAGGCAAATTTCCCTGACTACAGTATGCATTGGGATTGCACCGGACAAGGTTGCCTAGTATAGCCCAAAAAATATTGTGTTAATGGGCCCTTAAATTTATTGTAACATGAAATATGAACAAAGCATATCCCTCTATAGTAAGTGCAGGTCTCTAGTCCAAGCATTAATTGTTATTTTTGTCTGCTGCCTTGTTCCTCTGCTATCAGCATGAATCACTTCTGACACGTTTTCCTGACACCAAGAGAAAAAGGTGACAGGGGAGGGATCTCCAGTAGAATGAAAGCCTCAGCTCTATTCCTGTGTGCTATGTGAAGGGGGTGTGTCCCTTCCATCTAATGAGCTGTCAGAGTTCTCCTCACTGAGCTCTGCAGAGTGCAACTTCAGCTCTCCACCCACTTTTTTTCTGAACTATCAGACAAGCTTTATAATCCAGCACTTTGAATGGATGTAGAGAAGAAAGGGCTGCAGATAGACAGGTACAACTTATGCAGGAGAATTTGTTTCACCTCTGTGTATCACCTGAGGCCAGTCACTTCACTGAGTATATGTGAGGGTTTACAACCACTTTAATGACCTACAACAAGTATACAGATCAGGAGGTCTGACTTAAGCCCAGTCTGACTTTTGGCCAACAAACTTCATTTTGAGAAAGTTGGACCAACAATCCGACCGTGTGTACGCTCCATCGGACAAACTTTTTTTTTTTTTTGTTTTCATCGGACAAAAGTTCGGTCTGCAAACGGACAAACTTTTGGCCAACAAAAGTCCGATGGAGCAAAGTCCGACCGTGTGTACAGAAAACCATCGGACTTTTGTCCGATGGACAAAACAACTAATGTTAAAATCAACCAACAATAGCAGAAGTTGACCAAAGGGTGGCGGTAAAGAGCAGAAAAGAGCAGAAAAACCACGTGATGTTGCAAAAAGTTTTGGGAAAGTTTGCAGAAAAGTCCTGTGGTGTGTATGCTATGGGTGTGCCCGACCAACTCCGTTCGGACAAAAATCCAGGGAAAAGTCCGATGGAAGTCCGACCGTGTGTATGGGGCTTAACTCTGACCTAAGTAACCATCTGCCTGTTTCGGGTCAGTGACTGAAAGTATTTTGGTTACAGGGTTCCTTTATCCGTTGAGTAGAGATAAATCTTATCTCTCTAGGAAATCAACTTCAGACCGAGAGAATTCCAAATGAAAGTTTATTTGTATTTACGGAGAGCATACACACATAAGGCCGTCATAGTATGCTCTGAAATCAATACAGATTATTATCCCCTTTTATAGGGTGTCTTATCAGAAAGTCACACAAGCAGAATGACAGTAATATGCTGACCCATGTCCCCTTGGTACATTCCTTAATGGTACTTCAGGATAAGCACATGGTGATATGTCCTACATAAACAACTTCATAATCGCCATTTTAGTTTCCACATTTATACTATATGACCACACTTTATATAATGTTTTTAATTAGCACTTCTATTATTATTATGTGTTTTTGCATATGATGTTGACTACAAATATATTTGCATTGTGATGTATTATCCTGTGAGGATCATATTGTTATCCCTATACATTGTCTTCAGTATTTGCTATTGCTGGAAGCTCGGACCAAGACAGCTTTCCCCAAAATTGTACCTATGCAGTCATTTTCTATACACATTAGTGACATTTATTACCAGCAAACCATGTGATAATGTTCTTGCATCACCAAGCTGCCACTTCCCACATTCCCACCGTGACTGGGAGAAGTCAATGATTGTACAGGCAACTACAGATCGATAATGGAGTGTTCGTTTCTCAAAATAGCAAGTGGCTTACCAAATGGATTGAAGTTTAAGGTTACCAATTTAATTTTAGAATGACTCAAAGGCTAGATTTACATTTCTAAATGATCTCTACAGCCTTCGATGGAGGAATTACAGATTATATACTATGTTGTTTTCAAGCAATAGAAAAAAAAGGTCAAAACTGCAACATTGTAATATATGTTTTGCTAAACAAAAGGAAAAAATAAAAATAAAAAGGTGAAGTAAATAAAATTTGTATGGCTATATCAGTAGCTCTGAAGCCAACCACCATTATATGGGACTCTCTGCCCCCAAACACAAAATTCAGTGGAGTATTGTATGCAGCTCTGCATGCTTTATTTTGAAGTCCTATCCAAAAATCAAAATTTTTGTTTTAAACGTCCATTTTTTTATCCCCCCCCCCCCCCCACCTCCTGGTCTCCAGAGACACTGGTGACCATAGGTGTGCGTAGCCTATGGCATTAGTGTTTTCCCCCATAAAGCTCAAACATGTTTTTCTCTGCAGCCTCAGCTGCACTGGACAGTGAGTGAATGGGAACTTCTCTGTGCTGAGCGGCTTCTTGTTCATTCACAAACTGATAGAATTGGGTATATGGGATTGTACGATATCTTTTATTTTATTTTTTTATTTTTTTATGGTTGAACTGGATGGACTTTGTCTTTTTTCAACCTGACTAACTATGTAACTATGCATGGTAAACACAGTTTACTATGCTTCAGTTAGGAATACAAAAATCTCCTGCGCTCTCGGTGTAACGTCAAAACACGGGTAGTGTGGTTCCGTCTAAAGGCAAAGTCTAAAGTCTTGCAGCCCTCCTCAGAACAATGGGTGTTCATATGGCTAGAAAAAAGAAAGAAGAAAGGAGGGCGCACCGACCTAGTGCATTACCACTTAGAAGTTTTATTAAAATATGAATAAAAAGCAATAATCCTACTCACAGACGGAGCTTAGGTAAAAGCTTATCGGAACAAAATGAGCTGGAATTTCTTGGCACCCGCCGACTGAACTCGATGACAGAGAGGGTCAGACAATACCTCAAACATCTTAAAACTTTTAAATGGTAATGCACTAGGTCGGTGCGCCCTCCTTTCTTCTTTCTTTTTTCAGTTAGGAATAGACATAGTGAGTGTGTTGACTGTTCATTTAGAAAAGGAAGGGGCCACTAAATTACATATTTACTAGCCCCTTCCCCTGCTCTCCATCCTGAAACGTCCCCTGCAGCATCCCCCCTCTGATGATATCATTTTAAAAATGGCTTTTTGACCTGAGCAAAGAGAGCAAACTGGAAAACTGAGGAAGAAGCACTTGAAGGAGGTATCTAATTATCAGTTTTACTAAATAACTTGTAATATTATAATTAGGTTTTATGGAGTGTGGGTGGGGGGCAGAGGCAGAACAGAAAAAGAAAACAGAAAAAGTAGTAGATACTCACAGCTACATGACATCCTAAAAGTGGAACTTTACTCTCTATCAACATTGACTATTTGTCATCCTTATATTGCCCTGCCAGAATTAGTAAAAAGATAGGAAGGTACAGTGTATTATATTTACTTGTTATCCATTTCTTCAGTTACTTCCTGGTTTCTATGCCTAGGCCAATGAGGTCATACATCCCAAGTCTTCAAGAGGGGCAGGGGCTTTCGCAGCTAAGCACACCCTCCAGCCTGCATGCCTGAGCTAAGGGCAGATGGATTCCAGGATGAGAATGCTACATGAATCATCTCAAGATGGCCACAGCCAGAAATGCTGGGGAGCGTTTTTCAAAGTGATTTCTCAGCAAAATAAAGCATGGAGACATGGATGGATTGGTGAATTTGCTTTGAATATGAAAAATTTATCAAAATAGTCATTTTGTTTTGTGAGTGTTCAGCTACAGTGTAGATCCTCTTTACACCTTGGATACTGAGAAACCTGAGGATTCCAGATCTTGGGAAAAAAAATCACCATAAGGTTAAGTGACTGACGTATAAGTGAGGGCACCAGAAGCTGTGGTCTATTTATAAAACATTTGTCCGAAGAATGTCACAAGCATCTGTCCAGGCTGCACAAATGTTCCCTGCATTTTCTCTAATACTATAACTTCCTATGATCGTCTGCGCCATCTTGTGGCCGAAATACAGTATATTTTCGGATTCAGGAACTTCAGGGAAAAAATACTTTTGACCACTAGATGGAGCTGATGATCATAGGTCATTAGTATTTCAGAAGGTACAGGGAAAATTCATGCAGCCTGGAAGAATACCTGTGACCTCTGTCCAATGAATATTTTGTAACTAGAACACAATGAGGTTGGTTTACTAAAGGCAAATAGGCTGTGCACATTGTAGTTGCTCCAGAGCTTAGAAAATGAGGTAAAGCTTCACTTTGAATACCCAACCACATGCAAGGAAATTTTAAAAAAACAGCACTACAGCTTGCACATGATTGGATTATGGAAGTCATCAGAGCTTTCCTTCATTTACTAAGCTCTGGAGCAACTGCTCTTGCGCAGAGTGTACAGTCTATTTGACTTTAGTATGTCAAACCCATAGCATTTTTACATTCATGGAATGCGAGGGGCTAATATTTAGTGGGATCTACCACTTAATGCAAGTTCTGCTTTAATGGAAAACCCTTTACTATGCCAACAGTATGCAAAGTACCAGGGTTTCTTTAATGCAGATTTAAAAAGCATCCCTTACCTACCTTCCTAAACTTTGGATTGTTGACTATAGAGTGAATATTCCCATTGGAAGAGATTGAAGAAAAAATAAATCAATAATTTATTGAAGCATGTATGACCACTATTTCACAGGAGATTGTGACAGTTCTGGCAGCGGGTCCAACCAGCAAGGGAGCTTAAAGCGGAGTTCCACCCAAAAGTGGAACTTCTGCTTAAACCACTCCTCGCCCCCTTACATGCCACATTTGGCATGTCATTTTTTGGGGGGGGGAGTGGGGGCTTCAGTAGGAGTGGGACTTCCTGTCCCACTTCCTCCTTCCGCCCAGGGACTGCTTAGGCGACTCATCATATTGCCTTTTGGTGGCCCCTCCCTGTAGGCGATCACCTGGGACACGTGACAGGTCCCAGGCGATCGCCTCTCCACTTGCATGCGCAGTGAGTGCCCGGCCGTGAAGCCAAAAGCTCTCACGGCTGGGTGCCCACAGTTAGAATGGAGGTGCCCGCGGAGAGGGGGGTGGAGAGGAGCGAAGCTCCGTTCGGCCGCGTCGCTGGACAGTGAAACAGGTAAGTGTCTGTTTATTAAAAGACAGCAGCTACACTTTTTGTAGCTGCTGACTTTTAATAAACATAAAAAAGGCTGGAACTCCCCTTTAGAAAAGGTAAGTGTGGGGCACTTAAGGGCATATTTATAAAGCGGTGAATGTGACGTTCACTAAACAATCAATGCAGGTGAATCAATCACCATACCTCCCAACTTTCTAAGCTTAGAAAGAGCACACCTATTGGTACAAGGTAAGTACTCAAAGGACGCACCTCGGCAAAACTCCAGTTGGTGAATGACTAACTCAATTTTTCGCAACATGTTGCACCCGTATTAAAGGTAAAACATGTAACATGGTGCCAAGCGGTGATCGCCGAGTTTGTAGTCCATTGACATAACTTACAAAATTTCTGCTAAATCTAAAAGATAAAACTGTATTGAATTAATACGTAAAGATCTTTGTGTGAATGAGGTCTTGGGTCTCATTCACATGGGTGCTGTGGCCTGTACGAAAACACAGCTCCAGGCCCTAATTCGACAGGCGTGTAGATGCAGGTGTATGGTCCCGAACACAGACAGTGTTTATTGGGGGCCACTCACCCACACCTGTTAAATTAAGACCTGCAGCTGTGTTTCTACAACCCCCGCGTCCCCATAGAGCAGGGGTCTCCAAACTGCGGCCCGAAGGCCAGATGTGACCCTTTACTAGCTTTTATTCGGCCCTTGGGGCACTATTTCTCCCACTGATATGAGGTACTATTCCTCCCACTGACACCAAAAAGGGGGCACCATTTCTTCCACAGATATCAATGATGGGATACTACCTTCTACTAATAGGGGCACTACTCCTCCTACTGACCACCAACTTTGAGACCATATTTATTCTCACTGATGCTGGGCCTGGGACATTTTTTGCCCCCCCCCCCCCCCGCTGGTCACAATCCGGCCCTCCTAAAGTCTGAAGGACAATAAACTTGACCTCTGTTGGAAAAGTTTGGAGACCCCTGCCATAGAGTAACAGGAGCCTCCAGCCACACAAACTGTTCATCCACATTGTATGGACCAGAGAACCATGTGAATAAGCAATTCAAGTGTTTGTGTTTTTTGTTTTTACTTTTTTTTTTCAGAATGCTGTTTGGTGAAAATGGGGGAATCAGATGTGGCCAGGGAGGGTAATCGGTGTGGTGGACAATTTCGGGAACCAATCCTCTGTATGCTTCTCTTTGCAGCAGCTAAAATCTGGCTTCTCATCCTCTCCCTCCTGCCGGGTTTTCAGCTGCTGCAGAGAGCCACACTGAGCATTGGTTCCGGTACTTTGCCACACTGATCACTCTCTCTGCCCACATCTGACTCCCCCTGCTGGCTTGGGGCCCATACAGGAGAACCAGTGGTACCCCCTTATCTACGGCTCTGATTACGGTCGCAATGCTTTGCAGGCTCTAATGCAAAAAAATTTTTTTTTTTTTTTTTACTGCAAATATATGCTATTATTTTTTAAAAGGATGGACTTCGCCCTTAAACCCACAAGTGTTTTTTTTTTCTTCACTACTTTACTTTTATACTGGCTTTTCCTAATAACAAAAGTCATAATTTAGAGGTTAGATGAAAGAATTAGTGGGAAAACTTCTGGTATTGCATTTTTCAATGAGGTCCATACACCGACTAGCAATAACTTTTTGACCACCTTATATTGAGTAGGTCCCATTTTACTGCCAAAACAGCCCTGACCCATCGAAGCATTGATACCACTAGACCTCTCAAAGTAGGCTGTGGTACCTGGCACCAAGTAATTACCGTATTTATCGGCGTATACACGCACTTTTTTCCCCTTAAAATCAGGGGAAAATCGTGGGTGCGTGTTATACGCCGATACTCACCTATCCCCGGCGATCTCCGCTGACTGTGAGCGATCGCCGCCGAGATACACATAGCCGAGTGTATTCGGCTATACTCGGCTTTTCTCGGCTCCGCTCACAGTCACGCCCAGTCCCGCCATTAGACCTGTGATATGTCCATCATAGGGCGGGACTCTGCGTGACTGTGAGCGAAGCCGAGAAAAGCCGAGTATAGCCGAATACACTCGGCTATGTGTATCTCGGCTCCGCCCATCCCTGCGTTCTCAGCGGCGTTCGCCGCGCTCCGCCCTGTATCAGCGGCGATCTCGGCGGCGCCAAATTTAAATTCAAGGCTGCACTGGACACTAGCAAGGCTGCACTGGACACTGGCAAAGGCTGCACTGGACACTGGCAATGCTGCACTGGACACTGGGCAATGCTGCAATGGACACTGGCAAGGCTGCACTAGACACTGGCAATACTGCACTGGACACTGGGCAAGGCTGCACTGGACACTGGCAAGGCTGCACTGGACACTGGCAAGGCTGCACTGGACACTGGCAAGGCTGCACTGGACACTGGGCAAGGCTGCAATGGACACTGGCAAGGCTGCACTGTGACAAGGCTGCAAATGACACTGGTAAGGCTGCATTTAAATGTAAATTTTTTTTTTCTTAAACTTCCCTCCTAAAAGTTTTTTTCCCTAAAATTCCCTGCTAAACTTGGGGTGCGTGTTATACGCCGGCGCGTGTTATACGCCGATAAATACGGTAGTGGCAGATCCTTTAAGCCTGATTTCTTGTGAGGTGGGCCTCCAAGGATCAGCCTTGTTTTTCCAGGACATCCCACAGATGCTCGACTGAACTAAGATCTGGAGAATTTGGAGTCAACACCTTGACCTCATTGTTGTATTCCTCAAACCGTTCTTGAACCCTTTTTTCAGTTTGGCAGGGCACATTATTCTGCTGAAAAGGGCCACTGCCATCAGGGAATAACGTTTCCATTAAGGCATGTACTTGGTCACCAACAATGTTTAGGTAGGTGGTACATGTCAAAGTAATATCCACATAAATGGCATGACCCAAGGTTTCCCTGATGCCCATGTTTCCTGCTTTCAACACATCAACTTCAGGGACATCATGTTTTCTTTCTGACAAATATATCCCATATATATCCCACTGACATTCAGATGCCTTTGTAATGAGATTATCAATGTTATTCATTTAACCTAATAAAGTTACGGTTGATCAGTGTATACTGTATATCAGATCAAATAGAGGGTCAATAAGAAGGAATTATGGAAAATTTGGTTTCAAGTGAGGGACAGTGGGGAGATATGCAATCACAATAGTATCACAATAGTAATAACACATATATCAGGAAGATACCCACACACTAAAGTTTGGGAATTGTCATATTCAGGACCGGTTCACACTGCTGCGAATTCTATTGCGAATTTTATCCATTGCGATTGCTCAAATTCGCAAGTCATTTTACTGACATAGTTTTCCATGAGTGCCGTTCACATCAATGTGTTGCGAATCTAAGCTGTGTTAAAAAAGGGTCCTGTGCGAGTTTGATCCATGTGCGATGCGAATTCAGCTCTATAGACTGGCATTCCCTAAAATCGCGGTCGTGAATTGCGGCCGCGAAATCGCGGTAAAAACGCGCGATTTTGAAGTCGCAGTAGTGTGAACCGGCCCCTAATGCTTTATAAATACAGCCATTATTATGAAGCTGTTACTTTGCCTACCATGGGCAAAGTGCAAGTTCAGTTTATTGCTCAATATAATATTTTAGTTTGCTCTTTAAAAAAAGACATATAGCATTTCACTGTTTAAAGCGGTTGTATACCGCAAAACTTTTTTTTTTTTTTTTGGTTAACCTGCAAGGCAAAGGTATAATGAGCTAGTATGACTAGCATACTAGCTCATTATCAATCACTTACCTTAGATGCGCATGCGCGAACTACCGGCAGTGTACGGCAGGCTCCCATTCAAGAGCCGCCGCGCTCAGTGCGCCTGCGCCGTTATCTACGGCGCGCATGCGCCGTAGATAGCGGTACAGTTTTTTTTGCAAATATCTCCGAGACTGTGTAGGTCTCGGAGATATTACAAGCACCTACAGGTAAGCCTTAATGTAGGCTTACCTGTAGGTGCTTGTACAAAATTTGGGTATACAACCACTTTAATACACAGTAATTATTAAAGGGTAGATTTTATAGTTTTACATGCATCATTTAAACTTAATACTGATCTTGGATTTTTTATTTTATTATTATTATTATTTTACCTAGCCAGAGGATAATGAATGCAGCTCTGTATTTATTAACACATCGTTAAATGTATTGTTTTAAAATGCAAGCAGTGTAAGTACCCAAATTTGACTTGGTATCAGCCTCCTATAGTCCTGTACAGTAGAGTGCAGACTGAGAAAGGGAGAATCAGAAGCTCTACTGCTAGAGCTGACAAAAAAATTGTATCCAGCTAAATATCAAAAATTACAAGAGAAACTAGAAAGATGCAAAATTGTTTGTTCTGGACTGTATAACATGTTATTATTTTTTATGTTCAAGCTCTGCACCCATGATCTTAAAAAAGAATTATGGCCAAAGCTTTTTTGGCCATTCTTCTCTTCTGGGTCACATGAGTGCGCTTACTTATGTGGCAGGTTAGCTCGGCTGTGCGAATCGCCGTCATTGTACGTTGGGCGCGTACACGACAAACTGGCGGCAGCACGTGCGTGCCCATTCGCTAGCGGGGAGCCCATCAGCGGGTCCGGCGGACACAATGTCTGCTGGCCACCCGTGATCGCTCCACAGAGAGGCAGAACGGGGATCTGCCATTGTGAACAAAGCAGCTCCCCCTTCTGTCAGGGGAGTAGAGTGAGATCGTCTGTTCCTAGGATTTTTTCTTGCCAGTGGGTCCAGAATAGAGCCTCTAAGAAAGGTAAGCTGCAAGGTATGCTATGTGAATGGGGACATGTACAAAATATAAAGCACAGTAGGTGTTATCCTAATTTGGCTGCAAAAGTGAAATTCACTTTAAGTTACACTCTGTAAGCTACTAACTTCTTGTGAGAAGGCTTTGGTGTTGTGTCTAACCCCAAAAACATACAGTAATATATAACACTATACACTCTAGCACTAAAAAAACACAACCTTGTGTGTAGCTTTAGGTTAAGCAAACTGTAAGGCTGGTAATACTTTCCACAGGAAATAATAGAGTGTAGGATGAAGTATTACTGCAGGATTCAGTCACATCCTGATGCTTACTTTGGCTTCTCTATTTTGCATATGTATTAGATCAGAGAACAATGTGTTCTCTACAGAGGTGAAGGTGCGTGAACTATGTAATTAGCATATCTTTTCTTCTAGACTGCTTTATTCAGATTTTATCACTTTCTATTCTTATTCTTACAATAAATCCTTTTTTCCTTTTTTTTTTTAAATCCAAACTTACTGCCTTCAGGCTAAACAAACGTTAAAAATATATTCCACAAACACACTGTAAATTCCGTATGTCTTATTCATCAAAGGGTCTGAGGATCTCTTCCTGTTGTGTCATAGGACAGTTGGAAACAAAAGAAAGAGAATCAGCTATGTGCAGTGCCTGCTGTATACATCTCAAGGCTTAGGCCCCTTTCACACTGAGGAGCTTTGCAGGCGCTATTGCGCTAAAAATAGCGCCTGCAATGCGCCCCAAAAAAGCCGCTTAATTGTATCCAATGTGAAAGCCCGAGGGCTTTCACACTGGAGCGTTGCGCTTGCAGGAGGGTCAAGAAACTCCTGCAAGCCGCATCTTTGAGGCGCGATAGGAGCGGTAAAAATACCGCTCCTATAGCGCCCCTGCCCATTGAAATCAATAGGGGAGCGCCTCCAAAACGCCCGCAAAACGCTGCAAAGAGGCGTTATTGCGGGCGTTTTTAACCCATTTTCGGGTTAAAATCCCCCCCGCTAGCGCCCGCAACACGCGGCAAAAAATACGGTGTAGCGGCGCTAAAAATAGCGCCGCTATACCGCCAGCGCATCCAGCGCCTCAGTGTGAAAGTAGCCTTAAAGTGATATTACAGGTTAAATAAAAAACAAACAAACAGGGTATACAGTACTTACTTGTTCTGTGCAATGGTTTTGCACAGATTAGCCCCGATCCTCCTCTCCTTGGGTTCCCCGTCAGCACTCCTGGCTCCTCCTCCTCTCTGAGTGCCCCCATAGCTAGCCGCTTGCTATGGGGGCACTCGTACGTGCTTGTTCCCGAGTCCCACTCTGACATACAGAACGGGGCTCGGCCCTACCCCCCACTCCCTCCTCACTGCTTGTCATTGACAGCAGCGGGAGTCATTGACTCCCGCTGTGTTCTCTCAGCCAGTGAGGAGGCAGAGACCCAAGAGAGCAGCAGCTGGATCGCGATTGGGCTCGGGTAAGTATTAGGGGGACTGTTGGGGGAGCTGAATACTGAAGGTTTTTTTTACCTTTGCAGGTAAAAAAACTCTCAACCTTTAGAACCACTTTAAGGGCATTGTACAACTTTTGAAAAATAATAAATAAATAAATCCAATCCAATTTTCAGGGAACTCCTCTCACTTCCTGTCTGACTATGAGGCAGGAAGCGAAGAAGAAATCCTTGCAATTGGACACATATAGCGAAAAAAATCTGACAAGGGTTATAACCCACCCTTAGTGCCGGTTCACACTGGGGCAACACGACTTCCAGCGCGACTTTACAAGGCAACTTGGAGACGACTTGAGCGCGACATGGAGCGACTTACAACGCGACTTCAAGTCGTCTCCAGTACAGGCGACTTTGCCAGTGGCCAATCACATAATAATTCAGCTCTGTGGGAGGGAGGGGTTTGCCTTAGAAAACTATTTTCACTTCCTGGAAAGTTTCTTCAGTTCGGACATTGATCCGACTTTGGAGGCGACTTCCATTGAAATCAATGGGTACAAGTCGCCTAGAAGTCGCCTTGAAGTAGTACAGGAACCTTTTCTGAAGTCGGAGCAACTTCAGTAGTGTACATAAAGACGGCTCTCATTGACTAACATGTAATTTCTCATGTTGCGCGACTTGGGGAGACACAAGTCGAATCCCAAGTCACGGTAGTGTGAACGGGCACTTACTATATCCAAAATGAAAAAAAGTTTTGCCTTTAGTTCTACTTTAAGCTCCATTGTAAACTGCCTTCTGTCCCAGTGGAAAATTGGTTAGCCTTTCCAATACCAACCTGTAAAATGGCGCAGCTTTTTTTTTTTAAAAAAGCCCATGGCGTGTGAAACACACCCAAAAACTCCACCCGGTGCCAAAAAAAGTGCACACACATAAAGAGTGACACAAAACGTGCAACGGGTGTTACACTTGTCCTCCACTAGGAAGGACCTTACCCTGATCCCCCGGGGCGTTAGGCTCCTGAGGGGGACTGAGGTACATCACGCGGTCCGACTGGCCGAAACCAGACGGACCTCTTTCTCTGGAGGGTCTGCCGAAACAGACCCACCCAAGTAAAATGGCGCAGCTGTGTTAGCAGAGCCACACATAGTAACACTTTACTTTAAATGAACACAGGGCACATCAGTAAGAAGAATCCCGTGATTCAGGCAAATTGGGGTGAGAAAAGTGCAATTTGAGGGTGGATGGATGAGGAACGTGATCATGTTTTATGTTACACCCTAAATAACCACCTCCCATCCAAGTCACATACTCAACTGTCCCCGATCCACAAAGACTCTCCTCAAAATCTTCTCGGTCCCACAGATGTGTTCTGCAATCTATATTGTGTAAAACTTGCACTCCTACCACACATGCGAGATCTTGGTGAACAGGGTCAGTATGTGACTTAAGGCTCGTACACACAAAGAAAATCGGGGGGAACATTTTCATCCGAGGAACTTTCCTCCGATTTTCGTATAGTGTGTACACAACTCTTTACAGCCGATTCCGACCTTCTGAATGAAAATTTCCAAACAAACAAGCTACAAAAATTTTCTTGTACGAAAACACAACGGTTTTCGTTTAAGGTGTACGTTTTTGTATGATTTTCGTACAAGAAAAATCTGAAACTAAAAGCTTGATCAGAAACAATAAACATACAAAAAAAAAAGCCTTTGTCATACGAGAATTTTCATCTTTTCATCTTTCATCGGTTACGATTTGCTTTGAAACAACAAGGAAAATCATCGGATGATCATTCGCCTGATTTTCTTATAGTGCGTACCCCACTTTAGAAGGGGATGCTTCCCAATAAGTGTAACAGTACAAAAATTGTAGTAGCTTAAACCTGTCCACTACATGGTCCACTCACTACATGATTTCTACATGGTCTATCCATGTAAATTTGCTGTGGATGACAGATAGGGGGGTATGACTGACTTTTTCCAACACGCAGGAGACCACAGAGATTATCCTGCTGCCTTGCATGGTCTGTCAGTAAAGCCTCGTACACACGATCGGATTATCCGGCCGTTTGTATGTCGGATTTTCCACGGACAAATGTGGGATAGCATGCTTTAATATTGTCCTCCAACAAATGTTCGGATAGAGCATGTGTACACAAGTCTATCGGACAAAAATCCAAAGTACACACACGCATGCTCGGAAGCAATGCTCACCATAACACAATATTAGCAGAAGTTGCCCAAAGGGTGGCGCTAAAGAGCTGAAAAACCATGCAGTTTTGTGTTTGTTGGCCGACAATTATTTGCCGTTTGTATGCAAGACAAGTTCCTGGCCAACGCCCTTCGGACACAAAAGTCCTACACTTTGTCTGATGAAAATCCGATTGTGTGTATGAGGCTTAAGTGAAACTGCAAGCAGTTTCAATTACAAAGCCTGGATACTCTCAGCTAATTAAATACAGTTGTCAACATAACTAGACATCGAAAATATAAATATAAATTTATTGGGGTAACCACACATCAGCTTTAATTTAAAATGGTTTTTCATATTTAATTGAAAATGAGTGATTAGTTCATAAGGAATGTATTTATGATCGCACATTAGGTTCTCATTCTCAGATCAGCGACAACAGATCTATAGCAACCTTTTAAACGCTGCTCATTTCATCCGTTTCAGTCCATCTTCTGAGTATGGATTCGATGAATTAACTGACTGTGCTGGCAAGTGGCTGATATACCGCATTACAAATAGCTACACTTTGCAAATAAAGGAAACACAGGAAACATTAGCTAATCCTAGAAGGCATTCTTTCCGCTTAGACAGAAAATGCATCATGTACAGTATATGACTGCACCTTTCATAATTCATTAGAACATAAGAAGAGGATTTTCCGGGGATAGGATGGCTGCAGTGAATAGCACACAATTTGAAGCCATTACTTTGTTTAACAGAGAACTCCCAGTAGGTAAAACAAGCTCACACTGGGGCTGCGGGAGTGAAGCCTGCGAGTTCAGCTGAACTCACACTGGTGCGATTTGACATGCGATTTGACATGTCAAATCGCATGTCAAATCGGCTAAATTTGCCGCAAATTGCGGGCAATGGCACCGTCCTAATCGGTGCGACGCCGCATCTGCGGCGCTGCACCGATTTTAAAAAGTAGTTTCTGTACTACTTTTTTGCGATTTCAGCCGCGATTTACATTGACATCTGTGTCAGATGTCTCTGTAATCGAGCTGAAATCGGGACTGACAGGCAGGAGTGAAGCCGTGCGAGTTCAGCTGAACTCGCACGGCTTCACTCCCGCAGCCCCAGTGTGAACCTGGGCTAAAGCAGACCTTCAGCCCTGGTTCACATTGATGCGATTTTGCAATGCAATTTGTCAAATCGCATGCCAAATCAGCGGCAATTGCCAGCAATGGCAGCGTTCAAAACGCTGTGACGCCGCATTTGCAGTAGTCTCTGTACTACTTTTGGCGATTTTGGGGTGCGATTTCCATTGACATCTGTGCAGAAACCCGCACAGATGTCTCTGAAATCGCCCCCCGAAGTCGGACTGACATGCGGGAATGAAATTGTACGAGTTGAACTTGCGTGATTTCATTCCTGCAGTGAGTGTGAGCCAGGGCTCAGTCATTTTTTTAAACTTTCCCTATATCAAATGTTCTGCCCCTCCTGTGTTCTCTTCGGAAAACAAATAGGTAATATAGTGGCAGTAAATACTTTATTGCCTTTACTTTTGCTTTCTTCCCCTGTCATTGGCCTAGGCTAGTGATGTAGTCTCCTGCAGTCATGCTGGCTCCCGAGATTTGATTGTCATGTATCCCAGTAGTCATCTTTTTTTTTTCCTTTCTCACTCTCGTGAGAGCTTGCAGCCAGGGGAGGGGTGCAGGGAGAGTGGAGAAGGACTGTAGGAAGGCAGAGGAGAGTTGAGGAGGGCTGGAGGGGGCCAGATGAGGGCAGAGATCGAAGGAGACATAGGACCGGCTTACTGCGCATGCGCGACCGGGAGCCGTTTACTGCGCATGCTTGAGACTTCACTGGGCCGGTGTTCTTTCAGATTACCGCTACCTATCAGATTGTGTAACGAAAGTGATGGTCCGACCAAAAAATACTTACCGCGCATGCGCTATATGTTCCAACATGCATTCCACAGCGTTTTGCATTCCAAACACTTTATGATCTGATGGGTAGCAGTAATCTCATAGAACACCCTTGCAGACATCTTACTACACCCAGCTACGTCTTGGGTTTCAGAGTAATTTTAGCAATAAAGTGAGCGTATATAAAAAAAATATAGTATATTGATATCTATGATGCTGTTTGGATGTTTAATTTTGAAAGCCTAAAGGTTTAGCGCTTAGCAGTGTGAGGTGTACCAACATGGCCACCGCCACCTTCCTACTGCTGGCGTAGAGCTTCTTTCAAATTGTAACATCAAAACAGCATTACAGATGTCAATATACTAAATTCATTTAAATACGCTCACTTTTTTGCAAAAATTATTCTGAAATTCAAGACAAAGCTGGGTGTAGTAAGATGTCTGCATGGGTGTTCCATCAGATTACCGCTACCTGTCAGATCATGAAGTGTTTGGAACACATAACGCTGTGGAATGCATGTTGGAACATATAGCGCATGCGCAGTAGGTATTTTTTGAGCAGAAGGTCACTTCCGTTACACAATCTGGTGGGTAGCGGTAATCTGATAGAACACCGGCAAGGCTGGGCAATAAAGCCTATTGCTGGAATAGTGCAGCCAGGGTTTCATTTGCCCATACTCAAAATGGCCGCTTACACTTTGTGCTAACAGAAAATTGGGAAATTATGTGAATGTAAGATACATGCAAAGTGCTGAAAAAAAGCTGGCGCTTTAAAAATACCTGTAATAAACAAATACAAAAAAATAATAATACTGAATTCAACAGGACTAGGGATTTTCACTAGCGCTAGATGCCTCTGACTTCCATCTGTATCAAATAAACCAGCCGTAATATTTGGGTCTATGTAGAAAGAGATTTTATACCTACCTGTTCTTATTCTACTCTCAGATATAATCTTAGAAATACATATGTATAAAAGTGAATGGAAGGAAAAATGAGGGTATAAAAAATACTTTATATTTTTTAGGCCATGGCCATGAGATTGACCCAGGTAACACAAAAGGACTGTCAGGTGAGTTCAACAAACCTAGAACCAGGCCTTCAAAAAAAGGTTTTTGTAAGGTAAAAATTATCTTGGTTTCTCACCCTAGGGCTACAAAGGCCATACAATCTCTATAATATAAAATAAATATATAAATCCAGCAGGGAGTGGGTTACCCCCTTCCCCCTGATGATGCCCACAGAAGGTGTGTGGAACCAGGAACGCAATCACAGAGATTGACACCCTAGAGATGTAAGAAACGGTCAGGTTAATTGACTCCCCAGAATCCATCAGACACTGAAATATCAGTTTTGGTAGGTTTAAGCTGCAAAGAAATTTAGTTGCTTGTGTAACCCTAGCTTAGAGCTTTGTTAAAATGGACAAAGCAAGCAAATGTAGAAAAACCACCCCGTGAGATTGTGAAAACATGCAATTTGGTAAAAAAAGAGATGTAGTTAGACCTGCTTTAAAGAGGACCTTCGGTCTGAAGAAAAATGAAAGTCAGCAAGTACAAATACTGTAGCTGCTGACTTTTAATAAATATGCACTTAAAGTGGATGTAAACCCACTCTCATCCTTTCTAAACTACTGCCATAGTGCTGATCTATAAGGATATAGATGCCTCCTGCATGTATCCTTATCTGTCAAATGTCTCCCCTCTGTCTGTTATAAGAACTGAAAAAACTTTGAATGACAATTGCGCGGTCATGCTACACTGTACCCAAACAAATTTTTTATAATTTTGTTCCCACAAATAGAGCTTTCTTTTGGTGGTATTTGATCACCTCTGCGATTTTTTTTTCTGCTAATTTTTTTTTAAAAAGGCAGAAAATTAAAAAAAAAAAAAAAACGTATTTTTTTTGTTTCAGTTACAAAACTTTGTAAATAATTAAGTTTTCTCCTTCACTGATGGGCACTGATGGGGCTGCACTGACGGGCACTGATAAGGCGGCACTGATGGGCACTGATAGGCAGCACGGATGGGCACCAATAGGCGGCACGGATGGGCACTGATAGGCGGCATGGATGGGCACTGATAGGTGGCACGGGTGGGCATGGATGGGCACTGATAGGTGGCACTGTACTGTAATGTGTTACTAATGGATGCCAATCAGTGCCAAACAATAATGCCTGCCAATCAGTGATGCCCATTGTGGGCACTGATTGGCATCCATTGTGGGCACTGATTGGCATCCATTAGGGGCACAGAATGGCATCCCTGGTGGTCTAGGGAGGCATACCTGGTGGTGGGCATCCCTGGTGGTATCCCTGGTGGTCCAGTGGCATCCCTGGTGGTCCAGTGTGGGCATCCTCGGGGGGGGCTGCGCTGATAATCGATCAGCACAAACCCCCCCTGTCAGAGGAGCAGCCGATCGTGAGGAAAAGCCGATGACCGGCTTTTCCTGTTTACATCATGATCAGCCGTGATTGATTGGACACGGCTGATCACATGGTAAAGAGTCTCCGTTGGAGACTCTTTACCTAGATCGGTATTGCGGGGTGTCAGACTGACACCCTGCAACAACGATCGCCGCGATGCGCGCCCCCGGGGGCACGCAGCGGCTCAAAATCCTGAGGACGTCATATGACGTCTAGTCAGGATTTTGAAACCACTTTGCCGCTGTCAATCCGCTATAGGGCGGGCGGCAAGTGCACGAGATATGTAAATAACCTGTCACTCAAAGCAAGGGGGCGGAACGGACAAAGGTTTTACTCTGTTTGTCTGTTTTATCTTACTGAACAATAAAATTAATTTGCTCAGAGCTGGATTAACTCTTTGTGGCAAGACCGGGCACAAATGATAGGAAATTCTATACTCTACATTGTGACAGCAAAAAAAATAAAAATTGGGGTTTACATCCACTTTAACTAATCCAGGGATTCAACGCTGTCCTCACCTGGGCTGGTTCTTTGCTGGTCTTTGGACCCTCTCAACGCCCCCATCTAGGATGTGGGAAACCGGCTATACCTATATAGATCCGTAATATTTTTATTGTGTTTTTGGGTGGCTGTGGTCCCTAAACCCATTACTGAACCTGACCACAAACTTTATACAATCCAAAATTTGAGCTTCAACCCATGCAGAGCTTTGCACATAGGAGCACAATTTGCATGTTGTCGCACCTTGCACATAGGGTAGCTCATTCCTTTCAATGAGCTTCCTTATACATAAAGAAAGGAATAAAGAACTCAAGCATGGGCATCCGCTGAACTTTTTTCAGGGGGGGGCATCATTTTAAGGTCATCTATGCTCGGCCCCTTTTTGACAATGTCATGCTGGGAGGGGCTTAGTCATTATGACATAAAGCGCAGGCATGCAAAGGTTTGAGAAACCTGATGCAAAAGCTTAATAGAAGGATCAAGCTGCCATTGTCTGATTAGCAATTTCTATTTTTTTTTAAACCCCCCCTCTAGCGGCCGAATAGCGCCACTAAAACGATGGTAAAGCGCCGCTAAAACTAGCGGCGCTTTACCGATAACGTGGCCAGCTGGCAGTGTGAAATAGCTCTTGAGGATAATTCCACTTCACTCCATGTCCATATAAATATAATGTGTCTCCAAGGGGGGGGGGCAATTGACCCCCCTTGCCCTATGGAGCGGACGCCCATGAATTCAAGTATGCTTTTTAAGGCTTGTGAATTGTGAATTATTTGCACGCAAAACCACTTGCTTGCTGTGTTTGAGGTGCCATTAAAAATATTATTGCATGTTTTGTAAATGTGTGCTTTTACAAGCGACACAAATGTAAATGAACTCACAGTCCTGAGCTCTGGTAGACGACTCCTACATCCCCCATTTATGCATATTGTGAGAATTAAATTTTTAAGATACATCACAGAGTTGTTTGTTTCCTAACATATAGTGTGGTATGAACACAGCTCCTAGCGGATGACTAAAAGGGCTCGTTCACACCAGCCTACATGCTTTTAGCATGTGGTTGGTGTTCATTTTTTGCAGGCAGTGGTGCCTTGCATTTTAAGACACTGTTTATCCTTTTTTTTTTACTTTACCAGTGTGACAAAGTGATCTTTCCTTAGTTTCTATGAACTGCAGCAGAGCTCAGCCCCCGCTACTACAGAGACAGTGCATTGTGCAAGTGTTGGTTTTGAACAAGGAAGTGCCACACTTTCACATATTTATATGTAAAAAATGTTGAAAACCATTTATCATTTTCACTTCACAATTATGTGCCACTTTGTGTTGGTCTATCACATAAAATCAATAAAAGACATTTACGTTTTTGGTTGTAACATGACAAAGTGTGGAAAATTTCAAGGGGTATGAATATTTTTTTCAAGGCACTGTATATTTACAGATCAAAAGGGAGCAAACAAGAGCAATGTATTGTGATGCCCTTTACACACGATCGGAATTTCTGATCGTGGACTTGTTTCATCGGAAATTCCGATCATGTGTGGGCCCCATCGGACTTTTTTCCATTGGTGTAAAAAAATAGAACATGTTTTACATTTTTCCGATGGAAAAAAAACGATAGGAAATTCCGATCGTCTGTGTGGAACTCCATCGGAGAAAAATCCACGCATGCTCAGACTAAATTAGGAGACGGGAGCGCTCGTTCTGGTAAAACTAGCGTTCGTAATGGAGATAGCACATTCGCCATGCTGCAAATTATTGTATCGTTTAATGTAGCACATTCTTTTCTTCTTTCTAATGCTAGAACAAATTATTTTTTTGCGGATATTCACAGTTCTGACCAACGTATTTCTTTGTTTCATGTGATCTCATGAATCTTCGTATTTTGTTTTAAAGCCAGGTCTCCAAAATATCTTAATATTTATTTTAAGCGCGAATCGGCTAACACCAAACCTTTACTAACACGCAGTAACACAAAATCAGCGAAAGCAGCCCAAAGGGTGGCGCCGTTGGATTTGAACTTCCGTTTTATAGTGACGTCGTACGTGTTGTACGTCACCGCGTTTTGGACTGTCGGAATTTGGTCTGACGGTGTGTATGCAAGACAGCTTTAAACGGAATTCCCACGGAAAATTCCTTTTGATTTTAGCCCATCGGAATTCCGATTGTGTGTACAGGGCATTAGAGTTTGCATACATTTTAAAGATTTTATTTCTGTTTTTGTATGTCTATGGTTTATATTAAAAGATGGCAAAATTGCATATAGATACTATGAATAATTTATAATACAAGAGGTAACAAATTTTCAAGCATGTATGCACGACTATTTTTAATTTACAATTCCAAAGTGTTTGCAAAAAAATAAAAATGTATTTCTGCTTTAAATATTTAAACAGCTAGAAACTATCAGGGGAATTTTGCTTTGACTTCTTTCAGTCATAGATTATGCCAGCATTTCATTAAAACAGGTGCTTGTTACAAAAACAGATTAGCAAATTATAGTGTTGAAGGGAAACAGAATTAGGGTAGAATCTGAATAATCAAGGCACAGAATCATGTTTTCTAGTTGACAATTACATTGTTAGTAACATTCCAGTATTATAAGTAGCAAAATCTTCAGCTGGGCAACAGGCATATTTTTGCAGCAGACAAGTATGCTTTAAGTGATAAGTGTGTGCACACAGGCATATGCAAATATGTGTGCTGCCACAAAAACCTCCCCAATACAAAGGAGCACACAATGATGAAGTGATTTGAAAAATGGCTACCATTCACATTGCTTAATTAAATGTGATTAGTAACTGAATAAAGAATTCTATTCAATTATGAATCTTCCCAGTTTCACTACTAACCACCAGAAGGTTTGGTTTACCACATTTCCAGGTACACATGAAACCATAGCTCCCAACTGTCCCTGATTTCGAGGGACTGTCCCTGACTCGGAAACAAAGTCCCTCTGTCCTCCTCATGTTGGTCTGATCCATATAGTTGTATATAAAAATAGGATTTTTGTACTCACCGTAAAATCCGTTTCTCTGACGTCCATGGACTGACACAGCTCTAATACTGAAACACGTGGGTATATGTCCCTGCTCGCAGGAGAAGATCTAGATCTCCACATGTACCCACATGTTTCAGTATTAGAAGCTGTGTCAGTCCATGGACGATAAGAGAAATGCACTTTTTATCTTTCAAAAAGTGTTTCCCAGTGCTAAACCTTTCATCCCATTTCTAAATTGCTGCATTTGTAAATTTCCAAAGTCAATATAAAGGAATAGTAGTCGTAAAAAAAGAAAAAAAAAACACTTGTGGCTTTAAAGCGGAGTTCCACCCAAAAATGGAACTTCCGCTTTTCGGAACACTCCCCCCCCCCCGGTGTCACATTTGGCACCTTTCAGGGGGAGGGGGGGTGCAGACAGGTATTTGCACCCACTTCCGGGAAGAGACTCCCATGGGAGTCACTCCACTTCCTGTCGTCCCCCCCCGCTGCCTTCTGGGAAACACACTGATCCCAGGAGACAGCGGGGGACCACTGGGAACGTGCCGCGCTACTCGCGCATGCACAGTACGGAACCTGGCAGTGAAGCCGCAACGCTTCACTTCCTGATTCCCTCACCGCGGATGGTGGCGGGGGCAGCCGAGAGACGAGTGACTGCTCAGCTTCGGCTGCCGATATCGCTGGACTAAAGGACAGGTAAGTGTCCATTTATTAAAAGTCAGCAGCTGCAGTATTTGTAGCTGCTGACTTTTAATATTTTTTTTTTCACGGGACATCCGCTTTAACTAATCTTTTTTTTGCATATTTCTTCTTTAAAGTGGATGTAAACTCTCCATACACCCAGTGAAGTGAACAGCCACTGAGATGAAACAAATCACCCTACATAAGTTTTACATGTGTATCTGCTGTCTTCACATTTATATACTGTTTAGAAAGTTGAGATCATATTAGGAGATTTTCTCTTCCTGTTTATCACAGAGTGTGATGTCTGGGCATACAGCCAAGATAGCTAACATTGCTGATTGGAGGAAAGGCACACACCCAATGACACTCAGAGGTGTTTTGTAGCAGGGCCAGCTCCCTGTTAATCTATTTTAGCAACTTCCCCTGACAGAAATGTCAGGCTGCTTTTATCTGATGTGTCAGAGAATTTGTCAGGAGTTATCAGGCTGATAACAGAGGAACGGTTCAGGAGAGAGCTACGGGACTTAGCTCTTTGAAGAGAGATACCAAAACACTGCAGATATATGTGCCCAGCTCAAATTTCATGAATCGGGTTTACATCCACTTTAAGGGACATAGCAGGGGGTGTGTCCTATGCCTACATACTTTGGCTAATAGGTGTCCCTCATTCCCTTCTCAAAAAGTTGGGAGGTATTATTAAACAGCTGCAAGTGGACTCAAGCACCAATATGAAGGTTTTCTACCTTATAGGGAGCATCTAGAAGTGCTAATTGTGTCTAAGCAATACCCAGAATAATCTACCTTGAACCCCTAACGAAAAATAGTGCACTTCCTGTCATAACTGGGCCTAGACAGTTCTGTTCTGTAGATCTTTGGCACTGCTGCCTCTATCTTCTAGTCTCCCGAGATTTGGAGTGAAATTGGGTCACTACTGTGCTGCTCGCTGTTCTCCTTGCTGGAGAGAAAGCTGTACCTGCAGTTCAAAATCTCCATGCTTATACTTCATTTGTTCTGTGCATCTGTTCATTATGAACTTCTCTTACTGCTTCTTGATTATTCCCCTATCTGTCATTAGCATCAGCTCAGTTTACATGCTGGAGAATGCCACGAGTAGGTAGGTAGGTGTATTTTTATTGCAAAGGAGACATTTATTTTGCCTTGTTTTAAGAGAGCCTGCCTGCTGGCAGCTTGTGACAGTGGAGCTTTAAGCCTGTACACACATTGAGTAACCCAGCAGGCTGAACAAAAAAACTGACAAGCTGCTGTACTAACACAATGAAGTTAGTGCAGCGATCTCCTTCACTGAGCTATTACTGCCCCCGCTCCCTGCCAGAACACACTGATGAGTGCTTACAGCCATTGGCTGCAAGTGCTAAACAGATGCTGGTTTTCCAGCATGCCCATTCGATAGAAGTCGGTTATTAGACCGGCTTCTATCAGACAGGCTGCTGTAAACACAGGTCGAATGTTGGCCGGTTTCTGTTGAACCGCTGATATTTGGCCCATGTGTACCAGCATTTAGTTCCACCTTAACTCAGTAATGGGGAAAAATCAGCTGCAGGGGGATCATATTCAATACTGAAGGCTAGTCCTTCACCCTCTGCTTATCTTCAATAGGCCCAGCTTCCAGAGTTTAGATGCTCATTACCGCTTGCCGACCATGCTATAGCTGAATAAGTGCTGTCAATCAGTGCCTCCTTATCAGTGTCACCTATCAGTGCCGCCTACCAGTGCCCATCAGCGCTGCCTCATCAGTGCCCATTAGTGCAGCCTATCAGTGCCCATCAGTGCCGCCTCATCAGCGGACATCAGAAATGGAACAAAAATTACCTGTTTGCAAAAAAAAATCAAAAAACAATGAAAACTTATTTTTTTTTCTTCTTTTCAAAATATTCCGTCTTTATTCGTTTATTTAGCAAAGCAAAAAGTGGTGATTAGATACCACCAAAAGAAAGCTCTATTTGTGTGGGGAAAAAAAAACATTTGTTTGCGTACAGTTTTGCATGTTGTCATTCAAAGTGCGACAGCGCTGAAAATTGGACTGAGCAGGAAGGGGGTAAAAGCACCCAGTAGGCAAGTGGTTAATGTCTGAACTAAAAAAAAAACAAGAAATGTATAAAGTGTATGAACTGGGCAAACCCATATAAAACATTTTCTGTACACAAAAAAAGAACTCTATGATTGAAGGACAGGTGGATAAATAAAAGGTCCACCTCCTCTGACCACAGAATGCTTCTCATTGTGGAAACTGATAGTTTAGCGTCTATGAATGGAGCATGAAGGCAGAAAGGGTAGGCATAGTCGGCACTTGAAAAGTGCTTGTCACAGGTTTCGCTGTTTATATTACCCCCCCCCCCCCACAGCACCCAAAGATCACCACTGTGGGGGGTATTCGGGGCGACCATGGACTTCAGCCACCAGCACATGACACTCTTCATTCATGGTAGGTATCGTCCCTGGTGTTGTAATTAAATAACAAAAAATCACCAAATTTCTGATTTCATCAAATGCCTAGGATTTTTAGTCATATGATCTTTCCTAAGGGGGGTAAAGTTGCCCATAGATAAATAAAAAATTTCTTGGGTTCAGCAGGGATTGATTGACTTCCTTTGAACTGGGCCACATGAAAATTTTTCTTGATCCGCCTCGATTGATCATTGTATTCTGATAGAGGGACAACAGGAGTCCTACTGTCAGAATATAATGACGCGGGAAGGGAATTCCTCTGTCTGCCTCGCATGTATGGATGGAAGAATCTGTTTATTTTCGATAAAAAAAAAAGAGGCATCTTTGGCTAGTCTAAAGCCTGGTACACACGATTGGATTTTCCACAGACAAAGCGTAGGACTTTTGTCTGAAGGGCATTGACCATGAACTTGTCTTGCATACAAACGGCAAAGAATTGTCGGCCAACAAACACGAAACAATGTGGTTTTTCAGCTCCTTAGAGCCACCCTTTGGGCAACTTCTGCTAATGTTGTGTTATGGTTAGCATTGCTTCCGAGCATGCGTGTTTGTACTTTGGATTTTTTTCCAAAGGACTTCTGTACACACGATCGGATAATCCAACAACACACATTTGTTGTGGGAAAATTTTAAAGCATGTTATCCCACATTTGTTGGCGGAAAATATGACAACAATTGACAGATGGAGCATACAAACGGTCGGATTTTCCGACAACAGCCTGCCATCACACAATACCCGTCGGAAAATCCAATTGTGTGTACGAGGCCTTTAAGCTGTGTACACACGATCGGTTTCACCGATGAAAACAGTCCGATGGACTGTTTTATCGGACGAACCAATCGTGTATGGGCCCCATCGGTCTTTTTTCCATCGGTGTGAAAAAATAGAACATGTTTTAAATTTTTCCGATGGGAAAAAAACCAATAGCAAAATCTGATCGTCTGTGTGGAACTCCATCGGATAAAAAAAACCCATGCATGCTCAGACTGAATTATGAGACGGGAGCGCTCGTTCTGGTAAAACTAGCGTTCCTAATGGAGATAGCACATTCGTCATGCTGTAACGGACTGAAAAGCACGGAGACTGAAAAGCGCGAATCGGCTCTCACCAAACTTTTACTAACACGCGGTAACACAAAATCAGCAAAAGCAGCCCAAAGGGTGGCGCCATTGGATTTGAACTTCCCCTTTATAGTGACGTCGTACGTCACGGCGTTTGGGACGATCGTTTTTTTGACTGATGGTGTGTAGGCAAGACTTATGCGAGTCAGCTTCATCGGATTTCCGATGGAAAAATCCATCGGATTATAATCCATAGGAAATCCGATCGTGTGTACAGGGCTTTAGAGTTCAGACTTGGTTGATCCTCCCCTTCAGCAAAGATCTAATGACCGGAAATTTTTAGGCTTTTGATTATATCAGCAGCAGCGGAGGAAGCTAAAGCCCTTTACACACGATCGGTTTTACCAATGAAAACAGTCCGATGGACTTTTCTCATCGGACAAACTGATCGTGTATGGGACCCTTCGGTCTTTTTTCCATCGGTTTTTAAAAATAAAACATGTTTTAAATTTTTCCGATGGATCAAAAACCGATAGCAAATTCCGATCGTCTGTGGGCAAGTCCATCGGATAAAAAACCCACGCATGCTCAGAATCAAGTCGACGCATGCTCAGAAGCATTGAACTTCATTTTTCTCGGCTCACCGGAGTGTTTTACGTCACAGCGTTTGGAACGGTCGGTTATTTGACTGATGGTGTGTAGGCAAGACTGATGGAAGTCAGCTTCATCTGATTTCCGATGGACAAAACCATCGGATTAGAATCCATAGGACAGTGATGGCGAACCTTGGCACCCCAGATGTTTTGGAACTACATTTCCCATGATGCTCAACTCCACTGCAGAGTGCATGATGGGAAATGTAGTTCCAAAACATCTGGGGTGCCAAGGTTCGCCATAGGATATCCGATCGTGTGTACGAGGCTTTATGGTACTATTTTTCCCACAAAGGGTATGTTTTTCAGCCATTTTATTACTGTTTATCCATTAATGCAAGACTGTTAACATAGCTTTTTATTAATATCTCGGTATAGGTTTACTTAAAAAAATGCTACATTATGTTATCATTAACAATAGAATGTTTTATGTATTTTTTTTTTTTTTTTACATTGTAAAACCATCACATGGAATCTTCATACAGCACAGTAGTTTGTATAAAACAAATCAGTTATTGCACAACTGACAATATATCCCAATTTTATGACCTCCTGTGTGTTCTCTTCTCTTTTCAAATAAAATGTCAAAGCGCCTCAAAATTTCACATTGAAGAGAATAATATAGCAGATGTTTATTAATTAGTTAGTAACAACTAAAATGAGCTCATAATCTATTTTATTTTAGGTCTGGAAATTACATAGTCAATCTTAAAAATGTACTTGATGGATCCAGATGCAAGCCAGGAAAAATAGTGCTTCTTGGGGGGATTGGATTAGCAATGGTGAAGTTCACCAATCTGTTCTGAGGACGGAATTTGAGTACAATACACACACTGTGCCGGGTGCCAAACCTCATCTCTATGTTCAATGGCCAGGAGGCTCAGTGCCAGGAACTCTTGTGATCACATCAGTTGTACAAAAAAAAAAGACACCAAAATGAGATTTGTTTGTCTGCATGGCATCATATTGGATCTTCTGATCTTCAGAAACGACTCAGCTACATTGACACAAACACTTTCCATTGTAATTGTATCTCAATTACTACACCTTTTAGATATTGTTTTTATAGAAACATTCAAGGCCCTTTTCACACAGGCGTTTTCTTATGTCCGTTTTTCCTCTGTCAGTTAACGGACAAAAAATGGACACCAATGTATTTCTATGAGCAAGCGGATGTAAACAGATGATTATCCATTGACATCCACCTGTTATGCCGCGTACACACGATCGATTTTCTCGACGGTGAAAACACCATCGAGAAAATCGACGGGAAAAACGAGGAACGGCTTGTTCCCCTACACACGGCCGTTTTTCCCGTCACTTTTTCTCTTGGTCGAGAAAAACGACCGTGTGTAGGCTCCCCGGCAGTGTTTCCCTATGGGAAAGCTGTCGCGGAAAAAAATGCCATGAATCACGACGAGAAAAATTAGAGCTAATGTTCTAACTTTTCTCGTTGTGATTAATGCCGTTTTTCTCATTGGGAAAAATGACCAAAAGCCCACACACGGACGTTTTTCTCGTCAAAGAGAAAAAATTTAATTTTTCCCAACGAGAAAAATGGTCGTGTGTACGCGGCATTAGCATCTGTTTTTTTAAATGGATCAAAGCCCTATTGTTCCGTTAAAAAAAAAATAATGGATGAAAAATGAATGTAAACAGACAAACGGTTCGTTTTTGCATCCGTTTTTGAATTTGTAGTGGAAGTAAAAAAAAAAAATCATGTAAAAACTAATGAAATACGGATGTAAAACTGATGAAAAATTTATGAAACTGAATCTATTTTTTCTTTGCAAAAAAGTGCCTGAACTGATGAAACGCCCATGTGAAAGGACCCTAAGCCCAGGTTCACACTGAGGAGCGAGAGTGAAGCCGTGCGAGTTCAACTGAACGATTTCACTCCCGCTGGTCAGTCCCGATTTCGGCCGCGATTACAGAGACATCTGTGCAGGTTTCTGCACAGATGTCAATGTAAATCGCGGGCCAAAAATCGCAAAAAGTAGTACAGAAACGACTTTTTGAAATCGCTGCAGCGCCGCAGGTGCGGCGTCGCGCCGATTAGGACGGTGCCATTGCCGGCAATTTGCGGCAAATACCGCCGTTTTGACATGCGATTTGACATGCCAAATCACATGTCAAAACTCACCAGTGTGAACCCGGGCTTAGGCCCCTTTCACATATGCGTACAGTTCATCTACTTCAGTTCACGGATGATGTTCACATCAGTTTTTCATCAGTCTACATTTGTTTTGCATCAGTTTACATCAGTTTCTCATCGGTTTTTAAACAGTTTTTACATCAGTTCTTTACATCCACTTCCAATGCAAAAAATGGATGCAAAAAAGACCGTTTGTCCGTTTACATCCATTTTTCGTCCATTCCGGGTTTTCTTAAAACGGTGTTCCAGCCGCCCAATTTTTTTTTTTAAAGTCAGCAGCTGCAAACACTGTAGCTGCTGACTTTTAATAAAGGACACTTACCTGTCCAGGGAGCCCGCGATGTCAGCCCCCCGTGGCCGATCCGTCCATCGGAACACACAGAGGTCCCAGAAGACAACAGGGGAGCTTGCCGAAGAGGAGGATGTGACGTTGTGGGACATGGCCAGGCAGGATCAGAAGTACCCACGGTACTTCCAAAAAAGGTAAGAAAAAAAAACATTTAAATATCCAAAAACGAGGTGTTGAGAGGTGGTCTTTCGTTTAAGACCACCTCTCAAAAATGGGTGGAACTCCACTTTAACAGAAGAAAAAAAGGGCTTTGATCCGTTTAAAAAAATGGATGTTGAAGGAAGCGGATGTAAACGGATGTAAATGGATGATCATCCATTTACATCTGTTTTTCCATAGAGATGCATTGATGTCCGTTTTTCATCCGCCAATGGATGTATGAAAAATGGACAAATGGTCCGTATGTGTGAAAGGGGCCTTAGGAAAAATGTTTCCCTAACCTAATGCCGCGTACACACGCTCAGAATTTCCGATGGGAAAAGTCTGATGGAATTTTTTCATTGGATATTTCGACCGTGTGTATGCCCCATCGGACTTTTTCCGTCAGAAATTCCGAAGAAAAAAATTTCTAGCGGAATTTCCGTCCGTCTGGATGCAATTCCGACAGACTAAAAACCATGCATGCTTGGAAACAATTCGAGGCATGCTCGGAAGCATAGAACTTCATTTTCTCAGCTCGTCGTAGTGTTTTACGTCACCGCGTTCTTGACGGTCGGATTTTAGTGTGACCATGTGTATGCAAGACAGCTTGAGCGGAATTCCGTCGGAAAAACCCGTCTGAGTTTATTCCGACGGAAATTCCACTCGTGTGTACAAGGCATAAGTGATTCTGCTGCTGGCAATATGTCACCAGCACCAGAATTACTTGTCTGGCATGGTCCTTTAGGCACTACGAAATGTATACTAATTGGAATTTTTCCCTTTGATGCACAAGAATGCTGCATAATTTCACTCATAGAAGTGTAGATGTGATAGTACTTACTAAAATTACTGATAATTAGCAATGATGCAGAAAGAGTTTGGAAATCAAGATGTGCATACCGTATATACTCGAGTATAAGTCGACCCGAATATAAGCCGAGGCACCTAATTTTACCACAAAAAACTGGGAAAACGTATTGACTCGAGTATAAGCCTAGGGTGTCCATCTGCATGCCTCACTGTGTCTCACTGTGTCCATGGCTCACTGTGCCTCACTTTGCCTCACTGTGTCCATGTGCATGCCACACTGTGCCCATGACTCACTGTGCCCATGCCTCACTGTGTCCATGTGCATGCCTCGCTGTGTCCATGCCTCACTGTGCCCATGCCTCACTTTGTCCATGCCTCACTGTGTCCATGCCTCACTGTGCCCATGCCTCACTGTGCCCATGCCTCACTGTTCCCATGCCTCACTGTGTCCATGCCTCACTGTGCCCATGCCTCACTGTGCCCATGCCTCACTGTGTCCATGACTAGACTGACGTTTAACATGGGAGTCTATGGAAGGGGTGCCCGGCTTTAAAAAATTAGAGCTCCCTGGCCGTAGAGTGGGGCTACATGTGTGTCAAGATTGGGGTCCAGGGGACCTACGACCGGCCAGTACCGGGTCCCCAAAGTCACCAGAGAAATTACTGTTTAACATGGGAGTCTATGGAAGGGGTGCCCGGCTTTGAAAAATTGGTGCTCCCCGTCCGTAGGTTCCCCGGACAAAAAACTTTGCACACTTGTAGAGGAAGAGTTGGCTACATGTGTGCCAAGTTTGGGGTCCATGGGACTTACGGCTGGCCAGTACCAGGTCCCCAAAATCTGGGATATCAGGCGCAAAAAAGTAACTCGAGTATAAGCCGAGGGGGACATTTTCAGCACAAAAAAATATGTGCTGAAAAACTTGGCTTATACTCGAGTATATACGGTATATGTTTTGGGTCAGTGACTCAAAGTGGACCATCAATGACAGCCGGGCAACCAGCATTTTCTGAAGGAAAGAAAAGCAATATGACCCTTTGTTTTTTCCTCAGCACATCTTTCCTTGAAAAATACATGCCTGTACACGGGGCCTAAATGACTCCCAAATACACAAGGACACATAGGATCCACTGAAGCATAACAAATGCCTAATTCTGGGTTGTGAAGGACTCCTTAAGGAATACTTGACAAAACAACCTAGGTGCTGTTTTTCCTGATGTTATGACAAAAAAGGTAATTACCTTATTCCCAAGTCACTAACCCACAACAGTTTTTTCATTCATTTAACGAGAATCCACAATGCACCATATGGATAGGATTGGGTACATGCCAGGTGTGATAAAACAAGGCGTTTGTTTCATTTTTATAATGGGAACCTGAACGCGGGCAGATATGGGAGGATGCCTATATTGCCTTATGGCTAAAATGACTCTACCTTATAGCAAAAATAATGAAATGTAAAAAAAAAAAAAAGAATACAGCTTATGTTTTAATAGCTAACTGTAAGAATTGTAAAGTTACAAATTCTAAATGGTGAGTCAGAATATGGCTAATTACTAACTTGTGAAACAAAAGCAGCAAGCACTGCCCCACCCTGCTACATATTCCAAAAGCATCTTTGTGCTTGAAAACACAGGGGACTTGTGTGCAGACGTAATGATGCAGATACAGTGTCAGCTGATACGTTTTCTTGTAACATTTTCTATGAATAGGGCTGAAGTTTGGATTTGATAACACCATCATCTAAATCAGGGGCCTCATACTGGCGGTCCTCCAGCTGTTGCAGAACTACAATTCCCATGAGGCATTGCAAGGCTGCCAGTTACAAGCATGACTCCCATAGGCAGAGGAATGATGGGACTTGTAGTTCTGCAACAGCTGGAGGGCCGCCAGTTTGAGACCCCTGCTCTAAATACACATAAAACACCTTGGGATGAACACAGATCACTAGACAAAAGCACTTACCAGAGGGCAGCCATTATGTGTTATGGAACACTGGAGAAATGTTGCTGCTATATTCCAAATTTAGTCATTGGCGATGTTTGGCTCACTGAGCTGAGTAGGGAAAAATTGCTTGAATAAAAACAAAAAACAAAAAAAAATCCTATTTTGTTTTTCTTTATTTAGTAAATTTAGTGTTCGTTTTTCCTGATGTATTTGATTGCTTGTATCCTTTTTTTAATCACTGTGTTTTCTTTCTCTAGGCCCTTTTCACACTGGGGCGTTTTTCATGCGGTTTAGCGCTAATATTAGCGCTAATATACCGCATGAAAAATTCGTGCCTGTAGCCTTCAATGTGAAAGCCCGAAGGCTTCCACACTGAAGCGGTGCGCTAGCAGGACCGCTCCAAAAGTCCTGCTAGCCACCATCTTTACAGCAGTGAAGGAGCGGTGTGTTCACCGCTCCTTTACCGCGGCTGCCCATTGAAATCAATGAGACACAGCGGTAATACCGCCCGCAAATCGCGGCAATAGCCGCGGTTTGCGGGCGGTATTAACCCTTTTTCGGCCGCTAGCGGGGGTTAAATTCACCCCCCTAGCGGCCGCATACCGCGGTAAAAACGACGGTATAGCAGCGCTGAAAATCGCGCTGCTATACCACCACCGCACCTGCCCGCCCCAGTGTGAAAGGGGCCTAAAAATTCAAGTCAAAGGCAGGCCATTTCTTGGCATAAGAACAGGTCAAAGATGGTGGACCGCACCCATAACAGGAACCATTCCAAGTCCACTGCACCCTTATAAACCAGCTTCATTTTCAACTTTCCATATTGACTCCAATGCATTTTGCCAAAATTTCTCATACGGTCACCAAAATTTGGGGAAAATGCCTAATTGACATTGTTTTAGGACAGGCTGTCAGAACCCAAGTCAAGGCCTGTTGGGTTGCATGATCCTTTGAGGTAATACCAGCCTTTGTTCCCATGGTTAGAATTAAGTGCACTGCAATATACTGCCTGAATCCATACATTCAACTCCCATGAGATATCCTAAGCACTACAAAGATCAATTCAATCATTACAAATATCGAAATATTTTAGAAACCATAATAGATCTATTAGTCATCATATTTATTGATATGGGGTGCAATGCTTTGCAGAGTATTCTTTGTTCTTGAAGAATTCAAACATGTCACTTATGGAAGATGGAACCATTCTTTGATGAATTAAAAAAACCTTCTTCTTCAACCGACCACAAAACACTCACCACCCCAACCCCCCCCCCCCCCCTATTGTACCTAACCATTTCCAAATAGCTAATGAGCCCTGCCCCCACGCTGCTGTTACTGCCTAGCAACGGCCCAGGGGGCCTGACACAGCCTGACAACTATGAGGACAAAGGGACAGGGACATTACCAGCTGAGGAACCATAAACACTCAGCATCACTTGCAAGTAGGCGGTCATTTTCTTAATTTTTTCCCTAAAACAGCTCAAAAGCAATAAAATAGTACTTAAAAAGTATAATACAAATCCCAGGATTAAGGATGATGTATTACAAAAAAAAATGTGATGTAGAATTATGGCCTCCATTTAAAACAGCACTTCATTTTAAGTGCATCTCCATTTACAGAGCTTTCTTAACCACTTCAATACAGGGCTTTTTGTACCTATTCAATACCGGGCCTATTTTGGCACTTCTCTCCTACATGTACAAATCATCATTCTTTTGCTAGAAAATTACTCAGAATCCCCAAACATTATATATGTTTTTTTAGCAGACACCCTAGGGAATAAAATGACGGTCATTGCAACATTTTTTCTTGCACAATATTTGCGCAATAATTTTTCAAACGCCTTTTTTAAAAAAAAAAAATGGTTTCATGAATTAAAAAATAACAAAACAGTAAAGTTAGCCCAATTTTTTGGGAACATATGAAAGATAATGTTACGCCGAGTAAATAGATACCTAACATGTCACGCTTTAAAATTGCGCACACTCATGGAATGGCGCCAAACTTCGGTACTTAAAAATCTCCATAGGCGACGCTTAATTTTTTTTTACAGGTTACCAGGTTAGAATTACAGAGGAGGTCTAGTGCTAGAATTGTTGCACGCGCTCTAACGCACGCGGCGATACCTCACATGCGTGGTTTGAACGGCGTTTACATATGTGGGCGACTTACGTGTGCATTCGCTTCTGATCGCGAGCTACTGGGGACAGGGGCGTTTTAATTTTTTTTTATTATTATTTATTTATTTATTTTACTTATTTATTTATTTTTTTACAATGATTTAACTTTTTTTTTTTTTTTGATCACTTTTATTCCTATTACAAGGAATGTAAACATCCCTTGTAATAGGAATGTGTGTGACAGGTTCTATTTATTGAGAGATGCGGGGTCAATAAGACTCCACATCTCTCCTCCAGGCTGGAAAGCATGAGATCAGTGAAAATTTTTTCACTGATTTCATACTTACAGCCGCAACGGCGGCTTTGTTTACATTTTTGAGACCCGGGCGTGACGTCATCACATCGCGCCCGGGCCTCCGACGATCATAGAGATGACTGGTGACCATCTGGTCACCAGTCATCTCTATGCTCATCACGTGACTCCACCAACGATGCCGGAAGATTCGCTCCGGGTCCCCGATCGCACGGGGGAGCCCGGAGAAGCACCGGATGGCGGCGGGAGGGGGGGGTGTCCCCTCCCGCCGCCTATAAGAACGATCAAGCGGCGGAACCGCCGCTATGATCGTTCTTATGGTGCACAGAATCGCTGGCACTTCAAAAGGATATCTGAATGATGCCTCTAGCTGCAGGCATCATTCAGATATCCCCCTACAAAGCCGAGGACGTCATATGACGTCCACCCAGGATGGGAGATCCCATCTGTGGACGTCATTTGTCTATGGCTGGGTAGGGAAGTGGTTAAGCCGTGTACGCACGATCGGTTTTACCGATGAAAACAGCCCGATGGACTTTTTTCATCGGACAAACCGATCGTGTATGGGACCCATCGGTCTTTTTTCCATCGGTTTTAAATTTTTCCGATGGATCAAAAACCGATAGCAAATTCCGATCGTCTATGGGCAAGTCCATCGGATAAAAAACCCACGCTTGCTCAGAATCAAGTCGACGCATGCTCAGAAGCATTGAACATCATTTTTCTCGGCTCATCGGAGTGTTTTACGTCACCGCGTTTGGAACGGTCGGTTTTTTGACTGATGGTGTGTAGGCAAGACTGATTGAAGTCAGCTTCATCGGATTTCCGATGGACAAAACCATCGGATCAGAATCCATAGGATATCCGATCGTGTGTACAGGGCTTCAGTCCCCCTGCAAGGTCCCACAAATACATTTTGCACAGCTACAGATGCAAAAACTGGACCGTGCCAAATTTTTTATTTTAATATTGCGCCCAACAGCATTGTGGTGTGATCTGCAGCACAGGTACATCGCAATAGTTGTACCCGCACTGCAAGCTTTAAATGCTCAGGAGCTGAAGAGGATGTAATACCTACCTTAGCCTCTTCTCTGGATGTCCTCTTCACCATGACACCCTGAGCTGTGGATGGTCCTTTGGCTTCATCCCGTACAATGCAGGGGTATTAACCCTACTTTGTACGTGAAGGAAGCAGGTATGTGACTGTGGCTGGGAACACCTTAGAGAGGAGGCTTTGTGGGAGAAGTTGCCCAGATGGAGGGAGCCTACAGGAGCAAGGAGTAAATTAAGTATTACTACTTATCTCTGTATCCCTAGACTTAACAAGCACTAAACCCTTGCAGTGAGGGCGGCCCCCTGCAAGGATAATTGTTTCTTGTGCCTGGGGTTGGACCTTCGGGTGTCATTCCAAATGAATCGTACCAAAAGGCACCACACAAAGCATTGTGCATTAAGGCAATGCACTGCAAGACAATAGTGTAAGTACCAGTCCGACTCTGAAGCCGCCCCGCACAGCGCGACCTCAGCTCAGCTTGCAAACTATATCCTTAAGACCCCTTTCACACTGAGGGCATTTTGCAGGCGCTATAGCGTTAAAAATAGCGCCTGCAATCCGCCCTAAAACAGCTGCTCTATTCATTCCAGTGGGAAAGCCCGAGCGGTGCGCTGGCAGGACGTCAGAAAAAATCCTGCCAGCAGCTTCTTTGCAGCGCATTAGGAGCGGTAAACTCACCACCCCTAATGCGCTCCTGCCCATTGAATTCAATGGGCAGCGCCGCCGTACCGCCGGCAATACGCCACTGTAGCGGCGCATTGCGGGTGGTTTTAACCCTTTCTCGGCCGCTAGAGGGGTTAAAAGCGCCCCGCTAGCGGCCGAAATGTGCCGCAAATCCGACGGTAAAAATAGCAGCATTTTACCGCTATTTTACCGCCGACGATATGGGCGGCATAGTGTGAAAGGGGTCTAATAGAAGTCAATGCAAGCCGCTCCAAAGTTGCCCCAGAGTAGTGCGAGAACCTTTTTATAAGTCGGAGCGATTTGAGTCACTCCTATTAGAACAGTTCCATTGCACTAAGTCGCCTGACGGGTCGCCCCTGTTTGAACCGCCATTTAAATCCAGCCTTAAGCCTCAATTACCGGCCAGCGCGGCCTGACGAAATCGCGCGATCGCGGGGGGGGGCGGACAGAGACACAGGAAACCTCAGCTGTGCTGCCTCAGGCGCCAGGTCGCTAATTCTAGTCGCATTTGCGACCTGGCGCCCGGGTTTTGTCGAACCCTGCCTTAAGGAAACCAAATATATAAATGTTTACAACTGGATCATATCCTGTGACAATCATATTGACTATAGATAAAAAACAGATACCACACCTCTTGCTTTCAGGGTAACTGGTAGTAAGGGACCAATAATGTAAAAGCTTACCTGTATACACAGCAGTGTTAAAAAATATTTAGCAAATAACCATATTAATCAAAATTGTTTGAAAAATACAAATAAAAAAAAGTTATTAAAAATACAAATAACAAAATACAATTGATAGATTATATACACAAAATAGGTCTCTCAAGTTGGTAGTTTACCACTTATATATGTGAAAACTCAGAAGAATGATTCATTGATCATACAGCTATAGAGGAGTCATCAAAGCCTGATGAGGAGTTCTTATGATGTATGCAAGTCACCCAATAATAACAAAGTTTGTCTGAATGATATATGGAAAAAAAAATGATTTAAAAACTACCAAAAGTACGGTAATAAAAGTAAAAAAAAAAAAAAAGACAAGAGGTCTAGTGACAACACCGCATCTTGCCATGAAGCATTTCGTCAGGAAGTATGGTGACTAAAATGAGGAGATATACAAACAGCCTACAGAGGAGATATACAAATCCATTGCATTATGTATAAATATTTCTAATAAGTGTTTTTTTTTTTCCCAAAGGGAATTTGATCATTATGGTTATTCTTGATTTTTTGGATTGATCACCGGTGCGTATACTGGTAAGCTTTTACATTACTGGTCTCATGTGATAATATTTGTAAGGCGTTATAAACAATAGTACCGTATATACTTGAGTATAAGCCGACCCGAATATAAGCCGAGGCACCTAATTTTACCACAAAAAACTGGGAAAACGTATTGACTTGAGTATAAGCCTAGGGTGCCCATCTGCATGCCTCACTGTGCCCATGCCTCACTGTGCCCATGACTCGACTGACGTATAACATGAGAGTCTATGGAAGTTGTGCCCCGCTTTTGAAAAATCGGTGCTCCACGGTCGTAGGTCCCCCAGACAACAATCTTTGCACACTTATAGAGGAGAAATGGAGCTACATGTGTGGCAAGTTTCAGGTCCAGGGGACCTACGACCGGCCGGTACCGGGTCCCCAAAGTCACCAGAGAAATGATCGTTTAACATGGGAGTCTATGGAAGGGGTGCCCGGATTTGGAAAATCGGTGCTCCCCGGCCATAGGTCTTCCGGACAACAAACTTTGCACACTTGTAGAGAAAGAGTGGGGCTACATGAATGCCACGTTTGGGGTCCAGGAGACCTACGATCGGCCGGTACCAGGTCCCCAAAGTCCAGGAGATCAGGTGCAAAAAGGTGACTCGAGTATAAGCCGAAGGGGGCATTTTCAGCACAAAAAAATGTGCTGAAAAACTCGGCTTATACTCGAGTATATACGGTAAATGAAATACTAGCTATGTACTGTTGTGGGTGTAGAGTAAACGGTGTCCCAATCCCTAACTAGTAATCAACTAATTTTGGTCAAATACAACTGTAATTATTGCTGGCCACCATCAGGACAAGCTAGATGCCTGGCTGTGTCCTGTGTCAGGCTTCGGTACATCAGAGTCACTAACTCAGAAAAAAAAGATGTAGCAAAAAAGAAACTCAGATAAAGTCAGAATTCTTTATCTGTAAATTGTGACTCACGAATACTGAAGCCAAAGAAGATGAGGTCATCAAAGTTAGCCCATGTATCTTCCTTATGACAGGTGTACTTTCAGGCAAGCATTTTCTACTAAACGCATTTTGTAGCCACCATGACCTGTGCACAATGAGGCCCATTACTTCATACCAGTGGCATAACTACAAGTCACATGGACCCATAAAATTTTTATAGATTTCATAAAATACTATTTTTCGCATCCTGCTACTCTTACCTAACCTCTTTTAGTCACTTCCCGTCTATATGCACTCACTCCAACATCGCCCACAAATTGTTCATTTGGACCAATTTACTGATAGTGACAGCGGAGGACCACAGACTTTTCAAATGTGTGCTGGCAGGGCCACTTACTGTTAAATACATATTAATACTTTGATAAAGATCAGATTACAGTTTAGAAGTCATTCATACTAATAGAAAATGCTCATGGGTTCAAAAGCATCCTCTCTCAACTCTGCAGGTTGCAGATTGAGCAATCAATTCACCCAGTTATAAAGCATTGTATTATACTATGGGGTTGATTTACTAAAGCCAAATAGACTGTGCAAGCGAAGTTGCTCCAGATCTTTAGTAAATGTGGGGTAAATGTGTTTTTTTTTTTTTTTCATGCATGTAAATAAATGGGTATTCGTTGCAAAGTGAAGCTTCATCTCATTTTACTAAGCTCTGGAGCAACTGCACTTGCAAAGTGCACAGTCTATTTGCGTCTATTAAATCAACCCCATAGCGTTTTTTGCCTGGATGTTCAGTTTTCTCAGACATGTGACAGTTATATAGCTCTCAATGCTGTAAATAACAGTTATGCCGTGTACACACGATCAATTTTCTCGACGGTGTAAACACCGTCGAGAAAATCAACGTGAAAAACGAGGAACGGCTTGTTCCCCTACACACGGCCGGTTTTCCTGCCATTTTTTCTCTTGGTCGTGAAAAACGACCGTGTGTAGGCTCCCTGGCAGTGTTTCCCTATGGGAAAACTGCAGCGGAAAAAAATGCCGTGAATCACGACGAGAAAAATTAGAGCATGTTCTAATTTTTCTCGTCGTGATTCATGCCGTTTTTCTCGTCGGGAAAAAAGATGAAAAGCCCACAGACAGTCGTTTTTCTCGTCGGGAAAAAAGATGAAAAGCCCACAGACGGTCGTTTTTCTCGTCAAAGAGAAAAAATAGAATTTTTCCCGATGAGAAAAATGGTCGTGTGTATATAAGAGCTAATTATGCCCCACTTCTGTAACCATATACATTTCCTTTAGGGCTGCCTCACACTGCCTGGCTATGCTATGGCCGCAGCGCGGGTGCTACACAGTGTACCCGCGGTTTTGGAGCAGGTTTTTTGCACTTTGCCATAAACTTCTATTATGTCTGGCGGTTTTGGAGCGCTTTCAGAAAATGCAAGGAAACCACTGGACATAATAAAATTCTGTGGCAAAGCACGGTTAAACAAAAGATCAAGTCTTCTGGACAGCAGCACTCCAATAAAAAGCCTTTATTATGTAAAATCTTCAAAAATCCAAATACAGCACAGCAAGTCACAAAATTCTGGTTAGAGCTGACTAGTTTCACACTTTCTTAGTGTTTAATCAGCTATGATTAAACACTAAGAAAGTGTGAAACTAGTCAGCTCTAACCAGAATTTTGTGACTTGCTGTGCTGTATTTGGATTTTTGAAGATTTTACATAATAAAGGCTTTTTATTGGAGTGCTGCTGTCCAGAAGACTTGATCTTTTGTTTTGCCTGAAATTGCATTGCCTGCACCCTTGGCTGTTGGGAGGAGATAGTCACCTGGAGGACGTCCACACCTGAGCGGTTTCTGTTTTTGTTTGGCAAAGCACGGTTAACCGGTACCAAAATCACGTATACACTGCACTGCGGCCAAAGGGCAGCAGGTCAGTGTGAAGCCATCCTTACATTCTTCATTGAAAAACTTAAACCGTGTTTTGCCTTAAATAATAAGGTTCTGCAGCTTCATTCACATCTTTGAGATGAGGGAATGTGTGCAACACTGCATTGTGTGGAGCAATGCCATTATTTCTTAATGGTACCCCATCGCACGTGCACCACAGTGCATTGTAACTTGTTACCATGTGTTACAACAAAAAGGGTTATACTCTTCTCTGGTGCGACTTAGATAGAGAAGGAGGCCCGTTTAAAATGAATGCAATGCACGGTAGCGCACGTAAAAGCTTGCAGCAGCGCACATGAACTCGCATATCACACAGATGTGAACCCAACATGCAAACACTATGACTACATAAAGCAGTTGTGCTATCATATACATTTCTATGAATAATTACAATTGGGAGCAATGTGAACCATAAGTATATTAGACAATTTCTTCCATAGAATACACATATGACATCATAACAGCAGTGGTACTATAGATGTGCTTCCCCATATATCTGATTAACTCTGTCCCATTTATTATGTTCCTGAGATAGGAACAAAAGAATTCAGTGCTACAACAACATAGTACATGGCCAATGTCAATAGGCCCTATGTACGTTGTAAGAAGGATGCCCTCAACAGATGAGGTATGTAGAAACATACATTAATTGGAGAGTAAAGACACACAAGACCAACAGTAGTATTGGTCTAAGCCAGTGCACCCGATACATAAAAAAAAACGTCTTTGCATAAGAAGGCTTACGTTTGGAATGAAAGAGATCATAATTTTAGCAAAAAAAAAAAAAAAAATTATATAATTACTGGCCCCTAACACATTAAAGTGGATGTAAACCCGAAATGTTTTGATTTATTTTTTTGCTGTCACAATGTAGAGTATAAGATTTCCTATCATTTGTGCCAGGTCTTGTCACAAAGAGTTAATTCAGCTCTGAGCAATCCTCTTTTATTGTTCAGTGAGATAAAACGGACAAACAGAGAAACACCTTTGTCCGTTCCGCCCCCTTGATTTGAGTGACAGGTTATTTACATATCTCGTGCACTAGCTTTAGACAGGTATTATTTTTTAATTCCCACCCCCACTCCTTTTCTGAAGTCATGTGGTTACTTTTCTGGATTTTGACTGGATGTTAGTGATCATAGCAGAAGTTCAGTGTAAGGAATACACATGAGAAAATGCATGTTGACAAGGGGAGTGTAGAGGTGGGCGGGGAGTCAACTGACATCACAACTCCACCCACGAGCTCCAGACAACAGATCCACTCACAGAATCTGCAGTTTTTCAGGTCTCATAACAGACAGAGGGGAGACATTTGACAGATAAGGATACATGCAGGGGGCATCTATATCCTTATAAATCAGCACTATGGCAGTAGTTTAGAAAGGATGCGAGTGGGTTTACATCCACTTTAAGGAAAAGAGGAATGTGCAATGGGGAGTAAACCATAAAGAGACTGGAAACTTGCAAAAAATAGAATATAGTGCCACCTGCAGACTTGGATAGAGAACTACATATTATTTATACGGTCTATTACCTGATAGGAAAGAGGAAGCCAAAAAAACACTACTCATTCCCTTTATATAAAGGAATTTGTTACTATCCAAAGCCTGAGTTTTAGACAAATTTGATGGAGGTTTGTATTCACTGACTCCTAAACTGCAGAAATGTTCTTTGGCACTGATTTCACCCACAATCTGAGCAAGCTCTGCTTTACTGAGCTGAAACCAGCATGCAACTTGTGATCTGAAAAAAAAATGAAGGAAGGTAGGTGACTCCGCGCAAAAGGACTTCAAACACAACGTAGTAGTCAGAGCTGCTGCCTCTACTTATTGCTGCCTCCTAATTAGGTGGAGCAAGGATATGAAAAAAATGAGGGGTGTAGTGGTGGCGCTGCTCTTACGTGAAACCAATCTGCTGGGAGCCAGATATTGGTAATAATAGGTCTACAAATGAGAAACACAAAGGGGGTTCTCTCTGATATAATCAGAACCTAAGTGGGACCACACATAGAATGTAAAAATCAAATAAATAAATAAATTAAATAAGTAAATCAAGTGGGGTGTCTCTGCCAGGTGTTTACTTGGCCTTAGCACTAGCCTTCAGAAGGTGATAGTGATAATGCCTGAGTTTTAGACAAATTTGATGGAGGTTTGTATTCACTGACTCCTAAACTGCAGAAATGTTCTTTGGCACTGATTTCACCCACAATCTGAGCAAGCTCTGCTTTACTGAGCTGAAACCAGCATGCAACTTGTGATCTGGGCTGAAACAAGGATTTTGCCTTTTGAGAGTCTCCCCTTAAAACCACTTAAGCCCCGGACCATTTCGGGCCATTAGGACCAGGCCTGTTTTTGGGATTCGGCACTGCGCTGATTTAACTGTAAATTGTGCGGACATGCAATGTTGTACCCAAATGAAATTTGCGTCCTTTTCTTCCCACAAATAGAGCTTTCTTTTAATGGTATTTGATTGCCTCTGCGATTTTTATTTTTTGCGATATAAACAGAAAAAGACCGAAAATTTTGAAAAAAAAATTATATTTTCTACTTTTTGTTATAAGAAAAATCGAATAAACTCAATTTTAGTCATACATTTAGGCCAAAATGTATTCAGCCACATGTCTTTAGTAAAAAAAATGTCAATAAGCGTATATTTATTGGTTTGCGCAAAAGTTATAGCGTTTACAAACTAGGGTACATTTTCTGAAATTTACACAGCTTTAAATTTATGACTGCCTATCTCATTTCTTGAGGTGCTAAAATGGCAGGGCAGTACAAAACCCCCCCAAATGACCCCATTTTGGAAAGTAGACACCCCAAGGAAATTGCTGAGAGGCATGTTGAGCCGATTGAATATTTTTTTTTTTGTCCCAAGTGATTGAATAATGACAAAAAAAAAAAAAAATTACAAAAAGTTGTCACTAAATGATATATTGCTCACACATGCCATGGTTATATGTGGAATTGCACCCCAAAATACATTCTGCTTCTTCTCCTGAGTACGGGGATACCACATGTGTGGGACTTTTTAGGAGCCTAGCCACGTACGGGACCCCGGAAACCAAGCACCGCCTTCAGGATTTCTAAGGGCGCAAATTTTTGATTTCACTCCTCACTACCTATCACAGTTTCGAAGGCCATAAAATGCCAAAATAGCACAAAACCCCCCCAAATGACCCCATTTTGGAAAGTAGACACCCCAAGCTATTTACTGAGAGGCATGTTCAGTCCATGGAATATTTTATATTTTGCCACAAGTTGCGGGAATATGACAAACTTTTTTTTTTTTGCACAAAGTTGTCACTAAATGATATATTGCTCGCACATGCCATGGGCATATGTGAAATTACACCCCAAAATACATTCTGCTGCTTCTCCTGAGTACGGGGATACCACATGTGTGGGACTTTTTGGGAGCCTAGCCGCGTACGGGACCCCAAAAACCAAGCACCGCCTTCAAGGTTTCTAAGGGCATAAATGTTTGATTTCACTCCTCACTACCTATCACAGTTTTGAAGGCCATAAAATGCCAAGATGGCACAAAACCCCCCCAAATGACCCCATTTTGGAAAGTAGACACCCCAAGCTATTTGCTGAGAGGCATGTTGACCCCATTGAATATTTTTTTTTTTGTCCCAAATGATTGAATAATGACAAAAAGAAAAAAAAATGTACAAAAAGTTGTCACTAAATGATATATTGCTCACACATGCCATGGTTATATGTGGAATTGCACCCCAAAATACATTCTGCTGCTTTTCCTGAGTACGGGGATACCACATGTGTGGGACTTTTTGGGAGCCTAGCCGCGTACAGGGCCCCAAAAACCAAGCACTGCGAACGCTGCAGTTATGTGTGTTGTGTTTGGTAAGTGACAGTGATCGATCGATACTGCACTTGGGTGGGCTGGGCTGGGCGGAGGGGCTAAATGCAGGCGCTAGCAGGTATCTGGGCTGATCCCGCTAACACTGCGTTTTTGGGAACCCTAAACCGCTGGGGATGCTAGTATAGATCTGATCAGATCTGATCAGATACTATACCACTAAGGGGGGTGTATGCTTTGCGCGTGGGTGTTAGCGTTACTGTCACTAACCTAACACTGCCTGGGGCGACGCAGACCCTCTCTGGCGCTAAAACCTAATTGATCTCACCCGCCGGGCGATCAGGGGGGTTAAACCTTTATTGGGTTATATACGGCGGGTGCCCTGATGCTATAAAAAGCAAACTAATCAACCAGCGTCACCCGTAACCTTTATATGGTGATCACTGGTGAAAGGGTTAACTAGGGGCAATCAGGGGGTTAAAACCTTTATTAGGTTAAATATGGGGGTACCTGACACTATATAAAAACCTGACGGGTAACCTAAATAACAAAATAACTTACTGGCTAACCAGTGACACCAGTGACGCTTATGCGGCGATCACTGGTGAAAGGGTTAACTCTAGGGGCAATCAGGGGATTAAAATAATATATGGGGGTACCTGACACTAATAAAAACCTGCGGCGAACCTAAAAAAAAATAACTGCCTATCTAAAACACCAGCGACACGAATACAGCGATCGGAAAAACAATCGCTTAGTGACGCTGAAGTTAGGGGGTGAAAGGGTTACCTGGGGGGTGATCAAGGGGTTAAACCTTTATTAGGGGGGGTTAGGGGGCTACCCTGGACCTAAAGGGGCCTAATCCTAACTGCCCTGCAACTTTTTACAATCACAGATGACACTAAATGCAGTGATCAGTAAAATAAATGATCACTGCAATCAGTGACACTGTGATTGGGGGCTTTGGGGTGACCTGGGGGGTGATCTGGGGGTGACTGGGGGGTGATTTGTGTGCCTATGTGTACCTACGTGTCAGTGGACTGTTGGTGCACTAACCTGCTTCTTCTCTGCTCGGCGCCGGGAACGAAAAGACCGCGGCGAGGGAGATGACATCACTTCCTCCAGCCTTGTTTACATCACATGGCGGAGGAAGCATTTTCATTGGCCGGGAGCGATCGCGAGGGGGGGGCGGAATCGAGCGCCCCCCCCCTCATGCCTGATCGCTCCCGAACACTTAACGGACGCTCACTGCAGTGAAGGGGGGTCCGGATGGACCCCCCAACTGCACAAAGGCGATCACGTAGATCTACGTGATTCTGCCTGTCCGTGCCATTCTGCCGACGTAAATCGGCGGTGGGCGGTCGTTAAGTGGTTAAAGTAAGACTCAGGCCTCATGCCCACGGGCGTTTTTTCAGCCGCGTTTTTGAGCGTTTTTTACAGCTTAAAAACGCCTGTCCATGTTAGTCTATAGCTTCATGCCCACCTAGGCGTTTTTGAGCTGTAAAGAGCATAGGCGTTTGTAAGCTGTAAAAAAAACCCAGGGCCAGTGCGTTCCTCAGCGTCAGAATTAGGCAGAAAAAAAACGCGAGCGTCAAAAAACGCTCAAAAACGCGCACTAACGCGCGGTCGCGTTTTTAGCTCCGACGTTTTTTTTTTTTTTTTTTTTAAATATTTACAATAACATGGACAGGCGTTTTTAAGCTGCAAAAAACGCAGCTGTAAAAACGCCAGTGGGCATGAGGCCTCAGTGTGGTCATTATCATAGGTTACTATCCATATGACTGAAATTGATGCTACTCTGCTTTATCATATCTAGAAGGAACATATTTGCATGCAGTTTTATTTTGAACTGGTTAATGAATAATTTGTGGTTGTTTCCATGTAAAGCTTCTACTGTCCATGCATCTGCGAGAGAATGTTAGCTTGACATATTGATGACACGGATGGATGGACATGGCATGAATTCTGTGGAGGATATCCTGAACACATAGATGTTTTGTACTGATAATAACGCACTTGGTAAAGATAAAAATACAAAAGATGGTGGACAGCATACAAATCTCTTAAGCCGTGTACACACGATAGGTTTTTCCGATGAAAACAGTCCGATGGATTTTTTTCATCGGACGAACCAATCGTGTGTGGGCCCCATCGGTCTTTTTTCCATCGGTGTCAAAAAATAGAACATGTTTTAAATTTTTCCGATAGATGAAAAACCAATAGCAAATTCCGATCGTCTATGGGCAAGTCCATCGGTTAAAAAACCCACGCATGCTCAGACTGAATTATGAGACGGGAGCGCTCGTACTGGTAAAACTAGCATTCCTAATGGAGAGAGCACATTTGTCATGCTGTAACGGACTGAAAAGCACGGAGACTGAAAAGCGCTAATCGGCTCTCACCAAACTTTTACTAACACGCGGTAACACGAAATCAGCAAAAGCAGCCCAAAGGGTGGTGCCATTAGATTTGAACTTCCCCTTTATAGTGCCGTCATACGTGTTGTACGTCACGTCGTTTTGGTGCGGTCGGTTTTTTGACTGATGGTGTGTGGGCAAGACTGATGGAAAACAGTTTCATCGGATTTCCGATGGAAAAATCCATTGGATTAGAATCCATAGGATATCCGATCGTGTGTACAGGGCTTGACTGGCCACAGAACACCATCTCTCACTGGTTTAACTGGTTTAAGCCCAAGAGATCTCCATTGGTATCATTAAAGCTGACCTCCAGGCACACAGCTAAATACATTTGTCGTCAGAGTCTTCGAGTCCTCGAGTGTGACAGTGATAACCCTAATGCACCAAGGCCTGAGGTGTGCCTTGGCCTAGCTGGTCAGTATGCCTGAAAAGTGGGCATACCCTGAATGTAAGAATAAGAATAAGGAAAATAGAATGAGTATGCATGAATCTGGGGGAACGGGTGGGTGGGAGCCCAGAAATGACGGCAACCCAGACCCGACAGGGGAGGAGGCTTAAGTAGCCCTCTCAGTCTCCTCCCACAAATACAGGCTGGCCTGCGGCCAGCCTTACCACTTGTCGTCAGAGTCTTCGAGTCCTCGAGTGTGACAGTGATAACCCTAATGCACCAAGGCCTGAGGTGTGCCTTGGCCTAGCTGGTCAGTATGCCTGAAAAGTGGGCAAAAAGAGACAACTGTAGGTGAAGAAGGGAAGGTAACGAACAGAGAAGTAGCACGCACCCGGACGGCAACAGTATCTGAACCCGGTCCCGTGCAAGAATGGAATAAGCCTGATGCCCGGCACAATCCAAACATGAGAATGACCTGCTAGCAAATGAGAGGATACGTGGGGGAAAGGAAGCAAAGGCTGGCCCGAGGAGCCTCTGCAACCGATGGGCGAGTAGATCGTAATACTCCAACCGGACATCAAAGATGTGCCTCCGGCCTACCCATACTAGGTATGGGGAAGAGAGGGAGAGGGCAAAAATTGACGACTGGCAGGAGTTGTAGGACTGGATACCTGGAGGATGGGTTGCCGGAGTAGGCGGAAAAGGCCAAGCGCTACGGCAATGAGCATCGTCAAGCATGGGAGAAACATGCCAGACACAGAACACTGGTCCCACCTGACTCAATCGGATCGTGCCACCGCCTGTGACCTGACAAGCGACTGAATCCTGAACCGAGAAAGGAAGGTCAGACTCCATCCTGGGCAAGAAGTCTCATGGCATGATGCAGACATGCCTAGACAAAAGATCAGAGCCGCTAGCGGAACCCCAAACCCACCCCTGTGGCCGACAAGGGGCCGTGGCTCAGCACACACCCCGAGAAAGACTGTGAAACCCTAGGTGGTGACCAGGGCCTCAGCAACAGAACGACGATTTTAGTAAAATGAAGACTGCTTCCTACCCAAGGGTGAACCCAGTGATGAATGACATCCGCACCAATCAACTAGCCCTGGCAACGGGCAGGACTGATGGAAGCGAGTGCAAGCAATGTTTGATGAAGGCGAAGATGCCAGCGCAGCCCAACCTGAGAACACAAACCAGAGAAATGACAGACAACCAGACATGAGAACAACAACAAGCCTACCTAAGAAGAGAACATGCAGAAGTGACAAGACCACCGCGCGTACATGAACCTGATGACGGATGACCCCCCCCCCACCTTGTGTGAGTGGCGAGTGAGCCCGAGTAACCTGTAGCGCAGAGACAGGCAATTAACTGAACACTCAGGGCTGGTGTACCCACGGACCGTGGTGGGTGATTGTATAGGTGTAAGAATGAACGTGCATCGTATGACGTATGGTATACGGGCGAGAAGATTGTGGTCAACAATCATTAAAAACGAAACCTCAGCCCGTATGGATCTGTAGACGTGACAGATCCGGAAATGTGTGCCCTAACTAACCCAGGTACAAACATGGACGAAGATAACATGATACATAGTAACCAACAAAGAAGAGAACAGCTACCGGAGTATGCCGTGACTGGACCACAACACTAGAGGTCGACCGATATGGGTTTTTCTCTGGCCGATGCCGATGCCGATATTTAGAAATCGCTGTGGCCGATGGCCGATATATGATGCCGATTTTTTTGGGCCGATATGTTAGGCCGATGAAGGGGAAAAAAAAAAACGAACAGTTGGACCCCTTTCACACTGGGGTGTTTTTCAGGCACTTTTGGGCTAAAAATAGCACCTGTAAAAATGGCTGCAAAACAGCTCCCCTGCAGTCTCAGTGTGAAAGCCTGAGTGCTTTCACACTGAGGCGGTGCGCTGGCAGGACGTTAAAAAAAAGTCCTGCAAGCAGCATCTTTGGAGCGGTGTATACCGCTCCTCCATCACTACTGCCTATTGAAATTAATGGGCACTGCTGCTGAAGCGCCTGCAAAGCGCTTCTGCAGCGGTGCTACACGGGCGCATTTAACCTCTTCATCGGCCGCTAGCTGGGTTATAAGCACCCCGCTAGCAGCCGAATATCGCCGCTAAAATTATGGTAAAGCGCAGCTAAAACTAGCTGCATTTTACCGCCAACGCCTGCCCGCTCCAGTGTGAAAGCAGCTGAGTTCCGCCAAAAAAAAAAAATATATTAAAAGTCAGCAGCTACAAATACTGCAGCTGCTGACTTTTAATATATGGACACTTACTTGTCCTGGGCGCCCGCGATGTCGGCACCCGAAGCCGATCTCTCTCTCGGCTCTCGGGTGCTGCCGCCGCCATCTTCGGTAAGGGAATCAGGAAGCAGGCACAAAAACAGGTAATCAAAACTTTGACGAAAAAAAAAGTTTAGTTTTATTTAACATTCATTAAAGTGTATTTTTTTCCCAAAGAATTGCGTTTGAAAGACCGCTGCGCAAATACCGTGTGACATAAAATATTGCAACAACCGCCATTTTATTCCCTAGGGTCTCTGCAAAAAAAAAATATATAATGTTTGGGGGTTCCAAGTGATTTTCTAGCAGAAAAGACAGGATTTTTACTTGTAAGCTACAAGTGTCAGAAAAGATTTAGCCTTTAAATGGTTAAACTGAGAACTTCTACTCACAAGTTCAGTTCATTGATAAGAAGAAACATTTGTAACTTTTCTCTCTCACTTGGCAGGCTGCCCAAAGATGAGTCACTGCACGGGAAACTTCAGGCAACTTGTATTGACTTCTATGAGAGATGTCATTTCCAAGCCGCGCTGAAGTTTTTTTTTTTTTTTTTATATCGGCTTCTGTTCTCAGAATATCGGCCAAAGCCGATTAATGAAAAAATGCCAAAAATCGGCCGATATATCGGCCGACCGATATATCGGTCGACCTCTACACAACACCCCTCTGGAACGCTAAGAATGAAACGTTGCAACGGAAATGCTGAGACTGAATGCTGAGGCGGAAATGCTACGACAGAAATCTAGGGGCAGAAATGCAAGGACAGAAATCCTGGGGCAGCACAACGCAACGACAGAAATCCTGGGGCAGCAAAATGCAACGACAGAAATCCTGGGGCAGCAAAATGCAACGACAGAAATCCTGGGGCAGCAAAATGCAACGACAGAAATCCTGGGGCAGCAAACGCAACGACAGAAATCCTGGGGCAGCAAAACGCAACGACAGAAATCCTGGGGCAGCAAAACGCAGCCAGAAATCCTATGAGCTATGAGTAAGCATCATACCCTGATGTGAAACGCGTTAGCCTTGCCCTGCATGAAGTGACAAGACCACCAGAAATCCTGGGGCAGCAAACGCAGCCAGAAATCCTATGAGCTATGAGTAAGCATCATACCCTGATGTGAAACGCGTTAGCCTTGCCCTGCATGAAGTGACAAGACCACCGCGCGTACATGAAACCTGATGACCCCACCCTTGTGTGCGTGGCGAGTGAGCCAGAGTAACCTGTAGCGCAGAGACAGGTAATTACACTGAACACTCAGGGCTGGTGTACCCACGGACCGTGGTGGGTGATCGTATAGGTGTAATGAATGAAGGTGCATCGTATGACGTATGGTATACGGGCGAGAAGATTGTGGTCAACAATCATTTAACAAACGAAACCTCAGCCCGTATGGATCTGTAGACGTGACAGATCCCAAAATGTGAGCCCTAACTAACCCAGGTACAAACATGGACGAAGATACAAAGATACATGGTAACCAATGAAGATAAGAACAGCTACCGGAGTATGCCGTGACTGAACCACAACGCCCCTCTGAAAAGCTAAAACCGAAACGTAACAATGGAAATGCTGAGACTGAACGCTTAGGCGGAAGCGATACGACAGAAATTTTGGGGCAGAAACGCAAGGACAGAAATGCGGAGACCGAAACGTTTGAGGCAGAAATGTGAAGACGGAAAATGCTGAGACTGCAACGCTGAGACAGAAACGCAATACCAGAAACCTGGGGCAGAACGCTGAGCAGAAACGCCATGACAGAAAAACCGGGGCAGATACGCTACGACGGAAATGCTGAGACTGGACGCAACGACAGAAATCCTGGGGCAGCAAACGCAACGACAGAAATCCTGGGCCTGCAAAACGCAACGACAGAAATCCTGGGGCAGCAAAACGCAACGACAGAAATCCTGGGGCAGCAAAACGCAACGACGGAAATCCTGGGGCAGCAAAACGCAACGACAGAAATCCTGGGGCAGCAAAATGCAACGACAGAAATCCTGGGGCAGCAAAACGCAACGACAGAAATCCTGGGGCAGCCAAACGCAACGACAGAAATGCAATGACAGAAATGCTGAGGCAGAAACGCAATGACAGAAATGCTGAGGCAGAAACGCAATGACAGAAACGCAATGACAGAAACGCTGAGGCAGAAACACAATGACAGAAATGATGAGGCAGAAACGCAATGACAGAAATGCTGGGGCAGAAACGCAAGGACAGAAATGCTGGGGCAGAAACCCAACAACAGAAATGCTGGGGCAGAAACCCAATGACAGAAATGCTGGGGCAGAAACGCAATGACAGAAATGCTGGGGGCAGAAAACGCAATGACGGAAATGCTGGGGGCAGAAAACGCAATGACGGAAATGCTGGGGGCAGAAACGCAATGACAGAAATGCTGGGGGCAGAAACGCAATGACAGAAATGCTGGGGGCAGAAACGCAATGACAGAAATGCTGGGGGCAGAAACGCAATGACAGAAATGCTGGGGGCAGAAACGCAATGACAGAAATGCTGGGGGCAGAAACGCAATGACAGAAATGCTGGGGCAAAATGAAACGACAGAAATGCTGGGGTGGAAATGAAATAACAGAAATACTGGGGAAGAAAAAACTGGGGCAAAACGCAACCCCCCCCCATGATACCCCACGTGAGTAACGGGTGGTGAGCAGGCGAGTGAGCGCCCCCCCCCCCCATGGAGCCAGGGTGAGAACCAGGAGGCGGGCAGGTGTCCCCTCCATGATGCACGGGGTGGGTTCCAGGGAGGTGAACTCGACACCAGCATGGCCGGCCCCCTCCTCATGAAACCAGCATGGACAGCCCCCCCCATGACACCAGCATGGACGGCCCCCCCCCCCTCCTGACACCAGCATGGACGGCCCCCGCCCTCCTGACACCAGCATGGATGGCCCCCGCCCTCCTGACACCAGCATGGACGGCCCCCCCCTCCTGACACCAGCATGGACGCCCCCCCTCCTGACACCAGCATGGACGCCCCCCCCCCCCTCCTGACACCAGCATGGACGCCCCCCCTCCTGACACCAGCATGGACGCCCCCCCTCCTGACACCAGCATGGACGCCCCCCCCCTCCTGACACCAGCATGGACGCCCCCCCCCTCCTGACACCAGCATGGACGCCCCCCCTCCTGACACCCGCATGGACGCCCCCCCTCCTGACACCAGCATGGACGCCCCCCCCTCCTGACACCAGCATGGACGCCCCCCCCCCTCCTGACACCAGCATGGACGCCCCCCCCTCCTGACACCAGCATGGACGCCCCCCCTCCCTCTTGATACTTCGAGCCCCGGGAGATGTGACAGGTGGACAGCCTCCCACCCCCATGCTGCCAACATGAGCCTGGGACGAGTCAGCTAGAGCCCCATGAAGACAGGGAGAAGGAGGGCGGCCCTGCAAGGACACCAGCCGCCAAGCCACCGCGCTGAACATAGAAACTCTTCTGACATGCATGGAAAAACTGGCTTATGCCAAGAATACTAAGTGGCAAGGTGGTAACACCTGACGGTGGGGGACAGCGGACTGCTGGGAGTGCTGTGCAATCCATGGCGGCTGGCTAAGCAGGGCCCGAGGACTAAAAAAGCCCCCCCCCCAGGCTAAACTGAGGCGGTGGATGCCCGGGAGGTTAGCAGGCGGGTGAGCGCCCCTCCGCAGCCGGCGTGAGAACTGGGAGGCATGCGGGCATCCCCTCCATGCCTGACATGAGATCCAGGGAGGTGAACTGGCGGTGAGTGCCCCCCCCCCCTCCCCAGATGGAGCGGCGTGAGAAACGGGCGGTGAGTGGCTCCCCCTACCCCTGCTGCTCAGCGTGAGGACCGGGATAGCAGGCAGGCAGGCAGGCAGCCCCCCCCCCCCGATACCCGGCGTGAGCACCGGGAGAGGAACCGCCACGAGACTCCATCGGTCGATCAGCCGTAACCGGAAGTGACACGGTCCCCGAAAAATGACGGCAGGAGGAGGGGCTGGCTGCAGCCCAGAAATGACGGCAACCCAGACCCGACAGGGGAGGAGGCTTAAGTAGCCCTCTCAGTCTCCTCCCACAAATACAGGCTGGCCTGCGGCCAGCCTTACCACATATGGGAGCTGCTTTATCCGCCAAGGGATCTGTATTTTTGTCCAGTTCTGAGATTTACACGGTTCTGCCACACAGCACAGCCCTGTCTTGCAGTACAAGAGACCTGATTTTTCGCTGCTCTAGTTCATTAATAGTTACAGGTCTTGTCCTTCCCCAAGCCTGTGAGAGGACAGTGAAAGGAGAAGCAGCAGACTGATGAATTCATCTCTCTGTCGCTCTGCTCTTTCGTCCTATCAGCATGTCAGCTAATAAGAGGGCTGGAGGATCTCAGTTAGGAGGAACAACTACAAGCATTTAACTTATTCTTCCTGAAAAAGTGAAACTTAAGAGGGGATATGATTGCAATATTTAAATCTTTAAAGTGGAAGACAAGTCAAACCCTAAACTTAAATCTGCTCCCACCCTATTCTATATACCCTGTAAAAGGAAAGATGTGTATATTTACCTATTCTGAAGTCACTCTGGTCCGATCACATGATCAGGCCCCAGTTCGGGCATCAATGTAGAGGAGGGACAGCCGACAACAGATGCCCCATAATAAGCCTATGAGTGACATCATCACCCAGGTTCTACAGCCATTGTCGGTGATCTCTCCTCTAGACTGAAGCAGGAACTGGACTTCTGGACTTCAGAAACACATCTTTCCTTTTACAGGGTAGAGAGAATAGGCTAAAGCTGGCCATACACCATACAATTTTCTTTTTCAATTTTCTTTAGATTTACCTTCAACTCTGTAGTGCAAGGGCCTGCGTGATTGCATACAAATTTAAAAAGTGTTTAGGTTTGACCTCCTATTATATGGTTTTGGTAAATCTAAAGGAAAGTTTTACAAGAAAATTATATAATGTATGGCCAGCCTAATGAATATTGATGTGTATCTGTAATATCTTTTATGGAATTTAGCTTTAATAGCTTGCATAAAACAAGGACCATTTTTATAATCACTAGTTATGTTTAAGGCCCCTAGCACACAGGCAGCTGAGCCTATTCAATCAATGTAAATGCCAACGTCTCCCCCTGCCTGAGAAGCCCAAGCGCAGTGTACAGTCTCCCATAGACATGAATAGCTGTGGTCTGCTGTACTCAGGTCTAGGCCAATGCTATCAGTGCAACACAAGAATGGGGTATGAGCAGGGCCTGGACAAGGGGTGGGCAGGAGAGGCAGTTACCCTGGGCATAGCGTGGCAAGGGGACAGAGAACGGACACAGGGCAGTAAAACCATTCAAAGGCATGTATTAACAGTAGGGTAGGGGACGCAGTTCCGCATCCTTGCCCTGGGTGTTAGACTAAGCCGTCCCAGGACTGGGTATGAGCATACTAAAAAAGTAGAACATTTTCATTTTTTTGCTTACGCCCATACACTATACTCGTATTCACGATAGCACTGGCGTATACTCGAGTTTAGCCGCGTACAGTCATTTTATGCCTATGGGAGGTTGTACCCGGGAGGGGAAAAGATACCGTCATTTACCCTGAAGGAGCTCATAACCAAGAGCCCGTATGTGTTAGAATGAGGTATAGAATAAAACTATACTTCATATTTGTGTTTGCTTTGCCTCATGGCAGTGGACACTTACTGGCCACTTTATTAGGTACACCCGTTCAATTGCTTGGTAACACAAATTGCTAATCAGCCAATCACATGGCAGCAACTCAATGCATTTAGGCATCTAGACGTTGTGACGACGACTTGCTGAAGTTCAAACATTGAGCATTAGAATGGGGAAGAAAGGGGATTTAAGTGACTTTGAACGTGGCATGGTTGCTGGTGCCATACAGGCTGGTCTGAGTATTTCAAAAACTGCTGATCTATTGGGATTTTCATTCACAACCATCTCTAGGGTTTACAGAGAATGGACAGAAAAAGAGAAAATATCCAGTGAGTGGCAGTTGTGTGGGCAAAAATGTCTTGTTGATGTCAGAGGAGAATGGGCAGACTGGTTCGAGATGATAGAAAGGCGACAGTAACAAAATAACCGTTACATCCAAGGTATGCATAATACCATCTCTGGATGCACAACACATCGAAATTTGAAGCAAATGAGCTACAGCAGCAGAAGTAGTGCCACACCTGTCAGCTAAGAACAGGAAATTAAGGCTACAATTCACTCAGGCTCCCCAAAATTGGACAATTGAAGATTGGAAAAATGTTGCCTGGTCTGATGAGTCTTGATTTCAGCTGTGACGTTCAGATGGTAGGGTCAGAATTTGGCATAAACAACATAAAAGTATGGATCCATCCTGCCTTGTATCAACGGTTCAGGCTGGTGGTGTAATGGTGTGGGGGATATTTTCTTGGCACACTTTTGGCCCCTTAGTACCAATTGAGCATTGTTTAGATGCCACGGTCTACCTGAGTATTGTTGCTGACCATGTCCATCCTTTTATGACTACAGTGTACCCATCTTCTGATGGCTCCTTCCAGCAGGATAATGCACCATGTCACAAATCTCAAATCATCTCACCACTGGTTTCTTGAACATCACAATGAGTTCATTCTACTCCAATGGTCTCCACAGTCACCAGATCTCAATCCAATAGAGCATCTTTGGGATGTGGTGGAACAAGAAATTTGCATCATGGATGTGCAGCCAACAAATCTGCAGCAACTGCGTGATGCCATCATGTCACTATAGACTAAAATCTCAGAGGAATGTTTCCAACACCCTGTTGAATCTATGCCACAAAGAATTAAGGCAGTTCTGAAGTGAAAGGGGGGTCCAACCTGATACTAGAAAGGTGTACCTAATAAAGTGTCCGGTGGGTGTATAGGGGTTAATCCTGCTCCTATGAAGATGGATAAGAGGATGCACAAGAGTGATAACACCTCCACTCCTCCATTGATAGTACAAAGACAAAATGGAAGGCGCACGCACCTAGTGCATTACCGAAAAAATGTATTCAATAATAAAATCAATAAAAAGTAGGTACTCACAAAGTGGCAACGATCAATGAGCCATAAAACCACACAATGTTAAATGTGTTTTTGGTAATGCACTAGGTGTGTGCACCTTCCATTTTGTTTTGTTTTTGCAGTATCCATCGGAATACCCCATCTAAAGAGGGTAGCATCCGCCCAGTTTCGGAATACTGTTAACCTTGCTGCTTTTTACCACAGAAGACCTCATGGAAGTGACTGCTTGCCTCCACTCCCCCATACCTGAGGCCTGTCAATGGAAGAGGAAGGTGATTCTTATTTTCTTCCCCCATTACTCTACTGTTCTTGTCCAGAGGAGGTAGGTCTGGCCTTGCCTTCTCTAAAGACCTCACTGCAGGGTTGCCAACCTCCCACAGCATTTTTTACTGACTAAACATGTCAGTAAATTTACTGGCGGTTGGCAACCCTGCCTCACTAAGGCCACGAGTTAGGCATCTAGTGCCGCATGTACAGCGTAGTGTAGGATGCAGCGGCACTACGTCTGGGTTGGTGACGTCAGAGGGTGCTATCAAGTTCCCATGGTGTCTCCCTCATTCCAAGGATCTTAGTAGAGTAAGCTGTTCCCCATTCAGGTTATGAATACCCGCCTGCTACCATTTTGTACTGCTGAGAACTCACAGCATGTATGACATTCGTTGCTACTGCAGTAAGCATGACTTCATCCCTATCGCGCATCTTTCTAAACCTGAAGAGACAGCACGGAAAATCATGCTTCGTGTGTAAAAAAAAAATTGACACAATGATACATTTTGACAGGGTTGCTTCACTACCACTCCCTGATTTGTGGCTTTTCTCTCTGCCATTTTGACTCCCTCCATGGGAAGGGACAAGATAATTAAAAATGGAATCCCAAATTTACAAAATGTTCAATTTTTAAGACTATGTCAGCTTAGGGTTGCCACCTCATCCACCTCATCCCTTTAAAACCGAACACATATGAATTCCACAGGTTCTGTGGCTGATTAGGTGGTAATTAAACTCACTTATCTGCATTAAATTAGCCTCAGAACCTGTGTAATTCATATGTGTTCGGGTTTGAAGGGATGAGGTGGCAACCCTATGTCAGCTATCTGAGACCCCCAAAAAGAATGAGGCGAGGGCGTGCGGAGAACATTCAATTGTTTTGCACTTCTTATCTGTCCACATGGGAGAGGATAACTCATGGGTGGCCACCATGTTGTGTTATATATGTATACGAGATGGAACCAATACCATTTTGTGAACAAAAGGAACTTAGGGAAGATAAAGACATTTTAATATATATCTAGATAGATAGATAGATATCTATCTATATCTAGATACATATCTATATAGATGTATATCTATCTATCTATCTATCTATCTATCATATATATATATATATATATATATATATATATATATATATAGACAGATATATATAGCTAGATATATATCTGTATAGATGTATATCTATCTATCTATCTATCTCTATATCTCTATCTATATATCTCTATCTATATATCTCTATCTATCTATCTATCTATCTATCTATATCTATATCTATCTATCTATCTATCTATCTATCTATCTATCTATCTATCTATCTATCTATCTATCTATGGATGATGATAGCTATTTATTATTACATACAATTCTGCCCAAACAAAAATACACATAAATCAAAACTGGAATTGCAAGAAACGAAACGTAATGGGAGGGGGGGTGTATTCGGTAAATGATCTTGGGTAGCTTGCCCGTGTCCCTTTTGTCTCATTCGCAAAGATGGAATAGCTACCTATTCCACTCCCCAGTGCATCCCCCACCCTTCACCCACGAAAAGGTCTAATTAAATTCAGCACAGACAAAGCACAGCTGCACATCTTGAAGCTGACAATAAAGGGCAGGCCTGCTACTGAACATAAGGAGCCCAGGAGATTGTCTGCAGAGCATCGCACTGCACCCACCCCCCCCCCCCCCCAATCACTGTAAAATCAGGAGATGTGTATATGTACATAGATAGAAAAATCTGGGGTTACAAATCTACAACACACCGTGGGAATGAATATTTCCTTGCAATAACGTTTTTTTTTCCCCAAAAAGCTCTATATTTGTCTAAAATTCACGTGACACTGACATAGATGAAGGAGACGGATCAGTGTGACAATGCTGTGGGTATAGAATTGGGTATATGGGATTGTATGATATTATTTATTATATGGTTGAACTAGATAGACGTGTGTCTTTTTTCAACCTATGTAATGCTGCGCTCAGTGTAATGCAGCAAACCAGATGCAAAAAAAATAAAAATTGAATGCAATTTTTTTTTAAAAATTGATCACGTTGATTATTGAGGATGGTAAGGATGCTTGATGGATGATATGGAAGTCTTCCCCATGCATTGTTGGGTGGTGCAGATAGGACCACCCCCTACCAGCTGTGTCACCCTCTCCCTTTGATGGAAGAATCTCTGCAATAATAACACATTACTACTATATACTACTGTCAATTACTACCTGTTTACATGAACAAGCATGGATGTAGTAAATGTCAGTCTAAAAATAAAATAAAAATAAAATGCATTTGATGTGCATGCAGGCATGATGGTGATCACAAGCAAAGGACATGGATGTCTATCTAACAATAAGACATTGGGCGATGCCAGAGATGAGCAGGCACCTGCTAGTGTGAGATTAGACGGAACTATAGTATAATCCTAATACAGACAGGTCGGTTTCACCTTCTCAGGATAATCCTGGACTCAGGGGGGGACCATTCTGATCATACTGCATGAAATAAAAAGGATCTGATGATGACAATGTGCTGTGATCATGGAGTGATCAGATCTCCTCTTCTAATGACAGCACATGTAATGATCACATCCTATGTTACTGATCATCACACACACACACATACACACAACCATAGGAAGAGATGCATAGACTCACTGTTATCCTAGGAATGTTCTTCTTGCCCTGGTAAGACATGATTTCTCTGCACAAGATCCCCTCTGCTCTGCAGCCTGCTCCCTTTGTGTCTGCTCCCTGTAGCTGGTATACTGCAGATCAGGTAAAAGGATTTTGTTTTCTTGTTTTTTTTTTTTTTTTCCCTTAGCTGCCTTAGACAATAGTAAATCCCTTTTTGCAATGCCAGCTGGGACTCTGAAAAGAGAGAGAGAGCTGATCCGGACTCCTCCCTCTCTACTAGTCCTTGCTAGGCACTGGCCTCACCCACTGCTCACTTCTGCGTCTGCACTGGGCTTCTTCTCACACTAGGGGGCGCTGCGTGCACTGCAGATCTGCACACCGAATGAAAAAAAAGCTTTTTTTTTCTCCTTCTCTGATGTGTTGTTGGGGAGAGATGAGAGCAGGGAGAGATGGGGGATCATCGCACACCCTAGTACTGTACTGGTGTTCTAACATTGGGCATTAGGTGGAAAGAATGCTGAGAAGAAAAATGGCCGATGTAAAATGCAATGCCTGCCAGCACATCCTAATCATTACCAGCAATCAGCAGATGACAGCACATGTAAATCACAACTGATGACATCTACATTTATAAAGAACCGTGGGCTTCATTTACTAAAACTGGAGAGTGCAGCTCTGCATAGAAACCAATCAGATTCCACGTTTTATTGTCAAAGCTTCATTCAACAAGCTGAAGTAAGAAGCTGATTGGCTACCATGCACAGCTGCACCAGATTCTTTGTGCCCCAGTTTTAGTAAATCACCCCCTTTGTATCATAAAGGACTGGCATTGTGAATAAAATAATGCTCAGTGCTGCTGATCACCTTCAGCCCCTTTGCAGCCACTGCCTATCTACATACACTCCAATAGTGCCATGCCTGGGGTGGATGCCACCGATGCCCCCCCCCCCCCCCCCTTTACTGTTGCTGATTGCTAGGACGCTGGAAGCACAAGCCACAGAATGTAATTGGTTCCCTTAGCAGATAGGTGGCTGAACACGTACCAGTACATAAAGAAATAATTCCGGACGGCTGTACTTCCAAAAATCCTTTTATTGAAGCTTCATATGACAAGTGGTTAACAGATGGAGCAGGGGACAAAAAGGTAGACGTGTTTCACGCAAATGTTAGCGCTTAGTCATTACCTCTACTGTACCAGTACATAGTCGCCATCATTTCCCCAAAACACTTTAGGGACACTTTTTTGCAGAAAGCCAGTGTAGGTGGAGCAGTATGTTAATTGGGGGCGGGGCATCCTTTTTGTGGGCATGTCCAGGTGTTTAAAGTAATTGTGGCATGCAGAACTGGGCGTGGTTTACATTACGCTAAAATATTGGGTGTGGCTTAAAGGGGTGTGGTTAAATATAGTCTGTTTACATCCAATGCCTGTTCATAGGGATGCATCGCCCTTCCCATCAGGTCCACCTAAAAAACTGACAGGCAGACCTGATGGGACCCACTGTGGGAAAGGGGCCTTAGTGATGGTGTCAGCAAGGAGGGACTGTGAGAAACTGGGTTTAAAACTGCACTGCCCAATTCCTCACAGTCAGGACACTGCTACATGAAAAGAACAGAACAGTCTCATCGGTGCAATCTCATCAGAGCAGTCTTATTGGTGCAATCTCAGAGCAGTCTCATCGGTGCAATCTCATCAGAGCAGTCTCATCGGTGTAATCTCATCAGAGCAGTCTCGTTGGTGCAATGTCATCAGAGCAGTCTCATCAGTGCAATCTCATCAAAGCAGTCTCATCAGTGCAATGTCATCAGGGCAGTCTCATCGGTGCAATCACATCAGGGCAGTCTCGTCTGTGCAATGTCATCAGGGCAGTCTCGTCAGTGCAATCACATCAGAGCAGTCTCATTGGTGCAATGTCATCAGAGCAGTCTCATCGGTGCAATGTCATCAGAGCAGTCTCGTCTGTGTAATGTCATCAGAGCAGTCTCGTCGGTGCAATCTCATCAGAGCAGTCTCATCGGTGCAATGTCATCAGAGCAGTCTCGTTGGTGCAATGTCATCAGAGTAGTCTCATCAGTGCAATCTCATCAAAGCAGTCTCATCAGTGCAATGTCATCAGAGCAATGTCATCAGAGCAGTCTCATCGATGCAATGTCATCAGGGCAGTCTCATCAGTGCAATCTCATCAGAGCAGTCTTGTCAGTGCAATGTCATTAGAGCAGTCTTGTCAGTGCAATGTCATCAGAGCAGTCTCATCAGTGCAATGTCATCAGAGCAGTCTTATCAGTGAAATCTCATCAGAGCAGTCTCATCGGTGTAATCTCATCAGAGCCGTCTCATCGGTGCAATCTCATCAGAGCAGTCTCATCGGTGAAATCTCATCAGAGCAGTCTTGTAAGTGCAATATCATCAGAGCAGTCTTGTCAGTGCAATGTCATCAGAGCTGTCTCGTCAGTGCAATGTCATCAGAGCAGTCTTGTCAGTGCAATGTTATCAGAGCAGTCTCGTCAGTGCAATGTCATCAGAGCAGTCTTGTCAGTGCAATGTCATCAGAGTAATCTCATCAGTGCAATGTCATCAGAACAGTCTTGTCATTGCAATCTCATCAGAGCAGTCTCGTCAGTGCAATGTCATCAGAGCAGTCTTGTCAGTGCAATCTCATCAGAGCAGTCTCATCACTGCAATGTCATCAGAACATTGTCAGTGAAGACCTAGTAGTGAGAAGGACCTACCTGGTCCTAGCCATGCCAGCCGAGCTCCGCTCACCATCCATGGGCTCAGCAAGCAGTGCTGCCAACTCCAGTCATTGGCTGGGCTGCCTCTCCACATGCTCCTGCATCCGCCACGCCCCGCCACTCCGTCACGTCCCAATGTCTGTGACATAGGCGGATTTTCAAAAATTTTCCCGGGACACTCTCAGACCGGGACATTGGTCTGATTTCCGGGAATGTCCTAGGCAAATCGGGACTGTTGGCAACTATGCCAGTATGGGCACTCAGTGTCACTCCTACCACGCATTAAAAGTGTACCTCCTATGGCAACCAATACAATTACCATCATGGGTCGCACAGCCTTACATTCCAGTGACGGCATTTCTCAGGGCAGCTTTCTCGATGGTGACAATGCCTTCATAATCTACATGATCACTTGAATTGGCTTGCCTGATGTTCCAGAAACGCACCAAACTAGCTCCTGTAACCTTTTGTGGAACCGACTTTGGCATTTTTTTGCTAGTGTTTTGGACATTTTGTGGTGTGACCTGTTTTTTTAGCGCATTTGGGGTGCCAATAACAGTGAATGGCACCCAAACGCACATTGCACCTTTTTTTTGTGCGTTCTGGAAACATGGGCAAGAGCACGTGATTCTGACATGCTCAGATGTGACTGAGGCCTAACATTTCTTGTAGCTTAAAGGAGAAGTTTGAAATTCTACAAAAAAACACACAAACACACCTCCGTGGTGCAGCATCAGTGTGGCGGAGGCAGGAGTGGCTGGCTCAGGCTTTCAGTGTTGCGCTGAGAGGCTGAGCCAGCTGCCGGTCAGGCATCTGGGGGGATCCTGACATTATTGTTGGGATCCTCCCAGAGCCTGGAGAAGCTCTGTGATGTTAGACAGTAGGCTTTGTCAGCTGATTCTGGGTCACGGGAGAGCACAAGTAAGTGCACTCCTGTGACCCACATGTAAAGTATGACCAAAAAAGCTTTGGCAATACTTCTCTTTTAAGTGTACAGTATCTATGGTCAAAGCACAAAATCATATTTTCATATCCACATGCATAGGCGTGCGCACAGGGTGTGCCAGGTGTGCCTTGTCACCCTGTATGATGGCGAAGATTCCCCATTTAGATTTCTTAGATTTCACCAAAGCCCCCTAACAGAGCTCCAAAAAAAAATTGTAAAAGAAATAATAAAAATAAATAAATAAATAAATAAAAGAATAAAAAAAACTAAAATAATAAAAATAAAAACTTCTAACACTGTCCACTGCCTTATTGACACAATCTCTGACCTACTGACACTGTCCATTGCCTTAGGCCCCTTTCACACTGGGGCGGGCATATGCGGTGACGGTATAGCAGCGCGTTTTTCATCGCCCTATACCGTCATGTTTACCGCGATATTCGGCCGCTAGTGGTGCGGTTTTAACCCCCACTAGCGGCCGAAAAAAGGGTTAATACCGCCCGGTTTGCGGGCGGTATTACCGCGGTGTCCCATTGATTTCAATGGGAAGGAGCGGTAAAGGAGTGGTATACACACCGCTCCTTCACCGCTCCAAAGATGCGGCTTTCAGGAGATTTTTTTGTCTCCTGCCAGCGCACCGCCTCAGTGTGAAAGCCCTCAGGGCTTTCACATTGAGAATGCTGGGGCAGGAGTATTTCAGGCGTTATTTATGTGCTATTTTTAGCGCAAAAACGCCTGAAATACGCCTCAGTGTGAAAGGGGCCTTACTGACACCAATCTCTGCCCTACTGACACTGTCCATTGCTCTACTGACGCTGTCAGTATATATATACACATGCGCACACACCTATATGTGTCTTTGGGGTGCACAGCCTAATGCAATAGGCTGGGCACACCTATGTCCACATTGAATTTGAATTACAGTATTTCTAGTCTACTCCTAATAATCTGAACGAGCTTTACGTTTGTTAACTTACTTTCACTATGCCCTGTGAGTAGGCACTGCCGTGTCATACATTTTACAGAGGTGCTGAGAGGAGGAGTTTGAGGAGGTGTAGCCCATACAGGAATCACGGCTTGCAGGCAGCAAGGTACCATGGGATATGTGGCCCTTAGAAATTGAAAGTAAACAGCAAAGGCGCTCAGCAAGAGAACAGCCTAAACAGGTGGGGGTTGTCCACATCTGAAACAAAAAACCCACCTGGGGCAGGATGAGAGAGGAGCCCCCCCCAGGATAAAGAAGCCACAGGCGGACCACGCCGCATATGCAAAATGGTTTATTTAGTAGAAAAAAGACAGTAAACACAATTGATGATGCTCAAAACAAGGGTTGTCCACATGCCTCCCAAGCAAAAGTTACTCCTGGCACCCCTACAAGAGGTAGTCTGGTCTCTATTCATCGGGGCTGACAGGAAGCTTCAAGTGGTCACAGTAATGGTGAAACTCTGCAAGGACTCAGTGGCACCAGGGGAGTGGCTCGTTGCTCGCACATTATTCAAGGTCCTGGCGCAGCTCATCAGCCTGAGGACAAGCCCGATTTCATTCCTCAACCATGCCATCACAGCAAACCTTTACATGTTGCCCGATCACTGTATCTTGGAGGCCCAACCAGGGGTAGAGGCCATATGTGCAGCTCCACAGGCAGCCATGGCCTTGTTAGACAAGTCACAATACAAGCTACAACTGGAACAGCTGGACATCGCCTTCTACCACAGCAATGGCACCAAGGCCATCAACCACCCAATCCATACAGGGGGCGCTCCACCTATTCGGGAGCGGTACTGTCACATCTCCCCAGCCCTGTGCCAGGAAGTCAAGGACTTGCCCTGCAACATGCTACAGAGCGGGGTGATTTGGGAAAGCTGTAGCCCATGGGCTGTCCCCATGGTCCTGGTGCAAAAGGAAGACGGGAGTCTGCAAATTTGTGTGGACCACCGCAAGCTAAATGCCTGTAGACACTTGGATGCCTACCCATTACCCCGGGTGGAGGAGTCATGGCACTGGGTCAAGCCAAGTATTTATCCAACCTTGACTTGGCAAGCAGTTACTGGTAAGACCCAGTGAGAGACCAAAATCACAAAAAGACCTTTATCACACCTACTTATACCTTTATAATACCTAGGTATGCTACAATATTGCTGGATTAACATAACGTATAAAACAATCAGCTGATATTCTCATTATATATCAGGGCGCTCAACCTTTTGAAGAGCAAGGGCCAAGTAAGTAATTTGCTAACCGGTCGCAGATCACAATGAACTATGGGGTTTTACTGCCCCCCAAACTGCAAATGTTATCAAGCCCTTACTGCGGCTTTCCTGCGGGCTAGCTGTGCTTTGTCAGAAAGATTACGTTGAAAGAGGTTTTTCTGGTACAATGTTTTTTATTGAGATATGAAAAAGGGGAAACAGATAAATTCCTACGCAGGGGAAATGGACATGAAACATAAAGGAGTACACGTAAAAGTACATGATATAATATATATTTTAAGGGTACTGATTATAAACTGACACTAACCCAGGAGCCAGGGCCGAGGGTCAGTGCGTTATGCCTGAGCCTTGAGACCCAGGAGCCAAGGCAGACAAGGGGGAGCGGAGTTGTCCGCAGAACGGGGGAAAAAATAAATAAAAATAATAATGAAAAAACAAACCAAAAAAACCCCACAAAACAACAACAAGACAAAAAAAAAAAAACACGCACATCAGTGGGGGTGGGGGGGGGTGTACAACAGAGCAGCGAGCAAGAAGCCCACAAACAAAGAAGGAGTGGGAAAGAGAAAGGAGGGTCCCTCAGGCTGGAGATGGGGTCAAATAAAATTTAGAGTCCTAGACTAGTCGGGTGTAGATTAGGGAGTGTATAGGACCACCACGGGGCCCATACCTTAAGGAATTTTGCATATTTTTAATACTGATGGAGTGGAAACTCACAATAATTTAAAGGGCACTTTTAAGAACGTCAAACATGTTATGGAAAAGTTCAACTATGGTGGGACATAGTCGCATCAAAAAAGTATATATCTGAGAATATATCACACTGAGGCACATAAGATGGGCTGTGGCACCAAATGATGACCTGGGGGATGAAAATTCTCTTTTGGAGTTGAAGGATTTTTTCTGCTCTTGTGAGAGAAAATTACCCATTCAGAGAAAAAGAAGGAGATTAGAAGAAAAAAAGAGACACCATTGAATTATTTAAGGAGAGATACAACCATTTAAGAACTCACAGGAATACTTGGATGTATCCAAAAAAATTACAGAAGGACCTCACTAAGAAAGATCTAGAGGTCAGGAGAAATAAACATATAAAAATTCAGAGATGTAAATGACTACGGGTGGACAGTGGACACCTGTGATTTGATTCCTCAAATTCATCCCCAGTGGGAAATACCTTGGGGGGTAATAGTAATAGTTGTGAGAGAGTAAGGATGTGTATGATGGAGGTCAATCTGTTTTTAAAAACAAATTAATAAAAAAAAAAAAAAAACTTCCTATTATTGATAGAATTGATTCCATGGGTTACAATGTCCCTACCCGAAACGTCATTCCTTAACAAAGTGGGAGGTTAATGAACTAGGAGGGAGATCTAATGATGGGGTAATTTTTTATAGAAAGGAACATGGGGGTCAATCCCCAGGGCAGTATTACCAAAACCCCATGAGGCCAAAGAGACAGGGAACAAGGGACAAGGGGGAAGATTCTATCACAGTATACCTCAAAAAGATACAAGATGGATAGGGGGCAGCAGAGAAAATTTTAAATAGGAAGAAGGGAAGACAGAGAGGATTTAGAGATAGGAGGAAGAACAAAAAGGAGAAGGGACTACAGGATCTCCTCACTTAATGACCAGGTTCCGTTCCAACGACCAGGTCGTTAAACAAATTGGTTGTTAAACGAGGAGCCACAAGTAATCAATATTTTAAGCATTCTTAACTACTGTACTGTACTGTATTGTGAAAAAAGTTCTAAACCCAAAACTCCAGCCCAATAATGTTGTTTTATTTAGCATAAGTACTGAACACAAAATAAAATACTGTACTGTACAATACAATGATGTACAGCGTGTCGTTCGGGTGGGGAGAGCTGGTTGTAAGTCCGAGTGGTCGTTAAACAGGTAAGTCGAGTATCTGTATTAGGACAAGATATATATAATCTCAGTCAATCTTACCAAAGAGGAAACAAAAACTCCTAATCTAGTTCTCAAATTGGCCCAGAGGGCCAATTTGAATAAATTCAGTGCTTATATACTGTAGACTTGAATAAGTTAGTTAGAAAAAAAATATAAAAGAATATTATGTCACCTTACTGGGCCCCACACAGGGGGCTAACAATTTTGGATATTTTGTCATGGTGGCCTTAGAAATAGGTGTACTTTTAATCCTCAGATAAATTCTAACCATCAAATAGAAGTCTTTAAACACATCGTTGATAGTGAATTACGCAATTTAAAAGTGAAGAAAACAGAAGGACTGCGATGAAGGATAGTAGAGCTCGAGAAAAAGGACAATAAAATACGCCCAGTAGACAAAGGGGGACGAGTGGTTCTACTTGATTGGCAGGACTATGAAAGAGAGATAACTCATATATTGGGGATGGAGAAACATATGAAATATTGGATAAAGACCCTATGGTTAAATTTAAAAATGAAAAGAGGTAGTGATAGGCATGTAATGAATTGTAAGAAACAAGGTATCTAGTTCCATCAGTATGCAGAATACCTACTATTTATTATTTGCCTACAGTTTATAAGAACTTTATCAATCCTAAGGAGCCGACCTATAATTAGTGGAATTAATTCGATACACGTTAGAACTAGAGAATACGGTATGTAGACCATTATCTCCAACCCATTGGTATGAGTATGCCAGCCATCCTGAAGCATAGTCAGGATGTCCTTAAAATCATTGATGGTATTAGAGTAGCGAATAATATTGTCTTAGCTACCATTGATGTAGCTTCACTATACACTAATGCCGCGTACACACGATCGGAAATAACGACAAGAAAAGTCGGATGTGTGCTTTTTGTTGGAAATTGCGACCGTGTGTAGGCTCCATCTGACATTTTCTGTTGGAATTTCCACCAGCAAAAGATTGAGAGCAGGTTCTCTATTTTTCCGACGGAAAAAGTTTCTATCGGAAAATCCGCTCGTCTGTATGCAATTCCGATGCACAAAAAACCACGCATGCTCAGAATCAAGCAGAAGAGCCGAACTACCTATTGAACTTCATTGATCTCGGCTCGTCGTACGTCTTGTACGTCTCCGCGTTCTTAATGTTTGGAATTTCCGACAAGATTTGTGTGACCGTGTGTATGCAACACAAGTTTGAGCCAACATTCCATCAGAAAAAATCCATTGTTTTCTTGTCGGAATTTCCGATCGTGTGTACGCGGCATTATATTATACCTTATTTATCGGCGTATAACACGCACTTTTTTCCCCTTAAAATCAGGGGAAAATCGTGGGTGCGTGTTATACGCCGATACTCCGTCGAATTCCCCTGCTGAAAACGAGCGAGAGGAGCGAGCGGAGCCGAAGCCGAAGTACAATCGGCTTTACTCGGCTCCTCTCGCAGTCCCGCCCATCTCTGACTGCGCCGCTGACATAGAGAAAGCCGAGTGTACTTCGGCTAGTCTCGGCTCCTCTCGCAGTCCTGCCTGTGACTGTGAGCAGAGCCGAGTCTAGCCGAAGTACACTCGGCTTTCTCCGTCAGCGGCGCAGTCAGTGGAGATGGGCGGAACTGCGAGAGGAGCCGAGTCCAGCCGAAGTACACTCGGCCCCGCTCGCTCCTCTCCACAGAAATCGGCGCCAAATTTTAAAAACCGCCGGGACTGACACGATCGCAAAGGAACTGGGCAAGGCTGCAGATGGACAGATGAACACTGGGCACGGCTGTAGATGGACAGATGGACACTGGGCACGGCTGCAGATGGACAGATGGACACTGGGCAAGGCTGCAGATGGACAGATGGACACTGGGCACGGCTGCAGATGGACAGATGGACACTGGGCAAGGCTGCAGATGGACAGATGGACACTGGGCACGGCTGCAGATGGACAGATGGACACTGGGCAAGGCTGCAGATGGACACTGGGCAAGGCTGCATGCTGCATTTAAATGTAAGTTTTTTTTCCTTGAATTTCCCTCCTAAAAGTTTTTTTCCTTAAAATTCCCTCCTAAATTTGGGGTGCGTGTTATACGCCGGTGCGTGTTATACGCCGATAAATACGGTACATCAGCGTGAGGAGGATGCAGTTAGGTGGGCCCTAGAAAATTATAGTGAATTGGAAGGAAAACAGAAGGGGTTCATCCTTGATGCTTTGAAATTTGTAAAGTCTAGGAACTATTTTTGGTATAAAAAAGCAATTTTATTTGCATAAAAAGGCCGCTGCAATGGGGGCCTAGTTTGCCCCAGTGTAGTGAACCTTTGTATGACTAAATGGGAACATGAGGTTGTTACTGGCAAACATTGGGAGCACCAGGGTTTATGGAAGAAATTCATAGAAAACGTATTGGTGGAGGAGATCTTGACTCTTTGAAGTCCTCCTTTATTTATTGATAATAATTATGGGATCTAATTCTCTAGGTCAGTAAGTAAAACCTGTGTAAATTTCCTAGTTTTGCACATTTTCATAAAGGATGAGAAGGTATACACTAAAACATAATTTAAACGTCAGATCGACACGGGTACCAGTCAGTGGTGTATTTAGGATTTGTTGATAGGGATCCCTCACAGTTACAATTTTGTGGGATCAACACAGTGATGGGTCACTGGAGAGGCTCCAATATGGTGAGGGAGATTTCAATGAATGAGACCTACTGGACATATGAACTGAATTGTCTGCATCTGGGCTTACTGTAATGCGGAAATTGACCAAAATTAGTTTATTGCACTTTTGATTTTGTATTTAGCCTGGTGTGATTAATAGGATTACGAGGCTTTTATATCATTTTATTTTAGAACAATCATTTTGGATATTTTTTTATTATTTCAAAATCTTTTTTATTTTATGTTTATATTCCCAACCATGACACTACCTACCTGGAGTTTGCATGCTTTCCCTGTGACTGTGTGTGTTTCCTTCAGGTACTCTGGTTTCCTCCCACACTCCAAAGACATGCTGGCGGGTTAATTTGCTCCTCTCTAAATGGACCCTAGTATGCAGGGCCGCTGATAAGGGGGTATATCACCATCCCGCCTGTACCTGGCCCGGCTCTGTCAACTCAGTGGGGGGGGAGACCCGGAGGTAGAGCAGGTGGGGACTCCCAAAATTCTGTGCACCAATGTGCTAATCCCTGCTTTGCAGCTATTTAAAAACGAAAAACATAAAGCAAGCTATTTAATCAAACAGCGCTCCCAGCCGGCCCAAGTGTATTGATATAGAAGAGGCCGGGCTTCAATATAATTGTGTAGAGCGCTGCTGCAAGTTTAATCCGCCTAAACCCGAGGGTGATTAAATAGTCCGTTGTCTGTCCCCAAGTCCCCACTGAACACAGGGGGCCTGAAGAAGTTTATTTTTTTTTAAATAGCTGCACAGTGGGAATTAGCATAGAAATTGTGAGTCCCCACCTTTTCTATCTCCGCCACCCCTGCCGAGTTCCCTCCAGCAGTTGCCCAGCTCGGTGCCCAGAAGGAAGGGATAGGACCAGATGTATCAGCAGTGCTCAGCTGTCCCAGACTTCCAGCTCCAGAGGATCCACCTGCAGGGGAAGCACTGCACCCGAGCCCTAGGTAGACAAAGCTGTCCAGTCCAGGTGCTGGGGGGGTGGGACCAACAATACTACATTTCAACTCTTGTTCAATACCAGCACATTTGGAGTGACACATCTGAGGAGCATTATTGCTGTAGATTAGGGTACAAGAGTGATGCACAGTGAATCGCTTTACAGAGGCTGTTTGACAGGCGGCAAGGAAACATTATATTGCCTCCTCACCACCTGATTTAATCCCTAAAAACCTGCACCACCTCGCTGCAACTGCGTTCTATTGTACATGGTTGTGAGGCGTCCCCATTCAGTGGAGTGGGTTACATTTGGCCACTGAACATAATGGGGGGATATATTTGCATATCCCCATTTGCTGCCTTTGCCGTTATCCCCCTCATAACCCCTACACTCTGTATATTACATATTACAGACCCCTGCATTCTATACATGATTACCCACTCCTGACCACAGAACTGTGTATACTACCCACTCCTGATCTCTGCACTCTGTATATTAAACACTCCTGACCCCTGCACTGTACATACCCCTGAATCCTGCAAACTGTATGGTACATACTCCTGAAACTACACTGTGAAAGTTATATAGCTCTAACCCCTGCACTCTATACATTATATATTCTTGACACCTGCATTTTGTAAAATATATACATATACCTGATACCTACCTTCCCACTGTTAGTGCAGTTTTGCCACATCCTTATTTCTCCAAGGCACACAGTCCACACTGCCTCCTTCTTCTCTGCTTGCTCCCTGTAGGCTAGGGGGAGGGGCGGTTGGGCTCAGGCCCCGGGCCCTGTCAGGTAGGCTGTACAGGGCCCCATGATTTCAAACAGCGGCCCTGCTAATATATGAATATGAGTTACGGACCTTAGATTGTAAACTCCTTGAGGGCAGGGACTGATGTGAATGTACAATACATATGTAAATTTATGGCGCTATATAAAAGTACCTGTAATTATATATAATAAAATATTAATTTTAAATGTTTTAAATAATTGTAATATTAGTTGTTGTCATTTGAGACCAGCAGAGGGAGCCCTGTATGGCTTATTAATTATATTGGTATAGAGCGCTATTTATGATTTGTATATAAATTTTATTTGATTAAAATTAACTTTGCAGGATTTTATGGTGCCACATATAAGTATTTATCACATTTGGGCTCTATAATAGCGGACAGCTATTTGTTTATCATATAATTTATAAAGTAATGGCGGATTGTATGGACAGAAATAGTGTATAAATGGAAGTTTACTGTCTGACACCACATCCTCTTGAGAAAGTCTTGAAGATAAAATGTGTCGAGGAAGTGAAGTCAGCATGTTGGGCCAGAACTGGAAGTGGTAATTCTGCCATCTTTGTGCAGCGCCCCTTCTAAATATTTGGGACGCTATGCATAAATTTAAGGGTAGTCTGAGCTGGTAGTTGGGCTCAGACCAATTGATTGTTCTAAATTTGCTTCTGCTCTGGGTGTGATACTGCCTGGCAGTAGTGTTCCCTGTTCACCTGTAGGTGGCACTGCTGCCACCAGCCCAGGTTAAACTACTGGGGGTATCACAACACCTTGGGTGTCTTCTCTCCGTAGCCATGCAGTGGGCGTGGTTAACCCACTGTGCATGCTGGGAAAGGGTACATAAGGGGCAGACGCCATTAATTTTCGTCCATTCCTGGGGGTTCGTTCCTGGGGGCCCATCTGGCCTGGAGAGTGCGCGTGCCTCGTGGCCCGCATGGCACGGGGTGCGTGTGTGTGTTCCAGCCCCGGGCACCTTCAGCCTGAGGCTGCATCGCTGCCTGGGAGGCCCAGCTCTGCTGGCTGGGGCCTATGCATAAGGAAGGGATCCCAACCTACCTACTTGCGGGGAGCCTGCTCTTAGGAAAGGAGACCAGGGGAGGATCTGCCCTAGAGGAGACCAGCGACGGTACTGCTGTCTCGGGAGGAGGCCTGGGATTCACCTAAGGAGGGATCCATTATTACAAGCCCTGCAATAGGCTGATCTGGCCTCAAGGTTCTCTCTCTATTGCTTGGCCAGGAGTTTTGAGACTTTGATAATCCTGTGGCAGAGGATTCCTGATCGTATCCCTAGTTCTCAGATAAAGTTGATTTGTGCTTCATCCCGGCTGCTAGGACTAGTGAACGGGACTATCCGGGTGAGCAATACCCACTCAGGCTTGAGTGGCGACGTTGTGATTTTAGTGCTGCGTGCCTGAACCTTCCCCTCTACTTCTCTCGTTTCCTGCTTTCCTCTCAAGTTCCCTCAGCAAAGTAAATAAAGCCTGACTCTTTGGGTTTTACATCTGTGTGGACATTGGCCTTTCTAAAGACTTTCTATACCCTGACAGCGAAAGCCTTGGAGGTAGTTTGCATGACCCAAAACAAAACCAGCAGCCCGATCTCAGAGAGGGGGTATCGCTATATTTGTTTAGTACAGAGTGCAATGTCTGCAATTTTTCTATGTACGTGTAGCGCTACCCCCAGTTAAGAGAGCCGCTGATATTGATTTGGGCCCTGTAGTGCACTGCTGTCAACCCCTGGCAATCGGCTCTAACCTCCCGTGGCACAGCTGGTGATAGAGGGATAGGACCGCGTGACCGCAACTGTTGGTGACGCAGTCCTATAACAAACATACACAGAATATACTTTAAAACTCCTATTAAAGTAAGTGGAACTGACACCAAATGTACTTTACCCAGATATTTTACTGAGGCTAATGGGCAAGTAATAAACAACAGTATAACAAGTTGCAGATCCCTGCAATAAACAGTAATAAAGATAAACAGAGTAATCAGAATAATAAAGTATTGCTATGCAACTCTAGCGCTGCCCTTTTACAGCTACTTCCCCTCATGGGTAGACTAACACCCAGCAATGTCTACCTATGCAGTCAGGCCTGACTGATCTAGATGGAAGTTCAGTGAAACAATATTCGCTAGCAATCTTTTCGGTGGTGCACTTGAAGAACAACTTTGTAATCCCAACGAATAGTAAAGATAAAGGTATCTGTCTTTAAACAGCTCTCACCACCCGGGCAAGTCAAAGTCCGTTTCCTCCATCGATTCGTCTAGGAACAGGAATCCACCGACATCCAAGTCTTCAATCCTTCTGGTGTACTGCAGCAAGGAGGATTAGATGTCTCTAAGGCTCTGCTAGGCTGGCAGAGGGCTCTTTGGAAAGGAGCACACGGCCCAGGCTTCAGGCCTTGTGCACACAGCAGTTCAGCACAGACATCCTCTTGCTAGGAGAGGGGTGTCCAAAAAGACTGACCAAAACTCCGCCTCCCCTTTATAAAGTCTCCCCCAGCAGTCTCTGTTCTGGAGCAATGCACCCTGGGTGCTGCAAGATGTACTGGGAGATGTAGTCTCTCTCTCCTCTGCTTTCACTTCCATAATGTCTCTTTACTTCCTCCCGACTCACCTCTCACCTGGAACTTCTTGTCTCTCTGCATTAAAGGGGAACACCCCGCTACACACTCCCCCCACTTGAACTCTTTGGTCCCCAAAGATAAACTTCAACAAATACTGTTTACCATTTTGGACAATGTCGAGCATGATGTTGGCATAGGGAATTCCCACCAAAACTTTGGGATGGAACTCTCTTGCCCACAGGTCACACTACCATGAGTGGCCTGCCTAACTGTGCCAGAGAGTGAGCTGGGGTTGCCCTCCACCAAATGGACGGTGGAAGGATCAGGTTGTTCAACACTTCTCCTAGCCGTTACAACAGAGTCCTCTGAGCTCGTCCCCATTTGGGGGTAAGTTAGTTTCTTGGGAGGCCTGATGACTCTGCGAGCCCTCTGCTCTCTTGGTGCTTCTGACTCTGGCACCACAGGCTCTTCTTCAGGAGTAAGTTCAGGTAACATTGCTGGTTCTGGAACCTCTGATTCAGAAGTCGACTGACGTATGGAATCTCTAGAGTCCTCCTCTGCGCAAGTGTCAGGAACATCTTCCCTATCCCCTCTCCCGGGGTCTTCTGCTCTAAGACCAGTCGTTGGTAGGCCGTCTTTAGCATGGGATGGATTTTGGTGGCTGAATGGTTTCTCTCTTTCACTAGAGGGGTCAGGAGTCTCCTGACTAGATCCGTGTTTGTCCCAATGATCAGGGAAATCTTGCTGGCTCCAGGCGGCCGGGGACACACAACTGCCAGGGTGTCAAACACTTCAGCCTTCCCAGCCACGGATGGGTCGAAAGTCATCTTTATGGGCAGGTACCCATCATAAGGGAAACTCTGGGTTCCAAGTCCCCATATCTCCAGCTCTTCTATCTTCTGGATAGGCAGATGACTCAAGTGCCTATCATAGAAGTCCCGGTATAGTAAAGTCACCTGTGCTCCGGTGTCCAAAAGAGCTTTAGTATAGACTCCTTCCACTTGAATGGGCACAGTAGGAGACGGGCCCACCAGTTCCTTTGGGTATGGCCGGACTGGGGTCACCTCTTTTTTTTGGCTTTCGACCCTTGCTCTGCTCCTTTTGGACTTTAATTTTTCCTGAGCCTGGCATGCATTGACTTTCTCCCTCTCAATGGGGGCACAAACCCGCTGAGGGATGTTATTGTTCCTTTTAGGTGGATGTTCCTTCTTTGGGGTGCTGTACTTCCACTGAGGGGTCTTGCCCCCTCCCTCTGGGGTACATCTTGGTGGGGGTGTACTATACCTCCTCCTAGGAGTTTTGTCTCCTCCATTCTTGGCCTTTTTTTTTAGTTTGGAGCGCACTGAAGATGATGGGCACCCGGTTGACTCCTTCACCGGGGCCCCTTTGGAGTTTCCCGCCGGCTTGCAATTATCTGTTCTCTTCTTCTTTGGGCTGGAGCATACGTTAGCAAAGTGGCCACTCCCTCCGCAGTTATAGCAAATCACCTCTTCTCGGTCCTGTAGGGAGGCCGGTGCTGAGGTGTTCGGGAACAACTCCTTTCTTGGGCTTGGTTTCTCTCGTCTTCTCTGATCTTTCTCCATCAAAGAGGTCAGCATCTCCAACACTTGGGCCATTTGCGATTTCAGAGTGTCAACCTCCGCATCTCTTTCTGGGCTCTTGACCGAATGGACCAACACTGGTACAGGTGTGACATTCGCCTTGGCCACCTGCTGATCTTCCTCCAGCGCCTCTTCGTCCCTAATAATTTTTATTAGATCAGAGTAGGTTAGTGACATTCCTCCTCCTGAGGTTTTCAGGTGCAGCCAGACCGGGTCTGAGCGCCGCGCTCCCCTCATGATCTGCTTCATGCGTGCTTCATCTGCATCTTTGGGCAGCATTCCCTTCTTCAGTACAATCTTGCATAACTGCCTGTTCAGCCTTCTAACATATTCTGACAGTTTCTCATTCGGCTGCTGGAGAGTGTGTTCAATTTGATAAATCATCTCTGACACCTTCTCCAGCTGACCAAACTCTTCCTGCAGCATGGCCAGGCAATCTTGAGCTGTACAGTTTTCATTTCCAAACCGGAAGCTCTTCACCGCTTCTGCCGCGGCACCTTTCAGACTTTCTAAGACTCGCTGTCTCTTCTGTGCCTCAGGCACCTCCCATGCTTCTACTGCCTGCAATGCCTGTTCCACCCAAGTGTCAAAATCTTCCTCCCCCGCAGGGACGGGGAGCTTCCCTGAGAAGGTGCTAAGCTTCCGGTAACCGGCCTCCACATGCACCGTACTGCTTTTCTGGCACTTAATTACAAGGTCTCCTAGAGCATTCAACAATTCAGGCCCTATAGCGGCCAGCGGTGATCCCGGGCTTAATAGTTCCTTAAGCTTTTCTGCTTTAGGGGATAGTGGTAGAGATAATTGTGGGAGTGATGGCTTTGGTGTCTGAAACCATTCTTCCTTCACTGGCAGCGTATGTATCAAGTGATAGATCTGATTATCTATGGCTTGTATACTCTGACTTTTAAAATGCTCTGGGATTTTGTTTTTCCATTCTACCAGTGCGTATGTAAACGAGATCACTGGATCTGGCCTAAAATCCATCACCCATGCTTTGTGGCTCGGAGACAGTAACAATACGAGCTGTTTTATCTCCTCTTCCTTCCATCTTTCCCCCGGGAGTACAATGACTACCGCCGCGGTTGGATCGGCGCCAATCGCTGCGCACCACTGTGACATTGCCAGCGGGTCCATGCTGGTACTTCTGACCGGCTTGATTGCAGCGTGCAACGTACAAGGATCCCGGACGAGCCCCCACGTGTAGCGCTACCCCCAGTTAAGAGAGCCGCTGATATTGATTTGGGCCCTGTAGTGCACTGCTGTCAACCCCTGGCAATCGGCTCTAACCTCCCGTGGCACAGCTGGTGATAGAGGGATAGGACCGCGTGACCGCAACTGTTGGTGACGCAGTCCTATAACAAACATACACAGAATATACTTTAAAACTCCTATTAAAGTAAGTGGAACTGACACCAAATGTACTTTACCCAGATATTTTACTGAGGCTAATGGGCAAGTAATAAACAACAGTATAACAAGTTGCAGATCCCTGCAATAAACAGTAATAAAGATAAACAGAGTAATCAGAATAATAAAGTATTGCTATGCAACTCTAGCGCTGCCCTTTTACAGCTACTTCCCCTCATGGGTAGACTAACACCCAGCAATGTCTACCTATGCAGTCAGGCCTGACTGATCTAGATGGAAGTTCAGTGAAACAATATTCGCTAGCAATCTTTTCGGTGGTGCACTTGAAGAACAACTTTGTAATCCCAACGAATAGTAAAGATAAAGGTATCTGTCTTTAAACAGCTCTCACCACCCGGGCAAGTCAAAGTCCGTTTCCTCCATCGATTCGTCTAGGAACAGGAATCCACCGACATCCAAGTCTTCAATCCTTCTGGTGTACTGCAGCAAGGAGGATTAGATGTCTCTAAGGCTCTGCTAGGCTGGCAGAGGGCTCTTTGGAAAGGAGCACACGGCCCAGGCTTCAGGCCTTGTGCACACAGCAGTTCAGCACAGACATCCTCTTGCTAGGAGAGGGGTGTCCAAAAAGACTGACCAAAACTCCGCCTCCCCTTTATAAAGTCTCCCCCAGCAGTCTCTGTTCTGGAGCAATGCACCCTGGGTGCTGCAAGATGTACTGGGAGATGTAGTCTCTCTCTCCTCTGCTTTCACTTCCATAATGTCTCTTTACTTCCTCCCGACTCACCTCTCACCTGGAACTTCTTGTCTCTCTGCATTAAAGGGGAACACCCCGCTACATAAGCACATTCTAAAAAGCGGTTGTAAATTTGTATAATACTACATTATGGGGCTGTTCTTGTTATAACATCTCTTGGAGGCATTTGAGCCATTTAAGGAGGGAGAGTCAGGTGACCAAGGAGGATGCTGTATGTGGTCTATGGGTCGCCTTATTTGGTGAGAGTCCATTGCATGTGAGTGCGACACATTGGTGACTGGATTGTTAGAAAGATTGGATTCACAGATGATGTATTTAAGGATTTGGAACGTTGCACTTTTATTTTAGTGTGAGCACATTTTCACTTTTTTGTGTTTTGTTTTTACAATACTACACTATAAATGTCTTTTTGGTTTTCATATATGTAGCCCCCTCCGTCACCCCAGCTCCTGTCTATAGGCTCACTCACAAGGGTGGGCGTGACGTGGCTACCATATCCGTACCCTCCAGTTTGCGGAAGCGGATAGTTTTTTTTCCCTAACGGGTCTTGTGATGTGCCCCTCCAAATGGGTTCTGTCTCCTATGCATAAGGGACAGAGTCTTGCCCTTCCCCAGAAATTCCGTTTTCCACACAGTAATCACTTTTCAAACAAGAACTTTATTTCTCTCAATGGCAGGAGAGAAATATAGGTGTGAGAGATAGAGAGAGAGTTCAGGCATTCAAAGTTCCCACCCCCACTCGGTCCCGATGGGGGTACTCAAACCGGACAGTTCTATTTGTAATACTGGCAACCGGTGATAGCTCACCCGGACAGGCGTTTATGCGCTGGCAACCGGAGTGCAGCTCGGACACTCTACCTTATCCCAAGTAGCATCCCTGAGATTTCCTCCATCTAAAGCGCCTCTGGCTGGAACTGCCAGGGTCGGTGAATGATGCAGTCCCAGGGCTGAAGGTGCCTGAGACTGGTGTGCAGGTAGCCTCGCGGTGGGGGGAAAGGCCCCGCATCTGCTCGCTCCAAGCGCGCGCACCCAGGCTGAAGGTGCCTGGGCGCGAAGAAGTCCCCGCACACGAGGACTCTGCCGCTTAAATACCTCTCCCCAAGGACCACCTCAGCATCTGCCATTCCACCCTCAGAGCTGGTAACAGCGCCACCTAGGCCACCAAGGGGGAACTACACACAGATGCAAAAGTGACAAGACAGAGTAATTAAATCACACTCAGATGACCCCCCTAAATTTGGCAACTAGGTCCCTGCAATTTAGAACCCCGCTACACACTCCCCCCTCTTAAAGGGACACTGTCCCCAGTGTCTGAGAATAACCTTGCGCACCCGAAAAGATTAAATGCAAAGTGTACTTTCAGAAAAACACAAAAACAGAAAATTTTCAAAGGGGAAAAAAAAAAACTGAATGCCTGAATGCAGTAATAAGATAGCAAGAGAAAAACAGCAATACACACAATTGTTTGTGTCTCTTCTTTTTTTCTTTACATTCCCTCCCATCATTCTATAACAACTACATCCCCCCTCCGATGAGTTGCAACGATGATCTCCTGCATAGGGAAAAAAAAACATATCAACAGATAAACATTCCAAACCCACTGGTGTGTACCTGACTCAAACCATCCCTCCGAGAAGAGATGATTCAACTCAGACAGCCAGTCACACTAGGCCTAATGTAATGTCACGTGAACACTGTGAAAGTTCCTGAACACACTACCATCCGATGGCAGTATACATATGTTCCTCTGGGCCTAAGTGCACACTAATGCACCATCATACAAGGATCCCCTTGTTGAACTCAACGTCTTCCGGCTTTGCCCTGACTATCACTACCCCAAAGTCATTTTCTTCAAGGAGGAAACTTCAACAAAACAGTCCTTCAAAAGTAAAGTTCCTTTTAAAGGTAGAACCAGGCATCAGGGAGAACCAAAGTTTTGTTGTTCTTGTCTAGAGTCTCAATAGAATAGATCACATCATCTTTCTCTCGGCTGCATATGACAATCCTGTCAGCATGGATATGCCGACCCAGAGACCATTCTTTGCGACAACCTTTGAACCTTCCGGTCATCACTGCGGAGCAGCTGTAGTATCTGTAACCCCGCTTCACCTTCAAGTGGTCCCACACAAAATCACTGTACCACCGCTCTCTTGAGGCTTCAATTTCAAAGAGTAAATCCTTCGGTACATACGGGTATTCCCACCCATACTCTGCGGCAACTTTTTGGCACAAAAAAACGCTGTAATCTGGCCAAGGGTGGTAAGGTCGCCTGGTCTCCATATCCAGGCAGAACTATAGCATCTGGGGACCTTCTGGGGCGCACCGGCTCCAGCTGTGGCAAAGGAGGCCTCAGTGGTGGGCGAGCCTCCGGTACAGCAAGTACCATAGACACCGGAGCATGGGACTGATTTCTCCAGCCTCAACAGGGGTGTCCACCCGGGTTGTAGTGTCCCTAGAATCAGCAGACCGTCCCTTTGTATTTCTAGGAGATTTTAAATGAATTTTGTCCCATCCCTTTCTGATGAACAGCTCATCAATCTCCACATCATCTCCTATGTCTGAGGAAGAGTCTATGTCCGAGGAGTCCCACACCTCTGCTGGCAGGCACTCTCTGGAGGACACAGCGTCTCCCTCCAATGATCTCCCAAGGTCTGGCACCCATAGATCTCTAATAGAGCGAACACTGACCCTTGTTGCTTTCCCCGGCCGGCCTCGTCCTCTCACTGTCATGGACCCCCCGGGAACTCCTCCCTGCAGACGGTCCGGAACAAGCTGGCGCTGGGGTGGGTTTCCACCGCATCGACGGGAAACCTCCTTGGATCCCACCTCACTTTTCACTGACGGAAGGGAGGGTTTCTCAACATCCAAGGAAACATCCATCAGGTTCTCCTCTGGCTCTTCTCTAGCCAGAATCTCTACTTTTAGCTCGACCGCCTCCGCTGTGGTGGATATGGGCACGGCAGCAGGCACACACACCTTCTCTTCAGGAGTAACTACACCCGATATCCAATTCACTTGATATACTGCGGGCTTCTCAGTTGGCTGCTCCAGCTGGAATAAAAACTCCCCGCATCAGTTACATCTCCCAAAGGGCCGAAGGTGTACATTAAGTCCTTTGCACTGTCCACAGGTCATGCCCAGGGCCTCTGCATGTATATAGAACAAAACGGCCCATAGACTTCAACCTTACTCCCGTGTCAGTCAAGGAGGCAGCGACGGGTTTCATATCCATGATTGATCCGGGTTTGGAAGCACTGTATCCTGGCAGAACAGGTTCAAACATGCTACTTCTCTGTAACTCGTCGGGATATGTCCCCCTTTCGCGCCAAATACCACGAGGAGCTCTTACTCCACTGGCTCCTCCCCCTCTTTGCTGCTTGCTTCACGGGCTTTCCTCTATTGACACGCCCACGAACTGTGCAGCAAAGGAACACGGTCAGGCCTAATCTGCAATATGGCCGACCTCCACGGAGTCTTCCGGGAACAAAGTCCACTTCTCGGGGATTCCACACCACAAAATCCCAGACGAGCCCCCACGTGTAGCGCCCTCCATCACCCCAGCTCCTGTCTATAGGCTCACTCACAAGGGTGGGCGTGACGTGTCTACCATATCCGTACCCTCCAGTTTGCGGAAGCGGATAGTTTTTTTTTCCTAACAGGTCTTGTGATGTGCCCCTCCAAATGGGTTCTGTCTCCTATGCATAAGGGACAGAGTCTTGCCCTTCCCCAGAAATTCCGCTTTCCACACAGTAATCACTTTTCAAACAAGAACTTTATTTCTCTCAATGGCAGGAGAGAAATATAGGTGTGAGAGATAGAGAGAGAGTTCAGGCATTCAAAGTTCCCACCCCCACTCGGTCCCGAGAGGGGGTTCTCAAACCAGACAGTTCTATTTGTAATACTGGCAACTGGTGATAGCTCACCCGGACAGGCGTTTATGCGCTGGCAACCGGAGTGCAGCTCGGACACTCTACCTTATCCCAAGTAGCATCCCTGAGATTTCCTCCATCTAAAGCGCCCCTGGCTGGAACTGCCAGGGTCGGTGAATGATGCAGTCCCAGGGATGAAGGTGCCTGAGACTGGTGTGCAGGTAGCCTCGCGGTGGGGGGAAAGGCCCCGCATCTGCTCCGCTCCAAGTGCGCGCACCCAGGCTGAAGGTGCCTGGGCGCAAAGAAGACCCCGCACACGAGGACTCTGCCGCTTAAATACCTCTCCCCAGCATGCCCCACGGGCCCAAAGACCAACCCACCTTATGGGAGCTGTGGAGGGACATCCAAGCACCACCTCAGCATCTGCCATTCCACCCGCAGAGCTGGTAACAGAGCCACCTAGGCCACCAAGGGGGAACTACACACAGATGCAAAAGTGACAAGACAGAGTAATTAAATCACACATCTGAGTTAAAGACCACTCAGATGACCCCCCTAAATTTGGCAACTAGGTCCCTGCAATTTAGAACCCTGCTACATTTACATATGGGAGAAAATAAGAAGTATAACAATATTGTATGTGCACATTGAGAAGAGGAAGAGGGACACCTGGTCGCAGTTGATGTATTTGATCAGACACCTGATATGACACATTTTTTTATGTGAGTCTGATCATATGGTGAGCGTTTATTTATTTTTGAATACCATATAAAATATATTTTGAGAATTGCAACATTTTGGTTGTCTTCGCAAGGACATTTAACTAGTTACAGATCAGCCGCTGCAGTTGTACTGCGGTAGGTTGGCCCCCTGCGCAAATCTCTGTTATTGTACGTCGGGCGCATACATGGCAATCTGTGGGCGCGCCCGCGTACCAACCAGCGGGTCCGACAGACTCTATGTCCGCCGGCCACCCGCGATCGCTCCAGACATGCAGGGGATCTGTCAGTGTAAACAAACAGATCACCGTTCTGTCAGGGAAGTAGAGTGAGATCTGCTGTTCCTAGTGATTAGGAACAGCGATCTCTCTCCTCCAGTCAACTCTGCCCCCATACAGTTAGAAACACCTCCCTAGGGAACACTTAACCCCTTAATCGCCCCCTAGTGTTAACCCCTTCTCTGCCAGTGACATTTATACAGTAATCAATAGCTATTTTTAGCTCTGATCACTGTATAAATGTCAATGGTCCCAAAAAAGTGTCAGAAGTGTCCGCCGCAATGTGGCAGTCCCGCTAAAAATCTCAGATCACCGCCGTTACTAGTAAAAAAAAATAATAGTAAAAATGCCATATAGCTATCCCTTATTTTGTAGACGTGATAACTTTTGCACATATCAATCAATATACGCTTATTGTGACTTTTTTTTTTTTTTTACCAAAAATATGTAGCAGAATATATATCACGCTAAACTGAGGAAGAAATTGTTTTTTTTACATTTTTTTGTTGGATATTTATTATAGCAAAAAGTAAAAAATATCGTTTTTTTTTTTTCAAAATTGTCATTTTTTGGGGGGGATTTATAGGACATCAATTTTGTTTGGGTACAGCATCGCACGACCGTGCAATTGTCAGTTAAAACAACGCAGTGCCGTATCACAAAAAATGGTCTGGTCATTAAGCCCCCTTTCACACTGGAGGCATTTTTCAGGTGCTTTAGCGCTAAAAATAGCATCTGTAAAGTGTTTGAAAAATGCCTCATCTGCTGGTCCAGTGTGAAGGCACTCGCGCTGCGTGGGCAGGATGTTAAACAAAGTCCCGCAAGCAGCATCTTTGGGGTGCTTTAGGAGTGGTGAATACCCCTTCAAAGCAGGCGCTTTTAACTCTTTATTCGGCCGATAGCGTGGATTAAAAGCTCCCCGCTAGCAGCCAAAAAGCGCCTCTGCAACGACGGTAAAACGCCCTTAAAACTAGCGCCGCTGTCAGTGTCTTGGGATTGACGACATCGCGGCTCCAGCCACTCACAGCGCTGGAGCCGCAATACCCGGAAGACACGCCGAGGCAACATGTCAGCTACCTCGGCGTGGACCAGGTGAGATACAGACGCCTCGTTCTAAGGTAAGTATTTCATAATGAGCTAGTATGCGGTGCATTATGCCTTTTGCATTACAGGGGTATAAAAAAAAAAAAAGTGTCAGCGGATATACAACCGCTTTAACAGATCTGCAGCATTTTTCTTTTACAACACAGCACACCACAATGCACAGATGGTTCACAAAATAAAAATGCATTGTGCTGCACTGCCTAGGTGTGTTGGGGGGGACATTAAAATAAAATGGCACTGCTCTGTGCTAAATGTGTCATTGTGTGTTGCACTAACATGCTTAAAATCAGGAACTACACTCAGCAAATACTTCTGCTGCTACAATGCAACGTCCACAAGGTCTCTCAATGGTGCCAACATCTTCCTCAAAGCTTCTTCTGGGTGCTGGGTCTTAGACTGCATTCACACATGAGCGTAGCGCTTCGAGCGTTTTTACCGACGTTTTTACCGACGTTTTGTCGCGCGAACTTGCGGCCGTAGAAACGCTCGTTGTCGCGCTAGACGCTTGAATCGAGCGTTTCCATTACATTCTATGACTCCTAAAACGCCCAAATCTGCCCGATTCGCGCGGAACTTGTTTGAGCTTCAGGCGTTCGGCTTCAGGCGTTTTGGAGTGGAGATGTGAACCATCTCCATAGAGAATAGTAGGATTTTTAAAACAGCTTACCTGTAAAATCCTTTTCTTGGAGTACATCACGGGACACAGAGCAGCATAGTCATTACTATGTGGGTTATATAGAATTACCTTCAGGTGCTGGCACTGGCAACTTCCAAAACAGGAAGTACCCTCCCCTATATAAGCCCCTCCCATCCGGGAGTACCTCAGTTTTGTAGCAAAGCAATACGTGTCCCCAAAAGAGGGGTGGGAGCTCTGTGTCCCGTGATGTACTCCAAGAAAAGGATTTTACAGGTAAGCTGTTTTAAAAATCCTACTTTCTTGTTCATACATCACGGGACACAGAGCAGCATAGTCATTACTATGTGGGACGTCCCAAAGCAATGCCAAATGAGGGGGGGATACACCATACATAAGCTGGGCGCCATCAGGCATGAGGATCTTTTGCGGCCTGCAACACACTGCGCCCAAAGGCGACATCCTCCTGACTTCTAACGTCCACCTGGTAGAACCTAGTAAACGTGTGTACTGAAGACCATGTTGCGGCCTTACAAATTTGAGCCAGGGAGGCCTGGTGATGCACTGCCCATGAAGTTCCAACTGCTCTCGTGGAGTGCGCCCTAACTTTGAACGGAGGCGGTCTACTTCTCAAGCCATAGGCTTGTATTATGACCTGTCGAATCCACTTGGCTAAAGTAGATTTTGATGCTGCCTGACCCTTTCTGGGGCCTTCCGGCAGAACAAACAAGGAATCCGTTCTACGAATCTGAGCAGTGGCTTTTAGATAAGCTTTAACTGCTCTTACTACATCCAAAGAATGCAATAACTTTTCCTCTACCGAGCTTGGTTTGGGGAAAAAAGAAGGAAGAACCACATCCTGGTTCAAGTGAAACCTCAATACCACCTTAGGAAGAAAGGCTGGGTGAGGGCGTAATACTACTCTGTCCTTATGGATAACCAGATATGGCTCTTTACAGGACATGGCGGCTAATTCCGACACTCTTCTAGCCGAGCATATGGCTACTAAAAATATCAATTTTCTGGTGAGTAGAACCAAGGAAATGTGCCGCAAAGGTTCAAACGGCTGCTTCTGCAGAACCGACAGAACCAAATTTAGATCCCATGGGCATATGGGAGCTTTAATCGGTGGAATAATACGAGTCACCCCTTGCATAAAGGATTTGACAAGTGAATGCATAGCCAGGGGCCTTTGAAATAGTATTGATAAGGCTGAAACCTGGCCCTTGATAGTACTTAAGGCAAACTTCCTGTCTACAGCCCACTGCAGGAAGTCCAGAATTCTGCCTATAACGTACTTACGTGGATGCCATTTTCTGGCCTCGCACCAAGTGATGTACGCTTTCCAAACTCTATAGTAGATCTGCCTGGATACAGGCTTCCTGGCATTGATTATAGTTGATACCACAGAGTTAAAGAGACCTCTCTTCTTTAGGATGTGGGATTCAATAGCCAGGCCGTTAAACTTAGAGTTAGTAAGGAAGGGTGGTATATCGGTCCTTGCGAAAGCAGGTCCGGACGACGTGGAAGGGTCCAAGGACTCCCCACAGACATTTTGATGATCTCCGCGTACCAGGCCCTTCGGGGCCACGCTGGAGCCACCAGGATCACCGGCTTCTTCTCCAACCTGACTCTGCGAAGGAGTCGAGGCAACAATTGTAGCGGAGGGAATGCATATATCAGTCTGAACTGATCCCAAGGGAACACCAGAGCATCCGAGCCGCAAGCGAGGGGATCCCTTGTCCGGGAGACAAATCTGTCCACCTTTGCGTTGAATCTGGATGCTAGCAGATCTACATCCGGTGTTCCCCACCGCTGACATATTGCTCGGAAGACCTCGGGATGAAGGGACCATTCCCCTGGGCATAACTGTTGGCGACTCAGAAAGTCCGCCTTTCAATTCTCCACCCCTGGAATGAAGACAGCTGATATACATGGGACATGCTTTTCTGCCCATTCCAGGATGTGACTTACTTCCCTCTGGGCTGCACGACTCCTGGTGCCTCCCTGATGATTGATATATGCCACTGCTGTGGCATTGTCTGATTGAATTCTGACAGGGGACCCTTGGAGTCTGGATGTCCAGGCTACTAGGGCATACCGGGCTGCTCGTATCTCTAAGAGATTGATGGGCAGGGTTTTTACTACATTTGACCATCTGCCCTGGAGAGACCATTGCTCCAGTACTGCCCCCCAGCCTATAAGGCTGGCATCTGTAGTGACCACCTTCCAAGATATCGGACTGAAGGGTTTTCCCTTATGGAGATTCTGGGGGATCAACCACCAGCAGAGACTCTTCCGAACGGAAGGGGACAAAGCCATCGGGAAGTCTAGAGCCTGAACTTTTCCGTTCCAGGCTGACAATATGGCCCTCTGTAAACTCCTTGAGTGGAATTGGGCGTATGGCACAGCTTCGAATGATGCTACCATCTTTCCTAGCAGCCTCATGCACAGGCGTATGGACGGCTGTCTTTTTGCACAAAGCAGACGGACCAAGCCCCTCAAAGAGGATACCTTGTCTAGAGGTAAGAAAATCTTCCTCTGGTCTGAATCCAGCCGTAGCCCTAGATATACCAGGTTTTTCACTGGCTGTAGGGCTGACTTGTCCAGGTTGATGACCCAACCGTGAGATTCTAGATACTTGATTGTATCGACAATTACCACTTCTAGCTTGGCAACTGAGTGGTCCATCAACAACAGGTCGTCTAGGTATGCCATTATCGTTACACCTCGTGTTCTTAGATCGGCCAACAGTGGGGCCAGAATTTTTGTGAACACTCGTGGTGCTGTGGCCAGACCGAATGGTAAGGCTCTGAACTGAAAATGGCGCCCTTCTACTGCAAAGTGTAGAAATTTTTGATGACCTGGAAAGATGGGAACATGCAAGTAAGCATCTTTGATGTCGATCGAGGCTAACCATTCCTCCCCTTGTAGGGCAGCGGTGACCGATCGGATCGACTCCATCCGGAAAGACCGGACGTTTAGAAATTTGTTTAGACTCTTTAGGTCCAATATGGGTCTTATGTCCCCGTTTGGCTTCGGGACTGTGAAAAGGTTTGAGTAGAAACCCAACCCCCACTCTTCCATAGGAACCTCCATAATTACTCCTTGGAGCAATAGTTGTTCTAACGCCAATAGGAGAGACCCTCTTTTCCGAGGGTCTCTTGGCATGCCTGACCACATAAAATGGGAAGGAGGAGACTCTTTTAACTCCAACTTGTATCCCAGAGTTACTGCGGAGAGCACCCATCTGTCTTTGATCGTCTCCCGCCAGGTCTCTGCGAACAACTGAAGTCTTCCCCCCACCCGTTTGAGTGGGGGCAGCCCTTCATAGGCTTGACTTGGAGGCTGGTTTAGTACCCCTTCGGATCCAGGGTTTCTTATTACCCTGTGACTGTCCCTGATTTTTACCCCCTGAGTTTGACCAAGGAGGCCGTCGGAACTGCTTAGTAGCAGACGTCGCAGGGATAGGAGAGGTAGTCCTCTTAAAAGATGGACCCCTAGACCTCTTCTTACTCGGTAAGAGAGTACTTTTACCACTGGAAATCTTCTGGATATACTTATCCAGGTCCTCGCCAAAAAGGCGTTCTCCATGAAATGGGAAGCTAACTAAGAGCTTCTTACAGGGAGCTTCAGCAGACCAGTTTTTGAGCCACAGAAGCCTACGCATATGTACCAAAGACAGCGTGAGGCAGGAGGCCTGATGGATAGAATCCTTGATGGCGTCAACCGCAAAGCATAATGCTCTAGGCAGATCAGCCAGAGCCTGGGCCTGCTGGTCTGGCAAATCCCTCAGGACCATTTTCATCTGATCCTTTAAAGCTTGGCAGACCCCAATAGCTGCCACTGCTGGCTGTGTAACAGCCCCTGCTGTGGAAAAAGCAGATTTTAATAAAGATTCCAATTTTTTATCTACTGGATCTTTGAACATTTGAACATTATCTACTGGACATGTCAGTGATTTGTTCACAGAAGAGATGGCTGCATCCACCGTAGGAACATTCCATCTCTGGGTGAACTTTTCCTCCATGGGATAGATCACCGGAAATTTTTTAGGCGGAACAAATAGTTTATCAGGATGTTCCCAGTCCTGGTATATAAGTCCTTCCAATAATGGATGTATTGGAAAGGAGCAATTAACCTGGGGAGCTTTTAGCGACCCCAATGAGGAGACAGCAGTAGTTGATGGTTCAACAAGAGGCATTTTAAATGCAGATCGAACCATGTCAGTTAGGTTCTGGACCCACAATCTTTCAGTCTGTGATGCTGAAAATGGTTCATCTACTGTCGATTCCTCAAAAACAGAGTTAACATCCTCCTGATCCCCTTCAGGTAGGTCGGTCCCTTCCTGGGACTGTTGCTCTGCCAACAGGCACTCTGATGGAGGTGATGGAGATCTGGCGCGCTTTCTTTCCTGTAGAGAAGAAGCGATCAATGCTGCCAATCTCTGCTCCAATCCCTCCAGAGTTGAGGAAAAAACCTCCTCTGTTATATATGCAGGAGCAGGTGGACTGAGGACAGCCGCAGTACCTGGCACTCCCGGGGGTTCCTTATGGGTATTAACCTCTGATTTCTCAGGGGAGGAGGGTGCAGATGACTGCTCCAGATCCTCAGAGCCCGATGGAGACCCCCTACACTTCCTGAGAGGTATATCTCGGAGTTTTTTAGGCGGCATATTCCTTAGTTCAAAGCTGAGGTATTCCAGCCGCAATACACCCCTTACTGAAATAGTCTAATGCAATTTTGCTGCTATGTACATCAGTGGGTGTCTACTAATGCGTCTTTCTGGGGATGCCTGTATCAACCGCCCGCTGTAAGCCCCTATACCATGCTACCAGCTCCTTTTCATGCTCTGTGTCCATAGCAAGCAGCGTGGAACTGAGTCCTTTTATCTTGCTGGGACGCCCGCACATGCGCAGAAGCGCTGGGCGCACAGAGCGCGTCATCCGCCAGGCTCCGCCCCTTTTTTGAAGCTAAATTTTATAAAAGAAAGCGTGTGTGCGCGCGCGCGTGCGTGCACGTGTGCGCTCTTGGCGCCATGTAGGGAGAGGAGCCAGGGTCCCTGTTTCACCAGGACTCTGGGATGGAAGGAAACTACTTAGCAGCATGACAGAGGAATGCAGCTTCCCTGATAGAGAGCTCACTCATCTGCCTGGACTTTCACCATGGAAGGAATAGTCCCAAGAAAAAAAGACGTTCCACAGCGGCCTCTAGTGGACAAACACAGGTACCGCACTTTTGTCTTTTTTTTTTTTTTTTTTAAAACCTCCTTTATGAAAAAACATTTCCAGGTTTACAGTTTTTAAAACTTCCCTTATGAAAAAACATTTCTAGGATTTCTTAGGCATATACAGCTATTAGCGGGAATACCTTTTAGGTAACAGGCAGAAAGACATATTAGGCTTGGGGGTCCCCTCAATAGAACCAAGTTCCTGAGGGGCCCCCACTTACCTTTTCCCCGCCGCAGGACTTTGTTTGGTCCACAGAAGCCCAAACTTCACCTTTCACGGCAGGCATTGTACTAGACCTTCAGGGACCGGGTTCCCAAGGATTCCACTCCCCTGGACCTGTATAGCACCCTGCACAGATAGCCTCTTGGTTTTGGGTATGACCAGAGCTCTGGATCCCAGGGTCCAGCCCTCCTAAGAGAGGCATTACAGGCAAAACCTTGCTCTTCTCTACAAGGCGCGGGTACCGACCGTTTAGCTATGAAGCTTTTTTGGTCGGATCCGGAATAGCTTGCTAAGGCCCAGAGAACCTGTACACAAGCCCAGATGAATACATGTTAACCTTGGCCAACACCTTAGACACTGGCAAAAAACTGAGGTACTCCCGGATGGGAGGGGCTTATATAGGGGAGGGTACTTCCTGTTTTGGAAGTTGCCAGTGCCAGCACCTGAAGGTAATTCTATATAACCCACATAGTAATGACTATGCTGCTCTGTGTCCCGTGATGTATGAACAAGAAAATGGATTTTTTCCCCTGTAGCGTTTTGTAGCTTAAGGCTTCAGGCTACAAAACGCTCAGGTGTGAATGCAGCCTTAGACTGTGTTGATTGGCTGGCCAGGGAATGACGCAACTTGCGCGCATGCACGCGGGAGTATATTCATTCTGGTGCTGATCAAATACACTGTGCTGTGCATGTGCAGCTCAGTGTACATTCTAAGGCTAATGACACGCAGGCGATTCTGCCACTAACAAAAAAATCACCAGCGGCCAGATTGAAAGAAGTCTTCCTGTGTGTCCTTATGGAATTGCTCCCTCTATAGTCTCATGAAGGGAGACGTCGCTCTGTCTTTGGCCTGCATGCTGTTAAATCTCATTCATTAGCGATGACAGTGATATCTTGCTGCTTCAGCTACAGAGGGAATGGTTCCATAAGGACAAACAGGCAGCCTCTTTGTGATCTTCCCGCTTGTGATTTTGATAAATCGTCAGCAACAGAGTGAAATTAGGAACAGGCAGATACGTTTATTTTATTGTAGAAGGAACATAGCAATAAAGAGCTGTCTGCTCACAATTTTTACTTTAATTTTAGTTCCACTTTAAGACGCATGTTTTGTTTCATGGTACTACATTGACTTGTGAACAGGTCCTAAGAGCACAGATTAATTCTTTACTGATGTTTAAACCTTTAACATTTGTGAGGCAGCTTTGCATGTGATGAGCCGTAAATTTCCATATTTTTTTTTTTTTTACATTCATGAACACTCACTGGAGGCCTCAAAGAGCAGGACATATCCCTCCTCCAAACAATCCATTTCCTGACAGCAAATTGTGTATATCCCATGATACCCTTACAAATGTTAGTGAAAATTCTTTTTAAAAATACACTTAGAGGCAAATTTATAAAGCAGTGAAGGTGACTTTCACCAAACATTTACTGATGGTGAATCAACCACTGTCATATAAAGTAGTATTAACCACAAAACAAACATTTATTATAATGCAGCTCGCTAATTCTTAGATATGATGGCTGTATTAGTTCTGTCCCCCCCCCCCCCTCATTATCACCCAGTGATCTGGCCAGTGCATCTGTTGTTTTTCAAGAGAACAAGCTGTTTTGCAGATACAGAAGTTAAAGGGTTGAGACAAACCATTTGCCACTTACAGGGGTGCTTACAGTGATCACCTTTTATTTATATACCGTATGTAAAACAGCAGGAACTGGCCATATTTTACCTCTGTAACGACCAGCTTCTGTTGAACAGTCCTGCTGGAAAATCAGCATTGGATCAGAAACTGCCAATGGCTGCAGCGCTGATCTGTGTATTCTGACAGTGGGCGGGAGCCCCCTCTGTCAGAATGCAATAGTGCAATAGGAAAGTCCCTGCTTGTGTGGATGCAGGAATCTATGAGTTGTTTTTTTTGTTCAATCCAAAGGCTGAAAAAAAAAAAAAAAAAAAAAACTCTGCATAAATACCCTGCTTAAAGGGGTTGTAAAGGTTCGTTTTTTTATTTTCTAAATAGGTTCCTTTAAGCTTGTGCATTGTTGCTTCACTTACCTTTTCCTTTGATTTACTTTCTAAATGTTTGTTTTCTTTGTCTGAATTTCTCACTTCCTGTTCCTCCTCAGTAAGCTGTTCAGTAAGCTGTTCTGGCTGACTCCACACCACTCGGATGATGGTGTGAAGTTTACTGAGGAGAAACAGGAAGTGAGAAATTCAGACAAAGAAAACAAACATTTAGAAAGTAAATCAAAGGAAAAGGTAAGTGAAGCAACAATGCACAAGCTTAAAGGAACCTATTTAGAAAATAAAAAACGAACCTTTACAACCCCTTTAAATCTTCTAGACCATATAACACTCCCCTCCCCCCAGAGTGACCTTGTTGCTGTCAAGAGGTGTCCCCTGTGCTCCTTCATCCAGAGTGTAAGCACTCTAATACAGGAAGTGTGTTACTGCCCAGATCACCAGGTGATAACAGAGGAGAAGAAAGCCTAAAAAAAGAAAACGAATGCAGCCACGGCATCTAATGATTGGTAAGCTGCAATATATTACATTTTTTTTGATTTGATACCACTTTTTAAAGCTGAATTCCAGGTATAGATATTTTTGGATAGTTACATTGGTCCAGTATGGACCATTGTAAGTATATTTTTCAGTACTTGCCCCTATTGCTGTGGGAGTGGAGCATCACTGTAGTAGCCGTCACAACCACAGTGATCCTTGCTGTCTTCTGCGTCCCATGTGGAGCGGTTTCCCTAATGTGTGGTAATTACAGGAGATTGCTCGCTCATCATGGGTCCCATTCAGAGAACGCCTTTCATTTTCCCAATGAATGCAAAGTATTTTCTGATTGGACAAGGTGGGGACCATGACGTCACCACCCCTCCTCTCCAACTCATGCAATCAGAGAATGCTTTGCATTCAATGAGAAAAATACAAGGCAAGCTCTGAATGGCCCCCATGCTGAGAGTGGGACCCCCTGCTGTTACTTGCAGCAAGACAGGGGACATAAAAACAGAGAGGTTTGTTCTTCCTAGGCATGAGTGGGTTTTCTTATACCCCAAAGACATACAGTGGAACCTCGGATTGCGAGTTACGCGGTTAACGAGCGTTTCGCAATACGAGCAATTTTTTTCTTTTTAATCCTAACTCGGTTTGCGAGTGTTGTCTCGCAAAACGAGCAGGATTCAAGCCTCTGCAGTGTGCACTACCGCATTTGGCCAGAGGTGTGGGGGCGCCGGTGACACTCCGAGCCGTTCCGAAGTAAATTTCCCTGAATTTAGTTGTGGTGTCACTTGACGCCGCAAAGTCGTTTGACTCAGTCGAGTGGGACTATCTTTAGGAATGCTTGACACGATTTGGATTCGGACCCAACTTTATTAAATGGGTCCGCCTCCTGTATCAGAATCCGTGCACCAGGATCTTGGTCAATGGACGGGTCTCTGCCCCTTTTCCCCTTTCTAGGGGGACGAGGCAGGGATGCCCCCTATCCCCGTTACTGTACGCCTTAGCGGTGGAACCCCTCGCTTCTTCACTTAGGACTCATCCAGGGATCCGGGGTCTCCGTCGTTGGGTTCTAGTGGAAATGATCAGTCTGTACGCAGACAATATGCTTTTGTACCTGGCTGATGCTGGCCAATCACTGCAGGCTGCAATTGAGGCTATCAAAACTTTTGGTCAATACTCGGGACTGAGGATCAACTGGGATAGATCACAGATCCTTCCCATAGACGTGAGCATCCCCACAGAACTTCAGGCCTCATCCCCTCTTCTTAGGTTTAGCTCCTTGAAATACCTTGGAATTCATATTACTCCCTCACCTGAGGACTATGTTAGGTTTAACATAGAAACCCTGATAGCGTTTTTGAAATCTAAAACGCAAACATGGGCCAAATTGCCTTTGGGTGTGATGGGCCGAGTACATTTAATCAAAATGGTTCTCCTCCCTAAATTTTTGTATGTACTTTGGCACGCCCCAGTTTACTTACCTCTTAGGATTTTTAAATCCATCAAAGCTCTCCTCAACTCATTTGTGTGGGGCACGTCCCGACACAAATTGACCTGGCAAACGTTGAAAAACCCCACTGAGTTGGGGGGCGTAGCACTACCTGACTTTAATTTATATTACTTGGCGGCGCAACTGTCCCACTTCTTCTACTTGGACAAGCACGACAAAGACCGTTACCTAGCACTGATATGCTCCCCTCACGCTCCTGGGCTCAATCACCCATTTCAGGTTCTTTTTAAAGACATGGTGGGTGCTTGGACGATGGGAAGTCGTAAAGGATTGCTATATCACCACTGTAGAATTTGGGAAGTGGTGAGGTGCAAATTGAAAACATCACCCACCCACTTTCATACACCCCTATGGGATAACCCTGGCCTAAGTGAATTGCTGACCGTTCTAGACCAGGTCCTTTGGATCAACCAGGGGGTAAGGTATTTGTCAGACACGTATCGTGGCACCGTTCTGAAATCGTTCCAGCAACTTAAGGACGATTTCATCCTACATAACTCCATGCATTTTTGCTACCTCCAGCTGCGCCATGCCCTCCGGGCTCAATTTAGTGGTATCCCCTTAACGTTGAACAACTGGATATTATGTACACCATAACAGGGCAGGATTCCCGAAAACTAATTTCAATGTTCAACAACTCTCTTCTTCGCCCCCCTGCAGCAACTCTAGCATATAAACTTAAAGATCGGTGGTCTGGGGATGTGGGGGAGCTGGAGAATGACGAATGAGAGGACGCTTTAGATGCCTGTAAAAAGGTCTCGACCAGACTATCAGACCGCCTCACACAACTCTACATTCTGCACAGATCATACCTGACGCTATGCCCCAAACAATGCCTACTGGGGGTGTTCCCAGATCCGGGTTCGGATAAATTTCACAAAATATTCCTCCAAGAATCACTTTTTATAGCTAGGTTACTTATAGCGTGGAAATGGCTTCAGGCCGTACCACCATCACTCCACCATCACTCCAAGAGTGGGTCTCTGCAATTAACAATGTCTTACCATATAAAAAAGAGATCTATGTCCATAGGGGCTGCCCAGCCAAATATGGCAAAATTTGGGACACTTGGTTAGGAATTGCCGCCACATGTAATGAGCTGCCTGACCGATCCTGTTTACATTACCTTTAAAGTTGGGTTTCATGCATTTTATCTGTGTTGGGCTGGACAACTGAGCATTCCTAGTAGTAGACCCGGTGATTTGACCTTCCATGTTCCTGTAATCACCCACTCAGCCTATACATTGTGTCATTGACTGTAATAAATTGGTTATACATATTGTTCACCTGGATCCTCATGTTATACTTGCATTACTTGTACCAGTTGTGTCACTGCATATACCCTGTATGTCTTTATTCTTCCAAATAAAACACCACGTTATTTGTATACAAAAAAATAATAATTCCCTGCATTTTCTGCACCAGAGATTCAACAGGAACTTAGAGGAATTTCCTTCTTAGGCAGTTGTCCTCAGAAATGGTGTCTCCTTTGGAAGATTTCCCCATAACTAAAAGTAGAATTTTCTCTTATATGTACCAAGAGTGGGGTGAATCTCCTCATTGGGGGCATCTAACCCTTCTTCACTGTATCCAAAACGTAAGGTGGTTGTAAAGTCTAAAGGTTTTTTACCTTAATACATTCTCTGCATTAAAGGATAGGTCTACCTTATGGCCTCGTACACACGGCCGTGAATCTCGTCAGGAAAAAACTTGTCGTTTTTCTTGACGAGATTCTTGGACAAGAAACTTGTCCCGGCCGAGTGTACACACGCTCGATTCAAGGAACCCGTAGTTCTTTGAATGGAGCGAACGCGGTGACGTCATCGACTACGACGAGCGTGCGCTCATCACATTCGATGCCGTCGCCGCCATCTTGCTACACCCTACCTATGCCTAGGAAGCTACCGCGCATGCGTCAAAGTCATTTTGAGCATGCGCGGGTTTCCACGGCGACAGGTAAGTAAAAGTGTACACACACACACTTTTCTCATCGAGAAACATGCTGACGAGTATCTCGACGAGAAAATAGAGAGCAGGTTCTCTATTTTTCTCGTCGAGATTCTTGCCAGTTTTCTTGAAGAGAAAACTGAAAGCCGCATACACACGACCGATTTACTCGGCAAGAAAGCTCTGCCAGCAAGTTTCTTGCTGGTTCTTGCCGAGAAACTTGGTCGTGTGTGCGAGGCTTAACACTAAATTCCTCCAGATCTATAGACATCCACGATCTAACGCTAACCTATCTATCCCTGTAAAGAAGAAACCAGTACACATACCTTTTTTGAAGCGAATTCAACCCGATCCCGTGCTGTGCTGTCAGCTGCGGCTTCGCTGTGGAGGCGGCTGTAGAGAACACAGCCGACAATGGAAGCCCCATAGTAAGTATATGGGTGATGTCACGTCCCATTCATTTCACAGCCGTTGTCGGCTGTGTCCTCTTCAGAGCTTCCGCCACTGGGTACCGGACCAGATCGGCTTCAAAAGGGTATGTATACTGATTTATTTTTTACAGGGATAGATAGGTTAGTCTTAGAATGTGGATGTCTGTAGATGTAGCGATTTTACTGTTAGGGTTGACTTATCATTTAAGGCAGGGGTCTCCAAACATTCTAAACAAAGGGCCAGTTTATTGTCCTTCAGACTCTAGGAGGTGAAGAGGAAAAAATAAAAAATATGGACAGCCGGCTCCAAGTGGATACACTCCAACAATCCGTAATGACATGGTAAAAATCTCTCTCTCCAGACTCTAGGAGGGCCGGACTTTGGCCAGCGGGAGTTGACATTTTCCTGGCATCAGTGGGAGTAAGCATCTGGTATTAGGGGAAGGAATAGTGCCCCATCGTTTGTATCAAAGGAGGAATAGTGCCCCATTAGTGGTGTCAGTGGGAGAAATGGTGCTCCATTTAGACATGTGCAAAAGGAAAAAATTTGTTTTGTTTCGTTTTAATTTGTTAATTAATTAATTTCGTTTAGTTAGATTCGTTAAATTTGTTAAATTCGTTTTCGGATTTTGTTTTGTTTTCGACCAAATTCGAAAATCGGTCGCATTCGAAAATATTTCTACCGGATTCGAAATTATTTCAACATGATTCGAAATTATTTCAACCGCATTTGAAACTATTTCAACCGGATTCGAAAATATTTTGCGACCCGACTTTGGGTCCACGTATCTCAGGGTCACTTAGTAATAGAAACGCCAAATTTGAAGATGTTATAGTGCTAGTTCTACTGTGTTTGCATACCAAATTTGGGGTTTCTAGCTACAAGTGGCCCCGAGATATGTGGCCCAAAATTCGGGTCGCAAAATGTCATTCTCTGCTGCAGAAAAGTGTTTGACATTTTGCGACCCGATTTTGGGTCCACGTATCTCGGGGTCACTTAGTGATAGAAACCCCAAAATTGGTATGCAAACACAGGAGAACTAGCACTACAACATCCCCAAATTTGGGGTTTCTATCGCCAACTAACCCCGAGATATGTGGACCCAAAGTCGGGACGCAAAATATTTTTGAATCCGGTTAGTTACTTACATCTGTCACATAAAAAAAAAAAGATGTGAAATGGCTGTCATGGATGTCGATCACAAGGCAAGTACATATGCTGTATGTCATTGTCTGAGTGCCACGTGACCGGCCACGAGTGCCACGTGACCGGCCACGTGACCAAGTTGTGGATTGTCCACTTGCCACGTCACCTGCCACAAGTTATGGGGTTCCTAGCACCAAGTGACCCCCAGATAGGGGCGATCTGTCAAGTGCTTTTCTGCAGCAGAGAATTACATTTTGTGACCCGACTTTGAGGCCACGTATCTCGGGGCCACTTATAGCTAGAAATCCCAAAATATTTGGTATGTAAACACATTACAACTGGCACTACAATAACCCCAAATTTGGGGTTTCTATCACCAAGTAACCCCGTTGTAATGCTAGTTCTACTGTGTTTGCATACCAAATTTGGGGTTTCTAGCTATAAGTGGCCCCGAGATACGTGGCCCCAAAGTCGGGTCACAAAATGTCATTCTCTGCTGCAGAAAAGTACTTGAAATATCGCCCATATCTGGGGGTCACTTGGTGCTAGGAGCCCCATAACTTGTGGCAGGTGACGTGGCAAGTAGACAATCCACAACTAGGTCACATGGCAGGTCACGTGGCACTCGTGGCCGTTCACGTGGCACTCGTGGCAGGTCACGTGGCACTCGTGGCCGGTGTCGTGGCACTCGTGGCCTGTGTCTTGGCACTCGTGGCAGGTGTTGTGGTAAGTGGACAATGACATACAGCATATGTACTTGCCTTGCGATCGACATCCGTGACAGCCATTTCACATCTTTTTTTTTATGTGACAGATGTATATAAGTAAGTAAATAACCTTCTTCCAAAATTTATAATTCAAATAGAAAAGATTAGAACAGAATAGAAAAAATATATAATTTAGAAGAATAAAATAGAAAGAATATACAACCATCTTCTGAAATTCGAATTTCGAATAGAATAAATTTGAATTTCGAATAGTATGAATTCAAATTTTTTAATTAATTAATTAATTTTAACTTTGGATAGAAAAGATTATAATAAAATAGAAAATAGACTAGAAAAACAATAACCCCAAATTTGGGGTTTCTATCACCAAGTAACCCCGAGATACATGGACCCAAATTCGGGTCACAAAATATTTTCGAATCCGGTTGAAATAGTTTCAAATGCAGTTGAAATAATTTCGAATCATGTTGATACTATTTCAACCGGATTCGAAAATATTTTGCGACCCGACTTTGGGTCCATGTATTTTGGGGTTACTTGGTGATAGAAACCCAAAATTTGGAGATGTTATAGTGCTAGTTCTACTGTGTTTGCATACCAAATTTGGGGTTTCTAGCTACAAGTGGCCCCGAGATATGTGGCCCCAAAATCGGGTCGCAAAATGTCATTCTCTGCTCCAGTAAAGTGCTTGACATTTTGCGACCCGACTTTGGGTCCACGTATCTCGGGGTCACTTAGTTATAGAAACCCCATATTTGGTATGCAAACACAGAAGAACTAGCACTACAACATCTCCAAATTTGGGGTTTCTATCACCAAGTAACCCCGAGATACATGGACCCAAAGTCGGGTCAAAAATATTTTTAGATTCGAAAAAATTCGGATTCGGTTAAATTCGTTAGTATTGTAATTCGGTAATTCGGATGCATCCGAATGTCCGAATAATGAAAAATTCGTCCGAATTTCGATTCAGAATGAAATGAAATGCACATGTCTAGCTCCATTGTCGGTGTCAGATGGCAGAATAGTGTCTCGTATTAGTGGTAGGGATAGTGCCCCAAGGGCCGGATAAAGGCAAGCAAAGGGCCGCATCCGGCCCTCGGGCCACAGTTTGGAGACCACTGCTTTAAGGTAAAAAACCTTTTAGGTTCAGCCCCCACCCCCCTAAGTATTTACTTGAGCCCAATATCTATCCAGTGCCGCTCTCTCGCTCCTTGCTGTTGTGAGACACATTGGCAATATTAGGGAAAAAACACATGAATGCGTGAATGGAGTGCAACTTTGTGCACTTTCAATAAAGTTAAATAAATGAAAACAAAAGGATACGCTGCATCAACCTACCCAGGAAAATGTACTCCAGCTTACACGCTAAGACAAAGTGGTTTAAACGTTGGCTGATGTGACCGGGCCCCAATGCCTCGTACACACGGTAGGAATATCGGGCGAATGATCTGATTTTTTTGTACAAATACTATACCAATTACACAAAAATTGTTCGTTCTTGTATCATATGATGAAAATTTTCGTGCTTGTCCCTTCGGATATTTTCGCATGATCGGCTCTCAAAAGCTGTGTACTAATAATCAGATTATCGGCCGATCGCTTTCATTACGGTATTTTTTGTCCAATTTTCTCATTGTGTGTACTAGGCATTTGTATGGTAATCATAATGAGGTAGATGTCCAGAAGTTGTTGAGCCCAAACAAGAGTTTTTTTGTTTTTTTTATACAGCTATAGTATGGTATTTTCAGAAAACAAGGAATACAAAGTCTATGCCTTTTATTTTTTCTCTTTGCATATTTTCGTAAGTTGCATAATTGGCAATAGTTTTGATTTGCCTACTTTTTTTTTTTAGCTAACGCAGGTTTCATAAATCTTCTCTAGCGGATGCTGCCAACACGCGTGGTTCCTGGCACAAATCAGTTTCATACCTCAATGCAGCAGACAGTTGGTTGCATATAGATAGACTGAAGTGACAGTTCCAATACATTTACAGAAGAACTGACTGAGTCCAATATTTTGCATAAACATCTACATAGAAACACTTTTATACACTTTAGTCTCAGCTCATAAAAAAAGGAGTGATTCAGTGAAAAGTGATCCAAGATCAAAGGTTACAGTTTACCACGACAGAAATTTCAATCCACGATTAGGACTCAAACTACTTAAAAGACATCCACAAGCTGCCAATGAAAAAACTGCAGTTGCTTCAGAGCCTGTTGAAAGGCAGTGTTAAATAACAGCCACCACGTTACACTATTCACTATCAGCTTTTGTCCCTCAAGCAAAGTAACATGCTGCCTATAAATGAAGTTGTATTTAAGATTCTGGGACCCCAGCCAACACAGAAGACATCTCCATGGTTTTCAAAACATTATGGGTAGAGTCATGCCTACTTGGACTGCCTGCATCGATAGTCATGAAAAATGGATTGCTTTCAACGCTAAAATCTAAGAACGTGGCTGGGAAACTATCCATTCAAATACAATAAACTAAACAGCATTACCAGGTATTAGATCTAGTTTTTTATTAAGTGTATTTTCCTTATATTATTAAATCATAAATATGAATCTGAATTTGATGCTGTCCCTGACAATGATATTTATGGGGAAGAAATATTGATATTCAAGTACTGCAGCATCAACACAGAGCTTCTGCTTCTGTATACTATTGTCGGCCTTCATTTTAATGCTGCTCACTGAGTGCTTGGGTCTATTCATTTTTATATGGCCAGTACCAGGTGTCCAGCAGAACAACGTATTATGGTAGGAATAAATGATAAAGATTGCATATTTTTGTAGCGGGGTGTTCCATTTAAGGGGAGTGTCTGAGTCGTAATTAGGCTCAGACACACTGATTGTTAGGGAAATGGACCATTTCTGTTCATGGGAGATAGTATTGGTGTACAGTTCCCTGTGGCCTACAGGTGGCGCTGTTGCCATGGGCCGGGGTTGAACCACCAATAGAGGCCTGCGCCTTTTGTGTCCCCTCTCGGCAGTAGTACGGCAGGGGGGGAACCTGCTGTGCCTGTCGGGAGAGGGTATAAAAGGGGCGGACATCTTCCGTTCGAGGTCCACGCCAAGGCACCTTCAGCCTGGGTGTGTGTGGTTCGTCCACTCCCAGGCACCTTCGACCTGGGGGTGAGGAGGGTCGTCTCCGGGTGCCCTAGGCCCGGAGGTGGAGTTCCTGTTCCATCCCAGACACCAGTCTGGGGTGAGGTACTATTTTGAAGGCCCGGGGCCCAGCAACCTTCGGCTGGGGTCCGCTAGGGATCGAGGACTTCCAGGGTGCTGCCTAGCGAGGGGACCCGTATCTGGGATGAGGAGGCCAGGGAGGTAACCCTTTCCGAAGACCCAGCGCAGAGTCGTGGTGACGGTGAGGGCCTCTGGTAACTCTCCGAAGGGATGTTTTCTCCTTGACATGGGCCAAATACTTCAAGAAGGAAGTTCACATTCAGGTCAGTGGTAGTGACCCTACTCTTCAGGTCAGTGGCAGTGACCCTACTCTTCAAGTCAGTGGCAGTGATTTCATAGGGCAAGGCCTTATTCACCAGGTCAGTGGCAGTGACCCTACGCTCCAAGTCAGTGGCAGTGACTTCATTCACCCGGTCTGTGGCAGAGACCAACCTCACGGTCTGTGGCAGAGATCGTGCGCCAAAGCTGTTTGATAAACCTAAACAGTCTAAAGACTTAAGCTACGTTTGTGCCTGGACCTCCTCCACACCTAAGCTGTCCTGTATCTTCGCTCCAACCTGTCTGCTCTCAAAGAGGCTGTTTATTATCCTGTGTGAAAGAAATGTTGAGTTGGACTTTCAGTTAGTGTGGACATTCACATTCCTGGGGAAAACGAGGACTTGCATCAATCTAAGGTAGAGGTGAGATCATTCTTGGGAGGACTTTGACTCTGGCCGCAGACAAGGCCCAAAACTAACACCGCTCAACCTCTTTATTCAGGAGGGTACGGGCTTGTGGTGCGGTGTGCCTCTCTCTGCCTGCAAGGAGTCTAAGTTAATGCAGGCTGGGGTGAGGTGGGGACGCTACATTTCTATAAACTATCCTTTGCTAAAAAGGCTAGTTGTTAACAGAGATCAATAGCTGAATCAAAATTTACCTACCGACAGTCATGGCAGTAGCTGAGGAATTCAGAGATGATCAGATGGTACTTTTTGCGTTAAGAATACATACTTAAGTAGATTTTTTTAAATCTGAGTTTAGTGGCCCCTTACCTTCGTATTAGCCTCTTGTACAGCAGCATTCAGTGTGATGCATTGCATTACCGTATGCATATGTTTTTGTGCATTACATTAAGGCAGCCCATGGGCTGGTAGTGCACCAAAATGATATTGCGCCATTTTTTGCAATGCGTTTATTATTATTATACAGGATTTATTTAGCGGCAACAGTTTACGCAGCGCTTTACAATATAAAAGGGGACCGTACAGTTACAATACAATTCAATACAGAAGGAATAGGAGGGCCCTGCTCATGGAGCTTACAATATAAAGGGAGGGGGCGGTTAACCAAAACACGTGGTAGTGCACTACCATATGTTGTGCTGCAATGCATTGCCTGAGGCTGGTTTCACACTAGTGCGACACGACATCTGTCCTACTTTGGATCCGACTTTGCCCTGCGACATGAAGCCGACATATGTCCGACTTTCAATGAACGGGGATCCGACTTGGATCCCCGCCAATATCAGGCACTGTGTTTGGTATGAGTCTTGAGGGGGAACTCCAGGCCAAATTTTAAATAAAAAACCGGCATGGGTCCCCCCTCCAGGAGCATACCAGGCCCTTGGGTCTGGTCTGGATTTGAAGGGGCGCCCCTACGCCGAAAAAATGGCGTGGGGGTCCCCCCCAAAGTCCAAACCAGACCCTTATCCGAGCACACAACCTGGCAGGCCGCAGGGGAAGAGGGGGGACGAGAGCGGCCCCCCTCCCTCCTGAACCGTACCAGGCCGCATGCCCTCAACATGGGGGGATTTGGTGCTCTGGGGCAGGGGGGGCAACCTGCGGCCCCCCCACCCCAGAGCACCCTGCCCCCATGTTGATGAGGACAGGGCCTCTTCCCGACAACCCTGGCCGTTGGTTGTCGGGGTCTGCGGGCGGGGGGCTTATCGGAATCCGGGAGCCCCCTTCAATAAAGGGGCCCCCGGATCCCGGCCCCCCCACCCTGTGTGAATGAGTATGGGGTACACCGTACCCCTACCCATTCGCCTGGTGGAAAAAAATTGCAATAAAAAAACCACACAGCTTTTTAAAGTATTTTATTGCACAGCTCCGGGGGTCTTCTTCCGACTTCGGGGGTCTCCGGTGTCGTCGCCGCGCTCTCCGGTTCTTTCTTCTGCCGGGCCACCGCTAACTTCTTTAGCTCTTTTGCTAGCGGAGGCCCGGTCTTCTCCGTCGCCTTCTTCTTCTCCCGCTCTCCGGTTCTTCTCCCGCTTCTTTCTTCTGCCGGCCCCTCCACTAACTTCAACTCTTTTGCTAGTGGAGGGGCCGGTCTTCCCGTCGCCGCCGTCGCCGTCGCCTCTTCTTCTCTCTTCTCCTCCTCGATGTTGACGCGTCGCTTCCTCCCGCTGTAATACTGGCTCTCCGCTCCGCATTAATATAGGCTTCTCATGACGTCACAGTCACATGTTCCGGGGCACATGGCCCCGGAGCATGTGACTGTGACGTCATGGGAACATGTGACTGTGACGTCATGAGAAGCCTATATTAATGCGGAGCGGAGAGCCAGTATTACAGCGGGAGGAAGCGACGCGTCAACATCGAGGAGGAGAAGAGAGAAGAAGAGGCGACGGCGGCGACGGGAAGACCGGCCCCTCCACTAGCAAAAGAGCTGAAGTTAGTGGAGGGGCCGGCAGAAGAAAGAAGCGGGAGAAGAACCGGAGAGCGGGAGAAGAAGAAGGCGACGGAGAAGACCGGGCCTCCGCTAGCAAAAGAGCTAAAGAAGTTAGCGGTGGCCCGGCAGAAGAAAGAACCGGAGAGCGCGGCGACGACACCGGTGACCCCCGAAGTCGGAAGAAGACCCCCGGAGCTGTGCAATAAAATACTTTAAAAAGCTGTGTGCTTTTTTTATTGCAATTTTTTTCCACCAGGTGAATGGGTAGGGGTACGATGTACCCCATACTCATTCACATAGGGTGGGGGGGCCGGGATCCGGGGGCCCCCTTATTGAAGGGGGCTCCCGGATTCTGATAAGCCCCCCGCCCGCAGACCCCGACAACCAACGGCCAGGGTTGTCGGGAAGAGGCCCTGTCCTCATCAACATGGGGGCAGGGTGCTCTGGGGTGGGGGGGCCGCAGGTCGCCCCCCTGCCCCAGAGCATCAAACCCCCCATGTTGAGGGCATGCGGCCTGGTACGGCTCAGGAGGGAGGGGGGCCGCTCTCTCGTCCCCCCCTCTTCCCCTGCGGCCTGCCAGGTTGCGTGCTCGGATAAGGGTCTGGTTTGGATTTTGGGGGGACCCCCACGCCGTTTTTTCGGCGTAGGGGCGCCCCTTCAAATCCAGACCAGACCCAAGGGCCTGGTATGCTCCTGGAGGGGGAACCTATGCCGGTTTTTTATTTAAAATTTGGCCTGGAGTTCCCCCTCAAGAGCAGCAGAGCACAAGTCGCATGCCAAAGTCGGATCATGCAAGACTGCGGTCCGACTTTGATCTGACTTCAATGATAGTCAATGGGCTGAAGTTGGATCAAAGTCGGACCAAAGTAGTACAGGGAGCATTCTCAAAGTCGGACCGACATGTGTCGGACCAGTTAAGACGGCTCCCATAGGGAAACATTGATTTTCACACGTCATGCGACATGAGCTCCCAATGTCGGAGCGTTTGTCGCCCCAGTGTGAACCAGGCCTCAATGTGTTGGAGTGCAATTCAAAATGAATGGCCCTGCAACATGCTAGCGCGTGTAATGTGTATTAACGTGCTTTGCCATAATGCATGCTTTACTGCAACACACCACAGAGGATAATTGAACTCTGAGGCCGGGTTCACACTGGTGCGACAAACGCTCTGACATTGGGAGCTCATGTCACATGACGTGTGAAAATCAATGTTTCCCTATGGGAGCCGTCTTAACTGGTCCGACACAAGTCGGTCCGACTTTGAAAATGCTCCCTGTACTACTTTGGTCCAACTTTGATCCTACTTCGGCCCATTGAATATCATTGAAGTTGGATCAAAGTCGGAACGCCATCTTGCATGCTCCGACTTTGGCATGCGACTTGTGCTCTGCTGATCTTGAGGGTGAACTCCACGCCAAATTTTAAATTAAAAAAAACGGCATGGGTTCCCCCTCCAAGAGCATACCAGGCCCTTGGGTCTAGTATGGATTTAAAGGGGAACCCCCTACGCCGAAAAAACGGCGTGGGGGTCTCCCCAAAATCCATACCAGACCCTTATCCGAGCACACAGCCTGGCCAGTCAGGAAAGGGGGTGGGGACGAGTGCCCCCCTCCTGAACCAAGCCGCATGCCCTCAACATGGGGGGTGGGTGCTTTGGGGCAGGAGGGTGCCCTACGGCCCCCCCACCCCAAAGCACCCTGTCCCCATATTGATGAGAACAAGGGCCTCTTCCCGACAAACCTGGCCGTTGGTTGTCAGGGTCTGCGGGCGGGGGCTTATCGGGATCCTGGAGCCCCCTTTAATAAGGGGGCCCCCAGATCCTGGCCCCCCCACCCTATGTGAATGAGTATGGGGTACATCGTACCCCTACCCATTCACCTGGGGGGAAAAATTGTCAAGAAAAAAAGCACACTAGACAGGTTTTTAAAGTCATTTATTAGGCAGCTCCGGGGTCTTCTTCCGACTCCGACACAAAAGACTGGGCCACCACTAGCAAAAGAGCTGGCAGAAGGTAGCGGAGGTGCCCAGCAGAAGGCAGAAAGCACCGGAGAGTGGGAGAAGAACCGGAGAGTGGGGAGAAGGCACCGGAGAGCGGGAGAAGAGGCCGGAGAGTCGGAAGAGACCCCCGAAGTCAGAAGAGATCCCCGAAGTCGGAAGAGACCCCCGAAGTCAGAAGAAGACCCACGGAGCGAACTTTAACCCGAACCCGGACCCGAACCCCATTGAAGTCAATGGGGACCCGGACTTCTAAGGACTAAAAAGGCTCTAAAAAAGTAATGGAAAGGGCTAGAGGGCTGCAAATGGCAGAAAAATGTTGTTAAGAGCATGGCAAGTGCTCTGCAAACAAATGTGGATAGGGAAATAACTTAAAATAACATAAAAAAAAATATGCTGGAGGCCCCCTTTTCAGCAGAAGAGGTACGGGAAGTCATTAATAACCTCAGAAACTCAACGGCACGATGCCACACATATGGTGGGAATGCCCCAGAATACGCCCTTTCTGGAATAAATTATTCAATTTAATGGATAAGCTAGTGGGAAAATAAAATACTTTGAAATAAAAATGTAGCGGGGTGCTAAATTTAAGGGAAGAGTTTGAGTGGTAAATAGGCTCAAACACCCTAATTCTGTAGGATTCATGGACCATTTTGTCCTCGGGGGACAGTATTGGTGTGCAGTTCCCTGCGGCCTACAGGTGGCGCTGCCATGGTAGGCTAGGGTTGAACCGCCAATACAGTGCTGTGCCTTTTGTGTCCCCTCTTGGCAGTAGTACAGCGGGGCGGGGAACCTGCTGTGCATGCCGGGAGAGCATATAAAAGGGGCAGACCTTTGGCCTGGGGGCTGATGTCCAGTGGGGTCCACGCCCAGGTGCCTTCGGCCTGGGTGCATGTGTTCCTGTTCCATCTCGGGTACCTTTAGCCCGGGGTGAGGTACTATCCTGGAGTTCCTGCTGCCCTGGGTATGGAGGCCTAGATGCGGGAGTAAAGCCTGGAGTCCAGAGCCTTCGTCTGGAGTCCGCTAAGGGTCGAGGAGTCTTAGGGTGCCGCCTCGTGTAGGGGACCATGTTCCAGGGAAGGGAGGATCATTCTGATGGACCGATGCGGGAGTCACGGTGAAGGAAGGGTCTGTTGACTCCCTGGAGAGATGTCTTCCCCTTGATATGGGCTAGGTTCGTAGAAGGAGAAGCTCAAGGTCATCTTGACTGTATCAGAGGCCTTATTCACCCGGCCCGTGGCAGGGGCCTTATACACCCTGGTCTGTGGCAGAGACCAAAGTTCTCCAGGTCCGTGGCAGGGGCCTTGTACACCCGGTCTGTGGCAGAGACCAACCTCAAGGTCTGTGGCAGAGACCGTGCACCTAAAACTGTTTGAGAAACCTAAGCAGTGAAGTGAATGTGCTACGTTTGTGCCTGGACCTCCTCCACACCTTAAGCTGTCCTGTTTCTTTGCTCTAACCTTTTCTATCCGAGTAGAGTTTATTTTGCCATGAGAGAATAAGAGTTGTAATTTCAGCTGGTGTGGACATTGACTTTACTGGGAATTAAAGGACTTGCCTCTACCTACAGTAGAGGTGAGAATCATCCTCTGGAGGAGTTTTGACTCCGGCTGTGGACACGGCCCGTCAAGTACACCGCTCAACCTCTTTATATAGGAGGGTACGGGCTGGTAGTGCGGTGTGCCTTTCTCCCTCCTGCGAGGAGCCAACAACATAAAGGCAGGTAAGGGGGAAAGGATCTGTGCGCTACAAAAAAATAAAATAAATATTATAATCTTGGCCTAGGAGGACGAGGTCCATATGGAGTAGGAGGTTGAGGTGGCGGTGGATGTGGCTGTGTAGGTGGAAGCGGCGGTGGAGGAGGACGAGGTAGCCAACACTGGTTCAAAAATACAACAATGGCTGGGTAAGGCCGGTGATGTGTCGAATTCTGTCCCCCGTCAGATAGTGTCCACCCTGTACTGCGCTTGCTCAGTATGTAGGACAAGGGGATTTCGAAAATCTCCCAAGACGAACGGCGCCTGCGTGGTGAGTTCAGGTGAAGGCCACACCATCCGTGGTTCAAGCCGAGCCAAGTGAGGCCGTGCCCGAAGCGTGGCGATCGAACCGAGCCCGTGAGGGGCCCTGTTACTATGTGCTACCGTATGTCCACTTGGATGGTGGGGCTTGAACCTGCACTCACAGCGCAGGCGCCGTTCATCTTCGGAGATTTTGTGAATCTCCTTGTCCTCTGTACTGCGCAAGCGCTGCGCCTTCGCAGTATGGGCCGGACACAATCCGATGGCCGGACAGTTTTTGTCACAACACCGGTATACATGTCTATTCTGCACAAGGTACGGACAAGTCCTGTGGGATCCATGTCTGGTTCATTTTAATGAACGTGAGCTTGTCCACATTGGCTCTGGACAGACGGCTGCGCTTGTCTGTGATAACGCCCCCTGCCGTGCTAAATACACGTTCAGATAATACACTGGCTGCAGGGCAGGCCAGCACCTCCAAGGCATAAAGGCCAAGCTCAGGCCATGTGCCCAATTTGGAGACCCAGAAGTTAAAGGGGGCAGACCCGTCATCCAGTACGTGTAGGCCTGTGGACACATACTGCTCAACCATGTTGGTGAAATGCTGCCTCCTGCTAAGACGTTCCATCTCAGCTAGTGGTGCTGGTTGTTGTGGCGTGCTGACAAAGCTTTTCCACATTTCAGCCATGCTAACCCTGCCTTCTGAGGTGCTGCCGGTGCCCCGGCTGCATTGGCGACCTCTTCCTCCTCCTCTGCCTTCGCCTTGTGCTTCCACCGTACGCCCGCTGTCAGGTGGGAATGCCACCAGCAGCCCGTCTACCAGCGTGCGCTTGTACTCGCGCATCTTACGATCCCGCTCCAGTGAGGGAATTAAGGACGGTACGTTGTCCTTGTAACGGGGATCCAGCAGGGTGGCCACCCAGTAATCAGCACCAGTTAAAATGTGGGCAACTCGGCGGTCATTGCGGAAACACTGCAGCATGTAATCGCTCATGTGTGCCAGGCTGCCCAGAGGCAAAGAAAAGCTGTCCTCTGTGGGAGGTGTATCGTCTGTGTCCTCTGTATCCCCCCAGCCACGCACCAGTGATGGCAACGAGCTGGTCTGGGTGCCACCCTGCTGTGAAAATGGCTCCTCCTCCTCCTCCTCCATCTCCTCCTCCACCTCGTTATCCTCCAGAACTGTGCCCTTTCTGCCGGACAATTGTGTACCTGGCGTTTGTTGGTGCAGGAACCCACCCTCGTAGCCACTTGTGAAAGACTGCCCTGAAAGCCTTTGAAATAATCCCGCTTCCTCCTCCTCCTCCTCATCCTCCTGTGCCACATACTCTTCCATCATCGCCCGAAGCGTTTTTTCAAGGAGGCATAGAACTGGGATAGTAACGCTAAGAACGGCATCATTGGCACTGGACATGTTGGTGGAGTACTCGAAACAGCGCAACAAGGCACACAGGTCTCGCATGGAGGCCCAGTTATTGGTGGTGAAGTGGTGCTGTTCCGCAGAGCGACTCACGCGTGATTGCTGCAGCTGAAACTCCACTATCGCCTGCTGCTGCTCGCACAGTCTGGCCAGCATGTGCAAGGTGGAGTTCCACCTTGTGGGCACGTCACATATGAGGCGGTGAGCGGGAAGGCCGAAGTTACGCTGCAGCGCTGACAGGCGAGCAGCAGCAGGGTGAGAATGCCGAAAGTGCGCACACACAGCCCGCACTTTCTGCAGCAGCTCTGGCATATTGGGGTAATTTTTAAGGAACCTCTGGACCACCAAGTTCAGCACATGCGCCAGGCAAGGGATGTGCGTCAAACCGGCTAGGCCCAGAGCTGCAACGAGATTTCGCCCATTATCGCACACCACCAGGCCGGGCTTGAGGCTCACTGACAGCAACCACTCATTGGTCTGTTGTTCCATGTCCCTCCACAACTCCTGCGCGGTGTGGGGTTTTTCCCCCAAACAGGAAAGTTTTAAAACTGCCTGCTGTCGTTTACCCCTGGCTGTGCTGAAGTTGGTGGTGAAGGTGTTACGCTGACTGGATGAGGAGGCGGTAGAGGATGAGGAAGCGGAGTAGGAGGAGTTAGCAACAGGAGGCAAACTGAAGCGCCCTGCAATCCTCGGTGGTGGAAGGACATGCGCCAAACTGCTATCTGCCTCAGGCCCAGCCACCACTGCATTTACCCAGTGTGCTGTTAGGGAGATATAACGTCCCTGACCGTGCTTACTGGTCCACGCATCCGTAGTTAGGTGGACCTTGCCACAGTTGGCGTTGTGCAGTGCACACCTGATTTTGTCCCCCACTTGGTTGTGCAGGGAAGGGATGGATCGTCTGGAAACGACGTACTGTGGGACAGCCAATGCCATCAGGCTTTTAAAACTCTGCGTCTCCACCATACGGAATGACAGCATTTCAAAGGCCAGGAGTTTTGAAATGCTGGCATTCAGGGCCAGGGATCGCGGGTGGCTAGGGGGGTACTTCCTCTTCCGCTCCAATGTTTGGGAGATAGAGAGCTGAACGTTTCCATGGGACATTGTGGAGATGGTTGGTGACCCAGGTGGTAGTGTTGCTGGCAGATCATCTGTTTGCGGGGTGGCAGGTGCCACTGTCACTACAGAGGTGGATGAAGAGGCCGAGACTGCAGCAGAAGAGGAAGCAGGAGGAGCCAGAGACCTTTCTTGGTTTTTGAGGTGTCTACTCCACTGCAGCTCGTGCTTTGCACTTAGATGCCTGGTCATGCAGGTTGTGCTCAGGTTGAGAACGTTTATGCCTCGCTTCAGGCTCTGATTGCACAGCGTGCAAACCACTCGTGTCTTGTCATCAGCACATTGTGTGAAGAACTGCCACGCTAGGGAACTCCTTGGACCTGGCTTTGGTGTGCTCGGTCCCTTGCTGCGTTGGGCAGTAGCAGACATACTGTCTAGGGGACGCAAGCTCCGCTTTTGCACCCTGCTCCCTCTTCTGCTGTGCTGGTGGCTCTGTGCGACCACCGCCTCTTCCTCCAAACTACACTGGTCACCTGCATAACGTTGATTCCATGTGGGGTGGAGGACCTCATCGTCCTCCACATCATCTTCCACCCAGTCTTCACCCCTGCCCTCCTTGTCTGTCTGCACAATTGCGAAAGCAGCAGCAGTTGGCACCTGTGTTTCGTCATCATCCGAGACGAACTGCGATGGTCCTCCCATGTACTCATCATGAAACATAAGTGGTTGGGCATCGGTGCACTCAATCTCTTCCACTTCTGGGGCAGGGCTAGGTGGATGGCCCTGGGAAACCCTGCTAACAGAGTCATCGAAAAGCAGAAGAGACTGCTGCATGATTTGGGGCTCAGACTGCTTGGCTGATTTGCAAGGGGGTGAGGTGAAAGACTGATGGACATAGGTTTCAGGTGCCAACTCTGTTCTTTCATCAGAAGAGTGGGTGGGAGACAATATGAAGGAACCCGAGGCACTGTCAGCAACCCAATCTACTATCGCCTGTACTTGTCCTGGCCTAAACATTCGTACAGCCTCATTAGGCGCGACAAAATACCGCCGCAGGCTCGGTCGCCTACTCGCACCTGAGGAAGGTGTTTCACTTGTGCGTGTATCTGGCACAGATCCACCACGTCCTCTCCCTGCAACAGGAGCTCCACCAGCAGCACCACGACCGGGGCCACCACGTCCCTTTGACCTTCTCCTCATATTTTCCAAATTTAGGATGTTGCCCTAAATGGGTGTTTTTTTAGTATAGCACAGTAGAAGAAAACTATTTAGAAATTGTTTATTTCACACACCTCCAAATATGTATAACACACTGCAAACTATTTTTTGTGCCCCTAAACTGCGTTTTTTGGAAGAGCAGAACACACCCACAGTACGTAATTGCTGAATCGCACAGCTACAGAACTGCAGAAAATGCTATTCAAAAAAAATGTTGTTTTTTTAGTATAGCACAGTAGGAGAAAACTATATAGAAATTGTTTATTTCACACACCTCCAAATATGTATAACACACTGCAAACTATTTTTTGTGCCCCTAAACGGCGTTTTTTGGAAGAGCAGAACACACCCACAGTACGTAACCGCTGAATCGCACAGCTACAGAACTGCAGAAAATGCTATTCAAAAAAAATGTTGTTTTTTTAGTATAGCACAGTAGGAGAAAACTATATAGAAATTGTTTATTTCACACACCTCCAAATATGTATAACACACTGCAAACTATTTTTTGTGCCCCTAAACGGCGTTTTTTGGAAGAGCAGAACACACCCACAGTACGTAACCGCTGAATCGCACAGCTACAGAACTGCAGAAAATGCTATTCAAAAAAAATGTTGTTTTTTTTAGTATAGCACAGTAGGAGAAAACTATATAGAAATTGTTTATTTCACACACCTCCACATATGTATAACACACTGCAAAATATTTTTTGTGGCCCTGAATGGCTCTTTTTGCAAGCGTACATTAAAGTGCAAATTTTTTTTTTTTTTTTTTTTTTGCCCTAAACGGGTCTTTTTTTGCACGAGCAAAATAAAATGCAAATTTTTTTTTTTTTTTTTTCCCTATGGGTCTTTTGGAAAAGAGCACAATAAAGTGCCTTTTTTTTCCCCCTAAAAGTTAGATTTTCTCTGACACTGGGCTCATGGCAGTGTAACAAGACTGCACTGCAACACAAACAGGTAAACCTATGCAGATCGCTGATTTTAATCTCTGAATCTGGACTCCTATATAATATTCTCTCTCCCTGAAAGCACCAACAGGAACCTGGCCCTACACTACACTATCTCTCTATCTTTTCCCTCAGATTGCAGAATCAGGACTACCTCATGTATTTTACAATCTCTCCCTATTAGCAACAGCAGCAGCCAAGATCCTCTCCCTATCTATTCTGAAGCAGAGTGACGTGTGTTCTGTGTGCCTCTAGCTTATATAGAAGCTGGGTCACATGTTGCACTGACCAATCACAGCCATGCCATTAGTAGGCATGGCTATGATGGCCTCTAAGGGCACACCAGCTAATCAAAAGGTGATTGGCTGGCCCCTGAAGCATTTCTAAATGCGTAATTAGATTGCCGAACCCGAACCCGGACTTTTGCGCAAAGTCCGGGTTCGGGTTCGGGAAAAACCTAAAGTTCGGTACGGACCCGAACTTTACAGTTCGGGTTCGCTCAACACTAGTTGTAAACCCTCTGGGGTTAGTTGCACCTACAGGTAAGCCTAGATTAAGGCTTACCTGTAGGTGTTTGCAATATCTCCTAAACCTACACGGTTTAGGAGATATTTGCCAAAAATTGTACACCGATGTCTACTGCGTAAACATCGGCGCAGGCGCACTGTAAATGCCGGTTTTATGAATCGATAACGCCGGCTTTTACAGCTCCCGCGCGTATGCGTGGAGTGACGTTTTCGCCGCTCCGGCCAATCACAGCGCCGGAACGGCGATACCCAGAAGTAACCTTCTGGAGCGATGTCTGCGGCCGCAGGGGGAGACGGGGACGGCTTTGATCTAAGGTAAGTAATGCATAATGAGCTAGTATGCTAGTCATACTAGCTCATTATGGCTTTGTCTTGCAGGTTTTTATAAAAAATAAATAAAAAATCCGGGTTTACAACCACTTTATGTTAGTTCCATTTTAAATGACTGAAATATCACATCCTGTATCTACATATGTTTAAATTATCACCATTTACTTTAAACTAAAAGTGAAGGTTCCCATTCAAGATATCTGATTTGAGGCATTTATTACTGAATTAAGGCTTACACTGTTTATTTGTTGATATGGCTGTAATTCTTTTTTAATGAGCAATTTTCTAACATTTCCCACAGATTATCCTGCATGACTTACACTTTATATGCCTTATGGCTCCAATTATTCTCAATTTTAATAATAAAATAAGCAAATATGGCTAAATATTTCCGAGTGGATCACAGCTTCGATGTGGCTCTAGCTGAATACAAGTTATGTTTTCTTGGCTCATCTGGTTAACAGAGTTGCCAACTGGCCTTTTGTATGAGAATTTTATCCCCTTCTTATAATAAAGCCTAAAGCATTTAGTGTACACAAGAGCATAACATTAATTATCTTTGGTATGTAAAACTAAGGTACAAAAAGATACATACAAGCCGCAAATATTTGATGGTTTACTCTGACCTTTCAGTGGCATGCCAGCGCTAATTGGCACATGGGATAAACACTAAGGAGAATTGGGCTGAGCTTAAAGAAAATTGCTTTAGTTTATATTTTGTAATTTTTCATACATGTGTAGCTGGCAAAGCAAACCGTAAGGCTTTCATCAAACTGTTTAAATAAATGACAACAAAGTCTAGTGCACATCAGAAACATTTAGTGCAAAGTATTGGACCTGGTTGTAGTCCAGCAATAGTTATATTATGAGGTGTTCATTTGTTACTTGGCTCAGTAAATTTAAAGTGGGGTTCCATTCTCAAAGAAAATGCTTCTAGAGCAATACCTTGGATTATGAGCATAATCTATTCCAGAAGCATGCTTGTAATCCAAAGCACTCGTATATCAAAGCGAGTTTCCCCATAGCAATCAATGGAAACTCAGATAAGGAGTTCCACAGTGACTGCTGGTGTATGCAGTACTGTATGTGGCCACAGGTGCGGGGGTGCCAGTGTATGCAGTACCGCATGTGGTCAGAGGTGCGGGGGTGTCAGAGACACTCAGAGACACTTGGGAACGGAGTGTCTCTAAGCGTCACCGGCACCTCCACACCTCAGGTTTTTTTTTTTTCAAATAGCTTGCATTGCGAAATGCTCGTAATCCGCGTTACTCGCAATCTGAGGTTTCACTGTACATTTGTTCTTGATGACAAAAGTCTGGTAGTTTTTGAGAGCAAATGTCACCCCTGCAGAGGCTCTTAAAAAAAAAAGACAAACGAGATATATGTGTAGCGGGGTGTTCCCCTTTAATGCAGAGAGACAAGAAGTTCCAGGTGAGAGGTGAGTCGGGAGGAAGTAAAGAGACATTATGGAAGTGAAAGCAGAGGAGAGAGAGACTACATCTCCCAGTACATCTTGCAGCACCCAGGGTGCATTGCTCCAGAACAGAGACTGCTGGGGCAGACTTTATAAAGGGGAGGCGGAGTTTTGGTCGGCCTCTTTGGACACCCCTCTCCTAGCAAGAGGATCTCTGTGCTGAACTGCTGTGTGCACAAGGCCTGAAGCCTGGGCCGTGTGCTCCTTTCCAAAGAGCCCTCTGCCAGCCTAGCAGAGCCTTAGAGACATCTAATCCTCCTTGCTGCAGTACACCAGAAGGATTGAAGACTTGGATGTTGGTGGATTCCTGTTCCCAGACGAATCGATGGAGGAAACGGACTTGGACTTGCCCGGGTGGTGAGAGCTGTTTAAAGACAGATACTTTATCTTTACTATTCGTTGGGATTACAAAGTTGTTCTTCAAGTGCACCACCGAAAAGATTGCTAGCGAATATTGTTTCACTGAACTTCCATTTAGATCAGTCAGGCCTGACTGCATAGGTAGACATTGCTGGGTGTTAGTCTACCCATGAGGGGAAGTAGCTGTAAAAGGGCAGCGCTAGAGTTGCATAGCAATACTTTATTATTCTGATTACTCTGTTTATCTTTATTACTGTTTATTGCAGGGATCTGCAACTTGTTATACTGTTGTTTATTACTTGCCCATTAGCCTCAGTAAAATATCTGGGTAAAGTACATTTGGTGTCAGTTCCGCTTACTTTAATAGGAGTTTTAAATTATATTCTGTGTATGTTTGTTATAGGACTGCGTCACCAACAGTTGCGGTCACGCGGTCCTATCCCTCTATCACCAGCTGTGCCACGGGAGGTTAGAGCCGATTGCCAGGGGTTGACAGCAGTGCACTACAGGGCCCAAATCAATATCAGCGGCTCTCTTAACTGGGGGTAGCGCTACACGTGGGGGCTCGTCCGGGATCCTTGTACGTTGCACGCTGCAATCAAGCCGGTCAGAAGTACCAGCATGGACCCGCTGGCAATGTCACAGTGGTGCGCAGCGATTGGCGCCGATCCAACCGCGGCGGTAGTCATTGTTCTCCCGGGGGAAAGATGGAAGGAAGAGGAGATAAAACAGCTCGTATTGTTACTGTCTCCGAGCCACAAAGCATGGGTGATGGATTTTAGGCCAGATCCAGTGATCTCGTTTACATACGCACTGGTAGAATGGAAAAACGAAATCCCAGAGCATTTTAAAAGTCAGAGTATACAAGCCATAGATAATCAGATCTATCACTTGATACATACGTTGCCAGTGAAGGAAGAATGGTTTCAGACACCAAAGCCATCACTCCCACAATTATCTCCACCACTATCCCCTAAAGCAGAAAAACTTAAGGAACTATTAAGCCCGGGATCACCGCTGGCCGCTATAGGGCCTGAATTGTTGAATGCTCTAGGAGACCTTGTAATTAAGTGCCAGAAAAGCAGTACGGTGCATGTGGAGGCCGGTTACCGGAAGCTTAGCACCTTCTCAGGGAAGCTCCCCGTCCCTGCGGGGGAGGAAGATTTTGACACTTGGGTGGAACAGGCATTGCAGGCAGTAGAAGCATGGGAGGTGCCTGAGGCACAGAAGAGACAGCGAGTCTTAGAAAGTCTGAAAGGTGCCGCGGCAGAAGCGGTGAAGAGCTTCCGGTTTGGAAATGAAAACTGTACAGCTCAAGATTGCCTGGCCATGCTGCAGGAAGAGTTTGGTCAGCTGGAGAAGGTGTCAGAGATGATTTATCAAATTGAACACACTCTCCAGCAGCCGAATGAGAAACTGTCAGAATATGTTAGAAGGCTGAACAGGCAGTTATGCAAGATTGTACTGAAGAAGGGAATGCTGCCCAAAGATGCAGATGAAGCACGCATGAAGCAGATCATGAGGGGAGCGTGGCGCTCAGACCCGGTCTGGCTGCACCTGAAAACCTCAGGAGGAGGAATGTCACTAACCTACTCTGATCTAATAAAAATTATTAGGGACGAAGAGGCGCTGCAGGAAGATCAGCAGGTGGCCAAGGCGAATGTCACACCTGTACCAGTGTTGGTCCATTCGGTCAAGAGCCCGGAAAGAGATGCGGAGGTTGACACTCTGAAATCGCAAATGGCCCAAGTGTTGGAGATGCTGACCTCTTTGATAAGGAAAGATCAGAGAAGACCAGAGAAACCAAGCCCAAGAAAGGAGTTGTTCCCGAACACCTCAGCACCGGCCTCCCTACAGGACCGAGAAGAGGTGATTTGCTATAACTGCGGAGGGAGTGGCCACTTTGCTAACGTATGCTCCAGCCCAAAGAAGAAGAGAACAGATAATTGCAAGCCGGCGGGAAACTCCAAAGGGCCCCGGTGAAGGAGTCAACCGGGTGCCCATCATCTTCAGTGCGCTCCAAACTAAAAAAAAAGCCCAAGAATGGAGGAGACAAAACTCCTAGGAGGAGGTATAGTACACCCCCACCAAGATGTACCCCAGAGGGAGGGGGCAAGACCCCTCAGTGGAAGTACAGCACCCCAAAGAAGGAACATCCACCCAAAAGGAACAATAACATCCCTCAGCGGGTTTGTGCCCCCATTGAGAGGGAGAAAGTCAATGCATGCCAGGCTCAGGAAAAATTAAAGTCCAAAAGGAGCAGGGCAAGGGTCGAAAGCCCAAAAAAAGAGGTGACCCTAGTCCGACCATACCCAAAGGAACTGGTGGGCCCGTCTCCTACTGTGCCCATTCAAGTGGAAGGAGTCTATACTAAAGCTCTTTTGGACACCGGAGCACAGGTGACTTTACTATACCGGGACTTCTATGATAGGCACTTGAGTCATCTGCCTATCCAGAAGATAGAAGAGCTGGAGATATGGGGACTTGGAACCCAGAGTTTCCCTTATGATGGGTACCTGCCCATAAAGATGACTTTCGACCCATCCGTGGCTGGGAAGGCTGAAGTGTTTGACACCCTGGCAGTTGTGTGTCCCCGGCCGCCTGGAGCCAGCAAGATTTCCCTGATCATTGGGACAAACACGGATCTAGTCAGGAGACTCCTGACCCCTCTAGTGAAAGAGAGAAACCATTCAGCCACCAAAATCCATCCCATGCTAAAGACGGCCTACCAACGACTGGTCTTAGAGCAGAAGACCCCGGGAGAGGGGATAGGGAAGGTGTGGAGACTTGGCAGAGAAGGAGTAGTGCTACAGCCCGGAGAAGTAACCTGTCTTAGGGCCACTGTGAAGCTTTCGTGGGAACAACCTGGCCCCTTTGTCATGCTGGAATCAGACCCAAGGGAAGAGTTCTCAGGCCTGGAAGTGATACCAGAAGTGATTCCGTTCAAGGCCCTGAAGAAGGCCCATGGCAGAGTTCCGGTGAGTGTTAGGAACACTACAGGAGGACCCATGGAGATCCCTGCCAGAGTGTTGCTTGGTCAGGTGAGCCCTGCTGCCCCGGTCACTTGGTCCGAAGTCAAGGGGACGGGTGACGGAGGAGATGTTTGGGAGAAACTGTCCGTGGAAAACCCGAACCTACCCAGGGCTTGGAAAGAAAGAGCCAAGGCCCAGCTGACCAGGTGGGAGAAGATCTTTTCCGAAGATGAATTCGATGTGGGATGTGCAAGAAGTGCCACCCATCGGATCCGCCTCCAAGAAGATAAGCCCTTCCGAGAGAGGGTCAGGCGGGTCCCCCTGGCAGATCTGGAGGATCTGAGGGAACAACTTGTAGAACTAAAGAAGACTGGTGTGATCCGGGAGTCTAGAAGTCCCTATGCCTCCCCAATCGTGGTGGTCAGAAAGAAGAATGGGTCGTTGAGGCTTTGTATCGATTACAGGACTCTCAACAGGAGAACCATCCCTGACCAATACACCACGCCAAGGATAGAAGATGCCCTACAAAGTTTGTCTGGAGCCAAATGGTTCAGTGTGATGGACCTCAAGAGTGGGTACTATCAAATCCCTATGCACCCAGAAGACAGGGAGAAGACAGCCTTCATAACCCCGGTGGGATTCTTCGAATTCAATAGGATGCCTCAGGGTCTGTCTGGAGCTCCTGCTACCTTTCAACGCCTTATGGAGAAGACTGTTGGAGACATGAATCTTATAGAAGTCCTTGTGTACTTGGACGATGTCATTGTCTTCGGGAGAACCTTGGAAGAACATGAAGCCAGGTTGGAGAAAGTATTGAGAAGACTCAGCGAAGAGGGACTTAAGCTTTCCCCCGAGAAGTGCCGGTTCTACCAGTCTTCTGTGAACTATCTGGGGCACATAGTGTCTGAAGAAGGGGTGGCCACAGATCCTGAGAAGTTGGAAGCAGTCACTTCCTGGCCACGACCCACCACAGTAACAGAGCTCAGATCCTTCCTGGGGTTCTGCTCCTATTATAGGAGGTTTGTGGAGGGGTTTGCTCGGATTGCCCGCCCGTTGAATGAATTGCTAAAGGCAGAAGGGGAAGAGGATGACTCAGGGCCCAGGAGGCCTGGTGAGTCAGTTCAAGATCAGTGGAACCCAAGGTGTGAAGAGGCCTTTCATGCTCTGAAGAGGAGCTTAACCACTGCCCCAGTCCTGGCCTACGCCGACCCTACCAGACCTTATGAATTACATGTGGATGCCAGCCATGAGGGTCTAGGTGGTGTACTCTACCAAGAACATGAAGGACAACTGCGACCAGTGGCCTATGTGAGCAGGAGCCTGACCCCCTCAGAAAAGAATTACCCCACTCATAAGCTGGAATTCCTGGCCCTCAAATGGGCGATAGTAGACAAGCTAAAAGACTACTTGTATGGGGCAGAGTTTACTGTGAAGACAGACAACAACCCCCTGACCTACCTCTTCACCACCGCGAAACTAGATGCCACCGGACACAGGTGGTTGGCCGCATTGTCTGGATTCAACTTCAGTCTGAAGTACAGACCAGGAGCCGGAAATAGGGATGCAGATGCCCTGTCCCGGAGGTCTCATGCCACGACAAATGACTGGGAAGATTGGACCCAAGTGGCACCGGACGGGGTGCGGGCCCTTTGTCAAGGGGCTGAATTCCAAGCCAGAGGAGGCTCCAGAGCAAAAGAAATAGGGGTTACCATGGTAGGAGTCCCCAAACACTATTGTGGGGTAACTCAACTGGAGGAAGACAACCTACCGAGACTGTCCAAGAAGGAGTTGAGGTGTGACCAATTGGAAGACCCCATGGGGAGATTGGTCCTCGAAGCCCTGGAGAATCAGGATCCCAACAAACTCCTACATCACCCCTCAAAGGAGGCTCGCCTGTTGAGGAAGGAATTGGACAGGCTACAGGTACATCAGGGAGTGGTCTACCGAAGGGGCCCCTCTGATGACTCAGAAGATAAGTGGCAGTTATTTCTTCCAGAGAAGCACCGAGAGACTGTACTAATTGCCCTGCATGACCATCATGGTCACCTAGGGGCAAAAAGGACCTTCCAGCTTGTCAGAAATCGGTTCTATTGGCCCTGCATGAGGGCAGAAGTAGAGGAGTATTGCCATTCCTGTGCACGATGCATTCAGAGAAAGACCCTACCCCATCAAGCTGCCCCAATGGGCCACTTACAGAGTCAAGGCCCAATGGATCTGGTATGCATTGACTTTTTCTGCCTCGAACCCGACCTGAGTGGATTGGGGAATGTTCTGGTAATAACCGACCATTTCACCCGCTATGCTCAAGCTTTCCCAACCAAAGACCAGAAGGCATCCACCGTGGCCAAGATACTTATGGAGAAGTATTTTGTCCATTACGGACTACCACAGAGACTCCACTCAGATCAAGGAAGGGACTTTGAGAGTCGGTTGATCCGAAGACTTTTAGATTCATTAGGAATAAAGAAGACCAGAACCACGCCTTACCACCCACAAGGAGATGCTCAGCCGGAGAGATTTAACCGGACCCTGCTCAACATGTTGGGAACCTTAGAAACAGAGAAGAAGCAACACTGGAGTCAGCACATATCAGCCCTAGTACATGCCTATAACTGTACCACAAGTGACGCCACTGGCTACTCCCCTTATCGACTTATGTTTGGGAGAGAAGCAAGGCTACCTGTGGACCTGGCCTTTGGCACTTCTATAGACAATACCTCAGCTACATCCCACAAGGGATACGTGGACAGACTTAGACGTAGCTTGCAGGTGGCCTATGAACAAGCCCAGGCGGCTTCGGATCAAAGGGGGTGCCCGCAACAAGAGAAATTTCGATCTGAAGGTTCGAGTGCAAGATCTGCAGCCCGGGGACCGAGTACTGCTACGCAATCTGGGGGTCCCTGGAAAACACAAGCTTGCCGACAGGTGGAGATTTGAGCCCTATGTTGTCTGTAGGAAGTTGCCCGGTTTGCCTGTCTACAAACTAAAGCCAGAAGGAAAGGTGGGTCCACTGAAGACGTGGCATCGGAACCACCTGCTCCCACTTGCTGAGGCAGTCAGAATACCTCCCGTGAGAGACTCCCCTGAACTGGCCTCTATCCTGGATATTCCTAGGCCGAACACTCGGTCCCAGACCTCTCGAGCCAAAGATGGGGAAGCCTCCCAATTGAGTACAGATGAAGGTGGAGAACTGGACTGGCTGTGGCCTCCCTCGACTCTGGGAACGTCCGCCATAGATCTCCCAAATGGAGGGGATACCCCAGATGCAACGCTGAATCCGGAGGCTACTGAATTCATACCCTTCAGTCCCTCAGCTGATTACTGGGAAGATGTTCCTGACACTTGCGCAGAGGAGGACTCTAGAGATTCCATACGTCAGTCGACTTCTGAATCAGAGGTTCCAGAACCAGCAATGTTACCTGAACTTACTCCTGAAGAAGAGCCTGTGGTGCCAGAGTCAGAAGCACCAAGAGAGCAGAGGGCTCGCAGAGTCATCAGGCCTCCCAAGAAACTAACTTACCCCCAAATGGGGACGAGCTCAGAGGACTCTGTTGTAACGGCTAGGAGAAGTGTTGAACAACCTGATCCTTCCACCATCCATTTGGTGGAGGGCAACCCCAGCTCACTCTCTGGCACAGTTAGGCAGGCCACTCATGGTAGTGTGACCTGTGGGCAAGAGAGTTCCATCCCAAAGTTTTGGTGGGAATTCCCTATGCCAACATCATGCTCGACATTGTCCAAAATGGTAAACAGTATTTGTTGAAGTTTATCTTTGGGGACCAAAGAGTTCAAGTGGGGGGAGTGTGTAGCGGGGTGTTCCCCTTTAATGCAGAGAGACAAGAAGTTCCAGGTGAGAGGTGAGTCGGGAGGAAGTAAAGAGACATTATGGAAGTGAAAGCAGAGGAGAGAGAGACTACATCTCCCAGTACATCTTGCAGCACCCAGGGTGCATTGCTCCAGAACAGAGACTGCTGGGGCAGACTTTATAAAGGGGAGGCGGAGTTTTGGTCGGCCTCTTTGGACACCCCTCTCCTAGCAAGAGGATCTCTGTGCTGAACTGCTGTGTGCACAAGGCCTGAAGCCTGGGCCGTGTGCTCCTTTCCAAAGAGCCCTCTGCCAGCCTAGCAGAGCCTTAGAGACATCTAATCCTCCTTGCTGCAGTACACCAGAAGGATTGAAGACTTGGATGTCGGTGGATTCCTGTTCCCAGACGAATCGATGGAGGAAACGGACTTGGACTTGCCCGGGTGGTGAGAGCTGTTTAAAGACAGATACTTTATCTTTACTATTCGTTGGGATTACAAAGTTGTTCTTCAAGTGCACCACCGAAAAGATTGCTAGCGAATATTGTTTCACTGAACTTCCATTTAGATCAGTCAGGCCTGACTGCATAGGTAGACATTGCTGGGTGTTAGTCTACCCATGAGGGGAAGTAGCTGTAAAAGGGCAGCGCTAGAGTTGCATAGCAATACTTTATTATTCTGATTACTCTGTTTATCTTTATTACTGTTTATTGCAGGGATCTGCAACTTGTTATACTGTTGTTTATTACTTGCCCATTAGCCTCAGTAAAATATCTGGGTAAAGTACATTTGGTGTCAGTTCCGCTTACTTTAATAGGAGTTTTAAAGTATATTCTGTGTATGTTTGTTATAGGACTGCGTCACCAACAGTTGCGGTCACGCGGTCCTATCCCTCTATCACCAGCTGTGCCACGGGAGGTTAGAGCCGATTGCCAGGGGTTGACAGCAGTGCACTACAGGGCCCAAATCAATATCAGCGGCTCTCTTAACTGGGGGTAGCGCTACATATATATACCGTATATACTCGAGTATAAGCCAAGATTTTCAGCCCTTTTTTTGGGGCTGAAAGTGCCCCCCTCGGCTTATACTCAAGTCAGTGTACCTGAAAATAATTGAGAGGCTGCGGGCGTCCATCGTTTAAATCTCTCGGTCTCCTCCTGGTCCCTTCCGTGATAGGCGGAACTGTGTCTGCTGAGAATCGCCTATCACGAACATTCTCTCATCCTCACCCATCCCAGCAGACACTCTGCCAGGATTCCTCCCCATACTAAGGGGCTAGCTGCACTCCTTCCAGCTGGACCATGCTGTATGCTTATTCATCTAGCTGACAGATATCTTCCAATGCATCTAATCTTCCTTTTGGGTTGATGTGCACTTCCGATGGCTCATTCATTCCCTATTTAAACATCCCAGCCTTAGTACCTCTATGAGCAATATTGATGTCAGATATTTACCGATAATTTATTGGCATTTTGATTCTATAAAGGTATCTACTTCATGCTACTTAATATACCCCTATGGTTGCGTACACTAATAGGTGGGCCACTGGATCTTGTTGTTTGGGAGAGTGGAGCAATGGAATAGTGCTGTCTCGTTTGAACTGTGGGGCTCTGAGAGAATCCTTCCTTCCATTTATATTAGATGAGTTTTTAGTGCAAACTGTATAATTCTGCTACTGTCACAATCACTCCTGAGGAAGCTATTTTAGCGAAACTAGTAGAGTGGCGACCTAGCAAACTGCACCTTGATCTTTGAGTTACATGCTTTCAAGGATGGTTATTTCATTTTTATTTTTATGTATATCTTGTGTTTTTCTCATGTTAATAAAATGAACAAACCTTTTAAGATTTGATCTTGTTGTCAGTCTCTATTTAGCACCGTATTTGAAAATCCCAGGGTACTGAGTATACCCATTGCCCCCTTCTTTTCCCAATTTCAAATCATATGGGATGTGGTGCTACAAGATTTGACCAAAAGTGCCCCCACTTTCCCACATTGCCAGCAGACACTGTGTTCAGTGTTCCGCCAATCACAGACGCCTTTTCATCCTCGGACAAGAGGACGCCCGTGATTGGTGGAACACTGAACACAGTGTCTGCTGGGAAACTGAGGATGAGAGAACGTTCGTGATAGGCGGAACTGTGTCTGCTTAGAAAACGGCTATCACGGAAGGGGCCAGGAAGAGACCGCAAGTTTTAAACAATGAATGGACGCCCGCAGCCTCTCAATTTCAGGTACAATTTAAATTTTAGGGGCACAGTGAGGATGGGCACAGTGAGGATGGGCACAGTAAGGATGGGCACAGTAAGGTGGCAATGGGCAGAGTGAGGTTGGGCACAGTGACAATTGGCTTAATGAGGTTGCAATGGGCACAGTGAGGCGTGCAAATGGGCATTGTTGACCCTCTTCCCCTTACAGTAGCTGCTGCATTCTCACCCTCGGCTTATACTCGAGTCAGTAAGTTTTCCCAGTTTTTTGTGGTAACATTAGGTGCCTCGGCTTATACTCGAGTTGGCTTATACTCGAGTATATACGGTATATATATATATATATATATATATATATATATATATAAAGGCCAGTATGGTGGCCTGAATTTATGGGAGGAGCCCAGAGGGTATTTAAGCAGCCCACTCACCCATGCTTTTTGTCGGTTCAGTGCGCGATACTACACGTCACTGGGCCGACTCTTCCCAGCTCATCTCATGTTTGTGAGTCTGCGCATTCAATCACATTCGACACCCTCCTGCCCTTCCCTTTTTCAGGGCACTTCTCAGCATATCCTTCAATTAACTACCCATTACTTACCTTGGGTATGCCCCCGTTTCTTAGCATACCGACCAGACCACCAAGGCATACTTCAGGTCTATTTAGGTTGTAAGTCTTGTCGCGTGTTTATGTGATCCACATCTCTCTCTGTCAGAGGGCCACGACTAGGGTTGTCCCGATACCGATACTAGTATCGGTATCGGGAACGATGCCGAACATTTGTGCGAGTACTTGTACTCGCACAAATGTTCCCGATGCCTGACCCGATACTTGGGCGAGCGGACTCAGTGGGTGGGCGGAGTCAGTGGGCGGAGCGGGAGAGAGGATGAGCGCATTCAGTGGGCGGGGAGGGCGGCCGGTGTCAGTGGGCGGGCGGAGTCAGTAGGCGGATCGGGCCGCCTCGGTGGGCGGAGCGGGAGAGAGGATGAGCGGATTCAGTGGGCGGGGAGGGCGGGCGGAGTCAGTAGGCGGATCGGGCCGCCTCGGTGGGGGGAGCGGAAGAGAGGATGAGCGGATTTAGTGGGCGGGGAGTGTGGCCGGCGTCAGTAGGCGGATCGGGCGGGTGGCCTCAGTGGGCGGAGCGGTCGCCGTCAGCTTTGACATCCCGACGCCCATCTTGGCACACCCTGCACTTGGCCACAGTAAGCCAGCAGCTGACATCTTGTTACACCCAGCCCATATAGTTCGGGCTGGGTGAAACAAGATGTCTGCTGATACTTACTGATGCCGAGTGCAGGGTGTACCAAGATGGGCGCTGCAGCATAGCATTTCCTCATGTCGTTAATTGCTGCATTTCAGTGCCAGCCACCTGTCAGTGCCAGCCACCTGTCAGTGCCATCAGTGCCCATAAGTGCCGCCTATCAGTGCCATCTAACAGTCCCAGCCACCTATCAGTGCCCATAACTGCCCCCTATCAGTGCCAGCCACCTGTCAGTGCCCATAAGTGCCGCCTATCAGTACCATCTAACCGTGCCAGCCACTTATCAGTGCCCATAAGTGCCGCCTATCAGTGCCAGCCATCTGTCAGTGCCATCAGTGCCCATAAGTGCCGCCCATCAGTGCCATCTAACCGTGCCAGCCACCTATCAGTGCCCATAACTGCCGCCTATCAGTGCCAGCCACCTGTCAGTGCCATCAGTGCCCATAACTGCCGCCAATCAGTGCCAGCCACCTGTCAGTGCCATCAGTGCCCATAACTGCCGCCTATTAGTGCCACCTGTCAGTGCCGCCCATCAGTGCCAGCCACCTGTCAGTGCCAGTGCCCATAGGTGCCACCTATCAGTGGCATCAGTCAGTCCCCATCAGTCAAACTGTCACATGGCAATAAAAAAAAGTATCGGTAATCGGTATCGGCGAGTACATGAAAAAAAGTATCGGTACTTGTACTCGGTCCTAAAAAAGTGGTATCGGGACAACCCTAGCCACGACCATAAATATATGTATATATAAGTGCCGCCTATCAGTACCATCTAACCGTGCCAGCCACTTATCAGTGCCCATAAGTGCCGCCTATCAGTGCCAGCCACCTGTCAGTGCCATCAGTGCCCATAAGTGCCGCCTATCAGTGCCATCTAACCGTGCCAGCCACCTATCAGTGCCCATAACTGCTGCCTATCAGTGCCAGCCACCTGTCAGTGCCATCAGTGCCCATAACTGCCGCCAATCAGTGCCAGACACCTGTCAGTGCCATCAATGCCCATAACTGCCACCTATTAGTGCCCCCTGTCAGTGCCGCCCATCAGTGCCAGCCACCTGTCAGTGCCAGTGCCCATAGGTGCCACCTATCAGTGCCATCAGTCAGTCCCCATCAGTCAGTCCCCATCAGTCAAACTGTCACATGGCAATAAAAAAAAGTATTGGTAATCGGTATCGGCGAGTACATGAAAAAAAGTATCGGTACTTGTACTCGGTCCTAAAAAAGTGGTATCGGGACAACCCTAGCCAAGGCCATAAATATATATATATATATATATATATATATATATATATATATATATAATGAATCACAATTTGCCTATAAAACAGTATCAAATCTTCTAGGTACACTCGGCAGGTAGGTTGTTCAAAACATCTAAGTAACCACAGATCTTCTGTGGATGTAGGCTGCCTCAAATCCTTCTGTCTTGATGATGTTGAGATCACGGCTCTGTGGGGTCCAAACCATCACTTGGGGACTCTTGGGAGGCCTCCCGCCGAATACCTGCTCTGCGCTTTGACATTTCTTATATAGGTGAGCGGGGGGGGGGCTACCTGGCTACATCAACCGGTGGCCCTGCCTCCTTGTGATATCACATTCCCAGCATGCACCAGTCTGTGGCATCAGAAGGGGGTGGTGCCACCGGGAACAGTTCAGTATCAGTATAATGCGATATAGGGTTGGTGTAGGTGCAGTCTAGCGTGCAGTATGGGTGTATTATGGATTGGGTACACCTGCTCTCAGTGGCTCAGCCATTGCTAGCAGTATCAGCAATGGGCAAACAGACCTCTCACCAGTTCCCAGGATGCTGTGGTGACCTCACCGAAATTTCAGCCACCAAAACATTTCGGGCCGAAAATGGTGTTATTGGCATTCATATAATAAGAGAAAAAGGTGTTGATAATAGCATTTTACTGTGAATTCGCTGCGATTTTTCTGTGATTATACTGTAAATTCACATAGATTTTACCGCGATTTTGTGCTGATTTTACCATGATTTTACTATGCTTGTGGTGAGTTTTTCATAGGTCTTGTGACTCAAAAAACACATCAAAAACGTAACACGGGTGTGTTAATGATGCATTCTTGCTGCGTTTTAGATGCATTTGACCTGGGAGGTACGTTTTTTGTGCTTTTTTTTTAAGGCTGGGTTTACACCTCCGACGGATGCAGTTCGCAGCAGGGGTCCGGTGCCTCCCTGTTCTCCGTTTCAGGGAAGAATCAGGGCCGAATTTTTGCCTGAATTCGGCCCTGAAACTGAGCCAAAGACGCACAGTGCATGCCGGACCACAGCTGCAATGAAGATATGTGAACCGCTCCATAGAGAGCCGGTCACAATCTCTTGTCATGCGAATTGAATGCGGAGAAAAACTCACATCCCTTTCGCATACCTCCCAACTTTGTAAAGTCCCTTTGCGGGACATTCTGATGTCCCCTCTCCCCTGCCAACCAGAGTTGTTGAGGGGGGGGGTGCGCGGGACATTGGCAAAAAAAAACGGGAATTGCCACAGAAGTTGTTGAGCGGGGGGTGATGGTTGCCGCCGGAACATTTTAAAGAAAAAGGACTTGCAAAAAAAAAAAAAAAAATTTTAAGGGGGGGGGGGGGGGTTTGGGGCGCGGCGGGGGGCCGCCGATCGGGGGGGGGCATACTAGTGCGCCGATCGCGGGGGGGGAGGGGTCTTACCTGGTGATGTTGCTCCTCTTCTTCTCTTCATGTTTCCTGCTGTGCGGGAAACATGATAGTCTCGCGGGAGTGCGGGAAGGAGGAGCCTCTGCGGGTAAAACCCGCACAATCCGTGCCAGTTGGGAGGTATGCCTTTCGCATAGGTGTGAACCCAGCCTAACTGATCAAAAATGCAGCAAGCAAGATTTTTAACACCACAATGGAACTCCGACAGATCAGTTTGCAGACATACATAGAATTTAAAGGGATACATGTTTCTTGTGCTAAAGGTGCCAATAATGGCCAACAATAAATTCATATTCATTTAAATTGATGATATTAATAAAAAAGTCAAATATAATACAATTATATATAAAAATATAAATATTTTTTATTTTGATTTCGGTTTTCGGCCAAGTGCATCCTGCATTTTCGGGTTCAGCACCAAAATTTCCATTCGGTGCATATATATGCGGCAAATATAGGGTGAAATTTTTTACCTGAAATCGCACCTGAACCGGACTGAAAAACGGACAGGACTTTAAAATTGCACCCGGCTGCATTGAGAAGGTTGCAGGTTTACATGTTATGCAAATTTAATGCGGTTCAAATCGCATCTGATTCCCATATATGTGAACAGAGCCTTGTCCAGCTGCAGCCTGCCATACACTTTGACTGGCTGCAGCATCCCGGGCACACTGAAACTTTAGGACGCACGTAGGGTTGCCACCTTTTCTTCAAGCCAAACCCGAACACTTTAGCGGCACACAGCAGTTTTTTGTTTGTTTTTTAAGGGGGAACGCTGGAACTCTGATGTAAGGGGATTTCACCAAAGCCCCCACTTACATAGGAATTCTCAGCATTCCCCCTTAAATCATGGTTCCCAAACTCCTTACATCAGAGTCCGCAGAGCACTCCTTACATCTGAGTCCTCCTTACCATAGTGCACTCACTCACTCAGAGGCAGGAGAGAGAAGGGAGGAAGGCGGCCTATGCACTTGACGGTTGTGGTACTTGGTTAGTTGGGGAGCATAGGTGTGTGCAACCCAGACAGCAGAGGGAATCTGCACCACACTGTGTGATTAGGGTGTGCCCAGGCACGCCTAAGTTGGGGGGGCCACAGTCCAGTCTGAATAATGTGTCCGGGTTTCAGGGAGTCTGAATCCTGGACACATGAATCAAAACCAGGACTGTCCAGGTGAATCCTGTGCAGCTAGACTCCCCAGTGGTACAAGGGGTCTTAAATGCAATCAACTGTAGGGGCGGTAGAGAGTGCTGCTCATGTAAATGAGCCCTAATACCCCTTTCACACTTGAGGCGTTTTTCAGGCACTTTAGTTCTGAAAATAGCGCATGTAAAGCGTCTGAAAAAAGCCTCAGCTGCAATCCCAGTGTGAAAGCCCAAGTGCTTTCACACTGGGGCGCTGCGCTGGCAGGACGTCAAAAAAAGTCCTGCAAGCAGCTTCTTTGCAGCACTTTAGAAGCGGTGTATACACCGCTCCGAAAGCGCCCCTGCCCATCAATGAGCAGCGCTGCCGAGCCGAAGGCAAAGCACTGCTGCAGCGGCACTTTGCGGGCGCTTTTAACCCTTTTCCGGGTGCTAGCGGGGGTTAAAAGCGCCGAAAACCGCTGCAAAAATTACGGTAAAACGCGCCGCAAAAAATAGCAGCGTTTTACTGCCGACGCCCGGGCGCTTTCAGTGTGAAAGCACTCTTAGGCCCGGTTCACACTTGCGCAATGCCAGACATCGCATGTAATTCGGATGTAATCCGCAGCGCATTGCTGTTCACATTACATGCGATGTCTGTGCAGTGCGATATCAGCCATACAGATAGTATGGCTGATATCGCAACACATTCAGTCCAAAGATGCACAGGACTCTTTTTTCTGTTCGGACCAGAATCGTGTCGCATGTGTGTTCACACATATGCGATCCGATTCATGTCAGTTCGCACTGCGATACGCGAGCTGAAATTGGGGTGTCGTTAAGATATAATGACACTCCCCAGCAGTTCGCATATGGCAGTGTGAACTGCCGTGCGTGTCGGGTGAGATGCGGGAACCCGCAGTGGATTTGCGGTGTTCTCGCATCGCACAAATGTGAACCGGGCCTAAATCTCATCACACACGTTACAATCAACAACTACAGTATATCATGCAAGGGCCTGCCAGATTGGATACAAATTGATTGGATAGAATATACAGGTCCTCATATTAATTACATAGTTTGCAAACCTAAAGCCGATGATACAGACTACTATATTGACGCTAAACCAAATAATTTTATTTTTTATTTCCTTCTATAAATTACATTTCCTTCTATGAAATATATTCGTTTTTTTTTTTTTTTCAAACATGTACATGCTTCGAGCTCGACAACTCCATCTGCTGGTTGGAAACTACAAATGTGAAGTCATTCCAAATGTCAGAAACGTGCACAAAATGTCAGCATTTAACATTGGAGTCAGGTATTTTACCAGGTGTAGGACACCTCCTCCGTCCTCACATTGATTTTATTATAATGTATCATTCAATGCAAGAGACATTACAGACAACATAATTCCAGGCCTCTAACAGGACACTGTTATCCAGACGTACAAGGATGATTTGCCAAAAATACTCTCTGCCCTTAGAAGCTCCGCATAGTTTCCCTCAGAAATGCACTCCAGGGTTTTGCTTGTGAAAACAATAGGAAGGGATGACAGATGTAGTGCCTGAAGCCAAGAAAACACTTGCATTATTCCGATATGCTGCTTAAAATTCAACCTACAGACTCTCTGCTCTTAACAGAAAACACATTAACGGACACACACGCCTAAATGGGTATTAAGCACGCCACACAAAGTGCAGACATCATTCAAAAAGCAGAAGTTTAGTGATGGCTGCAAATGATATATGCATTACTTTGTTTAAATATTAATCCCGTAAATTCATTAAGGTATCTTACTGGCTTTTCAGTTTACCATAGGCCTCAGTAATACTCATCGAGGTTTAGGTCTTTTATTTTCCAGCAGGCCTCACCTCATAAATATGTTATATATGCACTAACAGCCTACATAGGAAGTTGTCACCCTTTTGGCTAAATCTATGTTTTTCTTAATAAGTGCTTTTTTGTATTCTGATGCGATTCTAATAAATATACTGTGTATACGTGTAGCGGCCTCACCTCTCTCCCTTGCTTCATCGGTTATATGGCTGTTGTCTAGGGGTACCTGGGAGAGAGAGATGATACACACCACGGCCCATGTCCTCCCGTAACCAGGAGGTGAAGGCCAAAGATTGGGCTTTTGTGTAGGTGTCCTAGAGCCAAGTCCAGTCCTTCGTCCCTGACTCCTTTGCTTAGTAACCCAAGTTCCACACACTGAATAGGTACAACTCAGTTTTATTCTTCTTGCCAAGCAATAAAACAGTCTTTCTCCTTTTGAATAATGGGGGGGACAGATCAAGGCACAATCCTTTCCCTTCTTGCTGCTGCCCACTGTGCTGTCACCAGTGGTGGATAGTCACTGCCACTGACTAGGTAATTTAGAACGTGAATTTACCTTCTCTCACTTTGCCCCTGTCAGGGGAAGAAATCTGTCCAAGGGAGAAATGGAGGCCTCTCCGTCACCAGCGATGCTGCGCCGGACTCTTCGGAGAAGTTACTGCGCACCAGTCCTCACGAACTCAGACACGGGCACCCAAGGCGTTAGGGCCACCTCGGGTTCCTCACCCTCGCGGAACTCAGTCGAAGGTACTGAGCCCCAGGCATCCGCCATAGTACCTCACCCCAGGCTAAAGGTGCCTGGAATGGACTCCATCTCTGTTCCAGCTAGGCTAAGGGCGCTTAGGCCTGGAACACTGGAACGCCAGCACCCAAGCTGAAGGTGCCTGGGTGCGGCCACGTCCTCCGACTCTCTCCAAAATCAGGGCCTCCACCCCTTTTATCACCTCTCCCTTTGCATCACAGCGGGTTCCCCGCCCCGCTGTACCAGCTCCAGGGGAGGACAAAAAGGCACAGTTCACGGTGTATGTTCAGCTCGGGCCCAAGGCAACAGCGCCACCCAGGGACCCCAAGGAACTTCACACCACCAGAGTCCTTACAAATTCAAATACCCGCTACATACGTATTGAGAAATATTTTATTTTTTAAATGTATTTTTTAGAGTTCAAGATATTTATTGTTTTTTTCTTGACACAGTATATTGAACACATTGTTAATAATATAAGGTATAATATACCTGAGGTATTAAACAAGTGAAAGAAGACATATAAACATAAGTGATATTGAAATGTATTCCTAATAAAAAAAAGAAAGTAGGGATATAAAAGATTTGTTAACAAAATCAAACAATCAAACTTATATCTTGTTTACACAAGATATTAAAAAGGATTAATATATAAAGTAGTATTTACGTAGTATAAGGATTAATGTACACAGGGCGTTTTTTAAAACCTCTCCTGAACAATTTAATTGACAGATAGTAACCAACGTTTAAAACGTTAGTTTTGCCGCGTTTACATCGTTATTAATCATTAATCAACTGAATAGTGATTTTAAAGTTGTTTAAAATAACATAAATCATAAAGAAAAAAAAAAAAAAAGAAAGAAAAATGTGGGCAAGATAAGGAGAGTCAAGGTTTTTCTTTCACAAATCTGTAATATGCGTAGATGAATAATGTAACCAAGGTCGCCACGTATTTTCAAAAATAGTTAGGCAGTTATGTAAAATGCAAGTCAATTTATCGTTGATCATAACCCAGTTCAATTTTTGTATTACATAATCAAATGTTATTCCAGATTGATTCCAAAAACGTGTAATGGTTATTCTAGTGGCTAGGATTATATAAGAAATTAAGCGTTTGGTGTGTTTAGGTAAATTCATATAAAATTTTTGAAAAAGAGCAATTTCAGGGGATTTAATAATATTTATTTATGAAAAATAAAAGATACTAAATAGTCGCGCCCCCCTTCTTAGTATCACTCTGCGCTAAATAGAAAAACCACAAAGCTAAAAACACCAGAAATAAAATAGTAAAACAATAAAATCTATGGTTATGATCTGTAAAAGAACAGCAGCTGCTGAAAAAATAGGCATAAAATATTAAAAGAGCAGTATATATAAAACTTAAAACGAAAAGTTCAGAATAAACTGCAGCAGCGCTACGGACAAAAGTTCAAATGTACGTCTTCTATATAGTCCAATTATATAGGTGTGGATAGTGAACGAAGAGTGTGGTTATAGCTGGTTTAAATCTTAGTTCCTGTGCTCCTTATCACCAATATGTGTTTTCACCACGTGGGGGGATTAGGGTCCCCTAATGGGGATGCACTCACCAGATATAAAACCAATAAAGGCATGTATAAACCATCCTTCTTTAGTGTGTTCTGTCTTCTTCTACTGTACAGGCACTTCTGGCGTATGTGAGGAAAAAGGAACAAACTGCATAGGGTAGTACTGTTTGGTAATTTTATTAATATTCCCCAAAACAAACAAGCCCCTTTGCATATGTGCGTACCAATAAAAGAATAAAACAGGCTGTAACGGCACCCCAAGTATGAAAGCGGTTAACCCCGTTAGGATATTCCCTTTTCAACCACACGAAAGCCACCAGACACTCCAACCAGCTGAATAAGACCCCATACGAATGGTTCTCCCCCCAGATACGAGACAACGCTCTGTATTTAAGTTCCAAAACAGGGAATGACTTTATTTTCAAAACACATGGTAACACATTTCTCTTCAAAACCCTCCCCTCCCATCCTTTGGGGAACAGGGCGGGTTAAACTGTCCAATGACAATGGTAATACAGGTCAGGTGTGTTCAAACTTCTCCTTTGATAAACAGTCTTAGGCAGGAAGGGTGATTCCCCCCCCCTCCTCACAGAAGACACTTCAACATCCCATAATATGCAGCCAGACGGTTGACCAGCTCCAATCCACATTGTCACAGTAGCAGACTTAATTCATAATAGACAATAGAATGCAAATAACCTTAACTCCTCACCGCAATGATTACACCCCCCCCCCAGTACACATTCAATCTAGATACAATGTATGTGCAGCTTGAATATGGCTATCATAGGCCATATTGGGGTTTTCATTCACCCTGTGCCCCTAATAGAGACACAGGGTGATTGACACATAAGAGCCATTGGGGGAGCTGAAGCAAGGGTATCTCATACTTTCTAAGCGATTCTGAGTCCCCCGGGCCTTCCCGTTACACAGGCGTTTATAATATATGGGATAAAATGGACGCTTGCAGCGCTTTTAGACTTGCCCCTGGAGAACGCCACTTCCTGGTTCCTCCGGCGTCTTCCTGGTGTGGTCCTGGAGCGCAGATGCGTCACTTCCGGTTTGCTGGGTAATGCTGGTCACGCCCTGACGTTTCGTCACTTCCTGACTTCTTCCGAGGGCGTGACCAGTCTCCGCAGCAACCGGACTAAATATGCTCCACTAATCCCCGCCCCTCTGCAGACGTCGGAGCGTTCGTGTTGCGTCTGCGTCACCGCGCATGCGCACTTCAGCCCCCTCGTCTGTGCCCTGCTGTGGGCGGAAGCTCTGTCACCATATCGTGGATGCGCTGCCGTGATTGGCGCGCATACCCGATCCGTGATCTGATAGGATGGAGCATATTTATATACAATAACAGAGCAAAGACATTACAAAAATACATAACAACAACCTGGGTAATGACCCTGTGTATGCGATTAGCTCAATAAGAGCAAGTGAGCCATGCAATTACATAAACTCGATAATTGTCATTTCCTGCTGAGAAACACAATTTATGTCAGTATATTAGACACTGTTTGTTTCAATGGCACAAACATTACCGCTATGACAGGAAAGGGGAGGCGGTCATTAGTATTGCTATGTTTGGACCCCTTCTGTGTGACAGACATTTCACTGTATAATCTGTTGTGCCAAATTCTGATAGTATTGAACCATGTGTATATTGCATTAAGAAAACTAGTTTCATGCTAAGCACTGGAAGACCGTTATGTGAGGGTCTATACATCATTCAGATTTGCGGCAAAAGGATATGCCCCCGAAACCTTACAAAAAATCGTGGAAGAGGTGGCACTAATTCCGAGGGAAACATGTCTTGAAATAAAACCCAGACAAGGAACAAGTGGAACCAGCACAAAGGAATGGGCATTCATCTCACAATTCAATGTGCAATACAAGGAAGTGGAGACAATTTTTAACGATCACTGGCACATCTTACTATTAGACAAAAAACTGGGCCCTGTCCTACCACCGAAACCAGAGTTTATATACAGGAAGGCCTCAAATCACGGAGACCGGGTAGTAAAAAAAGTACTTGACCCTCCAAGCAAACCACCCACATTCTGGAACCAAAAAGGTTTTTTTGCGTGCAGAAGGTGTAAAGCATGTAGGGAAGTGGCACTATCGATAAGAGGTCTGGAAAATTTTGTATCTCCCTCCAACCAGCAGCAATTCAGCATTGAACAATTCATTACCTGCAACACTAGCCATGTAGTATACGCGCTGAAATGTCCATGCGGACTTCTCTACATTGGGCGGACTAAGAGACTCCTTAGAATAAGGATAGCAGAACACATTCATAATATTAAGATCGGCTTCAAAGACCACAATGTGTCGTTACATTTTAAGCTCAAACATGATCAAGATGCCTCAGGGCTACAATTTTGGGGCATAGAATGCCTAGAAGCTAATTGGAGAGGCTCACACAAAATACGAGAATTATCTAAAAAAGAAACTAAGTGGATTTTTCTTACTGATGTCTTAGTGCCTAAGGGACTTAACGTTGAGCTTGACATCAATTGTTTCATAAGTAACTCTTAATTAAGGATGAACCACTTCTGCTATCACTAACTTTTGGTGATTAAACTAAATTTAACAGTGTCCACAAAGATAAGGCATCATGTTAACAGAATAATGACCAATACTTATTATTGACATTAGAGCACGTACTACATATAAATTTATATATATTTATATACTTTATATCATAGTTTTATCTATTTATGTTTTATATGCGATTTTTAGGAAATGAGTATGAGTTTTATTGGTGTCCTTTTTAGTTTTTAGGTTTTTATGTATATACATGGCCTGCAATTGGCCTCTTGTGGAGTGCATAAGTATTTATGGTATGGTTTTGTGGGTCTTTCCATTGGTTTGGTATTTTAGAAATCTATGGACCACACAGAACTTTTTACAGTATTTATGGTATTTTATAGTATTTTTATGGTATATTTACGGACTAAAAAGCATACAGACTCTGTAAAATGGAATGATGTATAGACCCTCACATAACGGTCTTCCAGTGCTTAGCATGAAACTAGTTTTCTTAATGCAATATACACATGGTTCAATACTATCAGAATTTGGCACAACAGATTATACAGTGAAATGTCTGTCACACAGAAGGGGTCCAAACATAGCAATACTAATGACCGCCTCCCCTTTCCTGTCATAGCGGTAATGTTTGTGCCATTGAAACAAACAGTGTCTAATATACTGACATAAATTGTGTTTCTCAGCAGGAAATGACAATTATCGAGTTTATGTAATTGCATGGCTCACTTGCTCTTATTGAGCTAATCGCATGCACAGGGTCATTACCCAGGTTGTTGTTATGTATTTTTGTAATGTCTTTGCTCTGTTATTGTATATAAATATGCTCCATCCTATCAGATCACGGATCGGGTATGCGCTCCAATCACGGCAGCGCATCCACGATATGGTGACAGAGCTTCCGCCCACAGCAGGGCACAGACGAGGGGGCTGAAGTGCGCATGCGCGGTGACGCAGACGCAACACGAACGCTCCGACGTCTGCAGAGGGGCGGGGATCAGTGGAGCATATTTAGTCCGGTTGCTGCGGAGACTGGTCACGCCCTCGGAAGAAGTCAGGAAGTGACGAAAAGTCAGGGCGTGACCAGCATTACCCAGCAAACCGGAAGTGACGCATCTGCGCTCCAGGACCACACCAGGAAGACGCCGGAGGAACCAGGAAGTGGCGTTCTCCAGGGGCAAGTCTAAAAGCGCTGCAAGCGTCCATTTTATCCCATATATTATAAACGCCTGTTTTATTCTTTTATTGGTACGCACATATGCAAAGGGGCTTGTTTGTTTTGGGGAATATTAATAAAATTACCAAACAGTACTACCCTATGCAGTTTGTTCCTTTTTCCTCACATACGCCAGAAGTGCCTGTACAGTAGAAGAAGACAGAACACACTAAAGAAGGATGGTTTATACATGCCTTTATTGGTTTTATATCTGGTGAGTGCATCCCCATTAGGGGACCCTAATCCCCCCACGTGGTGAAAACACATATTGGTGATAAGGAGCACAGGAACTAAGATTTAAACCAGCTATAACCACACTCTTCGTTCACTATCCACACCTATATAATTGGACTATATAGAAGACGTACATTTGAACTTTTGTCCGTAGCGCTGCTGCAGTTTATTCTGAACTTTTCGTTTTAAGTTTTATATATACTGCTCTTTTAATATTTATTTATGAAATGTATTTTTTTATTTTTTTTATTTTTTGCACAGGGGGTTGCAGGTCCAATAAATGCAAAGGCTCAGTCATACTATCAAAGGGTTTGTTAACCCACATGATTTACGTTATATAATCCGCTCCTGTCTTCCAATGATATGTCCCCTGTGTGTGTGCTGTATAAAAAAACAACATATATACCTCATCTGTGAGCGCTGATCATCTCTCCTCTCCCTGTCTCACAGATGCAGCGGGAGGGGCCAAGATTCCCCCGCTGACGTCAGTCTGGAGGGTAGGAGGGGGGAGGAGGAGAGGAGGTGAGAGATGTGGCGCATCATGTGACCGCTGATCAGCGCTCATAGATAAGGTACTCGAGTATAAGCCGAGTTTTTGAGCCCTTTTTTTTAGGCTGAAAATGCCCCCCTCGACTTACAGTATACTCGAGTCAGTGTCCCCACTTACTGTTCTCTGGTGTCTCCGGGGTCGCTCCGGTGTGTGCGGGTGTTCTCGGGGCCGCTCCGGTGTGTGTGCGGATGTTTTTCCATCTCTCCGGGGCCGCTGTTAGCTTTTACTGCGACCGCCTCATATTCTGTATAGCGTGACGATCCGCCTCTAGAGGTCTAACAGCGGCCTGCATTGTTTACGAGTCGCCGCTATTTCTTTCTCGTACATCACGGGACACAGAGCGACATAGTCATTACTAATGGGTTATATAGATACCGTCAGGTGCTGGCACTGGCAACTTCCAAAACCGGAAGTACCCTCCCCTATATAAGCCCCTCCCATCCGGGAGCACCTCAGTTTTTTGCCAGTGTCTAAGGTGTTGGCCAAGAAGAAACATGTGTTTTTCACTGAGCTTGCGTACAGGTTCTTTTGGGCCTCAGTAAGCTATTCCGGATCCGACCAAAAAAGCTTCATAGCTAAACGGTCGGTACCCGGGCCTTGCAGAGAAGAGCAAGGTTTTGCCTGTAATGCTTCTCTTAGGAGAGCTGGACCCTGGGATCCAGAGCTCTGGTCATACCCACGACCAAGATGTTTTCTGTGCAGGGTGCTATACAGGTCCAGGGGAGTGGAATCCTTGGGAACCCGGTCCCTGAAGGTTTGATTACAATGCCTGCCGTGATAGGTGAAGTTTGGGCTTTTGTGGACCAAACAAAGTCCTGCGGCGGGGAACAGGTAAGTGGGGGCCCCCAGGAACTTGGTTCTATTGGGGGACCCCCAAGCCTAATTTGTCTTTCTGTCTGTTACCTAATGGTATTCCCGCAAAATTCTGTGCATGCCTGTAACTACTAAAAAAATGTAATAATTTTTAATGGTGGTCAAGAAAAAAAAAAAATTTTTTTTTTTTATATATATTTAATATATTAGACTGCGGTACCTGTGTTTGTCCACTAGAGGCCGCTGTGGAATGTTTTCTTGTCATGTGGACTAGCTTCTTCTCAGCAGAGCAAAGTCCAGGCAGATGGTGAGTTCTCTTATAGGAAACTGCTTCCTCTGCCATGTTGCAGTGCTCGTCCATCCCCCGGCCTGCGGCAAAGAGGGGCCCTGGCTCCTGTCCCTTGTTACCATATTTGAAATTAGCGCCGAAGGCGCACGTGCCCGCGCGCACGCGCCTCTATATATAGAGGTGAGCCGGGAAAGGGGGCGGAGCCTGGGGGATGACGCTCTGTGCGCGCCGCAGCGCTTCTGCGCATGTGCGGGCGTCCCAGCAGTTTAAAAAAACCACAATATTGTAGTGAGCTGGCTATGAAGTACAGAGACAGAGCTGGCAACATTTAAAGGCATACAGCAAGCGGTTGATACAGGCATCCCCTAGAAAGGCACATTAGTAGACACCAACTGTGATATAGCAGCAATTGTGCTAGACTATTCTCAGTAAAAGTGGTGTATTACGGCTGGAATACCTCAGCTTTAGGCTTAGGAATATGCCGTCCAGAAGCTCCGGAACTGAATCTTCCAGGAAGCGAAGGGGGTCTCATCGGGCTCGGAGGATCTTGGGCATACTCCTGCTGCACCAGTCTCCCCTGAAGTTCAGAGGTAAGTGACCGTAGAGACCCCGCAGGGTACTTGGTACTGTGGCTGTCCTCAGTTCACCTGCTCCTGTGTATGTAACAGAGGAGGTTTTTTCCTCAGCTCTGGGAGGATTAGAGAGAGATTGTCAACATTTATCGCTGCCTCCCTGTCAGGGAAAGCACGCCCGATCTCCGTCTCCTCCTTCAGAGTGCCTGTTAGCAGAGCAACAGTCCCATACAGGGATCGACCTGCCTGAAGGGGATCAGGATGAGGTTGATTCTGTTATAGAGGAATCAACAGTGGGGGAACCTTTTCTCAGCATCTTAAGCTGAAAGATTATGGGTTCAGTCTCTGACTAACATGGTCCGATCAGCATTTAAAAATGCACCTTGCGGAACCATCAACCACTACTGTATCCTCGTTGGGGTCGCTAGAAGCCCCCAGACTGTTTGTTCTTTTCCACTTCACCCTTTACTGAAAGGGCTCATTTACCAGGATTGGGAACGTCCTGAGAAAATATTTATTCCCCCAAGAGATTTCCGGTGGTCGATCCCATGGAGGATAAGTTCATCAAAAAACAAAAAAAAAAAAAAAAATGGAAGGTCCCTACAGTGGACGCAGCCATCTCTTGTATGTATAAATCACTGACATGTCCAGTGGATAATGTCCAAATGTTCAAGAACCCAATAGATAAAAGATTGGAGTCCTTATGAAAATCTGCTTGGTGATACAACCAGCAGTAGCAGCTATTGGGGTCTGCTAAGCAGTGAAGGATCAGTTGAAACAGGTCTTGAGGGACTTGACAGATCAGCAGGCTTTGCCCTAGCTGATCTACCTAGAGCCTTAGGCTTTGCGGTTGACGCCATAGAGGATTCAGTCCATCAGGCCTCCCGCCTTACGCTGTCTATAGTACATATGCGTAGGCTCCTATGGCTCAAAAACTGGTCTGCTGAAGCTCCCTGTAAAGAATGGCTGGTTAGCGTCCCATTTCATGGTGAACGCTTATTCAGGGAAAACCTGGACAAATATATCCAGAAAATTTCCAGCGGTAAAAATACGCTCTTACCGGTTAAAAGCAGAGTTAGAGGTCCCTCTTTAAGAGGCCTGCTTCTCCAGTCCCTGGGGCATCGGCTGTGTAACAGTTCCGACGGCCTCCTCGGTCAAATCCCGGGGGTAAAAAACAGGGACAGTAGCAGGGTAATGAGAAACCCTGGGTCAGGGGAGGTACAAAACCTCCCCCAAAGTTAAATTCATTGAAGCCCCCACTCAGTCGGGTGGGGGGAGGACTCCAGTTGTTCGCAAGAGACCTGGCGGGACACGATCAAGACAGATAGGTGCTCTCCGCAGTAGGTTTGGGATACAGTTTGGAGTTAAAAGACTCTCCTCCTTCCCATTTTTGAGGTCAAACGTGCCAAGGGATCCCCGGAAGAGAGAGTCCCTCCTGTTGGCACTAGAACAACTATTGCTCCAAGGAGTAATTATGGAGGTTCCCCTGGAAGAATGAGGGTTCGAGTTTTACTCAAACCTCTTTACAGTCCCGAAGCAAACGCGGTCGGGAGGCCCATATTAATTCTAAAAGGGCTATACAAATTCCTGTATATCAGGACTTTCCGATGGAGTCGATCCGATCGGTGGCCACTGCCCTACAAGGGGAGGATTGGTTAGCCACGATCGACATCAAAGATGCTTATTTGCACATTCCCATCTTTCCAGTCCACCAAAAATTTCTACGCTTTGCAGTAGAAGGGCGCCATTTTCAGTTCACAGCCTTACCCTTCGGTTTGGCCACAGCACCACGAGTGTTTACAAAAATTCTGGCCCTTTATTGGCCAATCTAAGAACACAAGGTGTAATGATAATGGCATATCTGGATGACTTGTTGCTGATAGACCACTCAGTGAAAAAACTAGACGTGGTCGTTCACAAGACGATCAAGTATCTGGAATCTCACGGTTGGATTATCAACCGAGACAAGTCAGCCCTAAAAACCAGTCAAAAGTCTGGAATACTTGGGGCTAAGGTTGGATTCAGGCCAGAGAAAAATATTCTTGCCTCAAGGAAAGGTGTTGTCTTTGAAAGATTTGATCCACTTAGTGGGTACAAAAAAGACAGCCGTCCATACGCCTGTATATGAGGCTGCTGGGAAAAATGGTGGCATCATTCGAAGCAGTACCCTACGGTCAATTCCATTCAAGGAATTTGCAAGGGGCCATACTGTCAGCCTGGAACAAAAAAGTTCAGGCCCTAGACTTACAATGTCCTTGTCCCCTTCCGTTCGCAAGAGCCTCCGTTGGTGGTGGGTTCCCCAGAATCTGGAAAAAAGGAAATCCTTCAGTCCGATTTCTTGGAAGGTGGTCACTACAGATGCCAGCCTTATAGGCTGGGGAGCAGTACTGGAGCAATAGTCTCTCCAGGGCAGATGGTCGGATGCAGAAAAAGCCCTGCCCATCAATCTCTTAGAGATACGAGCAGCCCGGTATGCCCTAGTAGCATGGACATCCAAACTCCAAGGGTCCCCTGTCAGAATTCAATCAGACAATGCCACAGCAGTGGCATATATCAATCATCAGGGGGGCACCAGGAGTCGTGCAGCCCAGAGGGAAGTAAATTACATCCTGAAATGGGCAGGAAAAATATGTCCCAGCCATATCTGCGGTATTCATTCCAGGAGTGGAGAATTGGAAGGCGGACTTTCTAAGTCGCCAACAATTATGCCCAGGGGAATGGTCCCTTCACCCCGAGGTTTTCTGGACAATATGTCAGCGGTGGGGAACATCGGATGTAGATCTTCTAGCATCCAGATTCAACGCAAAGGGGGATAGGTTTGTCTCTCGGACAAGGGATCCCCTAGCTTGCGGCTCGGATGCCCTAGTGTTCCCTGGGGATCAGTTCAAGCTGATATATGCATTTACACCGCCACAATGGTTACCTCGATTACTCCGCAGAATCAGGGTAGAAAAGAAACCAGTGATTCCGGTGGCTCCAGCGTGGCCCCGAAGAGCGTGGTACGCGGAGATTGTAAAATTTCAGTGGGGAGTCCTTGGACTCTCCCACGTCGTCCGGCTTTCGCAAGGACCGATATACCACCCTTCCTTACCAGCCCTAGGTTTGACGGCCTGGCTATTGAAGCCCACATTCTAAAAAAGAGAGGGCTCTCTAATGCTGTGGTATCTACCATGATCAATGCCAGGAAGCCGGTATCCAGGCAGATCTACTATAGAATCTGGAAGGCGTACATCGCGTGGTGTGAGGCCAAGAAATGGCATCCACATAAGTACGTAATAGGTAGGATTCTGGACTTCCTACAGTGGGCTGTAGATAGGAAGCTTGCCTTGAGTACTATCAAGGGTCAGATTTCGGCCTTGTCAATATTTTTTCAAAGGCCCTTGGCTTTGCATTCACTAGTCAAAGCCTTTATACAAGGAGTGATGCGTATTAGGCCTCCGGTTAATATTCCCATATGTCCATGGGATCTAAACTTGGTTCTGTCGGTTCTACAGAAACAACCATTTGAACCATTACAGCATATTTCCTTGGTGCTTCTCACCAGGAAATTGATTTTTCTAGTAGCCATTTGTTCGGCTAAAAGAGTATCGGAATTAGCAGCTATGTCCTGTAAGGAGCCATATCTGGTTATCCATAAGGACAGAGTAGTGTTACGTCCTCATCCAGCCTTTCTTCCTAAGGTGGTATCGAGGTTTCATTTGAACCAAGATGTGGTTCTTCCTTCTTTTTTCCCCAAACCTACTTCGGTAGAGGAAAAGTTATTGCATTCTTTGGATGTAGTAAGAGCAGTTAAAGCTTATCTAAAAGCCACTGCTCAGATTCGCAGAACGGATACTTTGTTTATTCTGCCGGAAGGCCCCAGAAAGGGTCAGGCAGCGTCAAAGTCTACTTTAGCCAAGTGGATTCGACAGGTCATTATGCAAGCTTATGGCTTGAGAAGGAGACCGCCTCCGTTCAAAGTTAGAGCGCACTCCACGAGAGCAGTTGGAACTTCATGGGCAGTGCATCACCAGGCCTCCCTGGCTCAAATCTGTAAGGCCGCAACATGGTCTTCGGTACACACGTTTACTAGGTCCTACCAGGTGGACGTTAGAAGTCAGGAGGATGTCGCCTTTGGGCGCAGTGTGTTGCAGGCCGCAAAAGATCCTCATGTCTGATAGCGCTCAGCTTATATATGGTGTATCCCCCCCCTCATTTGGCATTGCTTTAGGACATCCCATTAGTAATGACTATGTCGCTCTGTGTCCCGTGATGTACGAGAAAGAAAATAGGATTTTTATAACAGCTTACCTGTAAAATCCTTTTCTTGGAGTACATCACGGGACACAGAGCTCCCGCCCCTCTTTAGGGACACTTATTGCTTTGCTACAAAACTGAGGTGCTCCCGGATGGGAGGGGCTTATATAGGGGAGGGTACTTCCGGTTTTGGAAGTTGCCAGTGCCAGCACCTGACGGTATCTATATAACCCATTAGTAATGACTATGTCGCTCTGTGTCCCGTGATGTACTCCAAGAAAAGGATTTTACAGGTAAGCTGTTATAAAAATCCTATTTTTGTTGTAGCCGCAGCTCACACCTGGCAGTTTCTGTGACTGTCATATCGTCCTTCCTCTCCAGAAAGGACTCTTTCTATGCTAACCCTTTCCAGTATCCGCTTAAGAAAATTGACTGGAGATATATTTTATAGACTCTACCCCATTTTAAGTTTATTTTATGTACCTCTGCATGGATTTATGACTCAAGTAAAAATGCCACTTCTTACCCTTCAACTGCTGTGCTCTGTGTTGAAATAACTGATCAACCACCACTGTTTATCAAAAGTCTCCTTACACAGACTTTTATTGCAGAGGAATAGAGGGGATAAGTCTGACCAGGTCTAAAGCCCCGTACACACGGTCTGACTTTTTGCCAACAAACTTCATTTTGAGCAAGTTTGACAAAAAATCCGACCGTGTGTACGCTCCATCGGACAAACTTTTTTGGTTTTCATCGGACAAATGTTCGGTCTGCAAACGGACAAACTTTTCGCCAACAAAAGTCCGATGGAGCAAAGTCCGACCGTGTGTACAGAAAACCATCTGACTTTTGTCCGATGGACAAAACAAATAATGTTAAAATCAACCAACAATAGCAGAAGTTGACCAAAGGGTGGCAGCGGTAAAGAGCAGAAAAACCATGTGATGTTGGAAAAAGTTTTGGGAAAGTTTGCAGAAAAGTCATGTGGTGTGTATGCTATGGGTGTGCCCGACCAACTCCGTTCGGACAAAAATCCACGGAAAAGTCTGATGGAAGTCCGACCGTGTGTACGAGGCTTAATACTGGATGATGATTGCTTCGAACACTAAAGAAATTTACCGTACTAGTAGCTGCTGCATTTCCCACCCTAGGCTTAAACTCGAGTCAATACGTTTTCCCATTTTGTTGTGGTAAAATTAGGTGCCTTGGCTTATACTCGGATTGGCTTATACTCGAGTATATATGATATATATGGCTTTTTTTTATACAGCACACACACACACAGGGGGACATATCCTTATAAGACAGGGTAGATTATATACAGTAAATAATGTTATTACAGCAGCAGCAGGAGGGCGGGGGGGGGGGACAGAGGCGGACCCTCCCTGACACAGGAGCCAACAGGAAAGGAGGGGAGGGGGAGGAGGACACAAGAGCAGACAGGAGAGACAGCAGGGCTGCGGCTGACAGAGGCACGCAAACTGACCACGGTGTCAGGGCTCAGCAGCCATGATTACCGTGGTCAGTTTACATTGGGGTGGGGAGAAACTGGCAGGATCAGCCAGGTTTTTTAGGTGTTACATGGGGGCCAAGTGACACAGGACAAGCACTGTGTCATAAAACATGTTTGTTTTTTTTGCGGGTTAACATACGCTTTAACAATGCAGGTAGCATGCCAAGACACAAAAGGGGGGGTTATGTACTAAAGCTGGAGAGTGCAAAATCTGGTGCAACTCTGTGTAGCGGCCTCCACTCTCTCCCCTCTATTCTTCTTGCTCTGGCTTTTGTCTAGGGGTACTCTGAAGGAGAGAGTGCGGGGTCACCACGCCAAGTCCCCCTGCAGAGTATGTGCAGTGAGAGACAAACCTCTTTTACCTTCGGGTCGGTGTTCTGCATCTGGAGACCTCTTCCTGGTTTTCTCGAACAGTGTCTGCCAGTAAATGAGCCCCACACCACTAAAGTCCAACACTCCTTTATTCTTCCGATAACAGAGTAATGCACAGACAGTTGGACTCCCTCAACGAACAGAACAGAAAGGGGGGGCGTGGATGCGAGTAGGCCCAGGCACAATGAACTCTCCACTTTCCTTCCTGAAAGTGGGTTGTGGTCTCCGAGCGAGGGGGGATTTCCTTCCAGGCGGTCTCCAATGGAAGGCTCACCTGTCACCGGCAATATGCTGCACCAGGTCTTCAAGCAAGTATCTCCCACCGGTCCATTACGCCCTCCGGATTCGGGTACCCACTCCCGGGGCCCCCTAGGATCTCCTTCCCTCGCGGAACCCAGTGTTGGGCACTGAGCTCTAGACCTCCATCCAAGTACCTCACCCCAGGCTAAAGGTGCCTGGGATGGAACACGACCTCCGAACGTCCTCTAGGCCTAGGCCACCTAGAGGACCAACACGATCCACTGCCTACAGGCTGAAGGTGCCCGGGACTCGACCCCGTGACAAAGATGGCCGGCCCCTTTATACCCTCTCCCAGAAAGCACGGCGGGTTCCCCGCCCCACCATACCGCTGCCGAGGGAGGACAAAAAGGGAGCACGGCACACAGCAATGGTTCAACCCCAGCCCAAGGCGACAGCGCCACCCGCTGGGCTTCAGGGAACTGCACATCACTGGTGTCTCTGCCAGTTTTAAATACACAGAAAAGTGTATACCCGCTACATCTGCATAAAAACCAATCAGCTCCCAGGTTTAACAAGCTGAAGTTAGAAGCTGGTTGGCTATCATGCAGAGCTGCACCAGATTCTAAATGCACCAGCTTTAGGCCTCTTTCACACGGGCTGTCCAATCAGGTCCGCCTGTCAGTTTTTCAGGTGGACCTGATCGGACCCTCCATTTGTTGGAAGGACAACAGCATGTAATCATACCTCCCAACTTTTTGAGATGGGAATGAGGGACACCTATCAGCAAAAGTATACAGGCACAGGACACACCCTGCCACACCCCCTTAAAGGAGAATTGTACAAAAAAAACAAGATTAATTTAAACCAACAAGTGCTTTTTTTTACTACTATTCCATTATATTGGCTTTTGGAATTTACAAATGCAGCTATTTAGAATTCAGATGAAAGGTTTAGCACTGGGAAACATTTTTTGATAGATAAAAAGTGCATTTTATATACATCTATATAGATCAGACCAAAATGAGGGACACATGGGGAGGAATGAGGGACAGAAGGACATTGCTCCAAATCAGGGACAGTCCCTCAAAATCAGGGACAGTTGGAAAGTACTGTGAACTATATACTGTATGCATTATACTTATCTATGCAGCAGATGGCGCTGTAGTATTACAGTGTTATAGTGTGTATTCTATGATATGACAGAATGTACCATCTATCTGAGTTCAGTGCACTTGTTTGTGGCTAGTTCCTGTTTCATGTTTCTCATGCTGTAAGTCTTTCACTGCAATCATCCATAAAAGCAAAGCTATTGCTGCAAACAAGAAGCTTCCAGCGCATGTTTTCAATACTCAGCTAACACCATTCACCCTCTATGGAGTGGCGAATGTCAGTGGTGAAATGTCCGCTGACATTCGCTGTTATCCGCTCGGAAACTGTCTGCAAAATCCAGATGGACGGTGGTCCTATTTTCCATCCGTCTGGCGGATCGGATCTGATATGATCGGATGAAAATGGACAGGTGGTCTGTTATAATCCGATCTCCCCATAGAGAAGAGCGGGACTGGGTCTGTCTCCGCTCTTCACGGTGAGCAGAGACAGACCTGTTATCCGCCTGCTCAGTGGGGATCAGCGGAGGGATCCCCAGCTGAGCAAGCGGAGTCCACCAGGCGGAGGGGCCAGCGTGAAACAGACCTAAGTAAGGGCTCTTTCACACTGGCGAGGATTGTTCAGGTCTGCCTGTCAGTTTTTTGGTGGACCTGAACAGACGCTTCATGCAGGTCTATGGAGCAATGGATGTCAGCGGTGACATGTCCGCTGACATCCGATCCGCTGAATCCAGACGGATGGAAACCCTATTTTCCATCCGTCTGGCGGATCGGATGAAAACGGACAGGCGGTCCATTTTCATCCGATCCCCCATAGAGGAGAGCGAAGCTCTAACAGGTCCATCTCTGCACAGTGAGAAGAGACAGACCTGTCATCTGCCGGCTCAGTGGGGATCAGCGGTGCGATCATCCGCTGAGCAAGCGGAGTCCGTTCATGGACAGCCCTGTGTGAAAGAGCCCTAAATCTCAGTGTTCACAATGCTATAGAACTCTGAGCCTCCAATAGGACCCGCCCCTTAACCCTTTCGTAACCAGAGGCTAGTAACGTCTAAGCCAAATTAATATTAATGCCCAAGCCAAATTAAACAGACAGCATGAGTCGGTCAACGTAGCAATAACACTATTTGCATACCTAAATCATTTTTGATTTTTTTTGTAAACTGTTTTAATTTGTTTTTAAACAGCTCTGTGTTTATTGTAGGATGACAAGCCTGCAAAAATGTAAAAATATACCTTCTCTTTCGTCCATGGACGGACACAGCTCCTTTATTCTTGAAAGTAGGGTTTATATGCTGTCTATCAGGAGAGGATTAGGCAGACATGTTAACAGTTAAAAACATGTAACAGCAAAGCTTAACAGTACCGCCCAGGGGGCGGTCCCTCTGGTCATAACCCCTTACCCTGCATCTAGTAGCTCAGTTTTTTCTGCCTAGCATAGGAGGAGGACCTGGCTGGGTGACAGGCTGGATAATATAGATCCTTGTAGTCTCCCCAGTCCGGCCATCGAGCGTGAACAGACCTTTATCTACGCGCTGGGTCAGCCACAGCATACCCCGTTTGCTCCAGGGGTGCCCGGTGAGCTATATACTCCGGGGCACATATGACCGGGCTACTGCTATCTGAGTCAAAGCGGGCCATGGCCGACAGCCACTCCGTACTGCTCGGGTGATGGGTCTGTCCGGAATGCGTCCAGCAGTCCCCGCAGGACGGGTAAGTAAGGTTCCACCTGTTTCAGCAGGGTGGAACAGCTGGGCATTCCTGGGGAGGTCGACTAGGGGGTCTCTCACTCTCCCTTTCTTCTCTCCCTATCCCTTCCCTCCTCCTCATGCATCTGGCTGGGCCTGCTGTGTACCTGACCGGGGGTCCTCCGGGGGGGGGCTCCGGGTCCTGCCTGGGGGCTGCGCTGGGTGTCCTGGGTCCGCTCTCTGTGGTGGGGTGTTGTCTGTCTGCCATATGGGGGGCCTCCGCGTGTTTGCTGCCTTTTCTTTTACCTCAGGAAAGATCCGGCGGCCATTTTGGGTGAGCTGTCGCCATTTCCTTGTAGCCGCGCTGTTCTAATGCTAATGCAGCTGGCAGCCATTTTCTTGTAGCTTGCGCTCTTTTTCCTGAGGCGGCCGGTGGCCATTTTCTTGTGGTTCTAGCTTAGTTTTGGCCTCTAACGCTGGAAATGTCTTTCTGAATGGCGTGAACAGCACAGAACACCTCAGACGCAGGAGAACACCTCAGGCACAGGCTGTGCAGGAGAGAGAGCGGACCTGGGTCAGGGTGGTGAGTCCTCTGGGGGGCCCCTCGGTCTGTAGCAGCTAGGAGAGGGTGGACCTTTTGTGTACCTTGCCTTTAGTCCCTAAGTGGCTGTCAGGCGAGTGTGGGTCAGCATGGCGTCAGAAGCTGGCGCTTCTTCCCCAGACATCCCTGTGGTAAAAAAACGGTGCCCCTGCACCTGCGGTACCTGTGGACACTTTGTCGGCGGTCCTGGAATTATTTGTTGCCAGGGTGGAGGCGGTGTGTGGGCGCAAGGGGGGTAAAAAATGCCCTCTCCCCCCCACCATCTTCTGGGGAAAGCTCTGATTCAGACTCGGGCCTGGCTGTGGAACACAGCCCCTGTTCTGATGTGTCAGAGGATGCGGATCAGGACCATTCGGACAGTGAGGAAGACTCCCGGTCCGGGTCAGCGCAGGAAAAGGCGCTTGTTCGAGCACTTATCACCGCAGTGCGGGAGACCCTAAAATAAGAAAATACGGCGGGGGCACCTACTGAGGTGTCGGTCCCTTTTGGGTCCCACAAGCCGACCCGCACTGCTAAGGCGTTTCCCTACCTAACTTATTTTGATAAGTTTATATACAAACAATGGGAACGACCGCAGAGGGCCTTTTCAGTCCTAAAACGCATGGCGGTCCATTACCCCTTTGAGGAGAGTCTCCTGAAAAAATGGACATCTCCCCCGATTGTGGACCCCCCCCCCGGTTTCCAGGTTAAACAAGGTAACCACGATTCCGGTAGAGGGGACCCCTGCCTTTAAGGACCCTGCAGACGGGAGGGCCGAGGCCCGGTCCATGTTCACGGTGGTGGGGTCAGCATTACGGCCTGTATTGGCCACGGCCCTGGTGTCACAGACACTTACCGAATGGGCAAAATTGTTGTACCACGAGTTGGTAGAACAACAGGCTTCCCCGGTCTGCGTGGAACTGGCCTACCAGTTGGTGCATGGCCTTAAGTATGTCTGCGATGCATGTATGTAGATACAGCTCCCTTGCTTTCCAGAGCCTCAGTATCTGCTGTGGTGCTCCGTCGCCTGATTTGGCTAAAATGCTCGTCTGCGGACCAGACTTCCAAGAAAGCTCTGGCGGATTTGCCCTTCCGGGGAGAGAGGCTATTTGGAGCCTCGCTGGATGACATTATTAAGAATGTCACTGGGGGTAAGAGCACGCTGCTCCCACAATCCAGAAAAGGTAAGGAGCCGCGCCGTAGGCCAGGGCCCTCCTTTTCCGCTCAGAAGCGTTTTTTTCGTCAGCCCGGGCCCGCAGGTAAGCGTTCCCAGGCTGACAAGGGGCCAGCTGAGGGACAAAAGCGTCCCTGGTTTCGCAAGCCAAACAAGCCTGCAAACAAATCTGTGACTGCATGAAGGTTTGCCCCCGCCCGACTCTCGGGTGGGAAGTCGCCTTCGCGAGTTTGCAGCTCGGTGGGCCTTCTTGCTTTCCGACCAGTGGGTTTGCGAAATGGTCTCATCAGGGTACAAGATAGAGTTTCTTTGTCCACCAAACAGATTTTTTCCCTCAAACCTTCATCTTCTTCCGGCTCGTCGGAACGCCCTGTTTAGGGCAGTGCAGGACCTGCTGATGCGCGGGGTAATAGTACCTGTGCTGCCTGCCGGAAAGGTTTCAGGGTTTCTACTCCAATCTGTTTGTAGTCCCAAAAAAGGACGGGGTCCGTCCAATCCTGGACCTCAAGGTCCTCAACTTCTTTGTAAAAGTACAAAGGTTCAGGATGGAATCAGTTCGTTCTGTGGTCGCTGCACTCCATCCGGGGGATTTTCTGGCGTCCTTGGACATCAAGGACGCATACTTGCATGTCCCCATATATGTCAGGCATCAGAAATTTCTGCGCTTTGCAGTCGGGGACGATCACTACCAATTTGTAGCTCTCCCTTTTGGCCTGGAGTCGGCACCAAGGGTTTTCACCAAGGTGCTTGCCCCGATTCTGGCTCTGCTGAGACAGCGAGGGCTACTTGGACGACCTTCTGAGAGCAGCTTCAGACTCAGAATTAGAGGAGGATGTGGCGATTGCCAATCAGACCCTTCATGAATTTGGGTGGGTACTAAACCTCCAGAAGTCGGTGTTGGTGCCGACTCAGCGCCTGGAATACCTGGGCTTAATTCTGGACTCCTCAGAGGCAAGGGTTTTTCTCCCTTTGATAAAGTTGCAGACTCTTCAGACTGCGGTGAAGCTGTTGGCATTCCGCAGGTGGTCGGCGCTGCGCTTTTGCATGCGAATCCTTGGTCTCATGGTAGCCACCTTCGGGGCGGTACTGTATGCTCAATTCCGCACTCGAGTCTTGCAAAAGGAGATCCTGTCCAAATGGGACAAATCTCTGTTGTCCCTGGATTGTGAAATCCGGGTGAACCAGCTAGTCAGGGCTTCCCTGGTATGGTGGCTGAGATCTCCAGCCCTTCAGTCCGGGAAGTCGTTCCTTCCCTTTCACTGGATGGTGATCACGACAGACCCCAGCCTGACCGGTTGGGGGGGAGTTTGGGGCGTACAGTCGACACGGGGTCGCTGGACGCAGGAAGAATCTCTCCTGCCGATCAATGTGCTGGAACTTCTGGCGATTAGGCAGTGCCTCTCCACATGGTCACAGAGGCTGCAGGGACGTCCAGTCAGGATCCAGTCGGACAACTCCACAGCGGTGGCGTATTTCAACCATCAAGGAGGAACAAGAAGCTTGGCTGCAGCATTGGAGGTTGCTCACATCCTGATAGAGCGTGCCGACTCTATCGGCCGTATACATTCCGGGTGTAGAAAACTGGCAAGTGGACTACCTAAGTCGTCAGATGCTGGACCAAGGAAAATACACCCGGATGTGTTTAGACTCCTTTGCTTGAGATGGGGCACACCAGACGTGGACCTCCTGGCTTCTCGACTCAATCTGAAGGTATTGAGGTTTGTGGCCAGGTCCAAAGATCCCTGGACGGACGCGACAGACGCGTTAGTGGCTCCGTGGGGACATCATGGGCTAATTTATGCCTTTCCCCCGCTAAAACTTCTTCCTCGTCAGAGTGGAGACCGAGGGGATTCCGGTGATTCTAATTGCCCCAGATTGGCCTCGGCGTCCTTGGTATACCGACCTAGTACGCCTGGTGGCGGATGTTCCTTGGCGATTGCCGATGCGAGAGGACCTTCTGTCGCAAGGTCCTATACTTCATCCTGCTTTACAGTCGCTGGCTTTAACGGCATGGCTGTTGAAAATCAGGTACTTAGGGATCGAGGCCTATCGGAGTCAGTAATTTCCACCATGCTGAGGGCACGGAAGTCACCTTCTCGGGAGATCTATCATCGCACGTGGAAGGCCTATATCTCTATGTGTGAGGAGATTATTCAGTTTCCAGGATCCTGCTGTTTTTACAGCGTGGAGTGGATCAAAAACTTGCCTTAAGCACCATTAAGGGACAGATATCAGCCTTGGCTGTCTTCTTTCAATGACCCTTGGTGGCTCATTCACTGGTGAGTACTTTTGTGCAAGGGGTTCGATATGTGGCCCCTCCGGTTCGACCACCACTGCCTCCGTGGGATTTGAATCTGGTGCTCTCGGTACTTCAGAAACCTCTGTTTGAAAACATCAGAGAGATTCCCCTTTTGACACTCTCTCAGAAAGTTGCCTTTCTGGTGGCTATTACATCAGTCAGGAGGGTTTCTGAATTGGCGGCCTTGTCTTGCAAGTCTCCCTACTTGATCCTCCACAAGGATAAAGCGGTGCTACGCCCGCAGCCTTCGTTTCTTCTAAAGGTTGTTTCGGCTTTTCGTCTAAACGAGGACATTGTGCTTCCATCCTTGTGTCCTCGGCCGTCGCATCCCAAACAGGTTGCTTTGCATTCCTTGGACGTGGCTTGAGCTATGCGGGGGTATCTGTCTGCTACGGCTCAGTTTCGGAGGTCAGACTCACTATTTGTGTCGGTGACTGGTCCAAAGAAAGGCCTGTCGGTCTCGTCGGCCACCATTTCTCAGTGGATCAGACAGATCGTGATTCAGGCTTATGCCCTAAAAGGGCGGGCGTCTCCCTTTCCTGTCACGACACATTCGACCAGGGCAATAGGTGCCTCCTGGGCCTTCCGACATCAAGCGTTTGTCTCCCAGGTGTGTAAGGCGGCGACCTGGTCGTCTGTTCACACCTTCACTAAGTTTTACAAGGTTGACGTGCATGCATCTGCGGATGCTTGCTTCGCTGCAAAGTTTTGCAGGCGGCTGTTTAAGGTTGAAACTCCTCCGTTGAGGAGCTCTGGTTGTTTTGGGGTAGTTTGTTTTGATTGCTGTTCCCACCCCTCGTTTTTTGACACTGCTTGGGGACGTCCCTACTGTCAAGAATAAAGTAGCTGTGTCCGTCCATGGACGAAAGAGAAAATAGGATTTTTGTACTCACCGTAAAATCATTTTCTCTGAAGTCCATGGACGGACACAGCACCCACCCCTCCTTTTTATGTTTGTACTGCTTTTTGACAAACTGAGCTGCTAGATGCAGGGTGAGGGGTTATGACCAGTGGAACCGCCCCCTGGGCGGTACTCTTCAGCTTTGCTGTTGTTACATGTTTTTAACTGTTAACATGTCTGCCTAGTCCTCTCCTGATAGACGGCATATAAACCCTACTGTCAAGAATAAAGGAGCTCTTTCCGTCCATGGACTTCAGAGAAAAGGATTTTACGGTGAGTACAAAAATCCTATATTTTTTTTCTATTTTTTAACAATTCATTTATCATTACTAGCTACATTTCAATAACTGAATGTGACAGACACATAATTAGATGTGCTGACTCTGCTTACTGAAACTCCTTCTCTCAGCACCTCTGTAGTTCAGAAGGCAGGCTCTGTGAAATTTGTGACACAACAGTGCCTACTTACAGGGTATAGTGAATACGTGTCACAGAATTCAAGGCAGTAAATGTGTGGGGATCTTCATAAAGTAAGTTTGCAAACTTCAAGACTGTTCAGAGTAATAAGAGTAGGCTAGAAAAAATTGAAATACTATGTGAAAATGATTGATTGATTGATATGTAAATTTATATTGCGCCAAATACTGTCTTGGAGGACTGCAACTAAGCGCGCTGTACCATAAATTCACCAATCAGCCTTGGGAAAAGAGAAAAAAACTACTTGAGAAAAAGGGAGGAGAGAAAAAAGAAGGAAAGGCTCACAAGAGGAGTAGAAAAACAAAGTTGACGTTAATTATTACTGATTTTAATGTCTCTACATCCGTAGTTAGGAAAAAGCGTTTTTAAAAAGGTGGGTTTTTAATTGCCTTTTAAAAAGAGCTTGGGGCATTGGGAGCCGGAGATGGTCAGGCAGTTGGTTCCAAAGGGCCGCGCCCATAGTCGGCGTTCGTCGACCTCCCAAGGATTGGAATCGGGCGGGTGCTTGGATGATCCTGTTTTGAAGCCCTGACCGCAATGCTCTAATTGGTGTGTAATGGGGGGCCATTTCCGTGAGATAGAGTGGACCCAAATGAATACAGTAATACCTTGGATTACGAGCATAATTCGTTCCAGAAGCATGCTTGTAATTCAAAGCACTCGTATATCAAAGCGAGTTTCCCCATAGGAAATAATGGAAACTCAGATAATCTGTTCCACAGCCACTGCTGGTCTATGCGGTACAGCATGGCCAGGGGTGCGGGGGCGCCGGTGACATTCGTAAACACTCAGAGTCCGGGGACCGCTCGGAGACACTCTCAGATGCTCGGGAAAAATTTGGGAACGGAGAGTCTCCGAGTGTCACCGGCGCCCCCGCACCTCTGGCTAAATCCAGTACTGCACACCCCAGTGAATCCTGCTCGTCTTGCGAGACAAAGCAAGTCGGGATTTTAAAAAATAAATAGCTCGTATTGTGAAAAGCTCGTAAACCGCGGTACTCGTAATCCGAGGTTTCACTGTATACTGTGAAGGCAAATCCACTTTGCACTACAAGTGCAAAGTGCACTTGAAATTGCACTTGGAAGTGCAGTCGCTGTAGATCCGAGGGGGACATGCAAGGAAAATGAAAAACTGAATTTTAGCTTGCACATGATTGGATGATAAAATCAGCAGAGCTTCCCCTCATTTCAGATCTACCCCTCAGATATACAGCGACTGCACTTCCAAGTGCACTTTCAGTGCAATTTCAAGTGCACTTTGCACTTGTAGTTTGCACTTGTAGTGCAAAGTGGATTTGCCTTTCGTAAATAACCCCCTAAGTGTAAGTTATCATGCTTGAGGCCTAAAGCTTAGGTATGGTAAATTCTAGCACTCTGTTGTAATACATGCAGTTTCTGCTGTTCTACTTTTACAAAATAACAATAAATCCTTGGTGCTACAGGCTGGCATATTTACATTTCTGGGTCAGGCCCAGTTTTAAGAGACCACTCAATGCATACTTAGCCTAGTAACACAGGAGGTCAGCACCGTCATGGCCTCATAATGCTTTCTCCAGGCAGAATAGACAGGAAATTATGGGAATTGCAGGGGAATTTCTTTGTAAACTACAGCTACTTTGCATATATCTGTGGAGCTCACACACAATCAAAACATCAAGTGTAGGTCTCTACAGATTATTATTTGTGACTGTTGGGATTAAAAGGTGAATTTACAATCTGCATACATTTAGAGGCTTGGCGTCAGCATGCATAGATTAATACTTGTGGTACACCGATTGGCAGTTTTATTATGAGATCCAGAGTCTGTGAGATTTACTGTTATGTAGATGCAATGTTTGATCTCTAAATAAGATTGTAACTTTCTGGATTTTAAACCTGTTTCTTTTTGCTTTAACATTTATTGCCCCAGAACAATGCTTGCTTCCATGTGCCTGTGAGTAGCACACCCACCCACACTGACCAGGACCTTGTTTGGTAGTGAAGGAATGGGGGGGGGGGGTTATATTAAGAAGGTAAAACTCTGCTGTTTTTACAGCCTGCAATACCACTGGCTGCCACCAGAGGAAGACTTCACCCAAATCCAGTGGAATACACATGTCAAATACAAACGGTGCACTTTTAGGCCTGATACACACAATGAGCTTATCGGACAAATGATTGTTTTGTTTTTTTTTTGCATGAATGCATGCATGCATTTCATATGGAAAATGAAAACAATACTGAAGTTCCGAAAATTCTTATACAACAGAATAAAAATTTGGAACTGATGTAATGTGTTGTAGTGTATTTGTATTGTATTTTCAAATGACAACTGTACTGATTAAATGAAAATCGTACGATTTGGTATCTTACAATAAACATTTTCGTGCTTGTCCCATCGGATAATATTGAATGAATTGTAATGATCGGCTCTCAAAAGCTGTGTACTAAAGATCAGATTATTGTATGATCGCTTCGAAAGTGGTATTTTGCATACGATTTTCTGATCGTGTGTACAGGCCATAAGGCCTCGTTTAGACTTGCCTTTGGAGGGCCTAAAAAATGTGCAGTTGAGCCGCGTTTTTGCTGCCTACCGTTTGCCCTTCTTTAAGCTGCAATAGGCAGCAGACAGGGATGTTTACAAGCCGCGGCCACGATGCTTCGCAGCTGCAGCAAAGTGGACCTAACATGTATTACTCGTGGGTGGCAAGCCCGCCGAACGTCGGTCACCAGTTTTATATAAGGGACGGACTGCATCTAAATGAGGAGGGTACATATCTGCTGGGAGTGAAGATGGCCGAAAAGTTAGAGGGGCTTTTAAACTAGGCTACGGGGGGAGGGTCCAGAGGTAGAGATAGTCAGCGTGGAACATATTCCAGTGGGTAGTATTGGGGGGATTAGTGGTAGGTTGACTAAAGCACATAAACCCAAGGTAAGTATAGTAACAAGTCCTATTTGCAATCTTGGAACACCCAATAAGATGACAGTATGCAAACGGTCTAAACTATGTGGCATGTTCACCAATGCCAGGAGCCTGGCGGACAACATGGGAGAACTAGAGATACGGTTGTACGAGGAGAATTTTGAATTTGTGGGAATTTCAGAGACTTGGTTCAACAGCTCTCATGATTGGCTGGCACCCATTCAAGGGTATTCCCTTTATCACAAGGATAGAGAGGGTAAAAAAGGGGGAGGGGTATGCCTGTATATAAAGAATAATGTACAAGTGAATGTGAGAGATGACATCACTAAGGGAGCTAGGGAGGAGGTGCAATCCTTATGGGTAGAGCTCCAAAGGGATGAAACTAAGGGGAAAATAATACTGAGAGTATGCTATAGGCCCCCTAACCTGAGGAAGGAGGGGGAGATGGACCTCCTATCACAATTTGGATTAGCAGCAAGGATGGGAAGTGTCATCATATTGGGGGATTTTAATTATCCAGACAAAGACTGGGCGGAAGGAACCGTGCATTCGTCTAAGGCTCGCCACTTCCTAAATGTCTTGCAGGACAATTTCATGGGTCAGATAGTAGACGCACCAACTAGAAACAAAGCTTTACTAGACCTACTGATTACCAACAATACAGACCTGATCGCGGATGTGGAAATAAGGGGCAATTCAGGAAATAGTGACCACAGGTCAATAAGCTTCGTATAAATCACACAAATAGAAAACTTAAGGGGAATACAAAGACGCTGAATTTCAAAAGAGCCAACTTCCCTAAACTATGAACCTTTCTAGAAGATATAAATTGGGAAAAAATCTTAGGAACAAAGAACACGGAGGAGAGATGGGTTTGCTTTAAGAGCATTGGCCAGTGCATCCCATTGGGAAATACATTTTAAAGAGCAAACAAAAGTCCTGGATGTCTTAACTCCAATGTAAAAATGGATATAAAAGCAAAGGAGAAGGCCTTAAAAAAATACAAGGCTGAGGGATCATCATAAACATTCAGACTTTACAAAGAATGCAACAAGAAATGTAAGGGTACAATTAGGGCTGCTAAGATAGAACACGAAAGACACATAGCGGAGGAGAGCAAAAAAATCCCAAGAAATTCTTTAAGTATATAAACAGTAAAAAAGGGAGGACAGACTATATTGGCCCCATAAAGAATAAGGAAGGAAATCTGGTTACAAAGGATGGGGAGATGGCAAAGGTATTGACTTTATTCTTCTCCTCAGTCTTCACAAAGGAATCGGGGGAGCTTCAGTAACCAAAACGGCAGTGTTTATCCTCATGACACATCACAGGAAGCACCCTCAAGTCTACCAGGACAGAATTAGAAATAGACTTGGAAAACTTAAAGAGGAAGTAAACTCCCTTTTTGTTTTTTAAAACACCCTGCAAGACAAATGCATAATGAGCTAGTATGCATAGCATACTAGCTCATTATGAAGTACTTACCTGAGATCGAAGCCCCAGCAGCGCTGCTCGTTGCCCTCCTCCATCGGCGCCATCTCTCCAGGAGTGACTTCCGCATATCGCGGCACCGACGCTGTGACTGGCTGGAGCCGCAATGACGTCACTCCCGTGCATGCGCGCGGGTGCCGCCACTAACGGCATGATCGCCGTTAGAAGCGGCACGCTCAGTGCGCCTGCGCACTGTTGTCTACGGCGCATGCGCTGTAGACATCGGTGCCTTTCTTTTGCAAATATCTCTAAACCGTGTAGGTTTAGGAGATATTTGTTGCACCTATGGGTAAGCCTTAATCTAAGCTTACCTGTAGGTTAAAGTGGTCTGTAAGGGTTTACAACCACTTTAACATTAATAAGTCACCGGGACCAGATGGCTTGCACCTAGGGTCCTTAGGGAACTCAGTCAAGTAATTGCCAGACCATTGTTCCTAATTTTTACTGACAGTCTACTGACTGGAATGGTACCAGCTGAATGGAGAAAAGCCAATGTAGCACCAATATTTAAAAAAGGGCCAAAATACATCCCTGGGAATTACAGACCAGTTAGCCAACATCAATAGTATGCAAGCTCTTGGAGGGGAAGATAAGGGACTATATACAAGATTTTAGTAATGAAAACAGTATCATTAGTAGTAAGCAGCATGGATTCATGAAGAATCATTCTTGCCAAACCAATCTATTACCTTCTATGAGGAGGTGAGTTGCCATCTAGATAAAGGAAGGCCCGTAAACGTGGTGTATCTGGATTTTGCAAAAGCATTTGACACAGTTCCCCATAAACGTTTACTGTACAAAGTAAGGTCCGTTGGCATGGACCATAGGGTGAGTACATGGATTGAAAACAGGCTACAAGGGCGAGTTCAAAGGGTGGTGATAAATGGGGAGTACTCGGAATGGTCAGGGGTGGAAAGTGGGGTTCCCTAGGGTTCTGTGCTGGGACCAATCCTATTTAATTTGTTCATAAACGACCTGGAGGATGGGGTAAACAGTTCAATCTCTGTATTTGCGGACGATCCTAAGCTAAGTAGGGCTATAACTTCTCTGCAGGATGAGGAAACCTTGCAAGAAGATCTGAACAAATTAATGGGATAAGAAAATACATGGCAAATGAGGTTTAATGTGGAAAAATGTAAAATAATGCATTTGGGTTGCAAACATTTGAATGCAATCTACTCACTGGGGGGGGGGGGACCTCTGGGGCAATCAAGGATGGAAAAGGACATGGGGATTCTAGTAGATGATAGGTTCAGCAATGGCATGCAATGCCAAGCTGCTGCTAACAAAGCAAACAGAATATTGGCATGCATTAAAAGGGGGATTAACTCAAGAGATAAAGCGATAATTCACCCACTCTACAAGACTTTGGTCCGGCCTCACCTGGAGTATGCTGTCCAATTCTGGGCACCAGCCCTCAGGAAGAATGTACTGGAAATGGAGTGAGTACAGAGAAGGGCAACAAAGGTAATAAAGGGACTGGAGGATATTAGTTATGAAGAAAGGTTGCGAGCACTGAACTTATTCTCTCTGGAGAAGAGACGCTTGAGAGGGGAAATTATTTCACTTTACAAATACCATACTGGTGACCCCACAATAGGGATAAAACTTTTCCACGGAAGGAAGGTTAATAAGACACATGGCCACTCATTAAAATTAGAAGAAAAGAGGTTTAACCTTAAACTGCGTAGAGGGTTCTTTACTGTAAGAGCGGCAAGGATGTGGAATTCCCTTCCACAGGCGGTGGTCTCAGAGGGGAGCATGAATGGTTTAAAAAAACTATTAGATAAGCCCCTGAGCGACCACAACATACAGGGTTATACAATGTAATACTGACATATAATCACACACATAGGTTGGACTTGATGGACTTGTGTCTTTTCAACCTCACCTTACTATAAAACAAAGTAACATGCAAGTCATGGGGAAGCGATGCAAACGCCCCGCAAACACGTGCAATGCACACGTGGTTTGCGTTGCGATTGTCCCCAAAAATTGGGTTAAAACAAGGTTACTCACCAGCTGTCAGTAGCCTCTTGAGTGCGATCCTAATGCGGATTGGGTTTCGGAGGCAAGGGAGATTTAGACATGTTAGCATGTCTAAATCTACTCTGAAGCCCTGTACACACGGGCAGAATGTCAGGAGACATTTGCTGGTACAAAAAAATACTGGCCGACATTCTGCCTGTGTGTATGTCGGTCTGTTGGACATGCATTGGGGGGGTATCCCCCTGTCAGAACACAACAGCTCAGAGGGGGAGATCGCTGAACAAACCTTGCATGCTTAGTACAGCGGCTCCCGACCGGAGCTGTCAATTTTTTCGTGCAACTCGCAGGGATGCACAAAAAAAACTATAGTGTCTACCCGGGTTAAGGATCATGGAGCAGGTTAGAGATTCCTGCACACTTGAGATTACCCAAGCCATTCTTTTCACTTCTCTCACGTTTTAGGCTGCTTTCACACTGAAAGCGCCGGCCGTTAGCGCTAAAGCGACTTTCGACCGCTAGCGAGGTGCTTTTAACTCCAAAAAAGGGTTAAAAACTCTTGTTCTGCAGCACTTTCAAATTGCTTTTCAGGCGTTTTGGGAGCGCTAGGTACAGCGCTCCCAACCCTTGCTTGCAGGACTTTTCGGAACGTCCCGCAAGCGCAGTGAATTCATGACCGAGCACACAGACACTGGTAACACAATGCAACAATTTCTCTCTAGCAGTATGAAAACTTAGGTTAGTACTAGATTAGTACTTAAAACAATTACAAGAATAAAATGGCAGAACATACAGAAATAAACCTGTTTGGGACAGTATTGTTTATTCCAGGGGTGCCCAACCGCTGGCCCTGCAGGAATTTTTATTTATTTTTTAATAATGGTAATAGCGGTGATCAGCAACTTATAGTGGGACTTTGATAGTACAGCGGGCAATCTGACTAGGGATGGGCGAACGGTTCGGCCCAAGCATAAGTTCGGGCCGAACTTTGGTTGTTCGGATGTACTGGCGAACACCGAACAATATGCTGAGTTCGGGGAAAATTCGAAAGCCGCGGAACCCTGTTAAAGTCTATGGGACACTAACATGAAAACCAAAAGTGCTTATTTTAAAGGCTTATATGCAAGTTATTGTCATAAAAAGTGTTTGGGGACCTGGGTCCTGCCCCAGGGGACATGTATCAATGCAAAAAAAAGTTTTAAAAACGGCCGTTATTTCGGGAGCAGTGATTTTAATAATGCTTAAAGTGAAACAATAAAAGTGAAATATTCCTTTAAATTTCGTACCTGGGGGGTGTCTATAGTATGCCTGTAAAGTGGCGCATTTTCCCGTGTTTAGAACAGTCCCTGCGGCAAAATTACATTTCTAAAGGAAAAAACTCATTTAAAACTACTTGCAGCTGTAATAAATTGTCGGGTCCCGCAATACAGATAAAAGTAATTGAAAAAAACGGCATGGGTTGCCCCCCAGTCCATTACCAGGCTCTTTGGGTCTGAATATGAATATGGTTATTAAGGGGAACCCCGAACCAAAATAAAAAATAAAAAAAAAACAGCATGGGTTCCCCCCAAATTCCATACCAGGCCCTTCAGGTCTGGTATGGATATTAAGGGGAACCCTGCGCCAATTTTTTTTTTTAAATGGCGTAGGGGTCCCCCTCAAAATTCATACCAGACCCTTTAGGTCTGGATAGGGTTTTTAGGGGAACTCCACGCCAAAATAAAAAAAAATGCCGTAGGGGTCCCCCCCAAAAAGCCATACCAGACCCTTATCCGAGCACGGGGTTTCCCTTAATATCCATTCCAGACCTGAAGGGCCTGGTATGGAATTTGGGGGGACCCCCATTGAATTTTTTTTCAATTTTGGTTTCAACAAATTTTATCTGTATTGCCGGGACTCTTCATTATAGCGCGAGTAGTTTTAAATGACTTTTTTTCCTTTAGAAATGTCATTTTGCTGCAGGGACTGTCCTAAACATGGGGAAAATGCGCCACTTTACAGGCTTACTATAGACACCACCCAGGTACGAAATTTGAAGGAATATTTCACCTTTATTGTTTCACTTTAAGCATTATTAAAAATTACTGCTCCCGCTTTTTTTTTCATTGATACATGTCCCCTGGGGCAGGACTCAGGTCCCCAAACACTTTTTATGACAATACCAGGCATTTAAGCCTTTAAAATCTGACATTAACTGACACTGGGTGGGAACTAACTGACATCACCAGTTACACTAATACAGGGATCGGTGCTAATACACTGTCGCTGTACTAATGACATTGGCTGGGAAGGGGTTACCATCTGGGGCAATCAAGAGTTTAACTGCATGCCTAACAATGTGTAATGTGTGCTTCTTTTACTAATCAATGTGGTTGTTTTTTTTCCTGCTGTGCAGGAAGAAAAAAAAGCTGCATCGCTGCTCTGTGTACAGAGCTATGTGTTGTTAGTAAAAACAGGGCTCTGTACTGTGATTCGCTAAGCCAATCAGCAGGTCCAGCCATAAAGGACCTGGTGACCAACTTGTGCTGTACCAAATCACAGTACAGATGGGGCATATGTTTTCTCAGTTTAGGCCGATATGTATTTTTCTACATATTTTTGTTAATAAAAATAGCAATAAGCGTATATTTATTGGTTAGCGCAAAAAATAGCATCTATAAAATAGGGGATAGATTTATGGCATTTTTATTATTATTTTTTTTTTTACTAGTAATGGCGGCGATCTGCAGTTTTTATCGGGACTGTGACATTATGGCGGACACATCTGACACTTTTGACACATTTTTGGGACATTGGCATTTATACAGCAATCAGTGCTATAAAAATGCACTGGTCACTGTAAAAATTTCACTGGCAGAGAAGGGGTTAACACTAGGGGCGATCGAGGGGTTAATTGTGTTCCCTAACTTTGTGTTCTAACTGTGGGGGGGGGGGGACTGACTAGAGGAAATGACAGATTATGATTCCTAGCTATTAGGAACTCACTATCTGTCTCTCCTCACAGACACACACACACCTCCCTATTCTGCCTCTCGTGGCCGCGATCGCTCGTGGCCGGCGGTCATCGCGACCACTGGTCACGAGCATCGGCACCCCCGCGATGCAACGGGCACCTGCTATCCCGCTTAAAGGGACCGACGTACAGCTACGACGGTTCGCAGGATCTTGCTAACCTGCCACAGTATAATGACGGCGGCTGGTCGGCAAGTAGTTAATGGCATCCCAGTCTTAGTCTTTAGGGTTTAATATTGAGTTGGCCCATTCTTTGTAGCAATAACAGCTTCAACTTTTCTTAGAAGGTTGTCCAAAAGATTTAAGAGTGTGTCTATGGGAATGTTTGACCATTCTTGCAGAAGAGCATTTGTGAGGTCAGGCACTGATGTGGATGAGAAAGCCTGGCTCGCAGTCTCTGCTCTAATTCATGCCAAAGGTGTTCTTTCGGGTTAAGGTCAGGACTTTGTGCAGGCCAGTCAAGTTCCTCCACCCCAAATTCGATCATCCATGTCTTTATGGACCTTGCTTTGTGCACTGGTCCAAATCATTTGGTGGAGGGGGGATTATGGTGTGGGGTTGTTTTTCAGGGGTTGGGCTTGGCCCCTTAGTTCCAGTGAAGGGAACTCTTACTTCATCAGCATACCAAGACATTTTGGACAATTTCATGCTCCCAACTTTGTGGGAACAGTTTGGGGGTGGCCCCTTCCTGTTCCAACATGACTGCGCACCAGTGCACAAAGCAAGGTCTACAAATACATGGATGAGCGAGTTTGGGGAAGATGAACTTGACTGGCTTGTGCAGAGTCCTGACCTCCATCCGATAGAACACCTTTGGGATAAATTAGAGCGGAGAGTGCAAGCCAGGCCTTCTGATCCAACATCATTGCCTGACCTCACAAATGCACTTCTGGAAGAATGGTCAAACATTCCCATAGACACACTCCTAAACCTTGTGGACAACCTTCCCAGAAGAGTTGAAGCTGTTATAGCTACAAAGGGTGGGCCAAATCAATGAACTAAGGCCTGGGTCACACCTATGCATTTTTTAGTTCAGTTTACGTTTTGTAAAAACACACTACAGTCCATTTAACATGGTTTCCTATGGGTCATGTCCACATCTATGCATTTTATGTAAAGGGCCATTGACTTTTTACTGTTTTTTGGTTCCATAGACTTCAATGGATCAAAAACATGTATTGAAAAATGCAAAATGCACCTGGAATATGAAAACTGCAAACTGTAGAGGTGTGAACCAAGTCTTAAGCCTCGTACACACGATCGGATTTTCCGACGGGAATTGTGTGATGGCAGGATGTTGTCGGATAATCCGACCGTATGTATGCTCCATCTGACAATTGTTGTCGAAATTTCCGACAACAAATGTGGGATAGCATGCTTTAAAATTTTCCGACAACAAATGTGTGATATCGGATTATCCGATCGTGTGTACACAAGTCCACAAGTCCGTCGGAAAAAAAAATCCAAAGTACAAACACGCATACTGAGAAGCAATGCTAACCATAAGACAACATTAGCAGAAGTTGCCCAAAGGGTGGCGCTAAAGAGTGGAAAAACCACGTAATTTCGCATTTGTTGGCCAACAATTCTTTGCCGTTTGTATGCAATACAAGTTCACGGCCAACGCCCTTCGGATAAACGTCCTATGCTTTGTCCGATGGAAATCCGATCGTGTGTACGAGGCTTTAGACTGGAATGCCATTAAAGCTCATGTGTGTGTAAAGGCAGGCTTCCCAATACTTTTGGTAATATAGTGTAAGTAGCATATGGTAAGAAGTGAGTAGCAGGAGGGAGATCATTTCCTGAACAATGACACTGACGGGTCCATCTGCCATCTATCACTACATAATCAATATAACTGTCAGGACCTGAAGGAGAGCTGGAAACACTTTTTGAGCTTGCTCTGATGCATTTGCACATTTTTTATGCAGATCAACCGCTTTACAAAGATTTGTACCGCTATGCAATGCAACGTTAACACTTTTCCAGCATTGTGTGACCTTATTATGGATGGGATTGGCAGGTGGTATGAAAAAAATCTCCCTTATTCAGCTGAGTAATTCTACACGAAAGTGATTATTCATGGGGGCCTACAAAGGGATCCTACTCTGTGGTGGGCCAGTCTGGTGTCGTTGCCAACTCATCCTTGCAAAAAGAGATACCGGTACATATGAGTTATACAAGGCTGTCTGATTGGGTGCAGCTGAGATGATAATCCAAGTCTACATCTCTGAATTTCATCTGTTTTCAATCATGCGGCCTAGTCCCTTATTAAAGAGATGAGCTGCCAATCCTAAAATATGTCTCTTGTTAGGAAGACACCAGCACATCATTGGTGTAGGGATCTACGGGTGGGATGAAAGCTTTGAAGCAAAATGCTTTCCATTACCGCCCCCCCCCCCCCCATTGGCTATTCCCTCTTCACAAAGGCGGGGAGGATTTGATTAGGGCAAACATGACACCTCGTTACAGTGAAAGAAATGTAAAGTATTGAATGAAAACCACAGACTGCAAACACAGCTTGTTCTTCTCCCTGAGCTTTCAGTCATCCCTGGAAAGTCAGTCCGGATATGGAGTCCTCTCTCTGTGGGCTTGGAACAGGTTTTCATTACACATTAAGTTTTGGACGCTGGCTGTCTCCAGGAAAACAGCTTGTGATGTGTTTATTTTCATTAGCTCTGTTTAGTGCCATCCACCCATAGCAACAGCTGTAGCGTAGGTAGGCTGCATGATAGGGTGGGCTACCGCATCTCTGATAAGAGCTTGCAAATGGGAGGGTGAACATGAGTGCTGCTGCTGCATGACGCTCCTGGCTTGTGTTTTAATAGTAAAGCAAGCATAGGTGTGCGCAGCCTATTTCATTAGGGTGTGCACCATGGTTGCCACATCATCCCTTTAATCCAGGACACATATGAATGACACAGGTTCTGAGGCTGATTTAATGCAGATAAGGCACCAAGTGAGTTTAATTACCACCTTAATCAGCCACAGAACCTGTGTAATTAATGTGTGTCCTGGAATAAAGGGATGATGTGGAAACCCTAGTGTGCACGCCAAAGCTCAAACACACACTACCGATCACTCGCCATGTTCATTCAGAAAGGGGCTGATAAATACATATTTACCAGCCCCTTCCCTCACTCATCCTAAAACATCTCTGCAACAACATCCGTCAGGAGAGGAGGGAAGCCGGAGGTGCTGCAGAGGGAAGGCGTGGGGAGCCAGGGCGTTAGGGGGGAATCTGTGCTGCATAGAATGATTAGGGTGTGCCTGAACACACCCGGTGCGCACGCCTACGAAAGCAAGATATATGGGATGCTGCTACTGATCTCTTTCTGAAACTGCTACTTGATTGGATTTCATGCTGATCCTCTGGCTTTAATCATTTATCACTGACCTAGAACAAGAATGCAGCCAATGAAGTTGGGTGTGTTTGGACTATGATCCACCAGGAAGCTGTCACCTATACGGGCCAATCATCTGAGGCCAAGGCATTCCGGCACATACGATATACAAGGGGAGTGTATACATGTGACTGTGGGTCAGGAAATGCCTCGGCCACAGACTATTGGACCATTCAGGTGACAGCTTCCTGGAGGGCTTGCATGCGTAGGTTTGGATACTAGTCGGAACATACCCAAGCTCATCACTGAACTGCAAATTAAGACTGTTGGGCGGTTACAAAGGTATTTTTTTACCTGTTGGAGCAAATTGGACCATGCTATATAACCTGACTTACTACGTATCTGAATTGGAAAAATAAATACCTCTCTCAGTTTTTTAATGGTTTCATACAGTCGACCACACCATTTAAATGGAAGAAATCAGGGCCAAGGCCTGAGACTTCCCTGACCAGTTCATGGCTTGGAAGGATTTTAAATGCTTATCGTTAAACAAATCTTACAATTTACCCAGATCTACCCAGAAATAAAATAGAAGTATTTCAGTTTGGATTACCATAATTTAGCTGCTAAGCTTTGTTCATGTGCATGGGAATGTAGGCCATACAAAAGAAATCTTAATAAATAATAATAATAAATAAATACTCTAGACACCATAAATAAAATAAGATAATTTATTTATTATATATATATACATTTTTTATTTATTTTTTGGTGATAAAAAATGGCCGCGGCACCTTTCATTGGTATATAAACATAAACATTTGTATTTAATATTCTATTTAACCTTTATCTTTATTCAAATTATCAAAGAATAAAACTTTCAAAATATTTCCAAATATCTCTCAATATCTCGCTCAGTCATAAAACTCGAGCGAATACCATAAATAAAAGTCCTTAAAAGTCCCCCCTTGATCCAAGGGTGACAAACCAAGTCAGGTGCTGCGACAGGGTGGGAGGGAAGGGGGAGCACACCAAGCCGTTATGTGGCAAACTGTGACTAGACCTAAATCCGGGGGGTTTATATAGCCCCCCGCACGTGTATAAATCCGGAACCCACGTGTTTTTCCCGCCCAATGTCACGTTTTTCCCGCCTGGGATACACCTGCTTGCCGGGCAGGAAAACACCTGTTAATCAGGCGGGAAAAAATACAGTGACAGTATTAAAAAAAAAACTTTTTTTTTTTTTCTTTTGACCGCCACAATCCCATGCTGTGGGCACTAAATAATGCCCACTTTGGAATTGAATCTCTAACACAATTAGAATTTTGGCCTGGCTGGAAACAAATAGGTTGTGCAAACAAAAGGCGAACTATTCGGCAGGGATAGATAGTATTAGCTTTAGCCTATTGCCTTTGCCTGCCCTTTTTTTTTTTTCTCTTTCTTTTTCCCCACTCCGAAACCTGATATGGCAACACTTATATCAATTCTCATATATTGTCTTTATCAGTTTTTTTTTTCTTTCTATTTGATTAGTGTTCTATACTGTAGTTCTCTCAGGATCAAATGTAATTGATTAACCATCTGAAACCTGGAGATAATCAATTCTACAATTTAAAAATAAGTTCCTAGAGACATCACATATCTCTAAAATTTCACAAGAAACCTTTTCCTCCTGTGGCTTAGTATTATTAATTATTATAGAACTTTATAGATTATTATAGAACTTGAAGGCAATTATTTTTTGTGCAGCTATTCTCTTTGATTGCTCATTACAGTATGGAAACCTTTTTTGAAGAATTCCGTTGTGATGTTCTGAAAACAGCTATGCAAGTGCATCGCATTGATTTTTTTTAAACCGTATGTCTGTGTTTAATGTAAATTCAACTCTGGATAATGTTTCAGGTGTAACAGGCTGTACAATTGACTTGTCCAAAAAAAATTTTTTTCTAAAATAACACGCAGCACCGGATCTTGACAAGAGAAGAGTACACGTAAAAATGCCTCAAATACAAAACCATATTTTCCCATTATTTAGTTGAACGCACTGGGCAATTCATTGCAGCGATTTTTACACTGCTGCATGCTGGGTGTGTTTGATTGAGTAGTAGGGAGGAGACAATGTAGCAGCAGGGTGGCCCCATGATCCTTTGGAACCCAGTCCAGTTATCACTGTGCCTCTGTCCCTGCCTAATACAAAGTGCTAAAAGGGTGCAAACGCATGTGACAGCTTTTATTCTCAATTAACCCTCCGCACACTGCTATAGGGTAACAAACTTCTAGCAACCATTGCATTTTTTAAACTGGGTTGTTCTTGTTTCACATACATTAAAAACACTTCAAGCTGGAGAACCACAACAACGTGATTACTCTTCAATCAATGGCCAAATCACGCTACACCAAAAAATGGCTAAATATGCACAAGTACATCACATGCTTAAGTGGAAATGTAATGCCAATGGGATAAAAATGCAAAGCTTGCTAGAAGAAGTGCATTGGGGCATACAGCAGTGAGCAAAGCGTTAACTGAAACGAAGGATTTGCTCATACTAGAAGCAATTGAAATCAGGTGCAGTATTGCATGTGATCTAATAATTATTGCTTAGCATTTTCAGATGCATTGCAATGCAGTTTTGAAGGGCACTTGTTTCAATAAAATATTCCCAAAACTGACATAGTCTAATTGAGGTAAATTGTATGACAAAATGTCGCTTTTGGTATAAATGACCCCTAAGAGATGCATATGGTCATATCCTTATAGCATAAGAATCATATTTTTTCCATTGAGATATTCACCCATCACTGTGTGCCATGGTGGCGTTTTATTGATGATGTGTTCGTGATCTGGATCTCTTACCAATTTTCATGAGAATCTGAATAAATATGGAACTTCCTACCCCAATCTGTTCGACTATCTCCTACTCTGTCCACTTTTAGGCGATCCCTGAAAACCCCTCTCTTCGCTTTTGGTATAAATGACCCCTAAAAGTTGCATATGGTCACATCCTTATAGCATAAGAATCATCATATTTTTTCCATTGAGATATTCACCCATCACTGTGTGCCATGGTGGCGTTTTATTGATGATGTGTTCGTGATCTGGATCTCTTACCAATTTTCATGAGAATCTGAATAAATATGGAACTTCCTACCCCAATCTGTCCGACTATCTCCTACTCTGTCCACTTTTAGGCGATCCCTGAAAACCCTTCTCTTCAGAGAAGACTATCCCACCTCTACCTAACAACTGTACTTCCACTTTCTCCATCAGCTCACCCCCCACAGTTATTACCTTTTTGCATCACTTGACCCTCACTTTTAGATAGTAAGCTATAATGAGCAGGGCCCTCTGATTCCTCCTGTATTGAATTGTATTGTAACTGTACTGTCTGCCCTTGTGTTGTAAAGCGGTGCGCAAACTGTTGGCGCTATATAAATCCTGTATAATAATAATAATAATAATATGACCAACAATTGACAGAAAACAGGTGACATTTTTTGATCGGACATTTATTTACAGATATCTATACTAAACCAACAGACAAAAAACTGTTATTGCAGTTTGATAGTTTTCATCTACCACCTGTGTTAACATCAACTTCAAAACATCTGCTTTGTACAGTAAGATGAATCCATTTTTTTCGTTCACTTAGCAGGTAGAATTAAAGAAAAACTGACCGGATCCTCCATCCACACACTTGATGTGGATGGGGAAATCCTCCCTGCTGAGCTGTTGTATTCTGACAGTGGGGAGACTTCCTCGCCATCAGAATACGCTGATTAATGCTGCCAGCTATAGTCGGCAGCGCTGATCGAGTGGGGAAAATCCAACAGGGTGGTTGTACATAAGTCAGTCAGACTTCTGTACAACCTCCCTACCCATACATGAATCGAAATTTGGCCATTCCCTACTGGATCAAATTTTGTAAGTAATATTGAAAAACATATGCAGAGGTTACCAGAAATGTTGGATAAATGAAAAGAATGTGGTTACCTGGAGGGACTGTTGCAGGCTGAGGTTTGGTCTGTTGAAAGAATCAGCTAGTCTATACCAATGGTTCAGAGGAGAAACAGAAGTAAAATGTTTCTCTTTTCTACACAGTTTTGTCCCCAAAGTAGGAGGGTTTCTTCTTTTTATTTTATTATTAAAAATATATCCAGAAAATGCAGAGCTGCAGTTTGCACCTATACAGGCATTTAGATGCAATCATACATTAGGGGATAGCTCAGTCAAATTTGTATTTTTAATTTTATATTTTTGGGGTGCAGCTGACAGCTCCTATAAGATCCTAACCACTACTTGGAGCTGCTAAGTGCCAGCGCCCAGCTTCTTTTTTCCAGCTCAAGTAAACAACATGGTTGTTAACCACTTCAACACCAGGATTTTTATACCACTTCAATACCGGGTCTATTTTGGCACTTCTCTCCTACATGTACAAATCATCATTCTTTTACTAGAAAATTACTCAGAACCCCCAAACAATATATATGTTTTTTTAGCAGACACCCTAGGGAATAAAATGACGGTCATTGCAACTTTTCTTTCTTGCACGGTATTTGCGCAATTATTTTTCAAACGCCTTTTCTTTGGGAAAAAAAATGGTTTCATGAATTAAAAAATAACAAAACAGTAAAGTTAGCCCAATTTTTTAATAAAATATGAAAGATGATGTTACGCCGAGTAAATAGATACCTAACATGTCACGCTTTAAAATTGCGCACACTCATGGAATGGCACCAAACTTCGGTACTTAAAAATCTCCATAAGCAACGCTTTTTTTTTTTTTTTACAGGTTACCAGGTTAGAGTTACAGAGGAGGTCTAGTTCTAGAATTGTTGCACGCTCTCTAACGCACGCGGCGATACTTCACATATGTGGTTTGAACGGTGTTTACATATGTGGGCGGGACTTACGTGTGCATTCACTTCTGATCGCGAGCTACCGGGGACAGGGGTGTTTTACATTTTTTTTTTTTTTTTTTTTTTTATTTTACTTAATTTTTTTTATTTTTACACTTTTTTTACATTTTTGTTTTTTGATCACTTTTATTCCTATTACAAGGAATGTAAACATCCCTTGTAATAGGAATGGTGTGTGACAGGTCCTCTTTATGGAGAGATGCAGGGTCAATAAGACCCCACATCTCTCCTCCAGGCTGGAAAGCACGAGATCTTGAAAAAAAATTCACTGATCTCATGCTTACTAGCCGCAATGGCGGCTTTGTTTACTTCTGAGAACCCGAGCGTGACGTCATCACATCGCGCCCGGGCCTCCGAAGGTCATAGAGGTGACTGGTGACCATCTGGTCATCAGTCATCTCTATGCTTCCTATCCGGCGCCAGACGATTCATTCTCCGGGCACACCGATGGCACGGGAGAGCCCGGAGAAGCACCGGATGGCGGCGGGAGGGGGTGATGTCCCCTCCCGCCGCCTATAAGAATGATCAAGTGGCGGAACTGCCGCAGAAGAGAAGGATATCTGTATGATGCCTCTAGCTGCAGGCATCATTCAGATATCCCCCCACAAATCCCAGGACGTCATATGACGTGCACCCAGGATGGGAGATCCCATCTGTGGACGTCATTTGACAATGGGCGGGTAGGGAAGTGGTTAAGGAGCAGGGCCTCCAGTGTCCTTAACAACCAGTGAATAGTGGGTTGTTAAGGAGCCGCTGAGTCCATAACAACCAATGACTCATCAGCTGTCAGCAGGACTCCCCACTGATAGCTAAATGTAAACAAGAGAATTCCGGCATTAAAAAAAAGTGCATGGGGGGCCTCCTCCCAATCCATACCAGGCCCTTCTTCTTGTCTGGTACAGATTTTGAGGGGAACCCCACGCCAAAAATCGAAAAACAAAAACGAGGGGTCCCCCTCCAAAATCCATATCAGACCCTTAGGTCTTTTATGGACTTTGAGGGGAACCCTATGTCAAAATTAAAACAAAAAGGAGGGCATCCCGTCAAAATCCATACCAGAACCCCAAGGTGCTTTGGGGGGAGACCCCCTACCCCAGAAGTTGCTAAGGACGCAGCAGCTGCCCGCTCCTTAACAACCCAATGGTCGCTGCTAAACGCTGGTACAAAAACCGGTAAACACTGGCACAAAAATGCTACATATTAGCGTTTTGTACCAACTTTTTTATTGTTTTTTAAAGCTCCTAATGTGCATGAAATTTTATGAAAGTTTTTATGCAGCTGAAGCCTGTTAGAAGAGATGGGTCTTCTATTTATGGTCAGAGACTATTGTATACAATGTGTAGTAGAGGCAGATACAATGTTTCTCTGATTCATGAAGTTTCCTTTAGGGAGTTACTATGTCTCATTTATGCATTGTGTGATGTGATTCTGGTTGTAAAGACATTTAAAGGCATAGTCTTTGCAGTGGATCATGGGTGCAATGCCGAGGTGGAAGATGGGACTTGTAGGTTTTTCATTTACAGATTCTTGTGGCTCTGCCCACACAGCCATGCTAAATTAAAATAATGACAGGAGTCAGCAGAGAGAAGAACCTCTGGATTCTGTAAGGGAGAATGGGTCGAGGGGGCTGCAGATTCTGAATATATTTCATGGTTTACCAAATATATGAGTGTAACATGACCATGGTCAGAAAGATGGACTTCTCTTTTAAACTCCATTATCACTCCAATATACCTTGAGGAAGGGTGGGGATGTCCAAAACTGTTTTCCTTGTTGTGTATATTTCTATGTACTGCTGCCGTTGCAAAATAAACATTAATTCAGCATTTCTGGAGTACAATGCGTAGCTATGGGACTATATATATGTATGTATATATATATATACACACACAGTAATGTATATGTATATTTATATTATCTTCTGTTTCAAGTTGAGCAGGGTATCTTGTAGGGCTGTTCTCCACTAACTCTGATAGTGTTAAACGGAAAATTCAATGGCATGAGAAAGATGACTTTGATGTAGTTACCTATGTAGCAGTGGCAGGCCGCTCATAAGGGGCGCAGGGGCACCCCCCCCCCGCCCAATCCATGCGCCAGGCCCCTAATCTCCAAGCAGGGTGCTGGACGCATGGATTTCAATGTGTGTTTTTTGTTTTTTTTGGAAGCACATGATTAGAGCCTGAGACTCTAATTGGCTTCAAAAAGGGTGGGCTCGGGGCACAGAGCACTGTGCCCGAGCCCACCCAGTTGTGTGACATTGGCTGAGAGGAGAAGCAGGAAGACATTAGCTAATCAGGAAGCGGGTCCTGAGACCCGGTCGGCCAGGGAGTTATAGGACTCGCGGCCAATCGGGTCTCAGAACCTGCTTCTTGTTTGGCCAGGAGGAGAAGCAATGCAAGCTGCGGGCCATGTGCAGTGAGGAGCAGCAGGTGGAGGGGCGGAGGGGCAGCAACAGCCTCTTCCAGGAGCCCTACCCCAAATCCAGCACCAACACCACCACCTCGTCATCGTCCTCCTCCCCGCACATCTACCACAGCAACAGCGAGAGGAGGCCGCATGGAGCCAAGCAACAGCATCAACCCGGGGGCTTCATGGTCTCCCCCAAACACCGGTTCATCAAGATTGACAGCTTAGGATAAGGTCATTTTCAGATATATACAGCACCATAGTCTGTGGACTCTATAACTTTCACACAGACTAAATAATATACATTTGGGTTATTTTCACTAAAGAAATGTAGCAGAATACATTTTGGGCTAAATTTATGAAGAACAATTATTTATTTGCAAAATTTTATAACAGAAACGAAGAAAAAAAAATGTTTAGTTGTTTTTCGTTTATTTAGCAAAAAACAAACAAAAAACCCAGTGGTGATTTAATACCACCACAAGAAAGCTCTATTTGTGTTAACAAAATAATACAGTACAGGTTACAGCGTTGCATGACCGCGCAATTGTCATTCAATGTGCAACAGCACTGTAAGCTGAAATTTGGTCTGGGCAGGAGGGGGGTAAAAGAGCCCGGCATTAAAGTGGTTAAGCCTATGGCCAACACTGAATTGAGTTTTCATGGACAGGCTGTAGGAGACATCAGCTCTGGAACTAAGGAAAATCAGCAGCAGCTGGAGTTAGTTTAGTTTTACTTACGGAGGGAGGGAGGGGAACTTAAAGCATATGTAAAAGCAAAATAAAAAAACAATATGCAGTGCAACTATGTAACACATGAACATTTCCCCTTGCTTTATCCCTTGAAATATGCTGCAAGTACAGGAAAATACCCTTTATCTGCCCCAAAAATGCACTTAGCTCTTAGGCTGGGTTCACAATATTGCCGCATGCCTCTCACAGCAGGGGTCCGGTGCATCCCCATTCACCGCTTTAGGCTGGATTCACACCCATGCATTTTTAGTGCTTTTTGCATTTTGCAGATTTGCACTACAGAACGTGTTCCATAGGAAACCATGTTAAACAGGACAAAAGACGCACAGGACCCCTGTGTAAATTCACACCGGAGCCGCAGTGGAGATATGTAAACCGGCTTCATCGAGAGCCGCTCAAAATCTCCTGCTATTGCAAATTGGATGCGGAGAAAAGGCATCCAATTCGCAATAGTGTGAACCCAGCCTTAGGGTCCGTGCACATGATGACGCTCCGATCCATGAGCAGATCCCCTGCTGAATCGGAGCTGGATGGAATGGGTGTCAGTTTTTTTACATCCTTTCCCATTCAGTTTGTGTCTGCATTTACACAGTGGATAGGGGCGGACCCATGATGGATCTATGACTGGCCGGATGTAAACAAGCTTGTGGCTGTTTACATCAGGCTACCTCTGATCCTTCATGTTTAGGTCCAGAAAAATGGAAAAGGATGCAGTTCTTTTCAATTTTTTTTTCAGACCTAGACGAACTTGGAGGTAGGCAGGTATAAACAGACAGTTTACATCTGCCTGCCCATACAACCACATGGAGCTTCTGAGATTATGGACAGGCGGACCTGATCAGAAAGCCAGTGTGAAAGGGCCCTTAGTTTCCTATTATAGACTGACAACGCACAGCATTTTTATGAACTATGTTGTATCAGCCCTGACAGTTTTCTTATGCTAAGCTACTCAACCACTCACGCTGTCGCACATCTCCAAAGCATAGGCACTAATTGATATTCCTAAAAAAGGAGCGATAAATAGACCCTGTGAGATAACATAAGAACTGTGTAGTTTGTGCAGAGAAGACTACATTTAAAGCTGTAGTATACATAAGAAAAAAAAAAAAAGATTTACCCCTGCAAGGTAAAGGCATACGGTGCTAGTATGCATCACATACTGTACTAGCACATTATGACTTACCTTGAAACAAAGCCCTCTAGCGGTGCACTAACACCCCTGCAGAGGCTTCCATCTTCACCCGGTCTTCCTTCTGGGATCGCAGGCTGCAGCCGCTTAAATGGCCGAGCTTCAGTTACGTCACCCCTGCTCGCTTCACAGAGCTGTGGTATGAGGTATGCCGTTCCTTCAGATCGTATGCGCCAGTGACGTCACTGGATGCTGCTCCCTGGAATATCTCCTAAATGGTGCAGGAGATATTAATTTTACCTACAGGTAAGCTTTATTATCGCAGTTTACGTCCACTTTAATCCAACCTTACATAGATAAAAAGCACCACCTCAGACGACGTCTTGTAACGAAACGCGTAAGGCGGAGCCACGCATACTACGTCATTCCGGTCTCGAGAGCAGTGTGTGCAACGCAAGCTGGAACGCACGCCGCAAAACCATGCTCTGACCTTAGAGACTGCCATACATCAGCTGTTGCAGTTTATACAACACCGCTTGGATGCTTTCTGTAACGTTTGTTTTATGAACTATTTTTATTAACTATTTTTAATAAATTAGCCATTTTGGAATTACACTATGGGAGCCCATTTGTCTCTATCTATTTGAGGAATACCCATTAGCCATCTGCCACTGGCTCTCTTTGCTGGATATCATGTGAGCTGAGGATTGATCGTCGTCCCTCTGAACCCAAGGAACCACTGTGTGGAGACACCAGAACCGGATCGTATTCGCCCAATACCCCTGCAGGGGTTATAGGATCTGGTAAGTGGGGAACACATGAGGGGATCACCGAAGTCACCCATTTTCTGTTGAGAGCACCACTCCACTTTGGAACCATCTGAAGACATACCGGTATCTTGTTAATTGCCTATATAAACAATCTAACTCCCCGGATGGAGATATAGCTTGAACTTTATTTTAAGGACAGTCGCAAGCCACAGAAACCATATGTGTGTGTTACTGCTGAAGCATACAATCAACTAATGCACTGGTCACTGTCACTGATATATACAATTTAAGCATTGTCTTTTTTGGCCATTTTTTATGGATTGTGTTTATGTTTGCATTCAATCTTGGTAATTTGCACAATTTGGATTGTTGTCACTTTATTATAGGATATTAAGTTATTATTTACTTTAACACACCACAGGATTATTAGTTAATACATCAATTCACCTGCCAACAGATTCACAATTGCTCATTGAGCTCTTAGCACGCCTTCAGGTGAACTCAGTGGTAATTTGAAGTTAGCCTGCTTCACTCATCTGAGGGCATTATTTTATTTGGAGTTTTTTTATGTGTTTGGTTTAGGATCTTAAGCCCCGTACACACGGTCGGACTTTTGGCCAACAAACTTCATTTTGAGCAAGTTGAACCAACAATCCGACCGTGTGTACGCTCCATCGGACAAACTTTTTTTGCTTTTTTCTTGTTTTCATCGGACAAAAGTTGGGTCTGCAAACGGACAAACTTTTGCCCAACAAAAGTCCGATGGAGCAAAGTCCGACCGTGTGTACAGAAAACCATCGGACTTTTGTCCGATGGACAAAACAACTAATGTTAAAATCAACCAACAATAGCAGAAGTTGACCTAAGGGTGGCGGTAAAGAGCAGAAAAGAGCAGAAAAACCACGTGATGTTGCAAAAAGTTTTGGGAAAGTTTGCAGTAGGGTTGTCCCGATACCACATTTTTAAGACCGAGTACAAGTGCCGACACTTTTTTCCAAGTACTCGCCGATATCGAATACCGATACTTTTTTTTTTTATCTCTTTTAAAAAAAAAAAAATTTTTTTACAATATTTTTTTTTTTTTACAATTTTTTTTATTTATTTATTGATTGATTTTTTATAATGTTTTCTTTTTTTAAGGGGTGGGGGTGGACAGTGTCAGTGTGTTTTTTCTTCTATTTTCTTTTATTTATTTTTTACAATTCATTTCTTTATTATTTATTTTTTTATTAAATTTTTTATTTTTTTATCAGCCCTGTTGGGGGGCTTTGGTGAGATATCAGGGGTCTTAACAGACCTCTGACATCTCCCCTTTGAGACAGAGAAAGGGACTAGGGACAGATTCCCCAGTCCCTTTCTCAGTAGCCTCTGCTGCGCTGAAAATGAATGGAGAGAAGACAGCGGCTCCTCTCCATTCATAAACTGAAACATTGTAACACTGTTTACGATGTTTCAGTTTTGTGAATGAACAGAGTCAGTGATGACTGACTCTGTTCATTCGGAACAGTAAGGAGCCAGGTTTACCGGCTCCTACCTCCGCTCTCCATCCTGACAGTAAGAGGGGGTGGAGGAGGAGAACGGAAGGGGATGGCAGCACGGAGGGAGACACCAGAGTGGAGGGGGTCACGGACGGAGGGAGACATCAGAGTGGAGGGGGTCACGGACGGAGGGAGACATCAGAGTGGAGGGGGTCACGGACGGAGGGAGACATCAGAGTGGAGGGGGTCACGGACGGAGGGAGACACCAGAGTGGAGGGGGTCACGGACGGAGGGAGACACCAGAGTGGAGGGGGTCACGGACGGAGGGAGACACCAGAGTGGAGGGGACACGAGACCGCAGAACGGAGGGGGGCTGGAGGAGGATGCGAGGACAGTCAGCGGTGATCGTGTGTGAGTTACAAGCACCGATCACCGCTGATTTCACTACAGCAGCTTAAAGGGGGGGGAAAGGCGGAGAGACTTTTAAGAGAGACTTTTAAATCTATACAGCGGTGATCTCCCACGCACTGATCACCGCTGACTGTCCAGGTATCGGGTGAAGCATCGGGAGCATTTGCCCGAGTACAAGTACTTGGGCAAATGCTCTGTATCGGTACCGATACCGATACTAGTATCGGGACAACCCTAGTTTGCAGAAAAGTCCTGTGGTGTGTATGCTATGGGTGTGCCCGGCCAACTCCGTTCGGACAAAAAACCACGGAAAAGTCAGATGGAAGTCCGACGGGGCTTTAGTCTGTTATCTACCTAAACCCCATTGGTCTCTTTAGGGCAAGGTAGCGCCACTACCCCCACCCATACCTTCATAACTAAATCCTCCATAGGGAGTTTTTCTAGGGGGGGCTGTAATCTTACTGTAACTCACCTAAGCGCGTAATTCTTACATCTTTAATAGATCAAAATTTGTCTGGTTTAGCAGGTATCGGCCGAATTTCGATTCACTGGCTGTACAGAAGTTTATCTATCGATCGACTTCTGTAAAACCAACCTCTCGTTTTTTTTTTTCCAAATGATCAGTGCTGCTGGCTATAGCTGGCAACACTGATCATTGTGTCCTGACGGCAGGGCAGGCTTCCCAATGTGAAAACACAATAGCTCAGTGGGAGTTATTCCTCCATCCACTTCAAATATGTGGATGGAGAAATCGGCACCTGCTGGTTGAACATATTATTTTTTTTATAAAATATGGCCTGCTTCAGATCTTCCCTTACAATAATCTGTGCAAATATGGGCTTTTGCCAATTTTATTACCCAGTTGTTAGGTGATTGTAAATTATTCTGATGAGATGGAAGATTTAATTGACATGGAGGCTGCATCGACGCACGTTTGCATGGCACAAATATCTGTTTCTATTATCCTCTTTGTGACATGTGAAGTTGGCATAAAATTGGTCAACTCTATTGTACATCGCCATGAAAGGCCAGATCCACTCACCCACAGGGAGATGAAATCTCAGATGGCCTTATATACTCGAGTATAAGCCGAGTTTTTCAGCACATTTTTTTGTGCTGAAAATGCCCCCCTCCGCTTATACTCGAGTCACCTTTTTGCGCCTGATCTCCTGGACTTTGGGGACCCGGTACCAGCCGGCCGTAGGTTCCCTGGACCCCAATTTTGGCACACATGTAGCCCCACTCTTCCTCTATAAGTGTGCAAAGTTTGTTGTCCAGGTGACCTACGGCCAGGGAGCACCGATTTTTCAAAACCTGGCACCCCTTCCATAGACTCCCATGTTAAACGGTAATTTCTCTGGTAACGTTGGGGACCTGACCTGTTACTGGCCGGCCGTAGGTTCTCTGGACCTGAAACTTGGCACACATGTAGCCCCAGTTCTCCTCTACAAGTGTGCAATGTTTTCTGTCTGGGAGACCTACGACCGAGGAGCACCGATTTTTCAAAGCCGGGCATCCCTTCCATATACTCCAATGTTAAACGAAAGTCTAGTCATGGACACAGTGAGGCATGGGCACAGTGAGGCACAGTGAGGCATGGGCACAGTGAGGCATGGGCACAGTGAGGCATGGACACAGTGAGGCATGGGCACAGTGAGGCATGGGCACAGTGAGGCATGGGCACAGTGAGGCATGCACATGGACACAGTGATGCATGCAGATGGACACCCTAGGCTTATACTCGAGTCAATACGTTTTTCAATTTTTTGTGGTAAAATTAGGTGCCTCGGCTTATATTCGGTCGGCTTATACTCGAGTATATACGGGTTATGGGCTGCATATTACATAGTAGTGAAAATCAATTGTTCCAAGGACAAAACACAACAAACACACATGCTATTTAGAAGAATTAGCAGATTATAAGATTAATACCTTAAAAGAACAGCTGGCCTAGTAAAATCTGTACAAGTCTTGGAAAATCTGGACCTCTTTTTATGTACTAGTGCCAGACAACATCTTGTGTCCTGGAGGAAATAATCGTATCTTCTTATGATGAAATGGCATGCATTATAGGCGCGGAAAACTTTAATACATTCTCTGACTCTGCTATGTTTGATTAATTATTTAGCTCACTGTAATGAGACATTTTTGCAGCACTCTCTTCATCCTTAATTTCAGCACAGTTGAGAATATACATTTACGGCCAGATTAACTCTTGTGGGGATGCTGGGAGGAAGCATCTTAAGTGACCATTTACACCGAACACAAAAGAATCAAACTGATCCCCTACAGCGAGGACAGATGTCAATTCCATTAATCCTCCATGAAGTACAAGTCAGACTGTGTGGGGAAGTTCTTTAAGCTTTATTTATCAAAAAATTTGATTACTGAAAATGACTATTAACTAACATATATAATGCTTTAAATTGTATATATTCTGATTATAGAGGTGAATAGTTCACATATTTGGCTTAACTTACTAACCTACTTTCCATATACATATCATTTTTTATTTTTTTTATGCTCGATTTCAAATCAGCATCTTTCCACATATTTGTCTTTTGTTTTATATACTGGGATTTTGGTTCATCTTCTCTTTAAAAGTAGAGATCCCATATTTTTATGTAAAGCGCTAGGAAATCTAGTTTTCCCTAAGAAAAAGGTGTACAGAATATGATCAATGACCTGGGGATCTTAGTTCACAGGACAAAGTAAGTGCTGTGTTTTGTTTGGATATATTGCATGGTTTTCACTAATTAAACCTTATAAGATATATATATATATATATATATATATATATATATATATATATATATCTACAGTATATACACTATATTACCAAAAGTAGTGGGATACCTGCCTTTACATGCATTTGAAATAGCATCCCAGTCTTAGTCCGTAGGGTTCAATATTGAGTTGGCCCAACCTTTGCAGCTATAACAGCTTCAACTCTTCTGGGAAGGCTCTCGGAAAGGCTTAGGAGTGTGTCTATGAGAATGTTTGACCATTCTTCCAGAAGTGCATTTGTGAGGTCAGGCACTGATGTGAATGAGAAGGCCTGACTCAGTTTCCTCTCCAATTAATTTTAACGGTATTCCGTCGGGTTGAGGTCAGGACTCTGTGCAGGCCGATCAAATACCTCCACCCCAAACTCACTCGTTCATGTCTTTATGGATCTTGCTTTGTGCACTAGTCCAAATCATTTGGTGGAGGGGGGATTATGGTGTGGGGTTGTTTTTCAGGGGTTGGGCTTAGCCCCTTAGTTCCAGACTTCGAGCCAGGCCTTCTCGTTCACATCAGTGCCTAACCTCACAAATGCACTTCTGGAGGAATAGTCAAAAATTCCTATAGACACACTCCTAAACTTTGTGGACAGCCTTCCCAGAAGAGTTGAAGCTGTTATAGCTGCAAAGGGTGGGCCAACTTAATGTTGAACCCTACGGACTAAGACTGGGGTACCATTAAAGTTCATGTGCGTGTAAAGGCAGGTGTCCCAATGCTTTTGGTAATATAGGGTGTATATATGTATATATATATATATATATATATATATATATATATATATTGTAAGATTAGGGGTTGTTAGCTCTCGTGGTGGATGCGTTTTTCCAGTGATTCAAGCCAGTCAGGAACTCTGTTTAAGGGCATGGTAGCCCATTTTTATTTAAAAGCACAAAAGTTCACAAATACATCCGTAGCATTCACAGGGGGTTCCACCATTCCTGTATCTTGCATACTCAACAGTTTAGCCTCCTAGCTTTACCTTCTTGCTATCCGGCTGTTTCAGGCCTTTAGCCTAGGCCTTAGGTCTGCTCCTCAGACCCAAACAGTTTCCAAGAGTTAAGCTGTCTCCTCGCTTACCCCTGGTCAGCACCTTTAGTGCTGAATCACCAACGATGTCTGCCTCCTGCAGACATGCCTATTCTGGCTGCACCCATGCAGCGTAGATAGCCTCTGACTCCGCTCAGAGGGTTGGGAGAGTCCATCTGACTCTCCAAGCACAGACTTCCTGTCTGTTGGGTGGAGCCCTGATCCATAGTCAGGTCAGAACTAAATAGCCGAACACACAGCTGTGCAATCAGCATGTCTTTCTCTACAAACTCTGGTGTAAACCAACACTCTTTAAGGTCGCACAGAGTCGCACGTTACAATATATATATATACAGTTGTGCTAAAAAAATTACATACCCTGACAGAATTTATGATTTCTTGGCCATTTTTTTAGAGAATATGAATAACACAAAATCTTTTCTTTCACTCATGGTTAGAGTTCGACTGAAGCCATTTATTATCAATCAACTGTGTTTACTCTTTTTAAATCATAATGGCAACAGAAACTACCCAAATGACCCTGATCAAAAGTTTACATACCCCAGTTCTTAATACCTTGTATTGCCCCCTTTAACATCAATGGCAGCTTGAAGTCTTTTGTGGTATTTGTGGATGAGGCTCTTTATCTTCTCAGATGGTAAAGCTGCCCATTCCTCTTAGCAAAAAGCCTCCAGTTCCTGTAAATTCTTGGGCTGTTTTGCATGAACTGCACGTTTGAGATCTCCCCAGAGTGGCTCAATGATATTGAGGTCAGGAGACTGAGATGGCCACTCCAGAACCTTCACTTTATTCTGCTGTAGCCAATGACAGGTCGACTTTGCCTTGTGTTTTGAATCATTGTCATGTTGGAATGTCCAAGTACGTCCCATGCGCAGCTTCCTAGCTGATGAATGCAAATGTTCCTCCAGTATTTTTTGATAACATACCACATTCATCTTTCCCACAATTTTGACCAAATTTCCTGTGCCTTTGTACTTCACACATCCCCAAAACATCAGCGATCCAACTCCGGACCTTTCATCATAGGCCTTGTTAACTCCTCTCCAAATGTAGCATTTATGGTTGTGGCCAAAAAGCTCAAATTTGGTCTCATCACTCCAAATGACTTTGTGCCAGAAGGTTTGAGGCTTGTCTTTGTGCTGTTTGGCGTATTGTAAGCAGGATACTTTGCGGCATTTGCGTTGTAATGGCTTTCTTCCGGCGGCTCGACCATGCAGCCCATCTTTCTTCAAGTGCCTCCTTATTGTGCATCTTGAAACAGCCACACTACATGTTTTCAGAGTCCTGTATTTTACCTGAGGTTATTTGTGGGTTTTCTTTGCATCCCGAACAATTTTCCTGGCAGTTGTGGCTGAAATTTTAATTGGTCTACCTGACTGTTGTTTGGTTTCAACAGAACCCCTCATTTTCCACTTCTTGATTAGAGTTTGAACACTGCTGATTGGCATTCTCAATTCCTTGGATATCTATTTATATCCCTTTCTTGTACCTTTTCCCACAGATCCTTCAATAAGGGGGCCCCCGGATCCCGGCCCCCCCACCCTATGTGAATGAGTATGGGGTACATCGTACCCCTACCCATTCACCTGGTGGACAAAAAATTGCAATAAAAAAACACTACACAGGTTTTCAAAGTAATTTATTGCACAGCTCCGGGGGTCTTCTTCCGACTTCCGGGGGTCTTCTTCCGACTTCCGGGGGTCTTTTCCGACTTCGAGGGTCTCCGGTGTCGTCTCCCGCTCTCCGGTTCTTTCTTCCGCCGGGCCTCCGCTAACTTCTTTTTAGCTCTTTTGCTAACAGAGGCCCGGTCTTCCCGTTGTCTCGTCCGGCTCTCCGTTGTCCTTCTGCCGGCCCCTCCACTAACTTCTTCAGCTCTCTTGCTAGTGGAGGGGCGCGGTCTTCCCGTCGGCTTCTTCTTCCCTCTTCTCCTCCTCGATGTTGACGCGTCGCTTCCTCTCGCTGTAATACTGGCTCTCCGCTCCGCTCCGCATTAATATAGGCTTCTCATGACGTCACAGTCACATGTTCCGGGGCACATGGCCCCGGAGCATGTGACTGTGACGTCATGGGAACATGTGACTGTGACGTCATGAGAAGCCTATATTAATGCGGAGCGGAGCGGAGAGCCAGTATTACAGCGGGAGGAAGCGACGCGTCAACATCGAGGAGGAGAAGAGGGAAGAAGAAGCCGACGGGAAGCCCGGCCCCTCCACTAGCGAAAGAGCTACCAAGAAGTTAGTGGAGGGGCCGGCAGAAGGACAACGGAGAGCCGGACGAGACAACGGGAAGACCAGGCCTCTGTTAGCAAAAGAGCTAAAAGAAGTTAGCGGAGGCCCGGCGGAAGAAAGAACCGGAGAGCGGGAGACGACACCGGAGACCCTCGAAGTCGGAAAAGACCCCCGGAAGTCGGAAGAAGACCCCCGGAAGTCGGAAGAAGACCCCGGAGCTGTGCAATAAATTACTTTGAAAACCTGTGTAGTGTTTTTTTATTGCAATTTTTTGTCCACCAGGTGAATGGGTAGGGGTACGATGTACCCCATACTCATTCACATATGGTGGGGGGGCCGGGATCCGGGGCCCCCTTATTGAAGGGGGCTCCCGGATTCCGATAAGCCCCCCGCCCGCAGACCCCGACAACCAACGGCCAGGGTTGTCGGGAAGAGGCCCTGTCCTCATCAACATGGGGGCAGGGTGCTCTGGGGTGGGGGGGCCGCAGGTCGCCCCCCTGCCCCAGAGCACCAAACCCCCCATGTTGAGGGCATGCGGCCTGGTACGGTTCAGGAGGGAGGGGGGGCCGCTCTCTTGTCCCCCCCTCTTCCCCTGCGGCCTGCCAGGTTGTGTGCTCGGATAAGGGTCTGGTTTGGATTTTGGGGGGACCCCCACGCCGTTTTTTCGGCGTAGGGGTGCCCGTTCAAATCCAGACCAGACCCAAGGGCCTGGTATGCCTCTGGAGGGGAACCCACGCCGGTTTTTTATTTAAAATTTGGCGTGGAGTTCCCCCTCAAGAGCAGTACAGCACAAGTCGCATGCCAAAGTCGGACCATGCAAGACTGCGGTCCGACTTTGATCCGACTTCAATGATAGTCAATGGGCTGAAGTCGGATCAAAGTCGGACAGAAGTAGTACAGGGAGCATTTTCAAAGTCGGACCGACATGTGTCGGACCAGTTAGGACGGCTCCCATAGGGAAACATTGATTTTCACACGTCATGCGACATGAGCTCCCAATGTCGGAGCGTTTGTCGCCCCAGTGTGAACCAGGCCTTATACACACATACTAATTACAAGCAAACAGATCACAGGGGAGTATGGTTACTTTTAATAGCCATTCAAACCCCTTTGTGTCAACTTGTGTGCATGTCATCAGGCCAAAATCACCAGGGTATGTAAACTTTTGATCAGAGTAAACACAGTTGATTGATAATAAATGGCTTCAGCCAAACACTAACCATGAGTGAAAGAAACGTTTTTGTGTTATCATTCATATTCTCAGAAAATTGCCCAAGAAATTATAAATTCTGCCAGAGTATGTAAACTTATGAGCACAAATGTATATTACACTACTCAAAAAAATTAAAGGAACACTTTTTAATCAGAGTATAGCATGAAGTCAATTAAACTCCTGGGATATTGATCTGGTCAGTTAAGTAGCAGAGGGGGTTGTTAATCAGTTTCATCTGCTTTGGTGCACTAGATGGGTAACAGTGGGACGAGCTCCAAAACAGGAATGGTTTTACAGGTGGAGGCTACTAATCTTTTCTGACTGTTTTTCACTAGTTTTGCATTTGGATAGGGTCAGTGTCACTTCTGGTAGCTTGAGGCGATACCTGGACCCCTATAGAGGTTGCACACAGGGCCGATCCTAGGGTCACAGATGCCTGGGTGCAGAAATATTTCTGGCGCCCCCACGTGGGCATGGTCATCTTACAAACCCCTCCCCTTACACATGTTTCTATGGCAACGACTCAAACACAGAGATGCTCCCCTAAGAAGTCGTCGTTACCGTAGGATCCTCCCATGATCCTTTAACAATAAAGAAAATACAGGAAGAGCATACACTAATGAGACCTGGAGGAGAGTCTCTCTGATGCACACAAAGAGGGCTTCTGTTAGAGAGTCTGTTAGGAAGAGCCCCCAGACATAGTACAAGAGACAGTCAGGGAGTGCAGACATATTACAGGTGACGGTCAGAGAGTGCAGACATGACACAAGAGACAGTCAGAGAGTGCAGACATATTACACGAGACGGTCAGAGCGTGCAGACATATTACAGGAGATGGTCAGAGAGTGCAGACATATTACAGGAGACGGTCAGAGACTGCAGACATATTACAGGTGACGGTCAGAGAGTGCAGACATGATACAAGAGACGGTCAGAGAGTGCAGACATATTACAGGAGACGATCAGAGAGTGCAGACATATTACACGAGACGGTCAGAGCGTGCAGACATATTACACGAGACGGTCAGAGCGTGCAGACATATTACAGGAGACGGTCAGAGACTGCAGACATATTACAGGTGACGGTCAGAGAGTGCAGACATGATACAAGAGACGGTCAGAGAGTGCAGACATATTACAGGAGACGATCAGAGAGTGCAGACATATTACAGGAGACGGTCAGAGAGTGCAGACATATTACAGGAGACGGTCAGAGAGTGCAGACATGATACAAGAGACGGTCAGAGAGTGCAGACATATTACAGGAGACGATCAGAGAGTGCAGACATATTACAGGAGATGGTCAGAGAGTGCAGACATAATACAGGAGACGGTCAGAGAGTGCAGACATATTACAGGAGACGGTCAGAGACTGCAGACATACTACAGGAGATGGTCAGAGACTGCAGACATATTACAGGAGATGGTCAGAGACTGCAGAAATAATACAGGAGATGATCAGAGAGTGCAGACATATTACAGGAGACGGTCAGAGACTGCAGATATAATACAGGAGACGGTCAGAGACTGCAGACATATTACAGGAGATGGTCAGAGACTGCATGGGGGAATCATGCAAGTGTCTTTCCTGCAATCTGTGGTTGCATGAAGGAGTGGGGGCAGTTTAAATTTCTTTTAAATTGTATTTTATTACACAGAAAAACAAATCTTACACTGTATCTTTACATTTTTTTTTTCATTTTTGCTTTCACAAGAGATGAACAACATCCCTTGTGATAGCATGGGCCATGACATGTCCTCTTTATGGAGGGATCTGGGGTCTTTTAGACCCCATATCTGTCCTCTGGCCTCCAAAGCATCTGATCAAACCGAGATCAGTTTGATCAGATACTTGTTCAAGCCGGTAATGGTTTCATTAAATGAGCCCGAAACCGAAAGTGATAAAATCCTCATCACTTCCAGTTTTTGACATCACACGGTGGGCGGAATGACCTCCATCCCTCTCACTGTGTCCCAGTAACCAGATGCTACTGGTCACATCTTAAAAGCAGTAAAGGTGGTGGTGGAAACCCCTTCCACTGCCTGTAAAAGTAATACAGGGGCTTCTTAGCCACTAGGATTACTTTTTACTTTGTGCAGAATTCCTGGTGTTAAAAAATGGTATCTTGATCATTACTGTAGTGATGACCAAGATATCACCCTTCCAATCCAGCGACGTACTGATACATCGCTGGACATGAAGCAGTTAAAATGAAGTGTAAATTAGCATTACACTGTTTCTTATTATCATCAGCATTACAATCATCATGTCTCTATGTCACATTGCTTTTGGGTGCTGACTTTGTTATGGCTGTTACATACAGTAAGTACAGCAATAAGTTAACAGCCATAACAAAGTCAGCACCCAAAAGCAATGTGACATAGAGACATGATAGAGACATGATAGAGCACCTGCTTACAGTGCTACTGCTACCTGTGTGATAATTGAAATGCTGATAACCTGCTGTGCTGTGAGATAGATAATAGGACACAGTGAGTATTCTATCCTCTAATCCCCACTCACTGTGTCCAGTGCAGCCACACTGTCCTCCTGCTCTTCTACTTTTCTCTGTCAGCCGCTCAACTTCTTCACATCTTGCTAGGATTGCAGCCGGGAGTCGAACGGAGAATTGCAATATTACTCCGCCAGCCGGGACTAATAGAATAGTGGGGCGGCATGATGTACATGTGCCCGAAAATAAGAAAATAGTCCCTCCACACTCACTCACATTTCCAGGCTGGAAGCAGAAATCCTTCAGTCTCACAGAGGAATCTGCAGCTGCTGTTTTCATATTTCCCGCCCACACATCCTCTCTCAAGATATAGCTGTATGCCGGAGATAGTGTGGGCGGGTCGGGAAGTCACTGGAGGAGCAGAGGTGGGAGGAGCTGTATTCCTCACTGATCTCCCATCAGTGAGGGGGGGGGGGGGTGTGTTCGCTGGGCTGTGTAAGTGTCACTGTCACAGACACTTTACAGAGCTGCAGCCACCAGTCGTCTCAGAATCTACAGACTGATTCTCCTGTCCTACGGACGGGAGAAATCAGTCTGTTTCTCCACGGTTACTGAGATAATGGAAGGCTTGTCCCCCCCCCCGCTGGTGGAGCACTTCCTGAAGTCGCTCTCCTCCCTGCCAATGAGGATGCAGGGGGAGGGAGCAGATTGGGCGGCCGAGGCTCTAATATTATGCGCAGAGGGAGGGGGAGAAATCCACCCCCTCTTACTCTCCGCCCAGGGCACCCGCTCCGATCTCCTCTGACAGGAGGATGGATGGGGGACGGGCTTGGGCGGGATGAAATAGCAGCGGCGGTGAGCGGCCTCTGAATACCAGCAAGAAGGAGGAGGGAGGGGAGCACTCTGGCGCTTGAGCGCCCCCACCTCTGTGGCACCTGGGTGAACTGCACCCCTCGCACCCTGTCTAGGATCGGCCCTGGTTGCACAGGCAGTCCAATTCCTCCAGAATGGCACAGAAGGTTGTCTCCCAGCCGTGTCTCACAGTCTCAAAAGCATGGAGGAGATTCCAAGAATCGGGCAGTTACTCTAGGAAAGCTGGACAGGGATGTAGAAGGTCCTTAACCCATCAGCAGGACCGGTATTATCTCCTTTGTGCAAGGAGGAACAGGATGAGCACTGCCATTGCCCTACAAAATAACCTCCAGCAGGCCACTGGTGTGAATGTCCCTGACCAAACAATCAGAAACAGACTTCATGAGGGTGGCCTTAGGACTAACGTCCTCTAGTGTGCTCTGTGCTCACTGTCCAGCACCGTGGAGCAAGATTGGCATTTGCCATTGAACACCAGAATAGGCAGGTCCACCACTGGTGCACTGTGATTTTCACAGATGAGAGCAGGTTCACCCTGAGCACATGTGACAGAAGTGAAAGGGTCTGAAGAAGCCGTGGAGAACGTTATGCTGCCTGTAAAATCTTTCAGCATGACCGGTTTGGTGGTGGGTCAGTGATGGTCTGGGGAGGCATATCTATAGAGGGACACACAGAGCTCTACAGGCTAGACAATCGCACCCTGACTGCCATTAGGTATCAGAATGAAATCCTTGGACCCATTGTCAGACCCTACGCTAGTGCAGTGGGTCCTGGGTTCCTCCTGGTGCATGACAATGCCCGGCCTCATGTTGCGAGTTGCCGTTACAATGAGATAAGAGCATACTATAAGCTATTTACACCCTGTTCGAAATTATAATGCAAATTCTATTTCAGTGTCACAAAGATTAAATATTTTGTTTTTCAGTTTAACTCATGGATGCCATTGTGTCTCAGGGCTCTTTTGATCACTGAAAACAATCTCGGACATCTGTGATAATTAGATTGCCAGGTAAGCCCAATTAAAGGAAAAACTACTAAAGGAGGGTGTTCCACATTATTAATCAGAGCACCATTTTCAAGCAATATGGGGAAGAAAAAGGATCTCTCTGCTGCCGAAAAGAGTGAAATAGTTCAATGCCTTGGCCGAGGTATGAAAACATTAGATATTTCACGAAAACTTAAGCGTGATCATCGCACTATTAACAGAATTGTGGCTGATTCAGAGCACAGACGGGTTTCGTGCAGATAAAGGCACATTGAGGAAGATTTCTGCCAGATCCATGCATCAGATCAAGAGAGCAGTTGCTAAAACACCATTACGTAGCAGCAAACAGATATTTGAAGCTGCTGGTGCCTCTGGAGTCCCACGGACATCAAGGTGTAGAGTCCTCCAGTCTTGAAACTGTGCATAAACCTTCCATTCGGCCTCCACTAACCAATGCTCACAAGCAGAAACGGCAAGCAGAAACGGCTGCAAAGAATACCTCTGATTCAATGGCTGCTGTGGGGATAAAAGGAGAGAAAGTCATGGTGTGGCCTCCATCCTCCCCTGACCTCAATCCTATTGAGAATCTTTGGAGCATCCTCAAGCAAAAGATCTATGAGGGTGGGAGGCAGCTTACATCCAAACAGCAGCTCTGGGAGGCTATTCTGACATCTTGCAAACAAATTCAAGCAGAAACTGTCCAAAAACTCACAAGTTCAATGGATACAAGACTTGTGAAGCTGCTATCAAATAAGGGGTCCTATGTTAAAATGTAACGTGACCTGTTAAATGTTTAAAAAGTTAAAATGTTGTTCAAAGTTTGATTTCAGTAAATATGCTGCAAACACAACAAATGACAATTTTCAGTTCTTTACAACCTATAAAGTGTTTTGAAACTTACTGTGCGTAATAATTTGGAACGGTGCATTGTAAGTTTTTTATTTTGAAAAAAAAAACTGTTATTATTAGGAGGTTTGTTCAATACAATTTGAATTGTACTCTTAAAGTGGTTGTAAACCCTCTCTGACAAGTTTACCTACAGGTAAGCCTAGATTAAGGCTTACCTGTAGGTGTTTGCAATATCTGCCAAAAAGAATGCACCGATTTCTACGGCGCAGGCGCACTGAGCGTGCCGGGTTTATGAATGGGATCATGCCATCCCGCGCACATGCGCGGGATCGTGACGGTCCCGCACGCATGCGCGGGAGTGACGTCATCGCCGCTCCGGCCAGTCACAGCGCCGGAGCGGCGATACCCGGAAGGCACTCGGAGGAGACATGGCAGCGGCGGTGGAGGGGAACGAGGAGCGCTTCGATCTCAGGTAAGTCATTCATTATGAGCTAGTATGCTATGCACACTAGCTCATTATGACTTTCTCTTGCAGGGTTTTTTTTTTTAAGAAAATTTCTAGAGGGTTTACTTCCTCTTTAATAGTTGATAACATGAGAATTATGCTGACTGTTGTTTACATCAATTATTTAGGTAAATTAGAAAAATATCATTGGCATAATAATTTGGAACAGGGTGTAGACATACTATAAGCTATGGTTTTGTGATAGAGAAGGGATCTGGATTATTTACCTGATCATACCTGGCACAAGCACTATTTGTTATACAGTATGTAGAAAGAAATACCTGAACAATAATCTTAGGAAAGACACTTAAACCAAAACATTTGTTTTTAAATCTGGTTAGCATGGGGAATCATTATAGCCTTTGTCAGCTTTTTACTGCTTTCTGTGTCCATGTTTTGGAAGGCCTCCTTTGCTGGTGACGGGTAGTTCGTAGAAAAGAAAATGTTCCCAACTGGGACACATACAACATAGCTGTATATCAGGTTCCCGACCGGCTCACGCATATTTACTGCGGCACAATGGCACCACTGCGTGAAACCCCGTACGGGTATGGGGTCTCCTTCAAGAGCCGCCAGGGGGTGCGTGCGCAAATCACTGTTCTGTCAGGGGAGAGGAGACATATCATTTGTTCCTACTAAGTAGGAACAACGATATGTCTCCTCCCCCAGTCTGTCCTATCCCCTCACAGTTAGAACACACTGAGGGAACACATATTTAACCCCTTGATCGCCCCTAGTAAAAACCCCTCCCCTACCAGTGACATTTACACAGTAATCAGTGCATATTTATAGCACTGTTCGCTGTATAAATGTGAAATGGTCGCAAAAATGTGTCAAAAGTGTTCGATCTGTCCGTCGCAATGTCACAGTGCCGCTAAAAATCACAGATCACCGCCATTACTAGTAAAAAAAATAAAAAATTATAAAAATGCCATAAATCTTTCCTATATTTTGTAGACGCTATAACTTTTGCGCAAACCAATCAATATACGCTTTTTGCGTTTTTTTTTTTTTTACCAAAAATATGTAGAAGAATATATTTTGGCCTAAACTGATGAAAAAATGTGTTTTTTAAAAACATTTTTGGGGATATTTATTATAGAAAAAAGTAAAAAATATTTTCATTTTTTTCAAAATTGTCGCTCTTTTTTTGTTTATAGCACAAAAAATAAAAACCGCAGAAGTGAAAAGAAAACTCTATTTGTGGGGGAAAAAAGGACGCAAATTTTGTTTGGGTACAGCATTGCATGACCGCGCAATTGTCAGTTAAAGTGACGCAGTGCCAAATTGTAAAAAGTGCTCTGGTCGGGAAGGGGGTCAAATTTTCTGGGGCTGAAGTGGATATTCTAGGTTTCTTTTGCTTTCAGTTTCTATATAGGGGGATTTATATTATTTCTGTCACAGAGTGATGCCATCAAGGAAAGATGGCGAGGAAACATTTCTCCAACAAGAACACACATTAAACAACTGACAGAAGTTTTACCCCTTTCCTGCCCTACCCAATTCCATGAAAAAATTTTTTTTATCACATTTGGCATAGACACGTTTCACACCGAGCCAGTTTTCAGGTGTTTTAGCGCTAGAAATAGCCTCTGAAAAGTGCCTGAAAAGTGCCTCCCATTCATTTGCTTTCACACTCGGGCGGTACGCTTGCGAGACGTTAGAAAAAGTCCTGCAAGCTGCATCATTGGGGCGGGTTTGGAGCGCTGTAAAAAGCACTCCAAAAACACCCCTGCCCATTAAAATGAATGGGCAGCGCTTCCGAAGCACCTTAAAATCGCTTTGAAAGCACTGCAGAACGGGTGTTTTTTGGATTGAAACCGACCCGCTAGCGCTCGAAAAGGGCAGCAAAAGCGTTGCTAAAGAACCGCAACAACGACCAGCGCTTTAGCGCTGGTTTAACGGCACTTCAATGTGAAAGGGGTCCTAATAGCTTTCCTAAAAATGATCTGCATTGTACAGCCAAGAATTTCTACTCTAGAGTTGAAAAATGTAAGTTACAGCAAAACAGATGTCTCTTATGAAATTCAGTTATCCTTTTCAGTACCTTAGCTGACTCCAGGATAAGTTCAGTATAATTTAGAAAATGCAGCTTTATTGTTCAGGAGAGATTGGGGGCAGGAAAAAAGTTTCTGGGGGCCCTTAAAGTGGAAGTCTATGCTAAAACTAAAATCCCTGCATCTATAGCCACCAGTATTCTAACACTAACCTATCTAGCCCTGTAAAGAAAAAATCGCTATACATACCTTTTCTGCAGGCGATCCAACCCATACCCACGTTGAGCTGTCAGCCACGGCTTCGTTGTGTGGGGAGGGTGCAGAGGCCACGTCCGACAACGGATCCCCATAGTAAGTTTATGGGTGACGTCACTTCCCATTCATTTCACAGCCGTTGTCGGACGTGTCCTCTGCAGAGCTTCCGCCTCTGGAGATCAGGTCGAATCGCCTGCAGAAAAGGTATGTATACAGATTTTTTCTTTACAGGACTAGATAGGTTAGTGTTAAGCCCCGCACACACGGTCGGACTTCCATCGGACTTTTCCGTGGTTTTTTGTCCGAACGGAGTTGGTTGGGAACACCCATAGCATACACACGCTCGGACTTTTCTGCAAACTTTCTTAAAACTTCTTACAACATCGCGTGTTTTTTCTGCTCTTTTCTGCTCTTTACTGCCACCCTTTGGTCATCTTCTGCTATTGTTGGTTGATTTTAACATTAGTTGTTTTGTCCATCTGTACACACGGTCGGACTTTGCTCCATCGGACTTTTGTTGGGCAAATGTCCGACCGTGTGTACGGGGCTTTAGAATGTTGGTGGCTATAGATGCAGGGATTTTAGTTTTAGCATGGACTTACACTTTAAGAATGTTGCAGCCCTGGACAATAGCCCAGTTTGCCCCCCCCCCCCCCCAAATTCTGGCTTTAATTGCCCCCTGCCGCACTGCATTGAATACATGCTTGTTTTGTGTAATAGATGATAAATAAGGGGAAGTACTTGCATTAATTAATGCCAACACTCTTTTCCTCACTATGATGCTCTAGGAAAGTGGCTGGACTCTCATCATCCGCACCTACAATACAGGACTGCTGGTCCTGCACTGTATGTGATGTCCTGACAGCCTGCAGCTGATTAAGCAGCGAAGAGAAGAGGCTGCGAAGAACCAGTCATACAGTGCAGAGGAAGGCAGCGGGCCTGTGGAACAAGGTAAGTATGTCACCTTCTTCATCACCCCCAAAACAAAACAGGCATTTAACCCATGCAGAAAGTTGGGGATGGGAGCTCACTGTGTTGGTTTTCCAGCAGCCCAGAGTATGACTTTAAACCCTGGTTTACACTGGGCTGCGAGAGTGAAGCCGTGCGAGTTCAGCTGAACTCGCACGATTTCACTCCCGCTGATCAGTCCCGATTTCGGCCGCGATTACAGGAACATCTGTGCAGGTTTCTGGCCAAAATCGCAAAAAGTAGTACAGAAACTACTTTTTGAAATCGATGCAGCGCTGCAGATGCGGCGTTGCACCGATTAGGATGGTGCCATTTCCGGCAATTTGCGGCAAGTACCGCCGTTTTGACATGCCAAATCGCATGTCAAAACGCACCAGTGTGAACCAGGGCTAAAGAAATGTTTATTTCAAGGTAAAGTTAACATTATTTTCTACATTTTCACAGCCCACCAGCTACCTGATATCTACATTTTTTCTTTTTTTTTTGTACTACAAAAAAAAAAAAAAAACATACAAAAAGTTTACCTATAAAAAGAAAGATTAAATAGGAAATGATTTGTTCCAACTATCTGGTGACATATGTTGGGGAGTATACTTATCGTCCCTATTTGGTAACTCCTATAAACAATGGGTTAAGCTTATTGCTCATCACACAGCTGGTTCTAGTTTTATAGCAAGGTTTTTGGAGGGTGTGGTTCATGTGTCATGTTAAAGCTTTAAATAACTTGATAACTAAAAATCTTTGCCTTCTAGCATCTAGTACTAAAGCTTGAAAGTAAATGGCTTTCCATTATGCATTTAAAATAAGTCCCCACCCATTACTCTTTTATTTAAAAGAAAAAAACTAATTAAAAATGTGTACTTTAGCAAAAAAATAATAATAATATTATATATATATATATATATATATATATATATATATACTGTATATTAGTAAATAAAATGTACCTATGTGCTCTTTTTGATGAAGTGCAGTATTTTAGGGCGCAGGAACTTTTGAGACCAAATTTAAACACACAAACACCAGGTTACCATAAACAATAGATACACAAGTATACATAAGTAGCCAGGTTATCAAAATAAAAGTGCTATTTTTTATTTACAAAAGTTTCATACTGGAAAGGTAAGAATACATGCCTTTCTTTTACAGCGAGGTCTTTGTTTACTTTTGACCTCGTGGTGACAATCGCTATAACCACTTTTTTAACAGGGCAATTTTTTTATTTTTCACACGTAAAATCTGCATTTCCTGGTATAAAATTACTTCAAACCCCCGAAACCGTTACTGTATTTGCTGGCGTATAAAACTACCTTTTACACTTAAAAAAACTGGCCAAAAAGCAGGGGTCGTCTTATACGCAGGGTCAGCTGATTGGATGCCTGCTGGATGTGCGGTAATACTGTATGTAGCTTCGGCTACATACAGTATATACTGCTTAGCCAATCCCGGTGAGCGATGTATTCAAATGAATACAGAGCCTGCTTGGATTGGAGTAACAACCTCTGCCAATCCGAGCAGGCTACATACAGTAGCCTGCTCGGATTGGCTTTGAGAGTCAGAGAGGCGTGGGCTGATGATGTTACAGCCTCTGCCAATCCAAGCAGGCTTTGTATTAATTAATAGAATACATCGCTCACCGTGATTGGCTCCAGCTCCAGCAAGAATGAAGAAGAATATGGCTCCAGCTCCAGCAAGAAGGAAGAAGAATATGGCTCCAGCTCCAGCAAGAATGAAGAAGAATATGGCTCCAGAAGGAAGAAATATGAAGCGTCGGAAGCCTCGGAAGGGGGGTCATCTTATACGGTGAGTACAGGCAAAAAATCCTAAAAAATTGTAAAATTAGGGGGTCGTCTTATACGCCCGGTCGCCTTATACACCGGAAAATACGGGTATATATTTTCTGAACAACATCCAATAAGTAAATGCTTTGCAGTCATTCAGAAAATTTAAAGCATTCTCTGAATGTCCACCCTGCCGAGCAGCCAACCTCCTGTGTTCAGAATGTAACAGGCAAGCCGCTCAGTGCCAGACCAGGAAGCAAGTGGAAATCGTGGTGTCTACTTTAGTGATTTCCAGCGTCCAGGGAGATCAGCCAGGTATGATATATGCTAAAGCCTGGTACACACTACAGTTTTAATTCTTGCAACCCCGCGGGTTGGGAGCCACTGTACTAACCATGCAAGGTTAGTTCAGCGATCTTCCCCCGCTAAGCTGTCTGGTTCTGACAGGGGGACAGCCCCCCCCAGAACACTCCGATCAGCACTCTCTGCCATTGGCTGAGAGCGCTGACTGGGTGTCGGTCAGCATGCACCTCCAACAGAAGCTAGCCGAACGGCATACACACATTTTTTGTACTGGCAAATTTCTCCCAACATCTTGCCGATTGTGTACAGGGCTTTAGTTACACTGGTTGAAGCTAGACCTATCTAACTAACTATGTAAAAATACAGATTGTATGGAATTTATCTTTAACCACTTGACCTCTGGAAGATTTACACCCCTATGTGGGGGACTGTGAAATTGCGGTGAACATTCTGACACTAACTGAAACTTTTTGGGAACCAGTGACACTGATACAGTGATCAGTGCTAAAAATTTGCACTGTCACTGTACTAATGACACTGGCCGAGAAGGGGTTAAACAGCTAGGGCAATCAAAGGGTTAAGTGGGTGCCTAGCCAGTGTTTTGGTGTACTGTGTGTGCTACTTTTACCAAGGAAAGTGATGGATGTTATGCCCTGGTTTGCAGGGAAAGAAAATCCATCACTTTCCCACTGACAGGATAGAGCTCTGCCTTGGTTACATAGGCAGAGCTCTGTCCTGTGTGTCTTCCCGGCGATCGGTGGGTGCATTGGCACCCGCTGATCGGCATCTGCTATGTCTAATCACAGCATAGCTGGGATGCCGGCGATGCACGTGCGTGCCCCCTACCCTGAAGTGCCGGATCACATACCTAGTACGTGATCAAGCGCAGGAGAGTCTTGCTGCCATATATGCATTTTATACAGTTGGAAAGCGGTTAATAACTGAGGCGAAGCTCTGCTGATTTCCATAATCATATCATGTCCAAACAAAAACTTTTTTTTTTTTTAAATCTCCCACATACGATTTGGTATTCTTTGTAAGAGGGATTTTTTATAACATTTACTAAACTAAGGAAAAACTAAGGGAATATTCTCTTGCAAAGTGAACAGCCTATTAGCCTATAGTAAATCAACCCCGGTATGTCTCCTCTGTAAAAAAAATACTTTCCTGCTCGCAATTTGTTTTATAGCCACAATTTCTCTTGAATGTGAATTCTCTGTGTCATCAATGGGTAGGTAGCATGGGCACTTCTGATATGCAGAATATAAAGAGTATATATATATTTGCAAAAGACAGTATTAATTTCACAGAATAACTCAAGATTGCCCAATGGCAAAACGTAACAGATAACTCAAGTGCAGTTCCAAGTCCGTAAATAAGATTATAGTCAATGTACAAGTAATGGGTTTCTGAGAAAGCCGTAACTCAGGCTGAGGTCAGAAGACAGGCCAGAATCACAACGGGAACTGCAGACAAAAATGCCGCGTACACACGATCGGACATTCCGACAACAAAACCGTTTTTATTTTCCCGTCGGATTTTCGCTCAAACTTGTCTTGCATACACACGGTCACACAAATGTTGCTCGGAAATTCCGAACGTCAAGAACGGGGAGACGTACAACAATACGACGAGCCGAGAAAAATTTAGTATAATGATTCTGAGCATGCGTCAAATTAATTCTGAACATGCGTAGGATTTTTGTGCGTCGGAATTGGACACACACGATCGGAATTTCCGACAAGAACTTTTGTTGTCGGAAAAATCGAGAACCTGCTCTCAAACATTTGTTGTCAGAAAAGCTCACATCGAACATTTGTTGTCGGAAATTCCGATTGTGTGTACGCGGCATAAGACAAAAGACTCAAGCATTGTTTGGGTGCACACAGCAGAATTGAAAGTTGCCACCTAGTGATGTCCAAGGAAGGTTTGAACGTTCTACATTCTCTAGTTTGGTCAGCAGATGGTGTGGATTCTTATCTAACCAGATCATTTTTGGTCTGAAAACACAGCAGTAAGGGAGCTGGTTGGGAGGAGAGTGGTTCCTTACAAAGCAAAAGCATACTTGCAGCTCCTATTAACAATGAATATGCCACTATGCATTTCTGTTTTGTATTTCCTTCTCATTTACCATAAGGCAATTGCAGGCCAGTGCCTATGACCATAGGTACCTTAGGAAAGGGGACCACAGCCCCATGTTTATAATTTATCGAATTATTTTTTATTGCACAAAGTACATAGAACTATTCAAATTTTTGGATTGCTAAAGGAATCTGAAGCACCACACATACACGCATGGATATTGATAGGCGAAGGAGAGAGACAAGATTCACTTTTTTGTAATTGTTTCAGTGCAACACAAAGTTTGCAATAATTATTATAATTTTGCTGTGCATGGTAAGAGAGTTACGCGTTTTTAAACTTTTTGGAACAGCAATCTTGGATTTTTGATAAAGAAATGCATAACAATTGATAGGATGAAAGATACAGAATAGCTTTTTAGTACCTTTGAAGTGGGTTTTCTTATTTTGCTTCAGCCCATGGCTGTTACTTATACAGCCCCCACATGCTATATGGTGACCTGCATGATAAAAAACCTCAGTTGTGTTTAATTTAACTTACAATATTGTGATTCTGAATGCTGGAACATCACAGCCACCATTTTACTTGTGGGAGAAAATAGACAAAAGGCTTATATGACAATCTAAACAAACCTGCTTTAAAGTTAGTAGAAATTCTTTTTTTGAAAACTTGTATCAATGACCTTGACAATAACTTTCACAGACCTGGACAAGTATGCAAACAGTACAGTAATTGTATTTCTGGTACTAGTGTCACAGGTGTGTGCAGCCTTTTGGCATTAGGGTGTGCACCCCAAAGCTCAAACACACCCTACCGATCACTCACAATGTTCATTCAGAAAGGGAAGGGGCCGGTAAATGGCATATTTACTGGCTCCTTCCTCCACTCATCCTAAAACATCCACAGCAACAACCGGTGGGAGAGGGGGGAAGCTGGCGGTGCTGTGGGGGGAACGAGGGGGAGCCAGGTCAGTAGGGGGAATTTGTTCTGCACAGGGTGATTAGGGTGTGCCTGGGCACACCTGGCACACCCTGTGCGCACGCCTATGACTAGTGTACAGTAAAAGAAGGATTGGCCCAGTAAAGCCCAAGGACACTGTGCTGCTGGGCCCCTAACCCCTAAAGATCTGGACACAAGAACAATTGACATATAGAGAATGTTGAGGTATGTGGTTTACCACCCTTGGCCTCTACAATATCAGTCTGAGCTGTCTGATTCATGTCTGATCGTTGTTATATGGAATTAACTGGCTGGGCCAGCAAAGTATGGAATGTCATTAGGGAAACGCAGGTTAGGGTAACAAACAAAAGGAAGGGTAGGGTAACAAACAGAGATCACTAAAGTTAATGCTAAAGGGTCCTTATACGCAGGTGGTCTGCTGAGCAGGCAGATGGCAGGTTCGTCTCTGTTCACTGTTCGGAGACAGACCTGTCAGAGCCCCACTCTCCTCTATAGGGAGATCGGATGAAAACAGACCGCCTGTCCATTTTCATCCGATCCTATCTGATCTGATACGATTTAAAATTGGGTCACCATCCATCTGGATTTCACGGATAGAATCGGATTGGATAGCAGCGGGTGTCAGCGGTCACCACTGACATCCGCTACCCCATGGGGTGAATGGAATGTGTGATCAGGTCCCCCTGAAAAACTGACAGGTGGACCTGAATGGAAAGCCTGTGTGAAAGTCCCCAAAAGGTCAGTGCTCATCATTTTTATGCATAACTACAGAAGCCATCATATGGTTTCTGAAGGTCTGGTGCATAGTGAACACCAAGTTGGTTGTGAATTGAGGGTGCATTTACTCAAGGTGAACGCACATAATGGGATTTGTGGGCATTCATTCATACCCGTAGAACATCCATGCGACAAGTCAATAATGAGCATGTGTATTTGTAAGCAGAGCTAGACTTTAATAAGCCCCATACACACTATCAGTTTTCTTGCAGGTTTTTCTCTTCAGGTTTACCAAAACCATGTAGTGCAAGGGCCTGCCTGATTGCATACGAATTGAAACTCTTAAGGTTTGACCTCATATTAGATGGTTTTGGTAAACCTGAAGAGAAAAACCTGCAAGAAAACTGATAGTGTGTATGGGGCTTGGCTGGGTTCACAATGAATTCGGATGCGGCTCATAGCAAGGGTCTGGTGCATCCCTGTTCTCCATTTTAGGGATGAATCAGGCCTGGATTTTTGCCTGAATTCGGACCTGAAACAGGGCCAAAGACGCACAGGACCCCTGTGCCAATTCGATCTGCAGCCACTCCGAAGATGTGTGTACCAGCTCCATTGAGAGCCTGTCACAGTCTCCTGTCATGCGAATTGGATATGCGAATTGGATGCAGGGAAACCCACATCCAATTCGCATCAGTGTGAATGCAGCCTGAAAGATTAGGTGGCATTGCTCAATTGATATAAAGATATGTATGGATGCTAATCTACTAGATGAGTGCACAGTATTGCCTTGGGTCATTTGTCTAATGAAATATTGTTACAAAGTATAAGGTATTCTCTCTTCAAATGATGTGCATTCTGTAGCATTTTAAAATGTGTACTAACCTGGAAGTAGGATTGTTGCATAACGCAGATTGTCTCGTACCAAGCTGCAGTTCCACGCAAGGAAGCCCTGAGGACAAGCTGCAAGCAGTAGAAAAATTCCATGTATCCCAAATTACTGTAAAATAAGGTGACCAGATTTTTAAAATGAAATCCAGGGACATACTTTTTTTTTTTACTAGTAATGGCGGCAATCAGTGACTCTCTGCCCGTCGCATGCCTCACAGCCTGTCAAGTATTACTCTCCGGGCCCCGGCTACTACTGGGTGGGGAGCGGAGGAAGATCACTCCACCAGGCAGTGGCGGTGCGTCCATAGAGGGCGCTGGAGCGCCGCCCCCTCTCGCTCCCGCACCGCCACTGAAAGACAATACACAGATTCATGCATTGCATGAATCTATGTATTGTCACCGCTGCCGCGCTGCCCACTATTCATATGGCCGGCCTCCTGGTGAGCGCCGGCCATATGAATTAGAGCGGCGGCCGGCGGTGGGTGTGGCTTGGAAGTGCCTATCAGAGCCAGCGGCTCTGATAGGCTTTCCGAATACAGCTCTCACGCTGTATTTGGCTTCCAAAAACTCCTCCCAGGTACGCACGGGGGTGCGTTCCTGGGAGAAGACTGTGGAGGTTTCAGCCAATCAGGTTCACCGGATCTGGTTACCGGTGACCTGATTGGCTGAAGCGACATCGAGGGCGGGAGAACATATCGAGGACGGCGCGGACCGAGGAAGGTAAGTGCAGGGCTGGGGGGGGGGGGGGGGGGGGGACAGGCTGCATTTGGGGGGGAACTGACTGTATATGGGGGACAAACTGGCTGCATTTGGGGGGAACTGGCTGTATACTGTATATGGGGGCACACTGGCTGCATTTGGGGGGAACTGGCTGTATTATGGGGGACAAACTGGCTGAACATGGGGGCACACTGGCTGTATTATGGGGGACAAACTGGCTGCATTTGGGGGAACTGGCTGCATTTGGGGGGACACTGGCTGCATTTGGGGGGACACTGGCTGCATTTGGGGGGACAAACTGGCCGAATATGGGGGGAACTGGCTGTATATGCGGGGGGAACTGGCTGTATTTGGGGGGAACTGGCTGCATATGGGGGGGAACTGGCTGTATATGGGGGCACACTGGCTGCATTTGGGGGGAACTGGCTGTATATGGGGGCACACTGGCTGCATTTGGGGGGAACTGGCTGTATATGGGGGCACACTGGCTGCATTTGGGGGGAACTGGCTGTATATGGGGGCACACTGGCTGCATATGGGGGGAACTGGCTGCATTTGGGGGGAACTGGCTGTATATGGGGGCACACTGGCTGCATTTGGGGGGAACTGGCTGTATATGGGGGACAAACTGGCTGTATATGGGGGGAACTGGCTGTATATGGGGGACAAACTGGCTGTATATGGGGGCACACTGGCTGTATATGGGGGCACACTGGCTGTATATGGGGGCACACTGGCTATATATGGGGACAAACTGGTTGTATATGGGGACAAACTGGTTGTATATGGGAACAAACTGGTTGTATATGGGGACACACTGGCTGTATATGGGAGCACACTGGCTGTATATGGGGGGCACACTGGCTATATATGGGGACAAACTGGCTGTATATGGGGACAAACTGGTTGTATATGGGGACACACTGGCTGTATATGGGGACAAACTGGCTATATATGGGGACAAACTGGTTGTATATGGGAGCACACTGGCTGTATATGGGAGCACTCTGGCTGTATATGGGAGCACTCTGGCTGTATATGGGAGCACTCTGGCTGTATATGGGGGCACACTGGCTGTATATGGGGGCACACTGGCTGTATATGGGGGGCACACTGGCTGTATATATGGGGGCACACTGGTTATATATATATATATGGGGACAAACTGGCTGTATATGGAAACAAACTGGCTGTATTTCAGGGGGAAAACTGGTGGCGTTTGGGCACAGTGGCTGCGTTTAATGGGCACAGTGACGGCAATTGTTTTTTTTTTTTTCCAGTTTGTTTGCGCCCCCCCAAAAATTTTGAGCACCAGCCGCCACTGCCACCAGGGAAGGCAAGGAGATAAGCAGGCAGGCGGCTGGCTGGGACTTCAGCCAAGGCAGAAGAACATGCGAGCGGAGCTGAATGGGCATGCACCCGAAACTGAAGAAATATTCCCTCCGCTCCGACCAGCACATGATCATCAGAAAGGGGCACAGTTAATGGAAAAAAATACATCACCCTAAGCTAATAGGAGCCGCGGAGTGGGGATGTGTAATTCAGATTATTTTTTTTTTACTCTGCACTGACTGTCTTTTAAATTGCCCCAGCCCCTGTTCAAATCTAATCCGGAGACAAAACAGTGTCCTCAATCCAGGGACTGTCCCTGGAAACCGGGGATGTCTGGTCACCCTACTGTAAAACAGGCAACACAACTGACTGTAAAACAGTGGAAACATTTCCAGCACATTACTGACAGTTCACCAAATAGTTGTCCTTGTTCCTAAATTGCTAATCAGTGGCCCATACGGGTAGCCAGTAGTTGGGTGTAAAATCTACCTCCCAGTAGAAACTTAAAGTAGTCCTAAACCTGTTCTCTACAAGCCATAAAGGCTGTTCTGTACAATGACCAATGTTACATATACAGTTCATGTAAAATGGCTAGTAGTAGACCATGTAAATTGACACTGGCTTGTTCAGTTCGGCAGTCACCAATGGCCCCATTATTATTTCTGCCCAGGGCCTCATATTTTATAAAACTTATTTTGAACTGTTCATTTTACATCTGAGCAGTATATTTATATCTCAACCCCTGCAGGATAAATATAACTAAACTAAGCATTTTATTCCCCTACCACAGTTCTGTCTAAATGTGTGGGATTCATTGATTGACTTGTAATGCCAGCTGACCAGATCATTCATTTTCTGTTAATGTATGAATCATTCCTTTGTTCTAGCACTTCATTTCTGTCCTTTGATGCTGTATATGGTACTGTGCACAAGCACAATCAGCAGGCCTGATGTTTACTTGTTCTTTTTGAATGCAATGGTTGTAGTGATATTTTTCTTCAGCTTATGCACCAACATTCATGGATTTTGTTAGGACTAGTGTAAAACCTATAGATCAGGGGTCTCAAACTGGTGGCCCTCCAGCTGTTGTGGAACTACAAGTCCCATGAAGCATTGCAAGGCTGTCAGTTACAAGCATGACTCCCACAGGCGGAGAAATTATGGGACTTGTAGTTCCCCAACAGCTGGAGGGCCGCCAGTTTGAGACCCCTGCTATAGAGTAATAAGACCATATCTTCAAGAACCATGAAACATATCTTCGAAAGCAGCATTCTCTTTTAGAAAAATTCTTCTTATGAAAAATACTGATCTTTTCCACACAGCCTAGTCTGATGCGCTAAGTCTATCATAGTTGTATCATATGGAGATAAATTAGGTGGAAAATACCTTACAGAATGTATGTAGTATTCAAATTGACTTTATACCTCATAATATACAATAGCTGTAAGGAATGCAAAGTATTTCCTGCAGCCTTCCCTTCCATGATAAGGGATTAAATCACAGCAGTTAAATATGAAAAGCTTTCACTACACTATGTTCAAATATTTTTTACTTATTGGCTTTATATTCCTCTTTGTGAACTCTTCACAATTTTCCAAGCGTTTTGCTTTTTCAGTTTTTTTTTGCTTGTAATTGAAAGATATATTTACATTTAGTTAAAGCAGAACAATAGGCATACCATTTTATTTTCATATTGGATAGAGTAAGGGACGGTTATAACCCCTCTCTTTTTTTTTTTTTTTCAGCCATCTGGGTCCCATTGGGGAGATTTATCTTCACTTCCTGTCCCATAGCCAAACAGGAAGTGAGAGGAAATCCCTGCAAATCATCAGAACTAGTGTCCCCATTGGAAGAATATTCCTCTATTACTTTTCTGGAGACCACCCACAACTTGGGATTTTCTTTTACTTTCACTTTCTCCCTAGCAGACAAATAGGGAGGGTTAATCTTCCTAGCAGACAAATAGACAGGGTGAATCTCCCTGTCAGACAAATAGGGCAAATCTCCCTAGCAGACAAATAGGGTGAATCTCCCTAGCAGACAAATAGGGTGAATCTCCCTAGCAGACAAATAGGGTGAATCTCCCTAGCAGACAAATAGGGAGGGCGAATCTCCCTAGCAGACAAATAGGGAGGGTGAATCTCCCTATCAGAAAAATAGACAGAGTGAATCTCCCTAGCAGACAAATAGGGAGGGTGAATCTCCCTAGCAGACAAATAGGGAGGATGAATCTCCCTAGCAGACAAATAGACAGAGTGAAGCTCCCTAGCAGAAAAACAGATAGGGTGAATTCCCTAGCAGACAAATAGAGAGGGTAAATCTCCCTAGCAGACACATAGAGAGGGTGAATCTTCCTAGTAGACAGACAGTGTGAAGCTCCCTAGCAGACAAATAGAGAGGGTGAATCTCCCTAGCAGACACATAGAGAGGGTGAATCTCCCTAGCAGACACATAGAGAGGGTGAATCTTCCTAGTAGACAAATAGACGGTGTGAATCTCCCTAGCAGACAAATAGAGAGGGTGAATCTCCCTACCAGACAGCAAAAAAAAATCTAATCCCTCTCCAATCTGTACAAAACGTAAAGATTTTTTTTGCCTTTAGTTATAAAGAGAAGAGGACAACAGAAAACAAGATGATAGATAGATAACATCATCAAAACATGAAGTTAAGCAAGCCCCAGGAGGCAGTGGAGGACAGAAAAGCCTGCCGCACTATGGTCCATGAGGTCCAAAGCATGACTAAACGACTGAACAACAACAATACTTCAATCAAGTCCTGAGCTACTAGCCAGGCCTCAAGGGTTACTTGCCACCAGTTTCCACCAATTGCCCCACCCAGCCTGCCTTCCCCCTAATTCCACCCCTAAACTCGCCCTCGTAAATCTCATGAAATGACACTTAAATGTTTTATGCAGAATTAAGTTGTAAACATAAATATTAACAACAACAACAACTTTAACCAGGCCCACCAATGCAGGCTGCCTGTGCCCACCAATGCAGCCTTGTGTCCACCTATGCACCCTTGTGTCCACCAATGCAGCCTTGTGCCCATCAATGCAGCCTTGTGCCCATCAATGCAGCCTTGTGCCCACCAATGCAGCCTTGTGTCCACCAATGCAGCCTTGTGCCCACCATGCAGCCTTCTGCACATCAATGCAGCCTTGTGCCCACCAATGCAGCCCTGTGCCCACCATGCAGCCTTGTGCCCACCATGCAGCCTTGTGCCCATCATGCAGCCGTGTGCCAACCATGCAGCCTTGTGCCCACCATGCAGCCTTGTGCCCACCATTGTGTTCCAATATGCTCTGATAATCCGGGCGGCTCTCTCTCTCTCTTCCCCTCCGCGATCGCTGAGAGAAGGACTCCCATTCTACCCAGGCTGTCGGCGGTGCTCGCCCCCCCTGCTTCCAGGCAGCCCTTCCTCGACAGCCCTCAAAATCCACTCGCAAAATGGGAGCAGGCGAGTGGAATTTTTGAGGGCTGCTTTAACTAAAGGACTTCAAAAACTAAACCAGCACTTCCCTGCAGAAGGAGAATTCTTATTCTCAGCTCTCTGGCAGTCCGTGTCTTTTACCTAATCTCTGTTCCAGTGACACGCTATCCTTCAGTGTCTTCAGCATTGGACATTTCCACCAGTGTCCCACAGCTCACACCATGGTCCCTCTTCCCAACCCCTTTGTGACTACTGAGTCCTGTAATGATGTAGGGGTCAGAAGCAGGTAGACGAGGGAACATAGACCATCTATTCTATGCAAGGTTCTGAATTTATATGTTCCAGTGATATGTATTTGAAAATGCACCTTTATTATTGGTATATATGTATGACAAACTGTTGTTTTAAATGTATGTAAAACACTTTTTTGTAAACAATACATTTTCTTAAATTTTATATTTTTGAGGTGTTTCTCAAGTCCTGTGGGCTATAGTGTAGGTAGACCTTCAGAATTACTGCAAAATATATATACCGGTATATGTTTTTTAAAGGCTTCCCTATTGCCTTGCTTTTTAATAAGGCCTGCATATTTTATTTTTATTTTTGTAATGTATCATTTCATAATAAAACAATTACAACAATCAGCCTTAAAATGGCCCTTGCCATTCCTTTTGTTATCCTAGCTAACAGTACCTTTGCAATGCATACCCAGATAGCAAGCAATTGTGCTGCAAGTTTGAAAATGACTAGCTAAGCTATTGCTAGACTCGCCAGGCTTCCCAAGTTTGTTGCACAATTGCAGCAAGTCCGCATTGCATGACTCCAGATCAACTTTGTTTTGCAAACATTCCGCAAGTCTGCTGCAAGTTCTGGTTCAGTTATGTTGCGCAATAGTCATCCCACCACAGGGGTCACTGTGGCTGAATTTTCATGCTGTAGACTTGCAGAGCTCTTGCTGTAGACTCGCCACTGCAACTTTGCTCTTGCTAGAGGCTTGCCACCCAAATTTGCTACAAATTGGGAAACTGTTAACTAGAACTTGTGCTTTAAGTGCTCTGCCAGTGTACAATTTGCCAGTGAAAATTTGCAGCAAGTTACCAGACTTACAATTAAACACTGCCACAAATTTGTGGCAAGTTATCCTTGCTATCTGGGTAGAGGCCTTTTTTCACTCTGTATCTCTCTCTTGCATATCACAGCTCTCTAGCAATCTAGGAACAGCAAGCAGCTATATGAACTGTCTATTTACAAAGTGTTCAACAGTGATATGTTGTTTGGTTTTATTTTCATTGTCAACTTATGTATATGTTGTTACGTTGTTATGTTGTTTTAAAATTAGTGGAATTATTGCATTCAACACATCCACCTCAGAGCCCATTCACACAGGGACGACTTTGGAACCGACTTCAAGTCGCCCCTAGTCGTCTCAAGTCACCCCTAGTCGTCTCAAGTCGCCCCCAGTCGCCTCAAGTCGCGCTGCATAAGAAAATCAATGTAAGTGAATGGAGCCGTCTTAATGCACACGACTGCAGTCGCTCCGACTTCAAAAAAGGTTCCTGTACTACTTCAATCCGACTTCTAGGCGACTGCTAGGCGACCTGTACCCATTGATTTCAATGGAAGTCGCCTCAGAAGTCGGATCCCCTGTCTTAACAGAAGCAACAATACAGGAAGAGAACATACATTTCTCAGGCAAACCCCTCCCTCCCCCAGAGCTGATTCTTGTTTGATTGGCCACTGGAAAGCCTCCTGTCCTGGAGGCGACTTCAGTTGTGTTGTAAGTCGCCCCAAGTCGCGCTGAAGTCGCCCCAAGTCGCGCTGTGATTCAAACTCAAGTCGTGTTGCCCCTGTGTGAATGGAGTCTAAAGGATATGTAATGGTTCATTTAAAAACAAAAAAAAACAAACATGTCATACTTACTGCGTCCATACTGCTGCATCCATTGACACAGACAGAAAGTTGGCCACTCCCCCCGCATCATTGGATTTGATTGACAGCAGCGGGAGCCAATGGCTGTGCTGCTATCAACCTATCCAATCAGGACAGAGACACCTGCTGGAGCTGGTGTGCTCGTCCCCGTTGCTGGAAAGGGTGGGTTCAGGTAAGTAAAAGGGGGGCTCTGGGAGGCTGCTTCATCACAGGATGTTTTTTAACTTAATGCGGGTTTACGAGGGTTTAAAACCCCTTAAGCTTCTTGCAATTGGATAGAAGCTACTACAAAGACATGGTTTCCAAAACAATCAAAAACTATGCACTTATCCACACTTAAAAAGGTATAATTTTTGCCAATGCCACAAAACAAAGCATTGTGGCAGTGGCATGTATACCACCCTTCTCAGCCACTGTGCTTGGCCAAGAGGGGGCTCAACTGCCTATTTTAATGACCCCAAGCTGCATGTGTGAGCGATCCCTAAAGAATGCCTTACATGCAGCCTGGTAGCATATAAAGTAGTAGTAGAGGGAGAAAATATCTAATTGCATCATGGTAGCTGCATATTTTTCTTGTTTCAGGCTCACCTATGGTGTACTAAGCATGCTGCTGGCAACACAAATGACATGCAGCTGGCGTGTAGGGGCAAAACAAATCCATAATTATTGAGTTATTTTTCCCAGGAAGTGTTCTGGCTTTCAGATACTGTGTTAGGCTCATGCTATGTAGCCCTCATAGAAACAACTGGTGCATAATTAACCACTTCAATACCCAGCCATAGTAATATGACGCCCACAAATGGGATCTCCCATCCTGGGTGTGCGTCATATGACGTCCTGGGCTTTGTGGGGGGATATCTGAATGATGCCTGCAGCTAGAGGCATCATTCAGATATCCTTTCATTCTGCCGGCGATTCTGCGCACGATAAGAATGATCATAGCGGCAGTTCCACCGCTTGATCGTTCTTATAGGCGGCGGGAGGGGACATCCCCCCCTCCCGCCGCCATCCGATGCTTCTCCGGGCTCTCCCGTGCCATTGGGGGCCCGGAGAAAGAATCGGCTGGCGCCCGTGTCTTGTCACATGACGAGCATAGAGATGACTGGTGACCAGATGGTCACCAGTCATCTCTATGACCGTCGGAGGCCGGGGCGCGACATTATGACGTCACGCCCGGGTTCCCAGAAGTAAACAAAGCCGCGATTGCAGCTAGTAAGCATGAGATCTGTGAATTTTTTTTCACGATCTCATGCTTTCTAGCCTGGAGGAGAGATGTGGGGTCTTATTGACCCCGCATCTCTCCATAAAGAGGACCTGTCACACACCATTCCTATTACAAGGGATGTTTACATTCCTTGTAATAGGAATAAAAGTGATCAAAAAAAAAAAAAAAAAGTTAAACAAGTGTAAAAATTAAGTAAAATAAAAAAAGAAATAATAAAAATAAAAAATTAAAACGCCCCTGTCCCCGGTAGCTCGCGCTCAGAAGCGAACGCACATGTAAGCCCCGCCCACATATGTAAACGCTGTTCAAACCACATATGTGAGGTATCGCTGCGTGCAGAGCGAGAGCAACAATTTTAACACTAGACTTACTCTGTAACTCTAAACTGGTAACCTGTAAACATTTTCAAAGCTTCGCCTATGGAGATTTTTAAGTACCGAAGTTTGCCGCCATTCCACGAGTGTGCGCAATTTTAATGCGTGACATGTTAGGTATCTATTTACTCGGCGTAACATCATCTTTCATATTTTACAAAAAAATTGGGCTAACTTTACTGTTTTGTTATTTTTTAATTAGTGAAACCATTTTTTTCCCCAAAAAAAGGCGTTTGAAAAATTATTGCACAAATACCGTGCAAGATAAAAAGTTGCAATGACCGTCATTTTATTCCCTAGGGTGTCTGATATAATGTTTGGGGGTTCTGAGTAATTTTCTAGCAAAAGAATGATGATTTGTACATGTAGGAGAGAAGTGCCAGAATGGGGAAGGAAAGGGAGTAGCCATATAGGCTCCCCTTTCCTCATGGGGTCACTGTAACTGCAAGGTTAATACATAAGTTTCTAAGAAGGTTTAGCTACAGGGCTAGAGAGTCAATAGTTTAAAAAAAAAAAAAAAAAAAACCCCAGTCAGTAGATTTGATTAAGCTCAGGTGTGTTAGAGAGTTCTGGAAATCTGAGAATCAGTAAGGGATTGGTTAGTGAAATCAGGTGTTAGATCAGGAAAATTCTAGAAGCTGGTTTCTGGTCCATTTAAGGAGCAGTTCCAGGCAGGTTAGTGGTGCGATACCAGAAGATTCCAGCAGGAGGAGCTCCCCACCCTACCCCCCCCCCCCCATCTTTTTCCCGTCGCGGCCAATTCATGTGGTAGGCTCCCTCTGGTGAATTGCCAGAGGGGAGAATTAAGGAAAGTCAAGTTCAAGTAATAATCAGCTCGAGTCTCAGTGGCTGGGTTGAGTACGGGTATTGATAAACACTTGGTTGGAAAGTATGTTTTAAAAGTTAAAATTGGTGGATTATGGATTTATGTTTTGAAAACCAGTGAATCAGGCCGTGGCCAATAATTATCCAAAAAAAAAAAAAAAATAATATATATAAAAATAAAAAATGTTACATGGAGATTAATAAAATTGGTTGTTTAAGTTATAACTTGCTCTGGTGTTTTTTGTGCTCTATGCATGTTTGCGGGGGTGTGCATGATGCATGTGATCCCATAGGCCCGGTATGGAAGTGGTATAAAAAGCCCGGTGTTGAAGTGGTTTTAAGGAACAGTACCTTTTGCTCTTGCACATTTTCTCCCAAGGAAATTTCTACAAATCACTCATTGGCAGTGGGCATCTGGGAGCTGCACAATGCACAATCTGTTCAGCAGTGGAAGCAAGTGTCTTATTTATAACTGTATATTAAACACTATCATGGGTTTAATTGAATCATGTAGGATAAGAAACAAAGGATAAAAGGATGCAGATCATGAGAAGTTTGCCGCGCCATTGTCACGCATTTTCTGTTAGCAAAAGCTCATGCTTCAGATTACTGCTCCTCGATGTGCAAAGAATAGAAACCATTTAGGGCTGTTCTCAACTGTCCAGTGACCGGACATTTATTTTCCACTGTTTTCCACCCCAAAGGCACTCTCTCCTGGCCGACACTGTGAAATAATCAATGGATATGCAAATGAACATTTACATTTCTGTAAAACCTATTTGCACATGAATAGAGTGATCTGGTGCACAATTCCCTAGCCATTTATTCCTCTCTGTCCTGGTGACTTGATGGAATCCAGTTCTAGAAGTCAGCTACATTTTTACCAAACTAAAAGGCTAAAAGTTCCTGTAGCCCAGTGCCCGTGTTCAAATACCCAATCATGTGTAGGGAAATTTAAAAAAATCTATATTAATTTCACTTGCACATGATTGAACAATAATGTGAAAACAGCTCCAGGGGGTAAGTTAAGGTCTACCCCCATCATGTTCCCACACCACCTGCCACCAATAAACTGTTTTTTTTTTTTAAAGCTCCTAACACAAAGAAAAATCTGCTTTCGCATACATTAATCCCCCATGGTGTCTCTTCGGGTAGTGGTGACTGCTGATGGAAAGTTCCTCTCTTTGCTCTCTGCTGCTCAGCTGACTGGTCTCTTGTAGATACTGGTGGCAGCCAATTGCCAAGAAGAGACATTGGCACTGCCTAATAGACCCTCCTACACTACAGAAGACGTGGGACCTGAGGTGTCCTATGACTTTTTTTTTTTTAGATATGAACAGTTTACGCAGCGTAATAAATAATAATAAATAATTGTAAGAAAACTATAGATTAGGTACAGGGGTGGAGTTTTTTTTTTCTCCCAAATACATCTGTATTCACAAATTCAGCACAACACATTGAATTATCACTCCACAAAATAAAAAGGAGCCCGAAAATTGTGGCCAGTAGGTGAACATTCATGGTTGCATTTACAGTAACCTAATCCCTCTCCTTGGGACTACATGTTCCATAATTCACAGTGCCATTGGGTATGGGCAGCCCTTGCAAGCCGATTCCAATCATTTGCAAAAGGCACATTTATTGATCTTGGGCTGCCTGTGCCTGTCTGCACAAGTGGTGTAATTACATCAGCCTGTAGTTCTCTAACAGGGAGCCTGAACAAAAGGGTGGCCATAGGACCCTGCAAGCCAAGGAGTCACCCTTACAACAGAAATTAGGCATTTTTCTCTCCACTTCGACTGCTGTTCATTCATACAGAATAGATTGAGTCAAGAAAATGTTGCATTATGGCAACCAGATGGTGCTGGTGATTATACAAAATAAGTATTTATTTCCTATGATCAACATCTCCATCTATTGGCCACAATGTGGTATTTCTCTTATCCGTTCTATTCAGTATTAATGAAAAACATGCAATCAGGAGGGGGGAAAGCCTAATAACAAATTTGCCCCCAAATTCACACAGAACATGCAGTTTTACAGGAGGCATAGCTCTGCCATTTTATATACAGTGCCTTGAAAAAGTAACCAAAATCTAGTGGAACCATTTGCTTCTGACATCTCACGGAGCACTGTTCAATCCATCATGTGAAAATGGAAAGAGTATGACACAACTGCAAACCTACCAAGACATGGCCATCCACCTAAACTGACAGGCTGGGCAAGGAGATCATTAATCATAGAAGAAGCCAAGAGGCCCATGGTAACTCTGGAGGAGCTGCAGAGATCCACAGCTCAGGTTGGAGAATCTGTCCACAGGACAACTATTAGTCGTGCGCTACACAATCCTGACCTTTATGGAAGAGTGTAAAGAAGAAAACATTTTGTTATGTTACAACCAAAAACGCAAATGTATTTTATTGGGATTTTATGTGATAGACCAACACAAAGTGGCACATAATTGTGAAGTGGAAGGAAAATGATAAATGGTTTTCAACATTTTTTTATAAATAAATATCTGAAAAGTGTGGTGTGCATTTGTATTCAGCCCCCTTTACTGTGCTACCCCTAACCAAAATCTCGTGGAACCATTTGCTTTAGAAGTCACCTAATTAGTAAGTAGCGTCCACCTGTGTGTAATTTAATCTCAGTATAAATACAGCTGTTTTGTGAAGCCCTCAGAGGTTTGTTAGAGAACCTTAATGAACAAACAGCATCATGAAGGCCAAGGAACACATCAGACAGGTCAGGGATAAAGTTGTGGAGAAATTTAAAGCAGGATAGGTTATAAAAAAATATCCCAAGCTTTGAACATCTCAGGAAGCACTGTTCAATCCATCATCTGAAAATGGAAAGAGTATGGCAGAAATGCAAACCTACCAAGACATGGCTGTCCACCTAAACTGACAGGCTGGGCAAGGAGAGCATTAACCAGAGAAGAAGCCGAGGTAACTCTGGAGAAGCTGCAGAGATCCACAGCTCAGGTGGGAGAATCTGTCCACAGGACAACTATGAGGCTGGGTTCACACTGGTACGGACAGTCATACAATTTTCATCTTACTTTGCTCTGCGACATCAGTCCTACATTGATCCTACATTGGTCCGACATCCATCCGACTTTCATGAACAGGATACTACTTTGATCCGACTTTGTGCTAGTCTGACTTGTCCTTTGACCAATCAAAACAATCCCAGTGTGAGATAAATTTATTTTATTGCTGCTGTAATCACCATGTCGGATGTCAAAAGTCAGATGGTTAGGACAAGGATCCTATTTGATCCGACTTCAATGATATTCAATAGGCTGAAGTAGGACCAAAGTTGGACCAAAGTAGTACAGGGAGCATTTTCAAAGTCGGACCGACTTGTGTCGGACCAGTTAAGACGGCTCTCATAGGGAAACATTGATTTTCACACGTCATGCGACATGAGCTCCCAATGTCGGAGCGTTTGTCGGAACCAGTGTGAACCCAGCCTTAGTCGTGCGCTCCACAAATATGGCCTTTATGGAAGAGTGGCAAGAAGAAAATCATTGTTGGAAGAAAGCCATAAGAAGTCCTGTTTGCAGTTTGCGAGAAGCCATGTGGGGCACACAGCAAACATTTGGAAGAAAGTGCTCTGGTCAGATGAGACCAAAGTTGAACTTTTTGGCCTAAAAGCAAAACGCTATGTGTGGCAGAAAAATAACACTGCACATCACCCTGAACACACCATCCCCACCGTGAAACATGGTGGTGGCAGCATCATGTTGTGGGGATGTCTTTCTTCAGCAGGGACAGGGAAGCTGGTCAGAGTTAATGGAAAGATGGATGAAGCCAAATACAGGGCAATCTTGAAAGAAAACCTGTTAGAGTCTGTAAAAGACTTGAGACTGAGGTTCACCTTCCAGCAGGACAACGATCCTAAACATACAGCCAGAGCTACAATGAAATGATATAGGTCAAAGCATTTTCATGTGTTCGAATGTCCCAAAGTCCAGACCTAAATCCAATTGAGAATCTGTGGCAAGACTTGCAAATTGCTGTTCACAGAAGCTCTCCATCCAATCTTTTTTGCAAAGAAGTATGGGCAAAAATGTCACCCTCTGGAGGGGCAAAGCTGGTAGAGAAATCCCCAAAAAGACTTGCAGCTGTAATTGCAGGGAAAGGTGGTTCTGCAAAGTATTGACTCAGGAGAGCTCAATACAAATGCACGCCACACTTTTCACATACCGTATTTATCTGTAAAAAAAATTGAAAACCATTTATCCTTCCACTTCACAATTATGTGCCACTTTTTTTTGGTCTATCACATAAAATCCCAATAAAATACATTTACGTTTTTGGTTGTAACATGACAAAATGTGGAAAATGTCAAGGGGTATGAATACTTTTTCAAGGCACTGTAAATATACCCATTTGTGTAAACTTCCTGTGGACATGTGCGCAGAGAAACAACTGAACATCACAGTTTTACTGCATTCGCAACAAAGTAATATGACAGCATGCTGGGTGCTGGCATGACTATTTGTAGTTCAAATTGGGAGCATGCAGGAAAAGGGGGCACTACCTCACTTGAACTGAGCAAAACTGTCACCTTAGAAAAGGAAGCGTATTTGGCATAGCTAGCAGCTGTTTCTCACTTGGAGCAACTGACCCTCTTTTTGAAAATCCTCCTTTCCCTCTTTCTGTCTTGGTTGTCCCTCTTTTTGGTCTAATGTATACTGTAGACCATTATAAAAAAAAGGACCATTTAACTACCGAAATTATTTTTCTGCATTGAATCCTACATCCAACTTCTAAATGATTACATGTATTATTTTATAGAACCAGTAGTGATAAAAAAAAATAGTTTTGGCTTTAACCAATCATTTTTTGCTTACATACGTTAGGCTAACTGCTATCCCGATTTCTCATCTCATAATGTTGGGAGGAATACTTTGGCTGTACCTTACTGGTAAGATTACTTGTATACCGTATATACTCGAGTATAAGCCGACCCGAATATAAGCCAAGGCACCTAATTTTAACACAAAAAACTGGGAAAACTTATTGACTCGAGTATAAGCCTAGGGTGTCCATCTGCATGCCTCACTGTGCCTCACTGTGTCCATGCCTCACTGTGTCCATGTGCATGCCTCACTGTGCCCATGCCTCACTGTGTCCATGCCTCACTGTGCCCATGCCTCACTGTGTCCATGCCTCACTGTGCCCATGCCTCACTGTGTCCATGCCTCACTGTGCCCATGCCTCACTGTGCCCATGCCTCACTGTGTCCATGTCTCACTGTGCCCATGCCTCACTGTGTCCATGACTAGACTGACGTTTAACATGGGAGTCTATGGAAGGGGTGCCTGGGTTTGAAATATCGGTGCTCCCCGGCAGTAGGTCCCGCAGACAAAATACTTTGCACACTTATAGAGGAGAAATGGGACTACATGTGTGCCAAGTTTTGGGTCCAGGTGACCTACGACTGGCCGGTACCGGGTCCCCAAACTCACTGGAGAAATTACCGTTTAACATAGGAGTCTATGGAAGGGGTGTCCGGGTTTGAAAAATCGGTGCTCCCCTGCTGTAGGTCCCCCGGACAACAAACTTTTCACACGTGTATAGGAAAAGTGGGGCTACATGTGTGCCAAGTTTGGGGTCCAAGGGGACCTACTGTCAGCTGGTACTGGGTCCCCAAATCCGGGAGATCAGGCGCAAAAAGGTGACTCGAGTATAAGCCGAGGGGGGCATTTTCAGCACAAAAAAATGTACTGAAAAACTCGGCTTATACTCGAGTATATACGGTAATTTAAATGAAGGCAGGACATTTAAAATAAAAGTGTTATATTTTTTAACATTTCAAAAACATAAATTCATTAGGGGAAAAAAAAATGAAAAAATTACAAAGAAAAAAAAAGAAAAAATTACAAATAAAAAAAATGTGTATGTGTTAGCAGGTGACTAGGCAGACTTTTGAGGTAGCCAAGAATTACAAATTTGTTATATAAAAATATAAAGATTTTTGAAGTGAATGTTCCTGGAAGTGAGCTCTGCTAGCAGTACATTGTGGATTAGTTTACAGGCACCTCTATGCTGAGTCTGCTGAGTTACTGCAGCTTAGCATAGAGGTGCTGTTAGCTGACACATGGGATTGCATCTCCTTTTCATGTAGACCAGTGAGAAATTTAACTCATTAAAGCATTGTGACTGCCCCCTGGTGTATGCCCCGACCCCCCAGCATGTGCCGTTCTGACCCCCCCAGCGTACACTGCCCTACATCCTACTGATCTCTGTACACTGCCCTACATCCTACTGACCTCTGTACACTGCCCTACATCCTACTGACCGCTGTACACTGCCCTACATCCTACTGACCTCTGTACACTGTCCTACATCCTACTGACCTCTGTACACCGCCCTACATACTACTGACCTCTGTACACTGCCCTACATACTACTAACCACTGTACACTGCCCTACATCCTACTGACCTCTGTACACTGCCCTACATCCTACTGACCTCTGTAAACCGTCCTACATCCTACTGACCTCTGTACATCGCCCTACATACTACTGACCTCTGTACACTGCTCTACATACTACTAACCACTGTACACTGCCCTACATACTACTGACCTCTGTACACTGCCCTACATTCTACTGACCTCTGTACACTGCCCTACATCCTACTGACCTCTGTACACTGCCCTACATACTACTGACCTCTGTCCACTGCCCTACATACTACTGACTGCTGTACACTGCCCTACATACTACTGACCGCTGTACACTGCCCTACATACTACTGACTGCTGTACACTGCCCTACATACTATTGACCTCTGTACACTGCCCTACATACTACTGACTGCTGTACACTGCCCTACATACTATTGACCTATGTACACTGCCCTACATACTACTGACTGCTGTACACTGCCCTACATACTACTGACCGCTGTACACTGCCCTACATACTACTGACTGCTGTACACTGCCCTACATCCTACTGACCTATGTACACTGCCCTACATACTACTGACTGCTGTACACTGCCCTACATACTACTGACCGCTGTACACTGCCCTACATCCTACTGACCTCTGTACACTGCCCTACATCCTACTGACCGCTGTACACTGCCCTACATCCTACTGACCTCGGTACACTGTCCTACATCCTACTGACCTCTGTACACCGCCCTACATACTACTGACCTCTGTACACTGCCCTACATACTATTGACCTATGTACACTGCCCTACATACTACTGACTGCTGTACACTGGCCTACATACTACTGACTGCTGTACACTGCCCTACATACTACTGACTGCTGTACACTGCCCTACATACTACTGACTGCTGTACACTGCCCTACATACTAATGCCCTACCTACTACTAAATGATGTACACTGTCCTACATACTACTAACCGATGTACAGTGTACACTGTATTATATATTAAATTCAGTTCCGTAAGCAACAGCTTCTTTTCTGTGCTCCCAAAACGCCCTGCCAATTGAAATGAATAGGCAGCGCTTCCGAAGCACCGCAACACAGGCGGTTTTAACCCCTTCAACCTCGAAAAGCGCCGCTGCGGCCATAATTTTTAAGTAGACTAAGGGAGCTTTTACATCCTAGGAAAAAAAAATGCTTGCTGGAATCACCCTAGCCTGATAAGTAGCACTGTTGGCACTTACCTTTTTATGTATATGTTGCATTAGTTAAAGCTAATCACACAACAAAACATGGCACTGCTGGTAGACTTAGTACAATGGATTTATAAACACTCCTAATAAGGAAGGATTTGACACAAGTCTTAAATCCTCCTACTACTGGCCCAATGCCACTATGGATACTCATTACAATGCACTCATTAAGCATACAAGTTTTATTCTACTGTAGTTTGTATACAGTACATTGCACATGTAACATAACACAAGTGCAGAATAGGTTTGTATTACTTTGTTGGAAAACGTACTGTGTGACCATCCAGACAAGCAGGTAAAGATATCCTGCTTGCTATATTTTTGGTGCATGTTTGGTGTGGTAAAAAAAACAGACCAAAAACGCACCCACCATTGAAATGAATAGAAACCTCATCAAAAACGTGGCAAAAATGCACCCAAAGCGCACCTGCAGTTGCGTTTTTGAGTCATATGGGTTTTTTTTTCACGGCTGCAAAATGCAGTAGACACACGGCAAAAATGCATATGCATTTTCACCACATTTTTGCAAGGGAGCAGTATGAAAGTAGCCTAAGTCCAGACAGGGAGCTGCATGCTGTATACAATATAAAAAATATTCAAGATTGCACTAAGTGGTTTGGTGGGTCCCAGCCACCACCTTACATACAACCAAAACCTAATAAGAACGGGAAGCGAGATGCAAATAGTAGAGAAGAGAAGTTTCTTTTTACTCACAAAATTTCCTTACATGACATGATAAATAGCAACAGTGAGATTGATGGATTCAGGTATCCCAGCCTTTTCAAATTCAACTTGAGGAGGGGCAGGGACGCCTGAAACTGTCGTTCTCAATGTTTCTAATTATTCTGTCATGTAAGGAAATCTTGTAAATAGAAATAAACTTTGTACTATTTGCATCTCACTGTTGGTCCTTATTCGGATTGGATTGTGTATATCTATCTATCTATCTATACTATGTACACTGATCAGTCATAACTTTATGACCACCCACCTAATATTGAGTAGGTCTCACTTTTGCTGCAAAAACAGACTTGACCCATTGAAGCATGAACACCACTAGACCTCTGAAGGTTTGCTGTGGTATCTGGAACCAAGCTGTCAGTAACAGATCGTTTAAAGTGGTTGTAAACCCTCTGATACTACTTGCACCTACAGGTAAGCCTACATTAAGGCTTACCTGTAGGTGCTTGTAATATCTCCTTAACCTACACGGTTAAGGAGATATTTTCAGAAAATCGGGCACCGATGTCTACGGCGCATGCGCGCCGTAGACAACGGGGCAGGCACACTGAGCGTGCCGGGTCTTGAATGGAATAGTGCCGGAACCGCGCGCGGGATCGTGCTGGTTCCGCGCGCGTGCGCGGGAGTGACATTTTTTAGAGGCTGGCATAGCACACTGTGTACATTTTATTTAAAAACGAGCGCTGTAAATACTGTATATCAGCTGTCTTCAGGCCTGTCTTATCACTCGCGGCCGCTTTCCAGCTCTGATGTGGGAGGGGCCGTGATCTCCCTCTGACGTCAGAGGGAGATCACGTGGCCGCTTGTCTCCTCTACAGAAGACATCTATCAGATCTGGAAAGCGGCCACGAGTCACGTGACCGGCCTGAAGACAGCTGATATACAGTATTTACAGCGTTCATTTTTAAATAAAACGTACACAGTGGGCTATGCAAGCCTCTAATAGAGAGGCTGGCAGTGACAAAATTTAGATTTTAATATTAAAATAATGGCGGTGGGGGGCAGAGACGGCCCGGAGACAGACAGAGATGTGCTGACAGGGAGGAAAGAGGGGGTGAGGGGGGAGAGAGGAGAGCAGAGGGGACAGCAGCCTATCACAGAGGGAGGCACTTTGACCACGGTGATCAGGGCAGAACTGCCCTGGTTATCGTGGTCTGATTAGAGAGGGCATACAGGAAGTGCTAGGTTTATTTTTTTATTTTTTTTACAGTTTAGAGGGGGGGGGGGGTAGATTACATAGCACAAGCACTGTGCTGTGTAATCTGCTTTAAAGGGACCAGAATCAACATATTTTTTTGGGGGTTAACAAACGCTTTAACTACCAGCTATACACAGTGTTTCAAAGTGAAAGAAAAAAAAAACACAAAATGCAAAACACATGTACAAACGCAATAGTTGCGTTTTTTGTGTGGATCCATTTAAGTCTATTACACACAAAATGCAATCTACTGTGGAGAAAAAAAAGGCCCTGACCCTTTCCAAAAACACATAGATGTGAACATATACCATAGGAAACCATGTTAAATGGACTGTAGAGAGTTTCTGCAAACTGCAAAACGCACAAAAAAATGCATGGGTGTGAACCTAGGATAAATGAGTAAGGCTGGGTTCACACTGTTGTGCAGAGTGGCTCACAGCAGGTGTCCGGTGCTTCTCTGTTCACTGTTTCAGGTCCGATTTCAGTCCAAATTATTTGGCTGAATTCGGAACTGAAACGGACCAAAAGACGCACAGGACTCTGCAAACTGCTCTGCACCCGTCCCGGAGCTGTGTGAACTGGATCCATTGAGAACCGGTCACAATCTCCTGACATGCGAATTGGAAACGAATTGCGAATTGGAAAAACACATCCAATTCGCAATAGTGTGAACCCAGCCTAGAGGCTGCCATATATAGATTGAATTTCAAACCATGGGTTCACCTGTCTGGACCACCTGACTCAACAAAAGTTGATTAAATTATTTACTTCTGTTGAAGGAGCCAGGGCCAGGAGGAAAATTGTTGGTGCCTTCATCCAATTAGATGCAAACACTGGGGTTATTTACTAAAACTTAAGATTTCTAAATCTGGTGCAGCTCTGCATGAAACCCAATCAGCTTCCAGGTTTGTTTGTCAAAGCTTAAGCCTGGGTTCACACTATAGCGATCCGCATCGCATCTCTCCCGAAGGCAGTTCACACTGCGCTCTGCGAACCGCTGCGGGTGTCAATACAATGTTAATGACACCCCCAGATCAGTTCACAGATCGCAGTGTGGACAGTGGATTCGGACAGGAATCAGATTGCATTTGTGTGAATCCAATGCGGGTTCAGCCATACAACTGTATGGCTGAACTCGCATTGCACAGACATCGCATGTGATCGGCAGCGGAGTGCGGGTGCAAATCACATGCGATGTCTGTGTCTGCAATAGTGTGAACCTGAGCTAACTGAACAAGCTGAAGTAGAAACTGATTGGTTTCTATGCACAGCTGCACCAGATTCTCCATTCTCCAGTTTTAGTAAATCAACCCCACAGTTTGGGTATTCTGACAGATACTGGAGCTGGCTGTTGGAATATAATACGGCAGGAGATTTGTCCATCTGTACCGTTTAGTGTAAATGAAGGAATCTGACTTTTTGGGCCGTGCAGACGGAATGACAAATCATTTTTATCACGTAATATTAATGAGGATTGTGTCACTGTTCTGCTGTTAATTGTGAAGACATTCTGTTAACAATAGGCTTTATACATGCTTGTTCAGGCCTTGTGAAATGATGTACAGTACATGTCTACTATACTGCCTAATGAATGAATGGAGTGGGCGATGGAGAGGATTCATCCTAATAACAGCCACACCTTTTCCTGCTACCAGTATTGTCGCCAAAGAACTGTACAATAAAAGGAACCAATAGAAACTTTATAAAACTAAAAGAACAAAGAAACTTTGTATCATGTTCATTTCAACTGTGTATATTGTATACAGTATCTTCTTTGTTTGAGTGATTGTTGGAAATTCAAAAACTAGGGCGCATGCGCGGATGCCTGAGGGAGAAGTCGCATCCCCTTAGAGCTCCGCTCCCGGGTTAAACAAACCGGAGAACTGACCGCTGTTTTCACCGCAAACGGCACCAGCTCCCGCAAATTCATAACAGGTACGCTTTGGCTTATTGAGGATGGTCACGAGGGGGCCAAAAACAAAGTATAAGATTGGTATCTCTAAGGATACACCGGCCCGGCAGACATCCAAGATGGCGGCGCCTGGTACCTCACAGACTCGCACACAGCGGGTTCCTAAATCCCTGTCACACAATGTCAAAACTCTGGACACAGTTGGTGAGATTGATTCTGACTATGAAACACCTGAAAATGTTATTCAGTCTAACATGTTCAGACAATTTGAGAAAATGCTTCAAAAAGCTTTGAAACAAACTTCTGACCAGATAACAGAGAAGCTGACAAGGGAGATTAGGGAGCTGGGGCATAGAACAGCTGAATTGGAAATGCGGGTAGATGATATAGAAACTACCACACAGCATTATGATGCTACTATTGAACAGCTTAAGGATGAGAACTCTTTATTACAAAAACGTTTGGAAGACCAGGAGAATAGGGACCGTCGCTCCAACCTAAGAATCAGAGGTCTCCCTGAATCAATCATAGACTTACAGGGAACTATATGTGCACTGTTTCAGGAACTGTTACCAGGTATTTCACCTGAGAGATTGGAAATGGACAGAGTCCACAGGGCCCTAACTCAACGCAAACCCAATGGACCCCCTAGAGATATTATAGTTAAATTTCATTACTATAAAACAAAGGAGCAAATACTTGCTGCTGCTAGAGGTAAAAACACTCTTGAGTTCCAGGGCAATATCTATCAGCTCTTTACAGACCTCTCCCCTCTAACTGTTACTAAGAGGCGTTCTATGAAACTATTGCTGCAAGTACTTCAAAAGCACCAAATCATATACCACTGGGGGTTTCCATTCTCTCTCCGCTTTACATACTTGGAAACTAGATATACGTGTCGCACGTCCGATGAACTACGGTCAGCCTTAATTGATCTAGGCCTGATGGATCACACCAATTCTAAGGAGCAACCTCGTAGACGTGCGGCTTCTAGATCACCTCCAAATGAAACCGACCTGGACCCAAACCCCTCTGGCTATACTAGACAGAATCTTCATAAAAGAGGACGTTTTGATAGTCAGGCACCGATAAACGTCGACTCAATGGACTGATTGTTCACTTCTCATTAATCTTATCCATGTTTCTCCCCTTTTGTAGGGTATTAGCCCCATTGCTTTATTCTGAAAAGCATTGCACTATCTATGATTGAAGAGTTAGAATCCTGTTCTCCATTTTTTTTTTTTTTTTCCTTTTCTTTAGTGGTGTTTTTTTTCTGTCAAAAATATCTATTTCTTTAATCTATAGGCACATAATATATGCATATTAATTTGTACTTATGAAATATGAATCTAGGTTTCTATTTAGGGTTTTAATCAGCCAGAATATTTATATTTCATTTACATTTTTGAGTCAAGTGTTTTTAAGGGGTTTTTTTTTTTTCTGTGTTTGTCCCCTTCCTGACAAATATGTCTACTTAGTAATTTAAATGCATATTATATTGTACCTATGAAATATATATTTGGGTAATTACTTATTGTTTCAGTCAGCAAGAAGGTCTATATTACATTTACATTTTTGAGACAAGTGTTTTTTTTTTGTTTTTTTTTGTCTTGTCCCCTTTCTGACAAATATGTCTACTTAGTAATTTATATGCATATTATATTATACTTCTGGAATATGAATTTGGGCATTAATTTATTGTTTTAGTCAGCCAGAAGGTCTATATTACATTTTTTTTTTTTTGTGTGTTTGTCCCCTTTCAGACAAATATGTCTACTTAGTAATTTAAATTCCTATTATATTGTACCTATGAAATATAAATTTGGGTAATTATTTATTGTTTTAGTCAGCCAGTAGGTCTATATTACATTTCCATTTTTTTTTTTTTTCCCTCTCTCCCTTCCCTTTCCTCTATATTTGCGAGCTTGTTTATTAATTATTTCGCTTGCGTTGACGGTTTGCTTCACAAGTGTTAAGATTGATATTTTCCAGCCTCCTTATGGACGCATTCATTTAGAAATTGACTCAACATACTTCCCAAAGTTGGTATGCTTCCTTTCTCTCTCTTTTTTTGTTTATTGCATCTCCAGTCTTCTTGATAGAGAATTATTTATGTTTTCTACTATAATACTTAAGTGTTCTCCGGCGTTGTTTTTCCCTCCGGAACTTCTTGCGGCCCCTACGTACCCCCTGACTCCTGCTACTATTATGCAGGAGTCGGTCGGTGACCATGGAACCCCTCTGAGATTTTTTGTTATCTCTCCGAGATGTTCCTGCGCCCTACTAGTACATCATTATTTTATGACACTAATTGCAGTCATTAGGGCTTCTTTTTTATTTGGTTTATTCTTTATTCTTTCTTTTCTGTCTTTCCTTTCTTCTCCTCTTCTGTCTCCCTTGGTGGCGGTTCGAACTCATAATATGGGTTTCATTAACCCTTATATAAAACTTACCCTTACTATGTCATGGCCCCCATAAACATTTTGTCCTTAAATGTACAAGGCTTCAACGTTCCACAAAAAAGAACTAAAGCTCTACGTTCCTTTTCAGCTAGAAAAGCTCACATCATTTTCCTTCAAGAAACGCACTTTATCAATAACGCCTCCCCTAAATTTCTTTCCTCCTCCTACCCTCAATTCTACGCAGCTTCAGCTACAACTAAGCAACGTGGGTCCTTGATTGGATTCCACCGTTCTACACCATTTACCCTTAATACACAAATATGTGACCCTGAGGGTAGATATGTTTTATTAACAGGCTTTATTGCTGATACTGAAGTCACATTAGTTTCGTATTACGCCCCAAATAAACGTCCTGAAGCTTTTCTATCACATCTTTTCCAACTAATCGAATCACATAAATTTGGAACAATAATATTATGTGGCGACTCCAATACTACCATTTATCCTTTCTTGGATAAATCCCCGTCATCTCCTAACTCTCCTACCCATAAACGGTCCTTCCAATCTCTACTTACTTCTTTTAATTTTGTTGATACCTGGCGGGAACTTAACCCAACTTCCAGAAATTTTACACATTATTGTTATCCACACAAATCTTTTTCACGAATAGACCATATTTCCCTCCCCTCTAGTATGCTCCCTGAAGTAATATCCTCTAATATAATCCCATTTCCTTGGACAGACCATTGTGCGGTCACTGCTACAATTACCTCTCCTATACCTAGGTCACATGACACCACTTGGTGTATTAACGACTCCATCCTAACTCACCCCTCACACCGTTCAGATATTGAACTGGCTCTTAATGATTATATCTCATTTAATGACACTACTGATGTCTCTGCCCTTACATTATGGGAAGCCCATAAAGCTGTTATTCGGGGCAGCTTGATACAAAAGGCGAGATCTATTAAAAGAGTCCGCAAGATTCTGTTTACCAAACTTGAAGCAAATTTTGACGCTTGTCATTTGGCTCATCAAGCTACCCCGAATGCACACACAAACACTAAATTGGAAAGGGCCCGGCTTGAGTTGGATCTTTTTCTGACAGATTCGGCAGACAAACTCTTACGCAAGCGGCAACATACCCTATACCGCAAAGCCAATAAGCCCGATACCCCAATGGCCCGCAGCCTCAAGTCTATTGATCGTTCACAAGCTGCATTCCGACTTAGAACCTCCAGAGATGCATACACTAGTAACCCATTAAAGATCTTGGACATCTTTCAATCTAAATTAGCTAAGCTCTATGACTCTGGCTTAATCTTTGATAAAAACAAAGCAGACACTTTGTTCTCAGATGTTAAACTTCCCACAATGACACCGGAACAGTGTGAATATTTGGAGAGTCCCATAACGGCCTTGGAAGTTAAAGCTGCTATTAAAGAATTGAAGCCTCACAAGAGACCGGGCCCCGATGGGTTTTCTGCACTATACTACAAACAATTTGATTCGATTTTAACGCCTCTATTGACTAGAGCCTTCAATTCTTTGTTAGCTGGTCATTCGTTTAAAACCGAAACACTAACTTCCATCATAGCAATGATTCCCAAACCTAAATCTGACACTACCTCTTGGTCTAATTACCGCCCCATATCTCTTTTAAATCTAGACATTAAGTTACTAGCTAAGATCTTGGCAACTAGATTGAATAGCATTATAGGTAAACTTATCCATCGTGACCAAACTGGCTTCATGCCCTTGCGTCAAGCAGGGGATAATGTCAGAAGAGCACTTTTATTAATTCATGCCGCCAAAAAAAGACGTATCCCAACTTGCCTTATATCATTAGATATTAGGAAGGCGTTCGACTCAATCAGCTGGCCATATCTACAATATACTCTTCAAAAATGGGGTTTTGGGGAAAATTTCTTAACTTGGGTCTCCTCACTATACAGCACTCCGAAAGCTTATAATAAATATATGGGCTATAAATCAGCTATGATAGATATTAGAAGAGGTACTAGACAGGGTTGCCCCCTATCCCCTTTGCTTTTTGCCCTACTTATTGAACCCTTAGCATGTATTATTAGAAATAATCCTAATATCAAAGGTGTAGAATTAGGTGGACATCACCACAAATTGAGTCTTTTTGCAGATGACATCCTGATTTTTTTATCCCATCCCCATGTCTCAGCCCCAAATCTAGTAAATACTTTAGACAAGTTTGCAAAGATTTCTGGTTTGTGTGTTAATCATGCCAAATCTAATGCCCTTAATATTTCCCTTTCGCCATCTGAGTTACAACAAGCTCAAACGTCTTTACCTTTCAATTGGGAATGGCATCATATTTCATATCTTGGAGTCCAACTCACTTCTTCTATATCCGACCTATTTTCAGCTAACTACTTACCCTTATTGAAGTCAACTACTAATCTGATGAAACAATGGTCTTCTCTTCCTTTATCTTGGATTGGGAGGATTAATGCTACTAAGATGTCAATCTTACCAAAGTTCCTTTACCTATTCCGAGTTCTCCCCATACATATACCTCCTTACTTCCTGAGGCTCACTCAAAAGAGAGTGATGGCTTTTATATGGGGCTCTACAAAGCCCCGTATACCTAGATCGACTCTTTATCTTGATAAATTGAAAGGTGGTCTGGGAATTCCTAACTTTTCCTCATACTACTTTGCTGCTCAGCTAGCACAACTCCCCAAATACCATTCTACAATAGAATCCCCTCTATGGGTAGCGATTGAATCAGTGGATATTGACCCCATTTCTGTGAATAATTTGCTCTGGTTAGCTCCTAAAGATAGACTAAACTTATCTAACCCTAACCAAACATTCTATAGCTATCTGGGACAAATATAGATCCACAAAAAGCCTACAATCCACTCATAACCCTCTACTCTCTTTTCTTCGAAATCCCTCATTTTACCCCGCCTGGAAATTTCCCCTATCATTTGCAGCTTGGTCCAGAAGAAACCTACTTCAATTCCATAATCTAGTTTCCTCCAATGATATTCTTACGTTCCCAACATTATGTGATTTATACAAACTCCCCATGAAGGAGCTCTTCCGCTATCTACAAATTAAGAACTTTTATACACCCCTCGTTGATACGGGATCCCCTCTCACCCAAATGACTCAATTTGAACGTATCTGTAACAGTGCTAGAGGATGCTAGAGGATTAATATCACTTTTGTATAAACGCATCAATTCCACATCCGACGATACTTTACCATCCTATACGACTAAATGGGCACACGACATGGATAGAACATTCAGTAAAAGTGACTGGGATATTATATGGTCAGCTACTAAGCATTCCTCGCCAAACTGTTTTGCGTTGGAAACAAATTATAAGGTCCTTTCTCGATGGTACCTGGTTCCGGCCAGGATTGCCAAATTTGCCCCCTCGTACCCAAATCTATGTTTCAGAGGCTGTTCTGAACCGGGCACGCAGTTCCATATTTGGTGGCAATGTCCAATCGTTCAATCCTTCTGGAGTAAAATATTTCACATGGCCTCTACGGCCTTGGAAATACCAATCCCGCCAGACCCGGCACTGGCTCTCCTCAACCTCAAACCTCCTAATTTGAATAAGTCACAATTCAAATTACTACTACATCTCACCACGGCGGCTAAACAATCTATAGCTAAGGCCTGGAAAACCCAAACTTTGGTTGTGGCTGAAACTAAACATAGAATTAACAGAGCCCTTATCTTTTCCAAAATGTCTGCTATTGAAGATGACAACATTGCAACATATAATAAAATATGGAAACCATGGATTAAACACTTCTTACCCCCATATTTTGATCAACTATTGTTGATGCCTCTTTGAAATACTTTAATATTTATCTATTAATATAATATTTAAACGGGGCCTTGATCTGACTGGACCGCCACCCGGAGAGACAACCTTCACCTTTTTCTCTATTTTCCTACACCCATACCTTCTTTTCTATAAATTTTACTTTTCTCCCATATTTCTTCTTCTTCTCTCTTACTTCTTCTGTCTTTCTGTTTTGGTTAGTTTTGTTACTTGTGTAATACAGATTTTTTACACATGTGATGTTCATTACATGACTTATATATATAATTTTAAAGTTTCACTTTATCAATCACTAATATCTTTGTGTCTTAAAGATTTGTTAGGAAAGTCTCCACTAAACAATTGAGGTATGACAACGTTCATCTGGTGTATCCTTCTGGATAGCCCAACATATTCTCTCATACTTAATCGAGCCCCCATCTGCTCACAGCTTGCTCCCTTCGGGGGTGAGTGGTTGGTCTGGAGACGTGATATTCTATCCTAAATATTGCTTATCTTCATTGCTCTAATCTTTTATACCTCTATTTGTATTGATATAATTGTTACTGAGGTTTATCCTCTACTGCCTTTCTTTCAATATGTATTTTTAGTGATTACTGTATTTATTTACAATTCTATTCTTGATCAGAATGTAATGTTCAGTATATTTGCTATGTACTTGTAAAATCTAATAAAAATATTAAACAAGAAATTCAAAAACTATTGTTACTGGGTTTCTGCTGACAAACATCTGTGTAATTAATGAAAGCAATCTATCTATCTATCTATCTATCTATCTATCTATCTATCTATCTATCTATCTATCTATCTATCTATCTATCTATCTACCTATCTATCTATCTATCTACCTACCTACCTACCTATCTATCTATCTATCTATCTATCTATCTACCTACCTACCTACCTATCTATCCATCCATCCATCTACCTACCTACCTACCTATCTATCTATCTATCTATCTATCTACCTACCTATCTACCTACCTGTCTATCTATCTATCTATCTATCTATCTATCTATCTATCTATCTATCTATCTACCTACCTGTCTATCTATCTATCTATCTATCTATCTATCTATCTATCTATCTATCTATCTACCTATCTATCTATGTATATATGTATGTATCTATGTATTTATCTATCTATCTATCTATCTATCTATCTATCTATCTATCTATCTATCTATCTATCTATCTATCTATCTATCTACCTATCTATCTATCTATCTACCTACCTACCTACCTATCTATCTATCTATCTATCTATCTATCTATCTATCTATCTATCTATCTACCTACCTACCTACCTATCTATCCATCCATCCATCCATCTACCTACCTACCTACCTACCTATCTATCTATCTATCTATCTATCTACCTACCTATCTACCTACCTGTCTATCTATCTATCTATCTATCTATCTATCTATCTATCTATCTATCTACCTACCTGTCTATCTATCTATCTATCTATCTATCTATCTATCTATCTATCTATCTATCTATCTACCTATCTATCTATGTATATATGTATGTATCTATGTATTTATCTATCTATCTATCTATCTATCTATCTATCTATCTATCTATCTATCTATCTATCTACCTATCTACCTATCTATCTATCTATCTATCTATCTATCTACCTACCTATCTACCTACCTGTCTATCTATCTATCTATCTATCTATCTATCTATCTATCTATCTATCTATCTATCTATCTACCTACCTGTCTATCTATCTATCTATCTATCTATCTATCTATCTATCTATCTATCTATCTACCTATCTATCTATGTATATATGTATGTATCTATGTATTTATCTATCTATCTATCTATCTATCTATATATGTATCTATGTATTTATCTATCTATATACAGGTGAAACTCGAAAAATTTGAATATCGTGCAAACATTTATTTATTTCACTAATGCAACTTAAAAAGGTGAAACTAATATATGAGATAGACTCATTACATGCAAAGCAAGATAGTTCAAGCCGTGATTTTTCATAATTGTGATGATTATGGCCTTACAGCTCATGAAAACCCCAAATCCACAATCTCAGAAAATTAGAATATTGTGAAAAGGTGCAATATTCTAGGCTCAAAGTGTCCCACTCTAATCAGCTAATTAAGCCATAACACCTGCAAAGGGTTCCTGAGCCTTTAAATGGTCTCTCAGTCTGGTTCAGTAGGAATCACAATCATGGGAAAGACTGCTGACCTGACAGTTGTGCAAAAAATCATCATTGACACTCTCCATAAGGAGGGAAAGCCTCAAAAGTTAATTGCAAAAGAAGTTGGATGTTCCCAAAGTGCTGTATCAAAGAACATTAATAGAAAGTTATTTGGAAGGGAAAAGTGTGGAAGAAAAAGGTGCACAAGCAGCAGCGATGACCGCAGCCTGGAGAGGATTGTCAGGAAAAGGCCATTCAAAAGTGTTGGGGACTTTCACAAGGAGTGGACTGAGGCTGGGGTCAGTGCATCAAGAGCCACCACACACAGACGGATCCTGGACATGGGCTTCAAATGTCGTATTCCTCTTGTCAAGCCACTCCTGAACAACAAACAACGTCAGAAGCATCTTACCTGGGCTAAAGAAAAACAGACCTGGTCTAGTGCTCAGTGGTCCAAAGTCCTCTTTTCTGATGAGAGCAAATTTTGCATCTCATTTGGAAACCAAGGACCCAGAGTATGGATGAAGAATGGAGAGGCACACACTGCAAGATGCTTGAAGTCCAGTGTGAAGTTTCCACAGTCTGTGTTGATTTGGGGAGCCATGTCATCTGCTGGTGTTGGTCCACTGTGCTTCATTAAGTCCAGGGTCAACGCAGCCGTCTACCAAGAGATTTTGGAGCACTTCATGCTTCCTTCCGCAGACAAGCTCTATGGGGATACTGACTTCATTTTCCAGCAGGACTTGGCACCCGCCCACACTGCCAAAAGCACCAAAACCTGGTTCAATGACCGTGCGATTACTGTGCTTGATTGGCCAGCGGACTTGCCTGACCTAAACCCTATAGAGAATCTATGATAGAGAATCTATGGGGCATTGACAAGAGAAAGATGAGACATGAGACCGAACAATGCAGAAGAGCTGAAGGTCGCTATTGAAGCCTCCTGGTCTTCCATAACACCTCAGCAGTGCCACAGGCTGATAGCTTCCATGCCATGCCGCATTGAGGCAGTAATTGCTGCAAAGGGGGCCCAAACCAAGTACTGAGTACATATGCATGCTTATACTTTTCAGAGGTCTGATATTGTTCTATGTACAGTCCTTGTTTTATTGATTGCATGTAATATTCTAATTTTCTGAGTTTGTGGATTTGGGGTTTTCATGAACTGTAAGCCATAATCATGACAATTATGAAAAATCACGGCTTGAACTATCTTGCTTTGCATGTAATGAGTCTATCTCATATATTAGTTTCACCTTTTAAGTTGCATTAGTGAAATAAATGAACTTGTGCACGATATTCTAATTTTTCGAGTATCACCTGTATGTATCTATCTATCTATCTATATGTATCGATGTATTTATCTATGTATCTATCTATCTATCTATCTATCTATCTATCTATCTATCTATGTATGTATCTATGTATATATGTATCTATCTATCTATCTATCTATCTATCTATCTATCTATCTATCTATCTATCTATCTATCTATGTATCTATCTATCTATGTATCTATGTATCTATCTATCTATCTATCTATCTATCTATCTATGTATATATGTATCTATCTATCTATCTATCTATCTATCTATCTATCTATCTATCTATCTATCTACAGGTCCTTCTCAAAAAATTAGCATATTGTGATAAAGTTCATTATTTTCTGTAATGTACTGATAAACATTAGACTTTCATATATTTTAGATTCATTACACACAACTGAAGTAGTTCAAGCCTTTTCTTGTTTTAATATTGATGATTTTGGCATACAGCTCATGACAACCCAAAATTCCTATCTCAAAAAATTAGCATATCATGAAAAGGTTCTCTAAACGAGCTATTAACCTAATCATCTGAATCAACTAATTAACTCTAAACACCTGCAAAAGATTCCTGAGGCTTTTAAAAACTCCCAGCCTGGTTCATTACTCAAAACCGCAATCATGGGTAAGACTGCCGACCTGACTGCTGTCCAGAAGGCCATCATTGACACCCTCAAGCAAGAGGGTAAGACACAGAAAGAAATTTCTGAACGAATAGGCTGTTCCCAGAGTGCTGTATCAAGGCACCTCAGTGGGAAGTCTGTGGGAAGGAAAAAGTGTGGCAGAAAATGCTGCACAACGAGAAGAGGTGACCGGACCCTGAAGAAGATTGTGGAGAAGGACCGATTCCAGACCTTGGAGGACCTGCGGAAGCAGTGGACTGAGTCTGGAGTAGAAACATCCAGAGCCACCGTGAACAGGCGTGTGCAGGAAATGGGCTACAGGTGCCGCATTCCCCAGGTCAAGCCACTTTTGAACCAGAAACAGCGGCAGAAGCGCCTGACCTGGGCTACAGAGAAGCAGCACTGGCCTGTTGCTCAGTGGTCCAAAGTACTTTTTTCGGATGAAAGCAAATTTTGCATGTCTTTCGGAAATCAAGGTGCCAGAGTCTGGAGGAAGACTGGGGAGAGGGAAATGCCAAAATGCCTGAAGTCCAGTGTCAAGTACCCACAGTCAGTGATGGTCTGGGGTGCCATGTCAGCTGCTGGTGTTGGTCCACTGTGTTTTATTAAGGGCAGGGTCAATGCAGCTAGCTATCAGGAGATTTTGGAGCACTTCATGCTTCCATCTGCTGAAAAGCTTTATGGAGATGAAGATTTCATTTTTCAGCACGACCTGGCACCTGCTCAGAGTGCCAAAACCACTGGTAAATGGTTTACTGACCATGGTATTACTGTGCTCAATTGGCCTGCCAACTCTCCTGACCTGAACCCCATAGAGAATCTGTGGGATATTGGGAAGAGAAAGTTGCGAGACGCAAGACCCAACACTCTGGATGAGCTTAAGGCCGCTATCGAAGCATCCTGGGCCTCCATAACACCTCAGCAGTGCCACAGGCTGTTGCCTCCATGCCACGCCGCATTGAAGCAGTCATTTCTGCAAAAGGATTCCCGACCAAGTATTGAGTGCATAACTGAACATAATTATTTGAAGGTTGACTTTTTTTGTATTAAAAACACTTTTCTTTTATTGGTCGGATGAAATATGCTAATTTTTTGAGATAGGATTTTTGGGTTTTCATGAGCTGTATGCCAAAATCATCAATATTAAAACAAGAAAAGGCTTGAACTACTTCAGTTGTGTGTAATGAATCTAAAATATATGAAAGTCTAATGTTTATCAGTACATTACAGAAAATAATGAACTTTATCACAATATGCTAATTTTTTGAGAAGGACCTGTATATATGTATCTATCTATCTATCTATCTATCTATCTATCTATCTAAATATGTATGTATCTATCTATCTATCTATCTATGTATCTATCTATGTATCTATCTATCTATCTATATATGTATGTATCTATCTATCTATCTATCTATCTATCTATCTATCTATCTATCATTCCCCTCTCTATTGCTCAATGCACCGCAGCTCACCATATGTCACCACAGCATCTTGCAAGTCCTAATGCCGCGTACACACGGTCGAAATTTCTGATGAAAAAAGTCAGATGGGAGCTTTTCATCGGATATTCCGACCGTGTGTATGCCCCATTGGACTTTTCCCATTGGAATTTCCGAAGGACTTAGATAGAGAGCAGGTTCTCTATTTTTCTGACGGAAATTCCCACCGAGTTTTGCCCGTGGCAAAGTCCGGCATTACGGTGCAAAGGGTTGCGGTCAAGTGTCAGTCTGTCAGGCTTCAATAAAGTTAAAAAAAGAAAACAGTGCCATGAGTTGTAACAATGAATCACACCCAATTCACAATAGTGTGAACCCAGCCTCAAAGAACATTGCAATGGGATAGATTTTTTTTTTTTTAGTACAAGTGAATTGTAAGCTTCTGCCCAAAAAATAAATCTCATCCCCATGTCCTAAAATTTTTTTGAGGGGTATTGTGACAGTGATATGTGCGCATTTTCAGTATTAAATGCAAACATGTATTATACTGCAGCTTACCAATTCTTAGAGGTGATGGCTGTATTTGTTTTCTTTTCTTTTTTTTCATTTGGTGAACCAGCCAGTAATGCCGCGAACACACGGCCGGACTTTGCCACGGGCAAAACTCCGTCGGAATTTCCGACGGAAAAATAGAGACCCTGCTCTCTATCTAAGTCCGTTGGAAACTCCGACGGGAAAAGTCCGATGGGGCATACACACGGTCGGAATATCCGATAAAAAGCTCCCATCTGACTTAACATGCATAAGTGTGTTGTTTTTCAACAGAACAAGCTGTTCTGCAGATGTAGCAGTAAGCCTCGGTTCACACTGCCGCGACTTGTCTTGCGACTTGAGTGTTCAAAGTCGCATACATCGCGCCCCCTTAACGGCAATGGAACCGTTCTAACAGGTGCAACTCACGTCGCTCTGACTTAGAAAAAGGTTCCTGCACTACTTAACACGACTTGCATTGAACTCCTGTTAAAGAAGTCGTATGCAAGCTGCGATAAGGTCGCGCAGGGATGTCGGATTCAGTCATGTGACTTTGATGCCGCGACAGTGTGAACAAGGGCTTACAGAGATGAGACAAACCATTTACCCCTGACAGGGGTGCATACACCGATCTGTTTTATGTATTTATAATAAGTAAAACATTTATCCCAAAAGGAACAAAACTGTTTGTTTTTAAAGTGTAAGCTGGAGTGTGGCTTCAATTTGTTAGTGTATCTAAATCTGCCAGTCCATCTAACAGTTACAAAACAAAACCCCTTGTTTTAACCTGAACTGTTGGACAGGGTAATTTGGTTTGTTGCAGGCTGGCTGACAGGTGAGCTGGGAATTTTTGACACGCGTCACCCTTCCATGTACTCCTTGCTGCATAGGCCAGTTATATATTGGGGTGGTTGCCATTTGTTTTTATCTAACAGTCCCCTCCCCACCAGACTGACAATGCTGCTGTCCCAAGGTGACCCCTGTGCTCCTTCATCCAGAGTGGTATCTCTCTATTACAGAAGGTGTGTTACTGGCCAGATCACCAGGTAAAAACAGAGGGGGAAAAAAGCCTAAGAAAAGAAAACAAATGCAACCATCATGTCTAATGAGTGTTAAGCTGCAATATATTACATTTTTTATTTTGACTTTAATACCACTTTAAACCCTTACAACCACTTTATGTTACAGGTAAGCCTATAATAAGGCTTACATGTAGCTACCCTGGATATCTCCTAAACCTGCACGGTTTAGGAGATATCCCCTGTCCCCTGCATGTGCCAATGTCATCGGCACATGCGCACTGAAGCACACCTATGTGCCGTTGCTTCAGTGAGTGTGCCGTTACCGGCGGCTCCTGCGCGCATGTACGGGAGTGACATCATCGCAACTCCGGCCAATCACAGCGCCTGAGCCCTCGATACCCAGAAGTAACTCTGAGATGTCACTGGCCGGAGGGGGTACGAGGACTGCTGCGGGGGCTTTGATCTAAGGTAAGTAGGTAATTCATAATGAGCTAGATTGTCTTGCAGGGTTTTTATTTATTTTTTTATTTTTAACTAGGGTTTACAACCACTTTAAGATGTAAACAATGGTCCCTGTGGTCAGGATAGTGCAACTCCTGTGTACATATCAATATTATTATAATACAGGTTTTATATAACACCAACAGTTTGTGCAGTGCTTTACAGTCTAAAAGGAGACAGCACAGTTATAAGACAATAAAATACAAGCGGGTTAAGAGGGCCCTGGTCATAAGGGCTTACAATCTAATAGGGTGGACATATGCAGGACTTCCATTATTAGTGCCTGTCCATCTCCCAAAGAGAGAAGACACCGGATGTGGATGAAGCTGCAGAGAAGATGATAGCAGTGGCCAGGGCCGTTTGGAGGAATTTGGGGGCCCCAAGCAGATTGAGAATTTGGGGCCCCCAAGCGGGGGGTTTGCTACTGATTTTTTTTGGAGAAGCGGGGGGGGGGTGCTACACAATTTTTCGGGGGTGCTAACGCGGGACATCGACGCCGATCGCGAGAGGGGGGCCGCCAATCACGGGAAATCGCGGGAGGGGGGCCGCCAATCGCGGGAGGGGGGTCGCCAATTGCGGGAGGGGGGCCGCCAATATCGTGGGAGGGGGGCCGCCAATCGTGGGAGGGGGGGCCGCCAATCGTGGGAGGGGGGGCCACCAATCGCGAGAGGGGGGGCCGCCAAATCGCGGGAGGAGGGGGCCGCCAATCGCGAGTGGGGGGAGCCGCCAATCGCGGGTGGGGGGACGCCAAATCGCGGGAGGAGGGGGCCGCCAATCGCGGGTGGGGGGGCCGCCAATCGCGGGAGGGGGCCCGCCAATCACGGAAGGGGAGGCAGCTCTGCTGGGGCCCCAGACAGTTGCTTGGTTTGCCTGTCCTGTTCCGACGGCCCTGGCAGTGGCAATGGGGTACGCAGACCTGTCAGCACTGGCATTAGGTAGGGTTGCACCAATACTGTTTTTTTATTGGTGAGTACACGTACTGATACTTGTGCTCAATTACTCGCCGATACCAATTACCGATACCATTGCAGTATGATTTCAGTCCATACAAAGTGAATGGGCTCAAATCGCAAAGAATCCGGTTTCCCTCACTGCTCCTGTGTGAACCCAGGCTGAGGTCACTATGACAAGCCTGGGTTCACACAGGAGCGTTGTGGGAAACCGCACGTGATCGCACCACATTCCTATACTAATCGCATCCAATTCTTTGCAGTGGGATTTGAACCCATTCCTTTTGTAAATGAATGGGTTCGCAAAGGTATCGGTATCGGTTTTAGGTATGGGAGCTTAGTATCGGCACCGATATCGGTGAAAGCCTAGCAGAAGGCATACCTACAAAGTGTATCCAGCAGCGATCATTGCAAGTAATCGCTAGGTGTGCAGACAGTCGCAAAAAGCTGCAGCTGTCAGCAACCTATCATTATGGTGAACGGGACTGGCGGCTAATCCTAGTCTCTTACAGCCGCAGTACAAATCCAAAGATTCCTATCAGTGAATGCATCCTAAGATCCTAACCACTCTGTAGCAGTGGTTGTGCTGCTACAGAGTAGAGTGTGTGCTCTTCTCCCTAGGAGTGTCAGGACAGCTCTGACAATAACTGAAGTGAGCTCCATCCACACAGCCTGGAGTGGGAGGAATCCTCTGTGATCTCAAGGAACTTTCCAGCTTCCACACACAATAACTCCAACAAGGTACAAGTGTCCCAGGACTTCCTACATCTGACCCCTCACCATCCATCCATCCACCCATCATCACTGACAAGTATCCCAGGACTTCCTACATCTGACCCCTCACCATCCATCCATCCACCCATCATCACTGACAAGTATCCCAGGACTTCCTACATCTGACCCCTCACCATCCATCCATCCACCCATCATCACTGACAAGTATCCCAGGACTTCCTACATCTGACCCCTCACCATCCATCCATCCATCATCACTGACAAGTATCCCAGGACTTCCTACATCTGACCCCTCACCATCCATCCATCCACCCATCATCACTGACAAGTATCCCAGGACTTCCTACATCTGACCCCTCACCATCCATCCATCCATCATCACTGACAAGTATCCCAGGACTTCCTACATCTGACCCCTCACCATCCATCCATCCATCCATCCATCCACCCATCATCACTGACAAGTATCCCAGGACTTCCTACATCTGACCCCTCACCATCCATCCATCCATCCATCCATTGTCACTGACAAGTGTCCCAGGACTTCCTACATCTGACCCCTCACCATCCATCCATCCACCTATCATCACTGACAAGTATCCCAGGACTTCCTACATCTGACCCCTCACCATCCATCCATCCATCATCACTGACAAGTATCCCAGGACTTCCTACATCTGACCCCTCACCATCCATCCATCCATCATCACTGACAAGTATCCCAGGACTTCCAAATCTGACCCCTCACCATCCATCCATCCATCCATCCATTGTCACTGACAAGTGTCCCAGGACTTCCTACATCTGACCCCTCACCATCCATCCATCCATCCATCCATTGTCACTGACAAGTGTCCCAGGACTTCCTACATCTGACCCCTCACCATCCATCCATCATCACTGACAAGTATCCCAGGACTTCCTACATCTGACCCCTCACCATCCATTCATCCATCCATCCATCCATTGTCACTGACAAGTATCCCAGGACTTCCTACATCTGACCCCTCACCATCCATCCATCCACCCATCATCACTGACAAGTGTCCCAGGACTTCCTACATCTGACCCCTCACCATCCATCCATCCATCCATCATCACTGACAAGTGTCCCAGGACTTCCTACATCTGACCCCTCACCATCCATCCATCCATTGTCACTGACAAGTGTCCCAGGACTTCCTACATCTGACCCCTCACCATCCATCCATCCATCCATCCATCCATTGTCACTGACAAGTGTCCCAGGACTTCCTACATCTGACCCCTCACCATCCATCCATCATCACTGACAAGTGTCCCAGGACTTCCTACATCTGACCCCTCACCATCCATCCATCCACCCATCATCACTGACAAGTGTCCCAGGACTTCCTACATCTGAGCCCTCACCATCCATTCATCCATCCATCCACCCATTGTCACTGACAAGTATCCCAGGACTTCCTACATCTGACCCCTCACCATCCATCCATCCACCCATCATCACTGACAAGTGTCCCAGGACTTCCTACATCTGACCCCTCACCATCCATCCATCCATCCATCATCACTGACAAGTGTCCCAGGACTTCCTACATCTGACCCCTCACCATCCATCCATCCATTGTCACTGACAAGTGTCCCAGGACTTCCTACATCTGACCCCTCACCATCCATCCATCCACCCATCATCACTGACAAGTATCCCTGGACTTCCTACATCTGACCCCTCACCATCCATCCATCCACCCATCATCACTGACAAGTATCCCAGGACTTCCTACATCTGACTTCTCACCATCCATCCATCGTCACTGACAAGTGTCCCAGGACTTCCTACATCTGACCCCTCACCATCCATCCATCCATCCATCCATCATCACTGACAAGTGTCCCAGGACTTCCTACATCTGACCCCTCACCATCCATTCATCCATCCATCCATTGTCACTGACAAGTATCCCAGGACTTCCTACATCTGACCCCTCACCATCCATCCATCCACCCATCATCACTGACAAGTGTCCCAGGACTTCCTACATCTGACCCCTCACCATCCATCCATCATCACTGACAAGTGTCCCAGGACTTCCTACATCTGACCCCTCACCATCCATCCATCCATTGTCACTGACAAGTGTCCCAGGACTTCCTACATCTGACCCCTCACCATCCATCCATCCACCCATCATCACTGACAAGTGTCCCAGGACTTCCTACATCTGACCCCTCACCATCCATCCATCCATCCATCCATTGTCACTGACAAGTGTCCCAGGACTTCCTACATCTGACCCCTCACCATCCATCCATCCATCCATCCATCATCACTGACAAGTGTCCCAGGACTTCCTACATCTGACCCATCACCATCCATCCATCCATCCATCCATTGTCACTGACAAGTGTCCCAGGACTTCCTACATCTGACCCCTCACCATCCATCCATCCACCCATCATCACTGACAAGTGTCCCAGGACTTCCTACATCTGACCCCTCACCATCCATCCATCCATCCATTGTTACTGACATGTGTCCCAGGACTTCCTACATCTGACCCCTCACCATGCATCCATCCACCCATCATCACTGACAAGTGTCCCAGGACTTCCTACATCTGACCCCTCACCATCCATCCATCCATCCATTGTTACTGACAAGTGTCCCAGGACTTCCTACATCTGACTTCTCACCATCCATCCATCATCACTGACAAGTGTCCCAGGACTTCCTACATCTGACTTCTCACCATCCATTCATCCATCCATCATCACTGACAAGTGTCCCAGGACTTCCTACATCTGACCCCTCACCATCCATCCATCCATCCATCATCACTGATAGGTGTCCCAGGACTTCCTACATCTGACCCCTCACCATCCATCCATCCATCCATTGTCACTGACATGTGTCCCAGGACTTCCTACATCTGACCCCTCACCATCCATCCATCCACCCATCATCACTGACAAGTGTCCCAGGACTTCCTACATCTGACCCCTCACCATCCATCCATCCACCCATCATCACTGATAAGTGTCCCAGGACTTCCTACATCTGACCCCTCACCATCCATCCATCCATCCATTGTTACTGACATGTGTCCCAGGACTTCCTACATCTGACCCCTCACCATCCATCCATCCATCCATCATCACTGATAGGTGTCCCAGGACTTCCTACATCTGACCCCTCACCATCCATCCATCCATCCATTGTCACTGACATGTGTCCCAGGACTTCCTACATCTGACCCCTCACCATCCATCCATCCACCCATCATCACTGACAAGTGTCCCAGGACTTCCTACATCTGACCCCTCACCATCCATCCATCCACCCATCATCACTGATAAGTGTCCCAGGACTTCCTACATCTGACCCCTCACCATCCATCCATCCATCCATTGTTACTGACATGTGTCCCAGGACTTCCTACATCTGACCCCTCACCATCCATCCATCCATCCATCATCACTGATAGGTGTCCCAGGACTTCCTACATCTGACCCCTCACCATCCATCCATCCATCCATTGTCACTGACATGTGTCCCAGGACTTCCTACATCTGACCCCTCACCATCCATCCATCCACCCATCATCACTGACAAGTGTCCCAGGACTTCCTACATCTGACCCCTCACCATCCATCCATCCACCCATCATCACTGATAAGTGTCCCAGGACTTCCTACATCTGACCCCTCACCATCCATCCATCCATCCATTGTTACTGACATGTGTCCCAGGACTTCCTACATCTGACCCCTCACCATCCATCCATCCACCCATCATCACTGACAAGTGTCCCAGGACTTCCTACATCTGACCCCTCACCATCCATCCATCCACCCATCATCACTGACAAGTGTCCCAGGACTTCCTACATCTGACCCCTCACCATCCATCCATCCATCCATCATCACTGACAAGTGTCCCAGGACTTCCTACATCTGACCCCTCACCATCCATCCATCCATTGTCACTGACAAGTGTCCCAGGACTTCCTACATCTGACCCCTCACCATCCATCCATCCATCCACCCATCATCACTGACAAGTGTCCCAGGACTTCCTACATCTGACCCCTCACCATCCATCCATCCATCCATCCATTGTCACTGACAAGTGTCCCAAGACTTCCTACATCTGACCCCTCACCATCCATCCATCCATTGTCACTGACAAGTGTCCCAGGACTTCCTACATCTGACCCCTCACCATCCATCCATCCATCCATCCATCATCACTGACAAGTATCCCAGGACTTCCTACATCTGACCCCTCACCATCCATCCATCCACCCATCATCACTGACAAGTTTTCCAGGACTTCCTACATCTGACCCCTCACCATCCATCCATCCACCTATCATCACTGACAAGTATCCCAGGACTTCCTACATCTGACCCCTCACCATCCATCCATCCACCCATCATCACTGACAAGTGTCCCAGGACTTCCTACATCTGACCCCTCACCATCCATCCATCCATCATCACTGACAAGTGTCCCAGGACTTCCTACATCTGACCCCTCACCATCCATCCATCCATCCATCCATTGTCACTGACAAGTATCCCAGGACTTCCTACATCTGACCCCTCACCATCCATCCATCCATCCATCATCACTGACAAGTATCCCAGGACTTCCTACATCTGACCCCTCACCATCCATCCATCCACCTATCATCACTGACAAGTATCCCAGGACTTCCTACATCTGACCCCTCACCATCCATCCATTGTCACTGACAAGTGTCCCAGGACTTCCTACATCTGACCCCTCACCATCCATCCATCCACCTATCATCACTGACAAGTGTCCCAGGACTTCCTACATCTGACCCCTCACCATCCATCCATCCAATGTCATTAACAAGTGTCCCAGGTCTTCCCAGATCTGACCCCTCACCATCCATCCATCCATCCAATGTCACTAACAAGTGTCCCAGGTCTTCCCAGATCTGACCCCTCACCACCCATCCATCCATCCATCCATCCAATGTCACTAACAAGTGTCCCAGGTCTTCCCAGATCTGACCCCTCACCACCCATCCATCCAATGTCACTAACAAGTGTCCCAGGTCTTCCCAGATCTGACCCCTCACCACCCATCCAATGTCACTAACAGGTATCCCAGGTCTTCCCAGATCTGAGCCCCCACCATCCATCCATCCACCATGATCCTATCCATGGGGGATCAGAGACACGTACCTTCTGATCAGTCAGATTCTGTAGGATCTCCTTCCCAGAAGAAGTCTTGATCTCCACTCCTTGGTTGTCCCCCTCTTTGTTGCTCTGATCACACTTCTTCTCATCCTGGTTGCTTGTCCCTGGACGCCCAGCATTGCTCTTTCTGCCTCCTCTCTGCCCCACACTCAGAGAGTCAAAGTCTAGAGTCTTACTTTCATATGCCCCCTCCACATTGCAGAACATCCCTCCATACTTCACCCGGGACACTTGGTCTGCGGTGCCCGGCCGCGCTAAGTACACCGGCAGGTCGTCTTCCTTCTCCATTCCCCTGTTCCCTGATGCCATGGCTGAGACACAGAGCCGAGCTGGAGCCGAGTACAGTCCGGAGAACAGGCAGTAGACGGGAGGAGCGCACAGGCGGACAGCGGCCACTGGTGGCAGCAGAGAGCTCCCTGCAAACTTCATGACACGAACACAGCATCAGATCCTCTGTATTGTACATCATTAGACCATCGGTGTGATCCGATCCCTCATCTAGAGGACTCCTCTGTATTGTACATCATTAGACCATCGGTGTGATCCGATCCCTCATCTAGAGGACTCCTCTCTGTATTGTACATCACTGGATCATCAGTGTGATCCGATCACTCATCTAGAGGACTCCTCTGTATTGTACATCATTAGACCATCAGAGTGATCCGATCACTCATCTAGAGGACTCCTCTGTATTGTACATCATTAGACCATCGGTGTGATCCGATCCCTCATCTAGAGGACTCCTCTGTATTGTACATCATTATACCATCAGTGTGATCTGATCACTCATCTAGAGGACTCCTCTCTGTATTGTACATCATTATACCATCAGTGTGATCTGATCACTCACCTAGAGCAGTGTTTCTCAACTCCAGTCCTCAAGGCGCCTCAACAGGTCATGTTTTCAGGATTTCCCTCAGATGAAACAGCTGTGGGAATTACTAAAGCAGTTAAACTGATCAAATAACCTGTGCAAAACAATGGAGAGCCTTAAAACATGACCTGTTGGGGCGCCTTGAGGACTGGAGTTGAGAAACACTGACCTAGAGGACTCCTCTGTATTGTACATCACTGGATCATCAGTGTGATCTGATCACTCATCTAGAGGACTCCTCTGTATTGTACATCATTATACCATCAGTGTGATCTGATCACTCACCTAGAGGACTCCTCTGTATTGTACATCATTATACCATCAGTGTGATCTGATCACTCATCTAGAGGACTCCTCTGTATTGTACATCATTATACCATCAGTGTGATCTGATCACTCATCTAGAGGACTCCTCTGTATTGTACATCATTAGACCATCAGTGTGATCCGATCACTCATCTAGAGGACTCCTCTGTATTGCACATCATTAGACCATCAGTGTGATCCGATCACTCATCTAGAGGACTCTTCTGTATTGTACATCATTATACCATCAGTGTGATCCGATCACTCATCTAGAGGACTCCTCTGTATTGTACATCATTAGACCATCAGTGTGATCTGATCACTCATCTAGAGGACTCCTCTGTATTGTACATCATTAGACCATCAGTGTGATCCGATCACTCATCTAGAGGACTCCTCTGTATTGTACATCACTGGATCATCAGTGTGATCCGATCACTCACCTAGAGGACTCCTCTGTATTGTACATCATTAGACCATCAGTGTGATCCAATCACTCATCTAGAGGACTCCTCTCTGTATTGTACATCATTAGACCATCAGTGTGATCCGATCACTCATCTAGAGGTCTCCTCTGTATTATACATCATTAGACCATCGGTGTGATCTGATCCCTCATCTAGAGGACTCCTCTGTATTGTACATCATCAGACCATCGGTGTGATCCGATCACTCATCTAGAGGTCTCCCCTGTATTGTACATCATTAGACCATAAGTGTGATCCGATCACTCATCTAGAGGACTCCTCTGTATTGTACATCATTATACCATCAGTGTGATCCGATCACTCATCTAGAGGACTCCTCTGTATTGTACATTAGGGATGAGCTTCGTGTTCGATCGTTCGACGAAGATCGAACGATTTGGGCCGTTCGCGCCAAATTCGAGTGACGCGAACAGCCCACAATGCACTACGCCATTGCAGTGTCATCCAGGCGCTGTGATTGGCCAAGCATGCACTGTGACCCCGCATGCTTGGCCAATCACAGCGCCGGCAGCGAGGAGAGCAATGATTGGCCACAGGCAGGATGCCTGTGGCCAATTATTGCTGAGGGGGTTTAGTACACGCCCCACACTATAAAAGGCCGCCGGCGCGGCGGCCTTGTGTAGTGTGTTCCGGAGTAGGGAAAGAGAAGCATAGGCAGGGACAGTGTCATTTTTTTCCTTTACTAATGCTGGATTCCTTGTGTTTAGGGACAGAGAAGGATAGGTAGGGAGAGTGTCAGTGTGTCATTCTGTGCTAAACCTTGTTTGTAGGGACAGAGAAGGACAGTGAGGGAAAGTGTCAGTGTGCTATTCTGTGCTAAATCTTGTTTGTAGGGACAGAGAAGGACAGTGAGGGAAAGTGTCAGTGTGCTATTCTGTGCTAAACCTTGTTTGTAGGGACAGAGAAGGACAGTGAGGGAAACGGTCAGTGTGCTATTCTGTTCTAAACCAATCTTGCTCAACCGTATTTGAAATCCTTGAGTTTAGGGACAGAGAAGGACACTCGTGGAAACTATCAGTGTGCTATTCTGTGCTAAATCTTGTTTGTAGGGACAGAGAAGGACAGTGAGGGAAACTATCAGTGTGCTATTCTGTGCTAAACCAATCTTGCTGAACCATATTTGAAATCCTTGAGTTTAGGGACAGAGAAGGACACTCGTGGAAACTATCAGTGTGCTATTCTGTGCTAAATCTTGTTTGTAGGGACAGAGAAGGACAGTGAGGGAAACTATCAGTGTGCTATTCTGTGCTAAACCAATCTTGCTGAACCATATTTGAAATCCTTGAGTTTAGGGACAGAGAAGGACACTCGTGGAAACTATCAGTGTGCTATTCTGTGCTAAATCTTGTTTGTAGGGACAGAGAAGGACAGTGAGGGAATCTATCAGTGTGCTATTCGGTGCTAAACCAATCTTGCTGAACCATATTTGAAATCCTTGAGTTTAGGGACAGAGAAGGACACTCGGGGAAACTGTCAGTGTGCTATTCTGTTCTAAACCAATCTTGCTGAACCATATTTGAAATCCTTGAGTTTAGGGACAGAGAAGGACACTCAGGGAAACTGTCAGTGTGCTATTCTGTTCTAAACCAATCTTGCTGAACCATATTTGAAGTCCTTGAGTTTAGGGACAGAGAAGGACACTCGTGGAAACTATCAGTGTGCTATTCTGTGCTAAATCTTGTTTGTAGGGACAGAGAAGGACAGTGAGGGAAACTATCAGTGTGCTATTCTGTGCTAAACCAATCTTGCTGAACCATATTTGAAATCCTTGAGTTTAGGGACAGAGAAGGACACTCGGGTAAACTATCAGTGTGCTATTCTGTGCTAAATCTTGTTTGTAGGGACAGAGAAGGACAGTGAGGGAAACTATCAGTGTGCTATTCTGTGCTAAACCAATCTTGCTGAACCATATTTGAAATCCTTGAGTTTAGGGACAGAGAAGGACACTCGTGGAAACTATCAGTGTGCTATTCTGTGCTAAATCTTGTTTGTAGGGACAGAGAAGGACAGTGAGGGAAACTATCAGTGTGCTATGCTGTGCTAAACCAATCTTGCTGAACCATATTTGAAATCCTTGAGTTTAGGGACAGAGAAGGACACTCGGGGAAACTATCAGTGTGCTATTCTGTGCTAAATCTTGTTTGTAGGGACAGAGAAGGACAGTGAGGGAAACTATCAGTGTGCTATTCTGTGCTAAACCAATCTTGCTGAACCATATTTGAAATCCTTGAGTTTAGGGACAGAGAAGGACACTCGTGGAAACTGTCAGTGTGCTATTCTGTTCTAAACCAATCTTGCTGAACCATATTTGAAATCCTTGAGTTTAGGGACAGAGAAGGACACTCGGGGAAACTGTCAGTGTGCTATTCTGTTCTAAACCAATCTTGCTGAACCATATTTGAAATCCTTGAGTTTAGGGACAGAGAAGGACACTCGGGGAAACTGTCAGTGTGCTATTCTGTTCTAAACCAATCTTGCTGAACCATATTTGAAATCCTTGAGTTTAGGGACAGAGAAGGACACTCGGGGAAACTATCAGTGTGCTATTCTGTGCTAAACCTTGTTTGTAGGGACAGAGAAGGACAGTGAGGGAAAGTGTCAGTGTGCTATTCTGTGCTAAACCTTGTTTGTAGGGACAGAGAAGGACAGTGAGGGAAACTGTCAGTGTGCTATTTTGTTCTAAACCAATCTTGCTGAACCATATTTGAAATCCTTGAGTTTAGGGACAGAGAAGGACACTCGTGGAAACTATCAGTGTGCTATTCTGTGCTAAATCTTGTTTGTAGGGACAGAGAAGGACAGTGAGGGAAACTATCAGTGTGCTATTCTGTGCTAAACCAATCTTGCTGAACCATATTTGAAATCCTTGAGTTTAGGGACAGAGAAGGACACTCGTGAAAACTATCAGTGTGCTATTCTGTGCTAAATCTTGTTTGTAGGGACAGAGAAGGACAGTGAGGGAAACTATCAGTGTGCTATTCTGTGCTAAACCAATCTTGCTGAACCATATTTGAAATCCTTGAGTTTAGGGACAGAGAAGGACACTCAGGGAAACTGTCAGTGTGCTATTCTGTTCTAAACCAATCTTGCTGAACCATATTTGAAATCCTTGAGTTTAGGGACAGAGAAGGACACTCGTGGAAACTATCAGTGTGCTATTCTGTGCCAAATCTTGTTTGTAGGGACAGAGAAGGACAGTGAGGGAAACTATCAGTGTGCTATTCTGTGCTAAACCAATCTTGCTGAACCATATTTGAAATCCTTGAGTTTAGGGACAGAGAAGGACACACGGGGAAACTATCAGTGTGCTATTCTGTGCTAAATCTTGTTTGTAGGGACAGAGAAGGACAGTGAGGGAAACTATCAGTGTGCTATTCTGTGCTAAACCAATCTTGCTGAACCATATTTGAAATCCTTGAGTTTAGGGACAGAGAAGGACACTCGTGGAAACTATCAGTGTGCTATTCTGTGCTAAATCTTGTTTGTAGGGACAGAGAAGGACAGTGAGGGAAACTATCAGTGTGCTATTCGGTGCTAAACCAATCTTGCTGAACCATATTTGAAATCCTTGAGTTTAGGGACAGAGAAGTACACTCGGGGAAACTGTCAGTGTGCTATTCTGTTCTAAACCAATCTTGCTGAACCATATTTGAAATCCTTGAGTTTAGGGACAGAGAAGGACACTCGGGGAAACTGTCAGTGTGCTATTCTGTTCTAAACCAATCTTGCTGAACCATATTTGAAATCCTTGAGTTTAGGGACAGAGAAGGACACTCGTGGAAACTATCAGTGTGCTATTCTGTGCTAAATCTTGTTTGTAGGGACAGAGAAGGACAGTGAGGTTAACTATCAGTGTGCTATTCTGTGCTAAACCAATCTTGCTGAACCATATTTGAAATCCTTGAGTTTAGGGACAGAGAAGGACACTCGGGTAAACTATCAGTGTGCTATTCTGTGCTAAATCTTGTTTGTAGGGACAGAGAAGGACAGTGAGGGAAACTATCAGTGTGCTATTCTGTGCTAAACCAATCTTGCTGAACCATATTTGAAATCCTTGAGTTTAGGGACAGAGAAGGACACTCGTGGAAACTATCAGTGTGCTATTCTGTGCTAAATCTTGTTTGTAGGGACAGAGAAGGACAGTGAGGGAAACTATCAGTGTGCTATTCTGTGCTAAACCAATCTTGCTGAACCATATTTGAAATCCTTGAGTTTAGGGACAGAGAAGGACACACGGGGAAACTATCAGTGTGCTATTCTGTGCTAAATCTTGTTTGTAGGGACAGAGAAGGACAGTGAGGGAAACTATCAGTGTGCTATTCTGTGCTAAACCAATCTTGCTGAACCATATTTGAAATCCTTGAGTTTAGGGACAGAGAAGGACACTCGGGGAAACTGTCAGTGTGCTATTCTGTTCTAAACCAATCTTGCTGAACCATATTTGAAATCCTTGAGTTTAGGGACAGAGAAGGACACTCGGGGAAACTGTCAGTGTGCTATTCTGTTCTAAACCAATCTTGCTGAACCATATTTGAAATCCTTGAGTTTAGGGACAGAGAAGGACACTCGGGGAAACTGTCAGTGTGCTATTCTGTTCTAAACCAATCTTGCTGAACCATATTTGAAATCCTTGAGTTTAGGGACAGAGAAGGACACTCGGGGAAACTATCAGTGTGCTATTCTGTGCTAAACCTTGTTTGTAGGGACAGAGAAGGACAGTGAGGGAAAGTGTCAGTGTGCTATTCTGTGCTAAACCTTGTTTGTAGGGACAGAGAAGGACAGTGAGGGAAACTGTCAGTGTGCTATTTTGTTCTAAACCAATCTTGCTGAACCATATTTGAAATCCTTGAGTTTAGGGACAGAGAAGGACACTGGTGGAAACTATCAGTGTGCTATTCTGTGCTAAATCTTGTTTGTAGGGACAGAGAAGGACAGTGAGGGAAACTATCAGTGTGCTATTCTGTGCTAAACCAATCTTGCTGAACCATATTTGAAATCCTTGAGTTTAGGGACAGAGAAGGACACTCGTGAAAACTATCAGTGTGCTATTCTGTGCTAAATCTTGTTTGTAGGGACAGAGAAGGACAGTGAGGGAAACTATCAGTGTGCTATTCTGTGCTAAACCAATCTTGCTGAACCATATTTGAAATCCTTGAGTTTAGGGACAGAGAAGGACACTCAGGGAAACTGTCAGTGTGCTATTCTGTTCTAAACCAATCTTGCTGAACCATATTTGAAATCCTTGAGTTTAGGGACAGAGAAGGACACTCGGGGAAACTGTCAGTGTGCTATTCTGTTCTAAACCAATCTTGCTGAACCATATTTGAAATCCTTGAGTTTAGGGACAGAGAAGGACACTCGTGGAAACTATCAGTGTGCTATTCTGTGCTAAATCTTGTTTGTAGGGATAGAGAAGGACAGTGAGGGAAACTATCAGTGTGCTATTCTGTGCTAAACCAATCTTGCTGAACCATATTTGAAATCCTTGAGTTTAGGGACAGAGAAGGACACTCGTGGAAACTATCAGTGTGCTATTCTGTGCTAAATCTTGTTTGTAGGGACAGAGAAGGACAGTGAGGGAAACTATCAGTGTGCTATTCTGTGCTAAACCAATCTTGCTGAACCATATTTTAAATCCTTGAGTTTAGGGACAGAGAAGGACACTCGGGGAAACTGTCAGTGTGCTATTCTGTTCTAAACCAATCTTGCTGAACCATATTTGAAATCCTTGAGTTTAGGGACAGAGAAGGACACTCGGGGAAACTGTCAGTGTGCTATTCTGTGCTAAACCAATCTTGCTGAAGCATATTGCAAATCCTTGTGTTTAGGGACAGAGAAGGATAGGCAGGGGACAGTGTCAGTGTCTTTGTTGCTAAGCCTCCTGCACAGTATACACCTGAAGGTAGCCCTTATTGCTGTTTTTCCCATCTCCCTGCAGGCCATCCATTAAAATGTCTGGAAGGCAAACAAGGAGAGGCAGACAGTCAGGAGGCAAAAAAAGAGGGCAAGCAGGCTCTGTGTCTGGGGGCAACAGTGCTGGTCGTGAACGTGGTGCATTGTCATCAGCACGTGGCCATGGGACACGCTTGTCCTTCTTTTCGGCAGCTGGACATGTTGAGCCACATCATGCCGAAGACTTGGTAGAGTGGATGACCAAGCCCACCTCATCCTCCTCATCCTCTCTCACCCAGGCTCAGGGTACTGGCAAAGCAGCTGCCCAAGCGTCCTCTTCTCTGGTATCAATGTCATCATTAGTCACTCCTTCCCTAGACCCACCATGTCCTACTCCTGAGGAGTCCCCCGAACTGTTTGAGCACAGTGTTGGGTACATGCTCCAGGAGGATGCCCAGCGTTTCGAAGGATCTGATGATGATACCCAGCTAGAGGAAGGCAGTAGCGTGAGAGCAGAGAGAGGGGATGCTCAAGAAGGACACCAATCTGGCAGTCATGCTCCAGCAGCTGCAGCATACTGCCAGATTGGCTCCAGTGATGAGGAGGGAGGGGATGATGAGGTCACTGACTCCACGTGGGTGCCTAATAGGAGAGAGGAGGAGGAGGAGGATGAGGAGGAGGCACATCTCCAACGAGGCAGGATGCCCTTGGGTGGCCAGCGTATGGGCAGCACACCGACGGAATCACACCGCAGAGCTCCGCCTGTGCAGGGCGCTGCCTCTGCCCGTCATTCAAAAAGTTCTTTGGTGTGGGCCTATTTTGAGGCGAGTGCATCAGATCGCACAGCTGCTGTTTGCAACATATGTCTCAAGCGTATATCGCGTGGCCAAAACATCAGCCGCTTGGGCACCACATGCTTGATCAGACATATGTTGACCTGCCATGCAGCTCGTTGGCAAGCCTACCTTAAAGACCCACACCAAAGAACAAAGCGGATCTCTCCTTGCACCGCATCAGCTGGGATCTCCAACCCCACTATACCATCAGTCCTCTCTGAAACCTGCACTGAGAGGAATGAAGGTGTAGAATTAGGTGTGTCACAGCCAAGTACTTGCGGCCACTCTGCTAGCAGTACACCGACGTCCGATTCTAGCAGGCAAATTTCCCTGCCCCAGCTGCTGGACCGTCGAATGAAGTTCACTTCCAGCCATCCACATGCCCAGCGGTTGAATGCTAGCTTGGCTAAATTGCTAGCGCTTCAACTGCTGCCTTTTCAGTTGGTAGACTCGGCCCCCTTCCGTGAGTTTGTGCAATGTGCGGTTCCTCAGTGGCAGGTTCCCAAACGCCACTTTTTCTCACGGAAGGCGATTCCGGCTCTCTACAGGCATGTGGAAGGCAATGTCTTGACCTCGCTGGACAGGGCGGTCAGCGGTAAGGTGCATATTACCGCTGACTCATGGTCCAGCAGGCATGGACAGGGACGTTACCTTTCTTTCACGGCCCATTGGGTCACTCTTTTGGCAGCTGGGAAGGATGCAGGACAAGGGGCAGTAGTTGAAGAAAGAAAGGAAGATCTTCTGGACGCAGCACTCCGGTTAAAAAGCCTTTATTCCAAAAAAAGGTTCAGGAAACCAAAAACACTCTGCACAACACAACAAACTGATCTAATTTGGCTGACGCGTTTCACACTATTTAAAGTGCTTATTCAGAGCTATGAATAAGCACTTTAAATAGTGTGAAACGCGTCAGCCAAATTAGATCAGTTTGTTGTGTTGTGCAGAGTGTTTTTGGTTTCCTGAACCTTTTTTTGGAATAAAGGCTTTTTAACCGGAGTGCTGCGTCCAGAAGATCTTCCTTTCTTTCTTCAATTGCACTTGCATTTGCCTGCACCCTTGGTTGCTGGGAGGAGGTAATTCCAGGGACTTCCACACCTGAGCGGCTCCCTTCCTTCTGTCTCTCCTATTTTCTGGACTTTTGCTACAAGGGGCAGTAGTGTTGGAGGTTGTACCACCGCCACACCTCCAAAATACTACTACTGGTTGTGACACACCTCTCTCCTCCACCCCCTCCTCTTCTTCTTCCTCCATGGCCTCTTCCTGTGGTTTGTCCTCGGACCCAGCGGTGCTCCGTAGGCGTTCAAGGGGCTACGCAAGTACGCAGGCAAAAAGATGCCATGCCGTGCTTGCGCTGGTGTGTTTGGGGGACAGGAGCCACACTGGGGCAGAGGTCCTGTCTGCTCTGCAGGGGCAGGCCGAGAGGTGGTTGACGCCACGCCAGCTTAAGCCAGGAATGGTGGTTTGCGACAATGGCACCAACCTCCTCTCCACCCTCCGACAGGGACAACTGACCCATGTGCCCTGTATGGCTCACGTCCTTAACCTGGTGGTGCAGCGGTTCTTGGGCAGGTACCCAGGCTTACAGGATGTCCTGAGGCAGGCCAGGAAAGTCTGTGTGCATTTCCGCAGATCTTATAATGCCAGTGCTCGCCTGGCTGAGCTGCAAAAGGAGTTGAACCTGCCCAAGAACCGCCTTATATGTGACATGCCCACCAAGGTGGAACTCAACGTTGGCCATGCTGCAGCGGCTGCACACGCAGCAGAGGGCCATCAATGAGTACCTGTGCGACTACGGCACCAGGACAGGGTCAGGGGAGCTCGGGTTTTTTTCACCACGCCAGTGGGGCATGATCAGGGATGCATGCACTGTCCTGGCACCATTTGAGGAGGCCACGAGGATGGTGAGCAGTGACAGTGCATGCATCAGTGACACTGTACCTCTTGTCCACCTGTTGGAGCACACGCTGCGTGGAATAATGGACAGGGCACTTGAGGCAGAACAGAGGCAGGAAGAGGAGGACTTCCTTGCCTCTCAAGGCCCCCTTTACCCAGACAGTGTTCCTTCTGTCCAACCCATCGCACAGGAAGAGGAGGAGGAGGAGGAGGAGGAGGATTGTGTCAGCATGGAGGTGGAGGCTGGCACTCAGCATCATCAGCAGCAGTCTTTTAGGGATGATTTACAGTCCCAAGAAACCAGTGGACTTGTACGTGGCTGGGAGGAGGTGGCTGCGGATCATGTCGTCCTTAGTGACCCAGAGGACTCCGGACTGAATGCCTCAGCTAACCTACGCTGCATGGCCTCCCTGATCCTGCAAAGTCTGCGGAAGGATCCTCGTATTCTTCGGATCAAGGAGAGGGACCATTACTGGCTGGCCACTCTCCTTGATCCACGGTACAAGGGTAAGGTTGCGGACCTTATGTTACCGTCGCAGAGGGAGCAGAGGATGAGACAACTCCGGGAGGCCTTGCAGAAAGGTCTGTGCAACGCGTTCCCAGAGACTGGGAGGTTACAAACTCCTGGTCCTGGACAACGAGTTGCTGAGGCTTCGGGCAGTCAAAGAAGGAGCGGTGGGGAAGGTGGCCGTCTGACCGATGCGTTCAGACAATTCTTTAGTCCGCAGCCCCAAAGTATGATCGGTTCCAGCAACCATCGCCAGCGTCTGATATACATGGTGCAGGAATACCTAGGGGCAAGGTCAGACTTGGACACCTTCCCCACCGAAAATCCTCTGGCTTACTGGGTCTTGAGGATGGATCACTGGCCAGAGCTTGCACAGTATGCAATTGAGCTACTGGCCTGTCCTGCATCCAGCGTTCTTTCAGAACGCACATTCAGTGCTGCTGGAGGATTTGTCACGGATCACAAGGTGCGCCTGTCCACCGACTTGGTTGATCGACTGACTTTCATCAAGATGAACCAGTCTTGGATCACCACCAGCTACCACACACCTGATGCTGATATAACAGACTAATTGATTTTAAAATGTCACATCCCTTCAAGACTGATGCTGATGCTGAGTGCCTGTGCTGTTATGTTGACTGGCTATCCTCCTCCTCCTCCTCAATGATACGATTAATGATGATAGCTTGGAAGATCATTTTGGTTTATGGGCGACGCCACCAGTGGCTAAGGCCCAATTTTTCAGCCCCTGTTTAACAGGGGCGTGTAATTACAATTTTGGATGCAATACTTTGCAACAGGCCTCATTGCTGTGCTCCAAGTACAGTATCTGTGAGGGGTTGCAGTGTTGTGCCACCAGTGCCTAAGGCCCAATTTTTCAGCCCCTGTTCAACAGGGGCATGCAATTATAATTATTGATCTAATAATTCACAGCAGGGCCCATTGCTGCGCCCACCAAGAGTAACTGTCAGGCCTTACAGTGTTGTGTCAACACCACCACCACCACCACCACCAAAGGCCCAATTTTTCAGCACCTGTTCAACAGGGGCATGCAATTATAATTATTGATCTAATAATTCACAGCAGGGCCCATTGCTGCGCCCACCAAGAGTAACTGTCAGGCCTTACAGTGTTGTGGCACCAGCACCACCATCAAAGGCCCAATTTTTACTACCACTGTTCAACAATTATATGTTATTACAATTCCTGATATAATAGTTGACAGCAGGGCGTTCCAGCACCCACCAAGAGTAACTGTGAGTGCTTACAGTGTTGTGCCAACACCAACACCTAAGGGGCCAATTTCTGCAGAGTATATACGGCAGGTCCCTACTTTCAAACATCCAACTTTCAAACGACTACTACTTGCAAACGGAAGAAGACAACAGGAAGTGAGAGGAAATCTACCCCTTGGAAGGAAAATTCTCTCCTGTAAGAATTAATATGGGAGAAAGGTGTCTCCTCTCTACTGATGCTTTATCACCAATCCTTGTTTCAATAAAAACACCACATTTCAAAAACAGTTGTCATTGGGACGCAAAGTGAGGTGAAATGTTCTGAACAGGGGCACAGACAGCAAAAAAAATGTTACAGGGGTGATAACCCTTCCATATGTTTTCCAAAAAGCTTAAAAATAGGTATTTGGGCTGGAGCTACACTTAAACAATGTAGCTGTTCAAAATTACAAACAGATTCTACATAAGAACAAACCTACAGTCCCTGTCTTGTATGCACCGCCTGTATACGGCTGTTCAGAGTATATAGAGCCTTTTTTATTTTGTGTGCGGGGTTCCCTTTAATATCCACACAAGACCCAAAGGGGCTGGTAATGGGCTGGGGTAGGGGGGGGGGGGGTGATGGGGTAGCTATGCCATTTTTCTTAAAGATTTTCATCCATATTACCGGGACCAGACATTACATTAAAGCCGCAAGAAGTTTTAAATGGCTTTTTTTTCCTTTAGAAATGTAATTTTGTGCAGGGACAGTTCTAAACACGGGAAACACGTGGCACTTCACAGGCATACTTTAGACACCCCCCAGGTACAATATTTAAAGGAATATTTGACTTTTTTTTTCACTTTATGCATCATTAAAATGACTGCTCCCGGAAAACGTCCGTTTTTAAAACTTATTTTTGCATTGATACATGTCCCCTGGTGCAGGACCCGGGTTCCCAAACTCTGTTTAGGACAATAACATGGATAATAGTCGTTATAATTAGCACTTTAGAATCCGAACGTTCGCATCCATTGTATTTAATAGAGTTCTAATGTTCGTGCAAACTTTCGGTCCGTTTGCGGGTTCTGGTGCGAACCGAACCCGGGGGTGTTCGGCTCATCACTATTGTACATCATTAGACCATCGGTTTGATCTGATCCCTCACCTAGAGGACTCCTCTATATTGTACATCATTAGACCATCAGTGTGATCTGATCACTCATCTAGAGGACTCCTCTGTATTGTACATCATTAGACCATCAGTGTGATCCGATCACTCACCTAGAGGACTCCTCTGTATTGTACATCATTAGACCATCAGTGTGATCTGATCACTCATCTAGAGGACTCCTCTGTATTGTACATCATTAGATCATCAGTGTGATCTGATCACTCACCTAGAGGACTCCTCTGTATTGTACATCACTGGAGCATCAGTGTGATCTGATCACTCATCTAGAGGACTCCTCTGTATTGTACATCATTATACCATCAGTGTGATCTGATCACTCACCTAGAGGACTCCTCTGTATTGTACATCATTATACCATCAGTGTGATCTGATCACTCATCTAGAGGACTCCTCTGTATTGTACATCACTGGATCATCAGTGTGATCTGATCACTCATCTAGAGGACTCCTCTGTATTGTACATCATTAGGCCATCGGTGTGATCCGAACCCTCATCTAGAGGACTCCTCTGTATTGTACATCACTGGATCATCAGTGTGATCCGATCACTCATCTAGAGGTCTCCTCTGTATTGTACATCATTAGACCATCGGTGTGATCTGATCCCTCATCTAGAGGACTCCTCTGTATTGTACATCATTAGACCATCGGTGTGATCTGATCACTCACCTAGAGGACTCCTCTATATTGTAAATCATTAGACCATCAGTGTGATCCGATCACTCATCTAGAGGACTCCTCTCTGTATTGTACATCATTAGACCATCAGTGTGATCCGATCACTCACCTAGAGGACTCCTCTGTATTGTACATCATTAGACCATCAGTGTGATCCGATCACTCATCTAGAGGACTCCTCTCTGTATTGTACATCATTAGACCATCAGTGTGATCCGATCACTCATCTAGAGGTCTCCTCTGTATTGTACATCATTAGACCATCGGTGTGATCTGATCCCTCATCTAGAGGACTCCTCTGTATTGTACATCATTAGACCATCAGTGTGATCTGATCACTCATCTAGAGGACTCCTCTGTATTGTACATCATTAGACCATCGGTGTGATCCGATCACTCATCTAGAGGACTCCTCTGTATTGTACATCATTAGACCATCAGTGTGATCCGATCACTCACCTAGAGGACTCCTCTGTATTGTACATCATTAGACCATCAGTGTGATCTGATCACTCATCTAGAGGACTCCTCTGTATTGTACATCATTAGATCATCAGTGTGATCTGATCACTCACCTAGAGGACTCCTCTGTATTGTACATCATTAGACCATCAGTGTGATCCGATCACTCACCTAAAGGACTCCTCTGTATTGTACATCATTAGACCATCGGTGTGATCCGATCACTCATCTAGAGGACTCCTCTGTATTGTACATCATTAGACCATCGGTGTGATCCGATCACTCATCTAGAGGACTCCTCTGTATTGTACATCATTAGACCATCGGTGTGATCCGATCACTCATCTAGAGGACTTCTCTGTATTGCACATCATTAGACCATCAGTGTGATCCGATCACTCACCTAGAGGACTCCTCTGTATTGTACATCATTAGACCATCAGTGTGATCCGATCACTCATCTAGAGGACTCCTCTGTATTGTACTATATTATACCATCAGTGTGATCTGATCACTCACCTAGAGGACTCCTCTGTATTGTACATCATTATACCATCTGTGTGATCTGATCACTCATCTAGAGGACTCCTCTGTATTGTACATCACTGGATCATCAGTGTGATCTGATCACTCATCTAGAGGACTCCTCTGTATTGTACATCATTAGACCATCGGTGTGATCCGATCACTCACCTAGAGGACTCCTCTGTATTGTACATCATTAGACCATCAGTGTGATCCGATCACTCATCTAGAGGACTCCTCTGTATTGTACATCATTAGACCATCAGTGTGATCCGATCACTCATCTAGAGGACTCCTCTGTATTGTACATCACTGGATCATCAGTGTGATCCGATCACTCACCTAGAGGACTCCTCTGTATTGTACATCATTAGACCATCAGTGTGATCCGATCACTCATCTAGAGGTCTCCTCTGTATTGTACATCATTAGACCATCAGTGTGATCTGATCCCTCATCTAGAGGACTCCTCTGTATTGTACATCATTAGACCATCGGTGTGATCCGATCACTCACCTAGAGGACTCCTCTGTATTGTACATCATTAGACCATCAGTGTGATCTGATCACTCATTTGGAGGACTCCTCTGTATTGTACATCATTAGACCATCAGTGTGATCCGATCACTCACCTAGAGGACTCCTCTGTATTGTACATCATTATACCATCAGTGTGATCTGATCACTCACCTAGAGGACTCCTCTGTATTGTACATCATTAGACCATCAGTGTGATCTGATCACTCACCTAGAGGACTCCTCTGTATTGTACATCATTAGACCATCAGTGTGATCCGATCACTCACCTAGAGGACTCCTCTGTATTGTACTTTACTGGATCATCAGTGTGATCTGATCACTCATCTAGAGGACTCCTCTGTATTGTACATCATTAGATCATCAGTGTGATCTGATCACTCATCTAGAGGTCTCCTCTGTATTGTACATCATTAGACCATCGGTGTGATCTGATCCCTCATCTAGAGGACTCCTCTGTATTGTACATCATTAGACCATCAGTGTGATCTGATCACTCACCTAGAGGACTCCTCTGTATTGTACATCATTAGACCATCAGTGTGATCCGATCACTCACCTAGAGGACTCCTCTGTATTGTACTTTACTGGATCATCAGTGTGATCTGATCACTCATCTAGAGGACTCCTCTGTATTGTACATCATTAGATCATCAGTGTGATCTGATCACTCATCTAGAGGTCTCCTCTGTATTGTACATCATTAGACCATCGGTGTGATCTGATCCCTCATCTAGAGGACTCCTCTGTATTGTACATCATTAGACCATCGGTGTGATCCGATCCCTCACCTAGAGGACTCCTCTGTATTGTACATCATTATACCATCTGTGTGATCTGATCACTCATCTAGAGGACTCCTCTGTATTGTACATCACTGGATCATCAGTGTGATCTGATCACTCATCTAGAGGACTCCTCTGTATTGTACATCATTAGACCATCGGTGTGATCCGATCACTCACCTAGAGGACTCCTCTGTATTGTACATCATTAGACCATCAGTGTGATCCGATCACTCATCTAGAGGACTCCTCTGTATTGTACATCATTAGACCATCAGTGTGATCTGATCACTCATCTAGAGGACTCCTCTGTATTGTACATCATTATACCATCAGTGTGATCTGATCACTCACCTAGAGGACTCCTCTGTATTGTACATCATTATACCATCAGTGTGATCTGATCACTCATCTAGAGGACTCCTCTGTATTGTACATCATTATACCATCAGTGTGATCTGATCACTCATCTAGAGGACTCCTCTGTATTGTACATCATTAGACCATCAGTGTGATCCGATCACTCATCTAGAGGACTCCTCTGTATTGCACATCATTAGACCATCAGTGTGATCCGATCACTCATCTAGAGGACTCTTCTGTATTGTACATCATTAGACCATCAGTGTGATCCGATCACTCATCTAGAGGTCTCCTCTGTATTATACATCATTAGACCATCGGTGTGATCTGATCCCTCATCTAGAGGACTCCTCTGTATTGTACATCATCAGACCATCGGTGTGATCCGATCACTCATCTAGAGGTCTCCCCTGTATTGTACATCATTAGACCATAAGTGTGATCCGATCACTCATCTAGAGGACTCCTCTGTATTGTACATCATTATACCATCAGTGTGATCCGATCACTCATCTAGAGGACTCCTCTGTATTGTACATTAGGGATGAGCTTCGTGTTCGATCGTTCGACGAAGATCGAACGATTTGGGCCGTTCGCGCCAAATTCGAGTGACGCGAACAGCCCACAATGCACTACGCCATTGCAGTGTCATCCAGGCGCTGTGATTGGCCAAGCATGCACTGTGACCCCGCATGCTTGGCCAATCACAGCGCCGGCAGCGAGGAGAGCAATGATTGGCCACAGGCAGGATGCCTGTGGCCAATTATTGCTGAGGGGGTTTAGTACACGCCCCACACTATAAAAGGCCGCCGGCGCGGCGGCCTTGTGTAGTGTGTTCCGGAGTAGGGAAAGAGAAGCATAGGCAGGGACAGTGTCATTTTTTTCCTTTACTAATGCTGGATTCCTTGTGTTTAGGGACAGAGAAGGATAGGTAGGGAGAGTGTCAGTGTGTCATTCTGTGCTAAACCTTGTTTGTAGGGACAGAGAAGGACAGTGAGGGAAAGTGTCAGTGTGCTATTCTGTGCTAAATCTTGTTTGTAGGGACAGAGAAGGACAGTGAGGGAAAGTGTCAGTGTGCTATTCTGTGCTAAACCTTGTTTGTAGGGACAGAGAAGGACAGTGAGGGAAACGGTCAGTGTGCTATTCTGTTCTAAACCAATCTTGCTCAACCGTATTTGAAATCCTTGAGTTTAGGGACAGAGAAGGACACTCGTGGAAACTATCAGTGTGCTATTCTGTGCTAAATCTTGTTTGTAGGGACAGAGAAGGACAGTGAGGGAAACTATCAGTGTGCTATTCTGTGCTAAACCAATCTTGCTGAACCATATTTGAAATCCTTGAGTTTAGGGACAGAGAAGGACACTCGTGGAAACTATCAGTGTGCTATTCTGTGCTAAATCTTGTTTGTAGGGACAGAGAAGGACAGTGAGGGAAACTATCAGTGTCCTTGATGATGCCCTGGAGGAGGGGCGAAATGCATTGACAAATTTCCGGTCAACACTAAGAACCAGTGACGCTGCTTCCGGTTCTTGTGGAACGCACGCCGTTGTGAACCCGGAACACACTGACGCTCGGTTATCATTGAAGGCTTGTGAGTTTTCCCAATAACAGCGTATTGTTAATCTGTTCCTAAGCGGTACTTCACAAGTTGCTTTTTCTTTTTATTCCCCACATGGTCCTCTGATCTCTGCTGCTATTGAGCCAACTGTTGAATTTCACCGAACATTATTGGTCCTAGAAGTTGGATGTTGGGTGACTTTTATTTTATTTTAAAGCATTTTTATTTTTATTTTTATTTTTATTTTATTTTTTTCCCTTCCTTCTATATTACAACCACTGTTGCAAATGGGACATTATTTCTTTGATGTTGAAAACCATCTGTAGTACTGTGAATCACTCCTAGAGCTATTTGCCTGGTTGTTCAGTTCATTTAATGTTTTGCACAGTATATTTTCTGGTTTTACTTAGTTGATCACTTTTTAGTGGTAACATTTAGTATTACACCCACTGCATTTCTGGTGACACCAATCATTGGTGCATAATCTTTTCACTAATAGTGTGTACCATCATCCCGAAAGGTTTAGATGGTTGACATTCACACATACGTTTGTATTGAGCACATTTATATTCGCTAGCGCTGCATTTTATAATTTTTTATCAGTGTGCTATTCTGTGCTAAACCAATCTTGCTGAACCATATTTGAAATCCTTGAGTTTAGGGACAGAGAAGGACACTCGGGGAAACTATCAGTGTGTTATTCTGTGCTAAATCTTGTTTGTAGGGACAGAGAAGGACAGTGAGGGAAACTATCAGTGTGCTATTCTGTGCTAAACCAATCTTGCTGAACCATATTTGAAATCCTTGAGTTTAGGGACAGAGAAGGACACTCGTGGAAACTATCAGTGTGCTATTCTGTGCTAAATCTTGTTTGTAGGGACAGAGAAGGACAGTGAGGGAATCTATCAGTGTGCTATTCGGTGCTAAACCAATCTTGCTGAACCATATTTGAAATCCTTGAGTTTAGGGACAGAGAAGGACACTCGGGGAAACTGTCAGTGTGCTATTCTGTTCTAAACCAATCTTGCTGAACCATATTTGAAATCCTTGAGTTTAGGGACAGAGAAGGACACTCAGGGAAACTGTCAGTGTGCTATTCTGTTCTAAACCAATCTTGCTGAACCATATTTGAAGTCCTTGAGTTTAGGGACAGAGAAGGACACTCGTGGAAACTATCAGTGTGCTATTCTGTGCTAAATCTTGTTTGTAGGGACAGAGAAGGACAGTGAGGGAAACTATCAGTGTGCTATTCTGTGCTAAACCAATCTTGCTGAACCATATTTGAAATCCTTGAGTTTAGGGACAGAGAAGGACACTCGGGTAAACTATCAGTGTGCTATTCTGTGCTAAATCTTGTTTGTAGGGACAGAGAAGGACAGTGAGGGAAACTATCAGTGTGCTATTCTGTGCTAAACCAATCTTGCTGAACCATATTTGAAATCCTTGAGTTTAGGGACAGAGAAGGACACTCGTGGAAACTATCAGTGTGCTATTCTGTGCTAAATCTTGTTTGTAGGGACAGAGAAGGACAGTGAGGGAAACTATCAGTGTGCTATGCTGTGCTAAACCAATCTTGCTGAACCATATTTGAAATCCTTGAGTTTAGGGACAGAGAAGGACACTCGGGGAAACTATCAGTGTGCTATTCTGTGCTAAATCTTGTTTGTAGGGACAGAGAAGGACAGTGAGGGAAACTATCAGTGTGCTATTCTGTGCTAAACCAATCTTGCTGAACCATATTTGAAATCCTTGAGTTTAGGGACAGAGAAGGACACTCGTGGAAACTGTCAGTGTGCTATTCTGTTCTAAACCAATCTTGCTGAACCATATTTGAAATCCTTGAGTTTAGGGACAGAGAAGGACACTCGGGGAAACTGTCAGTGTGCTATTCTGTTCTAAACCAATCTTGCTGAACCATATTTGAAATCCTTGAGTTTAGGGACAGAGAAGGACACTCGGGGAAACTGTCAGTGTGCTATTCTGTTCTAAACCAATCTTGCTGAACCATATTTGAAATCCTTGAGTTTAGGGACAGAGAAGGACACTCGGGGAAACTATCAGTGTGCTATTCTGTGCTAAACCTTGTTTGTAGGGACAGAGAAGGACAGTGAGGGAAAGTGTCAGTGTGCTATTCTGTGCTAAACCTTGTTTGTAGGGACAGAGAAGGACAGTGAGGGAAACTGTCAGTGTGCTATTTTGTTCTAAACCAATCTTGCTGAACCATATTTGAAATCCTTGAGTTTAGGGACAGAGAAGGACACTCGTGGAAACTATCAGTGTGCTATTCTGTGCTAAATCTTGTTTGTAGGGACAGAGAAGGACAGTGAGGGAAACTATCAGTGTGCTATTCTGTGCTAAACCAATCTTGCTGAACCATATTTGAAATCCTTGAGTTTAGGGACAGAGAAGGACACTCGTGAAAACTATCAGTGTGCTATTCTGTGCTAAATCTTGTTTGTAGGGACAGAGAAGGACAGTGAGGGAAACTATCAGTGTGCTATTCTGTGCTAAACCAATCTTGCTGAACCATATTTGAAATCCTTGAGTTTAGGGACAGAGAAGGACACTCAGGGAAACTGTCAGTGTGCTATTCTGTTCTAAACCAATCTTGCTGAACCATATTTGAAATCCTTGAGTTTAGGGACAGAGAAGGACACTCGTGGAAACTATCAGTGTGCTATTCTGTGCCAAATCTTGTTTGTAGGGACAGAGAAGGACAGTGAGGGAAACTATCAGTGTGCTATTCTGTGCTAAACCAATCTTGCTGAACCATATTTGAAATCCTTGAGTTTAGGGACAGAGAAGGACACACGGGGAAACTATCAGTGTGCTATTCTGTGCTAAATCTTGTTTGTAGGGACAGAGAAGGACAGTGAGGGAAACTATCAGTGTGCTATTCTGTGCTAAACCAATCTTGCTGAACCATATTTGAAATCCTTGAGTTTAGGGACAGAGAAGGACACTCGTGGAAACTATCAGTGTGCTATTCTGTGCTAAATCTTGTTTGTAGGGACAGAGAAGGACAGTGAGGGAAACTATCAGTGTGCTATTCGGTGCTAAACCAATCTTGCTGAACCATATTTGAAATCCTTGAGTTTAGGGACAGAGAAGTACACTCGGGGAAACTGTCAGTGTGCTATTCTGTTCTAAACCAATCTTGCTGAACCATATTTGAAATCCTTGAGTTTAGGGACAGAGAAGGACACTCGGGGAAACTGTCAGTGTGCTATTCTGTTCTAAACCAATCTTGCTGAACCATATTTGAAATCCTTGAGTTTAGGGACAGAGAAGGACACTCGTGGAAACTATCAGTGTGCTATTCTGTGCTAAATCTTGTTTGTAGGGACAGAGAAGGACAGTGAGGTTAACTATCAGTGTGCTATTCTGTGCTAAACCAATCTTGCTGAACCATATTTGAAATCCTTGAGTTTAGGGACAGAGAAGGACACTCGGGTAAACTATCAGTGTGCTATTCTGTGCTAAATCTTGTTTGTAGGGACAGAGAAGGACAGTGAGGGAAACTATCAGTGTGCTATTCTGTGCTAAACCAATCTTGCTGAACCATATTTGAAATCCTTGAGTTTAGGGACAGAGAAGGACACTCGTGGAAACTATCAGTGTGCTATTCTGTGCTAAATCTTGTTTGTAGGGACAGAGAAGGACAGTGAGGGAAACTATCAGTGTGCTATTCTGTGCTAAACCAATCTTGCTGAACCATATTTGAAATCCTTGAGTTTAGGGACAGAGAAGGACACACGGGGAAACTATCAGTGTGCTATTCTGTGCTAAATCTTGTTTGTAGGGACAGAGAAGGACAGTGAGGGAAACTATCAGTGTGCTATTCTGTGCTAAACCAATCTTGCTGAACCATATTTGAAATCCTTGAGTTTAGGGACAGAGAAGGACACTCGGGGAAACTGTCAGTGTGCTATTCTGTTCTAAACCAATCTTGCTGAACCATATTTGAAATCCTTGAGTTTAGGGACAGAGAAGGACACTCGGGGAAACTGTCAGTGTGCTATTCTGTTCTAAACCAATCTTGCTGAACCATATTTGAAATCCTTGAGTTTAGGGACAGAGAAGGACACTCGGGGAAACTGTCAGTGTGCTATTCTGTTCTAAACCAATCTTGCTGAACCATATTTGAAATCCTTGAGTTTAGGGACAGAGAAGGACACTCGGGGAAACTATCAGTGTGCTATTCTGTGCTAAACCTTGTTTGTAGGGACAGAGAAGGACAGTGAGGGAAAGTGTCAGTGTGCTATTCTGTGCTAAACCTTGTTTGTAGGGACAGAGAAGGACAGTGAGGGAAACTGTCAGTGTGCTATTTTGTTCTAAACCAATCTTGCTGAACCATATTTGAAATCCTTGAGTTTAGGGACAGAGAAGGACACTGGTGGAAACTATCAGTGTGCTATTCTGTGCTAAATCTTGTTTGTAGGGACAGAGAAGGACAGTGAGGGAAACTATCAGTGTGCTATTCTGTGCTAAACCAATCTTGCTGAACCATATTTGAAATCCTTGAGTTTAGGGACAGAGAAGGACACTCGTGAAAACTATCAGTGTGCTATTCTGTGCTAAATCTTGTTTGTAGGGACAGAGAAGGACAGTGAGGGAAACTATCAGTGTGCTATTCTGTGCTAAACCAATCTTGCTGAACCATATTTGAAATCCTTGAGTTTAGGGACAGAGAAGGACACTCAGGGAAACTGTCAGTGTGCTATTCTGTTCTAAACCAATCTTGCTGAACCATATTTGAAATCCTTGAGTTTAGGGACAGAGAAGGACACTCGGGGAAACTGTCAGTGTGCTATTCTGTTCTAAACCAATCTTGCTGAACCATATTTGAAATCCTTGAGTTTAGGGACAGAGAAGGACACTCGTGGAAACTATCAGTGTGCTATTCTGTGCTAAATCTTGTTTGTAGGGATAGAGAAGGACAGTGAGGGAAACTATCAGTGTGCTATTCTGTGCTAAACCAATCTTGCTGAACCATATTTGAAATCCTTGAGTTTAGGGACAGAGAAGGACACTCGTGGAAACTATCAGTGTGCTATTCTGTGCTAAATCTTGTTTGTAGGGACAGAGAAGGACAGTGAGGGAAACTATCAGTGTGCTATTCTGTGCTAAACCAATCTTGCTGAACCATATTTTAAATCCTTGAGTTTAGGGACAGAGAAGGACACTCGGGGAAACTGTCAGTGTGCTATTCTGTTCTAAACCAATCTTGCTGAACCATATTTGAAATCCTTGAGTTTAGGGACAGAGAAGGACACTCGGGGAAACTGTCAGTGTGCTATTCTGTGCTAAACCAATCTTGCTGAAGCATATTGCAAATCCTTGTGTTTAGGGACAGAGAAGGATAGGCAGGGGACAGTGTCAGTGTCTTTGTTGCTAAGCCTCCTGCACAGTATACACCTGAAGGTAGCCCTTATTGCTGTTTTTCCCATCTCCCTGCAGGCCATCCATTAAAATGTCTGGAAGGCAAACAAGGAGAGGCAGACAGTCAGGAGGCAAAAAAAGAGGGCAAGCAGGCTCTGTGTCTGGGGGCAACAGTGCTGGTCGTGAACGTGGTGCATTGTCATCAGCACGTGGCCATGGGACACGCTTGTCCTTCTTTTCGGCAGCTGGACATGTTGAGCCACATCATGCCGAAGACTTGGTAGAGTGGATGACCAAGCCCACCTCATCCTCCTCATCCTCTCTCACCCAGGCTCAGGGTACTGGCAAAGCAGCTGCCCAAGCGTCCTCTTCTCTGGTATCAATGTCATCATTAGTCACTCCTTCCCTAGACCCACCATGTCCTACTCCTGAGGAGTCCCCCGAACTGTTTGAGCACAGTGTTGGGTACATGCTCCAGGAGGATGCCCAGCGTTTCGAAGGATCTGATGATGATACCCAGCTAGAGGAAGGCAGTAGCGTGAGAGCAGAGAGAGGGGATGCTCAAGAAGGACACCAATCTGGCAGTCATGCTCCAGCAGCTGCAGCATACTGCCAGATTGGCTCCAGTGATGAGGAGGGAGGGGATGATGAGGTCACTGACTCCACGTGGGTGCCTAATAGGAGAGAGGAGGAGGAGGAGGATGAGGAGGAGGCACATCTCCAACGAGGCAGGATGCCCTTGGGTGGCCAGCGTATGGGCAGCACACCGACGGAATCACACCGCAGAGCTCCGCCTGTGCAGGGCGCTGCCTCTGCCCGTCATTCAAAAAGTTCTTTGGTGTGGGCCTATTTTGAGGCGAGTGCATCAGATCGCACAGCTGCTGTTTGCAACATATGTCTCAAGCGTATATCGCGTGGCCAAAACATCAGCCGCTTGGGCACCACATGCTTGATCAGACATATGTTGACCTGCCATGCAGCTCGTTGGCAAGCCTACCTTAAAGACCCACACCAAAGAACAAAGCGGATCTCTCCTTGCACCGCATCAGCTGGGATCTCCAACCCCACTATACCATCAGTCCTCTCTGAAACCTGCACTGAGAGGAATGAAGGTGTAGAATTAGGTGTGTCACAGCCAAGTACTTGCGGCCACTCTGCTAGCAGTACACCGACGTCCGATTCTAGCAGGCAAATTTCCCTGCCCCAGCTGCTGGACCGTCGAATGAAGTTCACTCCCAGCCATCCACATGCCCAGCGGTTGAATGCTAGCTTGGCTAAATTGCTAGCGCTTCAACTGCTGCCTTTTCAGTTGGTAGACTCGGCCCCCTTCCGTGAGTTTGTGCAATGTGCGGTTCCTCAGTGGCAGGTTCCCAAACGCCACTTTTTCTCACGGAAGGCGATTCCGGCTCTCTACAGGCATGTGGAAGGCAATGTCTTGACCTCGCTGGACAGGGCGGTCAGCGGTAAGGTGCATATTACCGCTGACTCATGGTCCAGCAGGCATGGACAGGGACGTTACCTTTCTTTCACGGCCCATTGGGTCACTCTTTTGGCAGCTGGGAAGGATGCAGGACAAGGGGCAGTAGTTGAAGAAAGAAAGGAAGATCTTCTGGACGCAGCACTCCGGTTAAAAAGCCTTTATTCCAAAAAAAGGTTCAGGAAACCAAAAACACTCTGCACAACACAACAAACTGATCTAATTTGGCTGACGCGTTTCACACTATTTAAAGTGCTTATTCAGAGCTATGAATAAGCACTTTAAATAGTGTGAAACGCGTCAGCCAAATTAGATCAGTTTGTTGTGTTGTGCAGAGTGTTTTTGGTTTCCTGAACCTTTTTTTGGAATAAAGGCTTTTTAACCGGAGTGCTGCGTCCAGAAGATCTTCCTTTCTTTCTTCAATTGCACTTGCATTTGCCTGCACCCTTGGTTGCTGGGAGGAGGTAATTCCAGGGACTTCCACACCTGAGCGGCTCCCTTCCTTCTGTCTCTCCTATTTTCTGGACTTTTGCTACAAGGGGCAGTAGTGTTGGAGGTTGTACCACCGCCACACCTCCAAAATACTACTACTGGTTGTGACACACCTCTCTCCTCCACCCCCTCCTCTTCTTCTTCCTCCATGGCCTCTTCCTGTGGTTTGTCCTCGGACCCAGCGGTGCTCCGTAGGCGTTCAAGGGGCTACGCAAGTACGCAGGCAAAAAGATGCCATGCCGTGCTTGCGCTGGTGTGTTTGGGGGACAGGAGCCACACTGGGGCAGAGGTCCTGTCTGCTCTGCAGGGGCAGGCCGAGAGGTGGTTGACGCCACGCCAGCTTAAGCCAGGAATGGTGGTTTGCGACAATGGCACCAACCTCCTCTCCACCCTCCGACAGGGACAACTGACCCATGTGCCCTGTATGGCTCACGTCCTTAACCTGGTGGTGCAGCGGTTCTTGGGCAGGTACCCAGGCTTACAGGATGTCCTGAGGCAGGCCAGGAAAGTCTGTGTGCATTTCCGCAGATCTTATAATGCCAGTGCTCGCCTGGCTGAGCTGCAAAAGGAGTTGAACCTGCCCAAGAACCGCCTTATATGTGACATGCCCACCAGGTGGAACTCAACGTTGGCCATGCTGCAGCGGCTGCACACGCAGCAGAGGGCCATCAATGAGTACCTGTGCGACTACGGCACCAGGACAGGGTCAGGGGAGCTCGGGTTTTTTTCACCACGCCAGTGGGGCATGATCAGGGATGCATGCACTGTCCTGGCACCATTTGAGGAGGCCACGAGGATGGTGAGCAGTGACAGTGCATGCATCAGTGACACTGTACCTCTTGTCCACCTGTTGGAGCACACGCTGCGTGGAATAATGGACAGGGCACTTGAGGCAGAACAGAGGCAGGAAGAGGAGGACTTCCTTGCCTCTCAAGGCCCCCTTTACCCAGACAGTGTTCCTTCTGTCCAACCCATCGCACAGGAAGAGGAGGAGGAGGAGGAGGAGGAGGATTGTGTCAGCATGGAGGTGGAGGCTGGCACTCAGCATCATCAGCAGCAGTCTTTTAGGGATGATTTACAGTCCCAAGAAACCAGTGGACTTGTACGTGGCTGGGAGGAGGTGGCTGCGGATCATGTCGTCCTTAGTGACCCAGAGGACTCCGGACTGAATGCCTCAGCTAACCTACGCTGCATGGCCTCCCTGATCCTGCAAAGTCTGCGGAAGGATCCTCGTATTCTTCGGATCAAGGAGAGGGACCATTACTGGCTGGCCACTCTCCTTGATCCACGGTACAAGGGTAAGGTTGCGGACCTTATGTTACCGTCGCAGAGGGAGCAGAGGATGAGACAACTCCGGGAGGCCTTGCAGAAAGGTCTGTGCAACGCGTTCCCAGAGACTGGGAGGTTACAAACTCCTGGTCCTGGACAACGAGTTGCTGAGGCTTCGGGCAGTCAAAGAAGGAGCGGTGGGGAAGGTGGCCGTCTGACCGATGCGTTCAGACAATTCTTTAGTCCGCAGCCCCAAAGTATGATCGGTTCCAGCAACCATCGCCAGCGTCTGATATACATGGTGCAGGAATACCTAGGGGCAAGGTCAGACTTGGACACCTTCCCCACCGAAAATCCTCTGGCTTACTGGGTCTTGAGGATGGATCACTGGCCAGAGCTTGCACAGTATGCAATTGAGCTACTGGCCTGTCCTGCATCCAGCGTTCTTTCAGAACGCACATTCAGTGCTGCTGGAGGATTTGTCACGGATCACAAGGTGCGCCTGTCCACCGACTTGGTTGATCGACTGACTTTCATCAAGATGAACCAGTCTTGGATCACCACCAGCTACCACACACCTGATGCTGATATAACAGACTAATTGATTTTAAAATGTCACATCCCTTCAAGACTGATGCTGATGCTGAGTGCCTGTGCTGTTATGTTGACTGGCTATCCTCCTCCTCCTCCTCAATGATACGATTAATGATGATAGCTTGGAAGATCATTTTGGTTTATGGGCGACGCCACCAGTGGCTAAGGCCCAATTTTTCAGCCCCTGTTTAACAGGGGCGTGTAATTACAATTTTGGATGCAATACTTTGCAACAGGCCTCATTGCTGTGCTCCAAGTACAGTATCTGTGAGGGGTTGCAGTGTTGTGCCACCAGTGCCTAAGGCCCAATTTTTCAGCCCCTGTTCAACAGGGGCATGCAATTATAATTATTGATCTAATAATTCACAGCAGGGCCCATTGCTGCGCCCACCAAGAGTAACTGTCAGGCCTTACAGTGTTGTGTCAACACCACCACCACCACCACCACCAAAGGCCCAATTTTTCAGCACCTGTTCAACAGGGGCATGCAATTATAATTATTGATCTAATAATTCACAGCAGGGCCCATTGCTGCGCCCACCAAGAGTAACTGTCAGGCCTTACAGTGTTGTGGCACCAGCACCACCATCAAAGGCCCAATTTTTACTACCACTGTTCAACAATTATATGTTATTACAATTCCTGATATAATAGTTGACAGCAGGGCGTTCCAGCACCCACCAAGAGTAACTGTGAGTGCTTACAGTGTTGTGCCAACACCAACACCTAAGGGGCCAATTTCTGCAGAGTATATACGGCAGGTCCCTACTTTCAAACATCCAACTTTCAAACGACTACTACTTGCAAACGGAAGAAGACAACAGGAAGTGAGAGGAAATCTACCCCTTGGAAGGAAAATTCTCTCCTGTAAGAATTAATATGGGAGAAAGGTGTCTCCTCTCTACTGATGCTTTATCACCAATCCTTGTTTCAATAAAAACACCACATTTCAAAAACAGTTGTCATTGGGACGCAAAGTGAGGTGAAATGTTCTGAACAGGGGCACAGACAGCAAAAAAAATGTTACAGGGGTGATAACCCTTCCATATGTTTTCCAAAAAGCTTAAAAATAGGTATTTGGGCTGGAGCTACACTTAAACAATGTAGCTGTTCAAAATTACAAACAGATTCTACATAAGAACAAACCTACAGTCCCTGTCTTGTATGCACCGCCTGTATACGGCTGTTCAGAGTATATAGAGCCTTTTTTATTTTGTGTGCGGGGTTCCCTTTAATATCCACACAAGACCCAAAGGGGCTGGTAATGGGCTGGGGTAGGGGGGGGGGTGATGGGGTAGCTATGCCATTTTTCTTAAAGATTTTCATCCATATTACCGGGACCAGACATTACATTAAAGCCGCAAGAAGTTTTAAATGGCTTTTTTTTCCTTTAGAAATGTAATTTTGTGCAGGGACAGTTCTAAACACGGGAAACACGTGGCACTTCACAGGCATACTTTAGACACCCCCCAGGTACAATATTTAAAGGAATATTTGACTTTTTTTTTCACTTTATGCATCATTAAAATGACTGCTCCCGGAAAACGTCCGTTTTTAAAACTTATTTTTGCATTGATACATGTCCCCTGGTGCAGGACCCGGGTTCCCAAACTCTGTTTAGGACAATAACATGGATAATAGTCGTTATAATTAGCACTTTAGAATCCGAACGTTCGCATCCATTGTATTTAATAGAGTTCTAATGTTCGTGCAAACTTTCGGTCCGTTTGCGGGTTCTGGTGCGAACCGAACCCGGGGGTGTTCGGCTCATCACTATTGTACATCATTAGACCATCGGTTTGATCTGATCCCTCACCTAGAGGACTCCTCTATATTGTACATCATTAGACCATCAGTGTGATCTGATCACTCATCTAGAGGACTCCTCTGTATTGTACATCATTAGACCATCAGTGTGATCCGATCACTCACCTAGAGGACTCCTCTGTATTGTACATCATTAGACCATCAGTGTGATCTGATCACTCATCTAGAGGACTCCTCTGTATTGTACATCATTAGATCATCAGTGTGATCTGATCACTCACCTAGAGGACTCCTCTGTATTGTACATCACTGGAGCATCAGTGTGATCTGATCACTCATCTAGAGGACTCCTCTGTATTGTACATCATTATACCATCAGTGTGATCTGATCACTCACCTAGAGGACTCCTCTGTATTGTACATCATTATACCATCAGTGTGATCTGATCACTCATCTAGAGGACTCCTCTGTATTGTACATCACTGGATCATCAGTGTGATCTGATCACTCATCTAGAGGACTCCTCTGTATTGTACATCATTAGGCCATCGGTGTGATCCGAACCCTCATCTAGAGGACTCCTCTGTATTGTACATCACTGGATCATCAGTGTGATCCGATCACTCATCTAGAGGTCTCCTCTGTATTGTACATCATTAGACCATCGGTGTGATCTGATCCCTCATCTAGAGGACTCCTCTGTATTGTACATCATTAGACCATCGGTGTGATCTGATCACTCACCTAGAGGACTCCTCTATATTGTAAATCATTAGACCATCAGTGTGATCCGATCACTCATCTAGAGGACTCCTCTCTGTATTGTACATCATTAGACCATCAGTGTGATCCGATCACTCACCTAGAGGACTCCTCTGTATTGTACATCATTAGACCATCAGTGTGATCCGATCACTCATCTAGAGGACTCCTCTCTGTATTGTACATCATTAGACCATCAGTGTGATCCGATCACTCATCTAGAGGTCTCCTCTGTATTGTACATCATTAGACCATCGGTGTGATCTGATCCCTCATCTAGAGGACTCCTCTGTATTGTACATCATTAGACCATCAGTGTGATCTGATCACTCATCTAGAGGACTCCTCTGTATTGTACATCATTAGACCATCGGTGTGATCCGATCACTCATCTAGAGGACTCCTCTGTATTGTACATCATTAGACCATCAGTGTGATCCGATCACTCACCTAGAGGACTCCTCTGTATTGTACATCATTAGACCATCAGTGTGATCTGATCACTCATCTAGAGGACTCCTCTGTATTGTACATCATTAGATCATCAGTGTGATCTGATCACTCACCTAGAGGACTCCTCTGTATTGTACATCATTAGACCATCAGTGTGATCCGATCACTCACCTAAAGGACTCCTCTGTATTGTACATCATTAGACCATCGGTGTGATCCGATCACTCATCTAGAGGACTCCTCTGTATTGTACATCATTAGACCATCGGTGTGATCCGATCACTCATCTAGAGGACTCCTCTGTATTGTACATCATTAGACCATCGGTGTGATCCGATCACTCATCTAGAGGACTTCTCTGTATTGCACATCATTAGACCATCAGTGTGATCCGATCACTCACCTAGAGGACTCCTCTGTATTGTACATCATTAGACCATCAGTGTGATCCGATCACTCATCTAGAGGACTCCTCTGTATTGTACTATATTATACCATCAGTGTGATCTGATCACTCACCTAGAGGACTCCTCTGTATTGTACATCATTATACCATCTGTGTGATCTGATCACTCATCTAGAGGACTCCTCTGTATTGTACATCACTGGATCATCAGTGTGATCTGATCACTCATCTAGAGGACTCCTCTGTATTGTACATCATTAGACCATCGGTGTGATCCGATCACTCACCTAGAGGACTCCTCTGTATTGTACATCATTAGACCATCAGTGTGATCCGATCACTCATCTAGAGGACTCCTCTGTATTGTACATCATTAGACCATCAGTGTGATCCGATCACTCATCTAGAGGACTCCTCTGTATTGTACATCACTGGATCATCAGTGTGATCCGATCACTCACCTAGAGGACTCCTCTGTATTGTACATCATTAGACCATCAGTGTGATCCGATCACTCATCTAGAGGTCTCCTCTGTATTGTACATCATTAGACCATCAGTGTGATCTGATCCCTCATCTAGAGGACTCCTCTGTATTGTACATCATTAGACCATCGGTGTGATCCGATCACTCACCTAGAGGACTCCTCTGTATTGTACATCATTAGACCATCAGTGTGATCTGATCACTCATTTGGAGGACTCCTCTGTATTGTACATCATTAGACCATCAGTGTGATCCGATCACTCACCTAGAGGACTCCTCTGTATTGTACATCATTATACCATCAGTGTGATCTGATCACTCACCTAGAGGACTCCTCTGTATTGTACATCATTAGACCATCAGTGTGATCTGATCACTCACCTAGAGGACTCCTCTGTATTGTACATCATTAGACCATCAGTGTGATCCGATCACTCACCTAGAGGACTCCTCTGTATTGTACTTTACTGGATCATCAGTGTGATCTGATCACTCATCTAGAGGACTCCTCTGTATTGTACATCATTAGATCATCAGTGTGATCTGATCACTCATCTAGAGGTCTCCTCTGTATTGTACATCATTAGACCATCGGTGTGATCTGATCCCTCATCTAGAGGACTCCTCTGTATTGTACATCATTAGACCATCAGTGTGATCTGATCACTCACCTAGAGGACTCCTCTGTATTGTACATCATTAGACCATCAGTGTGATCCGATCACTCACCTAGAGGACTCCTCTGTATTGTACTTTACTGGATCATCAGTGTGATCTGATCACTCATCTAGAGGACTCCTCTGTATTGTACATCATTAGATCATCAGTGTGATCTGATCACTCATCTAGAGGTCTCCTCTGTATTGTACATCATTAGACCATCGGTGTGATCTGATCCCTCATCTAGAGGACTCCTCTGTATTGTACATCATTAGACCATCGGTGTGATCCGATCCCTCACCTAGAGGACTCCTCTGTATTGTACATCATTATACCATCTGTGTGATCTGATCACTCATCTAGAGGACTCCTCTGTATTGTACATCACTGGATCATCAGTGTGATCTGATCACTCATCTAGAGGACTCCTCTGTATTGTACATCATTAGACCATCGGTGTGATCCGATCACTCACCTAGAGGACTCCTCTGTATTGTACATCATTAGACCATCAGTGTGATCCGATCACTCATCTAGAGGACTCCTCTGTATTGTACATCATTAGACCATCAGTGTGATCCGATCACTCATCTAGAGGACTCCTCTGTATTGTACATCACTGGATCATCAGTGTGATCCGATCACTCACCTAGAGGACTCCTCTGTATTGTACATCATTAGACCATCAGTGTGATCCGATCACTCATCTAGAGGTCTCCTCTGTATTGTAGATCATTAGACCATCAGTGTGATCTGATCCCTCATCTAGAGGACTCCTCTGTATTGTACATCATTAGACCATCGGTGTGATCCGATCACTCACCTAGAGGACTCCTCTGTATTGTACATCATTAGACCATCAGTGTGATCTGATCACTCATTTGGAGGACTCCTCTGTATTGTACATCATTAGACCATCAGTGTGATCCGATCACTCACCTAGAGGACTCCTCTGTATTGTACATCATTATACCATCAGTGTGATCTGATCACTCACCTAGAGGACTCCTCTGTATTGTACATCATTAGACCATCAGTGTGATCTGATCACTCACCTAGAGGACTCCTCTGTATTGTACATCATTAGACCATCAGTGTGATCCGATCACTCACCTAGAGGACTCCTCTGTATTGTACTTTACTGGATCATCAGTGTGATCTGATCACTCATCTAGAGGACTCCTCTGTATTGTACATCATTAGATCATCAGTGTGATCTGATCACTCATCTAGAGGTCTCCTCTGTATTGTACATCATTAGACCATCGGTGTGATCTGATCCCTCATCTAGAGGACTCCTCTGTATTGTACATCATTAGACCATCGGTGTGATCCGATCCCTCACCTAGAGGACTCCTCTGTATTGTACATCATTAGACCATCAGTGTGATCCGATCACTCACCTAGAGGACTCCTCTGTATTTTACATCATTAGACCATCGGTGTGATCCGATCCCTCACCTAGAGGACTCCTCTGTATTGTACATCATTAGACCATCAGTGTGATCCGATCACTCACCTAGAGGACTCCTCTGTATTGTACATCATTAGACCATCAGTGTGATCTGATCACTCATCTAGAGGACTCCTCTGTATTGTACATCATTAGATCATCAGTGTGATCTGATCACTCACCTAGAGGACTCCTCTGTATTGTACATCATTAGACCATCAGTGTGATCCGATCACTCATCTAGAGGACTCCTCTGTATTGTACATCATTAGACCATCGGTGTGATCCGATCCCTCACCTAGAGGACTCCTCTGTATTGTACATCATTAGACCATCAGTGTGATCCGATCACTCACCTAGAGGACTCCTCTGTATTGTACATCATTAGACCATCAGTGTGATCTGATCACTCATCTAGAGGACTCCTCTGTATTGTACATCATTAGATCATCAGTGTGATCTGATCACTCACCTAGAGGACTCCTCTGTATTTTACATCATTAGACCATCGGTGTGATCCGATCACTCATCTAGAGGACTCCTCTGTATTGTACATCATTAGACCATCGGTGTGATCCGATCACTCATCTAGAGGACTCCTCTGTATTGTACATCATTAGACCATCGGTGTGATCCGATCACTCATCTAGAGGACTCCTCTGTATTGCACATCATTAGACCATCAGTGTGATCCGATCACTCACCTAGAGGACTCCTCTGTATTGTACATCATTAGACCATCAGTGTGATCCGATCCCTCATCTAGAGGACTCCTCTGTATTGTACATCATTAGACCATCAGTGTGATCCGATCACTCATCTAGAGGACTCCTCTGTATTGTACATTATTATACCATCAGTGTGATCTGATCACTCACCTAGAGGACTCCTCTGTATTGTACATCATTATACCATCAGTGTGATCTGATCACTCATCTAGAGGACTCCTCTGTATTGTACATCACTGGATCATCAGTGTGATCCGATCATTGATCTAGAGGACTCCTCTGTATTGTACATCATTAGACCATCAGTGTGATCTGATCACTCACCTAGAGGACTCCTCTGTATTGTACATCATTAGACCATCAATGTGATCTGATCACTCATCTAGAGGACTCCTCTCTGTATTGTACATCATTAGACCATCAGTGTGATCTGATCACTCACCTAGAGGACTCCTCTGTATTGTACATCACTGGATCATCAGTGTGATCCGATCACTCATCTAGAGGACTCCTCTGTATTGCACATCATTAGACCATCAGTGTGATCTGATCACTCGCCTAGAGGACTCCTCTGTATTGTACATCATTAGACCATCAGTGTGATCTGATCACTCATCTAGAGGACTCCTCTGTATTGTACATCATTAGACCATCAGTGTGATCTGATCACTCACCTAGAGGACTCCTCTGTATTGTACATCATTAGACCATCAGTGTGATCTGATCACTCACCTAGAGGACTCCTCTGTATTGTACATCATTAGACCATCAGTGTGATCTGATCACTCATCTAAAGGACTCCTCTGTATTTTACATCATTAGACCATCAGTGTGATCCGATCACTCATCTAGAGGACTCCTCTGTATTGTACATCATTAGACCATCAGTGTGATCTGATCACTCATCTAGAGGACTCCTCTGTATTGTACATCATTAGACCATCAGTGTGATCTGATCACTCACCTAGAGGACTCCTCTGTATTGTACATCATTAGACCATCAATGTGATCTGATCACTCATCTAGAGGACTCCTCTCTGTATTGTACATCATTAGACCATCAGTGTGATCTGATCACTCACCTAGAGGACTCCTCTGTATTGTACATCATTAGACCATCAGTGTGATCTGATCACTCACCTAGAGGACTCCTCTGTATTGTACATCACTGGATAATCAGTGTGATCCGATCACTCATCTAGAGGACTCCTCTGTATTGTACATCATTAGACCATCAGTGTGATCCGATCACTCAACTTAAGGACTCCTCTGTATTGTACATCATTAGACCATCGGTGTGATCCGATCACTCATCTAGAGGACTCCTCTGTATTGTACATCATTAGACCATCGGTGTGATCCGATCACTCATCTAGAGGACTCCTCTGTATTGTACATCATTAGACCATCAGTGTGATCCGATCACTCATCTAGAGGACTCCTCTGTATTGTACATCATTATACCATCAGTGTGATCTGATCACTCATCTAGAGGACTCCTCTGTATTGTACATCATTATACCATCAGTGTGATCTGATCACTCATCTAGAGGACTCCTCTGTATTGTACATCACTGGATCATCAGTGTGATCTGATCACTCATCTAGAGGACTCCTCTGTATTGTACATCATTAGACCATCGGTGTGATCCGATCACTCACCTAGAGGACTCCTCTGTATTGTACATCATTAGACCATCAGTGTGATCCGATCACTCATCTAGAGGACTCCTCTGTATTGTACATCATTAGACCATCAGTGTGATCCGATCACTCATCTAGAGGTCTCCTCTCTGTATTGTACATCATAAGACCATCAGTGTGATCCGATCACTCATCTAGAGGTCTCCTCTGTATTGTACATCATTAGACCATCAGTGTGATCTGATCACTCATCTAGAGGACTCCTCTGTATTGTACATCATTAGACCATCGGTGTGATCCGATCACTCACCTAGAGGACTCCTCTGTATTGTACATCATTAGACCATCAGTGTGATCTGATCACTCATCTAGAGGACTCCTCTGTATTGTACATCATTAGACCATCAGTGTGATCTGATCACTCATCTAGAGGACTCCTCTGTATTGTACATCATTAGACCATCAGTGTGATCTGATCACTCACCTAGAGGACTCCTCTGTATTGTACATCATTAGACCATCAATGTGATCTGATCACTCATCTAGAGGACTCCTCTCTGTATTGTACATAATTAGACCATCAGTGTGATCTGATCACTCACCTAGAGGACTCCTCTGTATTGTACATCATTAGACCATCAGTGTGATCTGATCACTCAACTTAAGGACTCCTCTGTATTGTACATCATTAGACCATCGGTGTGATCCGATCACTCATCTAGAGGACTCCTCTGTATTGTACATCATTAGACCATCGGTGTGATCCGATCACTCATCTAGAGGACTCCTCTGTATTGTACATCATTAGACCATCAGTGTGATCCGATCACTCATCTAGAGGACTCCTCTGTATTGTACATCATTATACCATGAGTGTGATCTGATCACTCACCTAGAGGACTCCTCTGTATTGTACATCATTATACCATCAGTGTGATCTGATCACTCATCTAGAGGACTCCTCTGTATTGTACATCACTGGATCATCAGTGTGATCTGATCACTCATCTAGAGGACTCCTCTGTATTGTACATCATTAGACCATCGGTGTGATCCGATCACTCACCTAGAGGACTCCTCTGTATTGTACATCATTAGACCATCAGTGTGATCCGATCACTCATCTAGAGGACTCCTCTGTATTGTACATCATTAGACCATCAGTGTGATCCGATCACTCATCTAGAGGTCTCCTCTCTGTATTGTACATCATAAGACCATCAGTGTGATCCGATCACTCATCTAGAGGTCTCCTCTGTATTGTACTTTACTGGATCATCAGTGTGATCTGATCACTCATCTAGAGGACTCCTCTGTATTGTACATCATTAGACCATCGGTGTGATCCGATCACTCACCTAGAGGACTCCTCTGTATTGTACATCATTAGACCATCGGTGTGATCCGATCACTCACCTAGAGGACTCCTCTGTATTGTACATCATTAGACCATCAGTGTGATCCGATCACTCATCTAGAGGGCTCCTCTCTGTATTGTACATCATTAGACCATCAGTGTGATCCGATCACTCATTTAGAGGTCTCCTCTGTATTGTACATCATTAGACCATCGGTGTGATCTGATCCCTCATCTAGAGGACTCCTCTGTATTGTACATCATTAGACCATCGGTGTGATCCGATCACTCATCTAGAGGACTCCTCTGTATTGTACATCATTAGACCATCGGTGTGATCCGATCACTCATCTAGAGGACTCCTCTGTATTGTACATCATTAGACCATCGGTGTGATCCGATCACTCATCTAGAGGACTCCTCTGTATTGCACATCATTAGACCATCAGTGTGATCCGATCACTCACCTAGAGGACTCCTCTGTATTGTACATCATTAGACCATCAGTGTGATCCGATCACTCATCTAGAGGACTCCTCTGTATTGTACATCATTATACCATCAGTGTGATCTGATCACTCACCTAGAGGACTCCTCTGTATTGTACATCATTATACCATCAATGTGATCTGATCACTCATCTAGAGGACTCCTCTGTATTGTACATCACTGGATCATCAGTGTGATCCGATCACTCATCTAGAGGACTCCTCTGTATTGTACATCATTAGACCATCAGTGTGATCTGATCACTCACCTAGAGGACTCCTCTGTATTGTACATCACTGGATCATCAGTGTGATCTGATCACTCATCTAGAGGACTCCTCTGTATTGTACATCATTAGACCATCAGTGTGATCTGATCACTCATCTAGAGGACTCCTCTGTATTGTACATCATTAGACCATCAGTGTGATCTGATCACTCATCTAGAGGACTCCTCTGTATTGTACATCACTGGATCATCAGTGTGATCCGATCACTCATCTAGAGGACTCCTCTGTATTGTACATCACTGGATCATCAGTGTGATCCGATCATTGATCTAGAGGACTCCTCTGTATTGTACATCATTAGACCATCAGTGTGATCTGATCACTCATCTAGAGGACTCCTCTGTATTGTACATCATTAGACCATCAATGTGATCTGATCACTCATCTAGAGGACTACTCTCTCTATTGTACATCATTAGACCATCAGTGTGATCTGATCAATCACCTAGAGGACTCCTCTGTATTGTACATCACTGGATCATCAGTGTGATCCGATCACTCATCTAGAGGACTCCTCTGTATTGCACATCATTAGACCATCAGTGTGATCTGATCACTCGCCTAGAGGACTCCTCTGTATTGTACATCATTAGACCATCAGTGTGATCTGATCACTCATCTAGAGGACTCCTCTGTATTGTACATCATTATACCATCAGTGTGATCTGATCACTCACCTAGAGGACTCATCTGTATTGTACATCATTAGACCATCAGTGTGATCTGATCACTCACCTAGAGGACTCCTCTGTATTGTACATCATTAGACCATCAGTGTGATCTGATCACTCATCTAGAGGACTCCTCTGTATTTTACATCATTAGACCATCAGTGTGATCCGATCACTCATCTAGAGGACTCCTCTGTATTGTACATCATTAGACCATCAGTGTGATCTGATCACTCATCTAGAGGACTCCTCTGTATTGTACATCATTAGACCATCAGTGTGATCTGATCACTCACCTAGAGGACTCCTCTGTATTGTACATCATTAGACCATCAATGTCATCTGATCACTCATCTAGAGGACTCCTCTCTGTATTGTACATCATTAGACCATCAGTGTGATCTGATCACTCACTTAGAGGACTCCTCTGTATTGTACATCATTAGACCATCAGCGTGATCTGATCACTCACCTAGAGGACTCCTCTGTATTGTACATTACTGGATCATCACTGTGATCCGATCACTCATCTAGAGGACTCCTCTGTATTGTACATCATTAGACCATCAGTGTGATCTGATCACTCACCTAGAGGACTCTTCTGTATTGTACATCACTGGATCATCAGTGTGATCTGATCACTCATCTAGAGGACTCCTCTGTATTTTACATCATTAGACCATCAGTGTGATCCGATCACTCATCTAGAGGACTCCTCTGTATTGTACATCACTGGATCATCAGTGTGATCCGATCACTCATCTAGAGGACTCCTCTGTATTGTACATCATTAGACCATCAGTGTGATCTGATCACTCACCTAGAGGACTCCTCTGTATTGTACATCATTAGACCATCAGTGTGATCTGATCCCTCATCTAGAGGACTCCTGTGTATTGTACATCACTGGAGCATCAGTGTGATCCGATCACTCATCTAGAGGACTCCTCTGTATTGTACATCATTAGACCATCAGTGTGATCTGATCACTCACCTAGAGGACTCCTCTGTATTGTACATCATTAGACCATCAGTGTGATCTGATCACTCACCTAGAGGACTCCTCTGTATTGTACATCACTGGATCATCAGTGTGATCTGATCACTCATCTAGAGGACTCCTCTGTATTGTACATCATTAGTCCATCAGTGTGATCTGATCACTCATCTAGAGGACTCCTCTGTATTGTACATCATTAGACCATCAGTGTGATCTGATCACTCATCTAGAGGACTCCTCTGTATTGTACATCACTGGATCATCAGTGTGATCCGATCACTCATCTAGAGGACTCCTCTGTATTGTACATCATTAGACCATCAGTGTGATCTGATCACTCACCTAGAGGACTCCTCTGTATTGTACATCATTAGACCATCAGTGTGATCTGATCCCTCATCTAGAGGACTCCTCTGTATTGTACATCACTGGATCATCAGTGTGATCCGATCACTCATCTAGAGGACTCCTCTGTATTGTACATCATTAGACCATCAGTGTGATCTGATCACTCATCTAGAGGACTCCTCTGTATTGTACATCATTAGACCATCAGTGTGATCTGATCCCTCATCTAGAGGACTCCTCTGTATTGTACATCACTGGATCATCAGTGTGATCCGATCACTCATCTAGAGGACTCCTCTGTATTGTACATCATTAGACCATCAGTGTGATCTGATCCCTCATCTAGAGGACTCCTCTGTATTGTACATCATTAGACCATCAGTGTGATCCAATCACTCTCCTAGAGGACTCCTCTGTATTGTACATCATTAGACCATCAATGTGATCTGATCACTCATCTAGAGGACTCCTCTCTGTATTGTACATCATTAGACCATCAGTGTGATCTGATCACTCACCTAGAGGACTCCTCTGTATTGTTCATCACTGGATCATCAGTGTGATCTGATCATTTATCTAGAGGACTCCTCTGTATTGTACATCATTAGACCATCATTGTGATCTGATCACTCACCTAGAGGACTCCTCTGTATTGTACATCACTGGATCATCAGTGTGATCTGATCACTCATCTAGAGGACTCCTCTGTATTGTACATCACTGGATCATCAGTGTGATCATATCACTCATCTAGAGGACTCCTCTGTATTGTACATCATTAGACCATCAGTGTGATCTGATCACTCACCTAGAGGACTCCTCTGTATTGTACATCATTAGACCATCAGTGTGATCTGATCACTCACCTAGAGGACTCCTCTGTATTGTACATCACTGGATCATCAGTGTGATCCGATCACTCATCTAGAGGACTCCTCTGTATTGCACATCATTAGACCATCAGTGTGATCTGATCACTCGCCTAGAGGACTCCTCTGTATTGTACATCATTAGACCATCAGTGTGATCTGATCACTCATCTAGAGGACTCCTCTGTATTGTACATCATTAGACCATCAGTGTGATCTGATCACTCATCTAGAGGACTCCTCTGTATTGTACATCATTAGACCATCAGTGTGATCTGATCACTCATCTAGAGGACTCCTTTGTATTGTACATCATTATACCATCAGTGTGATCTGATCACTCACCTAGAGGACTCCTCTGTATTGTACATCATTAGACCATCAGTGTGATCTGATCACTCACCTAGAGGACTCCTCTGTATTGTACATCATTAGACCATCAGTGTGATCTGATCACTCATCTAGAGGACTCCTCTGTATTTTACATCACTGGATCATCAGTGTGATCCGATCACTCATCTAGAGGACTCCTCTGTATTGTACATCATTAGACCATCAGTGTGATCTGATCACTCATCTAGAGGACTCCTCTGTATTGTACATCATTAGACCATCAGTGTGATCTGATCCCTCATCTAGAGGACTCCTCTGTATTGTACATCATTAGACCATCGGTGTGATCTGATCACTCACCTAGAGGACTCCTCTGTATTGTACATCATTAGACCATCAGTGTGATCTGATCACTCACCTAGAGGACTCCTCTGTATTGTACATCACTGGATCATCAGTGTGATCTGATCACTCATCTAGAGGACTCCTCTGTATTGTACATCATTAGACCATCAGTGTGATCTGATCACTCATCTAGAGGACTCCTCTGTATTTTACATCATTAGACCATCAGTGTGATCTGATCACTCACCTAGAGGACTCCTCTGTATTGTACATCATTAGACCATAAGTGTGATCTGATCCCTCATCTAGAGGACTCCTCTGTATTGTACATCATTAGACCATCGGTGTGATCTGATCACTCACCTAGAGGACTCCTCTGTATTGTACATCATTAGACCATCAGTGTGATCTGATCACTCACCTAGAGGACTCCTCTGTATTGTACATCACTGGATCATCAGTGTGATCTGATCACTCATCTAGAGGACTCCTCTGTATTGTACTTCATTAGACCATCAGTGTGATCTGATCACTCACCTAGAGGACTCCTCTGTATTGTACATCACTGGATCATCAGTGTGATCCGATCACTCATTTAGAGGACTCCTCTGTATTGTACATCATTAGACCATCAGTGTGATCTGATCACTCATCTAGAGGACTCCTCTGTATTGTACATCATTAGACCATCAGTGTGATCTGATCACTCATCTAGACGACTCCTCTGTATTTTACATCATTAGACCATCAGTGTGATCCGATCACTCTCCTAGAGGACTCCTCTGTATTGTACATCATTAGACCATCAATGTGATCTGATCACTCATCTAGAGGACTCCTCTGTGTATTGTACATCATTAGACCATCAGTGTGATCTGATCACTCACCTAGAGGACTCCTCTGTATTGTACATCACTGGATCATCAGTGTGATCTGATCACTCACCTAGAGGACTCCTCTGTATTGTACATCATTAGACCATCAGTGTGATCTGATCACTCACCTAGAGGACTCCTCTGTATTGTACATCATTAGACCATCAGTGTGATCTGATCACTCATCTAGAGGTCTCCTCTGTATTGTACATCACTGGATCATCAGTGTGATCTGATCACTCATCTAGAGGACTCCTCTGTATTGTACATCATTAGACCATCAGTGTGATCTGATCCCTCATCTAGAGGACTCCTCTGTATTGTACATCATTAGACCATCAGTGTGATCCGATCACTCTCCTAGAGGACTCCTCTGTATTGTACATCATTAGACCATCAATGTGATCTGATCACTTATCTAGAGGACTCCTCTGTATTGTACATCATTAGACCATCAGTGTGATCCGATCACTCTCCTAGAGGACTCCTCTGTATTGTACATCATTAGACCATCAGTGTGATCTGATCACTCATCTAGAGGACTCCTCTGTATTGTACATCACTGGATCATCAGTGTGATCTGATCACTCATCTAGAGGACTCCTCTGTATTGTACATCACTGGATCATCAGTGTGATCTGATCACTCATCTAGAGGACTCCTCTGTATTGTACATCATTAGACCATCATTGTGATCTGATCACTCACCTAGAGGACTCCTCTGTATTGTACATCACTGGATCACCAGTGTGATCTGATCACTCATCTAGAGGACTCCTCTGTATTGTACATCACTGGATCATCAGTGTGATCTGATCACTCATCTAGAGGACTCCTCTCTGTATTGTACATCATTAGACCATCAGTGTGATCTGATCACTCATCTAGAGGACTCCTCTGTATTGTACATCATTAGACCATCAGTGTGATCTGATCCCTCATCTAGAGGACTCCTCTGTATTGTACATCATTAGACCATCAGTGTGATCTGATCACTCATCTAGAGGACTCCTCTGTATTGTACTTCACCAGATCATTAGTATAGAGGACAGTTTACTCATCTAGAGGACTCCCATCATCAGATCATCAGTATAGAGGGGAGTTCACTCCTCTAGAGGACTCCTCTGTATTGTACATCACCAGATCATCAGTATAGAGGGGAGTTTACTTATCTAGACTAGGACTCCTCTGTATTCTTCGTCACTGAATAATCCGCCTGTTGTGGGTACTTGAGGACAGGGTTGAGAACCACTGATCTAGGGGACTCCCTTGTATTGTACATCACCAGATCATCAGTATAGTTGGGAGTTCACTCATCTAGAGCAGGTTGCCTACTGGGGTTAATGTTTTTACTGCCTTCCCCCGGGCAAAGTTTATGGGCTTTCTGGGGTCCAGCCTCCCATCCTATGTATTATAAAAGGGAGAGGCATCCGTGTCCCCGGGGGGCCTAGAGTTACAGATAAAGAGAGAGAAGAAGAGGTCCGCTGGGACTTATGCCGCGTACACACGACCGTTTTTCATGATGAGAAAAATGCCATTTTTTAATTTGGTCATTAAAAACAATCGTGTGTAGGCTCCAGAGCATTTTTCGCGACGTGAAAAATGGCCATTAAAAATTTGGAACATGCTCTAGTTTTTTTCGTTGTTTTTCACATCGTCGTTTTTCTCGTTGTAAAAAATGGCCGTGTGTAGGCTTTAACGACGTGAAAAAAACGTGCATGCTCAGAAGCAAGTTATGAGACGGGAGCGTTCTGGTAAAACTAGCTTTCAGAATGGAGATAGCACATTCGTTACGCTGTAACGGACTGAAGAGCACGAGACTGAAAAGCGCAAATCGTCTCTCACCAAACTTTACTAACATGAGAATCAGCAAAAGCAGCCCAAAGGGTGGCGCCATCCAAATGGAACTTCCCCCTTATAGTGCCGTCGTACGTTTCGTACGTCACTGCGCTTTTCTCAAGCATTTCTTTTCACGATAGTGTGTAGACAAGGCAGGCTTGAGAAGAATCACGTCGAGAAAAATGTCGTTTTTTTCAATGACATTAAAAACGGTCGTGTGTATGCGGCATTGTTGTCAGCTCCTGGGAACGCCGATCCATCTGGATACTGTCATCATGGACACTGCCTTTCTGGACTTCCCATTTTTGGACTTTACCCATAATGACTCTACCTGTGCACTGCAGGTATGCTGGAACAGCCACAGTGTACTGCACAGCATGCTCCTGGCACAGAGACCATTGTTTCACTGAGACCTCTGGGTCTCGTACTAACGATCAGAAACTGTGAGGTGTGATAGCCTGTGATTAGCTATTACAGTGATCAGTCCCTGTATAACCCAACTCTGCGTTTGTCTTCTCTACAATATACATTGTATTTATTTAAAATTGGAAACAAAGAAAAGCGTGTATTAAAACAATTAAATAAATAAAAAATAAGGCTAAAATAGCTAGATCTGGGTTTGATCTAGGTCAGTGTTAGGGTTTAGGGTTACAGTCAATCTTAGGGTCAAAGGTCAGAGTCAAAGTCAGGATCAAATGTTGGGGTGAGGGCTTTAGTATTAGTGTCAGTGCATTTTAGGTAGGATAAAAAGCAAAATGTGCACTATTGTTTGTGGGCCTTACTATGGGTACAAACAACAAATAATCTACATGTTACTTGGTGGCAGCGGTGGGATTTTCCCTCCAGTTCCTGGGACACTCCAAGCCACCACAGTGAATGACCAAGCTATGCAGCCTGCAGGAAAGCCACGCTGAAAGACTTACTTGAGAGCCGAGATGGACCAGGGGGATGGTGATGCAGGACCCCAGTCAGTTGAAGATTTGTTTCAGCAACGAGTTTGAGAGCGCTTGGCATTATATGGTGCCAACCCATCAGAGACCGCCATACAGGAAGCCATTAGAGGCATCCAGCTGCAGGATGAGCGGCAAGAGAAAAAACTACAGCGACAAAAGAGAGAACTAGAGCGACAAAAGAGAGAGCTAGAGCGGCAACATGAGCAGAGAATGGCAGAAATACGGCAATCGGAGACAACATCTAAAGAAGCAGCACCAACTGAAAGGAGAGGAGAGATACAGATACCAGCCGACATGGAAAAGGAAGTCAGAAGGAGGTTGCGAGAGATGCAGATACAGCATAGAGGACCAGTATCAGAGGAGGTCCTGCTGGGATGGTCTGATTCAATCTGCTGCGAACTCTGGAAGAAAGCGCTAGCTCTCGAGCAGCAACACCAGGGAAAAGTTCTCCCCTCCATCCATGTAAGGTACTGGTTGCAGTATGAAGTACAAATGCTGTTATTGGGGGAACAACCGAAGCAGGAGTGGACAGCTGAGTTAAGCAGGCTGATCCGGGCAGAGATGCGGTTGGACGAGAGCTACAGAGCCCTCCTGTGGTATGTAGCCCAAGAGTGCCAGTGGTCAGCGGATGACAGCTCCACGGAAGGCTTTGACTATAATGGCCTGAGATTGTTGTATTGGAGGCTGTCCGAGGACCCTGACTTTGGGAGTGATCGGGAGTGGCGTTTGGAGGAAATAATGGAGCACAGAGAGCAAAGACTGGATGTCTCGGAAGGGCACTGGGCACAGGAAGATTTGGAGTTTCTGGCCGTTCAGGAATGGGAGCTGGAGATTGCCTACAAACAGCTGCTAGACTCTGCTCAGCAGCAGGGTGGGACTCCCTTTGCCTGGGACTATCAGGAAATACCAGTTGACAACTATGAAATCCTGGCTGAAGAATCGGCAGTGGAAAATATGGAGATTGCCATCCCTAAAGCCGAAGTGGATGATATGGAGTTCCATGGAGCTAGCCTGGCTGAAGAATTGGCAGTGGAAAATCTGGATATTGCCATCCCTAAAGCCGAAGTAGATGATGTGGAGTTCCAGGGAGCTAGGGCAGTTGGCTCATCTCCCCAGCCACAGATTACAGAAGGTATGGACTTACTGGGCTGTTCAGAGGATGTTAGGGATTATGCATCGCCTGCCCAAGTACTGGCAGCAGGACAGAGTACTGCAGACCCCTGCTCTACACCCGTGGCAGTTTTGGAGGCCCGAGGTGAGAAGGTGATGGTTCCTCTTTCCCACTGGATTTCAGAGATGCAGGGGGAGAAACAGCCCTTTTCCCTCCCCAACAGTTAGCCTGAGCAGATGGTGTGGAGTCCCCAGCAGAAGTGCTGGCAACAGGGCAGAGTGCTAGCAACCTCTGCCCAGCACCGGAAACAACTGTGGAGTTTCAGGGAGCCGGGGCAGTTGGCCCCTCTCTCCAGCAACAAGCTGAGGTGGTAAAGCTTTTACCCCCAATTGAATCACTGGCAGCAGGGCAGAATGCTACTGGCCGCTGCACACAACTGCCACTTGAGCTGACATCGGTGGATGGGACTGCGGTCTCCACTCACAGCAACCCAGCAGAAGAGCTGGCAACAGAGCAGAGTGCCACGGGCCTCTGCTCTCAACTAACAGAAGAGGGAGTTCCTGTGGTACTGGATGGGACTTCGGTCTTCACTGACACAACCCCAGAAAATGGTGTGACACTGAGACAGGAGGATGTCAGCCTTGCTTTGCAAGCACTGGGGGATTTTCACCCACCACAAGTGGATGGGACTTCAGTCTCCACTTGTATACCCCAGGGATGCTGGGCAGTCGGCCCAGATCCCCAACAACATGACGGACTGAGCCCAGTCACCCTGTCTTCTGCCCAGCGGCGGGTATGTTCTCTGAGAGAGGCAGAGGTTGGCTGGGTAAGTAATGCCCTGTTTGGAGCAATTTATTTGGGGTACTGTGTGGATACCGGCATTAGAAGAATGGACCTATGGACTAACTTCGGACTCAACCCGTCTGGGGTCACCTCCTGTGTTAGTCTCCTGCCGAAAGGGGAGATGTGTGACAGGAGGGTCACTTTGGACACAGGGTGAGCCAGGAAACCATGGACATTAAGAAATATATCTTGGACTACCTAAAATGGGTCTGTAATATTTATCCACCACATTCCCAAGGATATCTGTAAAGGACTATTTACTGATTCTGAACTCAACAGGTTAATTGAGAGATACTGATGTGTTCAGCCTCAATCACCTGTCTGCCTAGTGTAATGCTAATGAATCGCAGCTTCTAAAAGACCTGTTCATTGTTTGTGGTGATGTGGATTGGGGAAATTAAGTCTGTCCTTGTGTGTATTGTAAAGTAACAGACAGTTTGGTGAATATAAAGGTCATGCATAGTTATTTAAACATAAAGGGATTAGCTGTTGCCTTCTAAGAGATGGGTATTGGGAGACAAAAGCTAGCCTACTGTCAAATGTGTATTGGGTCTTGTTATGTTGTGGGTGGAGCTGGACCATTGTTCATTTTAGATTAATGCAGTATTGGATGTGTATAAAAGTTACAATGTTTTTGGCAATAAAGTCAGTCTATCCAGAGAAAGATACAGAGTGCGTCTCGTTCTTTCAGAAGGATTAATTCCTATGGGAAGTGGTCGTCTGGCTGTGGAGGATCGACAGTGAATTTGTGTCCAGGAGGGGGAATATCTTTAAACGGCGTTAAACCCCTTTCATATTTGGGGTGTTGTTACAATACACATATGTGATTTTGCTGTAATCATCAGGAGTAGGAAAATGTGTTTTAGTTTGCTCATTGAGGTAAGTCATGATAATAGCAAAAGATATGCAACCAAATTTAGAACAATTTTTTATTTTTTTTATCGTTTTCCAAAGCGTGGAGAGGGATTCAAACAATTACCAGGTTTTTATTTCTTGTCCCATCTATTTATCCTGTTTTACCACTATCACTGAAAGTGAAAGAAAAGGAAAATCCAAAATTGTGGGTTGTCTTAAGAACAGTTATAGAGGGTATATATATACCAACAGGGAACACTAGTTCTGCTGATCCTGGTGACAACATTGGATTTCCTCACTTCCTGTTTGGCTATGAAATACGAGGAGATGGGCTTGAGGTCACATACCTCGGGATTTTTTACGGTGTCAGAAATAGGATTTAGTATTGAAAAACCAAAAGGAATCCAATGACAGTAGATTTATATAAAAATAAACAATATTTATTAATATTCATAAAAAAAGGAAAACGAAATTTTCCTAAAAGTTCAACATATACAACATTTGGAGCTAGGTACATATACAACAACCGTTGAACTCGACATGTTTCGCTCAAAATTGGAGCTTCTTCAGGAGTGATCCACGGTCTAATAGTACACTAAAAATGAAATACAAAAAATGAACAAAGGAACATCCATAAACTGTATTATACAACACATCTATTGGAATATCCACAAAAGATAGGTTAACAAGAAACTGCAATTTTTGATTGCAATATTTGACACATTATCAAGGTATTTAATAGTATACACGTTCAATATTTTTTATTATTTAAACTAATATAGAATCAGGAAAACATGAATCTAATAAGAATTGTTACATAGTATATTAAAGTAGCAATAAACGATGTGGTCAAAACATAGCACCTACCAATTAAATGTTAAAGATGAAGGAGGTATTCTAGCAATTCAAGATCGAAATCTCGGATTGCCCTGTAGCTCCACCTGCGGAAAAGGGGATGAGCACAAAAGTACCCCAGCTAATGAAAAAAACAAAATGTGATGAACGCACCCTCCCAAACGTTGTTTGTAGAGAGGTAGCAAAATCAGTGTTGATAATGATCCTGCTGGAAATGATACAGAGTAATTCCTAAATTGGGACCTGCAGATGAGTAAAAATTATATATTAGAGAATGTGATATAAGTGAATTCAACATTGGTTCAATTCACAAGAAATATATAAATAACAAGTTTATTGGATTCCTTTTGGTTTTTCAATACTAAATCCTATTTCTGACACCGTAAAAAATCCCGAGGTATGTGACCTCAAGCCCATCTCTTCAAATTAACAAAATACTGGGATTTGGTGTCGATCTTGATTTGCTCACTCCTATTCTTTCCAAAAATTTATGAAATACGAGGTAAAGGGAAATCTCCCCAATAGGACACAGAGGGCAAAAAACCTAAGGGGAGCTATAAACCTTCCATACCATACCAATTTGAGAAAAAGGTTTTGCCTTTAGTTCTGCTTGAGGATTTGTTTTACCTTCCTCAAGAAGGAGTTAAAGCAGTGGGGGCCTGCCCATTAGGGGCGCCACCCCCCAATCCATGTGCCCGGCTCCTAATGTACATGCAGGGACACTGGACGCATGGATTCCAATGTTTTTTTTGTTTTTAGAAGCACGTGATTAGAGCCAGAGGTCAAAGGTGGGTTCCCAGAGGTCAAAGGTCACGAGGCATGGCTGACCCACCCCCACCAAAGTGTACCGCCTACCCCAACTAAGTCGGAGAATGAACAAGTCGGGGAAAGTGCTTCGCCGGCTAGGACTTGAGCGGGATGGAGGAGCTCACTCAGCCGGTTGGAAGAGCCAGCTGTAACGAAACGTCTTACACTCCGTTTGAGGGCTTTCGTCATATACCGCTTCCTTCCAGTCTGAATATAGATATGAGATATTCCAACCACTGACAACCACAACCAAGACAATGCTCATTTGGTTGCTCACCATGAACTGATGTATTTGAGATGACACACAAATATATACAGCAGGATGACAATACAAACTGTAACCAGAAACCCAATTAACATGAGCTAGTTGGCTAATCATTTACCCAGACTTGGTGACTCAGAGATATGATCTTTCAGGGAAAACTTGCCATTGTTCTTTTGAGAAGTGCCCACTATCGAGAAGCGCCCGTGGCAGAACAGTGCATGTGCCGTACGTAACAACACAACAGCCGACTCAAGCCATTTTTCAGTCAGAATGTGCCTCGCACTGCCGAGAGACATGTTCATGTAGGTGAGGGTCGGATATTTACATGATGGCGGCGGATTTTTCAATGATGACCAGTGCTGCAAAGATGGGGGCGGAATTGGCCAAACAAATCTGCAAAACAAATCTTTATTTACTATTCTTCCTGGACGCTTGCGGGACGTGTTTAGCGAATAAAGATTTTTTTGCAGATTTGTTTGGCCATCGTTAAACATTCTGCCCAATTCCGCCCACATCTTTGCAGCAGTGCCCATTATGTAAAAATCCACCCCCATCATGTAAAAATCCACCCCTCACCTACATGAACGTGCCTCTCGGCAGCGCGAGGCACAATCTGACTGAAAAATGTCTTCAGTCGGCTATTGTGCACAGGCCCTGTCTCGCCGACACAACAGCTGATCGTAAACTCAGCTGTTGTGCTGTTACGTACGGCGCATGCGCAGTTCATCCTGGGCACTATTCGATAGAAGACACTTCTCGATAGAACACCGTCTCCTCACTCACAATTTACAATACACATACTGTAAGTATAAACACATCCCCCAATAGTTTTCTAGGAGACAAAGGTGTGTTAATGAGCACAATAAACTATTGGTTGAAAGACCAGGGCTTTCCAGATCTCATTAGTCAGCATTCCTTTCACATACATCTGTCCACTGAGTCCCAAGCTGGCAGAGACCATCATGGCCTCCTTAATAATGTCCTTTTGCAATACATAACGAAATATCTTCCTAAATTCTTGTAGCTCCCTCAAATGCCAGGGCCCATGGTCAGTAGGCCTGAGGCTAGCATCCAGTCCCCTCCAAAAGCCACTGTCCCGAGTGAGTCTGTCACATTTCTCCCCCATCAAAGGTCGACTAACAAGGTCCCAGACCTCCACCTGGTCTAGACATGCATTAGTCGGGCAGAGTGAACTCACATAGTAAGTCCGCATGATCTCCATTCTTGGCTGCAAGGAATAGTTGACATCAGTAGGTGTGGGGCAGAGGTAATTGACTCTTTGTCCGGCTGTCAGCGCTTCAGCTGGGTGGTTTTTAACATTCCGGGGCTTGGTCTGTTGCTGGGCAGAGGGGCCGATTGCCCCAGGTTCCTGAAGCTGTAGAGACTCTCTAGGTGCTAGGCAGAGGCCAGCAGCGGTCTGCTCTGCTGCCAGTGATTCAGCTGGGAGTAGAAGCTTTACTACATCAGCTTGTCGCTGGAGAGAGGGGCCGACTGCCCCGGCTCCCTGGAACTCCACAGTTGTTGCGGGTGCTGGGCAGAGGTTGGTAGCACACTGCCCTGTTGCCAGCACTTCTGCTGGGGACTCCACATCCTCTGCTCCGGGATAACCGTTGGAGTAAAAGGCTTGCTTCCTCCACTTCCGAACTGTGTAGCTGCCATTGGGGAGGTGAGCCGGCTGCTTCCTCTTCCATTCCCTCATCTGGCTGCTGGGATGACATGTCTGTGGTGCTGTCTCCCAGGTGCACGGATCTTTGCTGGGGAGGAAAGACAGCTTCCTCCACCCTGGCCGACTGTTGGGGAGGGACGACGAACACCTCCTCTCCCTTCTCCCCCTGTATCCTGATCTGCTGCTGGGAAGTGACCGCCACCTTCTCACCCTGAGCCTCCGGAACTGCCGCAGATGTGGGGCAGTGGTCTTGGACCCTCTGTCCTGTGGCCAGCGCTTCAGCTTGGGATGTTCCTTGTAACTCCACAGATACTGCTGTTGGTGCTGGGCAAAGCTCAGTGAAGTTTGGCCCTGATACCAGCTCTTCTGCTGGAGGCTCACCAGGTTGTTCTTCCTCAGCAGAAAAGTCAACTGCAACTGGTGTCTGGGGATAGAGGTTCACCATCTCCTGTCCGTGGAACCCAGAAGATGCTATCGGTGCTGGGCAGAGGTTAGCAGTGCTCTGCCCTGTTGTCAGCACATCAGCTTTGGGGATGGCAATCTCCAGATTTTCCATTGCCGATTCTCTGGCATGCTGCTGGACAGGCACGTTCCTCCACCAAACTTTGTCTTATGCAGAAACAGGTTCGTCAAGGTGAGTCAGCACTTGCTGCATCCGCCATAAGACCTCTGCGTCCATAGCTGCGGGGCAGGTGGGAAAAGCACACTGTTACTATGCCACCTTGCAGACTCTTCAGCCAGGATTTCAGAGCTGTCTGCTGGTATCTCCTGATAGTCCCAGGCAAAGGGATCCCAGCCCTGGCGCTGAGCAGAGTCTAGCAGCCATCTGTAGGCGATCTCCAGCTCCCATTCCTGAACGGCCAGAAACGCTATGTCTTCCAGTGCCCAGTGCACTTCCGAGACGTTCCGAGCTCTTCTCTGAAATCCATGATTTCGTCCAACCGCCACTCCAAATCACTCCCAAAGTTAGGGTCCCCGGTCAGCTTCACATACAACAGTCCCAGGCAGCAGTAGCCAAAGCCTTCTGTTGGGCAGTCATCCGCTATCCAAGGGCATGCTTGGGATACATGCCATCGGAGGGATCTGTAGCTCTCAACCAGCCGGATCTCTGACCAAACTAGCCTGCTTAAATCTGCTGTCTTCTCCTTGTGCTCCCTCAGCCCCAGGAAGAGCCAGTGTCGGCTAGGACATGAGCAGGATGGAGAAGCTCCCTCAGCCCCCAGAAGAGCCAGTGCCGGCTAGGACGTGAGTGGGATGGAGGAGCTCCCTCGGCCGCAGGAAGAGCCAGTGCTGGCTAGAACATAAGTGGGATGAAAGAGGCCCCTCAGCCACCGGAAGAGGCAGTGCCGGCTAGGATGTGAGCGGGATGAAGGAGCTCCCTCAGCCGCCGGAAGAGCCAGCACCATCTAGGAGTTCAGCGGGATGGAGGAGCTCACTCAGCCGCTAGAAGAGCCAGCGCCGGATAGGACGTGACATCCTAGCTGCCGTTGGCTCTCCTCTGCTTCATCCCGCTGCAGAAACTGGAGCCGAACAGCTGTCAATATGCCTGAAGCATCGCTTCCTTCCTGGAAGCTTATTTATGATTGGCTCATGTTACATCTTTATGACAGTCGGAGGGATCTCATGGCTCAGAGATTTCACAAAGGCTCTCACCCCATCAGCTGAGCTCCGGGAAAGAGAGGAGATATCTATGAACTCAGGTAGGCACCCCTGTAGGAAGGGCTCCTGTAGGCACATGGCTACAGTGCCTATTGGGAAACCTGGCCCTGCTCCCTATGCGATCTGAGTGGATTTCCGGCCCCCTCTCCACCTCCACGTCAGTAACTTTTTCTGCCAAAGCGCTGCTGCCAGGGAAAAGGCTTCTAAGGAGAGTTTGTAAAATGTCCTGTGTGCATTACACAAATGTTATCCAGATACAGAACCAAAACAAAATTACAGATTAATATACGGGGAACAGGGTTGTAAGTTATGTAAAATGCTGGTTTTTTTTTAGGAAGTGAGCAGTATTTGTTATTATGTTTTGACTTTTATGATTATAAAAATACTTTAGTATGATCTCGCTCTATGGCTGCATTCACACTTGAACTGAGCCTCTTTGGTCCTTTTGCAGGCTTTTTCTGGGCATTTGTGCAAGCATTTTTGCAGGTGTCTGAGGCTTGAACTTTTTTTAAATTATTTTTAGCCAATGGAATACTATTTACTAGTGAAAAAAACTCACAACATGCATTTTTTTGTGTCTTTCGCACGTGTACACACATTTTTCAGTTGTCATAGTCCTTAGGGACCAAAAACAGTTGAGGCTTCAAGCTTGTAGCTCAAAAGAACTGCATATATTTTTTCGAGCCACAATATTCGAGCTCTTACCACTTGACCACCAGAAGGTTTTACCCCCTTTATGACCAGAGCATTTTTTGCTATTCAGCACTGAGCTACTTTAAAGCGTTTGTTAACCCAAAAAACTATTTTGACCCTGTCTCTTTAAAGCATGTTATACAGCACAGTACTTGTGCTGTGTGATATGGCCCCCTGTAACACCTGTAATACCTGGTTGATCATGCCAGTTCCTGCCCTTCCCTATGTAAACTGACCACGTGTATCATGGCTGCTGAGCCCTGACACCGTGGTCAGTTTACGTGCCTCCGTCATCCGCAGCCTGCTATCTGCAGCTCTCCTCTCTGCTCCTGTGTCCTCCTCCCTCCTCCCCTCTCTCACTGTCAGCTCTGTGTATGAGCCTCCCCTCTCCTTCTATCACCGTTCCGAGCAGCTCGCACATTACTGCTTCCAATTACTGTCAGCTCCTCTGCTAGGATTACATGATGTATATTCTATATGCCATTTTTTTAAATTCTTCTTATAAATACTGTTTTTCTTATCCCCAATCAGCGGTCACGTGACTGCCCAGCAGACGTCAGAGGAAGAGCTCAGCCTCTCCCTCTGTAATACATACATCGGAGGAAAACAGCACCGGGTGGTCATATGACCGCTGATCGGGGATTAGAAAAATTGTATTTATAAGAAGAATTTTACAAAATGCCATATAGTATATACATCATATAATCCTAGCAGAGCGGCTGGCAATGGCTGTGTGCACTGCCTTAACAACCCCTTTAACTGGCAATTGCTCTGTCATGCAACACTGTGCACAAATGTCATGGATATGCAGTAATGTTTGTCTGCCATCTTACCTTCCTCTTCATGTGTTCACCTTAGAGGCCAGACTCTCTCACCTGGCTGCTTTTATAATCTCTCCTCCAAGTATGCTCCACCCCAGGCCCTATCAGGGAACACTATATTAATCTGTGCACTGCAAGTCTGCCTTGCTGATCAATGTGTTTGTTAAGCATTGTATGTTTGGGCTCCTGCCTGCTGTGTGCTACGTCTGTCTCTGTGTTACGATATTGGCTTGTTCCCGACTATCCCTATCTGCTAGTGACCTTGAACTTCGGCTTGTCCTTCGTTTTTCCGTGTCTGCTTGTTGCCCTGACCTTGGCTTTTCCCCTCACTATTCTTGTATCCTGTGCTGCTGCTTCCCCTCTATCCTCTTTACCCTATGGAGTGTGAGCTAGGGGACTCTGGGGGCCGCGACCTGGACCTAGCTGCAGCGTAGGCCATCCTCACCACTAGAGGCTCTGGTGAAAACCTGCTGGGTCTTAGACTCCGCGCCCTGGGGAATCTTGGGCTCTAGCTCCCTGTGGATCCCTGTTGTGCTCCACTGGTCCCGCTTTCCTCAACCACCCAGTGTCCCATCCGCAGCAGTCAGCCATAGGGTTCACTACCTTGTGGTGCACTCCTGACCCCCAACGGTGTGCATCTGTCATCTGGCCACGGGTGACCTGACAGTTTGATCAGCCATGGACCCGGCTGACATGCCGCTTTCCATAGATGATCCATTACAGGGCATAGTCCGCAGACTTGAGACCCAGGAATCGAATCAAACTCAGGTGATGCGATTCCTCCAGGATCTGGCTTCCCGCTTCAAGCAGCTTCAGGTCTTCTTAGGACCCCCGGTTCAACAACCTCAACCGCTATCAGCGGCTGCACCTATTCCAGTTGCAGTCGCAGCCACACATTCACTACAACTGCCAGCTCCTTCCCATTTCTCTGGGGACTCCAAGGCCTGCAGGGGGTTCCTTAGCCAATGCACTATTCATTTTGAGCTCCAGCCCCAAAACTTCCTGTCTGATCGGGCAAAGGTAGCCTATATTATTTCCCTCCTCTCCGGTGAAGCTTTAGCCTGGGCAGCTCCTCTGTGGGAACTGAATGATCCAGTGGTTTCTAGCCTGTCTGACTTTTTGAAACTTTTTCAGAATATCTTCGAAGAACCGCCTTGTGTCTCTTCAGCGGCCAGCGCCCTTTTATGTCTCCGCCAAGAGTCTGCTTCTGTGGAACAGTATGCTCTTCATTTCCGCATTCTAATGGCTGAGTTGGGCCTTAGTCGCAACCTTTTTGCATGGCCTTTCTGATAGAGTGAAGGATGAATTAGCAGGAAGAACCATTCGCACTGATCTGGATGTGGTTATCTCCTTGTGTAACCAGATCGATATTCGCTTTCAGGAAAGGACCCTAGAAAAGCGACGCCAGCACTCCTTGGTTCTTAGTGAGCCTGAGCTCCCCTCTCTTCGACCCGTAGAGCATCTCCTGCCAGCTGAGGAACCCATGCAGCTGGGTCGGACCAGGCTATCCCCCGAGGAACGCGCTAGGCACAGAACTCTAGGCCTGTGTCTCTACTATGGGGACAAAGGTCATTTTCGTGACACTTGCTCTCTTTGTCCGGAAAAATGTTCGGCTCCAATACATCTGGAAAGTGGAGTATTGGACCCAGAAATATCACCCTCACCTTCTCGTCTTCTTCTTTCTGTGTTCCTTCATGTTGGTGCTTCTTTCCATTCGGTCGCAGCATATCTGGATTCCGGAGCCGCTGGCAATTTCATGGACTGGGAAATTGCATCTTCTATGAGACTTACCCCTTTGCCACTCACCACGCCCTTGGTGGTCTTGGCGATTGAGGGCACTGTTCTCCCAGGGGGTCCTATCCGCTTCCAGACCCTCCCTGTTAAGATGTCGGTAGGGACACTCCACCAGGAGTGGATATCCTTCCTTATCTTACCTAAGGCCTCAACTCTTATCATTTTGGGTCTCCCATGGTTACGGCTCCATTCTCCACACATTGACTGGACTACTGGACAGATCCTGGCTTGGGGTTCCTCCTGTTCCTCGTCCTGCCTACCCAAGGTTGCCCCCTGTGAACCTGGGCCGATCATTCACTCCAGTTTGCATAACCATTTACATTTGTCTGTCCCTAATCACCCCTGGACCAACAGCCAAGCTGGCTTGTCTACAAGTTCTGCAGTCGCTATGTCTTGTGATGCGATTCAGGTAGTCACTATACCTGACTCTGCTATTCACTCGGCCTCTGTACTAGTTATGCCAGTCCAGCCCATGCCCAGTGAGCCTCCTACTTTTTCTTATTCAGGACATTCTGCTTGTCTTTCAGCTATTCAGCTTGACTCCTGTGACATGTCATCTTCTAACCAACCTGACCTCAGGGTTCCACTGACCCTCCTCAGATACCTGTTGATCCTCTAATGCCCTTGCTTATTCCTAAAAGGCCTTTGGTCCTCAATAAATCCTCTCCTCCTCTCCCTACCTCGGTTCCGGTCTCTGAGGATAATCTGAAGTACGAGGTTAGTCAAGTTCTGGATTCTCGGCTCTGCAGAGGTATTCTTCAGTACCTTGTGCTTTGGAGAGGGTTTGGTCCTGAGGAGGAGTCTTGGATCGCTGCATCTGAGGTCTTTGCACCTCGTCTGTTGAGGAGGTTTCATCTGAGGTTTCCCTTTAAGCCTGGGCCCAGGCGGGGGAGGGGGAGGGCCCATAAGAGGAGGGGTACTGTCATGGATATGCAGTATGTTTGTCTGCCATCTTACCTTCCTCTTCATGTGTTCACCTTAGAGGCCAGACTCTCTCACCTGGCTGTTTTTATAATCTCTCCTCCCAGTATGCTCCACCCCTGGCCCTATCAGGGAACACTATATTAACCTGTGCACTGCAAGTCTGCCTTGCTGATCAACGTGTTTGTTAAGCATTGTGTGTTTGGGTTCCTGCCTGCCGTGTGCTACGTCTGTCTCTGTGTTACGATATTGACTTGTTCCCGACTATCCCTGTCTGCTAGTGACCTTGACCATCGGCTTGTCCTTCGTTTATCTGTGTCTGCTTGTTGCCCTGACCTTGGCTTTTCCCCTCACTATTCTTGTATCCTGTGCTGCTGCTTCCTCTCTATCCTCTTTACCCTATGGAGCGTGAGCTAGGGGACTCTGGGGGCCGTGACCTGGACCCAGCTGCAGCGTAGGCCATCCTCACCACTAGAGGCACTGGTGAAAACCTGCTGGGTCTTAGACTCCACGCCCTGGGGAATCTTGGGCTCTAGCTCCCTGTGGATCCCTGTTGTGCTCCGCTTTCCACAACCACCCAGTGTCCCATCCGCAGCAGTCAGCCATAGGGTTCACTACCTTGTGGTGCACTCCTGACCCCCAACGGTGTTCATCTGTCATCTGGCCACAGTTGACCTGACAGCAAATGGAATTTGTATAATTTTTTTCACACAAATAGAGCTTTCATTTGGTAGTATTTAATCACCACTTGTTTTTTATATGTTTTTTCTATATCAATGAACAAATACAGAAAAGTTTGAAAAAACAAGTTTTCTTAGTTTCTGTTATAACATTTTTATTTAGTATGAGTTAAAGTTATAGAGTCTACAATCTATGGAATATATACTCTATTTGAACATTGATCAATCCTGATTGAGGTACTGACTGCCTATCTATTTTCTTGAGGCCCTAAAATGCCAGATAGTACAAATACCCCCCCAAAAAAAACTTTTGGGAAAAAAGACAGTCCAAGGTAATAATTTAATAATAATATTTTTTTGTCACAATTCTTTAGAAAATAAATAAATGAAGTAAATTTTTTATTTTTTTTTCCACAAGTTGTTTTTGCATAATGTCACCAGTGCAGTACAGCATCACCATATGACTGGTGTGACAGTGATCAGTGATACTGGCTGGTGAAAGATTGTAAAAAAATATATAATAATAATGATAATTTCTCTTTCGTTCAGCCTTAATCTTGACAAAGTGGGTATTAGCCTTCCTTCAGGAGTGACTAGGCAGAAAGTGTTAACAACTTCAAAGCTGAACAGCCCCGCCCAGGGGGCGGTCCTACTGGCTATATCCCCTCAGCCTGCACTAAGCAGATCAGTTTTTTTCTGCCTAGCTAAGGAGAAGACATGGCTCTCTTCGGGCCCATAGGCCTGGAGGTTTTTTATTCCAGATTGAAATTTTATTATTTTATTTTTATTTTTGTTCCTGTGATCTTCGATCAACTGCCGACTGGGTGACAGGCTGGATCCCAGATCCTTGTAGTCTCCCCAGATTCAGCCATCGAGCGTGTGCCGACCGTAGCTACGCTCTGGGTCGTCCACGTCTACGGACATTTTTCTTGTAATCCATGCTGTGCTTGGCCCCTATCTGCACTCGGCGGCCATGTTCTTGTGGTCCGCGATGTGTTTGGCCTCTATCGGCCGCTCGGCGGCCATTTTTCTTGTGATCCTTGCTGGGTTTGGCCTCTTCTGTGCTGGCGGCCATGTTTTTGTGGCCCGCGCTGTGTTTGGCCTCTAGCTGTCCACGCCGATCAAATAGCATTTAAACGGCGCAAGCCTGCAGACACACGCTGCAGAGTGGTCAGACTGATAGCTGACAAGGAAGCGGCTCTACTAGGAAGTGGACGGCAGCCGTACTACTATTCAAGGGTGGTGAGTCCTCTGGGGGGGAACCCCTCGTCCCTGTCGCAGCTAGGAGGGTGGGCTGTTGGTACCTTGAACTGGAGTCCTTGTGTCAGGTGCGTGGGTCAGCATGGCATCAGAAGCAGACGCTTCTCCCCCTGATACACCTGAATTGGCATCTGGTGCTTGTGCACCCGCTGTGTCAGTAGACGCTAGGTCGGCGTCCTGGTTGTTGCCAACGTGGAAGCGGCGCGTGGGAAGACGGGGGGTAAAAGGTGCCCCCTTCCCCCACCATCTTCTGGGGACAACTCTGATTCAGAGCCGGGCCCAGCTACGGCTCATGAGCCTGGTTCTGACATATCAGAGGATGCGGACCATGGCCGGTCGGACAATCCGGGTCCGGGTCACCACGCGATAAGGCTCTGATAGGTGACCTTATCACCGCGGTGCGGGATACTCTAAAGCAGGGCTTAAAATTTCAAGTCTAGACCTACTAGCCAGGCAAAAACCTTACTCTCCACCAGTTGCCCCACCAAACCTTTCCCAGGTCTGTCCCCCAACCCCGCCCCTTAAAGCCCCACCCCTTAAAGCCCCGCCCCTTAAAGCTTATGAAATTAAATTTTTCTTAAGAATAAGGAATCCAAAATATAAAAAAATGCAATTATAACATAGCTTTATTCAATTTAAACATAACAGCAATAGCGTTAATATCAGGGTCCCCAGAGAGCCCCCCTTTACATCAGTGTCCCCAGAGAGCACCCCCATACATCAGTGTCCCCAGAGAGCCCCCCCATACATCAGTGTCCCCAGAGAGCCTCCCCTTACATCAGGGTCCCCACAGAGCCCCCCTTTACATCAGTGTCCCCAGAGAGCACCCCCATACATCAGTGTCCCCAGAGAGCCCCCCCCATACATCAGTGTCCCCAGAGAGCCCCCTCTTACATCAGTGTCCCCCAGAGAGCCCCCGCTTACATCAGTGTCCCCAGAGAGCCCCCCCCATACATCAGTGTCCCCAGAGAGCCCCCCCCTTACATTAGTGTCCCCCAGAGGGCCTCCCTCTAAATAAGTGTCCTCAGATGGCTCCCCATCTTACCTTTAGCTGGTGGGTGTAGGGATGTGCACCGTTGGCAGGCGGCCTCTTCTCGTGTCCCCCACGGCGGTGGAGAGCGGACCTCTCCTCGTGCCCCCCGCGGTGGTGGAGAGCGGACCTCTTCTTGTTTCTCCCTCAGCGGTGGAGAGCGGAACTCTCCTGCACCTGTCCCCTGTAATGGCGCTGCCAAAGAAGAAGCCGCAAACCGGAAGTCGGCTTCAAAATGAGGCTTGGAGCGCAGGTGCACAGCAAATCGATCCCCGGGGCCTGGGGATCACATTGCGCTCTGTTAGTGCCAGGGGCGTACCTAGAGCATTTGGCACCAGGGGCGGATCCTATATCTGGCACCCCCCCACCTTAAAATGTAAAAACACCCCACTGTGCCCCCTGCATACCTCTGCATCCTTCAATATCTTTTTTTCACTACTGTGTACCCCCTCTCCACAACTGCACCTCTGGACCCCTTTACATTACACTGCACCTCTGGACCCCTTTACATTTAACAACCCTTGTACCTCTGGACCCCTTTACATTACACTGCACCCTGCACCTCTGGACCCCTTCACATTACACAGCCCTTGTACCTCTGCACCCCTTCACATTACACAGCACCATGCACCCCTTTACATTACACAGCCCTTGTAACTCTGGACCCCTTTACATTACACGGCACCCTGCACCTCTAGACCCCTTTACATTACACAGCCCCCCACAGCTCTGGATCCCTTTACATTACACAGTACCCTGCACCTATAGATGCCTGTATGCTACAGACACCCCCCTCAACAGTTCTGGACCCCCTGCATGTTACACAGACCCCCCTACAGTGCAGACCCCCACTACAGTACAGGGGGCCCCCCTACAATGCAGACCCCCCTACAGTACAGACCCCCCGCTACAGTGCAGACCCCCCTACAGTGCAGACCCCCGCTACAGTACAGGCCCCCCTACAATGCAGACCCCCACTACAGTACAGGCCCCCCTACAATGCAGACCCCCCTACAGTGCAGACCCCCCTACAGTTAAGACCCCAGCTACAGTGCAGACAACCCTACAGACCCCCCTACAGTGCAGACCCCCCTACAGTGCACAGACCCATACCTCCCAACATGCACGGATTCTGCGCACAACAGGAATTGTAGGAAGTTGATGAAGCACACCGGAGGCAGGTAAGACGCCCCCCCCCGCGATCGGCGGCCTCCCGCGGCACCCCCCCTCACGTTCGGCGGACACCAGCGGCAGCACCCCCCCCTCAGAACTGTGATCAGTCTCGGCAGTGGCTGTCAGCCGACAAGTATGAATTCGCCTCCCCTCCTCCTGCATGCACAGCACTGTATAGACATAAACGAGGAGGGGGAGGCGGCTTCATACTGCTCGGCTGACAGTCGCTGCTGAGACTTATCAGAGCAGTGAGAGAAGGGGATCGTAGCGCTGGTCCCAGATGTGCTCGCACCCCCCCTGCAAAGCCACTACCTGCTCGCCCCCCCCTCCGTGACTGAAAGGAGACAGCGCCGTGGGTTTAACAGCAGCATCGCGCGGTGACAGAGCAGACTTGTTCTGTGACCGTTCAGTCACGGAGGGCCTGACACCCCCCCAGTGTGTAACACCTGAGCACTCGCCCAGCGGCAATTTATGCTCGCATTTGGCGAGCGGGCGAGTGCATTTTTCAAGCCCTGCTCTAAAGATAGAGGAGCCTGCAGAAATGCAGAGGCGTTGATCCCTTTTGGGTTCCGTAAAGCCGACCCGCACTGCTAAGGTGTTTCCTTGTGCGTCTTATATAGACAAGCTTCTATACAAGGAGCGGGACAAACCACAAAAGGTTTTCGGTCCCCAAAATGTTTACGTTTGCGTTACCTTTTTGAGGAGAGTTTCCTGAAAAGATGGACCTCTCCTCTGATAGTGGACCCTCAGGTGTCCAGATTAAACAGGGTAGCCACAATTCCGGTGGAAGGGGCTCCTGCTTTCAAGGACCCTGTGGACAGGAAGGCTGAAGCGGTCATCAGCAACCTATATGGCTCGGCCGTGCTGCCCGGTGGTTGGGGCCCTGGTGTCTCAGACAGTCTCTGAAGGGGCAAGAATGCTGCTCCATGGGTTTAAAGCACATGAGGCTCCCTCGGACGAGGTGGCTATGGCTGACCAGGAGATACAGAGCCTCCAAATTGTCTGCGAATCAGCCTTGGACACTATTCCTCTGCTGTCCAGAGCCTCAAGCTATGCGGTGGTGTTACCCCGCCTGCTCTGGCTAAAAGTTTGGTCGGCGGACCAATCTTCCAAGAAGACCCTGATGGATTGCCCTTCAAGGGAGACAGATTTTTTTGGAGCATCCCTAGATGACATTATTAAATATGCCACAGGAGGTAAGAGCATGCTGATCCCACAATCCAGAAAAGGTAAGGAGCCACGCCATTGGCTAGGTCCCTCCTTCACCGCGAACAAGCGTTTTTTTCGTCCGTCTAGTGCGGCAAGTAAACTATCCCAGGCCGATAAAGCGCCTGCTGAGGGACAGAAGCATCCCTGGTCTCGCAAGCCCAACAAGCCTGCGAACAAATCTACATCCTCATAAAGGTCTGTCCCCACCCATCTCTCGGGTAGGGGGACGTGTTCGCGAATTTGCGACCTGGGGGACATCTCAGACCCCCGACTGGTGGGTTTGCGAAGTAGTTTCTTGTAGGGTACAAGATAGAGTTTCTCTCTTTCCCTCCGAACAGAGTTTTATTATTTTCCCTCCAACCGCCAGCTTCAGCCGACTCGTCGGGAAGCCCTAGAGGAGGCGGTTCAAGTTCCTGCTAATACGCGGGGTGATAATTCCTGTTTCAGTACAGGAACGGTTTCAGGGGTTTTTACTCAGATCTGTTCATAGTACCAAGAAGGAGGGGGTTCGTCCAATCTTGGATCTCAGGGCCCTCAATTGCTTTGTGAAGGTACAAAGATTCCGGAGGGAGTTGGTCCGCTCTGTTGTAGCTGCCCTCCATCCGTGGGATTTTCTGGCATCCTTGGACATCAAGGACGCATACTTGCAGGTCCCCATATGCACCAGGCATCAGAAATGTCTGCGCTTTGCGGCCAGGGAAGACCACTACCAATTGGTGGCGCCCCCCTTGGCCTGGCATCAGCAAGGTGCTCGCCCTGATTCTGGCCCTACCAAGACAGCGTGGCATCGCTATCGTGGGCTACTTGGATGATATTCTTCTGAGGGCCACCTCAAGATCAGAATTAGGGGTGAGCGTGTCTGTATTCTGTCAGACCCTTCGATACTTTGGTTGGGTGCTGAACACTCAGAAGTCAGTATTGGTACAGACTCAACTCCTAGTGTATCTGGTTGATTTTGGACTCCTCAGAGGCAAAGTTTTTTCTCCCCATGGGCTGCGGTGTGGCAATTGACATCCCAAAGTTGGTCGTCACGCTGCTTTTGCATGCGAGTCCTGGGCCTCATGGTAGCCTCCTTCAAGGTGGTACTGTATGCGCAATTTCACACGCGAGTGTTACAGAAGGTAATTCTGTCCAGAAGGGACAAGTGCCCATAATCCCTGGATTGTCAAATCCGGTTGAGCCACCTAGTTAGGACCTCCCTAGTTGGTGGCTGACATCACCGGCACTTCTGTCCGGGAAGTCGTTCCTGCCGTTTTACTTGCCGATCAATGTCCTGGAACTTCGGGCAATCAGGCTGTGCCTCTCAACATGGTAGCTCAGCTGCAGCGTCGGAACTCAACATGGTAGCTCAGCTGCAGCGTCGGAAGTCGCTCACATCCTCAGGTGGGCAGAAAAGAGCGTATCGGCCCTGTCGGCCGTATACATTCCGGGCGTGGAAAGCTGGCAGGCAGAGCCGCCAGATGCTGGACCAGTGAGAATGGTCTCTACACCCGGAGGTGCTTCATCTCCTTTGCCAAGAGGGCATGCCAGACGTAGATCTCCTGGCTTCTCAACACAATCAGAAGGTATTGAGGTTTGTGGCCAGGTCAAGAGACCCATGGGCAGACGCGACAGATGTGTTGGTGGCATCGTGGAGTCATTACCGGCTAATCTATGCCTTCCCTCCTGTGAAGCTCCTTCCTCATCTGCTTTGCAGACTGGAGGCAGAGAGGATTCCAATGATCCCTATTGCTCCGGATTGGCCTCGGCATCCTTGGTACGCCGATCTAGTGCGTCTGATAGCAGACGCCTCTTGGTGTCTACCGCTAAGAAAGGACCTGCTGTCGCAAGGTCTCATACGCCATCCTGTTTTACAGTCACTGGCTTTAACGGCATGGCTATTGAGAGCCAGGTGCTAAGAGACCGGGGCCTGTCAGACTCTGTGATCTCTACCATGAGGAGTGCTCGGAAATCGTCCTCTAGGAAAATTTACCATCACACTTGGAAGACCTACAGATCCATTTGTGAGGAAATTAGGGTACAATTAAGGGGCAGATATCTGCCCTGGCTGTCTTTTTTCAATGACCCCTGGTGGCTCACTCTCTAGTGAGAACGTTTGTACAGGGGGTTCTGCATGTGGCCCCTCCGGTCCACCCCCTACACTACCTCCGTGGGGCTTGTATAGCAGACAATTTTTGATGCAATACTTTGCAGCAGGGCTCATTCCTGCGCTCCAACTAGAGTATCTGTGAGGGGTTGCAGTGTTGTGGCACCAGTGCCTAAGGCCCAATTTTTATGCCCCTGTTCAACAGGGGCATGTAATTACAATTCTTGATCTAATATTTCACAGCAGGGCCCATTCCTGCGCCCACCAAGAGTAACTGTGAAGGCTTACAGTGTTGTGGCAACACCACCATTACCACCACCACCAAAGGCCAAATTTTTCTGCCACTGTACAACAGGGACATGTAATTACAATTCTTGATCTAATATTTCACAGCTGGGCCCATTCCTGCGCCCACCAAGAGTAACTGTGAGGACTTACAGTGTTGTGACACCAGCACCACCGCCATCACTAAAGGCCCAATTTTTCCTACCACTGTTCAACAATGGCATGTAATTACAATTCTGTTAAGGTATGTACTTACCGAGGCCGAGATGCCGAGAGTGGTTCACCTTTGTGACTTGACGCACTCCACTCCCTGGAGGTGAGACAGGGAGTGGATGGCGAGAAGCGGCACCGGCTACCAGCAGGTGGTGGGTACTTGTAGACGGTCCGGTAGTGCTGAGTAGACTGAAGAGCAGGCTTCTAGCAGGAACTAGCTGGATCGGTATAGTTCAAACAGCAAGAGTCAATAGAAGCCGGTGCAGGCTGAGTCCGGGTTGCAACTGCAGAGGTAACAGTCCCGGCTAGGGGGGTCTAGCACAGCAAAAGGTAACAAGTCCAGAAATACTGGGAACAAGGCAGGAGTTCAAAGGAAACGTGGAAGTCCAAAGGTACAAGCAGGAGGTCAAGGATTGTAGACAGGCAGCAGATCCGAGTCACAGGCCGAGGGTCAAACACAAGAGAAGGCAGAAGTCCGTATAACAAGCTGGGGGTCAGGTCCAGGAGAGAGATCAGAGGAATCAAGCCAGTCCGGGTCACAAGGAGATTTTCAAGGTAGTTTTCCAGAGTCTTGGGTACACAGGAAAGCTGACAAACCAGCAACTTGTCAGTGCAACTGGGTTTCTTTAAATAGGCCCGCCTGGATTCCTATTGGTGCGCCGCCGCGCATACACGCGCGCCGCTGCACCGGCGCGCGTACCTGAGAACGTAGAAGCGCCGTCCATGCGCACGCACATGCGTCGAAGCGTCATTCCGCCGCGCGTTCGCATTGGGCGCTGATTGGCGCTGTTGGACGGAAGATTTCCCTGACAGTGCCCCCCTCCTAGGGGCGGACTCTGGACGCCCAGACTAGACACCAACTCGGGATGTTCGTGGTGAAAGATTCGAATTAGACGGGGAGCATGTAGGTTCCTAGATGGTTCCCAAGAGTTATCCTCTGGGGGATACCCCTTCCATTTGATTAAATACTGTAATTGCTTGCCCCTTTTCCTGCAGCCCAAGATAGATTCCACCACGTATTCGTTTCCACCATCAACCTCCACAGGTGGAGGAGGTGGCTCATCCCTTCCCGGGAAGGAGCTGGAGACTACCGGTTTCAACAGAGACGTGTGGAAGACCGGGTGTATCCTGTAGGAGTCGGGCAGTGCCAATTCAAAGGCCACAGAGTTGATTACTCGCTTGATTTTAAAAGGGCCTATGAATCTTGGTCCCAATTTCCGTGAAGGGATAGGCAATTTGAGGTTGGTGGAGGAGAGCCATACTTCCTCCCCAACTTTGAAGATTGGATTTTCCTTCCTACCTTTGTCATAGTGTCTCTTGTAAGATTCCTGGGCGTTTTGCATCATTTCCTGAAGTGTCAGAAAATTAGATTGGACAAAGGCTATCCGATCTTGAACAGCAGGAACAGAGCTCTCCGGAATGTCTTCAGGGAGGAAGGAAGGATGGAAGCCAAAGTTGGCCCAAAAAGGAGTTTGACTGGTGGCTGAATGCACCGAGTTGTTATATGCAAATTCAGCGTAGGATAATAGGGAGGACCAATCGTCTTGTGAGGCTGAGCAAAAGCAACGGAGATATTGTTCCAGAGTTTGGTTGGTTCTCTCTGTCTGTCCGTTGCTCTGGGGGTGATATGCCGATGATAGGCAAATCTTGACTTCTAAAGATTTGCAAAGTTTCTTCCAGAATTTCGACGTGAATTGAACGCCTCTGTCAGAGGTGATGCTCTTAGGCACCCCATGGAGCCTGATTATCTCCTGAAAAAAGGCTTTGGCTGTATCTGCAGCAGAGGGGGTACCGATCATGGGAACGAAGTGTGCCATTTTGGAGAGGCGGTCAATAACGACCAGAATCGTGGTAAAACCTCCAGAGGGCGGTAGATCTACAATGAAATCCATGGACACATCTGCCCATGGACGTTCAGGGATAGGCAAAGGTTTGAGTAGCCCCCAACTCTTGGTTTTGGGTCCCTTATTCCGTTGGCAACGGGTACAGGAGGCAACATAGGACTTGCAATCTTGCCTCCAACCAGGCCACCAGAAGGAGCGGGAGACTAGTTCCATGGTTTTTCGGGCTCCAAAGTGGCCAGCTAGTTTGTGGTCGTGGAAAGTTTTCAGAATCAGTTGCCTCGTTTCCAGAGGGACGAAGACTTTACCTTGGGACCAGAGCAAGTCATTACGCTTCTCCAGGGAAGGGGTTACTTGGTCCGGACAATGCTTAGAGGCAGCTTTTATGGAGGTTAGTAGATCAGCCTGTGGGATGAACAGAAAGTTTTGTGCTGATAGGATGGTACTTGGTTCCTCTGCTTGAGGGGTCTCGGGAAACATCGTAGAGAGTACATCCGCCTTCACGTTCTTGGAACCGGGCCTATAAGAAATATGAAAGTTAAACCTGGTGAAGAAGAGGGCCCATCGGGCTTGTCTGGGTCGTAGACGTTTTGCTGTTCTCAGATATTCTAGATTTTTATGATCCGTGAATATCATGACAGGGTGAGGGGCTCCCTCCAGAAGGTATCGCCATTCTTCCAGGGCGAATTTGATAGCCAATAGTTCCCGGTCTCCGACGTCATAATTACGTTCCGGAGAAGTTAGTTTACGAGAGGCAAAGGCTGCTGGATGAAGAAGGGATTGGGGCCCTGCCTTTGAGAGAGGATGGCTCCAGTGGCTGACTCGGAAGCGTCTACTTCCAAAGTAAACGGCAGTAGCAGATCTGGATGCTTCAATACAGGTGCTGATGTGAATGCGTTTTTTAGTTTATCGAAGGCATCCTGGGCTTCCTGTGACCAGTGGAAACGGTAGCCCTGGCGTGTCAGCTGGGTTATAGGTGCCACAATAGAGGAGAACCCCACAATGAACCTCCTGTAGAAGTTGGTGAAACCTATAAACCGTTGTACCCCTTTCTTGTCTGTTGGGGCTGGCCATTCCTGGATAGCTTTGACTTTCTGCGGGTCCATTGCGACCCCATTGGTAGAAATAATAAATCCCAGAAATTGCACAGTGGTTTTCTCAAAGTCACATTTCTCGGCCTTGAGGTAAAGTCTATGTTCTCGGAGAATAGTGAGGACCTTAATGACATGGATCCGGTGCAGTTCAAGGGAGGACGAGAAAATAAGAATATCGTCTAAGTAGACTACTAGGAAGTCGTCCAGGTGTTCACGGAAAATGTCATTGACTAGGTGCTGGAAAGTGGCTGGGGCGTTGCAAAGCCCGAATGGCATGACCAAGTATTCAAAATGACCGAACCTAGATCTAAAAGCGGTCTTCCATTCGTCTCCAGCCCTGATCCGGATGAGATTGTAGGCCCCTCGAAGGTCCAGTTTAGAGAAGATCCGAGATGATCGGAATCGTTGGAACAACTCCGGGATGAGAGGCAGCGGGTATCTGTTTTTAATAGTAATTTTATTTAATTCCCTATAGTCGATGCAGGGCCTCAGAGTCCCGTCTTTTTTTTCAACGAAAAAGATTCTGGCACCGGCTGGGGAAGAAGAGGGGCGAATGAATTTCTTTTCCAGATTTTCCTCGATGTAGGCCTTGAGGGCCTTCAACTCAGATTCGGACAAGGGAAAGATGCGGCCGAACGGAATTTTGGAGCCAGACAGAAGGTCAATGGGGCAATCGTAGGGCCGATGTGGTGGTAGGCGGTCGGCCTGCTGTTTGTCGAAGACTTCCCGGAATTCCAAGTATGCTGATGGAACATGTGGTAGGTTATCCGGTTGAGGGGTTAAAGTAGCACAGACAGTTGGAAGTGCGGAGAGACAGTGTTGGGAACAATACGAAGAAGAGAAGTTAACTTCCCTTTTGGCCCAGTTTATATGAGGCTCGTGTGCTTGCAGCCAAGGGAGGCCCAGGATGATGGGGAACATGGGAGATGGGATGAGGTCAAATCAGAGGTATTCTTGGTGGCCTGAATCCGTGATAGCAAGGACGGGTTTTGTTTCTTGCGTAATTACCCCTGAACGGGGCAGGGATCCATCCGCCAGACGAACCTGAAGATAACGGTCCTTGGTTTGCAGAGGAAAGTGAAGTTGGGAAGCAAGTGAAGAGTCCAGAAAGCAGCTGCAGGCTCCTGAATCAATAATCGCCGGTAGGCGAGTTACTCCTGTTGGTAGCTGTAGAGAAATAGAAAGAACAACGTAAATCTGTGGTAAGCCAGAAACTTGGTAGTTCAAAGTGTCTTTGGGGGTACACTTACTAGGTCTTACTGGGCAGCTCCGAAGGAAATGGCCAGTACCCCCGCAGTAAAGACACAGATTGGCCTGACGACTGCGCTGCTTTTCCTCAGGAGAAAGGGGAGGACGAACCAGACCAAGCTGCATGGGTTCAGGCTCGGGAGGAGAAGATGCTGTAGGAACTGGGATGGGTGGATAGGCAGGAGCTGATCGGGGCAAAGTCCAGTTCGGACAGGTAGTCTGGAAACGCTCAGAACGCCGCTCCCGCAGGCGTCTGTCAAGCTGAGTGACAGACTGGATCAAATCTTCCAGAGTAGTTGGAACACCAATCCTGGCCAGCTCGTCTTTAAGAGCCTCAGACAGTCCTTGGCGATACTGGTATTTGAGGGCCGTCTCATTCCAGCCAGTGTCAGCTGACCATTTCCGGAATTCTGCCGTGTAGTCCTCCACCGGCCTTCTCCCCTGGGTTAAACTGTGGAGAACAGACTCAGCTGTGGCTGATCGCTGAGGATCATCATACAGCTGCACCATACTCTCGAAGAAGGTGTCCACGGAATCTAGTATGGGGCTGCTTTGCTCCATCAGGTCATGGGCCCAGGCCTGAGGTTCGTCGGTTAGAAGGGAGATGACGAACCCCACTTCTGAAGAAAAAGTCCTGGGTTGAAGGGCGAGGTAAAGAGAACATGCGTTTTTGAAAGCCCGATATTTCTTACGGACGCCAGAAAATCGTTCAGGCAGAGGGACCCTGGGTTCAGGGGTAGCCATTACTACGGTATGGTTTGCCTGATTTTGAGATGTGGAGACAACATTGGCAGCGGTGGCAGCTGGTGATGCTGGTCCTGTAGCTCCAGTAAGTAGCTGAAAGCGGCCATCCATTTGGACATAACCTTCTTGTAATTTCTGAACCGCTTCGGTTAGCGCGGTGACCTGCTGACAGAGGGTCTCGAACGGTGAACGCACCCTGTCGGCCTCAGACATCTGGCTGGTTTGTACTGTTAAGGTATGTACTTACCGAGGCCGAGATGCTGAGAGTGGCTCACCTTTGCGACTTGATGCACTCCACTCCCTGGAGGTGAGACAGGGAGTGGATGGCGAGAAGCGGCACCGGCTACCAGCAGGTGGTGGGTACTTGTAGACGGTCCGGTAGTGCTGAGTAGACTGAAGAGCAGGCTTCTAGCAGGAACTAGCTGGATCGGTATAGTTCAAACAGCAAGAGTCAATAGAAGCCGGTGCAGGCTGAGTCCGGGTTGCAATTGCAGAAGTAACAGTCCCGGCTGGGGGTCTAGCACAGCAAAAGGTAACAAGTCCAGAAATACCGGGAACAAGGCAGGAGTTCAAAGGAAACGTGGAAGTCCAAAGGTACAAGCAGGAGGTCAAGGATTGTAGACAGGCAGCAGATCCGAGTCACAGGCCGAGGGTCAAACACAAGAGAAGGCAGAAGTCCGTATAACAAGCCGAGGGTCAGGTCCAGGAGAGAGATCAGAGGAATCAAGCCAGTCCGGGTCACAAGGAGATTTTCAAGGTAGTTTTCCAGAGTCTTGGGTACACAGGAAAGCTGACAAACCAGCAACTTGTCAGTGCAACTGGGTTTCTTTAAATAGGCCCGCCTGGATTCCTATTGGTGCGCCGCCGCGCGCACCCGAGAACGTAGAAGCACCGTCCCGCGCACGCGCATGCGCCGAAGCGTCATTCCGCCGCGCGTGCGCATTGGGCGCTGATTGGCGCTGTTGGACGGAAGATTTCCCTGCCAAATTCTTGATGTAGCGGGGTCTCCTTTAAGGCCCCGGGACTACGTTACCCAGAACCCTGTTCGGCACCCAGAGTGCAGTTAGCCACCGCAGAGACTCATGGGAGGGGTTATTTAAGGAGGAGGCGAGGCGGAGCTCGGCCTCTTTGGACACCGCGCTGCAAGCAAGACTTTCTTCCTGTGCGGATCTGCTGCAGTGCAAGGCCTGAAGCCTGGTCCTTGCGCAACTTCCAAAGAGCCTTTCACCCCACTGCGGAGCCTGGGTGGCATCTGACTTGTCAAATGAGGACATCAGTTGGATCGGGGACCCGATCGTTGCAGACGCTATGTGCGGATACACAGCAGGGTGGACGTTCCGGACTGGGATCGCGTCCGGAGTGGTGAGCGGGCACCTGCCCAGACCAATAGACTGTGCCGTGTACAAGCCTATAGACTACATAGGCCCACAGTTTCGTTTATTTGCTGTTCCCCGGAGGGACCGGTAGCAGGACAGAGTTTAAGTGTCCCTCCCAGTATAGTGTTTCAAGTATTGCTGTTGTGGATTACAAATTGCTATTCATCAAGTGCACCACCGAAAGCTGGCATGCGAAGAACTCCATATAGGAGGTGACTGAGATTTATTCCATGTCAGGCCTGACCGGGGTGGGAAGTTTGGGTATTGTTTAGTGCGCCATAGGGTGCGCATACCATAATAGCTACACGTGGTGAAGTACCGCGCAGCGCCATTATTGTATGCTGTGTTGAATTCTGCAGGGCTCTGCTAACCAATCGCATATGTTGTGTTCTGTCTATGCTACTTTTGATATAAGAGTAAACTGTTATATTTAATCTCTGCCCTCAGTGTGTTGTCTTACTGTAGGAGATTATTCCTTGCAATAACATTTAAATGTGATATACATATAACCCCTAGACTAGCTGTGCCAGAGTGGGTCGAGCAGATTGCTGGGGGTTAGTGGTGCTGCACACAGAGCCCGAAAACAAATCCAGTGGCTCTCTTAACTGGGGGTAGCGCTACATTGATATAATAGTTCACAGCAGGGCGTTCCAGCGCCCACCAAGAGTAACTGTGAGGGCTCACAGTGTTGTGGCAACACCAACACCTAAGGGCCAAATTTCTGCAGAGTATATACGGCAGACCCCTACTTTCAAACATCAAACTTACAAACGACTCCTACTTGCAAACGGAAGGAGACAACAGGAAGTGAGAGGAAATCTACCCCTAGGAAGGGAAATTCTTTCCTGTAAGAGTTAATATGGGAAAAAGGTGTCTCCTCTCCACTGATGTTTTATTACCAATCCTTGTTTCACTAAAAACCCAAAATTTTCAAAAAACATTCGTCATTGGGACGGAAAGTGAGGTGAAATGTTCTGAACAGGTTCACAGATTGCAAAACAAATGTTACAGGGGTGATAACCCTTCACTATGTTTTCCATAAAGCTTAAAAATAGATTTTTTGGCTGGAGCTACACTTTAAAAATGTACCAGTTCAAAATTACAAACAGATTCTACGTAACAACATACCTACAGTCCCTGTCTTGTTTGCACCGCCTGTATACAGCTGTTCAGAGTATATAGGGCCTGGGGGCCCCACGCCTTTCCTTTTTTTAATTTGGGTGCGGGATTCCCCTTAATATCCATACAAGACCCAAAGGGGCTGGTAATGGGCTGGTGGGGGGGGGGGGGGGGTACCCATGACATTTTTCCATATTGCCGGGACCAGACATTACATTAAAGCCGCAAGCAGTTTTAAATTACTTTTTTTCCTTTAGAAATGTAATTTTGTGCAGGGACAGTTCTAAACACGGGAAACACATGCCACTTTACAGGCATACTATAGACACCCCCCAGGTATGATATTTAAAGGAATATTTCACTTTTTTTTTTTCACTTAATGCATCATTAAAATCACTGCTCCCGAAAAAACGTCCATTTTTAAAACTTCTTTTTGCATTGATACATGTCCCTGGGTCCCCAAACCCTTTTTAGGACAATAACTTGCATATTAATAATAAATACCTAAAAAAATATAAATTATATTGTACCATCAGTGAAAAAGGTATACATATATAAAGAAAATCACAAATATGAATGAAGTGAATAATAGATAAATTTCCAAAGTGATATCAAATGAGTCCAATATATATTGAAAACAAAAACAATTTACAGTGAAATCTTGAAAGTAGAGAAGAAGGTGAATCTTGAAATAATCACCAGTATACACTCGTGTACCACCACCAATAAGATGCGCTTACCAAAGGCAAGCTGAATACAAGCCCAAAGAAACACATAGGAGATCTCCGTCCTCACGATGAGTAGATAAGCAGGGATTTGCACCCTCAGGAGTTACGACTCAATGATCCCTAGTCTGGACCAGACAGCAATAAAAACCCTTTCTACTTTATCCAAAACTCAACAAAACATTTTCTCTATACATGCACTTGAACTTGTTTTTCATTTATACAGCCATTGTATATTCAGATTTAAAGGGGTTGCTCCACCGGAAAAAAAAAATTAAAAGCCAGCAGCTACAGCTACAGCAGCTGCTGGCTTTTAATATTTGGACACTTACCTGTCCTGGAGTCCAGCGACGTCCGCAGCAGAGGACGAGCGACTGCTCGTCGCTCTGCTGCTCCCCCCGCCATCCTCGCTGAGGGAACCAGGAAGTGAAGCCCTGCGGCTTCATGCCCGGTTCCCTACGGCGCATGCGCGAGTCGCGCTGCGCCGTTCTGATTGGTGCTCCTGTGTTCTGGGAGCCGAGTGTCTCCCAGAACACCAAGGGAAGTCTGCGGGAAGTGACGTAACTCCCGCAGATTCCCGGAGACAGGACTCCCGGATGTGGGTGAAAATACCTGTCTTAGACAGGTATCTTCACCCCCCTCCCCCCTGAAAGGTGTCAATTGTGACACCGGAGGGGGGAGGAATCCGATCCGCGGAAGTGAAAAATTAGGGTGGAGCTCCGCTTTAAATAATTGCTTTTGATTTACAGTCTAAATACTTACAGCCTTCTTCAGCACAGTATGGCACATTTTATAGTACGCGTCCATATTCATGTAGAAGATAGAGTTTTCCTAAATTATTGCATGCTTAAGAGGCAATATTGGGATCCAATGATGCATGAAAAGAGGCTGGTGACACAAATTGATGATGTCCTATTATAGATGTGTTGTAAATATAAAGAGTCTAAAGCTACCTTTCTCAGCCGTTTTACCCTGGAGGAACCTTTCAAAAAAATGTTTATGTAAATTACTATACCTACAGCTAGCAGTACATTATAATGACCAATACGTTGTAGAAAGTTTAAAGTGTTTCTTAAGGCAAGATTTTAAAAACACTCTCTCCTCATTGGTTCACTGGCTATGATTGACAGCAGCAGGAGCCAATGGATCTCACTTCTGTGTGAGCCAATGAGGAGAGAGAGACCTCTGGTTTCATGCACATCGCTGGATCCAGATGGGGCTCAGGTAAGTATAAGCGGGGCTGCGGGGGAGCTGCACCCAGAAGGTTTTCTACTTTAATGCATATGTAGCGGCCTCACCCCTCTCTCTAGTTTTATCGGTTATATGGCTGTTGTCTAGGGGTGCCTGGGAGAGAGAGGTGAGATACACCATGCCAATGTTCCCACTGCAGATGTGTGTGTAGTGGGAGACAATCCTCTTTTACCTTCGGGTCGGTGTTCTGCATCTGGAGCCTCCTCCTGGTTTCTTGAACAGTGTCTGCCAGTAAATGAGCCCCACACCAATAAAGTCCAACACTCCTTTATTCTTCTCGATGTAAAAGTGAACACAATCAGTTGGACTCCCTCAACGAACAGAACAGACAAGGGGGGTGTGGATGCTAGTAGGCCCAGGCACAATAAACTCTCTTACTTCCTTCCTAGAAGTAGATTCCTGCTCCCAACCGAGGAAAACATCCCTCCGGGCGGTCTCCAGAGGCTCACCCGTCACTGGCAATTTGCTGCACCAGGTCTTCAGGTAAGTACCCCCTCCGGTCCCTTACGCCACTGGATTCGGGTACCCACTCTCGGGGTCCCCTGGGAAGTCCATCCCTCGCGGAGCCTTAGTCCGGGACACTCAGTCCCAGACCTCCATCCAAGTACCTCACCCCAGGCTAAAGGTGCCTGGGATGGAACACGACCTCCGAACATCCTCTAGGCCGCCTAGACTCCCGACACGAACCACCGCCCTCAGGCTGAAGGTGCCTGGGACTCCACCCCGTGACAAAGATGGCCGGCCCCTTTATACCCTCTCCCAGCAAGCACGACGGGTTCCCCGCCCCACCATACAGCTGCGCAGAGAGGGCAAAAAGGGGTACGGCACACAGCAATGGTTCAACCCCAGCCCAAGATGACAGCGCCACCCGCTGGGCTGCAGGGAACTACACATTACTGGTGTCTCTGCCAGTTTTAAATACACTGGAAAAGTGTATGCCCGCTACACTCTCCCCCTGGTGGTTTGACACTGGTCCCCAGTGTCTGGAATAAACTATGCCCTTTGGTCTGTCTCAACTACAAAGCGATAAAGTTCATCTCCAGGTTTAAGTAGGCCTTACTCAAGCTGGTTTGATATTCATCCCTTGCATCGATACAGGCAGTTTAACTCAATGAATAAACTCACAGTTAGGACGACAGATGATGAATCCTTTCGAATGTTCCGTTTAATGATGGATATTCATAGGTAGAAAAACGTTGCAGTTGTAAGCCACATGTAAGATGTTTAGCATGGAAGATATACAGGAGTAATGACCAGAATCAGGAAGTGGAGGAGATATATAAAGAACTACGGTGAGAGAGAGAGTTCAGCTAGAAAGAAGGGGACAGATCTTAAAGACACAGAGCAAGAATAATCACATAGTGTAACACAACACTCCCCGTCTGAAATCTTTAGATTTCATAACCTTAAAGGAGTAGTAAAGTTACATGTTTTTTCACCTTAATGCATCCTATGCATTAAGGTGAAAAAACATTCGACAATACCGCCCCCCCCCAAGCCCCCATTTTTCTTACCTGGCCCCTCGAAAGTCCCATGCTCGTCCCCGTCATCCTCTTCGTTTTTCTGCCTGGCCGCCGATTGGCTACACTGGATAGATTGAAAGCAGCGCAGCCATTGGCTGGCGCTGCTGTCAATCACATCCAATGACGCGGCACGCCGGGGGGCGGGGCCGAGTGATACAGTCGGCGGCTATGGCCGCCGCTGTATCACGGGAGCGCGCCCGCAATCACTCCACACCATGCGAGCTCACTCGCATTAAGGTGTGGAGTCCTTGCGGGGAGGAGCCAAGACAGCCGCCGAGGGACCCCAGAAGACCAGGATCGGGGCCACTGTGTGCAAAACGAGCTGCACAGTGGAGGTAAGTATAACATGTTTGTTATTTTTAAGGAAAAAAAAAAAAAGCTTTAGTGCTCCTTTAAACTAATATATATATTTTCAAAAAGTCCAATACTGACGAATGTCCTGGAACCTGTAATGAAAAACATGCAACAAGCAAATAATAAACGTAAGTTCAACAGGATGAAGAACATAAAGTCACAGTATGATGTCTTCAAATAATTCCAAAGTTCTGAGTAGAACCTGTAGATGGCAGCAATGTACTCCCCGCCGTGCCAACAGCATGGCTAGTCCTTGCACAAGTCACTCACCTGGCAAAAGGAGTACTAACTCTGTAATTGGTCGACTAAAGGTTCGTGTCGATCCTCCCTTGGTTACCTTAACCTCTACCTTCCGGACTTTGTTATCGTCGCTGGGCATAACTTTAGTAATAAGACCCATAGGCCACTCATTCCGACAAACTTCCTTGTCTTTTAGAAGGATGAGGTCTCCAATCTTAAGATTCGGCTTAGATGCTTGCCATTTGTTACGACCTTGAAGGTGGTGAAGATACTCCTTCCTCCAGCGATGCCAGAACACATTGGCTAGGTGTTGAACCTGCTTCCATTGACGCCTGTAGATATCCTTGGGTTCGATTTCACTTGAAGATATTACAGCAGTCCCAATCTTTTGAGTAAGAAGCGAGGCTGGAGTAAGGATCACTGGAGCATCAGGATCTGAAGATACTGGCACTAAGGGTCTTGCGTTCATTATGGCAGACACTTCAGCGAGAAAGGTAGACAAAGTATTATGGGTGAGTGGTAAAGACTTGTGAGTCTGCAACATGGAGTCAAGAATTCTTCGTGCTACTCCTATCATTCGTTCCCAGGATCCTCCCATGTGTGAAGAATGTGGAGGATTAAACAACCAAGTACATCCATTGTTGGCCAGGAAGTTGTCCAATTGTAGCTCTTTACATGCTCCAACAAAGTTGGTACCACAGTTGGATCTCAGTTGCTTAACTGGTCCTCTGACAGAGAAGAATCTTCGTAGGGCACAGATGAAGGAAGAAGAATCCATAGACTCGATCACTTCTATGTGTATAGCTCGGATGCTGAGACAGGTAAACAATACAGCCCACCTTTTACTATTGGCAGCTCCACCACGAGTTCTCCGAGTGATGACGGACCATGGGCCGAAAACATCTACCCCAACGTAGGTAAAGGGTGGATCGGTACTTAGGCGATCAGCTGGAAGACTTGCCATTTGTTGCTGTTGATGTTTTCCTCTTAACTTGTGGCACTTAACGCATCTGAAGAGCAAGGAGGAGACACACCTCTTCATACCAATGATCCAAAGGCCGGCTGACCTGATGGCACCTTCTGTAAACTGACGGCCTTGATGATGTACCAGTTCATGGTGGTGGCGAACCAGAAAAGTAGTAACATGATGTTGACCTGGTATGATTATAGGATTCTGTTCTTTGCTGCATAAGTCGGATTTTGTTATACGGCCACCAACTCTCAGCAGCTGATTGGCGTCGACTACGGGGTTTAGATTGAAGAGTGGACTGTTTTTAGACAATTCGGTTCCATTTCTGATTCTCCCGAATTCCTCCTGATACACCTCTTGTTGCACACAACGGATAATTACCTCTTCTGCGTGTGAAACATCTGCTGCTGTAAAGTGTCCAGAACAGTTGTGCCAACCATGACACCCTGCGGCGGAATTCTTCCCAAAGCAACGAGCAATATGAATTAGGCGAGCAATAGCTCGTACAGCGGATGACCAGGTGGAAAAACGCTCAAAACGGTGTGACCGCAGCTTCTGTTTTGTACTTACAGAAGTGTGTAGTGAGATGTTCACAGTTCTTATTTCCTTATCATCTTCAGGGTTTACTAGCCCATAGGTGGTGTCAATAGGGAGTAAGTAAGAGTCCTCACACAGAAACCTTGGAGGTGACAGCCATAAGCTGTCCTGAAGAGTGGCAGGTGACACGGCTCTGGTCCCACAGTCAGCTGGGTTGAGTTCAGTGGGAACGTGATGCCATTGACTTGGTAGAGAGAATCTCTTGATACGTTCAACCCTGTTGCTGACGTACACATAAAATTGTTTTGTTTGGTTGTTTATGTAACCAAGTACTAACTTACTGTCTGTATAGAAGGTGAAAGAATCAATTCTAGTGTCCATTTCACTTCGTATGACCTCGGCAATTTCTACTGCTAGCACGGCTGCACAAAGTTCAAGTCTTGGTATGGTATGTGCAGGCTTGGGTGTGAGTTTTGCCTTGCCTAGGACAAAACTACAGTGTGATTCTCCATTCAGTTCAGAGGTCTTCAAATAGGCTACTGCAGCAATAGCTTCAACTGATGCATCAGAGAAAATATGAATCTCTCTCCGGTTAGCAGTTGAAGTGGATCCTGGAACATAGCAACGGGGAAGTTTTTCTAGTGACTTCAAAGAATATCTCCACCTTTCCCACCTGTGTTGATTCTCACTAGGCAAGGGAGTATCCCAGTCTATGTTCTCAGTAGACAACTGTCTTAGTAAAATCTTACCTTGAATGGTAACTGGAGCAAGGAAACCCAGTGGGTCATAGATGCTATTTACCACGGACAGGACTCCTCTCTTAGTGAAGGGTTTGTCACAAGTTGACACTTGGAAGGTGAATTTGTCTTGCTTGATGTTCCACAACAAACCCAGACTTCGCTGAACAGGAGGCACATCTGTACCTAAGTCAAGGTTTTTTAGACTAGTGGCATAGTCCTCAGAGTGAAAGGCATTCATAAGTTCCTGACTGTTGGATATAATCTTGTGCAGTCTAAGGTTTGCTACAGACAGCATCTCCTTTGTTCTGGTGAGAAGATCAATTGCTTCTTTAGCAGTTGGAAAGGACTTAAGTGCGTCGTCAACGTAGAAGTTTCTTTCAACAAATTGACGGGCATCAGATCCATATTCAACTTCTCCAGTCTGAGCTGTTTTCCTTAGCCCATAAGTTGCCACTGCTGGGGTAGGACTGTTACCGAAGACATGTACCTTCATGCGATAATCTATAACTTCCTTGTTGAGGTCATTGTCCTTGTGCCATAGAAACCTGAGGTAGTTTCTGTTGTCTTCTCTGACGATGAAGCAGTGAAACATCTGTTGAATGTCGGCCATTACTGCTACAGGCTCTTGTCTGAAACGAATCAAGACTCCTATTAGACTGTTGTTCAAGTTGGGTCCAGTAAGGAGCATGTTGTTAAGAGAAACACCTTCGTGCTGAGCACTGGAATCAAAGACAACTCTGATTTGGTCTGGTTTGCGTGGGTGATACACGCCAAAGGATGGGAGGTACCAGCATTCTTCTCCCTCCTTTAGTGGGGGAGCAGGCTCTGCATGATCTCTGTCAAATACATTTTGCATAAAGTCCACAAAGTGCTTTTGCATCTCTGGTTTCCTGCTTAAGTTTCGCTTTAAGGAGGAGAATCTACTGATGGCCTGCTGTAAGTTGTTGGGCAATCTCTCTCTTGGGAGACGAAAGGGTAGGGGTGCTACCCAGTTATTGGAGTCATCTTGAAAGAACTCATTGTCCATTACCTTGATGAATTCTTTGTCTTCCATTGAAGGAGCCAGTATGTCATCTTCACTGGTTGCTTTAAACACTGTAGAGCCGAAGTCGCCATCATGGCAGGAGAAAGGGCTTGTGTCACCTGAGATACCATGTTGCCATTCGTGGCTGGCTATCTTCTCTTTCACCCAGTAGTGATGTGGGCATGGCTCAAAGTAAGTGTTTCGGCCATTTGGCAGAACATTTGTCTTGAATGACGAAATGTTGGTAGGTCTTTTCATTTTGCCTATGCAGACATTGCCTATGATGACCCACCCTAGATCCGTGCGCTGGGCAAATGGGGTATCTGGGGGTCCACTGACTTGTCTGTGTACCTTGTGAACTCTTAGAATGTCTCTTCCTAACAAAAGAAGGATCTGAGCATCTTTGTCAAGTGGCGGTATCTCATTTGCTATTACCTTGAGGTGAGGGTGATGGAAAGCAGCAGCTGGAGTAGGGATTTCTTCCCTGTTAGCAGGTATCTGATTGCACTCAACAAGTGTAGGTAAGGGTAATTGCAAGTTACCTTTGAGAGAAGATACCATGAATCCATGAGCCCTTCTTCCAGAAACCTCTATAGTTTCACTACAGGTACCCAAGGTGTAAGGATGAGCTTCGCCTTTTATTTCAAATAGATTGAACAATTCTGATTTTGCAAGAGATCGATTGCTCTGATCGTCTAAGATAGCATATGCCTTTAGAGACTTTTCTGGTTGATCCTTGTGGTATATGTTCACCAAGCATATCTTAGCACAGGACTTACCACAGCGGTCTTCTCCACAAACTTCAGTGCAGGATGAAGAAATGATGGTAGAATTAGGCACTTGGTCTGTATTCTCCCCGCCATGCGTTAACCTGGGAGGAGCGTTGGCAGGTTGTGCAGAGCTGGGCTCAAGAGGATGGAGGGCTTGCACATGTTCTTCAGAGCCACACTCTATGCACTTGATGGACACATTACAGTCCCTTGCAAAATGTTCTGTAGAAGCACAGCACCTGAAACATACCCTAAATGTCTTTAAAAGCTCCTTGCGCTCTTCTAGAGGCTTTTTCCTAAAGCCGATACATTTATTGAGGGGGTGTGGCTTCTTGTGTATGGGACACTCTCTGTTAGGGTTTTAAATCTTCCTACTCGGTTTGTTCGTGGCCAGAACTGTGGTAGGAGTGGGAAGGATGTCAGTCTTTTTCACGGACACTGGGCCTCTATGGTTTCTATAGTTGCCCTGAAGACTGGTACTCTTAGGAAAGGGTGAGAAGAGGCTGTACTCACCGTAGGAAAAACTTGGATCGTTCTTGGTCTCTGCAATTTTCCTGATGAATTCACAGAAGAAAGAGAATGGAGGGAAGGAAACCTTGTTCTCTCTTTTGTATGATGACCCTAGTGCAGTCCATTTCTCTTCCAAACCATACGGGAGCTTGGAGACAATTGGGTTTACCCCTCTTGGAGTGTCAAGGTAACTGAGTCCAGGTAGTTTTGGGTCTGTCTTGGCTAGCTGAAGCTCAAGGAGAAGGTCACTCAGTCTCTGGAACTCCTTGTTGTCCTTACCGGATATCTTTGGGAAAGTTTCCAGACGCATGAACAAAGCATTTTCTATAGCTTCTGGACTGCCATAACTTTGCTCTAGTCGCTCCCATGCAGCTGTGAGGCCTGCAGTAGGATTGTCCGTGAAAACCGATCTTAATGGCTTAACACGTGCAGCAGATAGAGGACCAAGCCATTTGATCAGCAGATTCAATTCTTGATCAGCTGTAATGCCAATATTGCTGATTGTAGTTCTGAAGGCACATTTCCAACTTCTGTAGTTCTCAGGTTGGTCATCAAAACTTGTAAGACCAGTCTTTGTGAGTTCTCTGCGAAGCATGTACCTCACAAACTCTTCTGTCTCAGTTGTCTCCGCCTTTATGTGAGATGCTGTTGGCTGTATGGTGCTGATTGCATTATCTTTGACATTGTTGTTAAAGGACACAGGGAAATATGGTGCAGCAGATGCATCCAGGTGAGTTGCTTGCTTGAAGTCAGTTGTTCCAATAGTACGTTGATTCAAGGCTGTACCGATGACTGGAGATTGATGACTTGCCTGAAGCTTGCGCTGATGCTCTGTGACATATGAAGGCAGGCAAGGTAGACAGGTAGGAAATGCAGTGGAGTGATTTTGAGTGCAGGAAGTTGCTGGAACCTCTTTAACTTGAAGCTGTGAAGGAGTCTCTATGTAGTCGGGAGCATTGGAGACAATGGAGTGTGCACTGCAGTGGCTTAGGACATAGTCTTTAGTGCGTTTGAGGGGGTCTTCCATATCTGCTATGTTTAGGTTAATGCTGTCTTTCTCACTTGCACCTTCGTCTGCACTGATAGCTTGCTGTAGGACCCTTAGCTTTGCCATAGCTGCGTCATGTTTACACTGTTCATTTAAGGTTTCCATTGTTGCTCTTTGTCGTGCTGACTGCGCTTCCAACTCTGCCCTTTGACGTGCTGACTGCGCTTCCAACTCTGCTCTTTTTTCTGCATATGCCACCTGCACTTTGCTGGCTTCCACTTCAGCGCGGGCATTAATAAGTCGCTCACTGAGTGTTGAGTATCTTGAACTATGGGATCTTGACGAGTTTTTAGAACGTCTGGTGGAAACAGATCTGTGAGATGCAGTGTCCTGTAACAGCTTTATTTTTGCTTCTGCCTTTAATCTGGTTTGCTGGATAAAACTGTCTCTTTCAATATTGAGAGCATTGACACGCTTTAATTGCATCATCACACTTTCTGTATTCATGTTTTGTAAGACATTAGTGAATTTGCTGCTGGTAAGCTGATAAAGCTCATATGAGGCAGAAAGTTGTTTAATGGCGCCCTCTAGTGTCAGTAGTTCACATTCAACAGACACTGTATTGGCTTCAGCAAGGATTTTCTCCCAGACTAATTCCAAGCTATTTGACAATTCAGTCCTTGAAGCTTCATAATTCTCCATTACTTTCCAAGTGGGTTTAACTGAGCGTTTGGGTAACTTAGTTTCTTCAGGAACTTGTGGGGAGGTAGATATGAGTTCACATGCAGAAGCTTGGTCATTCATAATAGCAGACTGACTGTGAAAGCAGGCAGGATCTGTGTGCTGAAATATGACACTGTGTAGATTGTCTCAGGCTATAAGGCTGCCATGTGCTGCTCTGTCCCTTCTGTCTTGCTATGAGGGCAGTAAATCTTGTCTGTTTCAGTACTGACATGCAGAAATCTTGTAATTAGGCTGTGAAACTCCGTTTTTCTACTGTTCTGTCTCAACTACAAAGCGATAAAGTTCATCTCCAGGTTTAAGTAGGCCTTACTCAAGCTGGTTTGATATTCATCCCTTGCATCGATACAGGCAGTTTAACTCAATGAATAAACTCACAGTTAGGACGACAGACGATGAATCCTTTCGAATGTTCCGTTTAATGATGGATATTCATAGGTAGAAAAACATTGCAGTTGTAAGCCACATGTAAGATGTTTAGCATGGAAGATATACAGGAGTAATGACCAGAATCAGGAAGTGGAGGAGATATATAAAGAACTATGGTGAGAGAGAGAGTTCAGCTAGAAAGAAGGGGACAGATCTTAAAGACACAGAGCAAGAATAATCACATAGTGTAACACAACACCCTTAATGGCTGACATAGCCCAATCCAGAAACCAACTATAAATTGTAAAAAAAAAAAAAAAAAAACTTTTGGAAACTTAACTGACTAGAGCAGTTGTGCCTGAGCCTCACATGAAAAGGGAGGGAAGGGAAACAACAACACTTAACAATAACACTGGAAATCACATTTTCACATAACATATCTCCCCACCCATCCTGGCTAAGACCCACCCCATTCTCAGTGGTCTTGATGGGATGCTCTCCTGCAGAGGGGAAAAAGAGAAGTAAAACACACAAATTCCTGACACATGTATTCGTGTTAGAACGAAAAAACTTCTCCGCAGAGAAATCCTTTCCTTCAAAAAGTGTGTGTGTGAAAAGTGAAATGCCGATGCACGACACTGCCACCTGGTGACAGCGCCGCGGTAACTGCACTTGTGGAACTTTCCTTCTTCTTTGGGCCCTATCTACCCCAGAGTCTGTGATTGCTTGCTGGAAAATTGAAGAACAAAACAGGAACAGTCCTTCAACTCCTTTGGGTAACAAGAACAACAAACCCCGGAAAGTTCAGCAGTGTAAAGAACAAAACGGAGTCTCTCTTCTCCTATAGATAGAAACGAGGGTGCGGCAGAACAAGGGGTTTCAGATGCTGATCCAGAGTCTCTATTTGGTATTCGACATCTTCCCCTTCCTTGCGTCGAATCAGCACTTTGTCCGCGTGAATATGCCGCCCCAACATCCACTCTGCCTTGCAATCTTTAAAGCGCTGAGATGCCTTGGGGGAGCATGCAAGGTACCTGCGGACGTGTGGGACTTGAATGTGGGTCCACACAAAGTCATTGTACCACCGCTCCCGACAAACTTCTACTTCATACAGTAACTACTTGGACAGGTATGGGTACTCCCACCCATATTCAGCAGCAACCTTTTGACAAAACAGGTGCTGCAGTCTCGCCAGTGGAGGCATGGTGGCTTTGTCCCCTTCACCTGGCAAGACTATGGCAACCGGGTGACGAGGTGCTCTGATCACCTCCGTTCTGGGCATAGGTGCCCGCAACAACAGTCTCTTCTCCCCAGCATTAGGTGCAGATGGCACCGGGGAGGCAAGAGTAGGCTGGGGACGGGACCCCTCCTCAGGTGCTGGTGCCTCCACCTGAGGTGTACTCTCCCCTGTAGACATGGGTGGGTCCCTGGTTCTGCGGGATGAGGCGAGAGGCACTTTGTCCCAGCCCTTTTGAGCAAACAGTTCGTCAATGGCGGCATCGTCTCCCATATCAGAGAGCGACTCTAGGTTGGAGGTGTCACACTCCTCCGCGGGTATGTAGCCTGTAGTGGAAACGGGACTACCACCCCCCACGGACATACAGGGCTGTGAATCCCCGACACCTCCGCCCAGACACCAAGTCCCTCCGCCTGGCTTACCTCTGCCTTTTCTTGAGGCGGGACGTCTGGAACTCTTCTCACCAGATCTATCCGGGCCGGGCATAGGCAGGCGAGATGGTCCACCGCAACCGCTGGACGGGGCTACCATGCCGGTCTTTCTCTTCGGTGGTGGACGCTGTGAGACAGTGGTGACCGAGTCAGCATCCTCGGATTTCTCCCGTATTTGAGTACTCACGACCTCCTCCGCGGTCGCTGCAGTGCGCACAGGGATGGCTGTCAAAGCGGCGATTCCTCCAACTTGAGTGGTGCCGCCTGTGGTACGGCCGAGGTAGATGGTTCTTGGCTTCTCAATGACTGAATCCACCTCGAATAAGAACTCCCCACAGGCTTCACATCGCCCGAATGGCTTCAGATGACACACCAGTCCCGAGCAGCCGGGGCAAATCACACCCAGGGCCTCAACGTCCATGCATGAATACAGGGCGAATCGTCCCCGGGGCTTTAGCCGGATCCCCGTATCGGTCACCGGAGCAGCAGCAGTCAAAGACGTGGTAGAAGGGTGAATTGGAACCCACGCTGTATGTCCGAACATGGTGACTTGCTGCTGGTCCATGGCGCACTGCAAGTTTTTGCGCCAAAGTCCCCACGTGTAGTCCTTCACACGTCTTGGACTCCTCCCCTCTGCACTGTAGTTCGCAGGCTTTTCTTCTTTCCTGAGTCACGCCCACGAACTAAGCAGGGAGGGTGTGCCTGATGGCGCAGTGCAAATAGAAGCCCCCACAGGAAGTCCCTCACACGGCTGGGCTCCCCCCTCTTCTCGCTCTTCTGCGCGGGCCTTTCCCTTCACTGGGTCATGTCCACGACTTCAAGCAGGGATGCACTTTGGCCAATGATATGGCCGACCTACTCGGAACTCCTCCTGGCAGACACGTCCAAACTCCGTAATAGCACGAACACCATCCTGGACCCGAGCCCCCACGTGTAGCGGCCTCACCCCTCTCTCTAGTTTTATCAGTTATATGGCTGTTGTCTAGGGGTACCTGGGAGAGAGAGATGAGATACACCACGCCAATGTTCCCACTGCAGATGTGTGTGTAGTGGGAGACAATCCTCTTTTACCTTTGGGTCGGTGTTCTGCATCTGGAGCCTCCTCCTGGTTTCTTGAACAGTGTCTGCCAGTAAATGAGCCCAACACTCCTTTATTCTTCTCGATGTAAAAGTGAACACAATCAGTTGGACTCCCTCAACGAACAAAACAGACAAGGGGGGTGTGGATGCGAGTAGGCCCAGGCACAATAAACTCTCTTACTTCCTTCCTAGAAGTAGATTCCTGCTCCCAATCGAGGAAAACATCCCTCCGGGCGGTCTCCGGAGGCTCACCCGTCACTGGCAATTTGCTGCACCAGGTCTTCAGGTAAGTACCCCCTCCGGTCCCTTACGCCACTGGATTCGGGTACCCACTCCCGGGGTCCCCTGGGAAGTCCATCCCTCGCGGAGCCTTAGTCCGGGACACTCAGTCCCAGACCTCCATCCGAGTACCTCACCCCAGGCTAAAGGTGCCTGGGATGGAACACGACCTCTGAACGTCCTCTAGGCCTAGGCCGCCTAGACTCCCGACACGAACCACCGCCCTCAGGCTGAAGGTGCCTGGGACTCCACCCCGTGACAAAGATGGCCGGCCCCTTTATACCCTCTCCCAGCAAGCACGGCGGGTTCCCCGCCCCACCATACAGCTGCCGAGAGAGGACAAAAAGGGGTACGGCACACAGCAATGGTTCAACCCCAGCCCAAGATGACAGTGCCACCTGCTGGGCTGCAGGGAACTGCACATTACTGGTGTCTCTGCCAGTTTTAAATACACTGGAAAAGTGTATGCCCGCTACACATACAATGCATTAAGGTAAAAAACCTTGCGCTTTTAGAACAACTTTAAATACTGTATTTATTGGTGTATAACATTCACTTTTTTACCCTGAAAATAGAGGGTAAACTGTGCCAGCGTGTTATATGCAGGGGGCTGTGGAAAGTTTTTTTCCTGAAACCTCCCTCTTAAAGTTATGGTGCGTGTTATACGCCTGTGCGTGTTATACGCTGATAAGTAAACAAATGAAGAATGTGGCATACCTGTAGTACACTGGCAGTCAGCGAAGAAACAACTCATTACATTTGCTTCCAGTCAAGAAGTGACCCCTTACACTGTATGTCAGTGAAAAATTACCCTCTTACATTGGTGGTCATTGTAGATGAAAGACAAATCTGCCATTACTTAACGAACTCCTAGCAACCTCTGGAGGAACCTGAGAGTTCTACAGAGCCCTAGATGAGAAAGCCAGGTCTAAAGGCTTTACATATTTTAACTAAATACTAAAATAATTGTTCTCAAAAGGCTGCAGTATATCGCATAATCAAACCAAAAGAAGTTAATAAAAGATACAGTTTCTAGAAATAGGAGAGCCGAATAAAATACTTCTTCTACTACAGGGAAATTTCACTAAGATTTTTTTTTAGCGGTCCTAAGTTCCTGGTAATGTAATTTCCCCAGGAGTTCTGAAAGGTGCATCATCAAGGGGCTAATCGGGGAGAAAGGAAACCCAATGAAGCTATAATGGTGCAAGCATCTGAGAACATTGGTCCAGTCACCGGTTGTCCAGTCACAGGTTTGTGCAGGGAAGATTGAGCTGAAAAAGTACTGCTGTGGTATTTGTACACCAGTGGAACTTCATATAAAAAAACAGAAGTTACCCTCATTTTACTCCTTCTCTCCCCGGCCATTAATAGAAATATTTTTATTTTTATTTTCACAAACGGGTATCTAGTTTTGACAGGTGCTCACTCCTACTCGGACCCTAGGTGATCTGAGTGGAAGTTTCCCCCCTCGTCCTCCACCTGCAACTTCCTAGGAGAGGTCACAGGTTCCAGGAGGCTGCGGGTCCATCCAGAAAGTGAAGCATGACTCATGCATATGCAGTGGGGAGCCGGCTGTGAGCCAGTAGGAAGTCACAGCTTTCCATACCCAAGATTGCGGCTCCAGGAACCCAAAGACCGACAAAGAACCACTCCGGCTGATGACAGTGTTGGATCCCTAGGCTGGTGACTGCCTGTTTATTAAAAGTCAGCAGCTACAGTATTTGTAACTGCTTACTTTTAATTTTCTGAAAATGGCTGAAGTTCCTCTTTAAGTAGATTTTTTTTTTTAGATTCATGTTAGAATTCCTACTTTAGGAAGTTAAAAAATGACAAGCTCTGTTAAATGAATAGTTTTCTTAATTGTATGTATATTCCATTTTGATTTCCATAAATTCTAATAAAACTTCCAATTGCACATCAGATACAATACCCCTGAAAACCATGGGTTAAATTTGATAGAATCTGACTACCTAATACACCTTCACCCACTGTTCATTTTGTTTGTGGTCTTTAAAGGGGTTGTAAAGGTTCGTTTTTTATTTTCTAAATAGGTTCCTTTAAGCTAGTGCATTGTTGGTTCACTTAACTTTTCCTTTGATTTACCTTCTAAATGTTTTTTTTCTTTATCTGAATTTCTCACTTCCTGTTTCTCCTCACTAAACTTCACACCATCATCCGAGTGGTGGTTAGTCAGCCAGAACAGCTTACTGAACAGCTTACTGAGGAGGAACAGGAAGTGAGAAATTCAGACAAAGAAAACAAAGAAAACAAACATTTAGAAGGTAAATCAAAGGAAAAGGTAAGTGAACCAACAATGCACTAGCTTAAAGGAACCTATTTAGAAAATAAAAAACGAACCTTTACAACCCCTTTAAATGTTCCTGTCTAAACAGTATCTGTTTCTCTCTAAAATAAATGGTGAAAATTCGGACAAGTTGTGGTCCATCCTGACAGATTTACTCCTGGGCCCCCTACAGAAGTAATACATTTACTGCCTTTTTGCCCCTGTACTGAAGAGCAAAATCAGACAGCTTTCTTACCCCAATAGTCTTTGTTAAATTCATACCAACAAACAAATACCATAGGTAAGGATTTTATATTAAATTAGTTGACGCCTATGCTCAACAGCGTCTTTTGCCCCTATAAATACAGTGCCTTGAAAAAGTATTTATACCCCTTGACACTTTCCACATTTTGTCATGTTACAACCATTTTATGTGATAGACCAACACAAAGTAGTACATAATTGTGAAGTGGAAGGAAAAGGATAAATGGTTTTCAAAATTATTTACAAATAAATATGTGAAAAGTGTCACAGATTCTCAATTGGATTGAGGTTTGGACTTTGACTGGGCCATTCTAACACGAATATGCTTTGATACAAATCATTCCATTGTAGCTCTGGCTGTATGTTTAAGATTTTTGGTCTGCTGGAAGGTGAAGCTCCACCCCAGTCTCAAGTCCTTTGCAGACTCTAACAGCTTTTTTTCTAGGATTGCCCTGTATTTGGCTCCATCCATGTTCCCATCAACTCTGACCAGCTTCCCTGTACCTGCTGAAGAAAAGCATCCCCACAACATGATGCTGCCACCACCATGTTTCACGGTGGGGATGGTGTGTTCAGGGTGATGTGCAGTGTTTGTTTTCCGCCACATAAAGTTCAATTTTTTTTTAGGCCAGAAAGTTCAATTTTGGTCTTATCTGACCAGAGCACCTTCTTCCACATGTTTGCTGTTTCTCCCACATGGCTTCTTGCAAACTGCAAAAGGGACTTTTTATGGCTTTCTTTCAACAATGGCTTTCTTCTTGCCACTCTTCCATAAAGGCTAATAGTTGTCCTATAGACAGATTCCTGCACCTGAGCTGTGGATCTCTGCAACTCCTCCAGAGGTACCATGGGCCTCTTGGCTGCTTCTCTGATTATTGCTCTCCTTGCCCAGTTTAGGTGGACGGCCATGTCTTGGTAGGCTTGCAGTTGTGTCATACTTTTTCCATTTTCGGATGACGAATTGAACAGTGCTCCATGAGATATTCAAAGCTTGGCATATTTTTTTTATAACCTAACCCTGCTTTAAACTTTTCCACAACTTTATCCCTGACCTGTCTAGTGTGTTCTTTGGCCTTCACGATGCTGTTTCAGTAATATTCTCTAACAAACTCAAAAATTTGAAAACCATTTATCATTTTCCTTTCACTTCACAATTATGTACCATTTTGTGTTGGTCTATCTGTCTATCACATAAAATCCCAATAAAATACATTTAAGTTTTTGGTTGTAACATGACAAAATGTGCAAAATTTCAAGGGGTATGAATACTTTTCCAGGGCACTGTACATGCTTAGATCATTTCCATTTAGGCCTACCACCTGTCCAGGATTCACCTGCACAGTCCAGGTTTTGAATCAGGTGTCTGGGTTTCAGGCAGACTGATACCCAGACACATTATTCAGACCAGGCTGTGGCTCCCCAATTAACCAAGATAGTCACACACAAATCTGTTGCTGTCCAGGAGCTGCGGGCGGCTGTCTGGGGGCAGGTTTGGCATTACTGGGGAGCAGGGGGGTGACGTCAGCAAGAGCTCTTTGGCAACACCCACTATTTTCTGAAGCACACTATGTGCACTGCATTACTACTCTCCTTGGGGCACCCAAAGGTGTCCCAGGCTGCTAAAGTGTTTTGGTTTGCCTTTAGGAAAGGGTCGCAACCCTATTTCCATTACTTAGCCCAGGTTCACACTGGGCTGCGAGAGTGAAGCCGTGCGAGTTCAGCTGAACTCGCACGATTTCACTCCCGCTGGTCAGTCCCGATTTCGGCCGCGATTACAGAGACATCTGTGCAGGTTTCTGCACAGATGTCAATGTAAATCGCGGGCCAAAATCGCAAAAAGCAGTACAGAAACTACTTTTTGAAATCGGTGCAGCGCCGCAGATGCGGCGTCGCACCGATTAGGACGGTGCCATTGCCGGCAAATACCTCAGTTTTGACATGCCAAATCGCATGTCAAAACGCACCAGTGTGAACCAGGGCTAAGGTGAACATGAGGAAAAGTCTAACATTGAAAGTGTTTATTAGGAAGTTACTGGGCCACTGCAAGTTCTGCATGTTTCTTAAACTGACAGTTTTGTTAGCTGATTTGTAACAGCTGTATTTTGTGGTGAGTCATAGAATTGGAGCCAGAGCAAGATCAGGACAATATCATCAACAGTAGGAACCAGAATGCCATGAACAAAACAAGAATCATAACCCAGACCAGACAGTGATCTCAGGGCGGAAGAAGACACAAGCCAAGCTTAAATTGGCTGAGTAATGATAAGTGGTTACAGCTGATAAGGTGTAAGTGGCAATTGATTCGTAATGCTTCAATATACCGTACTGTAGATAGAACGCACCTGTCCTACTCCTAAAGCATGATTCCACTGGTCTATAGCTGGCCTTTACTCTCTTGTCATGTAGTCATAGCAGATAAAACGGTGGAATACTAATAACAGGTGGCATCTTGAAAGAACTGCAGTTTTCTGCACTTGACTAGGTCTCTTATTTTGCTGTATCCCTTATAAGAGGTCTAAAGCCCTGTACACACGATCGGATAACCTATGGATTTTCGTCCGATGGATTTGTCCATCGGAAATCTGATGAAACTGTTTTCCATCAGTCTTGCCCACACACCATCAGTCTAAAAACCGACCGTTCCAAACGCGGTGACGTAAAACACTCCGATGAGCCGAGAAAAATTAAGTTTAATGCTTCTGAGCATGCGTCGAACTTGATTCTGAGCATGCGTGGGTTTTTGATCCGATGGACTTGCCCATAGACGATCGGAGTTTTCGATCGGTTTTTTATCGATCGGAAAAATTTAAAACATGTTCTATTTTTAAAAACCGATGGAAAAAAGACCGATGGGTCCCATACACGATCGGTTTGTCTGATGAAAAGAATCCATCGGACGAAAATCCATAGGATATCCGATCGTTTGTACAGGGCTTCACATTCCCTGCTTGACTTTTTAATGATTTATCTTTGAAGGAAATACCCCAGTTTGAGTAAGATTCCATGAAGGAAATGAGTTGACAGAGTTGAAAACTCCAATAGCGAGATATTGTCAAAGTGTTACAGTATATTTCAATCAGTGGAATCTACATTTCAGTGGACTTTTAACCACTTCAGCCCCGGAAGATTTGGCTGCTCAATGACCAGGCCATTTTTTGTGATACGGCAATTGCGCAGTCGTGCGATGTTTTACCCAAACAAAATTGATGTCCTTTTTTTCCCACGAATAGAGCTTTCTTTTGGTGGTATTTTTATTTTTTGCGCTATAAACAAAAAAAGAGCGTCAATTAAAAAAAATAAAAAACACAATGGGGTTGATTTACTAAAGGTAAATCCACGCTGCACTGCAAGTGCACTTGGAAGTGCAGTCACAGTGTAGATCCAAGGGGAAGATCTGAAATCAGGGGAAGCTCTGCTGATTTTATCATCCAATCATGTACAAGCAAAAAATGCTGTTTTTTATTTTCCTTGCATGTCCCCCTCGGATCTACAGTTCCAAATTCACTTTCAAGTGCACTTGCAGTGCAAAGTGGATTTACCTTTAGTAAATAAACCCCAATATCTTTGACTTTTTGCTATAGTAAATATCCCAATTAAAAAAATTAAATTGTTTTCCTCAGTTTAGGCCGATATGTATTCTTCTACATATTTTTGGTAAAAAAAATTGCAATAAGCGTATATTGATTGATTTGCGCAAAAGTTATAGTGTCTACAAACTATGGGAAAGATTTATGGCATTTATATTGCGTTTTTTTTTTTTTACTAGTAATGGCGGTCATCTGCGATTTTTTGCGGTACTGCCGACATTGCGGCAGACAGGTCGGACACTTTTGACACATTTTTGGGACCATTGACATTTACAGAGCGATCAGTGCTATAAATATGCACTGATTACTATGCAAATGTCACTAGCAGGGAAGGGGTTAACACTAGGGGGCGATCAGGGGGTTAACTGTGTTCCCTATTGTGTATTCTAAATGTGGGGAGAAGGGGATTCACTATAGGAGATGACAGATCATGTTTTCTACTTTGTAGAAAGACACGATCTGTCCTTCTCTCCTCAGACAGCACGGGATTTGTGTGTTTACACACACAAACCCCCCATGCTCCGGCCACGCGCATCGGGTTCCTCGTCACGCAGAGGGCGAGCACGCGCCTCCGGCGGCGCTCGCACGCCCTCTGGTGGCTCTCCTGGGCGAAGCCGTATATGTACGGGATTTCGCCTAGGAGAGCCATTCTGCCGCAGTATATCTGCGTAAGCCGGTCGGGAACCGGTTAATATGCAAGAATAAGCTGTTGTGAAGTCCAATATCTACAGATTTATCTGGAACTCAGTCCAATATGCAGAGATGTAGACATTATGCCTCTAATATGCATATTTTAGTGCTCAGGTCTCAGTTTAACCACTTCTTGACCGCCCTCTAGCAGTTTTACTGGATCATATATACGTGATCCTGCACTTCCGGGTAGCGGGTGCGAGTGAAATTTGAGCTGGGCACATATATCTGCAGAGTTTTCTTATCTCTCTTCAAAGCCCTAAGTTCCATGGCTTTCTCCTGGTCTGTTCTTCTGTTATCAGCATGATAACGTCTGACAAGTTCTCCGACAACCAAGATAAAACCAGCCTGAAATTTGTGTCAGGGTGGGTGCTATAAATAGATTTGCAGAGAGCAGGTCAATTCACAGCCCAGCTCTGCAAGTCTCTGCCTATGTGAAGTGGGGATGTGTGCCTTTCCTCTAATCAGCTGTCTCTCAGTGTATGGCAAGGATCCACACCCACACCCACAATCAGGAAGAGAAAATTCAAAACAGGACCTGCACTTTCTAAACAGTATATAAAGCTGAGACAGCAGATATACATGTAAAACTTCTGTAGGAGGATTTGTTTAATCTCTGAAACAACGAATGCACTAACTCATCTCTTACTATTTATACATTTTTCTGCTAGATTTGTATTTTTTTTTTTTTTTATTGGAGATTTTCAAATACAAAGACATACAGAAATAAAAAATATATAAAAAAAAAAGAAAAAAAGAAAAAAGAAGAGAAAAACAAAACAAAGAAAAACAAAACAAAGAAAAACATTGCTCAAGTACGTACAATGTCCTCATAGAACAGGTGCATACAGTATATCATGGCAATACAGGCAGGGCTTCACAGTAGATAGCATAGCAAATGTACGTCCACTACGTCTCAAAAAACGGCTATGCATATCATGCAGCACATATCAGCCAGCAGTTTCCGGTTCTGCCAACCATGTGCGCCATACCCTATCATATTTCAGAAAACACCCTCTGTTGGCATATGTGTCTTTATAAAGGGGAAGGCTGGCGTTCACCAAGGGTTTCCACTGTAACACTGACGGGGGGTGGGCTTTTTCCAATGCATGGCAATATTTTTGCGAGCATAAAAGAGCAGGAGGCTGACCAGAATACGTCTGGTAGATGACGGGACAACAGGTTCAATGATTCCCAAGAGACAGACCTCCATCTTCAGCGGAATGGAGGTCGAGGCCACCCTATTAATTAGGTCTAATACCATGATCCAGTATTGTTAGATCCCGGGGCACTGCCAAAAGATGTGGGAGAAGTCACCTGGGGAGGCGCTGCATCTCCAACACTCCGACGAGTGCGCAGGGTCCATCTTATTGAGTCTATGTGGGGTGAAATATGCCCTATGTACAATCTTGTACTGTACCACCCTATCACGGATGGATACCAGCCTGTCAAGGGGTGGGAGAGACACACGAAGCAGATATGAGTACAAATGTGATGTGGGCTTTTCTGCAGTGTTCTCTACAGCTCCGACTGGGCCACGATACAGGAGGAGTGCGGGAATTGTGCCTCAAATGCATGGGACAGCTGACAATATCTAAAGAGGTAGTGGTCAGGCAGATTGAAATTGGAGGAAAGGTCCGAAAAAGGAAGTAGGGCATTATGCGATACTATGTGTGATAGAGTTTTAACACCATGTTTTGTCCACGCATAGGGGTCTGGGAGGTTGTAAAAATGTGATAGGCTGGGATTCAACCAGATCGGGGTGTTAGGGGAGATCTCCTGCAGTTTACATTTTTCGATGGCCAGGCCGGCCTTCCACGATCGCAGGGTGGTGAGCATAGACGGGGTCAGAGGATAAGGAGCGTGGGGGCCCCGATAAAGTAGAAATTGGAGGGCTTCCAGTGAACCCACCACTGTGGCTTCAAGCACAGTGGATGAGTTCGTCCTGTCCGGCTGTAGCCACCACGCCGCAGTTACCAACTGTGCGGCGAGGTAGTATTTATAGCAGTCCGGAAATGCCATGCCACCCTGCGTTCGTGGTCTCATCAGTGTCGTTAGCTTGTATCTAGGTGGCGAGGGCCCCCAGATAAAAGCAGAAAAAATTTGGTTCAGTTTCTGAAAGAAGGATTTTGGGATCCATTGTGGGGATTGGCGGAATAGGTAAGTAAGCTTAGGGACAATTTTCATTTTAAGTAGGTTCACTCGCCCCCAGACGGAGAGGGGTAGGTTACTCCAGGACTTAAATCTGGATTGGGCCTCCAGGAGCACCGGGGTCAGATTCAGCGAGACATAGTCCGAAGCCATTATGGAGACATGGACTCCCAAATATTTGAAGGATTCAACCCATCGGAGGGGATTCCCCGGTAGGGAAGTGGAAGTGGCCTCACGGTCTATCGGAAAGAGGAGGGACTTGGACCAATTAACCCTGAGCCCAGTGACCGCAGCGAAGGTGTCAAGGACCGATAATGCTACTTGTAGTGACGGACCTGCATCATTTAGAAAAAGCAGCATGTCATCTACATACAAGGCTACCCTCTCCTCCAGCTGCCCCACACGGAGACCTTTAATGTGCGGTGAAGTGCGTAGAGCCTCAGCCACCGGTTCTATAGCCAGGGCGAAGAGAGCCGGGGAGAGAGGGCAGCCCTGTCTGGTTCCTCTAAAAAGCCTAAATGGGACAGACAACCCCCCACCCAGACGCACCGAGGAAGTGGGACATTTGTAAATTATCTGAAGCCAATTGATGAATACTAGAGGAAAGCCCATTCTACGCAGTGTTTCCCACAGGAAGGGCCATTCAACCGTATCGAAGGCCTTTCCTACATCTAGCGATGCCACCGCCCGTGACCCCATGTTGAGATGTTGGGCATGAATGTTAGTGAAAAGGCGTTGCAAATTAACATCAGTGGATCTCCGGGGCATAAAACACGTTTGATCCGGGTCGATCACTGAGGGCAACATGGGATATAACCTAAGGGCCAAGAGCTTAATTAAAATCTTGAAATCAGTATTAAGAAGCGCTATGGGTCTGTACGAGGCACACGAGGTGGGGTCCTTAGGGGGTTTGTAGATCAACGTCAAATGAGCATGATACATAGAGGTGGGTAGGCTGCCTTTGGTCAAACATTCAGTGTAGAGCTGTGCCAACAGGGGGGTCAGTAAACCCAGGTGTGCCCTTTAGAAGTCTATCGAGAGCCCGTCCGGCCCAGGGGCCCTGCCAGGGGGAAAGGAGCGGATGGCGTTCTGAAACTCTAGTGCCGTGAAAGGTTGGACCAGGGTCTCCCTCTCGCTGTAAGAGAGCCATCCAAGCGCCAACGGGTCCAACAAGGCCCGTAGCATCTCAGGCTGGAAATCTGAGGGCAAACTGGAGGAGTACAGACTGGTGTAGAAGTCATTAAAGGTCTGCAGGATGTCAGAGGGGGAGGAAACCGTCCCACCCCCCAGGGCCTGTAAGGATGACACCAAATAGAGAGGCTGGTCGTGTTGGGCCATCATGGCCAGGAGACGGCCATTTCGATCACCTTGTTCAAAAGCTCTCTGTTTGCCTTTGTATGTTTCAAGTCTCATGACTTCCGTCAAATGTAACTGCAGGTCCCTCTGAGCCGCCATAAGCAGGTCAAAGAGAGCCGGGGTGGGGTCTTTACTGTATACATCAGTATGACCGGTAACCTTTTGCTCCAAATTGAGAGTCGCAGCCGAGTGCTGCCTCTTTATACTCGCAATGAACGAGATGTACTGGCCCCTAGTATATGCTTTGAAGGCATCCCAGGTAACATCCAGAGGGGAGGAACCTGCATTGTGTTCCCAGAACTCTGGCAGTAAGGGGGGTAAATTCTCAGAGAGATCTGGGTGGGAGACCCACTGAGCACCCAATCTCCAGAATGCAGCACTCTGAGAAGCCGGGGAGCAGAGAACCACTGCCAAGGGTCTGTGATCAGACAGACCGCTCGGTAGATAGGCAGCCTCCAACACATCCGCTAACAGTGCGGGGTTGGAGAACGCCAGATCTATCCGCGATGCGGTCTTGTATGATGCTGAGAAACACGAGTATGCCCATGTATCAGGGTGCCTCCACCTCCAGATCTCCACCAGACCCACCGCCTGAGCCCAGGCTGACAGGTCTAGACAGTGCCTCTTGGGAGGAGCGGGCCTATCTAGGTCTGGCGACAGAGTGGCATTGAAGTCACCCATCACCAAAACCTTACCAGGGCAGAATGGCGTCACCCTTTCTAGCACATCATACAGTAGACTAGGTGAAAAGGGGGGAGGAATGTACAAATTTACAACTATATACCTTTGCGACCACAATGTGGACACTAAAATTACAAATTTACCCTGAGGATCGGTGCGGACCTCTTCAATTACACAGGGGAAATTTTTGTGAATAAGGATCGATACACCTCTAGCATATGTGGAATATGTGGCATGTATTGCTCTCTGAATCCATGTTTTTTTAAGAGTCAGAATTTTGCCACCCACAAGGTGGGTTTCTTGGAGGAGTATAAGTTGGGGGGAGTGGGATTTTAAATACTGGAAGAGAAGGGCACCTTTGAACTTAGAGTTGAGGTCCCTGACGTTCCAAGAAAGGATGGTAAAGGAAGGAGGCGGGCGATCAGCCATTGGGCATGTAGGGAGGGGAATAGAACGAATGAGCTGTATTCACCCTAATGGACCTTAGAGGCGGCAAAACCTCTGTTGCATTGCATTGAACATTGACAGCACCCGAGCATACTACATAAACTAAACATAGAAAAGAAAGTAAACCAAAAACAGACATAGAAATCACAACTAACAGTAAACTACTCAGGCACCAAGTGCCTATCCTACTATGTCCCATCTCTCCGCTAAACATGCGGGGGGGGCAGGAATAGTGTTGAACCCATAACAAAAACCTGTGGATTAGGTGGTGTAAATCAGCCCCGAACTAGGGGCCCCACACGGCCGGAGCCAGTGAACTCACTCCGTTACCAGACAATGTCTCCGGGAGTGGTGATAGTTGGTGCTAACACTGGCCCCCAGCAACGGGGGGAGGGGGGGATAGCAGTCCCAAACTGTGGTGGAGAAGTTGTGTGCGTCCAGTTCGGAGCGCTGAGCAAGCCGACTCCTGCATAGGAAAAAAAAGAAAAATAGAAACCCAGCAAGGTTCCATAGTGCAGACATGTTCTGTCCCGCAGGAGCTGAGGAGGCAACGGGGATCAAACCCAGGGCCAGGGATCCCCCCCCTCGGAAAGTATGAGCATCAATTTATGACAGTCCAGCAGCAGGGGAGGGGGAGGATAGCAGCCGTGACCCCCCGGGAGAAAAAAAAGAAAAACAGTGCATCTCACCCCATGAATAAAAAACAGGGGTAGAAAATAAAGGGGAAACAGGGGGCAACTGTGCAGAGGGTGTCAACTACTTGGGCTGGGGAGGTCATCTACCTGCCATCTAACCAGGACATCGCCGCCTCCGGATCAGTGAAGAATCTTGTGCGGTCGCCATCGATAACGCAAAGTTTGCTGGGATAGAGCAGGCTGAACTTGAGACCTTTATCTCTCAGGCGCTTCCTCACCTCGGTAAAGGTGCAGCGGCGGTGTTGAACCTTTGGAGAGTAGTCAGGAAAGAGCATGATGCGAGCGCCATTATAGTCCAGGTCACGTTTCTCCCTGGCAGCTGTCAGGATCCGATCTCTGTCCCTGTAATTAAGCAGCCGGAGCAAGAAGGGCCTAGGTTGGTTACCAGGGGGCGGAGGCGTAGGGGGGACTCTGTGCGCCCTTTCTACCACAAACATAGGAGGCATGGCAGGGAAATCTAGGAGCGAGATCAGGAAGGCCTCAGTGAATTCCGCAGGCCTCATGCCCTCCGCCTTCTCAGGGAGGCCCAGGACACAGATGTTGTTCCTCCTGAGTAGTGATGAGCTGAACACCCCCGGGTTCGGTTCGCACCAGAACCCGCGAACGGACCGAAAGTTCGCACAAACTTTAGAACCCTATTAAATACAATGGATGCGAACGTTCGAAATCTAAAGTGCTAATTATAACGACTATTATGCATGTTATTGTCCTAAAAAGGGTTTGGGAACCCGGGTTCTTCACCAGGGGACATGTATCAATGCAAAAAGAAGTTTTAAAAACGGCCGTTTTTCTGGAGCAGTCATTTTAATGATGCATAAAGTGAGAAAAAAAAAGTCAAATATTCCTTTAAATATCGTACCTGGGGGGTGTCTAAAGTATGCCTGTGAAGTGCCACGTGTTTCCCGTGTTTAGAACTGTCCCTGCACAAAATTACATTTCTAAAGGAAAAAAAGCCATTTAAAACTGCTTGCGGCTTTAATGTAATGTCTGGTCCCGGTAATATGGATGAAAATCTTTAAGAAAAATGGCATAGCTACCCCATCACACACCCCCCCCCCCCCTACCCCAGCCCATTACCAGCCCCTTTGCGTCTTGTATGGAGATTAAGGGGAACCCCGCACACAAAATAAAAAAGGCCCTATATACTCTGAACAGCCGTATACAGGCGGTGCATACAAGACAGGGACTATAGGTTTGTTCTTATGTAGAATCCGTTTGTAATTTTGAACAGGTACATTGTTTAAGTGTAGCTCCAGGCAAAAAATCTATTTTTAAGCTTTTTGGAAAACATAGGGAAGGGTTATCACCCCTGTAACATTTGTTTTGCTGTCTGTGCAGTGTGCACCTGTTCAGAACAGTTCACCTCACTTTCCGTCCTAATGACAAATGTTTTTTGAAAATTTGGGGTTTTTATTGAAAAAAGAATTGGTGATAAAGCATCAGTGGAGAGGAGACACTTTTTTCCCATATTAACTCTTACAGGAGAGAATTTGCCTTCCTAGGGGTAGATTTCCTCTCACTTCCTGTTGTATCCTTCCGTTTGCAAGGAGGAGTCGTTTGTAAGTTGGATGATTGAAAGTAGGGGCCTGCCGTATATACTCAGCTGAAATTTGCCCGTTACATGTTGGTGTTGCCACAACACTGTGAGCCCTCACAGTTACTCTTGGTGGGCGCATGAATGGGCCCTGCTGTGAATTATTAGATCAAGAATTGTAATTGCATGCCCCTGTTGAACAGGGGCTGAGAAATTGGGCCTTTGGTGGTGGTGGTGGTGTTGACACAACACTGTAAGGCCTCACAGTTAGTCTTGGTGGGTGCAGGAATGGGCCCTGCTGTGAATTATTAGATCAATAATTGTAATTACATGCCCCTGTTAAACAGGGGCATAAAAATTGGGCCTTAGGCACTGGTGCCACAACACTGCAACCCCTCACAGATACTGTACTTGGAGCACAGCAATGAGCCCTGTTGCAAAGTATTGCATCAAAAATTGTAATTACACGCCCCTGTTAAACAGGGGCTGAAAAATTGGGCCTTTGGTGGTGGTGGTGGTGGTGGTGTTGACACAACACTGTAAGGCCTCACAGTTAGTCTTGGTGGGCGCAGGAATGGGCCCTGCTGTGAATTATTAGATCAAGAATTGTAATTACATGCCCCTGTTAAACAGGGGCAGAAAAATTGGGCCTTAGGCACTGGTGCCACAACACTGCAACCCCTCACAGATACTGTACTTGGAGCACAGCAATGAGCCCTGTTGCAAAGTATTGCATCAAAAAATTTAATTACACGCCCCTGTTAAACAGGGGCTGAAAAATTGGGCCTTAGCCACTGGTGCCACGACACTGCAACCTCTCCCAGATACTCTAGTTGGAGTGCAGGAATGAGCCCTGCTGCAAAGCATTGCATAAAAATTGTAATTACATGCCCCTGTCAAACAGGGGCTGAAAAATTGGGCCTTAGCCACTGGTGCCACAACACTGCAACCCCTCACAGATACTGTTCTTGGAGCACAGCAATGAGCCCTGTTGCAAAGCATTGCATCAAAAATTGTAATTACATGCCCCTGTTAAACAGGGGCTGAAAAATTGGGCCTTAGCCACTGGTGCTGGTGCCACGACACTGCAACCACTCCCAGATACTCTAGTTGGAGTGCAGGAATGAGCCCTGCTGCAAAGCATTGCATAAAAAATTGTAATAACACACCCCTGTTAAACAGGGGCTGAAAAATTGGGCCTTAGCCACTGGTGCTGGTGCCACGACACTGCAACCACTCCCAGATACTCTAGTTGGAGTGCAGGAATGAGCCCTGCTGCAAAGCATTGCATAAAAAATTGTAATAACACACCCCTGTTAAACAGGGGCTGAAAAATTGGGCCTTAGCCACTGGTGGCGGCACCCAGAAACAAAAATGTTCTTCCAAGCTATCATCGTCAATCGGATTATTGAGGAGGAGGAGGATAGTCAGTCAACATAACAGGACAGTCTCTCAGCATCAGCATCAGTCTTGAAGGGATGTGACATTTGAAAATAAATTAGTCTGTTATATCAGCTTCAGGTGTTTGGTAGCTGGTGGTGATCCAAGACTGGTTCATCTTTATGAAGGTCAGTCGATCAACAGAGTCGGTGGACAGGCGCACCCTGTGATCCGTGAAAAATCCTCCAGCAGCACTGAATGTGCGTTCTGAAAGAACGCTGGATGCAGGACAGGCCAGTAGCTCAATTGCATACTGTGCAAGCTCTGGCCAGTGATCCATCCTCAAGACCCAGTAAGCCAGAGGATTTTCGGTGGGAAAGGTGTCCAAGTCTGACCTTGCCCCTAGGTATTCCTGCACCATGTATATCAGACGCTGGCGATGGTTGCTGGAACCGATCATACCTTGGGGCTGCGGACTAAAGAATTGTCTGAACGCTTCGGTCAGACGGCCACCTTCCCCACCGCTCCTTCTTTGACTGACCGAAGCCTCAGCAACTCGTTGTCCAGGACCAGGAGTTTGTAACCTCCCAGTCTCTGGGAACGCATTGCACAGACCTTTCTGCAAGGCCTCCCGGAGTTTTCTCATCCTCTGCTCCCTCTGCGACGGTAAGATAAGGTCCGCAACCTTACCCTTGTACCGTGGATCAAGGAGAGTAGCCAGCCAGTAATGGTCCCTCTCCTTGATCCGAAGAATACGAGGATCTTTCCGCAGACTTTGCAGGATCAGGGAGGCCATGCAGCTTAGGTTAGCTGAGGCATTCGGTCCGGAGTCCTCTGGGTCACTAAGGACGACATGATCCGCAGCCACCTCCTCCCAGCCACGTACAAGTCCACTGGTTTCTTGGGACTGTAAATCATCCCTAAAAGACTGCTGCTGATGATGCTGAGTGCCAGGCTCCACCTCCATGCTGACACAATCCTCCTCCTCCTCCTCTTCTTCCTGTGCGATGGGTGGGACAGAAGGAACACTGTCTGGGTAAAGGGGGCCTTGAGAGGCAAGGAAGTCCTCCTCTTCCTGCCTCTGTTCTGCCTCAAGTGCCCTGTCCATTATTCCACGCAGCGTATGTTCCAACAGGTGGACAAGAGGTACAGTGTCACTGATGCATGCACTGTCACTGCTCACCATCCTCGTGGCCTCCTCAAATGGTGCCAGGACAGTGCATGCATCCCTGATCATGCCCCACTGGCGTGGTGAAAAAAAAACGAGATCCTCTGACCCTGTCCTGGTGCCGTAGTCGCACAGGTACTCATTGATGGCCCTCTGCTGCATGTGCAGCCGCTGCAGCATGGCCAACGTTGAGTTCCACCTGGTGGGCATGTCACATATAAGGCGGTTCTTGGGCAGGTTCAACTCCTTTTGCAGCTCAGCCAGGCAAGCACTGGCATTATAAGATCTGCGGAAATACACACAGACTTTCCTGGCCTGCCTCAGGACATCCTGTAAGCCCGGGTACCTGCCCAAGAACCGCTGCACCACCAGGTTAAGGACGTGAGCCACACAGGGCACATGGGTCAGTTGTCCCTGTCGGAGAGCGGAGAGGAGGTTGGTGCCATTGTCGCAAACTACCATTCCTGGCTTAAGCTGGCGTGGCGTCAACCACCTCTCGGCCTGCCCCTGCAGAGCAGACAGAACCTCTGCCCCAGTGTGGCTCCTGTCCCCCAAACACACCAGCGCAAGCACGGCATGGCATCTTTTTGCCTGCGTACTTGCGTAGCCCCTTGAACGCCTACGGAGCACCGCTGGTTCCGAGGACAAAGCACAGGAAGAGGCCACGGAGGAAGAAGAAGAGGAGGGAGTGGAGGACAGAGGTGTGTCACAACCAGTAGTAGCATTTTGGAGGCGTGGCGGTGGAACAACCTCCAACACTACTGCACCTTGTCCTGCATCCTTCCCAGCTGCCAAAAGAGTGACCCAATGGGCCGTGAAAGAAAGGTAACGTCCCTGTCCATGCCTGCTGGACCATGAGTCAGCGGTAATATGCACCTTACCGCTGACCGCCCTGTCCAGCGAGGCCAAGACATTGCCTTCCACATGCCGGTAGAGAGCCGGAATTGCCTTCCGTGAGAAAAAGTGGCGTTTGGGAACCTGCCACTGAGGAACCGCACATTGCACAAACTCACGGAAGGGGGCCGAGTCTACCAACTGAAAAGGCAGCAGTTGAAGCGCTAGCAATTTAGCCAAGCTAGCATTCAACCGCTGGGCATGTGGATGGCTGGGAGTGAACTTCTTTCGACGGTCCAGCAGATGGGGCAGGGAAATTTGCCTGCTAGAATCGGACATCGGTGTACTGCTAGCAGAGTGCCCGCAAGTACTTGGCTGTGACACACCTAATTCTACACCTTCATTCCTCTCAGAGCAGGTTTCAGAGAGGACTGAAGGTATAGTGGGGTTGGAGATCCCAGCTGATGCGGTGCAAGAAGAGGTCAGCTTTGTTCTTTGGTGTGGGTCTTTAAGGTAGGCTTGCCAACGAGCTGCATGGCAGGTCAACATATGTCTGGTCAAGCATGTGGTGCCCAAGCGGGTGATGTTTTGGCCACGCGATATACGCTTGAGACATATGTTGCAAACAGCAGCTGTGCGATCTGATGCACTCGACTCAAAAAAGGCCCACACCATAGAACTTTTTGAATAACGGGCAGAGGCAGCGCCCTGCACAGGCGGAGCTCTGCGGTGTGATTCCGTCGGTGTGCTGCCCTTACGCTGGCCCCCCGAGGGCATCCTGCCTAGTTGGAGATGTGCCTCCTCCTCATCCTCCTCCTCCTCCTCTCTCCTATTAGGCACCCACGTGGAGTCAGTGACCTCATCATCCCCTCATCACTGGAGCCAATCTGGCAGTATGCTGCAGCTGCTGGAACATGACTGCCAGATTGGTGTCCTTCTTGAGCATCCCCTCTCTCTGCTCTCACGCTACTGCCTTCCTCTAGCTGGGTATCATCATCAGACCCTTCGAAACGCTGGGCATCCTCCTGGAGCATGTACCCAACACTGTGCTCAAACAGTTCGGGGGAGTCCTCAGGAGGACATGGTTGGTCTAGGGAAGGAGTGACTGATGATGACATTGATACCAGGGAAGAGGACGCTTTGGCAGCTGCTTTGCCAGTACCCTGAGCCTGGGTGAGAGAGGATGAGGAGGATGAGGAGGGCTTGGTCATCCACTCTACCAAGTCTTCGGCATGATGCGGCTCAACACGTCCAGCTGCTGAAAAGAAGGACAAGCGTGTCCCATGGCCACGTGCTGATGGCGATGCACCGCGTCCACGACCAGCACTGTTGTCTCTAGACACAGAGCCTGCTTGCCCTCTTTTATTGGCTCCTGACTGTCTGCCTCTCCTTGTTTGCCTTCCAGACATTCTAATGGCCTGCAGGGAAATGGGAAAAGCAGCAATACAGGCTAAGTTAAGGTGTAATATGGTCAGGAGGCACACTCCGCCCGCTGTAAGTGCCGCAAAATCCTGTTGGTGTAACACACCAGGAAAAAGCAGCAATACAGGCTAAGTTAAGGTGTAATATGGCCAGGAGGCACACTCCGCCCGCTGTAAGTGCCGCAAAATCCTGTTGGTGTAACACACCAGGAAAAAGCAGCAATACAGGCTAAGTTAAGGTGTAATATGGTCAGGAGGTACACTCCGCCCGCTGTAAGTGCCGCAAAATCCTGTTGGTGTAACACACCAGGAAAAAGCAGCAATACAGGCTAAGTTAAGGTGTAATATGGTCAGGAGGCACACTCCGCCCGCTGTAAGTGCCGCAAAATCCTGTTGGTGTAACACACCAGGAAAAAGCAGCAATACAGGCTAAGTTAAGGTGTAATATGGCCAGGAGGCACACTCCGCCCGCTGTAAGTGCCGCAAAATCCTGTTGGTGTAACACACCAGGAAAAAGCAGCAATACAGGCTAAGTTAAGGTGTAATATGGTCAGGAGGTACACTCCGCCCGCTGTAAGTGCCGCAAAATCCTGTTGGTGTAACACACCAGGAAAAAGCAGCAATACAGGCTAAGTTAAGGTGTAATATGGTCAGGAGGCCCACTCCGCCCGCTGTAAGTGCCGCAAAATCCTGTTGGTGTAACACACCAGGAAAAAGCAGCAATACGGGCTAACTTCAGGTGTATAATGTGCAGAAGGCTTAGCAACAATGACACTGACACTGTCCCCTGCCTATCCTTCTCTCTCCCTGCACACAAGGTTTATCAAAGTATATGACACTGACACTCTCCCTGCCTATCCTTCTCTCTCCCTGCACACACGGTTTAGCAAAGAATATGACACTGACACTGTCCCCTGCCTATCCTTCTCTCTCCCTGCACACAAGGTTTATCAAAGTATATGACACTTACATTCTCCCTGCCTATCCTTCTCTCTCCCTACACACAAGGTTTAGCAAAGAATATGACACTGACACTCTCCCTGCCTATCCTTCTCTGTCCCTACACACAAGGTTTAGCAAAGAATAGATTTGACAAGATTTGACACTGTCCCTGCCTATCCTTCACTTTCCCTGCTCCGGAACACACTACACAAGGCCGCCGCGCTGGCGGCCTTTTATAGTGTGGGGCGTGTACTAAACCCCCTCAGCTATAATTGGCCACAGGCATCCTGCCTGTGGCCAATCATTGCTCTCCTCGCTGCCGGCGCTGTGATTGGCCAAGCATGCAGGGTCACAGTGCATGCTTGGCCAATCACAGCGCCGGGATTACACTGCGATGGCGCAGTGTATTGTGGGCCATTCACGTCACTCGAATTTGGCGCAAACGGCCCAAATCGTTCGTTGTTCGCCGAACGCGCGAACAGCTGATGTTCGAGTCGAACCTATGTTCGACTCGAACACCGAGCTCATCCCTACTCCTGAGCCTATTCTCGGTGTCAATGGACTTAACCTGTAGCTGTAAGGCATGGAGTTCCCTAGAATCCACCCTAGTGGAATCCTCTAGCTGGGAGATGCGGCCCTCTGCCTCAGTGAACCGGGCCCTAAATTTGTCCATGTCATGGCGGATCAGGCTGACATCCGCCACTAGGTGGTCTATCTTGACCATCACTGAGTCCCAACCCTCCTTGATCGCTGCAAGGAGCTCGGCATGAGAGGCGGCCTGGGATGGGGATGGATCAAGGTGGGAAGGAGAGCAGGCAGACATAGCTGGATCCCTGGGCCTCGTGGGCAAGATGGCGGCCGCGGACCGGGCGGCTGTCGCCGAGGACGAGCGGAGCTTACCCGGAGACAGCTGGGATAGCCTCGGGGTGGTGGATGCCTTCTTCCGCCCCAGGGTGTCAGGTAAGTGGCTGCTGTGAGGAGGAATCCACGCTGGAAATAGTTCAGGATTCAGGCAGGAGCGGAGCTCAGCGGTCACACGTCCTCTCCTGTTCACATCCCGGCCACGCCCCCTCTAGCTTTGTATTTTAATTATACTTGGTGATCCTGCTAAGAAGATCCTTGTTCAGACACTTCCTGTTATGAGGGGACAATGCTCGTTTCCTGTATCCGAATTGTTTCCTTCTGTTGTCACCCTGTTTTCACTATTAGAAAACCAACCCTAATGCCATTGCTAGAGTACATATGTAGACAGGAAGTGGCTGAAAATAGGCAGCATGTGATCAGCAACATAGAGCTACAACAAAGGATGAAAACAAGGTGAAAATGATTATTTAAAAAAAAATGGCAGTTGTTTAAAATACAAACTAAATATCATTTAGTTAGGGTTTACATAGGCTTTACATCTCCACCACATTCCATCTACAGCTCAGGTAATAACCCACCCTTACCTGGAACTGTTCTTTCAGCACCTCTGTGGTGCACAGTATCACAGGTTGATACAGGGAATGAGAACATTCTGTCAACTAGTTAGTGCGATTAAGAATTCATTTTTTTTTAAGATACTAAATTCAACGACAACTATATTATGAACTAGTGGTGTATAAGTATAGTATTACATTCCTGTAGAAGTGTGTATCGATCATAGTTTTCAATGCCCTGCTATTGGAATTTTAGTTCCCAATTAACAGATTTGCAAGAATAACCTTTTTCTATGGCCTGGTCTCTAATGTATCTGTTTCTACAGTGACTAACAATTTAATTATTTAGTCTGTGGGATATCATGTGGCCTGTCCATGGAACTAAATAATGCTACTCGTCATGAATACCGTTTGCATTTCATTTGTTAAATCAGACACAGACTGACTCTTTTCCATTGTACACACCCAATGCTTGGAACAAGATATTCCTCTGCTATTGACATGCAAAATAGCTAACATAATACCAAATATGTCCTCATGTTGAATAATGATACAGAATGCAACTTTAAATATAAGAATATATTATGATTACTCAGACTTCTGCCAAGTAAAATTTTTTGGATGCCAAAAATTAATGAATGTTGGTTTCTCTGTTAGATCATTTTCACAATGTTATTGTTCTAAGGCAGTGGAGTCTAATATTTGAAAATTAAAATGGTAAATGTCGCCAGAAAAGATATACAATAATTTATTACTAGGGATTTTTCCCAAGGCTAAGTAATCAGCTCTGAGAGAGGAGATCTGAGGTCAAGGTGTTTGCTCTCTGAAATATAAAACAAGATTTATTACCATAAAAATATAATCTACAATGTAAAATATGTGTCCCTGTTGGATAAATATCAAAAATGCAATTGTTTTTTTTTTATTAAAGTACAGATATATATTGTATGTTTCTGTTTTTTATTCGAAAAAATTGTCTTGTACTAGTATTTGCTGGAAAATATGATTTTTTCATGTTTTCAGTGTAATAGATTCAACTCAACATCCCTTGTATCCCCCTACATTTCTCTAGATCAGTGACCTTCAAACTGCAGCCTGCGGGCCATATGTGGGCACTGTTCTTCCCACTGAAATGAGGCACTATTCCTCCCACTGACACCATTGATGAGGCACCCTTCCTTCCACTGAAACCAACAGTGGGGCACAATTCTTTGCACTGGCACCATTGATAGGGCACTAGTCCACCCACTGACACAATTTAGGAGGCACCAATACTTCCACTAACACCAACAGCGGGGCACCATTCCTCCCACTGACACCAACGATGGAGCACTATTCATTCTACTGACACCAACGATTGGACACTATTCCTCCAACTGACACCAACAGTGGGGCCCTATTCCTTCCACTAATACCAATGATGGGGCACTATTCCTGACACCAGCACTATGGAGTTTTTTAATCCCACTGACCAACAAACCTAAGATGTATATTCCCACTGATGCTGTGGCATTTTCTATTCTCACTGGCCACAATCCAGCCCCCTCTAAAGTCTGAAGGACAGTAAACTGGCTCCTTGTTTACAAAGTTTGGACCCCCCTGCTCTAGATGAATTTAGTCACAAATGGCTGATCATTTAAATAATTTTCTATTGACTACAAAAATAAACAGAACTCTATTAGCCACCATCACCCATGGTCCCAGCCAGGGCTGATGGTGCTTAAAGGTGTCAGGATAGACATACTACATGACTCCCTTTATTAAAATTATTAATTGAAACATTTCTTTGTCAGAAAATAAACTGGAGCTTCTGGAAAACATGATCCGTTAGCTTTCCTTAAATGTTAGGCTTGTAAAACACTTCACTAGATTACCACATCTATTCATTGCAGTGCAAATACAACTGAGCTGGCATATCACGTAAATTCACTTTGAGAGATTCTGTTGCTACCCGATGTACAGCAAGTTAAACATACCAATAAGTCAGGCATATAAGTCAGGCTGTCTTTATTTCTTAATTTAATTCCCCTATCAGAACATATATTTAGATGTAGCCGATAGTGGACTACAGTAACCTTGTTCCGAGGACCACCCCTGTTACTTTCCATCTATTCCTGTGTCCCTCTAGTGCTGGGCTCTGGTAACTGACATCATATCTTTAAGCCAAACAAGGGGGATTGTGGGACTAGTATTCTCTTGAGCAGCCGGTCTGATGTTGTTAAACTACTCCCTGGACTACACGTCCCAGAGGCCCCTCTGCAACAACAACAGACCTCTGGGAGGAATTATGAAAAGGGGCAGCAGTTCCACTCTGCGCTCTCTTCTTCCTGGGCCTCACTGAGTGAACACCTGCTAGGCGAGAGGGCTGCGGCCTACCACGCAGCAATCCAGGGCCCAACTCTGCTTGCCGTTCACGAAACATCACTGCAGCACCACTTCAGATGGATCCAACAATCGCCTGTGTCCAGCAGCCAATCATCGGCCATCACCGCTCGCTTACCAGAAGGACATCTTGTCCAGGATCGCTGTTCGGGTGGTTCTTATCCAGTTCTGCAGTTGGTGAGAGGGCAGTCGCCTATAGTTCACAATCCCTACCTGGTCATCTTGTTTGGACATTGTGTACAGACACCTTGCCCATGGTAACACTTTATAGCATTACCTAAGTCACTGTACATAGACATCCATATCCTGAGCTACTCTAAGGATTAGGGATGAGCTCGGTGTTCGAGTCGAACATACGTTCGACTCGAACATCGGCTGTTCGATCGTTCGACGAAGATCGAACGATTTGGGCCGTTCGCGCCTAATTCGAGTGACGCGAACGGCCCGCAATGCACTACGCCATCGCAGTGTCATCCAGGCGCTGTGATTGGCCAAGCATGCACTGTGACCCCGCATGCTTGGCCAATCACAGCGCCGGCAGCGAGGAGAGCAATGATTGGCCACAGGCAGGATGCCTGTGGCCAATTATTGCTAAGGGTGTTTAGTACATGCCCCACACTATAAAAGGCCGCCAGCACGGCGGCCTAGTGTAGTGTGTTCCGGAGCAGGGAAAGAGAAGCATAGGCAGGGACAGTGACATTTTTTTTTTTGCTTAACCTGGGTTCCTTTAGTTTAGGGAAAGAGAAGGATAGGTAGGGAGAGTGTCAGTGTGTTTTACTGTGCTAATCCTTGTTTGTAGGGACAGGGAAGGACAGTGAGGGAAATTCTCCTTGTGCTATACTGTGCTAAAGCATTGATCATCAACCATCTTTAAAAAAACATTTTTTATAGGGACAGAAAACTATAGGTAGGGAGAGTGTCAGTGTGTTTTACTGTGCTAATCCTTGTTTGTAGGGACAGGGAAGGACAGTGAGGGAAATTCTCCTTGTGCTATACTGTGCTAAAGCATTGATCATCAACCATCTTTAAAAAAACATTTTTTATAGGGACAGAAAACTATAGGTAGGGAGAGTGTCAGTGTGTTTTACTGTGCTAATCCTTGTTTGTAGGGACAGGGAAGGACAGTGAGGGAAATTCTACTTGTGCTATACTGTGCTAAAGCATTGATCATCAACCATCTTTAAAAAAACATTTTTTATAGGGACAGAAAACTATAGGTAGGGAGAGTGTCAGTGTGTTTTACTGTGCTAATCCTTGTTTGTAGGGACAGGGAAGGACAGTGAGGGAAATTCTCCTTGTGCTATACTGTGCTAAAGCATTGATCATCAACCATCTTTAAAAAAACATTTTTTATAGGGACAGAAAACTATAGGTAGGGAGAGTGTCAGTGTGTTTTACTGTGCTAATCCTTGTTTGTAGGGACAGGGAAGGACAGTGAGGGAAATTCTCCTTGTGCTATACTGTGCTAAAGCATTGATCATCAACCATCTTTAAAAAAACATTTTTTCTAGGGACAGAAAACTATAGGTAGGGAGAGTGTCAGTGTGTTTTACTGTGCTAATCCTTGTTTGTAGGGACAGGGAAGGACAGTGAGGGAAATTCTCCTTGTGCTATACTGTGCTAAAGCATTGATCATCAACCATCTTTAAAAAAACATTTTTTATAGGGACAGAAAACTATAGGTAGGGAGAGTGTCAGTGTGTTTTACTGTGCTAATCCTTGTTTGTAGGGACAGGGAAGGACAGTGAGGGAAATTCTCCTTGTGCTATACTGTGCTAAAGCATTGATCATCAACCATCTTTAAAAAAAAAAAATTTCTAGGGACAGAAAACTATAGGTAGGGAGAGTGTCAGTGTGTTTTACTGTGCTAATCCTTGTTTGTAGGGACAGGGAAGGACAGTGAGGGAAATTCTCCTTGTGCTATACTGTGCTAAAGCATTGATCATCAACCATCTTTAAAAAAACATTTTTTATAGGGACAGAAAACTATAGGTAGGGAGAGTGTCAGTGTGTTTTACTGTGCTAATCCTTGTTTGTAGGGACAGGGAAGGACAGTGAGGGAAATTCTCCTTGTGCTATACTGTGCTAAAGCATTGATCATCAACCATCTTTAAAAAAACATTTTTTATAGGGACAGAAAACTATAGGTAGGGAGAGTGTCAGTGTGTTTTACTGTGCTAATCCTTGTTTGTAGGGACAGGGAAGGACAGTGAGGGAAATTCTCCTTGTGCTATACTGTGCTAAAGCATTGATCATCAACCATCTTTAAAAAAACATTTTTTATAGGGACAGAAAACTATAGGTAGGGAGAGTGTCAGTGTGTTTTACTGTGCTAATCCTTGTTTGTAGGGACAGGGAAGGACAGTGAGGGAAATTCTCCTTGTGCTATACTGTGCTAAAGCATTGATCATCAACCATCTTTAAAAAAACATTTTTTATAGGGACAGAAAACTATAGGTAGGGAGAGTGTCAGTGTGTTTTACTGTGCTAATCCTTGTTTGTAGGGACAGGGAAGGACAGTGAGGGAAATTCTCCTTGTGCTATACTGTGCTAAAGCATTGATCATCAACCATCTTTAAAAAAACATTTTTTATAGGGACAGAAAACTATAGGTAGGGAGAGTGTCAGTGTGTTTTACTGTGCTAATCCTTGTTTGTAGGGACAGGGAAGGACAGTGAGGGAAATTCTCCTTGTGCTATACTGTGCTAAAGCATTGATCATCAACCATCTTTAAAAAAACATTTTTTATAGGGACAGAAAACTATAGGTAGGGAGAGTGTCAGTGTGTTTTACTGTGCTAATCCTTGTTTGTAGGGACAGGGAAGGACAGTGAGGGAAATTCTCCTTGTGCTATACTGTGCTAAAGCATTGATCATCAACCATCTTTAAAAAAACATTTTTTATAGGGACAGAAAACTATAGGTAGGGAGAGTGTCAGTGTGTTTTACTGTGCTAATCCTTGTTTGTAGGGACAGGGAAGGACAGTGAGGGAAATTCTCCTTGTGCTATACTGTGCTAAAGCATTGATCATCAACCATCTTTAAAAAAACATTTTTTATAGGGACAGAAAACTATAGGTAGGGAGAGTGTCAGTGTGTTTTACTGTGCTAATCCTTGTTTGTAGGGACAGGGAAGGACAGTGAGGGAAATTCTCCTTGTGCTATACTGTGCTAAAGCATTGATCATCAACCATCTTTAAAAAAACATTTTTTATAGGGACAGAAAACTATAGGTAGGGAGAGTGTCAGTGTGTTTTACTGTGCTAATCCTTGTTTGTAGGGACAGGGAAGGACAGTGAGGGAAATTCTCCTTGTGCTATACTGTGCTAAAGCATTGATCATCAACCATCTTTAAAAAAAACATTTTTTCTAGGGACAGAAAACTATAGGTAGGGAGAGTGTCAGTGTGTTTTACTGTGCTAATCCTTGTTTGTAGGGACAGGGAAGGACAGTGAGGGAAATTCTCCTTGTGCTATACTGTGCTAAAGCATTCCTCATCAACCATCTTTGAAATCCTTGTTTTTTGGACAGTCAGGGAAATTGTCATTGTGCTATTCTGTGCGAAAGCAATCATCCTCAACCATATTTAGAAATCCTTAAGTAAAGGGACAGAGAAGGACACCTGAAGGTAGCCCTTATTGCTTTTTTCCCATCTCCCTGCAGGCCATCCGTTAGAATGTCTGGAAGGCAAACAAGGAGAGGCAGACAGTCAGGAGGCAATAAAAGAGGCAAGCAGGCTCTGTGTCTGGGGGCAACAGTGCTGGTCGTGGACGCGGCGCATTGTCATCAGCACATGGCCATGGGACACGCTTGTCCTTCTTTTTGGCAGCTGGACATGTTGAGCCACATCATGCCGAAGACTTGGTAGAGTGGATGACCAAGCCCTCCTCCTCCTCCTCATCCTCTCTCACCCAGGCTCAGGGTACTGGCAAAGCAGCTGCCAAAGCGTCCTCTTCCCTGGTATCAATGTCAGACTCATCATCAGTCACTCCTTCCCTAGACCCACCATGTCCTCCTCCTGAGGAGTCCCCCGAACTGTTTGAGCACAGTGTTGGGTACATGCTCCAGGAGGATGCCCAGCGTTTCAAAGGGTCTGATGATGAAACCCAGCTACAGGAAGGCAGTAGCGTGAGAGCAGACAGAGGGGATGCTCAAGAAGGACACCAATCTGGCAGTCATGTTCCAGCAGCTGCAGCATACTGCCAGATTGGCTCCAGTGATGAGGAGGGAGGGGATGATGAGGTCACTGACTCCACGTGGGTGCCTAATAGGAGAGAGGAGGAGGAGGAGGATGAGGAGGAGGCACATCTCCAACGAGGCAGGATGCCCTTTGGTGGCCAGCGTAAGGGCAGTACACCGACGGAATCACACCGCAGAGCTCCGCCTGTGCAGGGCGCTGCCTCTGCCCGTCATTCAAAAAGTTCTTTGGTGTGGGACTTTTTTGAGGCTAGTGCATCAGATCGCACAGCTGCTGTTTGCAACATATGTCTCAAGCGTATATCGCGTGGCCAAAACATCAGCCGCTTGGGTACCACATGCCTGACCAGACATATGTTGACCTGCCATGCAGCTCGTTGGCAAGCCTACCTCAAAGACCCACACCAAAGAACAAAGCGGACCTCTCCTTGCACCGCATCAGCTGGGATCTCCAACCCCACTATAACTTCAGTCCTCTCTGAAACATGCACTGAGAGGAATGAAGGTGTAGAATTAGGTGTGTCACAGCCAAGTACTTGCGGCCACTCTGCTAGCAGTACACCGACGTCCGATTCTAGCAGGCAAATTTCCCTGCCCCAGCTGCTGGACCGTCGAAAGAAGTTCACTCCCAGCCATCCACATGCCCAGCGGTTGAATGCTAGCTTGGCTAAATTGCTAGCCCTTCAACTGCTGCCTTTTCAGTTGGTAGACTCGGCCCCCTTCCGTGAGTTTGTGCAATGTGCGGTTCCTCAGTGGCAGGTTCCCAAACGCCACTTTTTCTCACGGAAGGCTATTCCGGCTCTCTACCGGCATGTGGAAGGCAATGTCTTGGCCTCGCTGGACAGGGCGGTCAGCGGTAAGGTGCATATTACCGCTGACTCATGGTCCAGCAGGCATGGACAGGGACGTTACCTTTCTTTCACGGCCCATTGGGTCACTCTTTTGGCAGCTGGGAAGGATGCAGGACAAGGTGCAGTAGTGTTGGAGGTTGTTCCACCGCCACGCCTCCAAAATGCTACTACTGGTTGTGACACACCTCTCTCCTCCACCCCCTCCTCTTCTTCTTCCTCCATGGCCTCTTCCTGTGCTTTGTCCTCTGAACCAGCGGTGCTCCGTAGCCGTTCAAGGGGCTACGCAAGTACGCAGGCAAAAAGATGCCATGCCGTGCTTGCGCTGGTGTGTTTGGGGGACAGAAGCCACACTGGGGCAGAGGTCCTGTCTGCTCTGCAGGGCCAGGCCGAGAGGTGGTTGACGCCACGCCAGCTTAAGCCAGGAATGGTGGTTTGCGACAATGGCACCAACCTCCTCTCCGCCCTCCGACAGGGACAACTGACCCATGTGCCCTGTGTGGCTCACGTCCTTAACCTGGTGGTGCAGCGGTTCTTGGGCAGGTACCCGGGCTTACAGGATGTCCTGAGGCAGGCCAGGAAAGTCTGTGTGCATTTCCGCAGATCTTATAATGCCAGTGCTCGCCTGGCTGAGCTGCAAAAGGAGTTGAACCTGCCCAAGAACCGCCTTATATGTGACATGCCCACCAGGTGAAACTCAACGTTGGCCATGCTGCAGCGGCTGCACACGCAGCAGAGGGCCATCAATGAGTACCTGTGCGACTACGGCACCAGGACAGGGTCAGGGGAGCTTGGTTTTTTTTCTCCACGCCAGTGGGGCATGATCAGGGATGCATGCACTGTCCTGGCACCATTTGAGGAGGCCACGAGGATGGTGAGCAGTGACAGTGCATGCATCAGTGACACTGTACCTCTTGTCCACCTGTTGGAGCACACGCTGCGTGGAATAATGGACAGGGCACTTGAGGCAGAACAGAGGCAGGAAGAGGAGGACTTCCTTGCCTCTCAAGGCCCCCTTTACCCAGACAGTGTTCCTTCTGTCCCACCCATCGCACAGGAAGAGGAGGAGGAGGAGGAGGATTGTGTCAGCATGGAGGTGGAGGCTGGCACTCAGCATCATCAGCAGCAGTCTTTTAGGGATGATTTACAGTCCCAAGAAACCAGTGGACTTGTACGTGGCTGGGAGGAGGTGGCTGCGGATCATGTCGTCCTTAGTGACCCAGAGGACTCCGGACCGAATGCCTCAGCTAACCTACGCTGCATGGCCTCCCTGATCCTGCAAAGTCTGCGGAAGGATCCTCGTATTCTTCGGATCAAGGAGAGGGACCATTACTGGCTGGCCACTCTCCTTGATCCACGGTACAAGGGTAAGGTTGCGGACCTTATGTTACCGTCGCAGAGGGAGCAGAGGATGAGACAACTCCGGGAGGCCTTGCAGAAAGGTCTGTGCAACGCGTTCCCAGAGACTGGGAGGTTACAAACTCCTGGTCCTGGACAACGAGTTGCTGAGGCTTCGGCCAGTCAAAGAAGGAACGGTGGGAAAGGTGGCCGTCTGACCGATGCGTTCAGACAATTCTTTAGTCCGCAGACCCAAAGTATGATCGGTTCCAGCAACCATCGCCAGCGTCTGATAAACATGGTGCAGGAATATCTAGGGGCAAGGTCAGACTTGGACACCTTCCCCACCGAAAATCCTCTGGCTTACTGGGTCTTGAGGATGGATCACTGGCCAGAGCTTGCACAGTATGCAATTGAGCTACTGGCCTGTCCTGCATCCAGCGTTCTTTCGTAACGCACATTCAGTGCTGCTGGAGGATTTGTCACGGATCACAGGGTGCGCCTGTCCACCAACTCGGTTGATCGACTGACTTTCATCAAGATGAACCAGTCTTGGATCACCACCAGCTACCACACACCTGATGCTGATATAACAGACTAATTGATTTTAACATGTCACATCCCTTCAAGACTGATGCTGATGCTGAGTGCCTGTGCTGTTATGTTGACTGGCTATCCTCCTCCTCCGAGTCCTCAATGATACGATTGATGATGATAGCTTGGAAGATCATTTTTGTTTATGGGTGCCGCCACCAGTGGCTAAGGCCCAATTTTTCAGCCCCTGTTTAACAGGGGCGTGTAATTACAATTTTTGAAGCAATACTTTGCAACAGGGCTCATTGCTGTGCTCCAAGTACAGTATCTGTGAGGGGTTGCAGTGTTGTGCCACCAGTGCCTAAGGCCCAATTTTTCAGCCCCTGTTCAAAAGGGGCATGTAATTACAATTCTTGATCTAATAATTCACAGCAGGGCCCATTCCTGCACCCACCAAGAGTAACTCTGAGGGCTTACAGTGTTGTGGCAACACCACCACCACCACCACCACCACGAAAGGCCCAATTTTTCAGCCCCTGTTCAACAGGGGCATGCAATTACAATTCTTGATCTAATAATTCACAGCAGGGCCCATTGCTGCACCCACCAAGAGTAACTGTCAGGGCTTACAGTGTTGTGGCACCAGCACCACCATCAAAGGCCCAATTTTTACTACCACTGTTCAACAATTATATGTAATTACAATTCCTGATATAATAGTTGACAGCAGGGCGTTCCAGCACCAACCAAGAGTAACTGTGAGTGCTTACAGTGTTGTGCCAACACCAACAACTAAGGGGCCTATTTCTGCAGAGTATATACGGCAGGTCCCTACTTTCAAACATCCAACTTACAAACGACTCCTACTTGCAAACGCAAGAAGACAACAGGAAGTGAGAGGAAATCTACCCCTAGGAAGGAAAATTCTCTCCTGTAAGAATTAATATGGGAGAAAGGTGTCTCCTCTGTACTGATGCTTTATTACCAATCCTTGTTTCAAGAAAAACACCACATTTCAAAAACAGTTGTCATTGGGACGGAAAGTGAGGTGAAATGTTCTGAACAGGGGCACAGACAGCAAAACAAATGTTACAGGGGTGATAACCCTTACCTATGTTTTCCAAAAAGTTTAAAAATAGATTTTTGGGCTGGAGCTACACTTAAACAATGTACCTGTTCAAAATTACAAACACATTCTACATAAGAACAAACCTACAGTCCCTGTCTTGTATGCACCGCCTGTATACGGTTGTTCAGAGTATATAGGGCCTTTTTTATTTTGTGTGCGGTGTTCCCCTTAATATCCATACAAGACCCAAAGGGGCTGGTAATGGGCTGGGGTAGGGGGGGGGGGGTCATGGGGTAGCTATGCCATTTTTCTTAAAGATTTTCATCCATATTACCGGGACCAGACATTACATTAAAGCCGCAAGCAGTTTTAAATGGCTTTTTTTTCCTTTAGAAGTGTCATTTTGTGCAGGGACAGTTCTAAACACGGGAAACACGTGGCACTTCACAGGCATACTTTAGACACCCCCCAGGTACGATATTTAAAGGAATATTTGACTTTTTTTTTTTCACTTTATGCATCATTAAAATGACTGCTCCCGAAAAACGACCGTTTTTAAAACTTCTTTTTGCATTGATACATGTCCCCTGGTGCAGAACCCGGGTTCCCAAACCCTTTTTAGGACAATAACATGCATAATAGTCGTTATAATTAGCACTTTAGAATTCGAACGTTCGCATCCATTGTATTTAATAGGGTTCTAATGTTCGTACGAACGTTCGGTCCGTTCGCGGGTTCTGGTGCGAACCGAACCCGGGGGTGTTCGGCTCATCACTACTAAGGATTATCACTAGCCAGATTAAGTTTCTCTGCTTATCATCCCATCACTGTGCCATATCTTGGATATCATTTTATGAGCTCCAACTGCAGGTCTGCACCCTGGACACTGCTGTTGCTATTGCTTAAAGGGCCCCTATCCTATTCTTATTCTATCTTGTCTTTCATTAGGATCTAAAGGTTTAATAGGCCAGCCTGGGATTCCCCTTTAGCTTGGTAACATATTGCATTAACTAGTGGACTCTTTACAAACACATGTTTATTCTCTAGCTGGTATTCACTTTTTTATGTGTATATCATGCATTTGTGCTATTGAACTGTAATTAAGCTGGTTTTTGGGGGTTCCTCACTTGAGTTTGACTGTTATTCAGAACTCAGTTGATCAATGAACCCTCCCCTTGTACACATATCTTTACTTCAGTAAAACTTAGGAGAATATCTATTTGATTTGTGTTGGAGTGTCATTTAAAGGTGCTTGCAAGAAGATGTCTGAACCCAGAGTGTCAGGTGGGTTGGAGTGTTCACAGGGTCGGGGCAGTACAGATGAACAGGTAAATCAAAGCAGCCTTCAAGGGGGCAGTGCTACATTGAATTCCCTCTCACACTTCTGGGGGTGTCAAAGACTATGAGTACTGTCAATATGGTATTGAGTGGACAAATTTGCCTCTCGCTTCCGTCCACTTCTTGTTGTGTCCCTGGGTAACCAAATGTAGATGTATATCCCCATGTGGATATAGACAGAAAAATATACTTAAGGCAAAAAATGGCCAGCACACCAAAAATAGTAGATCTCAAACAGATCTTAGTAGAAAAACACAGCTTATGCAGTAAAAAGCACAAACATTTCAGAGAATCAGAGACACATTTCACAGACCCACTTTCTCAGGGTGATTTAGCATATGATAGGCGTTTTACTATTATGGTTTCAGTGGAAACTTGAGATCTACTTTTTTTGGTGTGCTGACCTTTTATTTTTTTCATTGGTGCTCTAGGGCAGCGGTCCCAACCTTTTTGACACCAGGGACTGGTTTTAAAGCAGCCAATTTTCCCAGGAACTGGGGGGACTGGGGAGGGGGGGGGGGGGGGTGGGGGCCTGGGTGCTGGTTGATGGACAGGTCAGAGGATGGAAATGGAAATTTCACAGAGCCTATCCTCAGCCCCCCTTCATACCACAACAGGTACGTTGTTTTGAGTAGCCGGGCCGCCCTGCCGCAGTAAATGTGCGGTGGGCGATCTGGAATCAGTTAAGGGGGGCGTGGCAGAGGGTGTGTCCTATGCCTACATATTTTCGCTAATAGGTGTCTCTCGTTCCCATCTCAAAAAGTTGGGGGGTATGGGACTGTGTGCCTGTGCCTTTCCCCTACATCTAAATGCCTGTCAGGAACGAATATGGAGATCAAGATGCCAAGAGGGCAGCGCGACTCTGGAGTTGGGGACAGGGAGCGCGGTGCCCACAGAAGCACGGTTGGCCAGGTGCTTGCTTGTAGTCTGATGGGCTTAGCCACTGAGGGATGACTGCAGCAGGTAGAACTGAGCTGTGTTGTGCTCAGATGAGCGGAGATACCAGAAGCCAGGCCGGGGGTCATACACAGGTAGGTCAGTCCAGAGCAGTTACAGGGGCGAGCCAAGGTCATTCACGAGCCAGGTCCAGGTACAAGCCGAGGGTCAAGCCGGGTGGTCAGGAAGCAGAAGCAGAGTCCAGAAGCAAGCCAAGGGTCAAAACTAGGAGAACAGGAAGCGAGGTCAAGGCAAGCCGGGTCACAACAGATAGGCACGGATCAAGGAACAAGATCAAGGTACACAGGAGACTGAAGAGATAATCCAGCGCCGTCCAGCAGTCACAGGCTGACTTAAATAGGGCCATTAGCACCAGCGTCAGTCACACCACTTGCGCGCCGTCCTGCGCGTGCGTGTGCGCCGATGCACGCTGGTGCTCGTCAATGCACGCTGATGCGCGGCGCGTGCTCGTGCACATCTCAAAACCCTCCGTGAGCGTCCATCAAGGTTCTGGGCAACATTGCCAGTACTGTGACGGCCATGTCCCTGACAGTGCCCCCCCCCCTGGGAGGCAGCCTCTGGATGCCCAACCTAGAGCATCTCTCAGAATGCCTGTTGCGGAAATTTTGCAAAAGTCATGGAGCATGTAAATTATCCAGCGGTTCCCAAGAATTTTCCTCTGCAGAATACCCTTTCCATTTAACAAGAAATTGAGTCTGCCTGCCTCTTTTCCGGCAATCTTGGATGGCTTCAACTTCAAATTCGTTATATCGTTATCTACGGTAACTGGTGGAGGTGGCAACTCTTCTCTTCCTGGAAACGGACTTGGCACAGCTGGTTTCAGTAGGGAGACGTGGAACATCGGATGGATCTTGTAAGAGGCCGGTAGAGCGAGTTCAAAAGCCACAGGGTTCACTTCCTTCTTGATCTCGAACGGACCCACAAACCTTGGACCCACAAACCTTGGACCAAGCTTCCTGGAAGGACAAGAAAGTCTGAGTTTAACAGAGGACAGCCATACCTTGTCACCCACCTTGTAGATGGGATTCCCTCTCTTTCTCCTGTCAAATTGCTTCGTGAAGTCTTCCTGAGCCTTTCGCATGGTCTTTTGGAGGATTTGGTAGTTGGTTTGGAAGAGGTTTATCCTATGCTGAACGGCTGGTACCGGAGATTCAGGAATGGTGTTGGGGAGGAAGGATGGGTGCGTCAATGCACGCTGATGTGCGGCGCGCGCTCGTGCATATCTCAAAACCCTCTGTGAGCGTCCATCGAGGTTCTGGGCAACATTGCCAGTACTGTGACGCCCATGTCCCTGACAACGCCGAAGTCCCATGTGGTTAAGCGTCCAGTGTGCATCACCCATGATCTTTCTCTCTCTACAGGTTTTCTTTAATTCATAAAACATGTCAAATATGACCTTATTGATTTGACCTTATTTTTGTCTAGAAGGAAAACTGTTTGTATACAGCAGAAGAACCAATGAGATTTTCATTATTGTTTTAACACATGCTGGAAAGAGAAGGAAGGGAAAGAGTAGAATCAGAGTGATTCTATATAATTTTCTTTAGTTTCTTATTGGGCGAACAAAATCATTTCTACACTTCCCCCCCGAGAAACATGTCCTTAATATTTCCACTGTTATTCTGTGCAGAATTTTTAAGGACTTGAGAGTAGAATCTAATATTTCCAGCTACAAGTAATTCCTCTTCTTTTTTTTATGCAACTCAGTAGTAGAAGTGATTCGAAACATGCTATCTTAAAAATTTGTGAAAAAATAGCAGCATCTTTTTATTGTGTGGGTGTACAGTATTTTGTGTGTTTCATTTGAGCTATACATTCTTTTATCCCTTTGTGTTTAGTCTGTGCAAACAAGGAGACAAAACTCAGCTAACTAAAACGTATGGGAAACCATTCCAAATTGGTTGACTTTCCTGTCACTATAGAAAATAGTGCTTTTTGAAGGGAATGTTCTTTTGATCTTTGATTGTCTGCATTCTAGTTTCCTGAGGCAGTGTTTAGGATTGAAGGGTGGGGATCTATATGGGTTTTAATCAGTATCGCAATTTCCAGTAAAAAATAAAAAAAATTAATAATAATATAACATACAGTAGTAGTTATCACTTTTTGTGGACATTGTCAAAATTTTGGGATTGATTAAAAATGCCTGTTATAACATCTTTTTCTCAGAAAAAAGTCTAATTTCGGTACCTCTTTTACCCTGATTTCACTTTATATCTAAGATGTTGACTTTCTCGACCTCTTAGCAGCCAATAAAGATATTCTTAGTAGACACACTATATTGCCAAAAGTACTGGGACACCTGCCTTTACACTCACATAAACTTTAATGGTACCCCAGTCTTAGTCTGTAGGGTTTAATATTGAGTTGGCCCACCCTTTGTAGCTATAACAGCTTCAACTCTTCTGGGAAGGCTGTCCACAAGGTTTAGGAGTGTGTCCAGGGAATGTTTGACCATTCAGGTCAGTCAAGTTCCTCCACCCCAAATTAGCTTATCCATGTGTAGCACCCTCTACCATAGGTAGGTGCTAGAATAGGATTTTTCTAGTTAATACTGTCAGTGCAGGTAAATTTAGGCAGGCCTATGCTTCAGACTAGGCCTGCTTGTTTTGATCTGGGGGCAGTGAGTGGTTAGTGTAATAGTGGGTGTGGCCACCTGTGCTCTAGTTCTGAGGCGCCTCCCCTGTCTCTAGGGAGATTGTTCTAGAGAAGGAGACAGGGCCTGGGACTGGAGTGGCAGGCAGCTCATGTGGGAGCCCTGACCAATCCCCACTTGGTATTGGCAAGGGGCCTCCTATATAAGCTGAGGTAACATGCCAGTAGGGAGCAGTTGTCGGCCGGGGGAAGTGGAGGATGGAGTACTAGACAGTGGCAGGGGCCCTACCTTCATCGGGGGGGGGGATGTGAGGCCCGGCGGAGGAGCCTGGGAGAGCTGTGAGGGAACTTCACCTTTACATGGTAATTGGTGAAGTCCTCATCTGTTACATGGTCAATAGATGAGGAGTCCTGGATCAGAGGGGCTGTAGGCTGTCGGAATGTATGTCCAGATAAATTCTTCCATCATGGACTCGGGGCAGGAAAAGGTCAGTGAGTGTACCACAGTGGAGTGCTGGGTGCTGAGGCATGCCAGGGAGTCTGTGAGGGAACTTCGTCCATACACAGTCATTGATGAGGAGTCCTGGATCAAAGGAGAGACTGTGGGGAAGTGTGTCAAATCGATGTCGCCTGAGGGTGCAGGATTTGCAAGTCGGGCTATCTGGGATCAGTAGTCCATATACCAGTACAAGCTGTTAAAAGTACTAGGCCTCCTGGGGAGGGGTACTGCAGGCCCCTGGCCTAGTAACTACGCAGTCAACTACCACCAAGTACAACCAATTACAGCCAGCAACTGGGATTATTCAGAGTTGTCCCTTTTGTCATAATGAAGATGATGGGATGGAATCTAATAGTTTTACAGTGGAAGTTTTGTGCAGGAGAAGAGAAGTCCTGGGAGCAACAGTCTGCATGGTATTGATGCAGAGGAGGAGGAGCAATAGTCTGTTGTATGGTGTTATGCAGGGTAAAAGACTGTAAAATGTTAGAAGTACATCAGTTCTTCAAGGCTAAATCAATTTATCTATGTTCACTAAATATGATTGCAAAGCAACATGTTCTATGGGCATCCCATATCCTCCTTACCCCATCCAAGTTATATCCCTCAATAAACAAAAACAAAACAACGCAGATGACTGTTCATTGTCTCTGAGGTGATAGATGAAGGTCTGGCAGAAGGGTGATATGGTGGATGTTAGTTGCCATGCGCTGTTGCCCATAGCAACCAAACTCAAGTTTATTGCCAAGTGTTGTTGTCCATAGCAACCATCCAGGATCAGCACTGCCATCACGCCCCTGCACCCAGTTGTCTCAATGGACACTCACAACAGCGATAAGCCCTGCAACCAGTGACTGTAACCATGTGCTATCACCCGTGGCAACCACTGCGAACGATCACGCTCATTGGATTACAAATATGTCCACCGCGCTGCATGACTTTATTAAATCCTGCTCAACACAGTAAAATTAGTTTGTGAATGTCTGCTGTTGCCCCTAGTAACGGAATGCAACAAGGGGGTGTCTATGACGGGATGTTGCATGGTCAGTCCCACACAGTAGGATGTTACAAGGAGAGACTTTATTGTGGTAATGGTGTATAGTTTGCCTGCCTTCAGTTCAAGCTTCTGTGACGCAGTTTCTAAAATGACATGCCTGGACAGTGCCTGCAATTCATCAGCGCCTGCCACCAGGTGTCACTACAGCGCACATGGCCTGAAGCCTGCTTACAGTTCCTCGCACACTGAACCAACGAGCGTGTGGGCGGAGTTGCGCCCCAGCGGAGGACAGTGAAAGAGACCAGCGTGCTGCGCTCCTGAGACGAGGCAGATGAAGATGGCGTAGGGTGATCAGAGTATACCCGCTATGCAGTGGTTGCCTGATATGCAGGATCGGGGGCTGGTAGACACCGGCATCCAGCTGGAGCTCACGGGAGGACTTGCCTTGGGGGTGATCGGAGGAGTGGAGCGGCTGTGAATGCTGTGTCCCAGGTGCCACATACCTACAGCTGGAGTCAGCAACTGGGCCCTGCGATCACTGTGGGGAGCCACTAACCCGCTTAGGAGATACTACTCCACTAACCTGCTCACAGGACTATGCATGCCGCAGTCACAAGTGTCACGGAGGGCAGGAGAGGGCCATGTTTCACCCACCAAAGATGAAGGAGATCTGCCATCAGGCTTGTCCACCCCAGAGGTCCGGGACATAGAGGAAGAAAAGGATGTCGGGCAGACCCATGGCCTGGCCAGGGGCCCGGAGGCTGCAAGTGCTAGTGACTGTTCATTATCTCTGAGGTGATAGATGAAGGTCTGGCAGCAGGGTGATATGGTGGATGTTAGTTACTAGTAGCAACCAACCGCTACACATGTCTTTATGGACCTGTTTTGTGCACTGGTCCAAATCATTTGGTGGAGGGGGTATATGATGTTGGTTTGTTTTTCAGGGGTTGGGCTTGGCCCCTTAGTTCCAGTAAAGGGAATTCTTAAGGCGTCAGCATACCAAGACATTTTGGACAATTTCATGCTCCCAACTTTGTGGGAACAGTTTGGGGATGGCCCCTTTCTGTTCCAACATGACTGCACATCAGTGCATGAAGCAAGGTCCATAAAGACATGGATGAGTGAGTTTGGGGTGGAGGAACTTGACTGGTCTGCATCTCAACCCGACAGAACACCTTTGGGATGAATTCGAGCAGAGACTGTGAGCCAGAACTTCTCGTCCAACATCAGTGCCTGACCTCACAAATGCACTTCTGGAAGAATGGTCAAACATTCCCATAGACACACTCCTAAACCTTGTGGACAGCCTTCTCAGAAGAGTGGAAGCTGTTATTGCTGCAAAGGGTGGGCCAACTCAGCTGTACACTGAGCTGTGTGTTTTTGACATCTGCCGAAAAGAATAAACTCCCATGCATGTGCAGGAGAAAGGTTATTTCGGCCGAGCCAATAAAAACGATCAGTACCCAGAAGAGGACTGGCTAAAGATGTCAGCGGGAGCTCCGGGACACCACAGCACTGGAGTGGAGGTGAGTATAGTCCTTAAGATGATTGCCATTTTGATTATGACAGCAAAGTATGAGGCCAAGTGCTGGAACAAGTTCATACAGTGCCCAAGGGGAATATCCCAAACTGCAACCCCTCTCTCTCTCACCCTCCCACCATGTGCACACCCAATGCTCTGACACACATACAAAGATTTTGTATCTGACTGGATCTTATAGTAGGGTGACCAGACATCCCCGGTTTCAGGGGACAGTCCCCGGATTAAGGACACTGTCCCCGGAGCAAGTCTGTCCCCAGTTTTGTCCCCGGATTGGATTTGAACAGGGGCTGGGGCAATTTCAAAGACAGTCAGTGCAGAATAAACATAAAAAAATTCTGAATTGCACACACCCGCTCTGCCACTCCTACTATCTTAGGGGGGTTTATTTTCTTCCATTATCTGTGCCCCTTTCTGATGATCATGTGCTGGTCGGAGCGGAGGGAATATTTCTTCAGTTTCAGGTGTATGCCTATTCGGCTCCGCTCGCATGTTCTTCTGCCTTGGCTCAAGTCCCAGCCAGCCGCCTGCCTATTTCCTTGCCTTCCCTGGCGGAGTGATCTTCCTCCGCTCCCCACCCAGTAGTAGCCGGGGCCCGGAGAGTAAGACTTGACATGCTGTGAGGCGGGCGGCGACGGGCAGAGAGTCGCTGATTGCCGCCATTACTAGTAGAAAAAAAATATGCCCCCGGATTTCATTTAAAAAATCTGGTCACCTTATCTTATAGATAAGGTTTACCATATATACTCGAGTATAATCCGACCCGAGTATAAGCCGAGGTAACAAATGTTGTCACAAAAAACTGGGAAAACTTACTGACTCGAGTATAAGCCGAGGGTCAACTGTTCTCATCCTTACTGTTCCCATCCTTACTGTTCCCATCCTTACTGTTCCTATCCTCACTGTTCCTATCCTCACTGTTCCTATCCTCACTGTTCCTATCCTCATTGTTCCCTAGCTCACTGTTCCTATCCTCACTGTTTAAATTTTACATTGTAAATAGTACCTGAAAAAAAGTTGAGGCTGCGGCGTCCATCGTTCAAATCCCGCGGTCTCTTCCTGGTCCCTTCCGTGATAGGCGATTCTCAGCAGACACTCTCCGCCTATCACGAACGTTCTCTCATCCTCAGTTTCCCAGCAGACACTGTGTTGGGTGTTCCGCCAATCACAGACGTCTGCTGGGAAACTGAGGATGAGAGAACGTTCGTGATAGGCGGAGAGTGTCTGCTGAGAATCGCCTATCACGGAAGGGACCAGGAAAAGACCACGGGATTTGAACGATGGACACTGCAGCCTAAACTTTTTTTCAGGTACTATTTACAATGTAAAATTTCGCTGACTCGAGTATAAGCCGAAGGGGGAACTTTCAGCCCAAAAAAAAGGGCTGAAAATCTCGGCTTTTACTCGAGTATATACAGTACTTTGTATTGATAGGGATCAAGTGGATATAATCTAAATGGACTGTTCTGACGCTTGACTCTATTGCAAGGGTGGGCAAATGCTGTTGATCTGACAGATCAAATCTACCAACTTTACTGATAAAACCGACAGTAATACAAGATACCCAAAATCATGAAGCATATTATGTAGAGGCAACAAGAATTTATTATTACATAACTCAGGTTTTACATAGCTCAGGAACGATCTGTAGAGATGAGTGACTATGATAAATATAATAGAAGAAAACCAATAAAGGAAATTATGCAAATCTGGGATCTGCTGTGCCAAGTCAGCTTGTGTGTAAAAATCAGTGACCAAACATTGCCAGCACCCAGCTTATACACAGCCCAACCGCTGCTGCTCCTCCAGCTGGGGTCGTGGAATTTCTGCTGGCAGGGGAGACTCCCACCTCAAACATAAGCCAGATGGGGATGCAGATGATAAAGAAAACTGAAACTACTAATGCTTAAAACTAATGTGTCATGCCGCGTACACACGATCGATTTTCTCGACGGTGAAAACACCGTTGAGAAAATCGACGGGAAAAACGAGGAACGGCTTGTTCCCCCACACACGGCCGTTTTTCCCGTCATTTTTTCTCTTGGTCGAGAAAAACGACCGTGTGTAGGCTCCCCGGCAGTGTTTCCCTATGGGAAAACTGCCGTGGAAAAAAATGGCGTGAATCACGACGAGAAAAATTAGAGCATGTTCTAATTTTTCTCGTCGTGATTAATGCCGTTTTTCTCGTCGGGAAAAATGACCAAAAGCCCACCCACGGTCGTTTTTCTCGTCAAAGAGAAAAAATTACATTTTTCCCGACGAGAAAAATGGTCGTGTGTACGCGGCATAAAGCTCTTTCCTTCCTAGAGTTAGACAGATAGACAGACTATCAAAATGGGTCACATGCAGTACAGTCGGAAATATTGTAAATAGAAAGAAGCATGCCTCCTTATTAGGGATGAGCTCGGTGTTCGAGTCGAACATACGTTCGACTCGAACATCGGCTGTTCGCTCGTTCGGCGAACAACGAACGATTTGGGCCGTTCGCGCCAAATTCGAGTGACGCGAACGCCCCACAATACACTGCGCCATCGCAGTGCAATCCCGGCGCTGTGATTGGCCAAGCATGCACTGTGACCCTGCATGCTTGGCCAAGCACAGCGCCGGCAGCGAGGAGAGCAATGATTGGCCACAGGCAGGATGTCTGTGGCCAATTATAGCTGAGGGGGTTTAGTACACGCCCCACACTATAAAAGGCCGCCAGCGCGGCGGCCTCGTGTAGTGTGTTCCGGAGCAGGGAAAGAGAAGGATAGGCAGGGACAGTGTCATATCTATTCTTTGCTAAACCTTGTGTGTAGGGACAGAGAAGGATAGGCAGGGAGAGTGTCAGTGTCATATTCTTTGCTAAACCTTGTGTGTAGGGAGAGAGAAGGATAGGCAGGGAGAGTGTCAGTGTCATATTCTTTGCTAAACCTTGTGTGTAGGGAGAGAGAAGGATAGGCAGGGAGAGTGTCAGTGTCATATTCTTTGCTAAACCTTGTGTGCAGGGAGAGAGAAGGATAGGCAGGGGACAGTGTCAGTGTCATTGTTGCTAAGCCTCCTGCACATTATACACCTGAAGCTAGCCCGTATTGCTGTGTTTTCCTGGTGTGTTACACTACCAGGCATTTGCAGCACTTACAGCGGACGTAGTGTGCCTCCTGCACATTAAACACCTGAAGCTAGCCCGTATTGCTGTGTTTTCCTGGTGTGTTACACTACCAGGCATTTGCAGCACTTACAGCGGACGTAGTGTGCCTCCTGCACATTATACACCTGAAGCTAGCCCGTATTGCTGTGTTTTCCTGGTGTGTTACACTACCAGGCATTTGCAGCACTTACAGCGGATGTAGTGTGCCTCCTGCACATTATACACCTGAAGCTAGCCCGTATTGCTGTGTTTTCCTGGTGTGTTACTCTACCAGGCATTTGCAGCACTTACAGCAGGCGTAGTGTGATTCCTGCAAAATATACTCCTGAAGCTAGGCCTTATTGCTGGTTTTCCCATCTCCCTGCAGGCCATTAGAATGTCTGGAAGGCAAACAAGGAGATGCAGACAGTCAGGAGCCAATAAAAGAGGGCAAGCAGGCTCTGTGTCTAGAGACAACAGTGCTGGTCGTGGACGCGGTGCATCGACATCAGCACATGGCCATGGGACACGCTTGTCCTTCTTTTCGGCAGCTGGACGTGTTGAGCTGCATCATGCCGAAGACTTGGTAGAGTGGATGACCAAGCCCTCCTCATCCCCCTCATCCTCTCTCACCCAGGCTCAGGGTACTGGCAAAGCAGCTGCCAAAGCGTCCTCGTCACTGGTATCAATGTCATCATCAGTCACTCCTTCCCTAGACCCACCATGTCCTCCTGAGGAGTCCCCCAAACTGTTTGAGCACAGTGTTGGGTACATGCTCCAGGAGGATGCCCAGCGCTTCGAAGGGTCTGATGATGATACCCAGCTAGAGGAAGGCAGTAGCGTGAGAGCAGAGAGAGGGGATGCTCAAGAAGGACACCAATCTGGCAGTCATGTTCCAGCAGCTGCAGCATACTGCCAGATTGGCTCCAGTGATGAGGGGGGAGGGGATGATGAGGTCACTGACTCCACGTGGGTGCCTAATAGGAGAGAGGAGGAGGAGGAGGATGAGGAGGAGGCACATCTCCAACGAGGCAGGATGCCCTTGGGGGGCCAGCGTAAGGGCAGCACACCGACGGAATAACACCGCAGAGCTCCGCCTGTGCAGGGCGCTGCCTCTGCCCGTTATTCAAAAAGTTCTTTGGTGTGGGCCTTTTTTGAGTCGAGTGCATCAGATCGCACAGCTGCTGTTTGCAACATATGTCTCAAGCGTATATCGCGTGGCCAAAACGTCACCCGCTTGGGCACCACATGCTTGACCAGACATATGTTGACCTGCCATGCAGCTCGTTGGCAAGCCTACCTTAAAGACCCACACCAAAGAACAAAGCGGACCTCTCCTTGCACCGCATCAGCTGGGATCTCCAACCCCACTATACCTTCAGTCCTCTCTGAAACCTGCACTGAGAGGAATGAAGGTGTAGAATTAGGTGTGTCACAGCCAAGTACTTGCGGGCACTCTGCTAGCAGTACACCGACGTCCCATTCTAGCAGGTAAACTTCCCTGCCCCAGCTCCTGGACCGTCGAAAGAAGTTCACTCCCAGCCATCCACATGCCCAGCGGTTGAATGCTAGCTTGGCTAAATTGCTAGCGCTTCAACTGCTGCCTTTTCAGTTGGTAGACTCGGCCCCCTTCCGTGAGTTTGTGCAATGTGCGGTTCCTCAGTGGCAGGTTCCCAAACGCCACTTTTTCTCACGGAAGGCGATTCTGGCTCTCTACCGGCATGTGGAAGGCAATGTCTTGGCCTCGCTGGACAGGGCGGTCAGCGGTAAGGTGCATATTACCACTGACTCATGGTCCAGCAGGCATGGACAGGGACGTTACCTTTCTTTCACGGCCCATTGGGTCACTCTTTTGGCAGCTGGGAAGGATGCAGGACAAGGTGCAGTAGTGTTGGAGGTTGTTCCGCCGCCACGCCTCCAAAATGCTACTACTGGTTGTGACACACCTCTCTCCTCCACCCCCTCCTCTTCTTCTTCCTCCATGGCCTCTTCCTGTGCTTTGTTCTCGGAACCAGCGGTGCTCCGTAGGCGTTCAAGGGGCTACGCAAGTACGCAGGCAAAAAGATGCCATGCCGTGCTTGCGCTGGTGTGTTTGGGGGACAGGAGCCACACTGGGGCAGAGGTTCTGTCTGCTCTGCAGGGGCAGGCCGAGAGGTGGTTGACGCCACGCCTGCTTAAGCCAGGAATGGTGGTTTGCGACAATGGCACCAACCTCCTCTCCGCCCTCCGACAGGGACAACTGACCCATGTGCCCTGTATGGCTCACGTCCTTAACCTGGTGGTGCAGCGGTTCTTGGGCAGGTACCCGGGCTTACAGGATGTCCTGAGGCAGGCCAGGAAAGTCTGTGTGCATTTCCGCAGATCTTATAATGCCAGTGCTCGCCTGGCTGAGCTGCAAAAGGAGTTGAACCTGCCCAAGAACCGCCTTATATGTGACATGCCCACCAGGTGGAACTCAACATTGGCCATGTTGCAGCGGCTGCACATGCAGCAGAGGGCCATCAATAAGTACCTGTGCGACTACGGCACCAGGACAGGGTCAGGGGAGCTCGGGTTTTTTTCACCACGCCAGTGGGGCATGATCAGGGATGCATGCACTGTCCTGGCACCATTTGAGGAGGCCACGAGGATGGTGAGCAGTGACAGTGCATGCATCAGTGACACTGTACCTCTTGTCCACCTGTTGGAACATACGCTGCGTGGAATAATGGACAGGGCACTTGAGGCAGAACAGAGGCAGGAAGAGGAGGACTTCCTTGCCTCTCAAGGCCCCCTTTACCCAGACAGTGTTCCTTTTGTCCAACCCATCGCACAGGAAGAGGAGGAGGAGGAGGAGGATTGTGTCAGCACGGAGGTGGAGCCTGGCACTCAGCATCATCAGCAGCAGTCTTTTAGGGATGATTTACAGTCCCAAGAAACCCGTGGACTTGTATGTGGCTGGGAGGAGGTGGCTGCGGATCATGTCGTCCTTAGTGACCCAGAGGACTCCGGACCGAATGCCTCAGCTAACCTACGCTGCATGGCCTCCCTGATCCTGCAAAGTCTGCGGAAGGATCCTCGTATTCTTCGGATCAAGGAGAGGGACCATTATTGGCTGGCCACTCTCCTTGATCCACGGTACAAGAGTAAGGTTGCGGACCTTATCTTACCGTCGCAGAGGGAGCAGAGGATGAGACAACTCCGGAAGGCCTTGCAGAAAGGTCTGTGCAACGCGTTCCCAGAGACTGGGAGGTTACAAACTCCTGGTCCTGGACAACGAGTTGCTGAGGCTTCGGTCAGTCAAAGAAGGAGCGGTGGGGAAGGTTGCCGTCTGACCGATGCGTTCAGACAATTCTTTAGTCCGCAGCCCCAAGGTATGATCGGTTCCAGCAACCATCGCCAGCGTCTGATATACATGGTGCAGGAATACCTAGGGGCAAGGTCAGACTTGGACACCTTCCCCACCGAAAATCCTCTGGCTTACTGGGTCTTGAGGATGGATCACTGGCCAGAGCTTGCACAGTATGCAATTGAGCTACTGGTCTGTCCTGCATCCAGCGTTCTTTCAGAACGCACATTCAGTGCTGCTGGAGGATTTTTCACGGATCACAGGGTGCGCCTGTCCACCGACTCGGTTGATCGACTGACCTTCATAAAGATGAACCAGTCTTGGATCACCACCAGCTACCAAACACCTGAAGCTGATATAACAGACTAATTTATTTTCAAATGTCACATCCCTTCAAGACTGATGCTGATGCTGAGTGACTGTCCTGTTATGTTGACTCACTATCCTCCTCCTCCTCAATGATCCGATTGATGATGATAGCTTGGAAGAACATTTGTATTTCTGGGTGCCGCCACCAGTGCCTAAGGCCCAATTTTTCAGCCCCTGTTTAACAGGGGTATGTAATTACAATTTTTTATGCAATGCTTTGCAGCAGGGCTCATTCCTGCACTCCAACTAGAGTATCTGGGAGAGGTTGCAGTGTCGTGGCACCAGCACCAGTGCCTAAGGCCCAATTTTTCAGCCCCTGTTTAACAGGGGCGTGTAATTACAATTTTTTATGCAATGCTTTGCAGAAGGGCTCATTCCTGCACTCCAACTAGAGTATCTGGGAGAGGTTGCAGTGTCGTGGCACCAGCACCAGTGCCTAAGGCCCAATTTTTCAGCCCTTGTTTAACAGGGGCATGTAATTACAATTTTTTATGCAATGCTTTGCAGCAGGGCTCATTCCTGCACTCCAACTAGAGTATCTGGGAGAGGTTGCAGTGTCGTGGCACCAGCACCAGTGCCTAAGGCCCAATTTTTCAGCCCCTGTTTAACAGGGGCGTGTAATTACAATTTTTGATGCAATACTTTGCAACAGGGCTCATTGCTGTGCTCCAAGTACAGTATCTGTGAGGGGTTGCAGTGTTGTGGCACCAGTGCCTAAGGCCCAATTTTTCTGCCCCTGTTTAACAGGGGCATGTAATTACAATTCTTGATCTAATAATTCACAGCAGGGCCCATTCATGCGCCCACCAAGAGTAACTGTGAGGGCTTACAGTGTTGTGTCAACACCACCACCACCAAAGGCCCAATTTTTCAGCCCCTGTTCAACAGGGGCATGCAATTACAATTCTTGATCTAATAATTCACAGCAGGGCCCATTCATGCGCCCACCAAGAGAAACTGTGAGGGCTTACAGTGTTGTGGCAACACCAACATGTAAGGGGCAAATTTCAGCAGAGTATATAGGGCAGGCCCCTACTTTCAAACATCCAACTTACAAACGACTCCTACTTGCAAACGGAGGGAGACGACAGGAAGTGAGAGGAAATCTACCCCTAGGAAGGGAAACTCTCTCCTGTAAGAGTTAATATGGGAAAAAGGTGTCTCCTCTCTACTGATGCTTTATCACCAATCCTTGTTTCAATAAAAACCCCACTTTTCAAAAACATTTGTCATTGGGACGGAAAGTGAGGTGAAATGTTCTGAACAGGGGCACAGACAGCAAAACAAATGTTACAGGGGTGATAACCCTTCCCTATGTTTTCCAAAAAGCTTAAAAATAGATTTTTTGGCTGGAGCTACACTTAAACAATGTACCTGTTCAAAATTACAAACAGATTCTACATAAGAACAAACCTACAGTCCCTGTCTTGTATGCACCGCCTGTATACGGCTGTTCAGAGTATATAGGGCCTTTTTTATTTTGTGTGCGGGGTTCCCCTTAATATCCATACAAGACCCGAAGGGGCTGGTAAAGGGCTGGGGGGGGGGGGGGTGATGGGGTAGCTATGCCATTTTTCTCAAAGATTTTCATCCATATTACCGGGACCAGACATGACATTAAAGCCGCAAGCAGTTTTAAATGGCTTTTTTTTTCCTTTAGAAATGTCATTTTGTGCAGGGACAGTTCTAAACACGGGAAACACGTGGCACTTCACAGGCATACTTTAGACACCCCCCAGGTACGATATTTAAAGGAATATTTGACCTTTTTTTTTTTCACTTTATGCATCATTAAAATGACTGCTCCCAAAAAACGGCCGTTTTTAAAACTTCTTTTTGCATTGATACATGTCCCCTGGTGAAGAACCCTTTTTAGGACAATAACATGCATAATAGTCGTTATAATTAGCACTTTAGATTTCGAACAAACGCATCCATTGTATTTAATAGGGTTCTAACGTTCGTGCGAACTTTCGGTCCGTTTGCGGGTTCTGGTGCGAACCGAACCCGGGGGTGTTCGGCTCATCCCTACTCCTTATTCATCTCTGATATCAATAATATTGATAAGGCAAGAAAACGGGAAGATAGAAAAGTAAATAAACTGATTGCAACTGCAATTTTTTAATCTCAATAAAACAGCTTATTCGGGAGTCCAGTGGAGTAAACTACTGTAAAGAATGCCAGGGATAGGTCCTGGAAGGCAGGTATGTTTCCCTATTATTTGGGTTGTGGTGTCTTTAAGGCTACTTTCACACTGAAGCGCTGGATGCGCTGGCGGTATAGCGGCGCTATTTTTAGCGCCGCTATACCGTATTTTTTGCCGCGATTTGCGGGTGCTAGCGGGGGGATTTTAACCCCCGTTAGCGGCCGAAAATGGGTTAAAAACGCTCGCAATAACGCCTCTTTGCGGCGTTTTGGAGGCGCTATGCCCATTGATTTCAATGGGCAGAGGCGCGATAGGAGCGGTATTTTTACCGCTCCTATCGCGCCTCAAAGATGTGGCTTGCAGGAGTTTTTTGACCCTCCTGCAAGCACAACGCTCCAGTGTGTAAGCCCTCGGGCTTTCACACTGGATACAATTGAGCGTTTTTTTTTAGGCGCATTGCAGGCGCTATTTTTAGCGCAATAGCGCCTGCAAAGCGCCTCAGTGTGAAAGGGGCCTATAGGAGACAATTTGAATGCAGTTTTGGAATGCTCAGATGTTCTCACCCATGCAGGGTTTGGGGTTCTGTTTGGAAAGGGGTACATTTCCCAAGATTGGCAAGTCTTTATATGGGATCTGAAATTCGGAGACTCAGCAAGACTTTGGGTTTAAAAGTGCGCCAAACCCACAATACAAGGACAAACTTTGGTCCTGAAGGAGTTAATTCGCCTGCAGGGGAGGCCTGAAAAGGAACAAGAGGGGGTCATCAGGTATGTGAGGTAGAGTGTAGCTGGACACAGCTGGGTGAGCATTGTGGATTGGCTTGAGACTGAGTGTCAGGGAAATGGCAGAAGAAGGACTAGCAATCCCGCCCAAGACAATCATGGCTGCCATGACACACAGTGTGACTGCTGTGGGCAGTACTTCCGGGTCTATTTAAGCCTGCTGTTGGAGCCACCCCTTCCTGGATTATTGTCAGCTTCCCAGTGTTTCCTGAGCTCCTGTGTTTTTGTGATTCAAATTCCCTGTTACCGACCCGGCTTGTTCTGGCTTCTGCTTCAGATCCTCCCCTGATTAACCCCTGGCTTGCCCCACTGACTATGCTTTTGTCTGCTCCCTTACCTGTACTTTGCATCTGATACTTGTGGACTGATCTCACGTGTATAACCCCTGGCTTGTCTTCACCTTCCGTTCCTGGTTTACCCTACTGGAGACACCTACCTGACCGGGCGATCAGTGGCCCTATGGATCATCCCAGTGATTCTCAGCTCTCTCCAAGTGGCCGGCTCATCACCAGCTAACACCTGTCAATTCATGCACCTTTGTGCACTGCTCTCCCTGTATCACTTCCAGTGAAGCACTGCACTTAGCTGCAAGGGGCGTCCTCTCAACAATTGGCCTCTTCCCTGACTCCTGACACTGAGACACGGTTGCTGAGCTGTAAAGACCTGCTCTTTGGGACCCCTGAGGCCAGTGGCAACTTTCAAAACCCCATTAACCACTTAAGAACCGCCCCATAGCAGATATACTGCTACAGGGCGGCCCTCCTGTGCAGAATCATGTATTCATACGTGATTCTGCACTTCTACCTAGGGGGCGGGTGCGCACGCTGCTGGCAGCTCGCTTCTGCTGTGATTACTCATTGCTGTCATTACTCATTACCCAGGCACTGGATTTCCGCTGGCACCTGCCAATCGTTGGGCAGAAACACAGAATGGAGCTCTGCCTATGTAAACAAGAGTAGCGCCCCCACTTATCCCCCTCCTGCATTAAACTCGGCTCCTCGCAGGAGGAGACAGGCACACCGCACTATCAGCCCGTACCTTCCTGTGTTAAGAGGTTAGGCGCTGTTGTTTTTGGGCCTTGTCTGCAGCCAGAGTCCAAAGCCCTCCTGAGAATGATTCTCACCTCTACCGTGGGTAGATACAAGTCCTTGACTTCCCCAGGAACGTGAATGTCCACACCAGCTGAAAGTCCAACTCAATCTTTATTTTCCCTTGAATAGAAAATAGTCTCTTGGATAGAAGAAAGGTTGGAGCAAAGATACAGGACAGCTTAAGGTGTGGAGGAGGTCCAGGCACAAACGTAGCTCAAACTCTTCTGACTGTTTAGATTTCTCAAACAGTTTTGACGCATGGTCTCTGCCACAGACCATGAGGTTGGTCTCTGCCACAGACCTTGTGAATAAGGTCACTGCCACTGACCTGGTGAACTAGGTCACTGCCACTGACCTGATGAATCTTGGTTTCTTCCTAGGACATGACCCCTTTCAGGGAGAAGACATCCTCCCAGAGAGTCTACAGACCCTTCCTTCACCGTGACCACAGCATTGGTCCCTTGGAACAGATCCTCCCTTCTCTTAGGGTGTGGGTCCCCTCGCAAGGCGGCACCCTGGACTCCTCGATCCCTAGTGGACCCCAGCCAAAGATTGCTGGGCCCAAGGCCGTCACTGCAGCTCCTGGGCCTCCATACCCAGGCAGTCAGAAGCGGTGAGGTAGTACCTCACCCCAGGCTAAAGGTGCCTGAGGTGAAACTGGAACATGGCCTCCGGGCCGAGGGCACCGATGAGCCACACGCACTTCCAGGCTGAAGGTGCCTGGGAGACGAACCACGATCAGAAGATGTCCGCCCCTTTTATATCCTCTCCCGGCATGCACAGCAGGTTCCCCGCCCCACTGTATGGCTGCCGAAAGAGGTCACAAAAGGCACAGCACTGTATTGATAGTTCAACCCCGGCCCAATATGGCAGCGCCACCCATAGGCCACAGGGAACTCCACACCAATACTATCCCCTGAGGACAAAATGGTCCATAACTCCTAACAATTTAAGGTGTCTGAGCCTGGTTATCACTCAGCTTCTTCCTTTAAATTGAACACCCCGCTACACAAGGCAGAGCTTCGTTCTGACAGGGGGGAAGTAATGGATTTTGTGTCCCTGCAAAGTATGGAATAAAATCCATCACTTCCCTTAGTTAAAAGCACCTAACATAGTACACAAATACACTAGCTAGGCACACAGTTAACCCTTTGATCGCCCTAGATGTTTAACCCCTTCCCAGCCAGTGTCATTAATACAGTGACAGTGCATATTTTTAGCACTGATCACTGTATTAGTGTCACTGGTTCCCACAAAGTGTCAAAAGTGTCAGAATGTCCACCACAATATCGCAGTCCCGCTGATCGCCGCCATTACTAGTATAAAAAAAAAAAACAATAAGTGCAAAATTCTAGTATATATTCCATAGTTTGTAGACGCTATGACTTTTGCGCAAACTAATCCATATACGCTTATTGGGAGTTTTTTTCACCAAAAATATGTAGCAGAATACATATTGGCCAACATTTATGCAGAAATTAGACTTTTTTCATTTTTGTTTATTCAATATATTTTAAAGCAGAAAGTAAAAAATACAGTTTTTCATTTTAAATTGTCATTTTTTTTTTCTATAGCGCAAAAAATAAAAAACACAGTGGTGATCAATTTACCTAGCTCTATTTGTGGGGAAAAAATAACTTACATTTTATTTGTGTACAGTGTTTCATGACCGCGCAATTTTCAGTCAAAGTAACGCAGTGCCATATCACAAAAAATGGCGTGGTCATGAAGGGGGGTAAATCTTCCGAAGGAACATGTTTACGGGCAGTGTACCAAGCCTTTATTTTTTTGTACCAGAAATTGATGAACTTTTTTCTTTGTTTTTTCCCATTCTGAAGATTAGCTGTTTTCTGTTTGCCTGTGTTTTGAAATTAAAAGGACGGTTTGCTTTTATAAATAACTGGCTTTTATCAATAGCTGGCTGTGGATCCCAGGCTCCCCTAATATTACACTACTAAAGTAGTGATTAAGAATCAAATAGTAAAATAGTCACTGTAAATGAAAAATTGACATGATATCTTATTATGCTAGTATTAGGCTATGTACCATGTCAAATGATATTAAATATATTTAGAAACAATATACTAAACTAAAATACTAAATGAGCTTGTATATGAAGCATTCCATATGAGGCTGAGGCCTTTCCATTTCACAATCTGGAATCACAGTGATGAAACACAAAATGTTTAGTGGTCACATGTGAAACGTTTGATTCAGACACCCATTACAAACACGTCCCTCTTGTTGCCTGGGAAACATTTGTGTGTGTGTAAATACAGACATGCAATCACTCCCAGACGCTGAATGTTTTATTCAATAATTTTTTTTAGTTTTATGTGTTATATAGCAGTTTGTGGCCTCAGATGTTTAACAACTACCCTAAAAATCGCTAAAATTTATTTTTATAGCCAGCATCACCTAAATGTGTGTATTTGTATATATATGTAGCGGCCTCACCCCCTTCACCTGTCTATCGGTTGTCCGAAAGCTCTTGTCTAGGGGTACCTGGGTTTCGAGAGTGAGGTGCGCTACGGCACATGTCCTCCCCATGGCTGTGGGTGAGGTGAAGGCCAGTATCAACATCTTCCTCGGGCCAAATGTGCATTGGGTTGCGGAACTTAGCCCTGCCATGCTGGAATCTCCCTTTGCTCCCATCAACAGAGTCCATACACCGATCACAGTCCAACTGTTAGTTTTATTTCGTAGCTCCACAACAAACAATATATGGCAGGATACGGTGGGATGAGCAGGCCGAGGCACTATCCGGATTGTAGTCCCTACACCCCCTGTGCTATGACCAGGGGTTGCAGGAGTCTTGATTAGAACAACTTCGCTGCGCTGCGGCCCCTATCAGGGGAAGATGACCCTCCAAGGGAGTTACCGGAGGCCCGTCCGTCACCGGGTTGACGCTGCTCCGGAGTCTTCAGACGGGTGACCTCCCCAGCCTCCTCACCTCAGATGCGGGTCCCCTCGCAAGGGGCACCCTGGAATCACTTCACCCTCGCGGGACCCGGTCGAAGTCACCAGGTCCCAGGCCTTCTACAAAGTACCTCACCCCAGGCTGAAGGTGCCTGGGATGGACTCCAACTCCAGCTTCATTCCGGCCAGGCCTAGGGTGCCCAGGCCGGAACCTTGAACCGCCCGCACCCAGGCCGAGGGCGCCTGGGTACGTGAAGAGATGATCCCCCCCAAAAGACCTCGTGGCGAGGGCGTCTCCCCCTTTTATCTCCTCCCATCGACACCACGGCGGGTTCCCCGCCCCAGCCGTACCATCTCCAGGAAGGGACAAAAAGGGTAGCACTGTGGTAGTGATTCTACCTCGAGCCTGTAGGTACCCCGCCACCCACAGGCCAAGGAGAATATTGCACCACCCAATCCTCCACGAATAACAAAAAGGGGTCTAATCCCTGACATAATTACACACCTGGGTCTCTCTACCCCCAGGTGTATCCCACTAACTTTGAAGACCCCGCTACACACTCCCCCTTGTGATTTGACGCTGGTCCCCAGCGTCAGGTGCACACCCATGTCTCCCAAGGAGTGGTGACATGAAGTGGGCCCCAGAGGCTATCCCTCAAATTTTGGATACTGTGTGTGCCAAGACCTGCTCCAGGGAAAGGGAACTATAAAACATTAAAACTTTTGTATAAAACATCTGTCATGTACACATATACAATCCCTCCCGTCACTGTCTAAGAACCACCCCATACTCAGTAGTCTTGACCGACGAATCTCCTGCAGAAGGGAAACAAAAAAAAAAAAAACACATCCTAACACTCTGTGTTAACTTGGCATGAGTGGGTCCGTCAGCCGAGAGACCCACTCACTCCAATAAGTAAGTAATGCATGTGTAACATTTCAAACAACCGTTGCACAACACTGCCACCTGGTGACAGCGCTGCGGTAATGACACTTGGTGAGATCTTCATTCTTTCTGCTTTCCTACTCTGACTCTACCCCAAAAGTCTCTGCCTTTGGCACATGAAGAAAAGGGAGAAAAAAAACAACAGCTCCCAAGTCTCCAGTGAGTAAAAGAAAAGCCCAAATCAAAACAAAAGTAGGGCACAGTTCTAGGCGTCTGGGAATGTCTCTTCCAGAAAGTTTCAACAGCAACAAGATAGGAGCTCACTTCTCCTATAAGTAGAACCTTGGATCCGGCAGAAACAGGGGCTTCAGGTGCCCGTCAAACACTTCCACCGAATACTCGACATCCTCTCCTTCTTTCCTGCAGATGAGCACCTTATCGGCATAAATATGGCGCCCAAGTCTCCAATCAGCTCTGCAGTCCTTGAACTTTTTAGACACAGGCGGCGAACATGACAGGTATCGCCTGGCATGGGGTACTTTAAGCTTTTCCCATACAAACTCATCATACCACCTTGGTCGCAGGACCTCGACTTCATACAATAAGTCCCGAGGCAAGTAGGGGTACTCCCACCCATATTCACGGGCGACTCTCTGGGAGAAAAGTCTCTGCAACCTGGCTAGAGGCGGCATCACATCTCGCTCACCTTCTCCTGGCTGCACGATGGCCTCCGGGTGCCGAGGTACCTTCACCATCTCGGGTTGCTTTGTCTTTGGTGCCCGCAACGAAGCACGCTGCATCCCCACCATCAGAGCGGGTGATGTAGTTGAATGAGGAAAGTTGATCGGAGGACTAGATTTCCTCGGGAACTCCGGGGCCTTCACCCGGAGCGTACTGTCTTCTATGGACATGGGGGAATCCTGCGGTTTACTCAGCACAGGTAGTGGGCGTCTGTCCCAGCCCTTCCGGTGAAACAGTTCGTCTATCTCTCCGTCATCCCCACAGTCTGACAATGACTCTAGGTCGGAGGTGTCATACATCTCAGCGGGAAGGTAGTCTCTAGTAGACGGAAGGCTACCCTCCCTTGCGGGCTCCACCGACTGTGGACCCCCGACACCTCCAACCAACACCACAGTCCCAGCCCCTGGCTCACCTGGACCTTCTGAAGAACTGGGATGTCCGGGACTCTCTTCTCTACCGGCGCCATCTAGGCCAGGCAAGCGGCAGGGTGAAGCTCGACCACGACCATAGGATGCCTGTACCAGGCCGACTTTCCTCTTCGGAGGTGGGAGCAGGGAGTCTGTAGTGACCGAAGCAGCGTCCTCGGATTTTCCTCTCTCAGTCTCTGATTGGGCAGTCCCATCGCCCTGGTCAGCGCGCACGGGGACCTCCGCAAAGGCCTGGATCTCTCCCTCCGGAGTGGCGGTTCCTGTGATGCAGTTGAGGCGAAGGGCCCGGGGCCTTACTGTGGATGATTCGACCTCAAAAAGAAATTCTTTGCACGCTTCACATCGCCCGAACGGCTTCAGTTGGACCACCAGTCCCGAGCATCCGGGACAGATCACACCGAGGGCCTCCGTGTCTCTGCATGAATACAGAGCCAACTGTCCTCGGGGCCTGAGCCTTATCCCCGTGTCTGTAATGGGCGCAGCAAATGCAGTCATTTTCGTGGGGTAAGGTACCGGCATCCACGGGGAGCTTGAGGCCATCCCGACCACCTGCTGTTCCATCACGCGCTCACCTCGCGCCGGAGTCTCCACGTGTATCTCCACACGTGGCCAGACTCCTCCCACGACTTGCACGTTTTCGCTGGCTTCCTTCAGTCTCCTCCCACGAATTGCGCAGTCATGGGGTGCCTCGTGGCGCAGTGCATTAACAGTCCCCACATGTAGTACTTCACACGGCTGGACCTCTCCCTTTTTACGCTCCTCCGCGTGGGCCTTTCCCGACTTAGGGTCATGTCCACAACTCCGAGCAGGGATGCACTTTGGCCAATCACATGGCCGACCTGCTCGGACCTCCTCCGGGCAGCAAAGTCCAGACACAGCCGTTCCAACCCTTAGGATCAATACACATTTCATCCCGGACTCACGAGCCCCCACGTGTAGCGGCCTCACCCCCTTCACCTGTTTATCGGTTGTCCGAAAGCTCTTGTCTAGGGGTACCTGGGTTTCGAGAGTGAGGTGCGCTACGGCCCATGTCCTCCCCATGGCTGTGGGTGAGGTGAAGGCCAGTATCAACATCTTCCTCGGGCCAAATGTGCATTGGGTTGCGGAACTTAGCCCTGCTATGCTGGAATCTCCCTTTGCTCCCATCAACAGAGTCCATACACCGATCACAGTCCAACTGTTAGTTTTATTTCGTAGCTCCACAACAAACAATATATGGCAGGATACGGTGGGATGAGCAGGCCGAGGCACTATCCGGATTGTAGTCCCTACACCCCCTGTGCTATGACCAGGGGTTGCAGGAGTCTTGATTAGAACAACTTCGCTGCGCTGCGGCCCCTATCAGGGGAAGATGACCCTCCAAGGGAGTTACCGGAGGCCCGTCCGTCACCGGGTTGACGCTGCTCCGGAGTCTTCAAACGGGTGACCTCCCCAGCCTCCTCACCTCAGATGCGGGTCCCCTCGCAAGGGGCACCCTGGAATCACTTCACCCTCGCGGGACCCGGTCGAAGTCACCAGGTCCCAGGCCTTCTACAAAGTACCTCACCCCAGGCTGAAGGTGCCTGGGATGGACTCCAACTCCAGCTTCATTCCGGCCAGGCCTAGGGTGCCCAGGCCGGAACCTTGAACCGCCCGCACCCAGGCAGAGGGCGCCTGGGTACGTGAAGAGATGATCCCCCCCAAAAGACCTCGTGGCGAGGGCGTCTCCCCCTTTTATCTCCTCCCATCGACACCACAGCGGGTTCCCCGCCCCAGCCGTACCATCTCCAGGAAGGGACAAAAAGGGTAGCACTGTGGTAGTGATTCTACCTCGAGCCTGTAGGTACCCCGCCACCCACAGGCCAAGGAGAATATTGCATCACCCAATCCTCCACGAATAACAAAAAGGGGTCTAATCCCTGACATAATTACACACCTGGGTCTCTCTACCCCCAGGTGTATCCCACTAACTTTGAAGACCCCGCTACATATATATGTGTAGTGGGGTGCTATATTTAAGGGGGAGTATCTGAGTGGTAGTTAGGCTCAGATACACTAATTGTTAGATTTCTTGGACCATTTCTGTCCTTGGGAGATAGTATTGGTGTGCTGTTCCCTGTGGCCTACAGGTGGCGCTGTTGCCGTGGGCCAGGGTTGAACCACTGATACAAGGTTGTGCCTTTTCTTTTCAACTCTCGGCAGCAGTACGGCGGGGCGGGGAATCTGCTGTGCCTGTCGGGAGAGGGTATAAAAAGGGGCGGCCATCTTCCAGCGGGGTTCTGTCGTGCCCAGGCACCTTCAGCCTGCTCCATCCCAGACACCTTCGGTCTGGGGTGAGGTACTATTTTTGAGGCCCGGAGCTCAGCACCTTCGGGGATGGAGGGCTCCCAGGGTGCCGCCTTGCGAGGGGACCCGTATCCAGGATCGAGGAGGCCAGGGAGGTGACCCCTTCTGAAAACCCAGCGCAGAGTCGTGGCGACAGTGGGGGCCTCTGGTAACTCTCCGGAGGGAGGTTCTTCTCCTTAACAAGTTCCAAGTTCTCCAAGAAGAAAGTGCATATTCTGTTTACCAGGTCAGTGGCAGTGACCAACTTCAACAAGTCAGTGGCAGTGACTTTTCATATTCACCAGGTCTGTGGCAGAGACCGTACGTCCAAATCTGTTCATGAAAGCAGAACAGTAAGAGAAACCTGAATTGAATTGAGTTTGTGCCTGGACCTCCTCCCACCTTATCTGACCTGTGTCTCGAATCAACCTGTCTGCTCTCATAGAGACTATTTGTTATCCGTGGTGAAATAAATACAAAGGTTGGACTTTCAGTTGGTGTGGACAGTTACTTTACTGGGGAGAATTAAGGACTTGTCTCTGGCTAATGCAGAGACGAGATCAGCTCGGGAGGATTCTAACACTAGCCGCAGGCAGACCCGAAAACTAACACCGCTCAACCTCCTCATCCAGGATGCTGGTGCGGTGTGCCTCATTCTTTTCCTGCGGAGGAGCCAAGTAAAGAAATAAAAGCAGGTAAAGTCTGGGGTGAGTGCGCTAGATATATATATATATATATATATATATATATATGTAGCGGCCTCACCCCTCTCTCTAGTTTTATCGGTTATATGGCTGTTGTCTAGGGGTACCTGGGAGAGAGAGATGAGATACACCACGGCCCATGTCCTCCATAGATAAGAGGTGAAGGCCAGAAGATTGGGTTTTGTGTAGGTGTCCTAGAGTCAAGTCCAGTACTTCGTCCCTGACTCCTTTGCTCCTAGGAACCAGAGTTCCACACAGTGAATAGGTCCAACTCAGTTTTATTCTTCTTGGCAAACAACAAACAGTTTCTTTTACTGAGTAATAATGGGGAATAGATCGAGGCACAATCCTTTCCCTTCTGTCCCTAACCACTGTGGTATCACCAGTGGTAAATAGTCACTGCCACTGACTATATGAAGTAGAACATGAATTACCTTCGCTAGCACGGCCCCTGTCAGGGGAAGGAAATCCGTCCAAGGGAGAAACCGGAGGCCTCTCTGTCACCAGCGATGCTGCGCCGGACTCTCCAGAGAAGTTCCGCACACCAGATCTCATGAACTCAGACACGGGCACCCAAGGAGTTTGGGCCCCCCTCGGATTCCTCCACCCTCGCGGAACTCAGTCACAGGTACTGAGCCCCAGGCATCCGCCATAGTACCTCACCCCAGGCTAAAGGTGCTGAGATGGACTCCATCTCTCGCTCCGGCCAGGTCAAGGGCACCCAGGCCTGGAACACTGGAACGCCAGCACCCAAGCTGAAGGTGCCTGGGTGCGGCCGAGTCCTCCGACTCCCACTCCGAACTCTCAACTCTGAACTCCGTGGTAAGGGCGTCTGCCCCTTTTATCCCCTCTCCCTTTGCCTCACAGCGGGTTCCCCGCCCCGCTGTACCAGCTCCAGGGGAGGACAAAAAGGTACAGTCTTGCGGTGTGAGTTCAGCTCCGGCCCAGGGCAACAGCGCCACCCATGGACCGCAAGGAACCTCACACCACCAGAGTCCTCCAAGAACCAGAAAAAGGTCTCGGATCCCCTAGCAATTTGTGCATCTGGGTTACACTACCACCCAGATGCCTCCCTTAAATTCAAACACCCGCTATATATACCGTATTTATCGGCGTATAACACGCACTTTTTTCCCCTGAAAATCAGGGGAAAATCGTGGGTGCGTGTTATACGCCGATACTGTCATCCCTGAGCTGTCTCCGCTGACTGTGAGCGGAGCGGAGCGAGATACACATAGCCGAATGTACTCGGCTATACTCGGCTTTTCTCGGCTCCGCTCACAGTCACGCCCAGTCCCGCCATTGGACCTGTGTTATGTCCATCATAGGGCGGGACTCGGCGTGACTGTGAGCGGAGCCGAGAAAAGCCGAGTATAGCCGAGTACACTCGGCTATGTGTATCTCGGCGGCGGCTCCGCCCAGTCCCTGCGTCCCCTGCGTCCCCGGCGTTCGCACAGTCTCGGCGCCAATTTTAAAATGATGCACGGCGACACTGGGGGCAAGGCTGCACGGCGACACTGGGGGCAAGGCTGCACGGCGACACTGGGGGCAAGGCTGCACGGCGACACTGGGGGCAAGGCTGCACGGCGACACTGGGGCAAGGCTGCACGGCGACTCTGGGGCAAGGCTGCAATGGACACTGACAAGGCTGCACTGTGACAAGGCTGCAATGGACACTGACAAGGCTGCACTGTGACAAGGCTGCAATGGACACTGACAAGGCTGCACTGTGACAAGGCTGCAATGGACACTGACAAGGCTGCAATGGACACTGACAAGGCTGCATTTAAATGTAAGTTATTTTTCCTTAAACTTCCCTGCTAAAAGTTTTTTTCCCTAAAATTTCCTCCTAAACTTGGGGTGCGTGTTATACGCCGGTGCGTGTTATACGCCGATAAATACGGTATATATATTTTTTTTTTCTTTATTTTTTTTCTTAATAACCCTTATGTTTTTATTAGCAAGCGTAATTGTTCTATGGGTTTTCTAAAGAATGAAACCATTGTGAGTTTAACAAGTGAATTTACCAGTGAAAATGACTACCCTTATAGGTGCACATTCCTTCGTACAGGAATTATATTTCATAGAAGGTAGCACAAGGCCAAAAAAGCCGTTGAGCAAATAAATGTCACTTTTGAGGGAAAGATAATAATGAAACTTTATGTAGGCAGATTCTTTTATTTTTATATCACTTTTTATAATTAAAAAGTTAATTATATTTTTTTGCATGCCCTCAAAAGATCAAATAAAAATCTGACTCCAGGCAAATATAAAAGACACCATTTAATACAGCTCTGTAATCATTAACCACTTGCGGACCGCCGCACACACTTTTACGTCGGCAGAATGGCACAGACAGGCAAATGGGCGTATATATATCGTCCCTTTAAATTTGCTGCCGCGTGGGCACGCGCGCCCCTGCCGCGAGCTCTGTGACCGTGCCCGCGGGACCCACGGACTCGATGTCCGCCGGTGTCCCACGATCGTGTCACGGAGCTGCAGAATGGGGGGATGCCTGTGTAAACAAGGCATCTGCCTGTTCTGTCTAGTGACAGGACACTGATTGTCTGCTCCCTGTCATTGGGAGCAGTGATGAGTGTCGTGTCACTGTAAGCCCAGTCCCCACACAGTTAGAATCACTCCCTAGGACACACCTAACCCCTTCCTCGCCCCCTAGTGGTTAACCCCTTCACTGCCAGTGTCATTTACACAGTAATCAGTGCATTTTTATATAGCACTGATCGCTGTATAAATGACAATGGTCTCAAAATAGCGTCAAAAGTGTCTGATGTGTCCGCCATAATGTCGCAGTCATGATAAAAATCGCTGATCGCCGCCATTACTAGTAAAAAAAATAAAAATGAATAAAAATGCCATAAAACTATCCCCTATTTTGTAGACGCTATAACTTTTGCGCAAACCAATCAATAAACACTTATTGCGATTTTTTTAACCAAAAATATGTAGAAGAATACTTATCGGCCTAAACTGAGGAAAAAAATAATTTTTATGTATTTTTTGGGGATATTTATTATAGCAAAAAGTAAAATATATATATATTTTTTCAAAATTGTTGCGTTTTTTGGTTTATAGCGCAAAAAATAAAAATCGTAGAGGTGATCAAATACCACCAAAAGAAAGCTCTATTTGTGGGAAAAAAAGGACGGTAATTTTGTTTGGGAGCCACGTCGCACGACCGCGCAATTGTCAGTTAAAGCGAAGCAGTAAAAAATGGCCCGTCATTGGGCAGCCAAATCCTCCGGGGCTGAATTGGTTAAAGTATATGTCCACCCAGATATTCATATCTGATATGTGCCCACTATACCATGTACTTGTATAAAAATGTATCCTGTTCTCTGTGCATTGCTTCCTTTGTGTGAAATTCCTGGTGTTCCTTCCAGTCCCTCTGATTTCCTACTAAAAACTGACCACACTAGAAATGTGAACACAGCATGGTCAGTTTTCTGGCTGTGCTGGGAACTCAGCCTGCTCTCCTCCAATGATCAGACTTGTGCTGACACGCCCTCAATGCACTGCCATTCACTGGGAAGACCAGTGTGCTGCTGCTTCTCCTATCCCAGCTCTCTAAGATCTCTAAGTAGCACAAGGCCAAAAATTCTATTGTTCATTACCTTTGAGGAAAAAGATTAGGATGTACCTATGAATAGACAGACTCTTTTATTTTTTACCTTGGGCTTTGGGCTTGTGTCAATGGCATTAGTTTGACATCAGTTTGAGATGCTTCTGAGATCATTCGGAATTCACTGTAAGGTCCATTTGACCTACTTCAAGTGGGTTTTGCATTCTCATAGATTCGTATGGGACTGCAAAACGGAAAACTGTATACTCACCTTTTCATAATATTCCTTTCCTGGTGCATCTTCATGGCAACATACAATGGGTTGTGGCTCCACCCCCACAACCTGGTAGGACTGGTTAACTATAAATCAAAGACAGACCCAGCTCGCAGCATTCTCTGTAGGGCTAGGTTCACACTGCTGCTAATTTTATTGTGAATTTGAGCCGTTGCGATTTCTCAAATTCGCAAGTCATTAAAATAACATTGTTTTCCATTAGTGTCGTTCACATCAGTGCAAATCTAAGCTGCGGGAAAAAAAGGGTCCTGTGCAAGTTTGATCCGTGTGCGATGCAAATTCAGCTCTATAGACTGGTATTCCCTGAAATCGCGGCCGCGAATCGCGGCAAAAACGCAGCCGCGAAATCACGGTAAAATCGCGCGATTTTAAATTCCTGGCAGTGTGAACCTAGCCTAAGGCCCCTTTCACACTTATACGACTTGTCCCACGATTTTGGACGGCAAAATCGTATGACAAGACATTTCCCATGATTTCCAATGACATCCATTCATACTAGTACGACTTCAAGTCGTTCCGACTTCAAAGTAGTTCCTGCACTACTTTTTTTCTGAAGTCGGATCAAAGTCGGATTCAGTATTAACAGATCCGACTTTGGCATGCGACTTGTGCATGAAGAGGAACTCCACGCCAATTTTTTTGAAAAAAAAAAACTACATGGGTTCCCCTTCATGAGCATACCAGGCCCAAAGGTTTGGTATGGATTTTAATCATGCCCCGGGACTGCGACGTCATAAGGGGGCAGGGTCACCGGGTGACATCACCCGGTGACTGTAAAAATGGTAGAGACACACTTGTAAAAACAATTAGTGTCTCCTTCCTAGACGTTTCGTTCCAAATTCAATAGAGCCAGGTTATCTTCAAAAAAGGTTGTTTTATTCTTCAGAAAGACAAGCAACAGACAATGCTTACATAATGACAGCTGGTAACACATGGTAAGGTGGTTGCTTCAGAAGGAGAAATGAGGTGTCAGAGGGTACAACCTCCATAGTGTATGGGGTCACTTCTCCACCATCTTCCTCCAGGGCCCCATCGCCCGACAATTCCTAACTCATGTTCAAAACCATTGGGTTCTTATACTGTTTAATAATGTTATGTCAGCATTATTTACATTTAACATCGCTCCAAAGAAGGTGATGCTACTGTCCACAGAAGTAACACCCACTTGTGTATATTAAGTAACATAACTCCACCCATTGTCCTGACACAGTTCCTTAGAATAGCTATTACATACACAGCAGGTGACTTTTCTCTGTCCTCAGCAACCTTCAAAATTAACATGTTTCAATAAAGATTTCGGAAACTTTTATCACTTAAAATAGTAATAAATTCAATATCTAACAGTGACCACGCCCCATGCCTATATAAGTCGTTGCATGCCGCGGCATTACAGTGGGAGACAGCAGCGTGTCAACATCGGGACAAGAGAAGAGGGAAGAAGATGACGGGGAAGACCGGGCCCCCGCTAGCAAAAGAGCTGGCAGAAGATAGCGGAGGTGCCCGGCAGAAGGCAGAAAGCACCGGAGAGCGGGAGAAGAACCGGAGAGCGCGGAGAAGGCACCGGAGAGCGGGATAAGAGTCCGGAGAGTCGGAAGAGACCCCCGAAGTCGGTAGAAGACCCCCGAAGTCGGAAGAAGACCCATGGAGCTGCCTAATAAATTACTTTAAAAACCTGTCTAGTGTGTTTTTTTTACACTTTTTATTCCAGGTGAATGGGTAGGGGTACGATGTTGGAAGTGGTGGAAAGGCTGCAGCAATCCCTATTTATACACAAGAATTGGAGAGCATCATCTGTGGTGTCGGAGATCCATTAAGGCTTTATCTGACCCTGTGGGTCCATCAACAAGGTGAGAGGCTGGTGTCATCGGGGGGGGGGGGGGATTGTGCGCTTATACTTGTGATGGTTGATTCCCTATTTGATTCCCTATTGATGTGACAAGCCGGCATCCCACGCCTGTTCTTTTCCTCCTCTCCTGTTCTTGGTTGCTGGATTTTTTTTTTTGGGAGATCATTTTGTGTGAACTTTCTATTATATAATATTTTTTGGGACACATCAACGTTTGGATATGTTAGAAGGCTGGCCGCAGGCTAGCCTGAATTTGTAGGAGGAGTCTGGGGGCTATTTATCCCCCCTCCTCTCTCCTCTCCTGCGTCGGCGTGGTTTCTGGGTCACAGCTGATGACGTCATTTCCGGGTTCCGCGTCACTTCCGCTTTCTACACTGTGCGTCGGTTGGCTGCAGGCGTCGTGGCTGGCTTTCTCCTCTCAGGGCTCATGCCGGGTTTCATTCAGGGTGGACGCCCACCCGCCCGCCGCTACTACCGCATGGCTCACGCCGAGCTTCAGAGGGGGGGCCACCCACTCGCCTGCTTCACTTCCCGGGCTCACGCTGTCAGTATCGGAGGGAAGGCCGCCCGCTCTCTTTCTCCCCACACTCGAACCGGGCGACGTGGGGGGCGCGCGCTCACTCCTTTCGCTCATACCTCCCGCTCGCCTGCTTATTCCTCCCTGTGTGCGCGTAAGGTAAGGGGGGGTTGCTGGTTTGTCGGCGGTTGAAGTCTCGTGGCAGTCCCCCTCCCTGTGCTTACTCCGGGCATCTGCAGGGGGGGGGGGCGCCCGCCCGCCTACCTACCGGTATCTTTGTGGGGGGGTGTCATGCCCGTACGCACGCCGGCCTCCTTGCAGGGCCGACTGCTCGTCACCCGCTCCTCCTGGGGGGGCCTTAGCTGTGAGAGCTGGGGCCCCTCCATCCACCCTCCCTCTCCTCTGGGTTCACTCTAGGCGTCCGTGGTTCGGGGTTCCATGGTAACCGCCCGCCTGCTTCCCCTAGTACTCACGCTGGAGGGGGGGGCGGCCATCCACCCTCCAGCATTGCCAGGGCTCCATCTCGTCCAGCTCCGGCCCACCCGGTCAGCCGCCTATTTCTCCCGGAGCTCTGATCAGCAGCACGCTTAGCTGAGAGTCTGGTGCTGTGGGTGGTTCACCTCTCCGGTTTCTTTGTGCCTCCAGTGTCGTGGGGGCCGCCCGCTCCTCCCGGCGCTCATGGGGGGTGCCGTCCGTCCGTCCTCCACCTACCCGTCCTCCTGCTTCATCCCACCGTCCACCGGCTTCGTGGGGGGGCTGCCCGCCCGCTTCTCCCGGCGCTCATGGGGGGGGGGCGTCCACACACTCCTCTGGGCTCCCGCTGGTTGGAGGCCGCCCACCTGCTTCTCCTGGTTCTCGCGCCGGGGCAGGGAGGGGCATCCATCCACTTTCCCAGGGCTCAGTTTGCATCATGGGGGGGGGGTCAGCTGCTTGTTTTCCTGGAGCTCAGAGCAGCAGCAGTGCTGGTGGTTTCTCCTCTCCGGTTTGTTCATTATGCTGGTTGGGGGGGGGGGCACTCCGGATGCCTCTCCGCCAGGGTGGGGAGGGTAGTGAAGGAGGGGGGTCTGCCCACTGCAGTTCGTCCTTCCTGGGGGCGCCACTGTTTAGGTGTCAGCATTTCTTGTGCTTCAGTCTAACATTTATTTTGCCTGTTGTTTTTCTCCCGGTGCTTTCAGTGCTCAGAGTGGCAGCACGGTCGGCCGGGAGTCGGTGGTGGTTCACCGCACCAGAGGAGGAGGACACCCGTCAGATGGTGAGTATGCCACATGGTGTATTGTTCGGGTCGCATCATACAGGAGGTCGCACCCCACTGTCGTTTCTTTGTTTTGTCATTGTGTTCATCTTTCTGCATCCTTATACGTTTCCATGCATCTATCACTGTACATGTCATGCAGGGGGGGGGGGCGTCTGTGTCAGGGGAGCTTCAGCTGTGGTTACTGGTTTGGAGGGGAGAGGGGGGGCGGGGGACTGCTCGCTGCACGGCAGGGTGGCCTTGGCATCCAGACCTTGGTCCAGGTTATCCCATCCCCAGATCCTCAGCTATGTCTGTGAGGATATGCTTGGCTGGGTGTGTCCTGGCATGGCTCGGTGAGCCAGGGGTGCAAGCCAGCTGAATCTTAGCGCGGACCCTGTCTACCTTGGGGGTCATTGGTGGTATTGTCTGTTTGCTGGGCTGTGTTGGCGTACAGGGGGCACCTGTCCACCCACCTCTCCAGGGGTACGCTGGGGGGGGGGCTGTCCACCATTGCTCCGGGGTCACCCTAGCAGCTTGGGAGGGGTTGTCCACCCACGTCTCCACAGGTCACGTCTGGCAGTTTTCAGTGCGTTATTCTGGGGGTGTCCTGACTTGGCTCTGCGAGCCGGGGGGGCTAGCCAGCCGCATCTTGCTCATGTATCCAGTCTACCTTGGGGTCTCTGAGCCAGGGGTGGGGGGATGCTGTTCAGGTAAGGGGGGCTGTTGGTGGAGTAGCTTCACTTCCACGATCGTTCGGGTATTCATGCGTCACGTGGTTTCTGTCTTAGCGGTTCTGGCGGCAGCATGTTGCTGTCAGCGGCCTGTGAGCGTTTTGCTGTCATGGCTTTTCCGGTCATGGCGCGTTCCTGTCGTAGCGTTTTCCTGTCATGGCGTTTTTTCCTGTCAGCTTGTGCAGGTTTCAGCTTGCACCGGTAGCTGTTTTCTTCTTCGTTCAGTTCCGTATCATCTTACTTCCATAGGTTTCATTGTACTTTTGTAGGTTCTTGCATTCCTGGTTCAGTTGGCTAGGTTTCACATCTCGGCTTCTGTCACGTCTACAGATCCTTACGGGCTCAGGTTTTTTCGTTGGTCTTGTTCTTTGACTACAATCTTCTCGCCCGTTACATTACGTCATACATTTGCATTTGTTTCATTTCATCGGCAGGACTACCCACCACGGTCTGTGGGTACTCAGGTCCTGAGGTTTCAGCTTACACCGGTAGCTGTTTTTCTTCTTCGTTCAGTTCCGTATCATCTTACTTCCGTAGGTTTCTTCGTAGCTTTGTAGGTTCTTGCATTCCTGGTTCAGTTGGCTAGGTTTCACATCTCGGTTCTGTCACGTCTACGGATCCTTACGGGCTCAGGTTTTTCGTTGGTCTTGTTCTTTGACCACAATCTTCTCGCCCGTTACGTTACGTCATAAGTTTGCATTCGTTTAGTGTCATCTGCAGGACTACCCACCACGGTCTGTGGGTACTCAGGTCCTGAGGGTGCAGTTTCTACGATCTGTCATTATGCAATAGTTTCCTTGCGCTCACTCACGTCACACGCCGGGGGGGGACGTTTTTTCAGGTTCATTATACTATGGTCCCACCTTCACTGCTTATGTCTTCGCTCGGGGGTTGGTACAGAGGGGGTTGTGTTCTGTCTTAGCATATTTTACCCCAGCGTGTTTCTGTATAGCAGGTCAGCCAGTCCTAGCGTGTTCTGTCATAACTTGGCGGTGCCGTGCAGTTTCCGCTCGCACCCACAGCCGTTGCAGCGTTGTTTGTTTTCCTTGTCTCGTCACACTTTTCGTTCAGGTTCTTGCATACCGGGGATAGTTAGCCAGGGTGCTCATCTCAGGATCTGTCACGTCTACAGATCCATACGGGCTGAGGTTTCGTTTTTAATTGGTTGTTGACCACAATCTTCTCGCCTGTATACCATACGTCATACGTGCACGTTCATTCTTACGCCTATACAACCACTACCCACCACGGTCCGTGGGTACATCGGCCCTGAGTGTTTCGTTTTTAATTACCTGTCTCTGCGCGGCAGGTTACTCGGGCTCACTTACTACACACATTTACTACATACTCTAGGGTGGGTTCTGTCATCAGGTTCATTCATGCGCTGAGGTCTGGTCATTTCTGCTCACATCTTTGTCCCAGGCAGGTACAGAGGGGTGGTGTCTTGTGTCTGGTTGTCTGTTGTCTTTTCTTTGTATGTTAGGGTTGAGGCAGGCTGCACGTTTCGGTGGCATCACAGGCAGGTTCATCCCTTCCACTCCATGTGGGGGTTTCTGACCAGGGTGGTACTCCGCCGGTGGGGAGTTGGTCGGTCTTGGCTCTGCGTGGCGGTGAGTCATCTCAGGGGTTTCCTTTTTCCAGCCGCTACCGGGTAGGCGGTACATTTCAGTTGGTTTCCTGTTCTGTCCTAGATACCAGCACGATGCATGCTCTGGGCCGTATTCTTAGCGCAGTTGGATGCGGGCCTATCAGGCTCCCCACGGCCTCTCATGTTCACTGGACAGGTTGTATGTGTTCTAACTCTCTTGGGCAGGGTGTCAGCACACCCCAGCTCCTGCATTTCGGCAGGCAGTCCAGAGTCTCCTTGGTTCCAGGTTTGGCAAGCCTTCGGTTCGACAGGCCCAGCCGGTTCCGAGGGGAGCTCACTGTCACTCGGGTAGGTTGGGTCATGCCATGTCTGGTTCTGTGCGGTCATCGGGGCATACGGTTTCAGCGTGTTGACATCGTCCATCCACTCCTGCAACACTTCTTGCAGGTATCCGGCTCTTAGACCCCCCTTCACTCCTGTCAGTTTGTCCTTTTTGGCATTGTGACAGAACCCACTGTCACTGTGTGCTTTGGAAGGGACTGAGGGCGGGCCTCCTACCCACAGATTATGGCCCAGAAGTGACTGGAGACTCGGGGAGAAGCTGGCATTGAGATAATGTAATGTAATGCTACATCCCTTCTCCCCCATCCCCCCCCCTCTTGTTGCTGTGTTTAGCTGTGTTGAGTCATGGCACATAGACAATGGTCTGGACTACAGACATCTCTCCTCAGGGGATGTGTATTGAGGGGTTGCCTGCTTATCATAATCCCTTTGTTTATCTGTAGTCTCTGTTTCAATGTACAAGTGTTCAGTTCCCATTGATTCTTCCTTGTCCCCTACCCCCCCCTCTATGACAAGGCTAAGGGGAGTGTCCCTAACTGTGTGTAAAAGTGTATGTTTTGGATTTAATAAACTGTTGATGCTCTGCATGTTTAACCCTCAACACCTGTGTGGATTGTCTCGTGATTGAGGGGTTAAGGGCTGGTTATGGCGAATCTGCAGGCTGCGGGTGCGTTTGGAGGACAGGAGACACAAGTCTGGCGGATGTGCCCATCTGGGGTATCTGAGATCCGTTACAGTGGTGGCAGCAGTGGGATGTCTCCTGCAGTCCGGGCCATCCAAACCACCACCAGGATTCAAGATCTGGGCAGCCATCGAGGAGCAATACGGGGACCAGCCAGCATGAGAGCGGAGTTCGGGAGGAGGCTGCAAGGCATGCGGAAGCAACATCGGGGACCAGCGACAGAGCGCACCATGCTCGGCTGGGGGGATGTGATCCGCTGGCAACTCTGGCATGAAACGCTAAGCCACGAGCGGCACCATCAGGGGAAGATCCTTCCCTCCTCCACAGAGATGTACTGGACGCAGTACCATGCGCGAGAGGTGTTCCTGAGGGAACGACCGCGAGATGAGTGGAAGACGGAGCTCGGAAGATTGGTCCAGGAGGAGATGAGGCTGGACGCCAGCTATAGAGCCCGCCGGTGGTTCGCGGCTCAACTGTGGCCAAGTACAGCAGACGGCAGCCCGACAGAAGGCGTTGGCTACGGCGGCGTGGGGCTGCTCCATCAAAAAATGTACGGAGACCCAGACTTTGGGAGCGATGAGGAGTGGCGGCTGGAAAACATCCTGGACTTCCGAGATGAGGTGCTGGACCTCCCCGAAGAGGCGTGTGACCTGGAGGAATTGGAGTTCCTGGTTGAGCAGGAATGGGAGCTCGAGATTGCCTACAAGCGGCTGTTTGACGGTGATCAGCAGCCTGGCATGGCTCCCGTTGCCTGGGACTGTCCTGGAGAAATAGCGGACAGTCACGAAGATGCGGAGCAAATGGGGCCAGGAGTGCCCCTACGTTTTCCCGTCCTAACCGCAATGGAAGAAGCGGCGATGATACAGAGGGCACTGCGAGTGCTAGAATGCCGGAACGCACCAGAGGTTCCCCAAGCAGAGAGACAAGATAATAGCATAAAGGTCTCAGAAGGGGAAGTTGAGACTGGCGCTGGAAGGCTGGTAAATGGTGATCAGCAGCAAGTCGAGAGTATCGCATCCGGTGCCCCAGCAGAAGCGCTGGCTACAGGGCAGAGTGCCACTAGCCTCTGCCAACATCAGAAAAAGAGTTGGATCCGGAGAGTCTGAGAGATGATTTTCGTGAGCCGTTTCCCCAACAGCAGATATCCCCAACGGGAGTGGAGGAAGCAATTCTCCCTCCCAGCAATTGGACATTACCCCAATGTTCATCCCCCCAGCAGAAGCGCTGACTGCAGGGCAGAGTGCTGCTGGCCTCTGCCCACCCTCAGAGTTAGATCCAGGGAGTCCGAGGGATGACCTCAGTGAGCTGGTTGCCCAGCACTTGGACACTACCCCAGTGTATATCCCCCCAGCAGAAGCACTGGCTGCATGGCAGAGTGTTACCGGCCCCGACCCAGCCCTCAGTAGATTTTTGGAGGGTTTGGGAGACAGCCCCTGTCAGAAGTCGCCTCAGAAGCTGGTCACAGAACCAGGAGGGGAGAAAATCCTTCCCCCTCTTCAGCTGCTGAACTCTACTATTGTATATGTCCCCCTAGCAGAAGCACTGGCTATGGGGCAGAGCGATGTTGGCCTCTGCCCAGCATCAGAAAAAGAGACAGAGAGTCTGGGAGACAGTCCCTGCAAGATACCTCCTCAGCGGCTGTTAACTACTCCAGGAGAAAAGCAAGAACCTTTTCCTCCCCAACTGCATAGCACTGCCAGCCTATGTTCCCTACAAGCTGAAGCGCTGGCATCGGGGCAGAGGATTATTCAGCTCCCCTCAATATCTGCAACCCAGCCCCGGATCACGGGAGTGCGGACAGCTGTTCCCACTCTGCAGCGGCTGTTTTTATTCACGGGAGACCGTATGTGCGATTTTGCTCCCCAGCCCCAGAGACGTACTTTTCCTTTTCCTGGTTGCCTGGGGTGGAAGTTTGCGACTAACGCAGGTCCAGACCAGTTCGGGGTCAGGAACCTGGTTAGTCTGTTTTTAAAAGGGGAGAAATGTGACAGAACCCACTGTCACTGTGTGCTTTGGAAGGGACTGAGGGCGGGCCTCCTACCCACAGATTATGGCCCAGAAGAGACTGGAGACTCGGGGAGAAGCTGGCATTGAGATAATGTAATGTAATGCTACATCCCTTCTCCCCCATCCCCCCCTCTTGTTGCTGTGTTTAGCTGTGTTGAGTTATGGCACATAGACAATGGTCTGGACTGCAGACATCTCTCCGCAGGGGATGTGTATTGAGGGGTTGCCTGCTTATCATAATCCCTTTGTTTATCTGTAGTCTCTGTTTCAATGTACAAGTGTTCAGTTCCCATTGATTCTTCCTTGTCCCCTACCCCCCCTCTATGACAAGGCTAAGGGGAGTGTCCCTAACTGTGTGTAAAAGTGTATGTTTTGGATTTAATAAACTGTTGATGCTCTGCATGTTTAACCCTCAACACCTGTGTGGATTGTCTCGTGATTGAGGGGTTAAGGGCTGGTTATGGCGAATCTGCAGGCTGCGGGTGCGTTTGGAGGACAGGAGACACAAGTCTGGCGGATGTGCCCATCTGGGGGTATCTGAGATCCGTTACAGGCATCTATCCCTCTCACGTCCCCTTACCATGTATGGACGGTTAGGCCAGGGGTTGTAGGTATTCACGGAGATACTCATCTTTCATCCTGGTGGCTGGGCACAACCCTTGCATTATTCCCCGGGGCTCCTCGGGGCAGCCCTTGTTCCGTCTCTCCCAAGGGTCCGCTCGCCACTAGCGGTTCGTTCCCAGGTCCATGTTTTCTGGTGTAGGCTTATCCAGCCAGGTACGGGGGAGTCGGTTGGTTTCTGGGCAGGTTTTCAAGTTCTGTCGGATGGGGCCCTTCTAGTCTTCGTTCTTACGTTGCTGCTTTCTGCGACCGTAACGGATGCTTACCAGTCCCGATCATTGACGTCATCCAGACGGTTTGTTACCTGCCCTTCTTCTTTTTCAAACTCACCTAGTCCAGGTCTTTTTGCCCACTTTTAGGCGTACTGACCAGCAGGCTATGGCACAACTCAAGCCTTGGGTAGTTAGGGTATCACATTCTCAGTTGAAGACTTTTGACTATTCACTAGTGAAGACTCTGACTACAAGTTAGAAGGCTGGCCGCAGGCTAGCCTGAATTTGTAGGAGGAGTCTGGGGGCTATTTATCCCCCCTCCTCTCTCCTCTCCTGCGTCGGCGGGGTTTCTGGGTCCCCACCCACCCGTTTCCCCTTTTGCATACAATCAATTACTTATTTCATTTCTTCAGTCATACTCAGGGTATGCCCACTTTTAGGCGTACTGACCAGCAGGCTATGGCACAACTCAAGCCTTGGGTAGTTAGGGTATCACATTCTCAGTTGAAGACTTTTGACTATTCACTAGTGAAGACTCTGACTACAAATATATATTTTTTTGCATTCTTTATATATTATGCACATGTATATTTAATATTGGATGATTTTTAGCACATTTATAGCACGTTTCACTTTAAGTATTGTTTGCACTTGGACATTTAGCACTGCTTCAACATTTTTATTTTATTCAGTTGTGTTGGTTACACCATAGAAGTAGCTGCTGTATGTCATATATATACTAGCACTTTATACTAGCACTTTATATTAGCACTTCTTAAATTAGTTTAGTTTTACCTATTGGTAGGCGCATAGGTATCCTTTTATAACACCCCATTTAATGCTGCCATGAAAACTTGTTTGAAGCAAACTAGAAAAAAAATTAAATAAACGGAATCTCAGGCCTGGATGAACAGAAATACAAAATATGTTGGCAGGTAAAACTGCTCCCTATATTTTATCTGTATATTTAGCTGTTTGATTGGGGTTCTTTAACCGAATGGCACGGCTGCGCAAATGGGCTTATATATACGTCCCCTTTATTTGCGAGCCGTGTGGTCCTGCACGCGCCGCCGATCCTGCCGCATGCTCCGTGACCGTGCCCGCGGGACCCGCGGACTCGATGTCCGCCGGTGTCCCGCGATCGTGTCACGGAGCTGAAGAACGGGGAGATGTTAGTGTAAACACAACATCTCCTCGTCCTTCCCCTGACACTGTCACTGATCGTCTGTCCCCTCTCATCGGGAACAGCGATCAGTGACATGTCACGGCAAGCCACGCCCCCTAACAGTTAGAAGCACTCCCTAGGTCACACCTAACCCCTTCAGTGCCCCCTACAGGTTAACCCCTTCACTGCCAGTGTCATTTTTACAGTAATCAGTGCATTTTTATAGCACTGATCGCTGTAATGACAAATGACAATGGTCCCAAACTGGTGTCAAAAGTGTCCAATGTGTCCACCATAATGTCGCAGTCATGATAAAAATCGCTAATCGCCGCCATTACTAGTAAAAAAAAAAAATATTGATAAAAATGCCATAAAACTACCCCCTATTTTGTAGACGCTATAACTTTTGCGCAAACTAATCAATAAACGCTTATTGCGATTTTTTTTCCCCAAAAATATGTAGAAGAATACGTATCGGCCTAAACTGAGGAAAAAAACGTTTTTTTTTAAATATATTTTTTGAGGATATTTATTATACCAAAAAGTAAAAAATATAGAATTTTTTTCGAAATTGTCTCTCTATTTTTGTTTATAGCGCAAAAAAAAACAACCTCAGAGGTTATCAAATACCACCAAAAGAAAGCTCTATTTGTGGGGAAAAAAAGGGCGTAAATTTTGTTTGGGAGCCACGTTGCATGACCGCGCAATTGTCAGTTAATGCGATGCAGCGCCGAATCGCAAAAAGTGGCCCGGTCTTTGGCCAGCAAAATGGTCCGAAGCTGAACCTGTGAGTGCCCACGAAAAGGACAATGTAACAGGTTCACTTTACTACTGCATCATCTCAAATTTACTTCTTCCTCCACTACTGATCTATTCAGCCACTGAGGGAAGCTAAATATCCAAAGCCTCCAGGTAGGGGCAAGCATATACTGTAACTCATTCTCAATCTCAAAAAGTATACATTTAAAGTGGTTGTATACCCCGCAATGCGGAAGTTGTACCTATAGGTAAGCCTATAATATGGCTTACCTATGGGTACTGTAAATATCTCCTAAACGTGTGCCGTTTAGAAGATATTTACCTTGTAGTGCGCCAATGATGTCATCGGCGCATGCGCTGTGAAGAAACGACCCTCCGCGCTGTTTCTTCCCCAGCAAGTGCCGTGACTGACGGCTCCCACACGCTTGCGCGGGAGTGACATCACGCGACTCCGGCCAGTCACAGAACCGGAGTCCGCGACCCTGGTAGGAAGACGGGCGAAGATAGATGTGGCCACCAGCAGAGACAGTGCGAGCTTTATATAATACAAGTAAAAGGTGCAAGAAATCTAAAACAGTATATATCCCATAATCATTTAGTTGGTGTGCTGAGTAAGCATAATATTATATGCACAATGGGGCACCAAGTCCACAATCCCTATGATTGTTTAGGAGGAAGTCCACAATACTATTTAAGAAGAGGAGGGGGAAGAGAGGGAGGGATAGGAAACATCCACACTCACGTCTGCCACCAATGAGGAACAGAGACCATGTTCCCAAAAAACTGGAAAGACAAAAAGGGGAGAAGAGGCACATCTGGGTGCAGATTTTTTACAAGTTTAATATTCAATAAAGTATCACGAGCAACTCACATTTAAGGAGTCAAAGGAAGGCATTGAGTAATATCCCAAAGCATGGGGGTGTCCTCAGCGGAGTCAATCCCTTGTTCTTCTCCTGTCAGTATGCATCCTATGGTGTTCCTCGTACACTGCTGACGTCATCCCCCTCCACCTGGACACTTCCTTGCGCTTCAAGCCTCGTGTTGAGGATAGACTCCACCGCAGCTGGCCGAATCACTTTAAAGTGATTAAGAAATACCCAGACCACGAAAACTTATGTAGCGGGGTCTTCAAAGTTAGTGGGATACACCTGGGGGTAGAGAGACCCAGGTGTGTAATTATGTCAGGGTTCAGACCCCTTTTCTTATTCGTGGAGGATTGGGTGGTGTAATATTCTCTTTGACCAGTGGGTGTCAGTATACCTACTGGCTCGAGGTAGAATCACTACCAGAGGGCTACCCTTCTTTGTCCCTTCCTGGAGATGGTACGGCCGGGGCGGGGAACCCGCCGTGGTGTCGATGGGAGGATATAAAAGGGGGAGACGCCCTCGCCACGGGGGCTGTCCGGAGGGAGATCGTGTCTTCACGCACCCAGGCACCTTAGGCCTGGGTGCGGGCGGTTCAAGGTTCCGGCCTAGGCGCCCAAGGCCTGGCCGGAACGAAGATGGAGTCCATCCCGGGCACCTTCAGCCTGGGGTGAGGTACTATTAAGGAGGCCTGGGACCCGGTGACTCCGGCTGGGTCCCGCGAGGGTGGAGTTGCTCCAGGGCGCCCCTTGCGAGGGGACCCGCATCTGAGGTGAGGAGGCTGGGGAGGTCACCCGTCCGAAGACCCGGTGCAGTGTCAACCCGGTGACGGATGGGCCTTCGGTAACTCCCTCGGAGGACATCTTCCCCTGATATGGGCTACAGCGCAGCGGAGGAGCTTTCATCAAGATTCCTGCAACCCCTGGTCATAGCACAGGGAGTGTAGGGACTAGGAACCTGTACAGTGCCTCGACCTGCTTCCCCATCGTATCATGCCGTTGCATTTGACTGTATGTGGAGATACGCAATAAACCTGAGTTTGGACTTTGATGGGTGTATGGACTCTGTTGATGGGAACAAAGGGAGATTCCGGCACGGAAGGACTGACCCTCATAACCAGCGCACATTTGGCCCGAGGAAAAAGATTAATACTGGCCTTCACCTCACCCACAGCCATGGGGAGGACATGGGCCGTGGCGCACCTCACTCTGTCGCTCGACATACCCCTAGCTAAAGAGGTCGGGGTGAGGCCGCTACACGTGGGGGCTCGTGAGTCCGGGATGAAATGTGTGTTGACCCTGAGGTTTGGAACGGCTGTGTTTGGACTTTGCTGCCCGGAGGAGGTCCGAGCAGGTCGGCCATGTGATTGGCCAAAGTGCATCCCTGTGCTCGAAGTCGTGGAAATTTCCCTGAAAAACCGGGAGAGGCCCATGCAGAAAGAGCGGGAAGAGGGAGGAGTCCAGCCGTGTGACGAACTACATGTGGGGACTTTTGCTGCACTGCGCCACGAGGCACCCCATGACTGCGCAATTCGTGGGAGGAGACTGAAGGAAGCCCGCGAAAACGTGCAAGTCGTGGGAGGAGTCTGGCCACGTGTGGAGAGACACGTGGAGACTCCGGCGCGAGGTCAGCGCGTGATGGAGCAGCAAGTGGTCGGAGCGAACTCAGGCTCCCCGTGGATGCCGGTACCTTATCCTTTCAAGATGACTGCATTTGCTGCACCCATTACAGACACGGGGATAAGGCTCAGGCCCCGAGGACAGTTGGCTCTGTATTCATGCAGAGACACGGAGGCCCTCGGTGTGATCTGTCCCGGATGCTCGGGACTGGTGGTCCAACTAAAGCCATTCGGGCGATGCGAAGCATGCAAGGAGTTTCTTTTTGAGGTTGAACCACACACGGAAAGGCCCCGGGCCCTACGCCTCAACTGCATCACAGGAACCGCCACTCCGGAGGGAGAGATCAAAGCCTTTGCGGAGTTTCCCGTGCGCGCTGACCAGGGCGAAGTGACTGCCCAACCAGAGACTGAGAGAGAAAAATCCGAGGACACTGCTTCGGTCACTACAGACTCCCTGCTGCCACCCCCGAAGAGGAAGATAGGCCTGGTGCAGGCATCCTATGGTCGTGGTCGAGCTTCACCCAGCCGCTTGCCTGGCCTGGATGGCGCCGGTAGAGAAGAGAGTCCCGGACATCCCAGTTCTTCAGAAGGTCCAGGTGAGCCAGGGGCTGGGACTGTGGTGTTGGTTGGAGGTGTCGGGGGTCCACAGTCGGTGGAGCCCGCAAGGGAGGGTAGCCTTCCGTCTACTAGAGACTACCTTCCCGCCGAGATGTATGACACCTCCGACTTAGAGTCATTGTCAGACTGTGGGGATGACGGAGAGATAGACGAACTGTTTCACCGGAAGGGCTGGGACAGACGCCCACTACCTGTGCTGAGTAAACCGCAGGATTCCCCCATGTCCATAGAAGACAGTACGCTCCGGGTGAAGGCCCTGGAGTTCTCGAGGAAATCTAGTCCTCCGACCAACTTCCCGCATTCAACTACATCACCCGCTCTGATGTTGGGGATGCAGCGTGCTTCGTTGCGGGCACCAAAGACAAAGAAACCCGAGATGGTGAAGGTACCTCGGCACCCGGAGGCCATCGTACAGCCAGGAGAAGGTGAGCGAGATGTGATGCCACCTCTAGCCAGGTTGCAGAGACTTTTCTCCCAGAGAGTCGCCCGTGAATATGGGTGGGAGTACCCCTACTTGCCTCGGGACTTATTGTATGAAGTCGAGGTCCTGCGACCAAGGTGGTATGATGAGTTTGTATGGGAAAAACTTAAAGTACCCCATGCCAGGCGATACCTGTCATGTTCGCCGCCTGTGTCTAAAAAGTTCAAGGACTGCAGAGCTGATTGGAGACTTGGGCGCCATATTCATGCCGATAAGGTGCTCATCTGCCGGAAAGAAGGAGAGGATGTCGAGTATTCGGTGGAAGTGTTTGACGGGCACCTGAAGCCCCTGTTTCTGCCGGATCCAAGGTTCTATTTATAGGAGAAGTGAGCTCCTATCTTGTTGCTGTTGAAACTTTCTGGAAGAGACATTCCCAGACGCCTAGAACTGTGCCCTACTTTTGTTTTGATTTGGGCTTTTCTTTTACTCACTGGAGATTTGGGAGCTGTTGTTTTTTTTTCTCCTTTTTCTTCATGTGCCAAAGGCAGAGACTTTTGGGGTAGAGTTAGAGTAGGAGAGCAGGAAGAATGAAGATCTCACCAAGTGTCATTACCGCAGCGCTGTCACCAGGTGGCAGTGTTGTGCAACGAATGTTTGAAAATGTTACACATGCATTACGTACTTATTGGAGTGAGTGGGTCTCTCGGCTGACGGACCCACTCATGCCAAGTTAACACAGAGTGTTAGGATGTGTTTTTTTTTGTTTGTTTCCCTTCTGCAGGAGATTCGTCGGTCAAGACTACTGAGTATGGGGTGGTTCTTAGACAGTGACGGGAGGGATTGTATATGTGTACATGACAGATGTTTTATACAAAAGTTTTAATGTTCTATAGTTTCCCTGTCTGTTGAGCAGGTCTTGGCACATACAGTATCCAAAATTTGAGGGATAGCCTCTGGGGCCCACTTCATGTCACCACTCCTTGGGAGACATGGGTGTGCACCTGACGCTGGGGACCAGCGTCAAATCACCAGGGGGAGTGTGTAGCGGGGTCTTCAAAGTTAGTGGGATACACCTGGGGGTAGAGAGACCCAGGTGTGTAATTATGTCAGGGTTCAGACCCCTTTTCTTATTCGTGGAGGATTGGGTGGTGTAATATTCTCTTTGACCAGTGGGTGTCAGTATACCTACTGGCTCGAGGTAGAATCACTACCAGAGGGCTACCCTTCTTTGTCCCTTCCTGGAGATGGTACGGCCGGGGCGGGGAACCCGCCGTGGTGTCGATGGGAGGATATAAAAGGGGGAGAAGCCCTCGCCACGGGGGCTGTCCGGAGGGAGATCGTGTCTTCACGCACCCAGGCACCTTAGGCCTGGGTGCGGGCGGTTCAAGGTTCCGGCCTAGGCGCCCAAGGCCTGGCCGGAACGAAGATGGAGTCCATCCCGGGCACCTTCAGCCTGGGGTGAGGTACTATTAAGGAGGCCTGGGACCCGGTGACTCCGGCTGGGTCCCGCGAGGGTGGAGTTGCTCCAGGGCGCCCCTTGCGAGGGGACCCGCATCTGAGGTGAGGAGGCTGGGGAGGTCACCCGTCCGAAGACCCGGTGCAGTGTCAACCCGGTGACGGATGGGCCTTCGGTAACTCCCTCGGAGGACATCTTCCCCTGATATGGGCTACAGCGCAGCGGAGGAGCTTTCATCAAGATTCCTGCAACCCCTGGTCATAGCACAGGGAGTGTAGGGACTAGGAACCTGTACAGTGCCTCGACCTGCTTCCCCATCGTATCATGCCGTTGCATTTGACTGTATGTGGAGATACGCAATAAACCTGAGTTTGGACTTTGATGGGTGTATGGACTCTGTTGATGGGAACAAAGGGAGATTCCGGCACGGAAGGACTGACCCTCATAACCAGCGCACATTTGGCCCGAGGAAAAAGATTAATACTGGCCTTCACCTCACCCACAGCCATGGGGAGGACATGGGCCGTGGCGCACCTCACTCTGTCGCTCGACATACCCCTAGCTAAAGAGGTCGGGGTGAGGCCGCTACACTTAATAAAAAGTATTTAAAAAAGAAATAAAATACCCAGACAAAAGTTCAATTTTTGTACTCTTAATCGTGATGTAGAAGCAATCAATGTTGCTAACAGTCAGATTAAACTATATACTGTATTGATGCTGGTACACTTTAGTTTTCAACTTCAACGACAATTATTAAATCTTAATTTTATAGAATTTATATTATTGTTCTTATATAGACATTAAATAAAAAAATGTATGTTTGTATGTGTTTACTATTTGCTAATACTTACTATCCCTTTGGTTTCACAGGTAGACAGAGAGTCTTGTATACCAGATGTGCCTAAATAGAAAATGTCTGTTGCATTTTACAGTAGCTGTCTTTATGCAGTGAATTCAGGTTGCCTTTGGCCTTCGGCAACATAGATGCTGTTTTACATGGCCAATACTAGACATAGGAGACTTCTCTTTCCCCTTTAACGTGCTGCCCGTAAAATGAACCCTTGCTAGCTAGCTGTAATTGCTCAGTGTCATGGCCCACAGAAGGGAAAAGATTTTGCTTTTGGAATAAGAGAAGAAAAACTTGGTTTACTTTACCTCTTGCCTTTAAAGAACACTTCACATTGCGATGAAGCATACAAAGTTTCCATGAACTTCACTTTTAGGGGTTATTAATAAAGGAAACACATTACTATTACAAGACTATGTGGTGATTGATTAATAAAAGATAAAAGGATTACATGAAAAAAAAATACGTATACAGGCGGCCCCCGGGTTACAAACAAGATCGGGTCTGTAGGTTTGTTCTTAAAAGGGGTTGTAAACATCCTAGGCATTAGGGTGAAAAAACTTCTGTCACTGAGCAGCCCCCTTGTTTTACTCACCTGAGCCCATTCGTTCCCCCGCCGGAGACGCGCTCTACCTCTCTGGCTGGGGTTCTCAGCTCTTGATTGGATAGATTGATACTGTAGCAGCGCAACCATTGGCTCCCAAATCCAATGACGCAGGCGCCAGGGGGCGGGGCCGAGTCCGGCATTCTGTGTCTATGGACGCTAATGCTAGAGCCCGCACAGTAATCCCCTGGGAGAGCACTTCTCCTAGGGGGTTTCCAGATGCCAGGAGGAGCCGCGAGTGCCGCCCGGGGATCCCAGAAGACGAGGTTCGGGGCCACTCTGTGCAAAATGAACTGCACAGTGGAGGTAAGTATGATATGTTTGTTATTTTACTTTTTTAAAACAAGGGTTTAGTAAACCTTTTAAGTTGAATCCGTTTGTAAGTCGGAACAGGTACATTTTTTAAGTGTAGCTCCAGCCAAAAAAAAATTTTTTTAAGCTTTTTGGAAAACATAGGGAAGGGTTATCACCCCTGTAACATTTGTTTTGCTGTCTGTGCAGTGTGCACCTGTTCAGAAGATTTCACCTCACTTTCTGTCCCAACGACAATTGGATTTTGAAAAATTTGGGTTGTTGTGGAAACAAGGATTGGTGATAAAGCATAAGTGGAGGTACCCTTTTCCCATAAAAACTCTTACAGGAATGGATTTCCCTTCCTAGGGGGAGATTTTCTCATACTTCCTGTTCTCTCCCTCCGTTTGTAAGTAGGAGTCATTTGTTAGTGGGATGTTTGTAACTAGTGGACCACCTGTTAATAATTAATAATAGCAGCATATGATTTTAAAATGAAGAAAAAGGAAATGGTCGCACACTGCAACAAATCGACTGCTATTCAAGTAAACTTTATTGTCACCGTGCCAGATGAATGTCACAGGAACACTGGTTGACGCGTTTCACACGAGCAGTTCATGCTTGTTCACAACACAAATGTGGCCCTAACACAAGCCATTTAAAAACACAACTCAAAAAGAAGCACCTGAAATAACTTGGGGTAATTGGCTGACCAGAAAACGGCAATTAAACACACATGATAAAATTGTGTTCTATCGGGATGAGGTCAGCACAGTCAAGTTCCTCCACCCCAAACTCGCTGCAAAATCTGGTGCAGCTCTGCAAAGAAACCAATCATCTTCCATTTTTTTTTGTCGAAGCTAGAGACTGGGTTCACACTGATGCGGCTGCGGGTCCCAGCAGGGGGTCCGGTGCGTCCCTGTACACCGATTCAGGTGCTAAGCAGTTCCGAATTCTTGCCTGTATTTGCACCTGAAACTGAGCCAAAGACGCACAGGACCCTTTTCCAATGCGAACTGTGGCTGCCCCAGAGCTGGGAGAAACCGGCTTCATCCTGTCATGTGAATTGAATGCTGGGAAACCTACATTCAGTTAAGTGTGAACCCAGCTTAACTGAACAAGCTGATGCTAGAAGCTGATTGGCCACCATGCACAGCTGCACCAGATTTTGCACGCTCCAATATTAGTAAATTAACCCCAATGTCTTTATGGACTTGGCTTTGTACACATGGACACAGCCATTCTGGCGAAGAGGACATTCAAAGAATGCATTAAGATAAAAAACCTTCTGCCTTTACAACTCCTTTAACTTTAATTTCTTTAAACATTTTTTTACCTTAACTTTTTGCTATCACAAGGAAATTTCAGGGGTCTATTAGACTCCCTAATGTCACCCCTGCACTCTGTTGAAGCTGGTTGTGTATAGACTGTGCTCAAGTACAGCTTTTTCCTTAAAGGGGTTGTAAAGGTTCGTTTTTTATTTTCTAAATAGGTTCCTTTAAGCTAGTGCATTGTTGGTTCACTTACCTTTTCCTTAGATTTCCCTTCTAAATATTTTTTTTCTTTGTTTTCTTTGTCTGAATTTCTCACTTCCTGTTCCTCCTCAGTAAGCTGTTCAGTAAGCTGTTCTGGGTGACTCCACACCACTCGGATGATGGTGTGAAGTTTACTGAGGAGAAATAGGAAGTGAGAAATTCAGACAAAGAAAAAAAACATTTAGAAGGTAAATCTAAGGAAAAGGTAAGTGAACCAACAATGCACTAGCTTAAAGGAACCTATTTAGAAAATAAAAAACAAACCTTTACAACCCCTTTAAGGTTTGACAGCTCTGAACCCCAAAGTGCTCAGAGCTGAGCACTTCTTGGTTCATACCACCCAGGATAGGCCAATAAATATATGTTCGCTGACTGATCTAACACACCCACTCTTACTTCTGACACCTCCTATAATGGTCCTAGGTATCCAGGAGGGACAGGGAAGTCCAGGACACATAGCAGCAGCCAGGGGAAAAAATGTATACATAGCAGGTGGAAGTTTGTTTACATGCTGGCGCTGCTTTGGCTGTTATAGTTATGGTGGTGTCAAGAAAAGGTTAATATAGTAGATACTTATTCTGTGTGAACTATTTTACCAATAGATAAGGAGAAAACAAACATCTGAGTAAAACCCCCTTATCCATGGGGGGTGCTTAAGGACCCCTAGATGGCTTGGTGGGCTAGCAGATCAAACTTGGGGGGGGGAATTTTTAACTCTTTGTGAAGCAGAAGAAATTGGGCGCCAGTCTTTTTAGAATGTTTAAAGAGTTTATTAAAGCACAATAAACTCATGGATGGAGTGTAGCCTTGCAGCACTAGGGTCATCGGTTTGAATCCCAACTACGGTACTAACTTTACAGAGTTTGTATTTTCTCCCTGTGCCTGTGTGCATTTCCTCCCACACTCCAAAGACATGCTGGAAGGTTAATTGGCTCCTGTCTAAATTGGCCCTAGTATGTGTATGTATGAATGTGAGTTAGGGACCCCTAGATTGTAAGCTCCTTGAGGGCAGGGACTGATGTGAATGTACAATATATATAAAGTGCTGCTTAATTGATGGCACTATATAAGTTAAGGTTCTTCCAACTGCCTCCTGTGGTGGGATCCTTCCAGGCCAGCCTCACGGGATTCAGCCCAAGGTAAAAAAAACTCCCTGGCAGGGGTCCCTCAGGGGCCACCGACAGACTCTCCTCAGCACTGTTTCTCCATCTTCCATCGGACTCCCTTGTTGGCTTGGCTCATGTCAATTTAAGGGCTTCTTAGTTCCCTGCCAGGCCCCCAACCTGTGGATTGGCAAAGGGACCCTAAATATTCAAGGTAACCCCTCCCAGCTTCCGCTCACTATCTTAAGGAATGTTCTCCAACATTCCTAGGGAAAGGGGAGGCACCAGAGAGCTGCCAGGATGAGTCATCTAGCTCTGGCCTCTAATAACCCTGACCCAGATTAAGTGATTTAGTATAATCCCTGGGCCTGACTATAGTTTGTCTAATTTAATTCTAGTAGTACACACTGACTAGAGGGTGCTACATGTGTAAACTATTTATAATGAGAAAGCAAACATCTTACATTTGCATGCTTCCTTGTATGAGTAAAGCAGCCCATAGATTAGTCTTTTTTTTATTTTATTTTTTTTATTTCTACCCGGCGGGTTGAAAAAAAAAAAAAAAAAAGACCCAATTCCCCCATCCACACATTTGAGGTGGATGGGCAAATCCTCCCTTCTGAGTTGCATTCTGACAGCAGACAGACTTCCCTATGTCAGAATACACTGATCATCCCTACGGGCTATAACCTGCGGTGATGATCGAGCAGGAAAATACTGACAGACTGGTTGTACAGAAGTCAATTGGTAGATTTATTTCTGTACAACCAGCCTGCCCATGCATGGATCAAAATTCAGTTGGTTCCTGCTGAACCAGCTGAATTTTAATCCATGTATGGCCGGCTTATAGTAGGGAAGGGGTCATGGGATGGTAGTCACGTTCTCCATGTTCCTCTCCTTTTTTCAGCGCCAAGCAAGGATCACATGAGAGACCTGCCCTGGGGTGGGCTCTTCTGAGCTATGCTAGGCACTTTGGTTAGGGTCACTGCCTTACACATGGGGTACCTTTACTTGAACTATCTGGCTGAACTCTAGTAAATGCTATCAATGTTATGATACATCACCATGGTTACTAATGCATTTGGGATGGACATGCAGAACCAATGCTCTGTCCACCAGTCCAGCATATCACCACTACCCCACTCCCAGTAACGGTATGGAGACCCGCCGTGCACCTAGTGCTGAATCCATGCGCGTACTTCACTTAATTTTTCTTCTACCGTACCTGTACTCGGACTGAGGACCTCTGTGGTGCCAATATGCTCCTGTTGCTATGGGATATGGACCTGCTCACGGACAGAATTCCGACAACACTCCTCCTGCAAGATGCTATCTCACCTGCCACTTGTACATGCTTATGACAGGCTCCTAGAGAAACCTTCATTACCCTTGGTTACCACCTGCGTCTTCACACTGTATTAACATACTCTAAGGCTGCTTTCACACTGTAGAGTGGGCGGCGTCAGCGGTAAAGCGGCGCTATTTTTAGCGGCGCTTTACCGCCATTTTTGCGGAGGTATTCGGCCACTAGCGGGGCGCTTTTAATCCCCGCTAGCGCCCAAAAAAGGGTTAAAACCACCGGCAAAGCGCCGCTGCAGCGGCGCTTTGCCAGCGGTTCTGCCGCGGTGCCTATTAATTTCAATGGGCAAGAGCGGTGTACACACCGCTCCTTCACCGCTCCAAAGATGCTGCTTGCAGGACATTTTTTAACGTCCTGCCAGCGCATCACCGCAGTGTGAAAGTCCTCAGGCTTTCACACTGACACTGCAGGGGAGACGTTTTTCAGGTGCTTTTTTTAGCCCAAAAGCACCTGAAAAACGCCCCAGTGCGAAAGGGGTCTTACAGTAATGTCTTTATGACCCACTGCGCTTAGTTGACCCAAGCTGTAGACTATATGTGCCGGCTACTTGCATTACACCCCTTGAGTAACTTCAGACCAGGCAAAGGGAAAAGTTATAAAAGCTTTACTTAGATAACTTGGCAAGACAGTCAAACAATGGCAACAATCTTTCCCTAAACTAGACCCTAACTCAGGCTTGTGACTGCCCCAATATGCCTACACAGGATAGTGTCCATATCTAGCTGTGTCCATGATTGTAGTATCCAGGATTGGCATTTGCCCCTTAGCTGTAGAAGGATCCTGAGGCCAGATGTTCCTTAGTTGGCACTCCGGTCTCGGCATATCAGCAGGCTAGCAAGATGGACTCCAGCAACAGCAGATTTTTAGTAATTCCTTTGCTTTCCTTTAGGTCCGGACCCAGAACCAGGAAACACAATTAGCTTTCCCGAATGGGGCAGCATAAAACTCTACCTGCCTACAGACTTAAGACTCCCTTATCCCTGGGAGGTACTTAGGGAACCCTAGGTGGCTCCCACAAGTTACATTTTTATGAATTTAATAGTTAATATAAAGGACAGAATGCTTATATTTTTTAGTTCAGATATTTGATCTCATGCAGCTGTACAGAGATAAGCCTTTTATTAATAGAATTTAATTATATCAATAGTTTTATTGTCCAAATTATACTTGTCAACATAACATGCACTGAAAACATTCTCTATTTAAAGTATGAATTTACAAGCACACCATAGATCAGCCCCTTCTCATACAATTACATAGTTAGACTTAAACAGTGTGTGTATTGTGGAGTAATATTTGCAGCTGTTTTGTTCATTTAAAACGTAACTCAAATGAAAATATGCTTGTTTGTTTTTTTGTTTGTTGTAAATACTGTAGGGAAGGATTAGAACCCCGGTCAGGTTTTTACTTCTGCTTGTGATTGGAAATAAAAATGTTACAGCTGTCATCAGATTTGGAGTTGAGTGGAAATCCTCCAATGGGGACATCTCTTCCAGTGACAGCTGTCGAAAATGGAATTTGCCTTAATTTTGGAAAGGTTTCTACAGTATGTATTTCCTGTAAAGTCTTCAGGACAAAAAACTGAGAACACAGACAGCAACAAAAAAAAAAAAAAACCTTGACACATAGATTCTAACTGCCATCCACTAACTAATAGGGTTTCCTTAGACACAGGGCAGGCTGGACTCCACCAACTTAGCGGTTAATCTGTTTGCTGATCCCTGCTGGGCAGGCAGATGTCTGATCTGCCGCTCCATAGAGGAGACTGAAGGGTCTGATCAGGTCTACATAAATAACTTGCAGGTGGACCCAATAAGTCCACCCATTTGAAAGGGCCCTTAAGCTGGGTTCACACTGGCCCGACAAACGCTCCGTCATTGGGAGCTCATGTCGCATGACGTGTGAAAATCAATGTTTCCCTATGGGAGCCGTCTTAACTGGTCCGACACAAGTCGGTCCGACTTTGAAAATGCTCCCTGCACTACTTTGGTCCGACTTTGATCCTACTTAAGCCCATTGAATATCATTGAAGTAGGATCAAAGTAGGATAATTGTCCTAACCATCCGACTTTTGACATCCGACATGGTGATTATAGCAGCAGTAAAAGGAATTTATCTCACACTGGGATTGTTTTGATTGGTCAAAGGACAAGTCAGACTATCACAAAGTTGGATCAAAGTGGTATCCTGTTCATTCAAGTTGGATGGATGTCGGACCAATGTAGGACCGATACAGGAATGATGTCACAGAGCAAAGTAGGATGAAAGTCATATGACTGTCAAGTAGTATGAGTGTGAACCCAGCCTCACTCTATACAAAACTACTTAAGATGACCATTGCAATCTGTTGTGAATATGACTATATATATGCATATCAAGCCAAACTTCTGGATTGCGTAAAAAAAAACCGAAAGAATTCTTCTGACCACTTATCTAGCAAATCTGTCTTGTCTATATCCATTAGAATCTGCTAATGATAATGTGGCAGCTGGTAGAATGAGTCAACAGCAAGTAGATGGATAAGTCAGGGCAGACAGAAAGGGATAGACTCAAGGCAATTAGGGTGTATTGCAAAAGTAAGTAAGAAAAGTGTATGCAAAGCCAAAATGTTTTTTTTCTGAGTTTTTGATAGAGTAGAGACAGATTAAAACCCCTACCCTTGTTGTCCCAGAGATGCAACAGGAAATGAAAGGAAATCTCCTCAATGTGAGGAGACGTCCCATATGGCTTAGACAGTGGTCACTAGAATATTTGTCATTTGAAGATGTTCTCATAACAACTATAAAATGTTCAATCTCCTCTTACTTTCTGTCTTGGTGAAAATGTTCACAAGGACACATAGAAGGGTGATTCTCCTTAGCAAGGACACAGAGCAATAAAACTTGACAGGGGGGTCAACATTTCCTCCACTCTATCCAAATCGAATAAAGAGCTATTATATACTGTATGTACACATGCATTTTTTGTTGTTTGAATTTTTTATTAATATATTAAAACTAAGACTGGGTGTGCCAAACTATAAATGGAATGTTGCCACGTACAGCAAATCACATCCAGGAATGAACTATTGCTGTACTAAGTTAACAAACCGTCCAGGAAAGATGGATAATTACTATATACCTGGCAATGTAACAGCTGGAAATCCACTGACAGTGTTTTATGGTGAAATAGTAGAACAGACAGTTTGTGACTGAATTGATGATTTCCCAAGAACCTCTTACAAGTCTGTCCTGCCATATCACTGTCAGAGCCTTAAGGGACCCTGTCCCCAGAGCATAGTTTAGCGGGGTAGGCAGATGAAGAACAAGCTTTCCTAAGTGTTCTGCATTTAATGAGTTAACGTTTCTACACTGGGAAGTATTATTGTCCTTTCAATATACCAACAAGGTTAGTTATGTTTTTCAAGTAGAGAAAGTGATGTGGGCTGGTGACAGATTCAAATAGGCACCAACATCCCTGTATAGAATATATACAGGAAGGTTTTTAGTGGGATTTAGTACAGAGAGGTTTTTGTAAAAAATTACACATTTTATTGATACATCGTTAAAAATAATTTAACATTAAAAGTTAGCAACTTGTCTTTTTGGTAAATCACAGAAAAGATTTTCAAAGGTCGGAGACAATTTGATGTTTTATCCCGACATGTTTCACCACTAAGGGCTTCCTCAGGGGATTTATTAAATAATCACTGTTCAAAAGAGACAAGATATACCATGATAATATAGAACAATACAAATTTAATCACAAAAAAAAAATAAGAAAAATAAGATTCATTTTTATATATATTAGCCATGTCCAAACATTCACTATCTTACCCAGACAGAGTCTCCCAGTAGTGCCAAACCAGAGCCACTAAAGCGATGCAGGGGACACACGGGTGCGCCGTGCGGCCACAGAGGGCACACCAAGACCAAGCTACAATATGTAACTAATCATATACTGGTTACTTTGCTCCACAGAGTGGACACAAAAATACATTTTGGGGATATCGAGACATGTAGCTAGGGTATACTCACAAAGTAAGTTGCTAACATAAAGTTACAGAGGGTGCCAACAACAGCACATGGATTGTCAAAACCAGCCAGAGAAAGGCTTAAACGGTGAAAAAAAACATATATATACACTATCAGTCAAAAATTTAGGACTGTATAGTCCCCAACACACCACCAATTCTATAGTAAACACTCTAACATATGTTTTAACTATATAGTAAAATATAGAAGGCTACATTGATCTTTCTAAGTGTCAGTGACTAAACACATCACTAGGGATGAGCTCTGTGTTCGAGTCGAACATAGGTTCGACTCGAACATCGGCTGTTCGCGCGTTCGGCGAACAACGAACGATTTGGGCCGTTTGCGCCAAATTCGAGTGACGCGAACGGCCCACAATACACTGCGCCATCGCAGTGTAATCCCGGCGCTGTGATTGGCCAAGCATGCACTGTGACCCTGCATGCTTGGCCAATCACAGCGCCGGCAGCGAGGAGAGCAATGATTGGCCACAGGCAGGATGCCTGTGGCCAATTATAGCTGAGGGGGTTTAGTACACGCCCCACACTATAAAAGGCCGCCAGCGCGGCGGCCTCGTGTAGTGTGTTCCGGAGCAGGGAAAGTGAAGGATAGGCAGGGACAGTGTCAAATCCATTCTTTGCTAAACCTTGTGTGTAGGGACAGAGAAGGATAGGCAGGGAGAGTGTCAGTGTCATATTCTTTGCTAAACCTTGTGTGTAGGGAGAGAGAAGGATAGGCAGGGAGAGTGTCAGTGTCATATACTTTGATAAACCTTGTGTGCAGGGAGAGAGAAGGATAGGCAGGGGACAGTGTCAGTGTCATATTCTTTGCTAAACCTTGTGTGCAGGGAGAGAGAAGGATAGGCAGGGAGAGTGTCAGTGTCATATACTTTGATAAACCTTGTGTGCAGGGAGAGAGAAGGATAGGCAGGGGACAGTGTCAGTGTCATTGTTGCTAAGCCTCCTGCACATTATACACCTGAACTTAGCCCGTATTGCTGCTTTTTCCTGGTGTGTTACACCAACAGGATTTTGCGGCACTTACAGCGGGCGGAGTGTGCCTCCTGACCATATTACACCTGAACTTAGCCTGTATTGCTGCTTTTTCCTGGTGTGTTACACAAACAGGATTTTGCGGCACTTACAGCGGGCGGAGTGTGCCTCCTGACCATATTACACCTGAACTTAGCCTGTATTGCTGCTTTTTCCTGGTGTGTTACACCAACAGGATTTTGAGGCACTTACAGCGGGCGGAGTGTGCCTCCTGACCATATTACACCTGAACTTAGCCTGTATTGCTGCTTTTTCCTGGTGTGTTACACCAACAGGATTTTGCGGCACTTACAGCGGGCGGAGTGTGCCTCCTGACCATATTACACCTGAACTTAGCCTGTATTGCTGCTTTTTCCTGGTGTGTTACACCAACAGGATTTTGAGGCACTTACAGCGGGCGGAGTGTGCCTCCTGACCATATTACACCTGAACTTAGCCTGTATTGCTGCTTTTTCCTGGTGTGTTACACCAACAGGATTTTGCGGCACTTACAGCGGGCGGAGTGTGCCTCCTGACCATATTACACCTGAACTTAGCCTGTATTGCTGCTTTTTCCTGGTGTGTTACACCAACAGGATTTTGCGGCACTTACAGCGGGCGGAGTGTGCCTCCTGACCATATTACACCTGAACTTAGCCTGTATTGTTGCTTTTTCCTGGTGTGTTACACCAACAGGATTTTGCGGCACTTACAGCGGACGGAGTGTGCCTCCTGACCATATTGCACCTGAACATAGCCTGTATTGCTGGTTTTCCCATTTCCCTGCAGGCCATTAGAATGCCTGGAAGGCAAACAAGGAGAGGCAGACAGTCAGGAGCCAATAAAAGAGGGCAAGCAGGCTCTGTGTCTAAAGACAACAGTGCTGGTCGTGGACGCGGTGCATCGCCATCAGCACGTGGCCATGGGACACGCTTGTCCTTCTTTTCGGCAGCTGGACGTGTTGAGCCGCATCATGCCGAAGACTTGGTAGAGTGGATGACCAAGCCCTCCTCATCCTCCTCATCCTCTCTCACCCAGGCTCAGGGTAAACTGGCAAAGCAGCTGCCAAAGCGTCCTCTTCCCTGGTATCAATGTCATCATCAGTCACTCCTTCCCTAGACCAACCATGTCCTCCTGAGGAGTCCCCCGAACTGTTTGAGCACAGTGTTGGGTACATGCTCCAGGAGGATGCCCAGCGTTTCGAAGGGTCTGATGATTATACCCAGCTAGAGGAAGGCAGTAGCGTGAGAGCAGAGAGAGGGGATGCTCAAGAAGGACACCAATCTGGCAGTCATGTTCCAGCAGCTGCAGCATACTGCCAGATTGGCTCCAGTGATGAGGAGGGAGGGGATGATGAGGTCACTGACTCCATGTGGGTGCCTAATAGGAGAGAGGAGGAGGAGGAGGAGGATGAGGAGGAGGCACATCTCCAACGAGGCAGGATGCCCTCGGGGGGCCAGCGTAAGCGCAGCACACCGACGGAATCACACCGCAGAGCTCCGCCTGTGCAGGGCGCTGCCTCTGCCCGTTATTCAAAAAGTTCTTTGGTGTGGGCCTTTTTTGAGTCGAGTGCATCAGATCGCACAGCTGCTGTTTGCAACATATGTCTCAAGCGTATATCGCGTGGCCAAAACATCACCCGCTTGGGCACCATGCTTGACCAGACATATGTTGACCTGCCATGCAGCTCGTTGGCAAGCCTACCTTAAAGACCCACACTAAAGAACAAAGCTGACCTCTTCTTGCACCGCATCAGCTGGGATCTCCAACCCCACTATACCTTCAGTCCTCTCTGAAACCTGCTCTGAGAGGAATGAAGGTGTAGAATTAGGTGTGTCACAGCCAAGTACTTGCGGGCACTCTGCTAGCAGTACACCGACGTCCGATTCTAGCAGGCAAATTTCCCTGCCCCAGCTGCTGGACCGTCGAAAGAAGTTCACTCCCAGCCATCCACATGCCCAGCGGTTGAATGCTAGCTTGGCTAAATTGCTAGCGCTTCAACTGCTGCCTTTTCAGTTGGTAGACTCGGCCCCCTTCCGTGAGTTTGTGCAATGTGCGGTTCCTCAGTGGCAGGTTCCCAAACGCCACTTTTTCTCACGGAAGGCGATTCCGGCTCTCTACCGGCATGTGGAAGGCAATGTCTTGGCCTCGCTGGACAGGCGGTCAGCGGTAAGGTGCATATTACCGCTGATTCATGGTCCAGCAGGCATGGACAGGGACGTTACCTTTCTTTCACGGCCCATTGGGTCACTCTTTTGGCAGCTGGGAAGGATGCAGGACAAGGTGCAGTAGTGTTGGAGGTTGTTCCACCGCCACGCCTCCAAAATGCTACTACTGGTTGTGACACACCTCTGTCCTCCACCCCCTCCTCTTCTTCTTCCTCCGTGGCCTCTTCCTGTGCTTTGTCCTCGGAACCAGCGGTGCTCCGTAGGCGTTCAAGGGGCTACGCAAGTACGCAGGCAAAAAGATGCCATGCCGTGCTTGCGCTGGTGTGTTTGGGGGACAGGAGCCACACTGGGGCAGAGGTTCTGTCTGCTCTGCAGGGGCAGGTCGAGAGGTGGTTGACGCCACGCCAGCTTAAGCCAGGAATGGTAGTTTGCGACAATGGCACCAACCTCCTCTCCGCTCTCCGACAGGGACAACTGACCCATGTGCCCTGTGTGGCTCACGTCCTTAACCTGGTGGTGCAGCGGTTCTTGGGCAGGTACCCGGGCTTACAGGATGTCCTGAGGCAGGCCAGGAAAGTCTGTGTGCATTTCCGCAGATCTTATAATGCCAGTGCTCGCCTGGCTGAGCTGCAAAAGGAGTTGAACCTGCCCAAGAACCGCCTTATATGTGACATGCCCACCAGGTGGAACTCAACGTTGGCCATGCTGCAGCGGCTGCACACGCAGCAGAGGGCCATCAATGAGTACCTGTGCGACTACGGCACCAGGACAGGGTCAGGGGAGCTCGGGTTTTTTTCACCACGCCAGTGGGGCATGATCAGGGATGCATGCACTGTCCTGGCACCATTTGAGGAGGCCACAAGGATGGTGAGCAGTGACAGTGCATGCATCAGTGACACTGTACCTCTTGTCCACCTGTTGGAACATACGCTGCGTGGAATAATGGACAGGGCACTTGAGGCAGAACAGAGGCAGGAAGAGGAGGACTTCCTTGCCTCTCAAGGCCCCCTTTACCCAGACAGTGTTCCTTCTGTCCCACCCATCGCACAGGAAGAAGAGGAGGAGGAGGAGGAGGAGGATAGTGTCAGCATGGAGGTGGAGCCTGGCACTCAGCATCATCAGCAGCAGTCTTTTAGGGATGATTTACAGTCCCAAGAAACCAGTGGACTTGTACGTGGCTGGGAGGAGGTGGCTGCGGATCATGTCATCCTTAGTGACCCAGAGGACTCCGGACCGAATGCCTCAGCTAACCTACGCTGCATGGCCTCCCTGATTCTGCAAAGTCTGCGGAAGGATCCTCGTATTCTTTGGATCAAGGAGAGGGACCATTACTGGCTGGCCACTCTCCTTGATCCACGGTACAAGGGTAAGGTTGCGGACCTTATCTTACCGTCGCAGAGGGAGCAGAGGATGAGACAACTCCGGGAGGCGTTGCAGAAAGGTCTGTGCAACGCGTTCCCAGAGACTGGGAGGTTACAAACTCCTGGTCCTGGACAACGAGTTGCTGAGGCTTTGGTCAGTCAAAGAAGGAGCAGTGGGGAAGGTGGCCGTCTGACCGATGCGTTCAGACAATTCTTTAGTCCGCAGCCCCAAGGTATGATCGGTTCCAGCAACCATCGCCAGCGTCTGATATACATGGTGCAGGAATACCTAGGGGCAAGGTCAGACTTGGACACCTTCCCCACCGAAAATCCTCTGGCTTACTGGGTCTTGAGGATGGATCACTGGCCAGAGCTTGCACAGTATGCAATTCAGCTACTGGCCTGTCCTGCATCCAGCGTTCTTTCAGAACGCACATTCAGTGCTGCTGGAGGATTTGTCACGGATCACAGGGTGCGCCTGTCCACCGACTCTGTTGATCGACTGACCTTCATAAAGATGAACCAGTCTTGGATCACCACCAGCTACCAAACACCTGAAGCTGATATAACAGACTAATATATTTTCAAATGTCACATCCCTTCAAGACTGATGCTGATGCTGAGAGACTGTCCTGTTATGTTGACTGACTATCCTCCTCCTCCTCAATGATCCGATTGATGATGATAGCTTGGAAGAACATTTTTGTTTCTGGGTGCCGCCACCAGTGGCTAAGGCCCAATTTTTCAGCCCCTGTTTAACAGGGGCGTGTTATTAAAAAAATGTATGCAATGCTTTGCAGCAGGGCTCATTCCTGCACTCCAACTAGAGTATCTGGGAGTGGTTGCAGTGTCGTGGCACCAGCACCAGTGGCTAAGGCCCAATTTTTTAGTCCCTTTTTAACAGGGGCGTGTAATTACAATTTTTGATGCAATACTTTGCAACAGGGCTCATTGCTGTGCTCCAAGTACAGTATCTGTGAGGGGTTGCAGTGTTGTGGCACCAGTGCCTAAGGCCCAATTTTTCTGCCCCTGTTTAACAGGGGCCTATAATTACAATTCTTGATCTAATAATTCACAGCAGGGCCCATTCATGCGCCCACCAAGAGTAACTGTGAGGGCTCCCAGTGTTGTGGCAACACCAACATGTAAGGGGCAAATTTCAGCTGAGTATATACGGCAGGCCCCTACTTTCAAACATCCAACTTACAAACGACTCCTCCTTGCAAACGGAAGGATACAACAGGAAGTGAGAGGAAATCTACCCCTAGGAAGGCAAATTCTCTCCTGTAAGAGTTAATATGGGAAAAAAAGTGTCTCCTCTCCACTGATGCTTTATCACCAATTCTTGTTTCAATAAAAAACCCAAATTTTCAAAAAACATTTGTCATTAGGACGGAAAGTGAGGTGAACTGTTCTGAACAGGTGCACACTGCACAGACAGCAAAACAAATGTTACAGGGGTGATAACCCTTCCCTATGTTTTCCAAAAAGCTTAAAAATAGCTTTTTTGGCTGGAGCTACACTTAAACAATGTACCTGTTCAAAATTTCAAACAGATTCTATATAAGAACAAACCTACAGTCCCTGTCTTGTATGCACCGCCTGTATACGGCTGTTCAGAGTATATAGGGCCTTTTTTATTTTGTGTGCAGGGTTCCCCATAATATCCATACAGGGGGGGGGGCTGTGATGGGGTAGCTATGCCATTTTTCTTAAAGATTTTCATCCATATTACCGGGACCAGACATTACATTAAAGCCGCAAGCAGTTTTAAATGGCTTTTTTTCCTTTAGAAATGTAATTTTGTGCAGGGACAGTTCTAAACACGGGAAACACGTGGCACTTCACAGGCATACTTTAGACACCCCCCAGGTACGATATTTAAATGAATATTTGACTTTTTTTTTCACTTTATGCATCATTAAAATGACTGCTCCCGAAAAACGTCCGTTATTAAAACTTTTTTTGGGATTGATACATGTCCCCTGGTGCAGAACCCGGGTTCCCAAACCCTTTTTAGGACAATAACATGCATATTAGTCGTTATAAATAGCACTTTAGATTTCGAACGTTCGCATCCATTGTATTTAAGAGGGTTCTAAAGTTTGTGCGAACTTTCGGTCCGTTTGCGGGTTCTGGTGCGAACCGAACTCGGGGGTGTTCGGCTCATCACTACACATCACTGATAAAAGACTGCTGCAGAACGACAGAGGGCCAAAAAAAGGGGTATCCAGTCGGCAGTGAAATCTCCAAAAATAAAAATGAATACTGTCAGAGTAGCGGCCCCAATGATACCAAGCAGATACATAGTTACATAGTAGGTGAGGTTGAGAAAAGACACAAATTCATCAAGTCCAACCTATGTGTGTGATTATATGTGAGTATTAACTTGTATATCCCTTTATGTTGTGTTCGTTCAGGTGCTTATCTGATAGTTTATTGAAACCATTGATGCTCCCTGCTGAGACCACTGCCTGTGGAAGGGAATTCCACATCCTTGCCGCTGGAACCGATCGTGTATGGGCCCATCTGTCTTTTTTCCATCGGTGTGAAAAAATAGAACATGTTTTAAAAAAAAACGATAGCAAAATCCGATTGTCTGTGTGGAAATCCATCGGATAAAAAACCCACGCATGCTCAGGATCAAGTCGACGCATGGTCAGAAGCATTGAACTTAATTTTTCTCGGCTCGTCGGAGTGTTTTACGTCACGGCGTTTGGGACGATTGTTTTTTTGACTGATGGTGTGTAGGCAAGACTGATGGAAGTCAGCTTCATCGGATTTCCAATGGAAAAATCCATCGGATTAGAATCCATAGGAAATCCGATCATGTGTACAGGGCTTTACAGTAAAGAACCCTCTACGTAGTTTAAGGTTAAACCTCTTTTCTTCTAATTTTAATGAGTGACCACGTGTCTTGTTAGAGAGAGTGATGGAAAGCAAACAATATTGTAGGTGTATAGCAAAGTAGTGTCCGTCTATAACAATAAATGCACCGTGATGAATACTACGTGAAAGGAACGTGACCGGTTAGATGATCCAGTAGAAAAGTCTGTGTCGCAATACAAATAGGTGATAAATCCAGTAAACTCAGTGTCAAGTAAACAATCACTGTATACAAACTACATTAGTATAAACCTTCATACATAACGTAATGAATAGAGCATAATTAAACGTGAAAGAAACATGACCAAAAAAAATAAAAATTAAACAGTGATCCAGTAGAAACGTCTGTTGCACAGTACAAAGAGGTGGAAAGTGAGTCCAATAAAAATCCAACAATAAATACAACGTGATGAATACTACGTGAAAAAAATGTGACCGGTAAGATGATTCAGTAGAAAAGTCTGTGTCACAATACAAATAGGTAAGGCCCCTTTTTACACTGGGGCGGTTTGCAAGCGCTATTTTGCTAAAAATAGCGCCTGGAAACCAAGCCTAAACAGCGGCTCCTGTCTCTCCAATGTGAAAGCCCCGAGGGCTTTCACACTGGAGCGGTGCGCTAACAGGACTTAAAAAAAAGTCCTGCTAGCCGCATCTTTGGAGCGGTGAGAGGAGCGGTGTGTTTACCGCTCCTACACCGCTCCTTCCCATTGAAATGAATAGGATACCGCGGTAATACCACCCGCAAACCACGGCTGTGGTATTAACCCTTTTTCGGCCGCTAGCGGGGGTTAAAACCGCACCGCTAGCGGCCGAATACCTCTGCAATCCCGACGGTATAGCGCCGCTAAAAATAGCGGTGCTATACCGCCACCGCCCCCACCGCCCCAGTGTGAAACCGGCCTAAGTGATAAATCCTGTAAACTCAGTGTCAAGTAAACAGTCAATGTATAAAAACTACATTAGTATAAACCTTCATACATAACGTAATGGATGGAGCATAATTAAACGCGATAGAAACATAACCACATAAAAATAAAAATAGAAATAAAATTAAACAGTGATCCAGTAAAAAAGTCTGTTGCACAGTACAAAGTGTTGGAAAATAAGTCCAACAAAAATCCGTGTCAGGTATGTAAGATTAATCCCATCACCAGAGAAAGGGTAAGTGCTTGAAAACCTAGGATCTTCAGTGATGACACCTGTGTGTCTGCAAGCCGCTCACCTTAGAGCAGTGGTTCTCTCAACTCCTGTCCTCAGGACCCACTAACAGGCCAGATTTTAAGTATTACCTTGGGGAGATGCAGACTAAAATCCTGCAATCCCTGAGCAGCAAATTATATCACCTGTGATGCATTTCAGTTATCTTGCAAACCTGGCCTGTTAGTGGGTCCTGAGGACTGGAGTTGAGAACCACTGCCTTAGAGCCCATTCACACAGGGGCAGCACGACTTTGGGGGCGACTCGGCAAGGCGATCTGAAGACGACTTCAGAGACGACTTGCAAAATGACTTCTGTATAGAAGTCAATGCAAGTCGCCCCGAGTCGCCCCATAAGTAGTACAAGAACCTTTTTCTAAGTCGGAGCGACTTGCGTCGCTCCTATTAGAACGGTTCCATTGTACAGAACGGGACGCGACTTGTTAAGCGGCTGAGTCGCCTGACGAGTCGCCCCTGTGTGAATGGGCTCTTACTGCCGTAAGGTATACGGCATAAATGGTCTCAGGTGCAGGATGCAATGATGTCTTCCTGTCTATGGTGGTCTTTTTTTTTTTCAACTCTCAATGATGAGTGTGAACATAGGAAAAAAACATAGAAAGGCTCATGGCACAATTCCGTATGATAGACAAGAGAGGAATGGATGGCAGCTGACCCAACAGAGATGCACTCACTTTTCTTTTCTTTTCTTTTTCTGTAAACTTAAAGGGAGCAGCGCGGCAGCGCAATGATCATCTATTGGCTGGTGCCGGCAAACAGGGGCGGGCCGAGGGAGCGGAGTAAATGCAACACACTGACAGACATGACAGTGTCAGTGACAATCGGTGGCGCTGGCGGCCCTGGCCCACCGATGTGCGGGAGGCGGCCGCGGCTGAATGGTGTCTTACTCCGACTTCAACACATCACATCAACACTCTTTTACGATTCCAGGGGGGGCGGCAAACGCCCCCCCCTTGCCCTATGGAGCGGACGCCCATGGCTGTAACATAAAATTCCAGTGCACTTAGGTGAAGCAAATTGGTCCCCTTCCAGCAGTAGATGTGTTGCTGTCTCTCTGATAAGCATGATTCCCACATGATGCCATTACTGGCATGTGTAACTGTCTGCTTTTTGCACAGGAATGTCTGGCAGCCTCTAGGGGGTAGAGGTGAGTCTCGGGGAAGAATATCTCTTTATGGTGTTTAATCCCACCTCAAATATTTATCTCTAATATCGAAAGGAATCCTAAACATGACCGGCGTATTGTTTTTCTTTGGCTCCAGTTAATCATTTCCTCCAGCGAACTTTCGTTTTTGTTAGAACATATTTCTGTTGTCATTATCTCACCGCATATCCTGCCAGAGTGAGCAGGGCTTCGAACAGTGCTTGAGGATTTAGATAAGCTAAGGATGAAAACTCTGGATGTCAGTATTGTTGTAAAATATTCATTTACGTAGAAGAAAAATGTCCTTATATAGAACACATGGGAGAAATGGTTATTTTCCATTGTTTTATTTTCTTAATCTTTCTCTCCACTTGTCTATATTCTCAGTCAGTACTCAAAGAAGTAATATATGAAAATGGACACACCAGACTTAGTGAGATATATGTTCTGTCAAGGGATCAAAAGTGAGGGCTTCCCCTCGTGGGCCCTTTTTTATGGCTGCCTTTTATTTTACACAGCTATTACATAGTCAGTTAAACAGGTATTGGAAACAGAGCTTTTTAGAGAAACCACTTCTAATCTAAATTACTTGTGCTGTGTAAAGGTTGACAGCGGAAGTACACTGATGGTTTAGTGGTTAATACTTTGGCCTTGTAGTTCTGAGTTCCCACCTGGGATACACTTTGTATGTTTTCCTACTTTTAGGCCTCGTACACACGACCGATTTTCTCGTCGTAAAAAACACGTCTTTTTTTCGACGAGATTCTTGTTAAGCTTGTCGATTGTCTCGTCAAGCTTTCCATGCGTACACACTGACAATTTCCAATTTCGTTGTTGTTCTCCGCGGTCACGTCCAGCGCGTACGACGGCACTATAAAGGGGAAGATCTTTTTTCTTGGCGCCACCCCTTGGGCTGCTTTTGCTGATCTCGTGTTACCGCGTGTGAAGTAAAAGTTTGGGAAGAGACGATTCGCGCTTTTCAGTCTTCGTACTTTTCAGATCGTTTTCTGCGGTTCAGTTTGTGCTTGTGTGTTCGAATCTTGACTTTCAGGGCGTCTAGGCAGGTCGTATCTGTTTTACAGTGCGTTCTTGCCTGTTCGTTTCTGATTTTCAGTTCGTTATTCATAGGCCTTGCTGTTCTAAAGTGCGTTCTGTTCTGTACGTTCTGATAAGACGACCGTTTCTTAGCCATGTCGCCTGGACGTTCTCGTCGTCGAGTTCGTGCTGTGCGTGCGCTTGGTGTTGGTCTGCTTGTTTTGGACCAAGACCAGTCCATGAATGGTGTGAGGAGGAGTTCATGGACCAAGAATTGGTTGCTCCAGCGGGACCAATTCTGCCATATACCTCTGCTGCGGGAGATCGTCGAGAATAATCCTGAGGACTACAGGAATTTTCTGAGGATGTCTGACCCCGTTTTTCAGGAACTGTTGGCTTTGGTGTCCCCCTATATTACCAGGAAGGACACCGTTATGCGGGAAGCCATCAGTGCTGAGCAGAGGCTCATCGCCACGTTGCGTTACCTGGCGACAGGGAGAAGTCTTCAGGACTTGAAGTTCACCACAGGCATCTCCCCCCAGGCTCTGGGCCTCATAATCCCAGACACCTGTTCTGCCATTATACAAGTCCTGCAGGAGGACTATATTAGGGTAAGTTTTCTCCCTTAACATCACATTTTATGTATTACATGTATGCTAATGTATTGTATTTCTTTCATCCTTCCCTAATTACCATGATTGTAATATGCTGAGAATGTCCCCTTTGTCCCCATGCATGCTGGAAGCTTTAGATTGCCCCTTTTTTCTCCTCCATAAATATTTCCCTTCACTAACTTTTCCAGCAGGGGCGCCTGTTGCTCCAAATGTTTGGGGGTTCAAACCCCAATTTAGGAAATAAACTTCCTCCTTTTTTGCTCTGGTGCCTATTAAACGCCCCCAGTTGTCCCCTCTAATGCAGCCATTTTGTTTCCTTCAATGCAGCCATTTAGTCCCCTCTAATGCAGCCAGTTTCCCCCCAGCCCTGCACTTACCTTCTTGTGGTCAGCGCCATCCTTCTTCTGTCCTTGATGTGTTCTCCTTCCCTTGATGTTGCATCAGCCAATCATGTTACCATTAAACAGACTTGGTGAACATGATTGGCAGAGCAGCCTGCCAGTGTTTCCCCAAGGAATGCCCCCCCCCCCTGCATCCCCTATTTTACTTTTAGGAAGCCAATTACATCCCTCAGGTTGTAATGTGCAAGACTATTTTACTACCTGTTTCTGCTATGCAATTTGAACCCCCTAAATGCCGCAATTATTCATATGTCGGTCGCTTTACAAGAGGCCATCCACCTGAATAGTGGGCGGCATAGACAATACATAGGTTAATGCAACGCATGAACCTATGTATTGTTCTGAGTGATGGGCACAGGAGAGAGGGGGCAGTGCTCCAGCGCCCACTCTGGACGCACCGCCACTGCAATGCTATCCTGTGGCCAAACACATCTCCCCCCCCCCAAAATAATTTAGTAATGGCCCATCAGAGGGGGTGATGAATATGATAAATGAGCCTTCCATTATACTTATTTTAAACACCTTAATAAACGTAGAATTTGATTGATGTTGGCCTGTAATGTTTTTTTAGAGATTTTCCTTGTAATGTATGATTTTTGTATTCTAATATTATTTCATCTTGTTTCACTCCACAGCTTCCTTCCACGCCACAGGAATGGCAGACTGTGGCATCTGAGTTTGCCACGCGGTGGGACTTCCCCAACTGCGGTGGTGCCATAGACGGGAAGCACGTCCGCATCGTGCCGCCACCCCGTTCTGGGTCCTACTACTACAATTACAAGGGGTTTCATAGCATTGTGCTGATGGCGGTGGTGTCAGCACGGTATGAATTCCTCTATGTTGATGTAGGGAAGAATGGCCGGATGTCCGATGGGGGATCCTTCATCCAGACGGAGTTTGCCCTCCGTCTCCAGAGTGACGACCTTGCATTGCCACCGGATGCAGGGAATATTGAAGGACTCCCCTTTGTTTTTTTGGTTGATGAAGCCTTCGGACTCGGACAGCATCTTATGAGGCCATTTCCTCAGAGGACCCTGACCCCAGACAAGAGGGTGTTCAATTACCGGCTGGCCAGGGGCCGAAGAGTTGTCGAAAATGCCTTTGGCATAATGGCCAGCCGGTTCCGCCTTTTTATGACTTCAATACACTTGGCGGACTACAAAATAAACTATGTCGTATTATGCTGCTGTGTGCTACACAACTTTCTGAGCCAAAAATCAAATTCCTATATGGCCTCAGTTTTGCCAGAGGCTGGACTTTCCCCTGCAAATCCCCTGCCGGGCCTGGAATCTGCCCGTCCTGGCTTGCCCTCCCAAAATGCCCGTGAGGTTTGGGACAAATACATGGAGTATTTCACGGGTAGGGGGGCAATTCCTATGCCAGCCTATGTCTAAGGATCCAAATAAAAAGCTTGTTTAAACCTTTAATTATTTGTTCTTTCCTGTCTCCTAGTTTGTCTTAGTGCATTTGTAGTGCCAAGTGTATTTTACTTTAGTAACTAACAACCATTTCACTATGTAACCTTACAAAATAACCAAATAAGCTTAGAGGGTATTATAAAAAGAAGCTACACGTTGTTTGTGGTCAAATATTTTACTCTGTGCACATTCACACCATTTTTAGTTTTTTCTGGTTTTTGGGGTTGGCCTGGCCACAACCCGGCAATTTTTTGCTTATGAAAATACAAAAATAACAGTTGCATTCCAAAAATTACAACATTGGATACCTCTGAGCAATCTGAGACATTCACTTACACAAACTATGTCTCTATGTGCCCGTCCTAATATGGGGTCCTGCCACCCCTTGCCCAGCCAAAAATTTAATATGCACACATTTGGGATTTTTTTCATCTAGGAAGTTTACAATCCTGATCCCTATTGTCAACATGTGCTATCTGCCATCAGGGGTGATCAATGGACGTGTTTTGGGGGTGCAACCCCTTCCTCAGTTCACCGACTTTAGATACGAGGAAGGGGTTGCACCCCCAAAAGACGTACATGGATATCCCCTGATGGCAGATAGCACATGTTGACACACTGTGTGCAGATTCAATTTTTGGCTGGTTTGATTGTCAAAAATATTCTAAAATGTGCAATAACAATCATGTAAAAACAAATGTGTTTGGATGGCTTATTGAATTCTCCCCAAAACATCTAGAATGTCTTTAAATGTTTGTTCCATCACATGGATTCTTTGTTTAATTAGGTCCAGTTCCGTGCTACACTCCATCACTTGCTGGATGAGGCGGAGGGCACTGTCAGCAGAGAACCGTGTACTATCCTTCACAACATTTATATCCCCTAAAAACAAAAAACAAAAGGTATTATAACTTTGCAGGCCTACATCTCTTACCTGAAGCTGTGGTGACAGATACTGACCTGTTGTGGTGACCAGATCCACAACGTCATCCACCTCTCCTTCCTGCACTTCTCCTTCCTCCACCTCAACTTCCTGCACATCTTTCGGTTGTGGGTCTTTGGGAGTTTGGGGTTGCTTGGAAGTTGTGGGGTGCATGTGCTCCCTGGAGTGTTCTCCTCCCAGTCTTCTCTCCCCTATGAGAATCAAACAAAAGGTCTATTTATCACACTGTAAATCTCAATGTTAAAATAAAAACAGGCTAAATTGCTTGGAAGTGTGGTACAAGTGTGTGTTTGGGCGGAATTTAAAGAAGAATGCATTATTTATGACCAAGAATATGTTTAGTATTCACCTTTGGATGTAATTTATTTGACATGGAGGCACCACAAAAATTCACTGATGCACCTGTGTGGGACACCCAAAAAAGGCGGGTCTGGTGGCCCGCACTATAGTGCTCCAAAGTACAGATGTGGAAGCAGCTGCTGAGTGTCATCTCCTTTACACTGATCAAAGTTTGCATTTCATTCTCTTTACAAACACATCATCTAGACTAAAAATTTCGCCACAAAATTTGACCAAAAATGGCAGATGTCTAATTACTTTTGTGGCTATAAAATAAGCCAAAACCGCGGATAGTGGCCGAACGAAGTGTCTGTAACGTAACGAACGATTACTGTGCCCAACGAAGTTCAAAATATTACATTTTGGAAGGGAGTCCAATATGAGAAACCAAAATAAAGAGCAACATGTAAGTTTCGAAAAAGATTAATAGCAGAAAAGTCTACATTTTACTTACTTTTAGCGAGGAGCATTCTCTTTATGCTCCTCAACTGCTCTGGCTCCCTCAGTTTGAGGTCTGACCACCTCTTTCTGAGCTGCTCATTTGAGCGTTTCACCCCGAAATTCGCCTTCAGACTCTTCACGACTTTAGTGAGGATTTTGGCCTTCCTTCTATTTGGTTTGCTATACGGCCCATGCTTTGCATCATAATCAGACTTGAGCAAGATGTCCACCATCTCCGCCAAAGACATATTCGATGCCTTGAATCTCCTCCTTGATCGTGACGTTTCCTCGGTCTCCGGGCTTGTCTCCTCCTCGTTAGTTGTGGAATTATCAGACACCTGCTGTAACTCCGCCATATCTGTCTGCGCGCCGAAAGAGAAGGGGCGGGGAAAAGATGTTAGTTAGAACGTTATGGGCGGGCGACGTGTGCGGAGCGACGTGTTCGTATTTTGACGCATGCGTGGTGTGTATATAGCAAACACACATGTGACTATAGTACGTTCGGTGTGCGGAGAGAGGAGTTCAAGTGACGGACGTGCGAACGAAGGTATGTGATTTTGTGACTTGTACAAATTGTTGGCCTATACTGTCTTGAGAATGTTGGAGGATATATATGGTGACTAGGATGTTAAGGAGGTTAGACTGTTTGCCTCACATTAGTTATATATAATTTATTTAACTTGCAGATACAATATGAATGTCTTTATAAGCGACAAGGATTTCCTGGCGGAATTTATTGACCGGGTAAGGGAGCTGCCGGCTCTGTGGGAGGCGAAAAACCCCATCCACAAAAAAAGAGGGGTGAGAAAAGCAGCGCTGGAGAAGCTGCTCCCATTTGTGCAGACCAAGGTGCCCACAGCCACAGCAAAACAAGTGGACACTAAAATTGGCAGCTTGAGAGGTACCTACAGGACTGAACGCTCTAAGGTGCTGGCTTCTCAGAGGTCAGGAGCAGCAGCAGGTGATGTTTATGTCCCGATTTTGTGGTACTACAACAGGATGTCCTTCCTGGATGACCACATTGAGACAAGGCCATCACTCTCCACTCTTCCCCCAGACTTCCCTGCAGCCAACCTGAGCCTTCTCTGGAGCAAGAGGAGGCAGCCATCCTGGATGATCCTGATTTGGCCATCTGGAGCCAGGTATAGTATTAACTGAAAATGTATTGGGATAAACTTAATGTTTGACAAATATGTCAAGATGACAAACATAAAATATTTTGGATTCCACAAGTGAAATCAAGATCTGTAGACATTAGTCTGCACTTAATTGGGTGCTAAATAGTCAATCTGATGTAGTGGTAAATTTAAAGCAAGGATTTATGGATTTACATTCTAATTGCTTCAATCAGGATTACAAAGTTTGATGCAAAGATTAAACCAACATATTAAACTATGTCCTTTTTTCATACACAGGATGAAATCAGCCAGGAGGAGGGTCTGGAAACTGTCAGGCAGGAGGAGGAAGGGCCCAGTGGCAGCCAGGAGGTGGCAGGGCCCAGTGGCAGCCAGGAGGTGGCAGGGCCCAGTGGCAGACAGGAGGTGGCAGGGCCCAGTGGCAGACAGGAGGTGGCAGGGCAAAGGAGAAGCACCAGATCCCAGGTGCCTCCCATCAGGCTTCCCAAAAGAGGCAGGAGGGACAGGAGCACGAGTGAGGCAGCAATGGCCCTTATTCGTGAGGCCCATGCCACCCTCCAGGAGCCCACATCCCCTGAAGAGGCCATTGCCGGCCTAGTGGAGGCTAAGTTCAAGGTGATGAGCATGGAGCAACGCCTCCTATGCGAGCCCCTGCTCATCACCTTGCTCAACAAGGGGGTGATGGAGAAAATTACCCCCAATACCGCCATATGTGAGGTGGCACAACTGACCCAACCTCAACCTCCACCTCCCCCTTCTTCTTCTGCCCCACCCCCTTCTGCTACACCTCCACCTTCTTCTTCTGCCCCACCCCCTTCTGCTACACCTCCACCTTCTTCTTCTGCCCCACCCCCTTCTGCTACACCTCCCCCTTCTTCTGCCCCACCCCCTTCTGCTACACCTCCCCCTTCTTCTTCTGCCCCACCCCCTTCTGCTACACCTCCCCCTTCTTCTTCTGCCCCACCCCCTTCTGCTACACCTCCACCTTCTTCTGCCCCACCCCCTTCTGCTACACCTCCACCTTCTTCTTCTGCCCCACCCCCTTCTGCTACACCTCCACCTTCTTCTTCTGCCCCACCCCCTTCTGCTACATCTCCTCCTCCTCCTCCTGACAGGAGTACCCCTCCAGTGGCCCAGCCTCCAGCCAAACGAAGAAGGAAGGCTTCAGGGAAGGCTTCAGGGAAGGTTGCAGGGAAGGTTGCCAGGAAGAAGAGGAAGTGATGGCCTTGCTTCATTGTGGTCGGACAGAAGGCAGCCTGTTGTAGTACCACACACTTGGGACATATATATCACCTGCTGCTGTTCCTGACCTCTGGGAGGCCAGCATCAGATTGTGCTCAGACATGTTGGCCTTCTCAAGCTCCCAATTTTAGGGTCCACACAGGGTTGCTGTGTGCTCTGGGGTCCCTGGGATGCACTAATGGCAGCAGGTTCTCCAGCGCTGCCTTCTCTTTATTTTATTTCGAAACATGAATAAATGTGATTTTTGTTTAAGTTCATACTTGACTATGTGTATTTGTAAAAATTAAAAATCTAGCTTTGGAGTAAGCAGATACATTTGACTGACAAAAAAGGGACAGATAACAACCCCCCAAAAGAATAACTAAATCTGATTTGCAAAAAAACATGGTGGAAAATTTAACTAATATAGATTCCAAAATTAAATGGGAGATCACTATCAAAACATTGCGAAATTATAATTAACATCATTTTGAAAAATATAACCATTTAAATTATTCCTAAAAACTTGCACGATATAATACACATAAATCTTCTTAAGAGCAGCATGAAAAAGGTTAAAAAAAAATAGTCATAACTCTGTGTGAATATCAGCAGCAAAAGAAGGTCACTCGTTTTGATTAATGTAACATTCTAACGAAGATTTCAATGCAGAACATTTAAACGATGCAATAATTTACAGCGTGACGAATGTGCTATCTCCATTACGAAGGCTTGTTTTACCAGAAGATGCGCTCCCGTCTCATAGTTGCTTGTGAGCATGCGCGCTTTTGGAAGAGTCGTAAAAGCATACACACGAACCATTTTCTCGTCACAAAACAGGCCGACGAGAAACACGACGAGGAAATCTGGAATCCTGACGAGAAAATAGAGAGCAGGTTCTCTATTTTCTCGTCGAGATTCTCGGCAATTTTCTCGTCGTAAAACCATGCACACGAACGTTTTTCTCGACAAAAAAGCTCTCGCGGCACTTTTCTTGACGGTTTTGGACGAGAAAATTGGTCGTGTGTACGAGGCTTCCGTGTGTTTTACTTGCCGCTTTTAATCACTTCTTGTGAAGTGGCCTATCCACGTGATGGGCTGCATTACCTCCATGTGCACAGCTAAATATATGGTGGAGGAGCATGTGCACCCTTTAACCCATGACCAGTGTAATCGAGATATTCCCAAACACTTTACCCATACCATTCTACCCTCTTAAATTACATACCCCTTATCTTAACCACTCTATAATAATTAGCCCACACCGGAGTTGGAGTATAACTGGCCATAACAGCCTTTTTATTAAAGCATAATTAGATAAAACTCCAATATAAAATAATACTTTCACTTTAATAACTTTAACAGTTTAAAGGGACACTAAAGCTTCCCTTTTTTTTGCAAAAAAATAACAAACAGTTTATACTTACCTCCACTGTGCAGCTCGTTTTGCACACAGTGGCCCCGATCCTGGTCTTCTGGGGTCCCTCGGCGGCTGTCTTGGCTCCTCCCCGCAAGGACTCCACACCATAATGCGAGCGAGCGAGCATGGTGTGGAGTTATTGCGGGCGCGCTCCCGTGATACAGCGGCGGCCATAGCCGCCGACTGTATCACTCGGCCCCGCCCCCCGGCACGCCGCGTCATTGGATGTGATTGACAGCAGCGCCAGCCAATGGCTGCGCTGCTTTCAATCCATCCAGTGTAGCCAATCGGCGGCCAAGCTGAGAACCGAAGAGGATGACGGGGACGAGGGCGGGACTTTCGAGGGGCCAGGTAAGTAAAACGGGGGCTCGGGGGGGGGCGGTATTGTCGGATGTTTTTTCACCTTAATGCATAGGATGCATTAAGGTGAAAAAACATGTACCTTTACTACTCCTTTAACTCCCAGTCTGTTGGTCTCTGACGGCACCCCGAACTTTTAACACTTTTTCCACCAATACACTGCAGGACCAAAATTTTACCATACCAGGCCTCCAGCCGTATCACAGCTCGGAGACAACCCCTTCCCGCAGTGCAACCATACCCGTATACCAGCAGACACCGTTCCACTGGAATACACCAGAGGGGCACATACCACCGATGAGCCCCCCACCACTTCCATCACATCTGTTTTTTTCCACCGTCAAAGACCAAAGACACCGCCAGTGCACAGCTGTTACGACGTCCCGAAACCATCCGACCTGAAACACAAGAAAACACACAAACATGACAAAAACACCAAACAATAGGGAGGGAGGGTGGGAAAAACGTCCTCTCCCTTGCTGTCTCCTCACAAAATGTTCCCGGGCGTTCCCGCCCCTTCATATTTAAAGCGCTCCTCCCCTTAAGCACATATTACTCCAGTCTCCTCCCTCTCCAAACTTCCCAGCTTTTTTAACCCTGTGTTGCTTTTACTCTCCACCTTGTCATGCCCGGCCCTCCATTATTCTTTCTGTCTTTTCATTCCGGGCCTCCCTTGACCAGTGTAATCGAGATATTCCCAACACATTACCCATACCATTCTACCCTCTTAAATTACATACCCCTTATCTTAACCACTCTATAATAATTAGCCCACACCAGAGTTGGAGTATAACTGGCCATAACAGCCTTTTTATTAAAACATAATTAGATAAAACTCCAATATAAAATAATACTTTCACTTCAATAACTTTAACAGTTTAACTCCCAGTCTGTTGGTCTCTGACGGCACCCCAAACTTTTAACACTTTTTCCACCAATACACTGCGGGACCAAAATTTTACCATACCAGGCCTCCAGCCGTATCACAGCTCGGAGACAACCCCTTCCCGCAGTGCAACCATACCCGTATACCAGCAGACACCGTTCCACTGGAATACACCAGAGGGGCATATACCACCGATGAGCCCCCCACCACTTCCATCACATCTGCCCCTTACCCTTAAGGGCCCCTCCACACCCGCAGGGCACACTGGATCCCATCCTGAATCCTCAATGTCCACAAATCCATCCCCACATCAGAAAGATGCACACCATCCCTCCGTAAGTACAAGCCCACATTTACCTCCAACTCCATGTGCCTTACCACCAGCCCCCCATTATTGGCAACAAACCTACCCACCAGTTTGTTAAACTTGCTTCCCGCCTTGTTAAATCCACGCCACTGATCTCGCCATCCGCCACGAGGTGCGCGCTACAACGTCAGACTATACCACCAACGTCCCCAGGAAGACCTCTCTAAGCGCCAAGAAATCCGACTTTATGGCTGAGAACAGAGCCCCAATGGCTCTTATCCCCAAGTCATTTCCCCCCCCCCCACATGTAGTACCAAAACGACCGGCGGTCTATCCAACCGGGCGTACCGATACACCTCTGGCACCACCCTACTCCAAACCATGCCCGGGGATGCCTATGCCCTTAACGTAAGCCTCCCTCCTGGGTATCCCCAACTGCCAGCCCTCCTGTCTGACGTCTGCCCTCTTTTCCCCCCAAAAGACATGAGATTGCCCCAACATCCAGACGAGGCGTGTTGGACCTCCATCTGAAACGAAAATACCACAACATCATTCAAACCCGAGGAAAACACCCCATCATTGCCAATAACCACCCTCGCACACCCCTTCAATTCCCACATATTCCCACTCACATCAGCTAATAAATGGTGGCGTACATAAGAACGAATACCTCCTGGACTCCCATCACCCGATCTGTTTTACTGCCGCCTCATCCAACCCGCATCGGGCAGCCTCAGTGGCCACCCCCGATGCGGAAGGAGTGTGAAGCAGTTGCGCCCCGTCGCCCCAGGCATTAACGGAAAACTGCCACGCATCAAAATCATACTAGAAACGATCCATCCCCATGCACCAAAAAAGGCCCACCCCCGGCCGGCCTAACTTCCAGAAATTCCTTCACCACCCTCACTGAACAGGCTTGAGCCCCGGGCAATTAAAACAGCTGTACCGTCACCCCTTTTTGGCCTCCTGAACCGCAACCTCACCCTATCGCCCGGTACTCCCCGTCCTGTACCAGTAACCCCCCAGTCCTCAGTTTTGACGGGCACACAAGCTCCCCCACCCTAAATGCCCCACAAAATGCAACAGAAAATGCTGTATAGAACAACTTAACCTCATAAACAGATCACCTGTAAAAGAGAAAAGACACAGGCCTCCCTGTATCCTTATGAGGGAGATCCTTTCGACACCCCCTTAACGCCTGCCTTACCCAGAAAACCGTAGTGAAATCCGGCCTGCCCTGGAGTTTGAACATAAACGCCAAGCCTGCCAGCTTCTTCTCGATCCCTGACACCGAACCCCCCGCCCCCATGCGCCGAGTTACAAAGTAAACTACCAGCAACTTTGTCTCAGCATCCGCTAGCTGTATGAACGCAGCCCCTCACTCCGGATTTTTGGATCTGCCACCCATGTCGACCCACTTACCGACTTCCTGATCCTGAAAACGGGACATTGAATCAGCTAGTGTGTTGTCAAACCCCGGGAATATGCACAGCATAGAGAAAAACGTTCAACTGTAAGAAGCGCAATACGAGGTGGCCCAGCAATCGCCCACCGGTCTTGATGACACGGCAATCCGTTCGATGACTTGCACCACCCCCATATTGTCACAGTGCAATCTAATCTTCAGGGCCTTACACCTTGCCCCCCACAGCTCCGTAGCCAATACCACCGGAAACAGTTCCAGCAATACCAGGATACGAATGAACCCCGCTTCCACCCAAAAACTTGAGCCAAGCCCCTGCACTCCATTGCCCCCGGAAAATGCACCATAACCCATGGACCCTGCTGCATCAGTGACCCATACTAAATCAAAATTGCTCACCGGGCCCCCCATCCACCCCCATCACCCGTTGTAAGTTTCCAAGAACGTGCGCCACACTTTCACCTCATCCCTAAGTTCCTCATTGAGTCAAATGAAATGCGTAGTGGCCCGCACCCCAGCCGACAGCCGTCGACAAAAAACCCAACCCATGGGAATTATCTGACACGCAAAATTAACTTACCCAGCAAGGAATGAAGTCCACACAGTTGCACCTTCCTCTTTCCCATCATCTCCCTAATCTCCCCAATAAAATTGCACACACCTTTGAGGAGGGGGCACAAACAAAATCATCTAGGAAATGGACCACCCGACACGTCACACACCACCCCTACCAAGAAGGAGCTGAATTTTCCGAACATGGCGCATGATATGGAGCATCCCATGGGCAGGCACCGATACACATAAACCCCCCCCCCCCAGCAGCACCCCAACAGCTAAAACTGTCCGGGTGTACCGGCAGCAGACGGAATGCTGACTCAATGTCCGCCTTTGCCACGAGTGCCCCACCCTGTGCACACTTCATGATCTATCGAGTCATAGACTGACCCCCCTTTAGGGAACGAGAGGCGGTGAATAAGCAGAAGTGTAATCGGTTCCTTCTCAGGCACCACCAGATCCCCGAGTGGGCTCTCCCGAAATGGCCTAAAGCCACCTCTTTAGCCAATGTTTTCCCGAAAACCATCCCTGGACTAACCAGTGCCGACCTCAAATTTCGCGCCGAGGGCGGCACGACCTCTAGAGAGCACAGAATTTGAAGACCCTCCGAGAAACCCACTCTCAGCAACTCAGCCGCCGCCCTATCCGGATATCTACTTAGAAACCGCATCCTTACCGCTTTCGCCAGTGTCATCCCTCTTGCGAGCAAAATCCCTGGCACGCTTTCCTTCTTTGAAGCGAGACAAGGGGTGCTTCCCCCCGCATTCATGTTTAAAACGACAAGACCCCCCCAAACTAGCAGTATCCTTCATTAAACTGGCAGCACACCCCCCCATGGTTTTTCGGTCAGTGGTACAGAGGCCTTTGTCCCCCCGACCCCCCCTGAAAAACTGTCTCGGTGTCCGCGCCGAGGACATCAAACGCAGCCAAAGGCTTGTATCCTTATGATCCCAACGAAGAGTCGGACGAAACTGCCCTACGCTGCCTAAACTGCTCGTCTTCACGCAGCCAAGCAGTCCCACCATATCCCCTTGGGCCTCTCCTATCACGGCCATATAACAGCACAGTGCCGAGCAATTTTCCGGGGTTTACTCATCTATCACGTTGGCCAAGATGGCGAACGCCTGCAGCCAATTCCCAAACTTCTTCGGGATCAATCGATACCTCCCCTTCTCCTCATCCTCCTTTTTGGAAACGTCCGGCTTACCTTTGTCCAAATAATTTTTTTCTAGGGGCAGTAATGAGAAAATCTCGACATACTCACCTTTCCAATTTTGTCTCTCACCCCCTGGTCAGGTGAGCCCCCCAAGGGCCCTTCAAAGCAAACGCAAACCTCACACTTAGCGGCATCGGCGATACGTACTACGTATAACCGCCCTGGCCGCCACAGCAGGATCCCCTGTGTTCACCCCCACGGCCCTACTCACCTGATCAACTCCAACAATGTTCCGTCACGGGCCCCGCAGTGGACACGGGTGCCACCACCTTAACCGCCCCCTTTACCTGCCCGCCTACCCACAGTGCCACCTGTGCCCACGAAAATCGCTGCACCTAATCCCTCAATAATCTGCAATAGGGCCCCTGCCCCGGGGGAGGCAGGCTGGTTGCCCGCCACCCCCGCCACAGGTGCAACAGCATCACTGACCACCGGCGTGGCCCCCACACCGTTGGCAACGCCCCCCGACCCCACACCCAACAACTCACACAGTGCATTCGTCAAATCAACAGGAGAAATGATAGTGGTAGACTTACCGGGCTGACAGGGCACCTCCCCCCACAGCCGCAGATCTCGCCTCCCCTGGTGCTGCGACCCCTCTGCGATCCTCCTCTAACGATCCGGACAGCTCCCCTTCCGACCTCCGTATCCAGGCTGGAAGCATGAGCGTGATGAGCCCCCCAGGCGAAGCTTGCCTGGAGGCCGCGACTCCCCTTGGCGCCGAATTGAAGTCCCCTCCTGGGGATCCACCACCACCTCCCTGCAGCGCTTGCGTCCTCTTGACGAGCCCCGGGTAGGCCGCGACACCTGATCACTGCTGTTCTGCACGTCCCTCAGCCCGCTGCTTCTCCCGACACCGCCAGCCTCGTCTGGTAGAGGCCCTGCGGACGTGGCACCGCTTCTCCCCCGCTGAACCTCCCCCTCAATGCCGCCTGCACAGAAGGGGGGTCGCACTTTCTGAGGTCCTCCGCCGCGAGGGCGAAGCACGGGCGCCATCACAGCCCGTAGCCCCGCCCCTGCCATTGCCGCGTGTACCGTCCGGCTCACCCCACGGCTGAAGCAGGCGCATGCTTTTCCAGGGGTGGGCCGACGAGTCAGCCTGTGGGCTCCTGGTGTGGCAACTTTTTTTTTTTTTGGGGGTCGGGCACCGATCGCGGGAGGGGGGTGCCGCGAATCGCGGGGGGGGGGCGCGTCTGCTGAGGCCCCAGGCCAGATCGGGCCCCAAGCAGATGTCCTGTTATGACGGCCCTGAATGAGGGCACCAACCTGGTCTCCCAGACAGTCTGGCCCCTTCGTCGCCGCAGCCGCCCGCAACCGAGCGAGGATCAAAGCCACGTCCGCCATTTTGTCTAAGGAGAGAAGTGAAAAAACTTCCTCTCCCTTGCTGTCTCCTCACAAAATGTTCCCGGGCATTCCCGCCCCTTCATATTTAAAGCGCTCCTCCCCTTAAGCACATATTACTCCAGTCTCCTCCCTCTCCAAACTTCCCAGCTTTTTTAACCCTGTGTTGCTTTTACTCTCCACCTTGTCATGCCCGGCCCTCCATTATTCTTTCTTTCTGTCTTTTCATTCCGGGCCTCCCTTTCTTGCCGACATAAATTGGTCCCCTTGGACTCCCTGGGTACTGTGGGCATGGGATCATCCCCTGAGCACCAATACGTGAGCACTGTTGGAAGGCCCCCTGCCTAGTCTAACCAGCACCACCAGTAATCTATCCCATACCTTATGGCAATGGATCGCAGTAATAACGTTACCTAGCACTTGTTTATTTCCAAAAGACATGTCCATGTTAAGTAGAATTAAGAGTCAGAACAACAGAAAGCCATTTAGCCATTTATTGAACCAGTTAACTTACATATTTCCATCCTTCAGTCATCCCAATGGTGATGGCACATTCCTTAAGTTGCATACAGAAAATGTAGTAATATTTTAAGGGGGTTTGCCAGTCTTGCATCCCATACCCATCCCTAAGTGAAGCTCCTGGAAGCTAATGCCACAAAGATTACATCTTTGCCAAGACCTGGTCCTTACAACGCTTCTCATGATGACCAACAACAGGCAGACTCCTGCCAGACTACAGAGCCCTCCTTCCCAAGATGCCCCACACTGGCAGGGGCTGAGCTGGCGCTACATCAATATATATAGTACATCCCACTGACTACTCTTGGGCCCTCTAGTGGCTACCTAGGCAACTTGTGGGGGAGCACATATACTCTTTAACCCATTTCTGCCTGGCATATTTTGCCCCCCTTAGACTAACTGAGGCGCTGTGGGCAGGGGATCCTTCCCTGAGCAGCAGTCTAGGCCCACTGCTAACCAGTACCATTGGTTTCCATTTGATACCTTTCTCAGACTTTATGGCCTGATAACCCAGAGATCAACAGCCCTAAAACTCTTTACTGGTGTCAGAAATGCACTGCAGCAGGGCAGAGGTGCGTGCGGGTGCACATGCGCACACGGTTTTCGTTGTTGGTCCGCTGAGCCGGGCAGCAACGTGTGTGCACGTGCTAGCCGTTGCTTGGCACCAATGGGCCTTTAAAAGAACAGCAGCTGCACTTGTGCAGTGCTGTTTGATCTGCAGCTTACCCGCATTATGAACCTGTACCTGTATCTGATACCTGTATTGACCCGGCTCTGCTGACTACACTCGTTATCGCCAACCCTGACCTCAGCTTGCCTTGACTGCTAAACCACAAATTGCCTGATATGCTGCTGCCAACTTCTGCCTGTCTACTGACCCTGCTTCAGCCTGCTGCATTGCTATATCTGATTACCTGTGTTTGACCTGGCTTGTCTCACCCTGCTCCAGCCTGCTGCTGATCCTGCATCATCTAGTGCCCAGGGTCACTGACCTGTGTCTGTATCTGATGCCATCCACGTTCTGGTCAGTCCTGGTGACCCATCATCTACCTATCTGTGCCAGCTACTACAGATCTCACAGGCACTCCTACCTTGCTGTGCTCTCGTGGCCACTGTTCCAACTCCAGTGGCCCCTGAGCCAGGGCTGTAAGAGAGGTCTCCTTCTACAAGTCAGGCTCTATTACAAGGTATGTGACAGTATCAAACAGCCATGTCCGAGCCTGCAGGAGGAACCTCACCAATGGAGGAGATTTGTCAGCACCTCGCAGCCCTCATGCAAGCAGTGAAATCTCTACAGGAGGGTTACATTAAGCTAGAAGAACTAGTGCGGACCTTAACAGTTCCTACTAGTGCAGCCGCAGCATGCTCTGCTGCACCTACACAGACTGTTTCCACTCCTCCTGTGGTGATGCTACCACCTGAACCCAGAGTCCCCACTTTGGAAAAGTTCGCAGGGGACCAAACTAAATTCCGGGCCTTCCGCAAACGCATACCAGCTATATTTCGCTCTGCAACCAAGACTTTATCACTAGAATCCACCAAGGTGGGGTTTATGATTTCTCTGCTTCAAGGGGAACCACAGACCTGGGCCCACTGGTTGCTTGAAGAGAACAATGTACAAACGCATGCCATGTCATCCTTCTTTGACGCCATGGCCCAGCTTTATGACGACCCACAGCAGACTGCCCTTTATGCGTCCCAGCAATGTTACAGACTTCAGACACTGGAGCGCAGACACTTAGTGGAATGACGCAGCTCTGCGACACCAGTTTTGCATGGGTCTTTCTGAAAACCTCAAGGATAAACTTGCCCGAGTGGGAATAGCCAATACCCTTGAGGGATTAATCACTCTGGCCATTCAGATTGATCGACGGCTCTGTGAGTGCTGATCAGATTGGTCCTGTATGGATGACACCAAGAGTCCCAGTCCCTGCCTCTCGCTACCCGGCACCAGCCAGTTCAGGCCCTACCAGTTCAGCATCCGAACCTATGCAACTAGGGTTATTACTTCCAGCCCTGTCCCCTAAAGAGCGAGTACATTGCCGGAAGAACAACCTTTGCCTCTACTGTGGGGAGGCTGGCCACTACATGCACAGCTGCTCTGCAAAGACTCGTAAGTGCCCATCTTCTGTTCCTGCTAACCTGTCAACTTTGCAACTCACCTTGATCTTCCACTCTCATTCCAGCCTCCAGGAGGAACAATCTCAGTCAACGCTATCATTGATTCTGGAGCATGCAGCTGCTTCATTGATTTGACTTTCGCCACTCAACAGCATATCCCCCTGCAACCAAAGATGCATGGACTTTCTGTCTATTTGGCTGATGGCTCATGTATCAAGTCAGGACTGGTAACCCAGGAGAGACCCCCATTACCTGTTATTACCTCCACCCAACATAAGGAACTACTGAGTCTTGACGCCATCACTTCCCCATTGTTCCCTGTTATATTGGGCCTACCCTGGCTTCAGGCCCACAACCCCCAAATCCATTGGGTGTCCGGAGAAGTCAAGTTCTTGTCATCATACTGCCAGAGACATTGTATATCAAAGCCACATTGTTATGTATGGACTCTGATCAGAACATACTCCAGTCGGTGCCTGGACCGTACCACGAGTTTCTCTACTCTTCATCAAACGAGGGGCAGACACACTTCCCTCTCATCGTCCATACGACTGCCCGATCGAACTTCTCCCTGGAGCTGAGATTCCTTTTGGACGCTTTTTTCCGCTGTCGGAACAGGAGGCAATCTTGAAAAAGGGTTTATCCACCCCTCTACCTCTCCAGCAGGTGCAGGGATATTCTTTGTAACAAAGAAAGACCACTCCTTTCGTCCATGTGTGGATTATCGATAATTAAACAAAATCACAGTGAAAAAACGCTATCCCCTGCCTTTGATGCCCAAGCTATTTCAGCAATTAAGGTCTGCAACTATCTTCAATAAACTGGATCTAAGGGGAGCTTATAACCTGGTGCACATCCGAAGGGGGAAGAGTGGAAGACAGCCTTTCGTACCCGATTTGGTCACTTCGAGTATCTGGTCATGCCCTTTGGACTCTGCAATGCTGCCACTACCTTTAACATTTCATCAACGATGTGTTCTAAAACTTTTTAGACATTTTTGGAATCGTGTACCTGGACGATATTCAGATTTTCTCAGGATCTCTTGATCAGCATCGAGGACATGTCAGCAGTGTGTTATGCCGGCTCTGAAAACACGGACTGTATGCAAAAGCAGAACAAATTTGAATTTGAGCAGCAGAGCATTCTGTTTCTGGGGTTGGTGATTTCCACGGCAGGAATTAAAATGGACCCTCAGAAGGTGTCCGCGATACCAGATTGGTCTGACAAGAAGGGGGTACAACGTTTCGTGGGCTTCGCAAACTTTTATAGGAAGTTCATTAAATGGTTTTCTGCCATAATCACCCCCATCACACAGCTGACTAAGCAAAACCTGTGATTCCATTGGAACCCTGAGGCACAAGATGCCTTTGAGACACTAAAGAGACTTTTCACTTCAGCCCCGATTCTGAGTCATCCTGATGCGTCATTTTCCTACATCCTAAAGGTAATTGGGATTTAGGAAATTAATGCATCCTGTAGCCTTTTTCTCATGGAGGCTCTCCCCAGCAGAAAGGAATTATGATGTAGGGGATCGGAAATTACTGGCAATCAAAGTGGCATTGGAAGAATGGAGGTACTTATTGGAGGGCGAAGCTCATCCAATATTAATATACACTGATCATAAAAAAATCTGGAGTATTTAAGATCCACCAGGTGAGTGAAACCACAGCAAGCTTGATGGATCTTGTTTTTCTCACGCTGCTCCTTCCATATTACCTGTCAAGCTAGATCAAGGAATGTAAAGCCAGACGCACTGTCACGTATGTACGATGACCCCAATCTCCTGAGCTCTTCCACAGCTAACCCGCTGTATACTCCTCAAGCGTCACCCCTGCTAACCTGCTGGGTCCCTGGCTTGGCACTCGCTGAAACTTTCACACTTTTTCACCGTCCCTGGCTGGTGAGAGGCTGCTTCTGCTTCCCCTTTACCTCCGACCACAACTGGTTCCCCCGCAACTCAGTTGTACTCCAAATCTGCATTACCAACCCTACGCTGCTTTTCCTGCTCCTGCATAGTTTCTCAGGCAGCCTAGCAGCCAGGTGTCCCTGGGATAGGCCTCTGGCTTCTGGCCTAACAACCCGGTGCGACATAACACACGTCCGCCTAGACAGCTGTCCAGGTGGCACAGAACCCCGATCACCTGACTCCACCCAAATAAATAGGCTCTCCCAGCAGGCTAGGGGTCTAAAGAAACCCCAACTGGCTGAGACACCCCATCCATTCATGATCTGACCTTGCTATGCCCGTGTCGATCTAATTTCACCAGCCACAGTGCCTGCTACCTAGTGACAGAAGAGAAAATGTGCAGCAATTCCAGAATTAGAGGGAAATCAGTGGATATTCTAACAATTAGCCAGGACAATTACTACCTGGCACTACTGAATTTGTTATCAACCCTGCCTAAACACCAGGGTGCTACACATGCAACTCACAATGCAATTTGATGACACCAGGCTTATGCAGGAAAATTTCTGCTCCAAGATAATTCAGCTCCAGCATGCTGCCATACCAGGTGGTTTTCTTGTCCACGACGCATTGGAAAAATCCAATTCTCCCTCACTTCACTGCTCTTCTCATACAATTCATCCTGTCCTCTTGATGATTTCAACTGCTACCTCTATATTTTTCAAGCGGGTGAAGACTGAAGAGTTTGTCTTATTTTAGGTAATCTGAAGTAAACCTGACAACTGTTTACTATTGACAGCAAACATCTCAGCCCAGGCACACTCTGTTATAACCCCTTACTTTGTTTCATGACTGGTGATATAGTGATAACTCACCTCCAACAGGGAGAACCATAGGAGGAATATGGCTGGCATTATCATGAAGGGGAACAATGATGCACACCTTATAAAGTGGGCCTGGATAGATTTCTTTCCCCACAACATGAAAGGATGTTTTTGCCTTACCAGGCAAGCTAAATCTACTTAAATTCCCAGTTTCCCATGTGGTCTTCCACCCAATTGTATTTTACCTTCTACCATCAATGAAGGTGAGCAGGCTCTTGCCACACAAGTCACCAATATATCTCCTCACAGGCAGTCTATTTTTTTTTTTTATAGTTGTTCAGTGTGAGGTTAAATTCTCTCTCAGGTTTTTAGATATTTTCTGTATCCCCAGTGTGGAGAAATGTGTCTCATTTTCATGTCATACCAGGCACACCTATATGGTTCCTTCTACAGAATACTTTTTGTATATGAAGTTGCTGTCGTCTAGACTAAACTAAATTAAAGCCCATCACCAGGCAAAATCAGATAACACCCTATAAATCCTGTCCACCCCTATCCCATCTGTTCATTTTCATTTACCTGAACATAAAGATCTATAACTGCAGTCCAAGCCCACTGTTAAGTAGTCTTGTTGCAGCTCCTTGTCATGATATCCCCATGCTGCCTTTGGAGTCTTTAATGATCCCTATGGGATGTGTCCATGTCACCAGGCAGCAATGCGGGCACCCGAGGGAGGACTTTCTCACTCTGTAGTAAAGGACCAAGAAGACTTGGGACTGACACATCACGTGACCATAGATTTAGGTGGGTAATTGGGACAATTAGGTTTGGGTTTTCTTTTAGAATAAACAGGGTGATTAACTAAAGAGATGGGGGATATTCCTTGTGGGTGGGAGACATGCAATAGTATTCAATATTTTAATATATGCAGCACCCTCACAGATAGGTTCTAGGATTAGATAGAGTTAGTTTGGGCTCACTGTGTTCAGTAAAGCTATATTTTTGTTGTTAGGTAAATTTAGCTTGTCTCACAGTAATCAGTGTGGCTGCAATTGCTGGGTTAGGCTAATTTTGTTCTTTCTCACTGTAACCAGTGCAGCTGCATGTGTTTCTGCTGCTGCTGGTTTAATTGCTTCCTCTGCTTTCCAGAGAACAGTAGATTTCTCTGGAACATAGGTGTGGAGCAATGCAAATAGCAGCATGAATACTTATACAGCCCTGGCCAGTTCCAGAGAGGGTGGCCCTGAAGGCTGCTGGGAGTCTTGCCCTAGAGAGGGAAAGTCCAGCCTGGAGGGTTTGCTGCCCTCTGGGCATCCCTTGCATGTGTTTGCTGCTAGTGAGGCCTCAGCTGAGCTAGCTGAGGGGCCTAGATGCTGAAGTTACAGAGAGCTGACTCTGGGGTTTTGTCTGAAGATCTAGTTTGGTATTACAGGAGAAATGTGTTATGCGGATGTTGGAAGGAGGCAACTAACTTTTCAAGGATATTTGTGAGTACAGACAGCGAGAGAAATCTTAGAGACGTTTGGGCTGCTGCCACCCCCTCTGGTGCTAGAGAGCCAGCTATGTGTTTGTCTAAAGGGGACAATGACTGGTGTCCTGAAGAGCTCAGTCTAGTTCTTTGTGAAGGGACTCTGCTCTAGTTGCTCTAAAGAAAGTATCTTGTGTGCTTTTAAGTGCTTCCACTACAAAGCCAAGTCCACAGTTTGCTTTTGCAAGGGCTTTTGCCCTGTCCTCAACTTGTACATAGTTCTTTTTGGAGTATCCTACTCATTTCCCTCAACCCTATCCCAGTTACCTCAAAAATAAAAACACCAAAAAGAACACCCCTGGACTTGTTATTGAGCCAAAGATTGACTGTGATCAAGTGCCTGACTGTGGGGCAACCACTGGGAAAAAGAGCCTGGGCAATTTCCAGCAGCTCCTTCAGTGGTAGCGCTACAAATACTTAAACCTTCAAACTGCACAGCAAGTAAAAAGAACTGTTAGCAAGCTGCTTTAAGTTCACAACCCTGACACTCATTTAGCATGATAGTATTTTCTCAGAAGGCCATTTGGAGCCTCAATGTCCTTTTGAGAAAGCATTGCTGTGTTAAATGGTCAATATGATAAGGTACTTATAGCAACCTGCAATAATTAATTGTGTAGCGCCCTCACCTCTCCCCCTACCTGCCTTTATGTGTGTATTTTGGCTCCTCGCAGGGAGGGGAGAGGCACTAGCGTTGCTAGCCAGGTGCGGGGGGGGCGGGCCGCACCCGGGTGACACCCACCAGAGGGGTGACACCCGTGGGTAGCGCAGCGGCCACACTGACATCGCCCGCCCGCTGCCCTGTGCCTTAGGCTCACGCTGCGGCTGTGTCCCTCAGCGGAGCGGAAGGAAGCCGCCGCCCCCTCTGCCTCCTCTATGTTTACATCCACAGAGGAGGAGGAGGAGCCCGTGCTCGAGAGACACACCGCTGTGTGTATCTGCCGCTCTGTTCTGAGGTCTGAAAGGTAAGGGGGGCATCTTTACTGATGGGGGGAGGGGGTGTCTGTACTGCTGGGGTCTGCACAAGAGGGAGTTTGCACCAGGGGGGGCTGTAACTGAGGGGGGTGTCTGTACTGAGGGGGGTCTGGTACTGAGGGGGTGTCTGTACTGAGGGGGGTGTCTGTACTGAGGGGGGTCTGGTACTGAGGGGGGTGTCTGTACTGAGGGGGTATCTGTACTGAGGGGGTGTCTGTACTGAGGGGGGGTCTGGTACTGAGGGGGGTGTCTGTACTGAGGGGGGGTCTGGTACTGAGGGGGGTGTCTGTACTGAGGGGGGGTCTGTTACTGATGGAGGTGTCTGTACTGAGGGGGGTGTCTGTACTGAGGGGGGATTGGTACTGAGGGGGGTGTCTGTACTGAGGGGGGGGGTCTGGTACTGAGGGGGGTGTCTGGTACTGAGGGGGGGGGTCTGTAACTGAGGGGGGGTCTGTAACTGAGGGGGGATCTGTAACTGAGGGGGTGTCTGTTACTGAGGGGGGTCTGTTACTGAGGGGGGTGTCTGTACTGAGGGGGGTGTCTGTACGAGGGGGTCTGTAACTGAGGGGGTGTCTGTAACTGAGGGGGTCTGCACTGAGGTGGGGGTGTCTGTACTGATGGAGCGGTCTGCACTGAGGTGGGGGTGTCTGTACTTATGGAGCAGTCTGCACTGAGGTGGGGGTGTCTGTACTGAGGGGGAGGTTCATACTGAGGGAGGCGGGTCTATATTGATGGCGGGGAGTCTGTACTTAGTGGAGCGGGTTTGTACTGAGGGAGGGGATCTATACTGTGGGAGGGGGGTCTGTAGTTAGTGGAGGGGGGTCTGTACTGAGGGGGGACTATAGTTGTTGGGGGGTGACACCATTTTTTTTTGCACCGGGTGACACCAACCCTAGTGACGCCACTGGGGAGAGGCACACCGCACCACAAGCCCGTACCCTCCTGAGTAAGGAGGTTGAGCGGTGTTACTTTTCGGGCCTGCCTGCGGCTGGAGTTGAATCCTCCCAAGGATGATTCTCACCTCTACCTTAAGTAGATGCAAGTCCTTATGTTTCGCCCAGTAATGTAACTGTCCGCACCAACTGAAAGTCCAACTTCTATATTTATTTCACACAGATAATAAATATGCCTCTTTGACAGCAGACAGGTTGGAACAAGACACAGGACAGCTTAGGTGGGCGGAGGTCCAGACACAAACTTAAATCAGGTTCTTTGACTGTTTAGGCTTCACAAACAGCTTTGGCGCACGATCTCTGCCACAGACCGTGAGGTTGGTCTCTGCCACAGACCAGGTAAATAGGAAGTCACTGCCACTGACTTGGAGAACAGGTCACTGCCACTGACCAGGTGAATAGAGTCACTGCCACTGACTGGGTGAATAGGGCACAGCCCTATTAGGCCACTGCCACTGACCTGTAAGCGAACTTCCTTCTAGAGAGTACTTGGCCCGTGTAAGGGAGAAGACATCCCTCCGGAGAGCTACCAGAGGCCCCCACCATCACCACGACTCTGCGCTGGGTCTTCAGAAGGGGTCACCTCCCTGGCCTCCTCGATCCTGGATACGGGTCCCCTCGCAAGGCAGCACCCTGGGAGTCCTCGATCCCCGGCGGAACCCAGCCGAAGGTGCTGGGCTCCGGGCCTCCAAATTAGTACCTCACCCCAGACTGAAGGTGTCTGGGATGGAACAGGAACCAGGCCTCCGGGCCTAGGGCACCCGGAGATGACACACACACACACCCAGGCTGAAGGTGCCTGGGCGTGGACGACAACGACAACCCCAATGGAAGATGGCCGCCCCTTTTTATACCCTCTCCTGACAGGCACAGCAGGTTCCCCGCCCCACCGTACTGCTGCCGAGAGGGGACAAGAAAAGGCACATCCTTGTACTGTGGTTCAACCCGGACCTATGGCGACAGCGCAACCTGTAGGCCCCAGGGAACTACACACCAATACTAGCTCCCATGGCACATAAATGGTCCATTAACCCTAACAATAGTGTGTCTGAGCCCAACTACCACTCAGACACTCCCCTAAATTGAACACCCCGCTACAATTGAAATAAGCGTCTATCTAGTAATGGTAAAAACATGCTGCTAGTATGCCTTGGGGAATAAAGTTGAGCAAAACTGACGTATAACAATCATTTAGGTCTTTCTTTTATATTTGCAGCACCACAAAGTAAAATGAAGAGCAGAATTAGGTGGCTGTGTTTAGAAGAAGGAGTCATTTAATGCATGAGGCCCAGCAAAATGTTTCTTGTCCTAAGCTGAACTCCAGTGTTACAATATTGTACACAAGAGCCTCTTGACATGACAATTTTGGTAAAACAGGTGCTGAATGTATTTGAGTTTCTGACTCAGAGCTCCCTTTTCATCAGTTTCCATTAATTGTCCCAGCTGGGGTCTTATATAGTGAATGTCTGATGTTGTTTAGTAGAAACCAATACCCCACTTACCTAACCACACATCTACCGCTGGATTGTGCATGAATCATTGTAGTATAAATACACAGTTCATAACTGTTGCAGTGACTTCATTATCAGTAAAACGGAATGAGTTTACTACTGTGCACAGGCTTTAAATTGTATTTATATTCACAATGACCAATTTTTTCTGTGTTGCTAGTCACTTTGTATTTAATAGCAGAATATACTCTTCATCCTGTTTCTTTTTTTTCTTCAACAAATTACGTTTACTTATTGTTCAGTGTGATGGTGTATTTCCTGCTTTTTTAATCTTGTTAGTTTAATTCATGCTTCATATCCTGAGAGATCATGACAAGAGCAATCATTTTCCACTAGCTAATAACCCATTGTGGCCAGATGGCCCCATTACACAACAAACACTGTTAAAGTGATCCCGACAGAAGACACAAAAAGTGGTTAACAGACCCAGACAGAGGGAATTTATATTAACTGATGATTACATTATATTATGTCACATTCATCAGTATGATTTTATTTGTGTGTGTGTGTTTTAATGGAGCTGAATAACCAGAATAATAGTCTCTTGGGATTTGGTATATATGGTTGGCAAATTTGGACTTAATGGACATGAGGAAAAATATGGAGTACATGTATTGTGTAAATGTCCTCCATTGGTAGGTTAAACAAGGGCAGAGCATATGGGTTGAAGTTTCATGCCAAACACTTTCAGATCTTGGCATGCTGCATCTTGGAGGTGGCCTAAAGACCAGCCATGGTCATGACATTTGGCCCAAAATATTAGGAACTAGAGATACACAAATATTGGACAATCCACAATTTTTGTTTTAAACAGGCAAATATTTGCTTCATCTGGGATAATGATGAACTAGTGAAAAATAGTCCAGAGACTAGTTTATTATTATGTAGACTGGCAGCACCCCACATCCAACAGGAAGTCTCTAATCAGTATGTATCTTTAGTTACCCAATGACGAAGTAGTATTCGGTACTTATTCACTAGGTGTTATCCTACACAAAGATAGCACAGTAGTACATGGTTTGCAATGAAATGGTAAGTGGTGATTTGGACTAGTTAGCATGAAGTAGTAATATAAAATCACAGCCCTCTTCTCTCCATGTATGACTTGGTCTGATTGAACCTATTTATATTTGTGATCAAAATGTAATAAAACGAAAGTCATAGGATAATGAAAAATGCATGTGTGTGTGTGAGCGTACAAAAAGCAAGGGGCAGTTTCAACCTCTCCATCCTGCTGTCTTTTGTAGAGAGGAGAATTAGAGGGTCAGTCCACCAAAGGTGATATTTTTATATTTTTTATAAATGGGGTCAGCCCGTTGCCTTATATATATATATATATATATATGTAGCACACGGACCCTTTTTCCTACCTTTGGCTCACTTGCAGGAAAAAGGCACACCGTACTAAATGCCCGTACCCTCCTGGTTGAGGAGGTTGAGCGGTGTTATGTATTTGGGTCCCACAGCTAGGTTCTTCCATCAGTTGGTTCTCATCTCCTAGGATATAGGGACAAGTCTCTGTTTTCCCCCCAAGTAATTCCAATGTCCACACCACTTTAAACTCCAACGTTGAGTTTATTTTTCTCAATGTTCAGCAGATAGGAAAGGGTGGATAAGAGACAGGACAGCAAGGTTTTGGGAAGTTAGTCCAGGCACAAGTAGATATATAATCACTACTCTATCCCAGAGTAGGTTTAGCTCACCCGGATAGTCTCCTGCAAAGTGGATCCTAGCAGCCGAAGTGATGTTCGGACGTTTAATCAGGTTCTTTTCCTAGATGCGATCGGGAGACTCTCTGCCACAGAATCTATCAGACCCCGAGCCTCTTAGCTTTTGGTATGTAAGAACAGATGCCAGCAGTAGCACATTACTAGGCCCTGGTTGGATAGATGAATCCCTCCAGAAAGTTACCGGGCCCCTTCCTTCACCGTGAACTCTCACCGGTCCGTCAGAAAGGTCCTCCCCCGGCCTCCTCTTCTTAGAAACGTGCTCCCTCGCGAGGGACACAATGGGATTTCTCTTCCTCGAAGTGAGCTCCAGCTAAAGGTGCTGGGCCCAATGTTGAAGATGCAGCCCCAGGACTAAAGGTGCCTGGGACTGATGCACATGTGGCCCCATGGCCTGGAGGGCCGTGCGCCACGCACTTGGACTCCGACTCCTCTCCTCCTCCGAAGACCCCTCCCAGGCGGCATCTGCCCATTATGTATCCTCTCCCAGCATGCACAGCAGGCCAAACACGCCCACTGTACCGCTGCCGAGAGAGGACACCCCAAGGCACAGCACTAGGACTGATGGTTCAACCCTGACCCGTTATGGCAGTGCCACCTACAGGCCACAGGGAACCGCACACCAGTATACCACCTGGAAAAAAAATAGCACAACCTATAAATGAGAACCAACTACTATCTCAGACCAGCCCCTAAATTTGGGTATATAGCACCCCTAAATGGGGTGGGCGCTACATATATATATATATATATATATATAAATATATATATATTGTATACACCAACAGCGAGATCGCTCTGCAACAATTCCTGACTTTTTGGGTTTTGGGTGTCCCCATCCAATTTTCCAGAGCCTTCTGTTCCATTCTCAATAATGCTAGGTAAATTAAAGAAATAAATATAAATAGCAAAAGCCCTTCTGATGGTCAAAACAAGTGTGCAGATCCAGAAACTCCATTACCACACTATATGGTCAAATGTTTTGTGAACACAATAATGACAAAATACTCAACCTATTTTCAGTGAGTTCACAAATGTCAGCTTGTCATTGTACTGAAAATCTGTTTTTTCCCTAGTTCAATAATTGTCTTTTTAAAAATGCGTGGACCACCAGATGCTTGTAGAATTCCCTCTGGGACATTATCCAAAGATTTGGAACCTCTGAACACCTGTCATATGTAACACAACAGCACACATTAGCAGTACCAGTAAAGGGGGATTTAAAGGTTGCAGCTATGGAATAAAATATTTATATTCTAGCAAATGTCATTTTTAATTTGCCATTTTATTTAGTTGTGTACATCACATCTTTGAAGTCTGCACCACCCCTGTAATAACTATGTATTCAATTTAAATAGTGTTATTTCATAACAGGGACATTTTCTTAACAAATAGTCTGACAACTTGTGGCAGCTTGTGGGCATCAATAAAACAAAGAAGCTTCTTTATATATGTCTCATGCATCGTATTATAGTAAGTACTTTATTTCACAAACTGAGATATGCTGAATATATATCTCCACCCTGTGCTCACTGTGACTTCATAAATGTGCTGTATTTCACACACAAAAGTAATTAACTAGAAAACTTTCAGACGATTGCTAGAAACTACCATTCCATAAAACAGTGCTTCATTAAAAAATTAAAGGATAAGTTCACCTTTTTAAAAAATAAATAATAATATATGCACATTTTTTGTAGGTAAAAAAATGTGTATTTATACTTTTTTTTTGTATTTTATTTTAGGAGCCTGGAAATCTGCTGATCACTGGTGCCGTGCAAGAGTCCTACAGACTGTCAGTGTAAGCAGTTTCACACCGACAGTAAAAATCAAATGCAATCGTTTTAGTAAATATAAACTGCTAAATATATTTTCTCATCAACAGTATATAGCAGACTTCTTCTGTCCAGCTGAGCACTGGTTAAATCTTGTACCGTGTTTCCCCGAAAATAAGACCTACCTAGATTTTCGGGAAGGGCTGCAATATAAGCCCTACCCCCAGGGGCGTATCAATGGGGGGGCGGGGGGCGGTCCGCCCCGGGTGCCACACATTGGGGGGGGTGTCAGTGGCGTTGCTATGGAGGTGCGCTCCGCACCCGGGTCGGTGACACTGACACCATCCAGCGAGAGGGTGGCGTTGCGAGTGCCCTGGCTGCTCCCTTTGGTTGTTTTTTTTAATCAGCACAAACACCCCCAGCGCCGCGGCCGCACTTAGCCTGGTCTGTCTGGTCACTGTTTTCTTCCTGCTCTAGCTCCACCCACCACTGCTGTGCTGCAGAGCCAGGCCTGTTCTCCGCACGGGCGGCGCAGCTGCTGTTACACAGACCACAGTCCTCCGGAGTCCAGACCTCCGTAGCTGAGAGCCCAAGGTGAGCTGAGTGCCTGGTGATAAAGGTGTGTGTGTGGGGGTTGGCACGCATGGTATCCACCGGAGCCGCCCAGTGGATGTGAGCTGACACGCACCCTGAGGTGTGAGAAGAGGCCGGAGGCAAGAGGTTTTTGTGTCTGTCCTGCTGGTCTGATAACAAAAGGGGTGCTGTTGCTGTGTCCACCACCCCCCACCTATAGTAGCTGAGCTTATGGGGGGGGGTGGTGTTACTGTGTCCACCACCCCCCCCCCACCTATAGTAGCTGAGCTTATGGGGGGGTGGTGTTACTGTGTCCACCACCCCCCCACCTATAATAGCTGAGCTTATGGGGGGGTGGTGTTACTGTGTCCACCACCCCCCCCCCCCACCTATAGTAGCTGAGCTGATAGGGGGGTGGTGTTACTGTGTCCACCACCCCCACCCCCCACCTATAATAGCTGAGCTGATAGGGGGGTGGTGTTACTGTGTCCACCACCCCCCCTCCACCTATAGTAGCTGAGCTGATGGGGGGTGGTGTTACTGTGTCCACCACCCCCCTCCACCTATAGTAGCTGAGCTGATGGGGGGTGGTGTTACTGTGTCCACCACCCCCCTCCACCTATAGTAGCTAAGCTTATGGGGGGTGGTGTTACTGTGTCCACCACCCCCCACCTATAGTAGCTGAGCTGATAGGGGGGGTGGTATTACTGTGTCCACCACCCCCCCCCACCTATAGTAGCTGAGCTTATGGGGGGGTGGTGTTACTGTGTCCACCACCCCCCCCACCTATAGTAGCTGAGCTAATAGGGGGGTGGTGTTACTGTGTCCACCCCCCTCACCTATAGTAGCTGAGCTTATGGGGGGGTGGTGTTACTGTGTCCACCACCCCCCCCCACCTATAGTAGCTGAGCTGATGGGGGGTGGTGTTACTGTGTCCACCACCCCCCTCCACCTATAGTAGCTAAGCTTATGGGGGGTGGTGTTACTGTGTCCACCACCCCCCACCTATAGTAGCTGAGCTGATAGGGGGGTGGTATTACTGTGTCCACCACCCCCCCCCACCTATAGTAGCTGAGCTTATGGGGGGGTGGTGTTACTGTGTCCACCACCCCCCCCACCTATAGTAGCTGAGCTAATAGGGGGGTGGTGTTACTGTGTCCACCCCCCTCACCTATAGTAGCTGAGCTTATGGGGGGGTGGTGTTACTGTGTCCACCACCCCCCCCCACCTATAGTAGCTGAGCTGATAGGGGGTGGTGTTACTGTGTCCATCACACCCCCACCTATAGTAGCTGAGCTGATAGGGGGGTGGTGTTACTCTGTCCACCACCCCCCTCCACCTATAGTGGCTGAGCTGATAGGGGGGTGGTGTTACTGTGTCCACCACCCCCCCCCCACCTACAGTAGCTGAGCTGATTGGGGGGGTGCTGTTGCTCTGTCCACCACCCCACCCACCTATAGTAGCTGAGCTGATGGGGGGGAGGGGGTGGTGTTGCTGTGTCCACCACCCCACCCACCTATAGTAGCTGAGCTGATGGGGGGGTGGTGTTGCTGTGTCCACAACCCCACCCACCTATAGTAGCTGAGCTGATGGGGGGTGCTGTTACTATGTCCACCACCCCCCCACCTATAGTAGCTGAGCTGATGGGGGGTGCTGTTACTATGTCCACCACCCCCCCACCTATAGTAGCTGAGCTGATGGGGGGGTGCTGTTGCTGTGTCCACCACCCCCCACCTATAGTAGCTGAGCTGATGGGGGGGGTCGTGTTGCTGTGTCCACCACCCTCACCCCACCTATAGTAGCTGACCTGATAGGTGGGGTGGTGTTTCTGTGTCCACCCCCCACCTTTAGTAGCTAACCTGATGGGGGGTGGTGTTGCTGTGTCCACCACCCCCCCACCTATAGTAGCTGACCTGATGGGGGGGGGGGTGGTGTTGCTGTGTCCACCACCCTCCCCCACACATAGTAGCTGAGCTGATGGGGGTGGTGCTGTTGCTGTGTTCCCCACCCCACCCACCTATAGTAGCTGAGCTGATGGGGGGTGGTGTTGCTGTGTCCACCACCCCCCACCTATAGCAGCTGAGCTGATTGGGGGTGGTGTTGCTGTGTCCACCACCTCCCACCTATAGTAGCTGAGTTGATGGGGGGGGGTGGTGTTGCTGTGTCCACCACCCAGGCATAGTAGATGAGCTGATCTGATAAGGGGGGGGGGGTCTGCAGCCCAGCTGTAAACAGACATTGACCTACACCCCCATCTTGCAGCCATCAGATCCCTCCAGCAAGCAGCATCTTGCCATCTTCCCTGCGGCCATCAGATCCCATACACGGTCCAGCAAGCAACACACCACGTCAGCAGGTCAGTTCTAAAATCCGAATCAAATCATCAATGCCAATGATGCCATTGTCTGCTAACCCCAGGGACAGATCCGATACATAGATCGCCATACAGTGGGATCTCTGGATCAGATCTGTCCCTGGGGACAGCAGATAATGCAAAGTATAGGCCAAACTTTGTATTGTCAGCTGTCTCCCCATCTCACTCTGATGTCTTCCTAATAGCAGCTACAGTCCAGCTCTCCACTTCCCTGACCACGATCTGTCCAAAAATAAAATGTGGGATCTGCTCACACCTGAGTGACTGATGCCTCTTGCCTGTCCCGTCTATTGTCACTGGCTGCCATGGATGAACAGCATTGGCTGTTATTACAGGGAGCGGGAGGGGACGTCCCCCCCTCCGCATCCCAATGCTCCGCCCAGGTCTCCCATCCCACCAGGAGACCCAAACAAAGCAGGATTTGCCCTTGATTGGGTCTCCGATGTAGAAACCCGAAAGCGACATCACAGCGTCACTTCCGGTTTACTAAATTTACGGTTTAATAAAAATTATTTTTTGCCATTTTTGTGCAAATTGGTGTGCAAAAAATAATCTTTTTACAAATTTTTGTGGGTGTTTTTACATTTTTAAAGTTGGGGGGGGGGGGTGCCAGATATAGGATCCGCCCCGGGTGCCAAATGCTCTAGGTACGCCCCTGCCTACCCCGAAAATAAGCCCTAGTTGAAAGTGGTTGGAAAAAGGTAGAATCCACTGTCCTATAGTAGTACACAATTCAAAAGGTGTGTGCCTCTGCAATACAATCGTATCACATACCCCTCGGTACAGCCGCGCTCGACTGATCTCTTCTCCTCTTCTTCTCCTGGCGGTCAGTGGGGGATGTCGGCCCCCCTCCCTCTGCAGGCGCTCAGCTCGGCTGCTCTCATGGTCTCCCGGATGTCAGTGGGGGATCTCGCCCCCCTCGTCTGCAGGTGCTCAGCTCCGCTGCTCTCATCATCTCCCAGGTGTCAGTGAGGGATCTCGCCCCCCCGTCTGCAGGCGCTCAGCTCCGCTGCTCTCAAGAAAAGCCCGGAGCAAAAAATGAGAGAAAAGAAATGAGCGGAGGGCTGGCATGACTAGGGAAACAGGGTACAGGATGTTAGAAGTATTAGGATTGGGTAGGAAGTTTAGTGGGTGGGGGAGTAAGTAGGAAAAGGAGTTGTCCCCTCCCCCAGGTCACCACAGTGTGAAGGAAAGTTCAGGGAGACAGAGCTATGGCAGATGGGGAGCTGTTTCGGGCCTAGCTGCGGTCGGAAGCGGCACCAGGGAGCGCAGGTTGGCTACAGGAGACCCTGGGGCCAATGCTTGCTTGAAGGGTGGTGGGGGCAGGTACAGGGGGGGAGGGAGTCCACACGAGCTTGAAGGTTACTGCCTTCAGAGCGCTTCTTACCCGACTATCCCCTAGAGCCCAGCGCCAGCCAATTAGTCTCCCCATGGCCCCATTCGGGACCCCCCCGCTAAGCGTTCACATTGCTCCCGGGAATCATCCCCCTCATAGTCAGGGCCCGGCGGGCAGCCGCACCGGCGGTTCGGGGTGGCCAGGCAGCTCGCTCGACACATGGATCAGAAGAGTGCGGGCCTCACCCCTGAGGGGACGGTAGCGGGGGGTGGAGCCTCAGCGGGGGAGATCGTCGGTCGCGGTCACTGTGCCCTCTGCAGCCTCGGCCAGGTGACCCCCAGGTGATGATGGATCGCCAGGGGAGGGTGACAACGCGCCTGATGTCTCTCGGCAGGGCGGGGGGGAAGTCCCCCCCCGGCCCGCGAAAAGCGACAGAGAAGTCCATGGGCGGGTCTGGAGCTCAGTGGCGGGGGCCGGAGGGCTGCCAGATCCTCGGCATCCAGAGACGCTGCTCCTGGAGGGCTTTCATCAGATGCGGGCGAGCCGGCTGTCCTATGGTCGCAGGGCGAGCTGACGGATTCGGAGGTCGATCGGTTTCCCCTGAGACGATTGGCAGCGATGGAGGCGAGACGGTCGGCTGGTGGGAATTTTCCTAGGCAGCCCGGTAAGTAAAAAAAAAAAAAAAAAATGTTTCTTTGCCATATAGGGGATAGTATAGTGGGTCTGTGGGGGGTGGTCCTACTGCAGGTGCTGGGGAGACATTGGTAACGGGGGGGCTACTGCAGGTGCTGGGGAGGCATCGGTAACGGGGGGGCTCGCAGGGTGATTCTCCCCGGGTGGACACAATGGATGGGGCTGCACTTGGGGGGAGCTTCGGGCTCGCAGGGTTTTTTATTGGTGGGGCTCAAAGATTTTGGTTGGCGGATTTGAGAAGGTGGTCGGGCCGTGTGGTCCCGCTTGCAGGGAGGGATAGTATATCCTCATCACCCGTAGCGGTGCCGGCTGTGTGGGAGTCTGCGCATGACAGCTGATAGTGGGGTGCAAGTGGAGCAGAGGGTTTTGAAGTTCGTGGTAGCAGGGGACGCCGCTGGAAAACGGGATGTCATACGTTTGGCTGATTTAGCCACAGGTACAGTTGGTTTTAGGGTCCGCTGGGTGCTCACTTAAAGCCTGAGGTCCGGGATAAGATCTGAAAGGGTGAGTACGTAGAGATGTTGTTCACTCCTGCTGTTAAAAAATAAAAAAAAATTGGGGTTACGCCAGGGTATTCCAACAATGGGAGGTGGTGAGAAGGGGAGGTATTGGTTGATTACATGTACTATCGGAAATAAGTTGCAAGCATTTGACATGAGGGTGATTGGGGGGAAGAACCCCGAACCCTGTTGGAGCTCTTTTGTTACCCAAATTCGGTAGGGGATGCTTACAGGGTCCACGGAGGTGCGGTTTGGATGCGGTCTGGGAGCAGTTTGGCGTAGGAGGGGACACATCCGGCACTACGGTAGGATCACAACGACATCAGGCTGGGAATGCGCCTTGTGACATCTGCTAGGCCCCAAGGGCAGTTGTTTCCTGGTAGGGGCGGGTGTTACTCCACCCAACCCACCCCCCCCCACAGTATAACAGTCCGGCTGGAGTAAGTAGGCCTGTTAGCGGTACACGTAGGGCACGGGTAAATTCGGTGGAGTGTGTCGGTACAAGCACTAAGGTTCTGGGTTTGGGGGGGGGATCACACCCTGTCGGTATGCTTCAAACACGGGAGAGGTCGTTTTCGGCGAGTCTGTTAACAGGAGGAAGGACGCCGGTGATGGGGGAACGGCGGCGGCCGTTTCTTGGTAGGTATACGGATGGTACAGCAGCGTAGCTGTTAGACTAAGGTTTTTTTTTTCTTTTCAGTATGGTTTCACATGCCGTGTGATTTATGTTCGGCCATGCTGCGTCCCAATGTAATTTCTGAGAAACTGCCCAGGGAAAGTAGCATTAGGACGCATAGGCGGCTCTTTCCCTTCCCAATCTTTAGTTGATTTGGGGGTTCCCCTTTGGGGTGTAGTGCCAAAGTAGGAGCTCAACAAATTTGGGCTGATGCACCACCTTTCTTCCCAAAAGGGGGGTTGGTCAACAATGCCATTGACATGGGAGGACACACAGTGAGTTACGCTTCCTTGGATGCGGCACTGTATTGGGCTCGTCGGATTGGTCAGGGCCGCCCGGACAGCTTCCGGTTGTGGGGTTGGTGGGGTACTGGGGTTTTTTATGTCGATATGGGTCTGCCGATTGGTTGCTCTGTCTCCGGGGCACTGTTTAGCAGTTCAACTCATTGGGGGAAGGTGTGATGAGGGATGTGTCAGGAGTATCGCCCATCAGCCATTATTTGGACGATTTTCTGTGCGTAGGCCTGGCGTCGCCAACTATCTTCGCGGTGCTCCTGTCTACATTGGAGCACGTCGCAAGGATCAGATCGCCTAAGCATTTTGTGCGTTGGGTGGACTCACAGGGAGGATTTGCGGGTGTGCCTCATTACTGGACGGGTTTCCCAGGAGGGGACTGGGGGGGTTTGGTGCGGTTAAGAACTTTGAGTGGGGGTGGTACACAGTGTCGGGTGGCTCGACAGGTTTGGGGGCATTCTTTCAAGGCGGGTGTAGTGGGCCTTCGGTCTTGGATTGACAGGGGTTTTCACACAAGATCTGGTGCTGCTGGAGTCATTTCCAGGGGTATGGTGGGGTGCCTCATTAAGGGAGATGAAGGTTTGGTTCCACGGGTATAACCTGGGTATGGTACGAGTGATCTAGTGTCGCTGTGTCGTCTCCCCCGGTTGTTTCAGCTGTTGCCACACTCGGTGTGGTTATGCCTGCAAGTGCATGTGTCGTTTACTTGGTGCATCTAACGCCAGTGGAGAACGTAATAGCTGGAGCGTTTCCTCGCTTTCAGTGGGGATAGTTTCCGGGTGGTGGAGCTGGTGGCGGGGTAACGTGGGGTGTCCCGTCCTGTCTGGAGGTGTGAGATTCCATCGGAGTCGTCCGCTTCTCGGAAGGCTAGGCAGGAGTGGCAGGTGGTAGTTCACATGAGTGAAGTGGATTCGGTGGGGCGAGGGGGTTAGACTGTTGACGTTATACTTTATTTCTAGAAATAGGACCAATGGGGTGGCCGGGCTCGCGTTAAAAAAAAAAAATAGCGGGTTTGACGTTTCTGGTCAAAGGCTGGTTGCCCGGAATTTACGGAAGAATTTTGGGTGTCTCCTGGTTATATCATAAAAAAATAATAATAATAATAATAAAATGTTTGGGCAGCTGCAGGGTTTGGGCAGCAGCATATGAGGTTTCCCTAGTTAGAGGGAGTTGTTTTCGTTGGCAAGTTTATTCTCGTTTTCCAAAAAAAAAAAAAAGGAATAATAATAATAAATAAATTTGGGGCCTTTTGGTTTGGGGAGCTGGTCAGCCTTTCCAAGTCCGTCAAAGGGGGAATGTGGGTTTATGAGATTAGGTGCAAGAAGGAGGGGGTGTTGTTGGTGTTACTGATATACAAGATGGAGCAGGTAGGCAGGGGTCAGTTGGTGCGGGCTTGGCTCCGCCTGGCTAGCAGTGGTGTCCGGAAGGGGCCGTGACGGGGGTTTTTATTTGGGAAGTGCGTCCCGGGGCAGTCGGGTCCTTCTTAAGGCACACGGACGGGTCCCCCTTTGTTGTCCAGGTTTCACAGGGTTTCAGTTTGCAGGAAGTGCTGCCGGGTTGGGGCTTGGATGAGAGGGCATGTTCTTCTCGTTTCTTTCAGGGTTGGGGCTGCGACCGAGGCGGCTAAGGTGGGATGGATGCTGAGGCGGTTAAACGCTTTGGTAGGTGGGAGTCTTGTAGATTTGTGCTATACATTCGCCCCCATCAGCTGGTGGGATTCGAATAGTGGTGGGCTGGGTGGAGAGAGTGTATGGGGCTGTGATGATTTTGGGCTTGCTGAGGTCTTGGTGGCTTGTTTCTTTCTCTTCTTGCAGGTTCGGTACAGGCCCTGGCCTGGATACTGGGCCATTCGATAGTGTTTGAAAATACATAAATAAAAATAAAAAATAAAAAAAGGGGTAATGAGGGGCGGATGTGGGGCCAGAGGGTCAGCAGGTGTGGTTTTCCAAGCCAGGAGGTTTGTGCTAGATGGCTGGGAGTTCCGGGAATGCTATGGAGTGGAGGGGCTCCAGAGGTACAGCTTTGCACGTCTGTATAGGCCGCCTGACGTTTTGGTCCTGCACGTAGGTGGTAATGATTTAGGGGTAAGGTCGATGGCATTCCCGGACATGGTCATTGGGTGGTTGGACATTGTCACTCGGACCGCATGGAATGGGGCTTGGTCTTTAGAGGGTATCTACAGGGCCCGTACTAAGCTTAATGGGGAAGTGAGTAGATTTGTAGTGAGGAATGGAGGGTTGGTGGTAAGGCACATGGAGTTGGTGGTGGATGTCTGGAGGTACCTGCGGGGCAATGGTGTGCACCTCACTGCTGTGGGGAGTGACTTATGGGCATTGGGAATGCAATATGGCATACAGTGAGCTCTGGGGTGTGGGGGGCCCCCAAGGGTAAGGTTTTCCCCTTGGGTGCTGTGGCGGGTGTTGGTCTTTGCGGATGAAGGAAGATACCTTGGAAGGAATGAGTTCAGGACCTATCGTTGGTATGGGTCCTGATGGTTGGATTTCAGCTAACGGAGGTTTAGCTAAAATGTGTTGGTAACGGGTGCACTGCGGTCCGTGGTTGTCTCTGAGCCAGCCGGTCGGCTTGAGGCCTATAAGCATATGAGAGGTACCGCAGTGCAATATTTTATCAGATGGTTATGGAGGTTCCCGCAAAAGACCAACGCTAGGATTTTGATATTATTTTGAAAATATATTTGTTTAATAAATAAGGCTGCTACGGCCTATGTTTTACTCCAATTTCGGTGTGGTCTCGTTAATTTAGGATTATGGGTAAGAAGTTGGAGCAAACAGGGGGTAAGCAGTAAGTACATCTGTTATACATTAGTCATGGTCTCCCGGGTGTCAGTGGGGGATCTCGCCCCCCTCGCCTGCAGGCGCTCAGCTCCGCTGCTCTCATCGTCTCCCGGGTGTCAGTGGGGGATCTCGCCCCTCCGTCTGCAGGCGCTCAGCTCCGCTGCTCTCATCGTCTCCCGGGTGTCAGTGGGGGATCTTGCCCCCCCCCCCCCCCCCGTCTGCAGGCACTCAGCTCCGCTGCTCTCATCGTCTCCCGGGTGTTAGTGAAGGATCTCGGCCACCCTCCCTCTACAGTGCTCGGAATTGTGGAAGACAGCTCAGGCGGGCCATGGAAGCGCGAGCAGCGCTATAAGAAGGTACTTGCACAATTTTATTACAGAAACACACACCCTCCACATTACACAATCCTGTAATAGAGAGAATTCCAGCATCTTACAGGCACTTTTACTCTGTTCACACTAGGGCTTCCTGGCATGCAAGCCCTACCACGAAAATAAGCCCTACCGCGTCTTTGATTGCTAAAAATAATTAAAGACCCAAGCTTATTTTCAGGGAAACAACGTAGGAGTTTTCATTCTCCTTTGACTGTCCTATGAGGCTGCATGACTCCTGACCCTCTGTCTAGAGACAGTGCTGATCACATGCACCCTCTCAAAAAAAAGCAACAAAAGAAACTCTCTAGCAATACACATCAAACTGAGCATGTGCAGAGTGCCCCCAATGCTCTAAACTATCAGCAGATGGATTGGGGACTGTGGAAGAAGGGGTGGATCAGAGAAGACAGGATCAAACAGCCTTATTACACAATGTGGAGGTGTAGCGGGGTCCTCAATTTAGTTGGATACACCTGGGGGTAGTGTGACCCAGGTGTGTAATTATGTTAGGGTTCAGACCCCTTTTTGTTATTCGTGGAGGATTGGGTGGTGCGATATTCTCCTTGACCAGTGGGTGTCAGTGTACCTACTGGCTCGAGGTAGAATCACTACCACAGTGCTACCCTTCTTTGTCCCTTCCTGGAGATGGTACGGCTGGGGCGGGGAACCCGCCGTGGTGTCGATGGGAGGAGATAAAAGGGGGAGACGCCCTCGCCACGAGGTCTGTCGTCTTCGGGGATCATCTCGTCACGCACCCAGGCACCCTAGGCCTGGGTGCGGGCGGTTCAAGGTTCCGGCCTAGGCGCCCAAGGCCTGGCCGGAATGAAGATGGAGTCCATCCCAGGCACCTTCAGCCTGGGGTGAGGTACTATTGAGGAGGCCTGGGACCCGGTGACTCCGACTGGGTCCCACAAGGGTGAAGTTGCTCCAGGGCGCCCCTTGCGAGGGGACCCGCATCTGAGGTGAGGAGGCTGGGGAGGTCACCCGTCCGAAGACCCGGTGTAGTGTCAACCCGGTGACGGATGGGCCTTCGGTAACTCCCTTGGAGGACATCTTCCCCTGATAGGGGCTACAGCGCAGCGGAGGAGCTTTCATCAAGACTCCTGCAACCCCTGGTCATAGCACAGGGAGTGTAGGGACTAGGAACCTGTACAGTGCCTCGACCTGCTTCCCCATCGTATCATGCTGTTGCATTTGACTGTATGTGGAGATACGCAATAAACCTGAGTTTGGACTTTGATGGGTGTATGGACTCTGTTGATGGGAACAAAGGGAGATTCCGGCACGGAAGGACTGACCCTCATAACCAGCACACATTTGGCCCGAGGAAAAGATTGATATTGGCCTTCACCTCACCCACATGCATGGGGAGGACATGGGCCGTAGCGCACCTCACTCTGTCGCTCGACATACCCCTAGCTAAAGAGGTCGGGGTGAGGAGGCCGCTACACGTGGGGGCTCGTGAGTCCGGGATGAAATGTGTGTTAACCCTGAGGTTTGGAACGGCTGTGTTTGAACTTTGCTGCCCGGAGGAGGTCCGAGCAGGTCGGCCATGTGATTGGCCAATGTGCATCCCTGTGCTCGAAGTCGTGGAAATTTCCCTGAAAAACTGGGAGAGGCCCATGCAGAAAGAGCGGGAAGAGGGAGGAGTCCAGCCGTGTGACGAACTACATGTGGGGACTTTTGCTGCACTGCGCCACGAGGCATCCCATGACTGCGCAATTCGTGGGAGGAGACTGAAGGAAGCCCGCGAAAACGTGCAAGTCGTGGGAGGAGTCTGGCCACGTGTGGAGATACACGTGGAGACTCCGGCGCGAGGTCAGCGCGTGATGGAGCAGCAAGTGGTCGGAGCGAACTCAGGCTCCCCGTGGATGACGGTACCTTATCCTTTCAAGATGACTGCATTTGCTGCATCCATTACAGACACGGGGATAAGGCTCAGGCCCCGAGGACAGTTGGCTTTGTATTCATGCAGAGACACAGAGGCCCTCGGTGTGATCTGTCCCGGATGCTCGGGACTGGTGGTCCAACTAAAGCCATTCGGGCGATGCGAAGCATGCAAGGAGTTTCTTTTTGAGGTTGAACCACACACGGAAAGGCCCCGGGCCCTACGCCTCAACTGCATCACAGGAACCGCCACTCCGGAGGGAGAGATCAAAGCCTTTGCGGAGTTTCCCGTGCGCGCTGACCAGGGCGAAGTGACTGCCCAACCAGAGACTGAGAGAGAAAAATCCGAGGACACTGCTTCGGTCACCACAGACTCCCTGCTGCCACCCCCGAAGAGGAAGATAGGCCTGGTGCAGGCCTCCTGTGGTCGTGGTCGAGTTTCACCCCGCCGCTTGCCTGGCCTAGATGGCGCCGGTAGAGAAGAGAGTCCCGGACATCCCAGTTCTTCAGAAGGTCCAGGTGAGCCAGGGGCTGGGACTGTGGTGTTGGTTGGAGGTGTCGGGGGTCCCCAGTCGGTGGAGCCTGCAAGGGAGGGTAGCCTTCCGTCTACTAGAGACTACCTTCCCGCTGAGATGTATGACACCTCCGACTTAGAGTCATTGTCAGACTGTGGTGATGACGGAGAGATAGACGAACTGTTTCACCGGAAGGGCTGGGACAGACGCTCACTACCTGTGCTGAGTAAACCGCAGGATTCCCCCATGTCCATAGAAGACAGTACGCTCCGGGTGAAGGCCCCGGAGTTCCCGAGGAAATCTAGTCCTCCGACCAACTTTCCTCATTCAACCACATCACCCGCTCTGATAGTGGGGATGCAGCGTGCTTCATTGCGGGCACCAAGAGCAAAGCCACCCGAGATGGTGAAAGTACCTCGGCACCCGGAGGCCATCGTACAGCCAGGAGAAGGTGAGCGAGATGTGATGCCGCCTCTAGCTCGATTGCAGAGACTTTTCTCCCAGAGAGTCGCCCGTGAATATGGGTGGGAGTACCCCTACTTGCCTCGGGACTTATTGTATGAAGTCGAGGTCTTGCGACCACGGTGGTATGACGAGTTTGTGTGGGAAAAACTCAAAGTGCCCCATGCCCGGCGATACCTGTCATGTTCGCCGCTGGTGTCTAAAAAGTTTAAAGACTGTAAAGCTGATTGGAGACTGGGACGCCATATCCATGCTGATAAGGTGCTCGTCTGCAGGAAAGAAGGAGAAGACGTCGAATATTCGGTGGAAGTATTTGACAAACACCTGAAGCCCTTGTTTTTGCCGGATCCAAGATTTTACTTGTAGGAGAAGTGAACTCCTATTTTGTTGCTGTTGAAACTTTCTGGAAGAGACATTCCCAGACGCCTAGAACTGTGCCCTACTTTTGTTTTGATTTGGGCTTTTCTTTCACTCACTGGAGATTTGGGAGCTGTTGTTTTTTTTTTGTTCACCCTTTTCTTCATGTGCCAAAGGCAGAGACATTTGGGGATAGAGTTAGAGTAGGAAAGCAGGAAGAATGAAGATCTAACCAAGTGTCACTACCGCAGCGCTGTCACCAGGTGGCAGTGTTGTGCAACGGTTGTTTGAAAATGTTACACATGCATTACTTACTTATTGGAGTGAGCGGGTCTCTCGGCTGACGGACCCACTCATGCCAAGTTAACACAGAGTGTTAGGATGTTTTTTTTTTGTTTCCCTTCTGCAGGAGATTCGTCGGTCAAGGCTACTGAGTATGGGGTGGTTCTTAGACAGTGATGGGAGGGATTGTATATGTGTACATGACAGATGTTTTATACAAAAGTTTTAATGTTTTATAGTTCCCTTTTCTGTTGAGCAGGTCTTGGCACATACAGTATCCAGAATTTGAGGGATAGCCTCTGGGGCCCACTTCATGTCACCCCTCCTTGGGAGACATGGGTGTGCACCTGACGCTGGGGACCAGCGTCAAATCACCAGGGGGAGTGTGTAGCGGGGTCCTCAATTTAGTGGGATACACCTGGGGGTAGTGTGACCCAGGTGTGTAATTATGTTAGGGTTCAGACCCCTTTTTGTTATTCGTGGAGGATTGGGTGGTGCGATATTCTCCTTGACCAGTGGGTGTCAGTGTACCTACTGGCTCGAGGTAGAATCACTATCACAGTGCTACCCTTCTTTGTCCCTTCCTGGAGATGGTACGGCTGGGGCGGGGAACCCGCCGTGGTGTCGATGGGAGGAGATAAAAGGGGGAGACGCCCTCGCCACGAGGTCTGTCGTCTTCGGGGATCATCTCGTCACGCACCCAGGCACCCTAGGCCTGGGTGCGGGCGGTTCAAGGTTCCGGCCTAGGCGCCCAAGGCCTGGCCGGAATGAAGATGGAGTCCATCCCAGGCACCTTCAGCCTGGGGTGAGGTACTATTGAGGAGGCCTGGGACCCGGTGACTCCGACTGGGTCCCGCAAGGGTGAATTTGCTCCAGGGCGCCCCTTGCGAGGGGACCCGCATCTGAGGTGAGGAGGCTGGGGAGGTCACCCGTCCGAAGACCCGGTGCAGTGTCAACCCGGTGATGGATGGGCCTTCGGTAACTCCCTTGGAGGACATCTTCCCCTGATAGGGGCTACAGCGCAGCGGAGGAGCTTTCATCAAGACTCCTGCAACCCCTGGTCATAGCACAGGGAGTGTAGGGACTAGGAACCTGTACAGTGCCTCGACCTGCTTCCCCATCGTATCATGCCGTTGCATTTGACTGTATGTGGAGATACGCAATAAACCTGAGTTTGGACTTTGATGGGTGTATGGACTCTGTTGATGGGAACAAAGGGAGATTCCGGCACGGAAGGACTGACCCTCATAACCAGCACACATTTGGCCCGAGGAAAAGATTGATATTGGCCTTCACCTCACCCACATGCATGGGGAGGACATGGGCCGTAGCGCACCTCACTCTGTTGCTCGACATACCCCTAGCTAAAGAGGTCGGGGTGAGGAGGCCGCTACAGAGGATTAACCCCTTAGGTTCCACAGTGAGTATAACAAGCATATTTAGTGTGCTACGAATAGATTTTGTTTTTGGTAGTGTTGGTAAAATTGTTCAGGCTTGGCTGGCAGCCTGTGTGTTTCTCCTGGGTTGGGCAGAAATCCAGGAAGGGCTGGATGACTCACAGGCAGCATCACTGAGACCTCCCCCCCTACTTCTCGAACTTACTGGAAATTTATAGAAGAATGGGGGGGGGGGAAGTAAGGTGGAGCTGCCTGAAGTATTAATGAGGGCCCTGACCAATCCCTAATAGATGGGTTTGCAGGGGGCAGGCCCCCTCAAATACTCAGGTTCAGCCCAGCCGGGGCAGTGAAGTTTGGGTGGAAGATGGAGTTGGAGTTTAGGCTGTTGTAGGCCTTTAAGAGTAACCCCCTAGTCGAAGGAGGGGTTAACTCGGGTGCGGAAAGGACGCTTTTCATGACACAAGGAGGGATCCTGACCAGGAGGCATGTGAGCAAGAAGAGGACAGCAGGAAGACAAAGCCGGGCAAATCTCCAGCGAGGAAGCCAGCAAGGTGGGCTGGTGAGTGACACACAGTCGGGAGGACTGAGAGGCAGGCTGAGAGGACTGGGTGAGGGCAGTCTAGGATGAACGTAGAGTCAGTCAGGAAGACTGTGGTGGAATGGGCAGGAAAAAGGGGTAGCTGCAGCGAGGAGGGCTGGTAGTGCCTGAAGAGGTGGTGCTGGGAGCAGTAGCCACAAATAGGACAGCTGTGCACTAGGACTTTCTTTGCTAAACCAATGGGGCCCACGGTCTCTGCCTGTAAGGGGCATTTGCTACTGGTCTAGTTAAGCCTTTAATAAACCATCCAAAAAGTGCCAGTTGGTTCTGGGAGTTGTAGTTCCACAAGCAAGAGTTGTGCTGGAGGAGTTGGAGTAGATCTGCAAGCAAGTTTGTACAGGAGGCTGAGGAGTGTATATACTGTGTATATAGTTGTCCCTGATAACCTTACCACACCGATCAAGTGGGCATCCCATATTCCCCATCCAAGTTGGATCCTCTAAATAAAAAAATATATTAAAAAAAAGCTGCTCTGACTGTTTCCTGACTCTGTGTGCTGTGGAAATTGTGGTATGCCTGGCTGTGCATAAGGGTAGCGCTACATAATGCAAAGTCATGCATTAGCTTTTCTAACTGTGATTTAAAATAGAGAACCAGTTCATAAAACATAACTATGAAGGTAGGGGCTGGAGGTGCAACTGTTCCTGGACCCATGACATCTAGATGGCCCATACATACATCTACTCCCTCCTATTTATTCTCCCTTATATTGCATTCTGTATAGAAGAAAAACATTTATTTCTGCATCATCTAATTTAATTACTTTTTTTCAGCTCATAGTGATAGCATTAGGACATAAAAAGGAGGAGCTTCAACCCCTGCCAGTCACTCACAGACACCAGGTCTGAAAGGGTGTACCGAATTGAAAATACTGCACTGACCATTGTGTTAAGCTATGGCATCCCCTATGGGCCCCCTTGCCTGAAATGTTTTATCAGCAGAGGCCCAAAGGATACTGCAAAACAAAAGTGCTACCTACTCTTCTGCATTCCTTGAAAATCATACATCACAGTAGAGTGACATACCTATTCAGAGCCTGTGGCTATAGGGGACCAACGGCACTTCTTATGCTAGCTCTACAACCAATGCTGCTTACTGTTATGGCCAGCTATAGATGAGGGCGGTGGACATGTTTTTGTTTTCACCTGTGGTGCTTGTATTGGTCCAGCAGTGCACCAACACCTTTGCTGCCATTGTGCTGTGCTGGGTGTTTGGTGTGCTCCTGTACCTTTAAGGAGGGGTGGCTCCCCTTCAGTCCACCTGTCCTCATCTAACCATCAGAATGCATGTGCCTCCATTGTGGGGACACTCACAGTTAGTGTAGGACCACAGATTCCAGGGGGCCTTGGTGCGGCTCTGTGGCTCACGCATGCGTTTGCAAATGCGTGCGGACAAACCCCTGTTTTTAACGCATACTGTTAGACAGGTTAATTGGTTGTCAGCTAGCTGGTCGGTAAGTATGCTTGGTTTTTTCCTGGGCATTCCCCAGGCCTTTGTTGTTAGCTCTACAACTAGCCTGCTCACTGATCAGTCAGCATTATTCTTTTGCGCATGTGCTTCCCTTGTTATTCCTATTCTGTAAACTGTCTAATGTGTGCATACAAACAGTGTCCAACCCTGGGGTTCCATAAGTGGTTGTTAGGGGTTCAGAAAGAATAATTTGTGTGACTCATCCAGGCGGATTGAACTCCTGCTTGATGGTTTCTCCGTAAAGGTCAGCTCAACCTGTATTCACTTCCTGGGACTGTAGTCTCTAGAACAGGGGTAGGCAACCTTGGGCCCTCCAGCTGTCGTGGAACTACATTTCCCAGGAGGCATTGCAAGGCTGGCAGTTACAATTACCGTATATACTCGAGTATAAGCCGAGATTTTCAGCCCTTTTTTTGGGCTGAAAGTCCCCCCCTCGGCTTATACTCGAGTCAGCGAAATAGAACATTGTAAATTGTACCTGAAGGCTGCGGCATCCATTGTTTAAAACTTGCGGTCTCTTCCTAGTCTCTTCCGTGATAGGCGGAACTGTGTCTGCTGAGAATCGCCTATCACGAACGTTCTCTCATCCTCAGTTTCCCAGCAGACGTCCGTGATTGGCGGAAACTGAACACAGTGTCTGCCTCAGCCAATCCTTGGGAGGGGGTGTTCAGAAGGTGGCTTGGGAGATTTAAAATGTTTGAGAAGGCTTGTTCCTCTCTCTATCTCTCCTGGGCCTCTAGCCTGGAAGGCAGCTGTGTTACTAGATAGTAGGGATGAGCTTTGAGTTCGAATCAAACTCATGTTTGACTCGAACATCAGCTGTTCGACCGTTCGCCGAATTTCGAACATTATGGGCCGTTCGCGCCAAATTCGATTGGCGCGTCACGGCCCATAATTCACTGCGGTATCGCAGTGCATTGCTGGCTGATGATTGGCCAAGTATGCACTATGACCCGCATGCTTTGGCCAATCACAGCGCGGTAAGAACGGAGAGCCATAATTGGCCAAAGCCAGGGTGGCTTTGGCCAATTATGTCTCAGGGGGTTTAGTACACGCCCCACACTATATAAGGCCGCCTGCGTGGCGGCCTTGTGTAGTGTGTTGCGGCGGCGGTGAAAGATAGACAGAGAGAGAGAGAGAGAGACAGTGTCACTTCATTTGAGTTAGATAGAGCAGGCAGGCGAGTCAGTTAGCTGCAGTTACAGTGTGTAGAGGATATATATGCATCCCAGGTGTTGTGTGTGTATATATATATATATATATATATATATATATGTATACACTGTATTAAGTTTAGCTAGATCCGTTCCTGTTATTCTCTTCCTAATATACTGACAGGCATGCAGGTGATTGTGGTAGCTGCAGTATTTTCAGTTAATGTACTGTGTCCTTTGCACAGTGTACACCTAAAGCTACCTGAATACAATTGCTGGTGTTCTCATACTAATACCACAGGCAGGGAGCTGCCGTATTTTCAGTTAGTGTACTGTGTCCTTTGAACAGTGTGCACCTAAAGCTACCTGAAGACAATTGCTGGTGTTCTCATACTAATACCACAGGCAGGGAGCTGCAGTATTTTCAGTTATTGTACTGTGTCCTTTGCACAGTTTGCACCTAAAGCTACCTGAATACAATTGCTGGTGTTCTCATACTAATACCACAGGCAGGGAGCTGCAGTATTTTCAGTTAGTGTACTGTGCCCTTTGCACAGTGTACACCTAAAGCTACCTGAATACAATTGCTGGTGTTCTCATACTAATACCACAGGCAGGGAGCTGCAGTATTTTCAGTTAGTGTACTGTGTCATTTGCACAGTGTGCACCTAAAGCTACCTGAACACAATAGCTGGTGTTCTCATACTAATACCACAGGCAGGGAGCTGCAGTATTTTCAGTTAGTGTACTGTGTCCTTTGCACAGTTTGCACCTAAAGCTACCTGAATACAATTGCTGGTGTTCTCATACTAATACCACAGGCAGGGAGCTGCAGTATTTTCAGTTAGTGTACTGTGTCCTTTGAACAGTGTGCACCTAAAAGCTACCTGAACACAATTGCTGGTGTTCTCATACTAATACCACAGGCAGGGAGCTGCAGTATTTTCAGTTAGTGTACTGTGTCCTTTGAACAGTGTGCACCTAAAGCTACCTGAAGACAATTGCTGGTGTTCTCATACTAATACCACAGGCAGGGAGCTGCAGTATTTTCAGTTATTGTACTATGTCCTTTGCACAGTTTGCACCTAAAGCTACCTGAATACAATTGCTGGTGTTCTCATACTAATACCACAGGCAGGGAGCTGCAGTATTTTCAGTTAGTGTACTGTGTCCTTTGCACAGTGTACACCTAAAGCTACCTGAATACAATTGCTGGTGTTCTCATACTAATACCACAGGCAGGGAGCTGCAGTATTTTCAGTTAGTGTACTGTGTCCTTTGCACAGTGTACACCTAAAGCTACCTGAATACAATTGCTGGTGTTCTCATACTAATACCACAGGCAGGGAGCTGCAGTATTTTCAGTTAGTGTACTGTGTCATTTGCACAGTGTGCACCTAAAGCTACCTGAACACAATAGCTGGTGTTCTCATACTAATACCACAGGCAGGGAACTGCAGTATTTTCAGTTAGTGTACTGTGTCATTTGCACAGTGTGCACCTAAAGCTACCTGAACACAATAGCTGGTGTTCTCATACTAATACCACAGGCAGGGAACTGCAGTATTTTCAGTTAGTGTACTGTGTCCTTTGCACAGTTTGCACCTAAAGCTACCTGAATACAATTGCTGGTGTTCTCATACTAATACCACAGGCAGGGAGCTGCAGTATTTTCAGTTAGTGTACTGTGTCATTTGCACAGTGTGCACCTAAAGCTACCTGAACACAATAGCTGGTGTTCTCATACTAATACCACAGGCAGGGAGCTGCAGTATTTTCAGTTAGTGTACTGTGTCATTTGCACAGTGTGCACCTAAAGCTACCTGAACACAATAGCTGGTGTTCTCATACTAATACCACAGGCAGGGAACTGCAGTATTTTCAGTTAGTGTACTGTGTCCTTTGCACAGTTTGCACCTAAAGCTACCTGAATACAATTGCTGGTGTTCTCATACTAATACCACAGGCAGGGAGCTGCAGTATTTTCAGTTAGTGTACTGTGTCATTTGCACAGTGTGCACCTAAAGCTACCTGAACACAATAGCTGGTGTTCTCATACTAATACCACAGGCAGGGAACTGCAGTATTTTCAGTTAGTGTACTGTGTCCTTTGCACAGTTTGCACCTAAAGCTACCTGAATACAATTGCTGGTGTTCTCATACTAATACCACAGGCAGGGAGCTGCAGTATTTTCAGTTAGTGTACTGTGTCCTTTGAACAGTGTGCACCTAAAAGCTACCTGAACACAATTGCTGGTGTTCTCATACTAATACCACAGGCAGGGAGCTGCAGTATTTTCAGTTAGTGTACTGTGTCCTTTGCACAGTGTGTACCTAAAGCTACCTGAAGACAATTGCTGGTCTTCTCATAAAAATACCGCAGGCAGGGAGCTGCAGTATTTTCAGTTTGTGTACTGTGTCCTTTGAACAGTGTGCACCTAAAGCTACCTGAAGACAATTGCAGGTGTTCTCATACTAATACCACAGGCAGGGAGCTGCAGTATTTTCAGTTAGTGTACTGTGTCCTTTGCACAGTGTGCACCTAAAGCTACCTGAATACAATTGCTGGTGTTCTCATACTAATACCACAGGTAGGGAGCTGCAGTATTTTCAGTTAGTGTACTGTGTCATTTGCACAGTGTGCATCGAAAGCTACCTGAAGACAATTGCTGGTGTTCTCATACTAATACCACAGGCAGGGAGCTGCCGTATTTTCAGTTAGTGTACTGTGTCCTTTGCACAGTGTACACCTAAAGCTACCTGAATACAATTGCTGGTGTTCTCATACTAATACCACAGGCAGGGAGCTGCAGTATTTTCAGTTAGTGTACTGTGTCCTTTGCACAGTGTACACCTAAAGCTACCTGAATACAATTGCTGGTGTTCTCATACTAATACCACAGGCAGGGAGCTGCAGTATTTTCAGTTAGTGTACTGTGTCATTTGCACAGTGTGCACCTAAAGCTACCTGAACACAATAGCTGGTGTTCTCATACTAATACCACAGGCAGGGAACTGCAGTATTTTCAGTTAGTGTACTGTGTCATTTGCACAGTGTGCACCTAAAGCTACCTGAACACAATAGCTGGTGTTCTCATACTAATACCACAGGCAGGGAACTGCAGTATTTTCAGTTAGTGTACTGTGTCCTTTGCACAGTTTGCACCTAAAGCTACCTGAATACAATTGCTGGTGTTCTCATACTAATACCACAGGCAGGGAGCTGCAGTATTTTCAGTTAGTGTACTGTGTCATTTGCACAGTGTGCACCTAAAGCTACCTGAACACAATAGCTGGTGTTCTCATACTAATACCACAGGCAGGGAGCTGCAGTATTTTCAGTTAGTGTACTGTGTCATTTGCACAGTGTGCACCTAAAGCTACCTGAACACAATAGCTGGTGTTCTCATACTAATACCACAGGCAGGGAACTGCAGTATTTTCAGTTAGTGTACTGTGTCCTTTGCACAGTTTGCACCTAAAGCTACCTGAATACAATTGCTGGTGTTCTCATACTAATACCACAGGCAGGGAGCTGCAGTATTTTCAGTTAGTGTACTGTGTCATTTGCACAGTGTGCACCTAAAGCTACCTGAACACAATAGCTGGTGTTCTCATACTAATACCACAGGCAGGGAACTGCAGTATTTTCAGTTAGTGTACTGTGTCCTTTGCACAGTTTGCACCTAAAGCTACCTGAATACAATTGCTGGTGTTCTCATACTAATACCACAGGCAGGGAGCTGCAGTATTTTCAGTTAGTGTACTGTGTCCTTTGAACAGTGTGCACCTAAAAGCTACCTGAACACAATTGCTGGTGTTCTCATACTAATACCACAGGCAGGGAGCTGCAGTATTTTCAGTTAGTGTACTGTGTCCTTTGCACAGTGTGTACCTAAAGCTACCTGAAGACAATTGCTGGTCTTCTCATAAAAATACCGCAGGCAGGGAGCTGCAGTATTTTCAGTTTGTGTACTGTGTCCTTTGAACAGTGTGCACCTAAAGCTACCTGAAGACAATTGCAGGTGTTCTCATACTAATACCACAGGCAGGGAGCTGCAGTATTTTCAGTTAGTGTACTGTGTCCTTTGCACAGTGTGCACCTAAAGCTACCTGAATACAATTGCTGGTGTTCTCATACTAATACCACAGGTAGGGAGCTGCAGTATTTTCAGTTAGTGTACTGTGTCATTTGCACAGTGTGCATCGAAAGCTACCTGAAGACAATTGCTGGTGTTCTCATACTAATACCACAGGCAGGGAGCTGCCGTATTTTCAGTTAGTGTACTGTGTCCTTTGCACAGTGTGCACATAAAGCTACCTGAATACAATTGCTGGTGTTCTCATACTAATACCACAGGCAGGGAGCTGCAGTATTTTCAGTTAGTGTACTGTGTCCTTTGCACAGTGTGCACCTAACGCTACCTGAATACAATTGCTGGTGTTCTCATACTAATACCACAGGCAGGGAGCTGCAGTATTTTCAGTAAGTGTACTGTGTCCTCTGCACAGTGTGCACCTAAAGCTACCTGAATACAATTGCTGGTGTTCTCATACTAATACCACAGGCAGGGAGCTGCAGTATTTTCAGTTAGTGTACTGTGTCCTTTGCACAGTGTGTACCTAAAGCTACCTGAAGACAATTGCTGGTGTTCTAATAAAAATACCACAGGCAGGGAGCTGCAGTATTTTCAGTTAGTGTACTGTGTCCTTTGCACAGTGTGCACCTAAAGCTACCTGAAGACAATTGCTGGTGTTCTCATAAAAATAATACCACAGGCAGGGAGCTGCATTATTTTCAGTTAGTGTACTGTGTCCTTTGTACAGTGTGCACCTAAAGCTACCTGAAGACAATTGCTGGTGTTCTCATACTAATAATACTACAGGCAGTTGTTTCTGCTAGCTGCAGTATAATCAGTATATATATACATCCCAGCTTTGTGCAGCTACATCTCACTGCAGGCCATTAGTATGTCTGGAAGGACAACAAGGAAAGGCAGACAGTTACAAGCCAATAAAAGAGGGCAAGATGGCTGTGTGTCTAGAGGCAACAGTGCTGGTCGTGGAGACAGTGCATCCTCATCAGCACGTGGCCGTGCTTTTTTTCGGCAGCTGGCCGTATTGAGCCGCAACATGTCGAAGACTTGGTAGAGTGGATGACCAAGCCGTCCTCATCCTCCTCATCCTCTCTCACCCAGGCTCAGGGTACTTTGTCTGGCAAAGCAGCTGCCAAAGTGGCCTCTTCCCTCGGCTCAATGGCATCAGTCACTCCTTCACTAGCCCCACCATGTCCTCCTGAGGAGTCCCCAGAACTGTTTGACCACAGTGTTGGGTACATGCTGCAGGAGGAAGTGCAGCGTTTTGAAGGCTCCGATGATGGTACCCAGCTAGAGGAAGGCAGTAACGTGAGCCCAGAGAGAGGGGGTGCCCAAGAAGGACAGCAATCTGGCAGTCATGTTCCCCCAGCTGCAGCATACTGCCAGGTTTGCTACAGTGATGAGGAGGGAGGGGATGATGAGGTCACGGACTCTACGTGGGTGCCTGATAGGAGAGAGGAGGAGGAGGCACATCTCCAATGAGGCAGGATGCCCTCCAGGGGCCAGCTTAAGGGCAGCACACCGACTGCATCACACGGCAGAGCTCTGCATGTGCAGGGCACTGCTGTCTCTGTGTGTTATTCCAAAAGTTCTTTGGCGTGGGCCTTTTTTGAGACGAGTGCATCAGATCGCACCGCTGCTATTTGCAACATATGTCTCAAGTGTATCTCGTGTGGACAAAACATCACCAGCTTGGGCACCACATGCTTGACCAGACGTATGTCGACCTGCCATGCAGTTCATTGGCAAGCATATCTAAAAGACCCACACCAAAGAACAAAGCGGACCTCTCCTTGCTCCTCATCAGCTGGGATCTCCAACCCCACTATACCTTCAGTCCTCTCTGAAACCTGCACTGAGAGGAATGAAGGTGTAGAATTAGGTATGTCACAGCCAAGTACTTGCGGGAAATATGCTATCAGTACACCAACGCCAGATTGTACCAGGCAAATTTCCCTGCCCCAGCTGCTGCACCACGGAAAGAAGTTCGCTCCCAGCCATCCACATGCCCAGCGGTTGAATGCTAGCTTGGCTAAATTGCTAGCACTTCAACAGCTGCCTTTTCAGTTGGTAGACTCTGCCCCCTTCCTTGAGTTTGTGGAATGTGCGGTTCCTCAGTGGCAGGTTCCCAAATGCCACTTTTTCTCACGGAAGGCAGTTCCGGCTCTCTACCGGCATGTGGAAGGCAATGTCTTGGCCTCGCTGGACAGGGCGGTCAGCGGTAAGGTGCATATTTCCGCTGACTCATGGTCCAGCAGGCATGGACAGGGACATTACCTATCTTTCACGGCGCATTGGGTGACTCTGCTGGCAGCTGGGAAGGATGCAGGACAAGGTGCAGTAGTGTTGGAGGTTGTTCCTCCACCACGCTTCCAAAATGCTACTACTGGTAATTCTGACACACCTCTCTCCTCCACCATCTCCTCTTCTTCTCTCTCCATGGCCTCTTCCTGTGCTTTGTCCTCGGAACCAGCGGTGCTCCGTAGGTGTTCAAGGGGCTACGCAAGTACGCAGGAAAAAGGTGCCATGCGGTGCTTGAGCTGGTGTTCTTGGGGACAGGAGCCACACTGGGGCAGAGATTCTGTCAGCTCTGCAGGGGCAGGCTCAGAGGTGGTTGACGCCATGCCAGCTTAAGCCGGGAATGGTGGTTTGCGACAATGGCACCAACCTTCTCTCCGCCCTCCGACAGGGACAACTGACCCATGTGCCCTGTTTGGCTCACGTCCTTAACTTGTTGGTGCAGCAGTTCTTGGGCAGGTACCCGGGCTTACAGGAGGTCCTGAGGCAGGCCAGGAAACTCTGTGTGCATTTCCGCAGGTCATATAATGCCAGTGCTCGGCTGGCTGACCTCCAAAGGGAATACAACCTGCCCAAGGACCGCTTAATCTGTGACATGCCCACCAGGTGGAACTCAACGTTGGCCATGCTGCAGAGGCTGCACACGCAGCAGAGGGCCATCAATGAGTCTCTGTGCCAATATGGCACCAGGACAGGGTCAGTGGAGCTTGTTTTTTTTGCCACGCCAGTGGGTCATGATCAGGGATGCATGCACTGTCCTGTCACCATTTGAGGAGGCCATGAGGATGGTGAGCAGTGACAGTGCATGCATCAGTGACACTGTCCCTCTTGTCCACCTGTTGGAGCACATGCTGCGTGGAATAATGTACAGGGCACTTGAGGCAGAACAGAAGGAGGAAGAGGAGGACTTCCTTACCTCTCAACGCCCCCTTTATCCAGACAGCGTTCCTGCTGGCCCGCCTATCACAAAGGAAGAGGAGGAGGAGGAAGAAGATTGTGTTAGCATGGAGGTGGAGCCTAGCACTCCGCATCAGCAGCAGTCTTAAAGGGATCAGTTACAGTCCCAAGAAACCCATGGACTTGTACGTGGCTGGGAGGAGGTGGCTGCGGATCATGTCGTCCTGAGTGACCCAGAGGACTCCGGACCGAATGCCTCAGCAAACCTATGCTGCATGGCCTCCCTGATCCTGCAAAGCCAGCGGATCCTTGTATTTGTGGGATCAAGGAGAGGGATCATTACTGGCTGGCAACCCTCCTTGATCCACGTTACAAGGGTAAGGTTGCGGACCTTATCTTGCCGTCGCAGAGGGAGCAGAGGGTGAAACATCTTCAGGAGGCCTTGCAGAAAGGTCTGTGCAACGCGTTTCCAGACACTGGGAGGTTACAAAATCCTGGTCCTGGACAATGTGTTGCTGAGGCTTCAGTCAGTCAAAGAAGGAGTGGTGGAGAAGGTGGCCGTCTGACCGATGCGTTCAGACAATTTTTTAGTCCGCAGCCCCAAGGTATGATCGGTTCCAGCAACCATCCACAGCATCCGTTTTACATGGTGCAGGAATACCTAGGGGCAAGATCAGACTTGGACACCTTTCCCACCGAAAATCCTCTGGGTTACTGGATCTTGAGGGTGGATCACTGGCCAGAGCTTGCACAGTATGCAATTGAGCTACTGGCCTGTCCTGCATCCAGCGTTCTTTTGGAACGCACATTCAGTGCTGCTGGAGGCTTTGTAACTGATCACAGGTTTTTTTTGAATGGGAGATCCCTTCAAGACTGCCTATGCTGATGCTGAGTGACTATCCTGTTATGCTGAGTGACTATCCTCTTCCTCCTCAATGTTCATGCTGATAGCTTGTAAGAACATTTTTGGTTCTGGGCACCACCACCAGTGGCTAAGGCCCAATTTTTTTGCCCCTGTTTAACAGGGGCGTGTAATTACAATTTTTGCTGCAATAATCTGCAGCAGGGCTCATTCTTGCGCTCCAACTAGAGTTTCTGTGAGGGGTTGCAGTGTTGTGGCACCAGCACCAGTTCCTAAGGCCCAATTTTTCTGCCCCTGTTTAACAGGGGCGTGTAATTACAATTTTTAATGCAATAATTTGCAGCAGGGCTCATTCATGCGCTCCAACTAGAGTTTCTGTGAGGGGTTGCAGGTTTGTGGCACCAGCACTTGTGCCTAAAGCCTCGTACACACGACCGGTTTTCTCGGCTAGAAACAGCAAGAAAATAGCTGGCAGAGCTTTCTTTCAGAGTAAACCGTGCGTGTGTACAAGGCTTTCAGGTTTCTCGCCAAGAAAACTGGCCAGAATCTCGACGAGAAAAATAGAGAACCTGCTCTCTATTTTCTCGTCGGGATTCTCGTCGGCCTGTTTCCCGACGAGAAACCCGAGAGTGTGTACGCTTACCTGTCGCTGTGGAAACCCGCGCATGCTCGAAATGACTTTGACGCATGCGCGGTAGCTTCCTAGGCATAGGAAGGGTGTACCAAGATGGTGGCGACGGCATCGAATGTGACGAGCGCACGCTCGTCGTAGTCGATGACGTCACCGCGTTCGTTCCATTCAAAAGAACGGCAATCTTTTTGAATCGAGCATGTCGGGGGGGGGTGGGGGTACCCATGCCGATTTTCTCAATGATTTTCATCCATATTGCCGGGACCACACATTACATTAAAGCCGCAAGCAGTTTTAAATGACTTTTTTCCTTTAGAAATGTAATTTTGTGCAGGGACAGTTCTAAACACGGGAAACACATGCCACTTCACAGGCATACTATAGACAGCCCCCAGGTATGATATTTAAAGGAATATTTCACTTTTTTTTCACTTTAAGCATCATTAAAATCACTGCTCCCGAAAAAACTGCAGTTTTTAAAACTTCTTTTTGCATTGATACATATCCCCTGGGGCAGGACCCGGATCCCCAAACCCTTTTTAGGACAATAACTTGCATATTAGCCTTTAAAATTAGCACTTTTGATTCCGAACATTCTAGTCCCATAGACTTTAACGGCGTTCGATAGTTCACGCAAACTTTCAGTCCGTTTGCAGGTTCTGGTGCGAATGGAACCGGGGGGTGTTCGGCTCATCCCTACTAGATAGTTGTTGTTGTCAGGCCTCAGCATGTGCTTGGCTGAGGGCCTGGAGAAACCTGGATTCAAAGACCTTTTCTGGAGGATACTACTGTCATGTACCTTCGAGCAGAGCCTGACGAGCAGAGGAAGGCCTCTCGTACAGCCCTGTTTCACAGACCACTGAGGTTGCAACTGAGGCGGGAGCACGGTGGGGACGGAGTGCCTGCGGAGTTCTTCGTTTCCAGATGGGTAGGAGATGGCAGCAGTAAGCAGGTATTGGTGGACCGTGGATGCAGACACGTGGATGCAGGGTTGCTGCGGATGCAGGTCTGTTGCAGGTGCCAAGATACCGTGTATGCAGGTACGTGGAGGCTGGTGGAAGCTGAGGAGACTGGTGCAGAGTCAGACAAGCCAGGTCATACACAGGAGATCAGATATATCAAGGGCATCAGGCAAAGAATGGTCAAAGTTTATGCAGATGTTTGGCAACAGAGAATCAAGTAGATGATCAGGATTGGAGAGAATCAGGATGGTCAGGAAGCCGGGTCAACAAGATCAAGGACAGGCAGAGGATACAGGGGAAAGCTGCAGGTCAGACAGCAAAGCCTTAGTGCACCTGCTCACCTTTTATATGGCATTTGGCGCCAATGTTTATGGGGCGCGTACCCGTAAGTGCATGCGCATAGGCTTTCGTATTGCGCCAATATTTGTGAGCATGCGCTGGCCAGTATTTCCCTGACAACTACCATAGGGAGCTGTACTGGAGAAGGAACCCGAAGAGTGTTGTGTGGGGAAGATGGTTGGAGACAGCTGTCCTTGGACATTGCAAGTAGGACCTTTTTGCCTAGGACTCCTGTTGTGCCTGTGCTCTGGGGGCTAGATGCCAAAGGTTGCTACAAAGACTCTGATTGCTTTTACAGAGTCTCAGATAGACTGAATGTCCCCTCTACCTCCAGCAGTATTTAAGGCTGCTGATGCTAAAGGTTCTTTGCTTGAGAATCTGTCTTCCTGTACCTGCTGGTATTTTTGGAGTATCCTGCACCCTCATCCCTTTCTCTTGTTCAGTTACAGCAATAAATATACAAAAAGACACCCTCTAGACTGAAACTGTATTTGTCGGTGTGCTCAGGAACTGCTACTTGGGCCTGGCTTCCTCTGAACAGGTAAGGGAAACCTGTGGCCCTTCTGGATGTGAGTGCTACACAAGAAATAAAGTGCGTGTTTCTACCGATTTCTTTCTCCCTAGCAGACCAGAATGGAGCTTTAAAGAGAACCTGAGCTATGCAAGCTGTGTCCAAAAAGAGGGTAGCAGAGAACTAGTTCCCAGCAGTGATTAGCTCAGGCCTGAACCCACCTAAGCCATCCCACCAAGAAGCATGTAATCATAGGTGGCCAAGACAGTCCTTGCCCTGTAGGCACACTTATACAAGCCCCTTGCATATGAACAGCTGTGGGGTGGGGAATGGCTTTGACAGCTTTCGGGAGAGTTTAGGTGGGTTTGGACTAGGGTTGCCACCTTTTCTTCAAAACCCAAACACTTCAGCGTCGCACAGCAATTTTTTTTCATATAATGCATAGATAAACTATGCATAGATGTTGCTATTAAATAACATTTCTAATCATATGAAGTTAATCACAAGACTCCTTTACATCAGAGTCCACAGAGTTCCCCCTTTACATCTGAACTTGCAGAGTTCTCTTTTACTGTAAGGGGGGACTCTGCAGACTCTGATGTAAGTGTAGCGCCGACCCCATTTAGGGGTGCTATAGACCTAAATTTAGGGGCTGGTCTGAGACAGTAGTTGGGCTCAGACCAGGCCCGGACTGGGACAAAAAATAGGCCCGGGCATTTTAGACTGAGCAGCCTTTGGGGGTGCGGCGGCGGTTAATGATGGGATGTGGGGTTCCAGCACCTTCTACCTCTGGACCCCTTCTCATTACACAGCACCCTGCACCTCTGGACCCCTTTACATTACACAGCTCCCCACAGTTTGTTACACAGACACCCCCCCTAATGGTTCTGGACCGCCTGCATGTTACACAGACCTCCCTACAGTACATACTCCCTCCCTACAGTACAGACTCCCTCCCTACAGTACAGCCCCCCTACAATACAGCCCCCCCTACAATACAGCCTCCCCCTACAATACAGACCCCCCCCTACATTACAGACCCCCCTACATTACAGACCCCCTCTACAATACAGACACCTTCCGTACAGTACAGACCCCCTCCCTACAGTATAACAGTACAGACCCCCCTACATAATTGACCCCCCCTACAATACAGACCCCCTCTACAATACAGACCCCCCTACATTACAGACCCCCCCTACATTACAGACCCCCCTCTACAATACAGAACCCCCCTACAATACAGAACCCCCTACATTACAGACCCCCCTGAAAAAAACAGACCCCATAAAATACAGAACCCCTACATTTCAGACCCCCCTACAATACAGAACCCCCCTACATTACAGACCCCCTATAATACAGAACCCCCTACATTTCAGACCCCCCTACGATAAAGAACCCCCCTACAATACAGAACCCCCTTACATTACAGACCCCCTACAATACAGAACCCCCCTACAATACAGATCCCCCCTACATTACAGACCCCCATACAATACAGACCCCCCATACAATACAGAACCCCCCTACATTACAGACCCCCCTACAATACAGACCCCCTCCTACATTTCAGACCACCCCTACAATACAGAACCCACCTACATTACAGATCCCCCTACAATACAGAATCCCTCTACATTACAAACCCCCTACAATACAGAACCCCCCTACATTTCAGACCACCCCTACAATACAGACCCCCCCTTCAGACCCATAATGTACCTCAGATCAGTGCGGGACTGAATGTCGGGTCCCCTCCCCCTGTGTGGACATAAAGGAGGAGGGGGGGTGGCTTCACTCTGCTCAGCTGTGTGAGATCATTAGTATTAGCATTAGCATCAGAGTCTGCACAGAGGCCCCCCTTACATCAGAGTCCGCACAGAGGCCCCCCTTACATTAGAGTCCGCACAGAGGCCCCCCTTACATCAGAGTCCGCACAGAGGCCCCCCTTACATCAGAGTCCGCACTCCCTACAGTACAGACTCTCCCTACAGTACAGACCCCCTCCCTACAGTACAGCCCCCCCTACAATACAGCCCCCCCTACAATACAGCCTCCCTCTACAATACAGACCCCCCCTACATTACAGACCCCCCTACATTACAGACCCCCTCTACAATACAGACACCTTCCGTACAGTACAGACCCCCTGAAAAAAACAGACCCCCTAAAATACAGAACCCCTTACATTTCAGACCCCCCTACAATACAGAACCCCCCTACATTACAGACCTCCTATAATACAGAACCCCCCTAAATTTCAGACCCCCCCTGCAATACAGAACCCCCCTACAATACAGAACCCCCTTACATTACAGACCCCCTACAATACAGAACCCCCCTACAATACAGACCCCCCTACATTACAGACCCCCATACAATACAGAACCCCCCTACATTACAGACCCCCCTACAATACAGACCCCCTCCTACATTTCAGACCCCCCCTACAATACAGAACCCACCTACATTACAGATCCCCCTACAGTACAGAACCCCTCTACATTACAAAACCCCCTACAATACAGAACCCCCTACATTTCAGACCACCCCTACAATACAGACCCCCCCTTCAGACCCATAATGTACCTCAGATCAGTGTGGGACTGAATGTCGGGTCCCCTCCCCCTGTGTGGACATAAAGGAGGAGGGGGAGGTGGCTTCACTCTGCTCGGCTGTGTGAGATCATTAGTATTAGCATTAGCATCAGAGTCTGCACAGAGGCCCCCCTTACATCAGAGTCTGCACAGAGGCCCCCCTTACATCAGAGTCTGCACAGAGGCCCCCCTTACATCAGAGTCTGCACAGAGGCCCCCCTTACATCAGAGTCTGCACAGAGGCCCCCCTTACATCAGAGTCCGCACAGAGGCCCCCCTTACATCAGAGTCCGCACAGAGGCCCCCCTTACATCAGAGTCCGCACAGAGGCCCCCCTTACATCATAGTCCACACAGAGGCCTCCCTTACATCAGAGTCCGCACAGAGGCCCCCCTTACATCAGAGTCCGCACAGAGGCCCCCCTTACATCAGAGTCCACACAGAGGCCCCCCTTACATCAGAGTCCGCACAGAGGTCCCCCTTACATCAGAGTCCGCACAGAGGCCCCCCTTACATCAGAGTCCGCACAGAGGCCCCCCTTACATCAGAGTCCGCACAGAGGCCCCCCTTACATCAGAGTCCACACAGAGGCCCCCCTTACATCAGAGTCCACACAGAGGCCCCCCTTACATCAGAGTCCACACAGAGGCCCCCCTTACATCAGAGTCCGCACAGAGGCCCCCCTTACATCAGAGTCTGCACAGAGGCCCCCCTTACATCAGAGTCTGCACAGAGGCCCCCCTTACATCAGAGTTCGCACAGAGGCCCCCCTTAACATCAGAGTCCGCACAGAGGCCCCTTCTAACATCAGAGTCCGCACAGAGGCCCCCTCTAACATCAGAGTCCGCACAGAGGCCCCCCTTACATCAGAGTCCGCACAGAGGCCCCCTCTAACACCAGAGTCCGCACAGAGGCCCCCTCTAACACCAGAGTCCGCACAAAGGCCCCCTCTAACACCAGAGTCCGCACAGAGGCCCCCTCTAACACCAGAGTCCACACAGAGGCCCCCTCTAACACCAGAGTCTGCACAGAGGCCCCCTCTAACACTGTAAGGGGGAGCTCTGTGGACTCTAATGTAAATGGGAACCCTGATTTAAGGGGGGATCTGATGTAAGGGGTGTTCTGGGAAACTTGATTTAAGGGGGCATGCTGTGGACTCTGGTGTAAAGGGGGTCTCTGCTCACCAAAGCCTGCCCCCTCCTCTTTAACAAAGTCCACAGAGCACCCCTTTTTATACACTGGGAGGCAGGAGAGAGGGTGAGCTTACCAGGATGGAGGCTGAGGTGCAGTCTGTCTGATGCTTTTCTGGGTTCAAACTTCCTGCCCAGTGCCCACACATGCCCGGGGAGTGTGGGCGGGGCAGACTCAGAAGAAGGAGGAGCAGATGAGCTCTATCTTTACTCGCGTCTGTGCAGAGAGTGGGATGTCAGTGCCAGTGTTCCAGCAGCCTGAGCTGAGACATCTCACCTCTCCCTGAAAAAGTCCTGACTCCTGACACGGGGGGGCGTCGCCACCCCTGCATCCACTGCCGGCCCTGGACGTGACACGCGGCCCGCGGGCCGCCGTGGGCCACTGTGAGTCGTCGCGGGCCGCCGCGGCCCACCGGGCATATGCCCGGTATGCCCTATGGCCAGTCCGGGCCTGGCTCAGACCATTCTCCATTTGTAGGTTGTGCTATTTTATTTACAGGTGGTATACTGGTGTGCAGTTCCCTGTGGCCTGTAGGTGGCACTGCCATAATGGGTTAGGGTTGAACCACTGGAATTAGTGCTGTGCCTTGGGGTGTCCTCTCTTGGCAGCGTTACAGTGGGCGTGGTCGGCCTGCTATGCATGCTGGGGAAGGATACATAAGGGGCAGACGCCGCCTGGGAGGGGTCTTCGTCTTCGGAGGAGGAGAGGAGTCGGAGTCCAAGTGCGTGGCGCATGGCCCTCCAGGCTATGGGGCCACGTGTGCACCAGTCCCAGGTACCTTTAGTCCTGGGGCTGCATCTTCAACATTGGAAAAATATATAATACTGCGCCAATCCTAAATGTGAAATAAATGTGCAGCCAAACAGCAAAATCAGACAGGATATAATAGAATAAGTATTAAACAAGTGTGGCGCTAGTGAAAATTAGGGTAGGAAACCTTAATAAGTGTCATTTAAATTGAATAAAACACAATATATAGTGATAAACACAACTTATGACATATACATAATTAATGTGAAAAAATCATGTGTGACCTAAACTCATGACTTCATCTGCCTATCTGTTAGAAATAGAGCGGATGGTTCAGTCAAATAAGTGCATAAAAAGTACATATCATCATGTATGGAAAATGATAACAAATACGTTAGTGACAAAATATTGATGCGGAGTTCGTATGGGGTACCATCGATGAGTGTATGTCCTTAAGTTAACCATACACTGGAATAGAAAGTTCCAAACCGAAATTCTATGAAGAACTTGTATGGCAGAAATATATACTCTGAAGTATATTAAACGTGATGAGCAGGTAAGTGCAAACTATCACCCGGGAGTGCCTTCACCTTGGATCAACAAGAGAGAAAAGGGTACTCTTACCGACTGGAATGGATCCAACACACCATACGGCGGTGGATCTTCTGGGCTTAGTCCCTTCAGGGACGGGAAACGACAGCCAGGAGCTCTGGAGCACCTCCTCCTAGTGCAGGCAGCACTTTTGTTTTGTATTTCCCAATCAGAGAGAATCCAAATCCCGGATAGCAAGACACTTCATTGGATCATAGCCATGGAAAACAGGGAATTTTTTTTCCAAATAGTGTAAATCCAAAAAGATTTATTGGTAAAACATCCGTTTAAAGTTCATACAGTATGAACATCAATAAAAAAATCCATAAAAAAGTCAAAAATAAAAATCCAAGACAATCCACAGCACAAGAATATATGAAAAAGGCAGCAGGATAAGGACAGCTGGAGCTGGCGTATTGTCCCGACCGGTTTCGTCCTAACAGACTTCAACTGGGGAATACTTAGGCTCTCGGACCTCCACGCTTATATATAGGAAGAATTATCATAATACGAAACAGTTGTGTTCAAATTACCTTTTCCTACCTCCGGGATCCTCTTTGTCCTATAGAGGAAGACATAATATAATAAATCTTACCCCCTAGGATGATGAACCAATAGGGAGAAATCTATTAAAGAGGAGCCTCGCCGCGTCATCCACCATATCCCAATGATCGTCGGCATACAGAGGTGTATCAGTGTCACGTGACGCTCTGGTTGCGGTCTGTACCCCGTAGTCAGATTCTGAGAGTCAGACGTAACTGTTCTGACATTTCCGATTTTTTTTATCAAGCTAATATACTCAAGTCTAGATTTGTAGATAAAGGATATCAGGTTTCTGTTATAGAGGACGAAATTCAACAAATTGCCAGGATTGAGAGAGACTCTTTAGTCAAAGAGCGGGATAAGCCCATCCAAGATTCGAAATTTAAGTGGTCCTTTTTTACTACATATTCTGTCCAACACAGACAGATAAAGGATATTTTCCAAAAACATTGGAAAGTATTAAAAAATGATCAAGTTTTAGGTCCGACATTGCCCGAAAGAGCAGGGGTAACATATCGAGGGGCACCATCATTAAGGAATCAGATTGCACCTAACGTTACAGATCCTCCAATAATACCTACTTTTTTCCCCCATTTAAAGGCATACTATCCCTGTAGAAAATGCAAGGTTTGTTTAGTCAATACCTGTGGCAAACGTAAAACTGATACCTTTAGATCTACATCTACAGGGATCAGTTACCAAATGAAAAACTTCACTACATGTGCGACCAAATATATCGTCTACTTGCTTACCTGCCCTTGCGGGAAGCAATATGTAGGGCGCACTATTCGCACCTTTTCTGTTAGGGTGGGAGAACATCTCACCAGTATTAAAAAAGGTAAGACGAATCATAGTGTTCCTAGACATTATTTGGAGTTCCACAACAAAAACCCCAAAGGTACCACGTTTCAAATTATAGATAAATTTATTCCTAGTTGGAGGGGAGAGTCCCGTGTTAGGGGGGTCTCCCAGTTAGAAACTTACTGGATATATCAGCTAAAATTTTACAGGCCTCATGGCCTTAACGTAGATTGGGATATTAATGCCTTCATTAATCAAGCATAACTTTGTATAGATTATTTTGGTTCCTTCTATATGCATTTACGATCCTCATTTATATGTCAATTATGGATCAACTTTAAATGTATTGGATTATTGAGATCATTGAGATCAGTGGTATATGTATCTCCATGGAGACATATGGAGACATCCCAATATGATTCCTATTTCCGGGATACCAGTTCAAATTATTTTATATTTCCAATTTATTTTTACACAGATTTAGGATCGTTATTATGTACTTCTATGATTGGTATATATATGGTAGATAAGGGCCATTATATATCATTCACCGTTTTTTTATTTGTACTATAAGGTTGTATTTGGGTATTAATTAATCAAATCTTGATATACCTATTTAAACATATGTGGTCATGATTTGTTCTTACCTATATGCATATATTTGATAATACTGCCTATCATTTTTAGTCTATGAGGATATATGATGTATTACGTAGACATTCCTGCTATTCCCGCTGGATCATTGTTTCAATACATATCCAGGGTGATTGGATCCACGATATTGCACGTATTTGGTTAAGCGCGGATCCTGTGTTTAAGGCATTTATGTTGGTCATAGGATCGCGCACTCCTACCTATCTACCTGTAATGTGCTGATACCGTTGGACAGCGGGGCTGGAGGAGACAGTCCGTGATCGCGATGGTCAGACCTACAGGGAACTACGCATCCCAGACTGCTTTGCGGCTGATAGAGCCATCATGACGCAGCGGTGTTGGATGGTGAGTTCCGTATGGTCTCTGCGTGAGACTACACTCCCCAGACGGCTTTGCAGATGACGCCCACGTCATGACAGAGCGTCACGTGACACTGATACACCTCTGTATGCCGACGATCATTGGGATATGGTGGATGATGCGGCGAGGCTCCTCTTTAATAGATTTCTCCCTATTGGTTCATCATCCTAGGGGGTAAGATTTATTATAATATGTCTTCCTCTATAGGACAAAGGGGATCCCGGAGGTAGGAAAAGGTAATTTGAACACAACTGTTTCGTATTATGATAATTCTTCCTATATATAAGCGTGGAGGTCCGAGAGCCTAAGTATTCCCCAGTTGAAGTCTGTTAGGACGAAACCGGTCGGGACAATACGCCAGCTCCAGCTGTCCTTATCACGCTGCCTTTTTCATATATTCTTGTGCTGTGGATTGTCTTGGATTTTTATTTTTTATTTTTTTTTATTTTTTTATTGATGTTCATACTGTATGAACTTTAAACGGATGTTTTACCAATAAATCTTTTTGGATTTACACTATGTGGAAATTTTTTTCCCTGTTTTCCATGGCTATGATCCATTGAAGTGTTTTGCTATCCGGGATTTGGATTCTCTCTGATTGGGAAATACAAAACAAAAGTGCTGCCTGCACTAGGAGGAGGTGCTCCAGAGATCCTGGCTGTCGTTTCCCGTCCCTGAAGGGACTAAGCCCAGAAGATCCACCGCCGTATGGTGTGTTGGATCCATTCCAGTCGGTAAGAGTACCCTTTTCTCTCTTGTTGATCCAAGGTGAAGGCACTCCCGGGTGATAGTTTGCACTTACCTGCTAATCACGTTTAATATACTTCAGAGTATATATTTCTGCCATACAAGTTCTTCATAGAATTTCGGTTTGGAACTTTCTATTCCAGTGTATGGTTAACTTAAGGACATACACTCATCGATGGTACCCCATACGAACTCTGCATCAATATTTTGTCACTAACGTATTTGTTATCATTTTCCACACATGATGATATGTACTTTTTATGCACTTATTTGACTGAACCATCCGCTCTATTTCTAACAGATAGGCAGATGAAGTCATGAGTTTAGGTCACACATGATTTTTTCACATTAATTATGTATATGTTGTGTTTATCACTATATATTGTGTTTTATTCAATTTATATGACACTCATTAAGGTTTCCTACCCTAATTTTCACTAGCGCCACACTTGTTTAATACTTACATCTTCAACATTGGGCCCAGCACCTTTAGCTGGAGCCCGCTTCGAGGAGGAGAAGTCCCAGGGTGTCCCTTGCGAGGGAGCCCGCTTCTAAGAAAAGGAGGCCGGGGGAGGACCTTTCTGACGGACCGGTGAGAGTTCACGGTGAAGGAAGGGGCCCGGTAACTCTCTGGAGGGATTCTCCTATCCACCAAGGGCCTAGTAATGTGCTGCTGCTGGCACCTGTCCTTAAGTACCAAAAGCTGAGAGGTTCGGGGTCTGATAGATTCTGTGGCAGAGAGTCTCCCGATCGCATCTAGGGAAAGAACTTGATCAAACGTCCGAGCATCACTTCGGCTGCTAGGATCCACTTTGTAGGAGACTATCCGGGTGAGCTAAACCTACTCTGGGATAGAGTAGAGATTGAGATATCCATTTGTGCCTGGACTGACCTCCCAAACCTTGCTGTCCTGTCTCTCTTTCACCCTTTTCCTATCTGCTGAACATTGAGAAAATAAACTCAACGTTGGAGTTTAAAGTGGTGTGGACATTGGAATCACTGGGGGGAAAACAGAGACTTGTTCCTATACCTTAGGAGACGAGAACCAACTGATGGAAGAACCTAGCTGTGGGACCCAAATACATAACACCGCTCAACCTCCTCAACCAGAAGGGTACGGGGCATATAGTACGGTGTGCCTTTTTCCTGCAAGTGAGCCAAAGCAAGGGAAAAGCGTTTGTGTGCTACATAAGGGAGAACTCTGGGGACTCTAACATAAGGGATGCTCTGGTGTACGGAGAGGACTCTGATGTAAGGGAGAACACTATGTGTAAAGGGGAGCTCTGTTGTAATGAGTGCTCTGAGAACCTTGAGTACCTTAGCGTACTCACTTAGAGGCAGGAGAGAGGAGGGGGAGACTTCAGTCACAGACAGGGATGGATTACAAATGGGAGTTTTTTTTTTTTTTGCTAATGTAGGGACCTGCTGCTCTCTACTGTTTGACTTTGTAAATGCCTATAAATATATTATGTATGCACTTCCTGTCCCTGGGTTATTGCTGAGTTGTTGGTGTTGAATAGGGATGAGCTCGGTGTTCGAGTCGAACATACGTTCGACTCGAACATCGGCTGTTCGATCGTTCGACGAAGATTGAACGATTTGGGCCGTTCGCGCCAAATTCGAGTGACGCGAACGGCCCACAATGCACTACGCCATCGCAGTGCAATCCAGGCGCTGTGATTGGACAAGCATGCACTGTGACCCCGCATGCTTGGCCAATCACAGCGCCGGCAGCGAGGAGAGCCATAATTGGCCACAGGCAGGATGCCTGTGGCCAATTATAGCTTAGGGGGATTTAGTACACACCCCACACTATAAAAGGCCGCAAGCGCGGCGGCCTTGTGTAGTGTGTTCCGGTTCAGGGAGAGAGAAGGATAGGCAGGGACAGTGTCAGTGCTATTTGTTCATTTAACTTGTGTGCAGGGAGAGAGAAGGATAGGCAGGGACAGTGTCAGTGATATTCTTTGCTAAACCTTGTGTGCAGGGAGAGAGAAGGATAGGCAGGGACAGTGTCAGTGATATTCTTTGCTAAACCTTGTGTGCAGGGAGAGAGAAGGATAGGCAGGGGACAGTGTCAGTGTCATTTTTGCTAAGCCTCCTGCACAGTATACACCTGAAGCTAGTCCTTATTGCTGTGTTTTCCTGTTGTGTAACACAGGCAGGAATCTGCAGCACTTACAGTGGGCGTAGTGTGCCTCCTGCACAGTATACACCTGAAGCTAGCCCTTATTGCGCGTGTTTTTTTCTTTTGTGTTACACTAACAGGCATCTGCAGCACTTACAGCGGGCGTAGTGTGCTTCCTGCAAAATATACACCTGAAGCTAGCCCTTATTGCTGTGTTTTCCTGTTGTGTAACACAGGCAGGCATCTGCAGCACTTACAGCGGGCGTAGTGTGCCTCCTGCACAGTATACACCTGAAGCTAGCCCTTATTGCTCGTGTTTTTTTTTTCTTTTGTGTTACACTAACAGGCATCTGCAGCACTTACAGCGGGCGTAGTGTGCTTCCTGCAAAATATACACCTGAAGCTAGCCCTTATTGCTGTGTTTTCCTGTTGTGTAACACAGGCAGGCATCTGCAGCACTTACAGCGGGCGTAGTGTGCCTCCTGCACTGTATACACCTGAAGCTAGCCCTTATTGCTGTGTTTTCCTGTTGTGTAACACAGGCAGGCATCTGCAGCACTTACAGCGGGCGTAGTGTGCTTCCTGCAAAATATACACCTGAAGCTAGCCCTTATTGCTGTGTTTTCCTGTTGTGTAACACAGGCAGGCATCTGCAGCACTTACAGCGGGCGTAGTGTGCTTCCTGCAAAATATACACCTGAAGCTAGCCCTTATTGCTGTGTTTTCCTGTTGTGTAACACAGGCAGGCATCTGCAGCACTTACAGCGGGCGTAGTGTGCCTCCTGCACTGTATACACCTGAAGCTAGCCCTTATTGCTCGTGTTTTTTTTCTTTTGTGTTACACTAACAGGCATCTGCAGCACCTACAGCAGGCGTAGTGTGCTTCCTGCAAAATATACACCTGAAGCTAGCCCTTATTGCTGTGTTTTCCTGTTGTGTAACACAGGCAGGCATCTGCAGCACTTACAGCGGGCGTAGTGTGCCTCCTGCACAGTATACACCTGAAGCTACCTCTTATTGCTGGTTTTCCCATCTCCCTGCAGGCCATTAGAATGTCTGGAAGGCAAACAAGGAGAGGCAGACAGTCAGGAGCCAATAACAGAGGGCAAGCAGGCTCTGTGTCTAGAGACAACAATGCTGGTCGTGGACGCGGTGCATCGTCATCAGCACGTGGCCATGGGACGCGCTTGTCCTTATTTTCGGCAGCTGGACGTGTTGATCCACATCATGCCGAAGACTTGGTAGAGTGGATGACCAAGCCCTCCTCATCCTCCTCATCCTCTCTCACCCAGGCTCAGGGTACTGGCAAAGCAGCTGCCAAAGCGTCCTCTTCCCTTGTATCAATGTCATCATCAGTCACTCCTTCCCTAGACCCACGTGTCCTCCTGAGGAGTCCCCCGAACTGTTTGAGCACAGTGTTGGGTACATGCTCCAGGAGGATGCCCAGCGCTTCGAAGGGTTTGATGATGATACCCAGCTAGAGGAAGGCAGTAGCGTGAGAGCAGAGAGAGGGGATGCTCGAGAAGGACAGCAATCTGGCAGTCATGTTCCAGCAGCTGCAGCATACTGCCAGATTGGCTCCAGTGATGAGGAGGGAGGGGATGATGAGGTCACTGACTCCACGTGGGTGCCTGATAGGAGAGAGGAGGAGGAGGAGGATGAGGAGGAGGCACATCTCCAACGAGGCAGGATGCCCTCGGGGGGCCAGTGTAAGGGCAGCACACCGACTGAATCACACCGCAGAGCTCCCCCTGTGCAGGGCGCTGCCTCTGCCCGTTATTCCAAAAGTTCTTTGGTGTGGGCCTTTTTTGAGTCGAGTGCATCAGATCGCACAGCTGCTGTTTGCAACATATGTCTGAAGCGTATCTCACGTGGGCAAAACATCAGCCGCTTGGGCACCACATGCTTGACCAGACATATGTTGACCTGCCATGCAGCTCATTGGCAAGCGTATCTTAAAGACCCACACCAAATAACAAAGCGGACCTCTCCTTGCTCCACATCAGCTGGGATCTCCAACCCCACTGTACCTTCAGTCCTCTCTGAAACCTGCACTGAGAGGAATGAAGGTGTAGAATTAGGTGTGTCACAGCCAAGTACTTGCAGGCACTCTGCTAGCAGTATACAGACGTCCGATTCTAGCAGGCAAATTTCCCTGTCCCAGCTGCTGGACCGTCGAAAGAAGTTCACTCCCAGCCATCCACATGCCCAGCGGTTGAATGCTAGCTTGGCTAAATTGCTAGCAATTCAACTGCTGCCTTTTCAGTTGGTAGACTAGGCCCCCTTCCGTGAGTTTGTGCAATGTGCGGTTCCTCAGTGGCAGGTTCCCAAACGCCACTTTTTCTCACGGAAGGCGATTCCGGCTCTCTACCGGCATGTGGAAGGCAATGTCTTGGCCTCGCTGGACAGGGCGGTCAGCGGTAAGGTGCATATTACCGCTGACTCATGGTCCAGCAGGCATGGACAGGGACGTTACCTTTCTTTCACGGCCCATTGGGTCACTCTTTTGGCTGCTGGGAAGGATGCAGGACAAGGTGCAGTAGTGTTGGAGGTTGTTCCGCCGCCACGCCTCCAAAATGCTACTACTGGTTGTTGTGACACACCTCTCTCCTCCACCCCCTCCTCTTCCTGTGCTTTGTCCTCGGAACCAGCGGTGCTCCGTAGGCGTTCAAGGGGCTACGCAAGTACGCAGGCAAAAAGATGCCATGCCGTGCTTGCGCCGGTGTGTTTGGGGGACAGGAGCCACACTGGGGCAGAGGTTCTGTCTGCTCTGCAGGGGCAGTCCGAGAGGTGGTTGACGCCACACCAGCTTAAGCCAGGAATGGTGGTTTGCGACAATGGCACCAACCTCCTCTCCGCCCTCCGACAGGGACAACTGACCCATGTGCCCTGTGTGGCTCACGTCCTTAACCTGGTGGTGCAGCGGTTCTTGGGCAGGTACCCGGGCTTACAGGATGTCCTGAGGCAGGCCAGGAAAGTCTGTGTGCATTTCCGCAGATCATATAATGCCAGTGCTCGGCTGGCTGAGCTGCAAAAGGAGTTGAACCTGCCCAGGAACCGCCTTATATGTGACATGCCCACCAGGTGGAACTCAACGTTGGCCATGCTGCAGCGGCTGCACACGCAGCAGAGGGCCATCAATGAGTACCTGAGCGACTATGGCACCAGGACAGGGTCAGGGGAGCTCGGGTTTTTTTCACCACGCCAGTGGGGCATGATCAGGGATGCATGCACTGTCCTGGCACCATTTGAGGAGGCCACGAGGATGGTGAGCAGTGACAGTGCATGCATCAGTGACACCGTACCTCTTGTCCACCTGTTGGAACATACGCTGCGTGGAATAATGGACAAGGCACTTGAGGCAGAACAGAGGCAGGAAGAGGAGGACTTCCTTGCCTCTCAAGGCCCCCTTTACCCAGACAGTGTTCCTTCTGTCCCACCCATCGCACAGGAAGAAGAGGAGGAGGAGGAGGAGGATTGTGTCAGCATGGCGGTGGAGCCTGGCACTCAGCATCATCAGCAGCAGTCTTTTAGGGATGATTTACAGTCCCAAGAAACCAGTGGACTTGTACGTGGCTGGGAGGAGGTGGCTGTGGATCAGTGGATCATGTCGTCCTTAGTGACCCAGAGGACTCCGGACTGAATGCCTCAGCTAACCTATGCTGCATGGCCTCCCTGATCCTGCAAAGTCTGCGGAAGGATCCTCGTATTCTTCGGATCAAGGAGAGGGACCATTACTGGCTGGCCACTCTCCTTGATCCACGGTACAAGGGTAAGGTTGCGGACCTTATCTTACCGTCGCAGAGGGAGCAGAGGATGAGACAACTCCGGGAGGCCTTGCAGAAAGGTCTGTGCAACGCGTTCCCAGAGACTGGGAGGTTACAAACTCCTGGTCCTGGACAACGAGTTGCTGAGGCTTCGGTCAGTCAAAGAAGGAGCGGTGGGGAAGGTGGCCGTCTGACCGAAGCGTTCAGACAATTCTTTAGTCCGCAGCCCCAAGGTATGATCGGTTCCAGCAACCATCGCCAGCGTCTAATATACATGGTGCAGGAATACCTAGGGGCAAGGTCAGACTTGGACACCTTCCCCACCGAAAATCCTCTGGCTTACTGGGTCTTGAGGATGGATCACTGGCCAGAGCTTGCACAGTATGCAATTGAGCTACTGGCCTGTCCTGCATCCAGCGTTCTTTCAGAACGCACATTCAGTGCTGCTGGGGGATTTGTCACGGATCACAGGGTGCGCCTGTCCACCGACTCTGTTGATCGACTGACCTTCATAAAGATGAACCAGTCTTAGATCACCACCAGCTACCAAACACCTGAAGCTGATATAACAGACTAATTTATTTTCAAATGTCACATCCCTTCAAGACTGATGCTGATGCTGAGAGACTGTCCTGTTATGTTGACTGACTATCCTCCTCTTCCTCAATGATCCGATTGACGATCATAGCTTGGAAGAACATTTTTGTTTCTGGGTGCCGCCACCAGTGGCTAAGGCCCAATTTTTCAGCCCCTGTTTAACAGGGGTGTGTTATTACAATTTTTTATGCAATGCTTTGCAGCAGGGCTCATTCCTGCACTCCAACTAGAGTATCTGGGAGTGGTTGCAGTGTCGTGGCACCAGCACCAGTGGCTAAGGCCCAATTTTTCAGCCCCTGTTTAACAGGGGCGTGTAATTACAATTTTTGATGCAATACTTTGCAACAGGGCTCATTGCTGTGCTCCAAGTACAGTATCTGTGAGGGGTTGCAGTGTTGTGACACCAGTGCCTAAGGCTCAATTTTTCTGCCCCTGTTTAACAGGGGCATGTAATTACAATTCTTGATCTAATAATTCACAGCAGGGCCCATTCCTGCGCCCACCAAGACTAACTGTGAGGCCTTACAGTGTTGTGTCAACACCACCACCACCACCACCACAAAGGCCCAATTTTTCAGCCCCTGTTCAACAGGGGCATGCAATTACAATTCTTGATCTAATAATTCACAGCAGGGCCCATTCATGCGCCCACCAAGAGTAACTGTGAGGGCTCACAGTGTTGTGGCAACACCAACATGTAAGGGGCAAATTTCAGCTGAGTATATACGGCAGGCCCCTACTTTCAAAAATCCAACTTACAAACGACTCCTCCTTGCAAACGGAAGGATACAACAGGAAGTGAGAGGAAATCTACCCCTAGGAAGGCAAATTCTCTCCTGTAAGAGTTAATATGGGAAAAAAAGTGTCTCCTCTCCACTGATTCTTTATCACCAATTCTTGTTTCAATAAAAACCCCAAATTTTCAAAAAACATTTGTCATTAGGACGGAAAGTGAGGTGAACTGTTCTGAACAGGTGCACACTGCACAGACAGCAAAACAAATGTTACAGGGGTGATAACCCTTTCCTATGTTTTCCAAAAAGCTTAAAAATAGATTTTTTGGCTGGAGCTACACTTAAACAATGTACCTGTTCAAAATTACAAACAGATTCTACATAAGAACAAACCTACAGTCCCTGTCTTGTATGCACCGCCTGTATACGGCTGTTCAGAGTATATAGGGCCTTTTTTATTTTGTGTGCGGGGTTCCCCTTAATATGCATACAAGACCCAAAGGGGCTGGTAATGGGCTCGGGTAGGGGAGGGCTGGTGGGGTAGCCATGTCATTTTTCTCAAAGATTTTCATCCATATTACCGGGACCAGACATTACATTAAAGCCGCAAGCAGTTTTAAATGGCTTTTTTTCCTTTACAAATGTCATTTTGTGCAGGGACAGTTCTAAACACGGGAAACACATGCCACTTCACAGGCATACTTTAGACACCCCCCAGGTACGATATTTAAAGGAATATTTCACTTTTTTTTTCACTTTATGCATCATTAAAATGATTGCTCCAGAAAAAACGTCAGTTTTTAAAACTTCTTTTTGCATTGATGCATGTCCCCTGGGGCAGAACCCGGGTCCCCAAACCCTTTTTAGGACAATAACATGCATATTAGTCGTTATAATTGGCACTTTAGATTTCGAACGTTCGCGTCCATTGTATTTAATAGGGTTCTAACGTTCACGCGAACTTTCGGTCCGTTCGAAGGTTCTGGTGCGAACCAAACCGGGGGGGTGTTCGGCTCATCCCTAGTGTTGAAACCCCAGAAGGAGGAAATGGAGAGAGAGAGAGAAAGTCTCAGTCACATGTGCTGTCCATGCTGCTAAACTCAAAGCCAGAAGGGACTATCGTGCAAGTAGTCCTATATTCTAAAGCCCCATACACACTATCAGTTTTCTTGCAGGTTTTTCTCTTCAGGTTTACCAAAACCATCTAATATGAGGTCAAACCTTAAGAGTTTCAATTCGTATGCAATCAGGCAGGCCCTTGCACTACACGGTTTTGGTAAACCTGAAGAGAAAAACCTGCAAGAAAACTGATAGCGTGTATGGGGCTTAATAGTTTAACTGCTGCTGCTGAGTGTATATCTAAATCCTTGTAACAGCTACAGTATCTCTGTCCTGTTATTATTTTACATGCACAGTGTTAGATAGCAAGGTCTGTGCTACTGTATGTACAGTATGTAATGGTCACCTTGCTGTATATTAGTAGGTGAACCTGTTAATTGTAATAGAGTTTATATACAGATTTTATTATTTTAGCTAACCTTGTTCCTACTCGTCTGGCATTCTATAGCTAGTTTTAGTTCAGCACTCTAACTAGCATAGGCTAGAGCCAGGTTAGGCATTCGATGACCAGTACTGGTAGTTAGAGGTCCGGTTAAATGACGAATTAGAAACTACTAGGGAGGGACTAGAATGCAGCGTAGATAGACTGATTCTAAGTTTTAGTGCCACACCACAGTTTTTGCTTGTGGGAAGCTGCAGTCCAAGTTGGTTGGGCAAGAGTTGGAGGATCTTCCCATCCCCACTGATCTTGTCTTTGGGCCTCTGACACAAAGATAGACGTTGCATTGTGATCATCCTCAGGGACCCCTGCAACTGAACTTTGCTGCAATATTTATCTGGAGAAATCTATGTTAATACCTATATATATGTAGCGGACCTGCCCCAGCTTCTCCCCTCTCTTCACGGCTGATCTTACTCCTCTAGAAGTATCTGGGAAAAGGGGGAAAGATGCACACCACCAGCTCGGCTCTCTTATGTAGGATGCAGAGATGTGAGCTAAACCATTTACCCTCGGGTCTGCGTTTTAGGCCGGAATCTCAGCTTCTCCTATGGAGGATGATTGCCACTGTCACTGACAGGGACACTTAGCTTCCAGTAACACGAGTTCCACACCAAGAAAAGTCCAACACAGTTTTATTGACTCAAAATTGGTTGACTTTTAAAAGAACAGACAAGGTGTAGGGAAGAGTAGGTCCAGGCACAACTGATGAATCAAAGTTCCTTCTGTTCCGTTTAGTGCAAACAGGCTTGGCGCACAGACGCTGCCACCGACCGTGAATTTGGTCACTGCCACTGACCTGGGTGAACGTTGAGGCCCCTGCCACAGGCCTTGGATGAGGCCTGCCACTGACCTGAGAAAGATGGGTCCCTGCCACAGACCATGAGAAACATGAAGTACCTTCTTTAGAACAAACTGCCCCTGTCAGAGGAAGACATCCATCCGGACGGTCACCAGAGGCCTCCACCGGCACCAGTAAATGCTGCGCTGGCTCTACGGGGAGGTCACGACTCCAGTCCCTTACGCCCAGGATTCAGGCACCCGATACCGGGGGCACCTTAGGAATGCTTCGCCCTCGCGGGACCCAGTCGAAGGTACTGGGCCCCAGGCCTCCTGGTATAGTACCTCACCCCAGGCCGAAGGTGCCTGGGATGGAACTCGACTCCACGCGCCCAGGCCAAGGGCGCCTGGGCACAGACGAACCGCAGCAGCCCCCAGGCTGAAGGTGCCTGGGGAATGGACCTCATGCGCAAGATGTCCGCCCCCTTTATATCCTCTCCCAGCAGGCACAGCGGGTTCCCCGCCCCGCTGTACTGCTGCCGCGAGAGGACAAAAAGGGCACGGCTCTAGAATGGCAGTTCAACCCCGGTCCCAGGTGACAGCGCCACCCAGGGACCGCAGGGAACATGACACCATTCATACCTCCCACACTCCAAAGTGTCCATAAATCCCTAAAATCAATGTATCTGAGCCATCTATTGCCCAGATACACCCCACTAAATTTGACACCCGCTACACTCTCCCCCCAGCAATTTGACACTGGTCCCCAGTGTCTGGATCAAGTCATACTCCAAAGGGAGCCCATATAACCTCCATCCAGAGACTGTTTCAAAAATTGCAAAAATAGAATTTGAAAACTGGTAGTTGTGCCTGAACCTGACATGGAAGGGAAAAGAAAAGGGGACAACACATAACAGTACACAATTTCACAATAACACCATCAACACCTTCTCCCCCTCCCACATTACTAACTAAGACCCGCCCCATCCTCAGCGGTCTTGACAGATGTTCTCCTGCAGAGGGGATAAAAGAAAATTAAACACAAAACTTCCTGACACATATGTATGTGTTTGAACGAAAAAATCTCTCCAAAGAGAAATCCTTTCCTTCCATGAAGTGTGTGTGGTGTAAAGTGAATAACGTTGCGCAACACTGCCACCTGGTGACAGTGCCACGGTAAAGACACTTGTTGAATCCTTGTGTAACTTTTTTTTTTCTCTGTACTTTGGCCCTGACTACCCCAAAGTCCATGATTTCTTTGCGGGAGGGAAGAAGAAAAAAACAACAGCAACAGTTCTCCATTCCTCCAAAGAGCACAACACCCATAAAACTCGGGTACAGTTCCTAGGTTTCCTGGGAAAGAACAAACCCCGTAAAGTTTAGCAGACTTGCAAGGCACTAGGCAAGGAGTCTTTTTCTCCTACAAGTAGAATCTGGGATGCGGCAAGACAAGGGGCTTGAAATGCTTATCCACAGTCTCAATGTGATATTCAACATCCTCCCCTTCTTTCCGTCGAATCAACACTTTGTCAGCATGGATGTGCCGACCCAACATCCACTCTGCTTTACAGTCCTTAAATCTTTGAGATGCTTTAGGGGAACAAGTGAGGTACCTGCGTGCGTGTGGGACTTTGATGTGCGTCCACACGAAATCATTGTACCAACGTTCCCTGCAAGCTTCCACTTCATAAAGCAGCTCCTTAGATAAGTATGGGTACTCCCACCCATACTGGTTGGCGATTTCCTGGCAGAACAGACGCTGTAGCCTAGACAAGGGAGGCATGGTAGAGTGATCTCCCTCGCCCGGCAGGACGATTGAATCCTGGTGGCGAAGTGCCTTGACCACCTCCAAGTTGGGCATAGGTGCCCGCAGCGACAGTCTCTTGTCCCCGGTGGTAGGAGCAGGAGGCACCGGGGACTGAAGGACAGGCAGGGGACGGGGTCCCTCCTCAGGCGCTGGTGCCTCCACCCGGGGTGTACTGTCCCCTGTAGACATAGGTGGATCCCTGGCTTTACGGGATGAGGAGAGAGGCATCTTGTCCCAGCCCTTCGCAGCAATCATTTTGTCTATGACGACGTCGTCTCCCACATCGGAGACCGACTCCAGGTCGAAGGTGTCACACTCCTCTGCGGGCAGGTAGTTGGTAGTGGACACCGAATCACTCCCACCCACGGGCTCAAGGGGCCTTGAATCCCCGACACCTCCGTCCCAAGACCAAGTCCCAGTCCCTGGCTTACCTCGGCCCAAGCTTGTGAAGGGATGTCCAGGACTCTTCCTACCGATCCATCCGGGCTAGGCAAGCGCAGGGGTTGTCCTCCATCTCGGCCGCTGGAAGCTCTCACAAGACCGACCTTCCTTGTTGGCGCTGGGAGTAGGGAAACTGTGGTGACCAAAGCAGCATCTCTGGATTTTGCATCCTCAATCCCTTTGTTCGCGACCTTCACGGAGGTCTCTACATTGCGCTGAGGGATGGCTGTCCAAGCATTGATTTCTCCTTGTTGAGTGGCGGCGCCTGCTGTAGGGCTGAGGTGGAAGACTCGAGGTCTCTCTATGGATTTCTCCACCTCAAACGTGAACTCCCCGCAGGCCTCGCAGCGACCGAAGGGCTTTAGCTGTACCACCAGTCCCGAACATCCGGGACAAATAATACCCAGGGCCTCAACATCCTTGCAGGTGTACAAGGTGAATCCTCCCCGGGGCTTGAGCAGAATCCCCGTATCTGTAATCGGAGCAGCAGATGAAGTCATCCTCGTAATATTTGAAACTGGAACCCACGAGGCATTGCTGAACATAGTGACTGATCGCTGCTCCATCGCGGACTGCATAACTGGTGCCAAAGTCCCCACGTGTAGCTCTTCACATGGCCAGACTCCTCCCCTCTGGCACACCAGTTCACGGGCTTTCTCCATGTCACACCCACGAACTGTGCAGGGAGGGTGTGCCTGCTGGCGCAGTGGCCAATATGGCCGACCTACTCGGAACTCTTCTGGGCAGCAAAGTTCAAACTCCGATAGCTTCGGCTCCATTTCATAAACACAAATCCCGGACTTAGAGCCCCCACGTGTAGCGGTCCTGCCCCAGCTTCTCCCCTCTCTTCACGGCTGATCTTACTAGTCTAGGGGTATCTGGGAGAAGGGGGAAAGATGCACACCACCAGCTCGGCTCTCTGATGTAGGATGCAGAGATGTGAGCTAAACCATTTACCCTCGGGTCTGCGTTTTAGGCCGGAACCTCAGCTTCTCCTATGGAGGATGATTGCCACTGTCACTGACAGGGACACTTTGCTTCCAGTAACACGAGTTCCACACCAAGAAAAGTCCAACACAGTTTTATTGACTCGAAATTGGTTGACTTTTAAAAGAACAGACAAGGTGTAGGGAAGAGTAGGTCCAGGCACAACTGATGAATCAAAGTTCCTCCTGTTCCGTTTAGTGCAAACAGGCTTGGCGCACAGTCGCTGCCACCGACCGTGAATTTGGTCACTGCCACTGACCTGGGTGAACGTTAAGGCCCCTGCCACAGGCCTTGGATGAGGCAGGCCACTGACCTGAGAAAGATGGGTCCCTGCCACAGACCATGAGAAACATGAAGTACCTTCTTTAGAACAAACTGCCCCTGTCAGAGGAAGACATCCATCCGGATGGTCACCAGAGGCCTCCACCGGCACCAGCAAATGCTGCGCTGGCTCTACGGGGAGGTAGCGTCTCCAGTCCCTTACGCCCAGGATTCAGGCACCGTGATACCGGGGGCACCTTAGGAATGCTTTGCCCTCGCGGGACCCAGTCGAAGGTACTGGGCCCCAGGCCTCCTGGTATAGTACCTCACCCCAGGCCGAAGGTGCCTGGGATGGAACTCAACTCCACGCGCCCAGGCCAAGGGCGCCTGGGCACAGACGAACCGCAGCAGCCCCCAGACTGAAGGTGCCTGGGGAATGGACCTCGTGCGCAAGATGTCGGCCCCCTTTATATCCTCTCCCAGCAGGCACAGCGGGTTCCAGCCCCGCTGTACTGCTGCCGCGAGAGGACAAAAAGGGCACGGCTCTAGAATAACAGTTCAACCCCGGTCTCAGGTGACAGCGCCACCCAGGGACCGCAGGGAACATGTCACCATTCATACCTCCCACACTCCAAAGTGTCCATAAATCCCTAAAATCAATGTATCTGAGCCATCTATTGCCCAGATACACCCCACTAAATTTGACACCCGCTACATATACTTGGGTAAATGTGCACAATTCCACCAGTACTGCTATCGGGCCCTGTGCTGATAGCATCCACCAGTAAAAAATAAGGCATCAGGCTAGCTTCGAAACTGCGCCGCCAGGTACCTCGGCTGGCCTTGACCCCCTGTATCATGTCTGCAGCCTCTAACTATCTCCTGTATCATGTCGGCAGCCTCTAACCATCTCCTGTATCATTTCCGCAGCCTCTAACCATCTCCTGTATCATGTCCGCAGCCTCTAACCATCTCTTGTATCATGTCCACAGCCTTTAACCATCATTTGTATCATGTCCACAATCTCTACCCAGCTCTCGTATCATCTCCGCAGCCTCTAACAATCTCAGAGTCTGCAGAATTTTCCCTTACAGTGCAAGAGGGAACTCTGCAGACCTTGATGTACAGGGCAACACAGGAGACCTTGATGTAAGTGGAAAATCTGATGTAAAGAGGAACGTTGTGGACTTTAATGTGAGGGCGGTGTCTGGTGACCAGAGACCACCTTATATCAGAGTTCCTCTTTACACCAAAGTTTGCAGCATTACCCCTTACATCATGATCTGCAGCATTCCCCTTTACATTAGAGTTCCCCTTGCAGTGTAAGGGAGACTCTGACATAAGGGGGATTTCTGTGCTGGGTTATGATAACCTGACCTTCGTGTAAATGGAGAAATATGTTTTTTGACTATTGTTAAAACTTAAGTTTTGCACTTAAAACAGCCATTTTATGTAGTTTTTTGAAGTGTCAGTTAATGTGTGGCTCTGTCAGTAAATGTCATGATTTTCGTCAGTAAAGAATTTGTGCTGTTTGTAAATTTTGGGCATCCTGTCAGCAAATTTCACTACGGGGAGTTGGCAACACTGCAGATATATGTAATATTATAATTTTTTTGGTTTATAAAGCTTGTATTATCTACTGTACTTACTGGTGTGCATCTATTCACTTATGTTTAATGCTAAATGCTGGTTGCAGTAGTTCCTCTGCTTCCTATTACTTTGATTAGATTAGAATTGATTTTCTTATTTTAGGATGTAGTTTCCAAGCTGATCACATGTCACAGTCTGATCTCTGTACATTGTCATTTTTGTTTTACCAACAAACATATAGCAGCAGGGTCTTCCTAAAAAAAACATTTAATCTAGTTTGGTGGTAGGAGGGTTAAGTAAAATCCAGGATTTAATCGAGGGTACATCGATTTCATGCAGTGATGGATTGACCAATGGCCAGCCTCTCACAAGTTATGTTGTTCTTCAATGAAGGTCATTAGATAAATACTGCTCCAGTTAAATTGAAGACTTTAAATGGCTTTTAAGTTACAGTCTATCGAGAAAATAATGGGGCCAGCTTCAAATTTATATGTAAATTTTAAAGAACACTCCTTGCTGATATTATCTTTGTTCTGGCTGTATACTTGTGGATATAATCAACCAACATTTTCCTCAAGGTAGCTAGACCAAACTTACAATTTGGTCTATACAGTAAATATAGCCCTGTCCCCCCATCTCTTTTGTTGGGAATTTTGCTGGGATTTTGACAGCTCAATCTGTCATTTAAATTAACAACTTGTCATTTCTAAAGGTCTAGGTTGTAAGAAGTGCATTGGTACATTGGAATACATGACTATTTGGATTCTGACAATCTGGAGATCCCTTTTACCCACGTGTTTACCTGATGGTTTTGCGATACTTCACATTACTGGAATTTTTAAATCAAGCATTGTATATGAGAAAGACAGCAAAAGGTCTGCAGGGGGTGTGTGGTGGGGTCAGGGCCTCTTTAAAATTGATTGGACCCTGGGGAAACATTTTCTTGGGCCCCCCTTCATTTGCTCTCCATCTGCTCTAAAAACATACAATAAATAGCAGCTAGACTCAAATTCAGTTTACTGAATCAGATCAGGCAGCGATTGCCATTGGTTGCCAGAGATTACAGTGTATCATTACCGCTCACTGACTGTCTGCTAGAGGTTACAGTACACAGTATGGTTTACTGATTATTTGCTAGAGGTTACAGCACATGACTTCTGCTTGTTGATTGGTTGCTACAGATTACTGTACATCAATACTGCTCACTGATTGGTTGCTAGAGGTTACTGGACATCCTTACCACTCACTAATTGGTAAGACAGAGGTTACTGCACATTATTATTGCTCACTGATTGGTTGCTAGAGGTCACTGCATATCCTTACCGCTTAATGATTGGTTGCAAGAGGTTAGTGCAAATTATTACTGCTCACTGATTGGTTGCTAAACATTATAGCATATCATCTCCTCACTGCCTGCACACCATGGACTGAGGAGGTGACGGGACCCATCAATAGACCAAAAACTCCTAGGGTTCCTAGGACTCTTGGGATCAGTGGCAATGCTGGGGGAGGGGGGTGTAATCAGTGGCAATGCTGGGGGGTTGATGGGATCAGTGGCAGTGGTGGGGGGGGTCTTAGTTAGGGGGCAGTACACTGTGGCAAATTCTAAATCATGTAGAGCAAAGCTGGAAATCTTTGGCAAGTATATAGTGGGGAATTCTACACTGACCACCAATGTAATAGGGAATTTACATTGACCACCAATGTGGGGGGAGCATAGGCGTGCGCATGGGGTGTGCCTGGGCACACCCTAATGCCCAGGCACACCCAGGGCCGGCACTTTCTACTGGGAGGAGAGGGCGCCTGGAGCTTGTCAATGCGCCTCGTCCTCTACCCGGCTGTCTAGCACCAGAAATGTGTGTGGCAGCGCGGCAGTGTGCAGCAATCAGCAGCACCCTTGGGGAGGTGTGGGCGGCCGGGCATCCATCGCTACATGGCAGTGAACAGCGAGGGGCCGGCAGAGTGCAGATAAGCCAAGAGCCCGGGACTCGGGAGAAGAGCTCCACCGTGGCACCGCCTCCTCCTTGACCTCATCCCCTGACCCCGCCTCCCCCAGGAGGCAAGCGGGCGCAACATACCCCATGCTTCCAGAGCATGGACTGCTCCAAGTTCCTCTCCGCGCTCTGATGTGAAGCCCGGAGCTGGAGGACAGACAGGCTCGCCGCTCACTGGGGGCACAGAGCTGTCACAGAGGACAGGCAGGAGGCGCAGGCTGCTGCGGGAGCCGCTGGAATTGGACGGATCGAAGCAGGAGACTGGCATCATGGTATGGAAGGTACTGTCTGTCATCATACACACCTGCAGACAGAGACTGGGACAGAGGTGGGACTGCAGGAACAGGGCTAGGGGTCTCTTATCTCCCCCCAACTCCCCCCTCCCTCTCTCCAAGCCCCCCTCCCCCTCTCTCCATGCCCCCTCCCCCCTCTCTCCAAGCCCCCTCTCTTCTCTCTAAGCCCCCCTCCCTTCTCTCTAAGCCCCCTCACTTCTCTCTCAGCCCCCTCACTTCTCTCTCAGCCCCCCTCCCTTCTCTCCAAGCCCCCCTCCCCCCTCTCTCAGCCACCCTCCCTTATCTCTCAGCCCCCTTCTCTCCAAGCCCCCCTCTCTTCTCTCTAAGCCCCCTCTCTTCTCTCTAAGCCCCCCTCCCTTCTCTCTCAGCCTCCCTCTCTCCAAGCCCCCCTCTCTTCTCTCTAAGCCCCCACTCTTCTCTCTAAGCCCCCTCCCTTCTCTCTCAGCCCCCTCCCTTCTCTCCAAGCCCCCCTCCCCCCTCTCTCAGCCACCCTCCCTTCTCTCTCAGCCCCCTCTCTCCAAGCCCCCCTCTCTTCTCTCTAAGCCGCCCTCCCTTCTCTCTAAGCCGCCCTCCCTTCTCTCTCAGCCCCCTCCCTTCTCTCCAAGCCTACCTCACTTCTCCCTCAGCCCCCCTCTCTGCTCTCTCAGCCCCCTCTCTCTAAACCCCCTCCCTTCTCTTAGCCCCCCCTCTCTCAGCCAACCCGTCTCTATCAGCCCACCCTATTCTCTCAGCCCCCCTCTCTCTAAGCCCCCTCAGTTCTCTCTCAGCCCACCCGTCTCTATCAGCCCCCCTCACTTAGCCCTCCCTCCATTCTTAGCCCTCACTCTCTCAGCCCCCACTCTCTTAAACCCCCTCTCAGCCCTCCCTCTCTCTCAGCCCTCCCTCCTACACCTCTCTCTCTCAGCCCTCCCTCCTACACCTCTCTCAGCCCTCCCTCCTACACCTCTCTCAGCCCTCCCTCCTACACCTCTCTCTCTCTCAGCCCTCCCTCCTACACCTCTCTCTCAGCCCTCCCTCCTAAACCTCTCTCTCTCTCTCAGCCCTCCCTCCAACCAGCAAACTGAACAAAAAAACCTGTGCACATGTACCAATTTATTTCTAAAAGCACGCATGTGTGTGTGTGTGTGTATATATGTATATGTGTGTATATATATATATATATATATATATATATATATATATTGTGAGGGGGGTTAGCTCGGCAGCGGGTGTGTGTGACCCCCGGGATGGGCTCCCCACACAAAACAGGCCCAGCAAACGGAGGTTGTGGTTTTCAAAATCAAAAAGGTGCGGTTTATTTTCTATTTACAGTGACAAAACACAGCAAAGCAAAAGAAACATAAACAAAATAAATCCTGGTCAACTTGACCTCTGACTAAACATACAGGTTTCCTAACTAACAACTGGGATCAGCCTAGTGCTGTCCTAGTCCCTAAGTCCCTGGTTTTAAATGTCCAAGCAAATAGCCACACAGGCTTTGTCTCACCGCACAGGGGTTCACTCTCCCTAGACAGTCCACACAGGTCTGGTTCCAGGCATGAGCAAACACCTAATGAATCTGGGAGTTCTTATAGAGGCCTAAATGAGCTGACAAGCTTCAGCTGGTCTCATCAACTCCCTGTCTGCACGACGCCCCACACTCTCCCTAGAGGTATGAGTCATCCATGAGCCCACTAGCCTCAGCTGGGCTTATACAACTCTCCACCTAGTTGTATAAGTCGGCGTAAAGCCTGAATCTGGGCGAAATATATCTACCCCCCTGGATGCAACCAGGTGACTTTACCTTCCTGCTGTCACATACCCCCCCCTCTTGTTTTAACCTCGGGGTTGGAACACCAGCAATCAGGCATTCATGTACTCGAGACAAAGCATCCACATTCCCCATTTGAACGCCAGGGCGATGCTTTACTGTGAAGTTGAATTCCTGGAGGGCCAGGAACCACCTATTCACTCTTCTATTTGTTTCCTTGTTTTGAGCCATCCACTTTAACGGAGCGTGATCCGTAACCATGTCAAAGTGCCTACCTAGCAGGTAGTACCGAAGGGAATCTAGAGCCCACTTCACCGCTAAACACTCCTTTTCAACGGTGGCGTAATTTACCTCATGGGACTTCAACTTCCTGCTGAGGTAAATGACTGGGTGCTCTTCCCCGTTCCAGACCTGGGACAATACTGCTCCTAACCCCACATCTGACGCATCACTTTGTACGACAAAGTCTTTAGAGAAGTCGGGTGAGTACAACACTGGCTGGCTACATAAGGCTTGTTTCAAGAATTGGAATGCTGCCTCAGCCTCGGGGGTCCATTTAATCATGACCGACCCTTTCCCCTTTGTCAGGTTGGTTAGGGGCACAGCCTTAGAAGCAAAGTGGGGAATGAATCGCCGATAATACCCAGCGATTCCCAGAAAGGCTCGTACCTGCTTCTTGCTGTTGGGACGTGGCCAACTCTGGATGGCCTCGATTTTGTTGAGTTGGGGTTTTATTACTCCCCTCCCAATGGTGTACCCAAGATATTTGGCCTCCTCCTGCCCAATGGTACACTTCTTGGGGTTAGCCGGAAACCCCGCTTCCCGAACAGAGTCCAGGACTGCTTGCACTTTTGGCAGATGTGAGGCCCAATCTGTGCTATGGACAATTACGTCATCCAGGTAAGCCGCAGCATACTTCCGATGGGGCCTCAGCATCTGGTCCATTTTCCGCTGGAATGTGGCCGGCGCATTCTGTAACCCGAACGGCATTCTTTTATATTGGAACGCCCCGTCTGGGGTTACAAATGCGGTTTTCTCTTTGGCCGACTTGGCCAGGGGGATTTGCCAATACCCTTTTGTGAGGTCAAGAGTCGTCATGTATCGGGCTGTTCCCAGCTGGTCGATCAACTCATCAATACGTGGCATGGGGTAGGTGTCAAATTTTGTAACTTTGTTCAACTGACGAAAATCGTTACAAAATCGCCAGCTCCCATCCGGTTTAGGCACCAACACAATGGGACTAGACCAATCACTTTGGAACTCCTCTATCACCCCTAAGTTCAGCATTTTCTGTACTTCCTCCCGTATTGCCTCCCATCGGGCCTCTGGGATCCGATAGGGTTTTAACTTCACCCTTTCACCGGGTGGGGTAATGATGTCATGCTCTACCCCAGATGTTTGTCCCGGCAGCTCAGAGAATACCTCCTTGTTGCGAAGCACAAACTCCTTAACCTCCTGTTGTTGGGGTTGTGACAAGGTGGCTGCTATTCCAACCTCAGGAATCACGCAACCAGTTTGAGCTGGTGACCAAGTGTCTGCGACTAGGGACTCTCTATCCCTCCAGGCTTTCAACAGATTAACGTGATAGATCTGTTCGGGCTTTCGCCTTCCTGGTTGTCTGACCTTGTAATTCACTTCGCTCACTTTTTCCATTATCTCATAGGGGCCTTGCCATTTGGCAAGGAATTTACTTTCAACCGTAGGGACAAGTACCAGTATCCTATCCCCCGGGGAAAAGGTACGGGTCTTGGCTCCACGGTTGTACACTCTCTGCTGTGCTAACTGCGCTTGGGCCAAATGTTCCTTCACGATGGGCATTACCTGTGCAATTCGGTCTTGCATCAGGGCGACATGCTCAATCACACTCCTGTGGGGAGAACTCTCACTTTCCCAAGTTTCCTTGGCAATATCCAACAGCCCTCTTGGGTGTCTCCCATACAGTAACTCAAAGGGGGAGAATCCCGTAGAGGATTGGGGCACCTCCCTAATAGCAAACATCAGATAAGGAAGTAGACAGTCCCAATCCTTTCCATCTCTATCCACCACTTTCTTCAACATTTGTTTTAGGGTTTTGTTGAATCTTTCAACCAGCCCATCGGTTTGGGGGTGATACACAGATGTACGTAATTGCGTCACTTTGAACAATTTACACAGCTCCTTCATAACCCGGGACATAAAGGGTGTACCTTGGTCCGTAAGCAGTTCTTTACAAATACCCACCCGGCTAAACACAAGAGATAGCTCTTTGGCTATGGTTTTGGCCGAGGTATTTCGGAGAGGGATCGCTTCTGGATAACGGGTGGCATAGTCCATTATAACTAATATGTACTGGTGCCCCCTAGCGGACTTGATTATAGGACCTACCAAATCCATGGCGATCCTCTCAAACGGGACCTCAATGATGGGTAGAGGGACCAGCGGGCTACGGAAATGTGGCATCGGGGCCAACCTCTGACACACAGGGCAGGAGGAACAATAATTTTCTATGTCCTTCATCACCCCCGGCCAATAGAATCTCTGTAATACCCTCTCTCGGGTTTTCTCTGTCCCCAGATGACCTCCAAGAATGTGCCCATGGGCCAACTCCAACACCAACTTCCTGTAAGGTTTGGGCACCACAAGCTGCTCAACGGTTTCTTCTGCCCTTTTTGCCACCCGATACAGTAGGTCCTTCTCTACGCTGAAGTATGGGTAAGTGCAGGTATTATCTGGGTTCACTAACTCGCCATCTATTTTCACTACGTTTTCCCGTGCCTTTATTAGGGCGGGGTCTCTCAACTGTTCTGTGGCAAAGTTTTCCCTGTGAACCTCAAGATCAGAAAACTCCACAGACGGTAGGTTTTCGTCTGAGGAGGTGGGCTCCTCTCCAGTTTCTTGAGTCTCCCCTGCCAATACTGATAAGGGAAATTCCGGAGAGTCCTCACCACTCTCAGGGGAGTTCTGGCTATCACATTCCTGGTACATAGGGGCACCAGTGGGGGGCTCAGGATCATCCCACAGTTCCCAGAACTTCGGAAAATCCCTTCCCACAATGGCGTCATGCGGTAACTGAGATACTAAGCCCACTGGATGAGAGAGGGTACCTTTGGGGGTCTCGAAACACACTGTAGTCACTGGATACTCTCGGGTGTCCCCATGCACACAAATAACAGCTACCTTGCTATTCCCAGAGACCTCTGTTTTAACTAACTCAGCCTTTATCAGGGTCACAAGGCTACCTGAATCCAGCAATACCACAACATTTCTACCATTAACACACATTTTGCATAAATGTTTCTCAGTTCCTCGAATGGCAGTGCATGCGACTGTCGCACACAGCGACTGACGTCTGCCCGTCGGAAAGTCACACTGCATGGGTTCCTCCACAACCGGGCAATTGGCTGCAATATGTCCCGCTTGCCGGCAGCGGTAGCAAACGATCCTTCTTGCCGCCTCTTGAGCCGCTGATTTCCCAGGCTGTTCTCGCCAAACTTGGGGTAGAGCTCCCACCCTCTCACTCTCTCCACTAGGGTTGTCCCGATACCGATACTAGTATCGGTATCGGGACCGATACCAAGCATTTGCGCGAGTACTTGTACTCGCGCAAATGCTCCCGATGCCTTGTCCGATACTTCGCCGAGAGGGCGAAGAGGGGGCGGGGGGCGGAGACCAAAGCACAGAGGGGGCGGAGAGCGAGGCGGAGACCAGAGCGGAGAACAGAGCGCAGAGGGGGCGGAGAGCGGGGCAGAGGCCAGAGCGGAGACGGGGCGGAGAGCGAAGCAGGGGGCGGAGACCAGAGACCAGATCGCAGATGGGGCGGGGGGCGGAGACCAGAGCGGAGACGGGGCGGAGAGTGAAGCAGGGGGCGGAGACCAGAGCGGAGACCAGATCGCAGACGGGGCGGAGAGCGAGGCGGGGGGCGGAGACCAGAGCGGAGAGGGGGCATAACCAGAGCGGAGAGCAGAGCGTGTCTTCAGGCGGGTAAGTAAAATTTCATTGTGACATGCACACAGATTTGTTTTCCTTCCGCCCTTGTGATCAAATGGTTGCCTGCCTTGCCTGTCTTTCTGCTGGTCACCCTGCTATTTTGCTCGATGTGCTCCCCCTGACTCTCCTGCCTGTTTTGTTTTTCGATGCTGGAGGGGAGGGAGTTTTTTAAAAAGACATTAACCACTGAGAATGGCCCAGGGGGAGGGAAGAGGTGGGGGTGGGGGTGGGGGTGCCTTTGCCAATGTAAGAGGCATTCTTCCCACTGACCACCAATGTAAGAGGCATTATTCCCACTGACCACCAATGTAAGGGACATTCTTCCCACTGACCATCTATCACTGCCATCTATCAGTGCCAGCCACCTTCCATCTATTAGTGCCAGTGCCATCTATCAGTGCCAGACCCCTGTCAGTGCCAGCCATATGTCGGTGCCAGTCATAAGTGCCCGCCACCTGTCAGTACTCATCACTGCTGCATATCCGTGCCACCTAATCATATCAGTGCTCATCAGTGCTGCTTAATCAGTGCCGTCTATCAGTGCTGCATAGCAGTGCCACCTAATCTGTGTTGTGCTTTAAAACTGTCACCTATTATAAAAAAGTATCGGTAATCGGTATCGGCAAGTACTTGAAAAAAAGTATCGGTACTTGTACTCGGTCTTAAAAAAGTGGTATCGGGACAACCCTACTCTCCACCCTCACCCCTTGGAATCCTCTTATCCGCCCCTGGGGATGGTCTGGTCTTAGGGTGGAAAGTCCGAGTGTCTCTGGAAGAGGCCGTCAGGTTCTCTGTAGCCAAGTATTTCTCCACACGATCCACAAGACCATCGGCCGTCTCTGGGTCTCCATGGCTTACCCACTTTTGGATGGCAGTAGGAAGAGCTCTCAAAAATCGATCCATTACAACACGTTCCACAATCTTTGGTGCGGACAAAGTCTCTGGCTGTAGCCACTTTCTGCTCAGGTGAATGAGATCATACATTTGAGACCTGGGGGGTTTTCCAAGCTGGAAAGTCCAGTTATGCACACGCTGAGCCCGGACAGCCTGGGTGACACCCAGCCTTGCCAATATTTCAGCTTTTAGCATCACATAGTCTTTTGCTTGGTTAGGCTCTAGGTCATAGTAAGCTTTCTGCGATTCACCAGTTAACAGAGGAGCCACCAGTCCAGCCCACTGCTCCTCAGGCCACTTTTCTCTTTCAGCGGTCCTTTCAAATGTGGTCAAAAATACCTCTGGATCATCCTCTCCAGTCATTTTTGTCAATAAACGACTCACCCCAAAGGACGCGGTATTAGTGGGACGGCTTTCCTCACTGGTCTGCGGACGTTGCTGCATTACTGCTTCCATCTGTTGTTGTAGTCTCTGCTCTTGCTTCTGCAACAGGTCTATGAAGCGGGCCTCAGATTGCTGCTGGGCTTGTTGCTGAGCCTCCAGACTCTGTTGCAAAGTTGTGTTTGTCTGCTGCTGGGCTGCAAGGCTCTGTTGATGAGCTTGCTGCTGGGCTGCGAAGTTCTGTTGTTGAGCTGCAAGGCTCTGTTGATGAGCTTGCTGCTGGGCTGCGAAGCTCTGTTGATGAGCTGCAAGGCTCTTTTGTAAACCTGCATTTGTCTGCTGTTGATTGGCATTTGCTAGAGCCAGCTGCTTCAGTATCTCCTCCATGCTGGCTTAAAAAAAAACTGCCACTGGTTCTCCACCAACTGTGAGGGGGGGGTTAGCTCGGCAGCGGGTGTGTGTGACCCCCGGGATGGGCTCCCCACACAAAACAGGCCCAGCAAACGGAGGTTGTGGTTTTCAAAATCAAAAAGGTGCGGTTTATTTTCTATTTACAGTGACAAAACACAGCAAAGCAAAAGAAACATAAACAAAATAAATCCTGGTCAACTTGACCTCTGACTAAACATACAGGTTTCCTAACTAACAACTGGGATCAGCCTAGTGCTGTCCTAGTCCCTAAGTCCCTGGTTTTAAATGTCCAAGCAAATAGCCACACAGGCTTTGTCTCACCGCACAGGGGTTCACTCTCCCTAGACAGTCCACACAGGTCTGGTTCCAGGCATGAGCAAACACCTAATGAATCTGGGAGTTCTTATAGAGGCCTAAATGAGCTGACAAGCTTCAGCTGGTCTCATCAACTCCCTGTCTGCACGACGCCCCACACTCTCCCTAGAGGTATGAGTCATCCATGAGCCCACTAGCCTCAGCTGGGCTTATATAACTCTCCACCTAGTTGTATAAGTCGGCGTAAAGCCTGAATCTGGGCGAAATATATCTACCCCCCTGGATGCAACCAGGTGACTTTACCTTCCTGCTGTCACAATATATATATACACACATACACACATACATGTGTGTTTGAGCTTTGGTGTGCACACCCTAATGTAATAGGCTGTGCACGCCTATGGGGGGAGATTTACACTGACCACCAATATAAGAGAGAATTTGCACTGATCACCATGTAACGGGGGACTTTACGCCACCCACCAATGTGTGAGAGGGAATATACAATGACCACCATGTAAGTTGACACGTCTACACCGACCACCAATGTTAGGGGGGATTTACACAGACCACCAATGTAAAGGGGGATTTACACTAACTGCCAGTGAAAGGGCAATTCTGCACTTACCACCAATGTAAAGGGAAATGTACATTGATCACCAATGTAATGAAGAATTTACACTGACAACCAATGTAATGGGGGATTTTACATCAACAATCAAATAAAGGGGTATTTCTACACTGGTCACCAATGTATGGGGGGGATTTACACTCACCACCAATTTAAAGGGGGCTTCTACATGGACCACCAATGTAAGGGAGGATTCAAAACTGACCACAAACGCAAGTTTGGATTTTTTTTTACCGAATACCAATATAAAGAGGAGTTTCTTCACTGGCCACCAATATAATCATAGATGGATATGACCTCAGGGGGGCATTAAATATATATGAATGCAGCCTCTATTTACATATCAATGCAGCCAATTTGTGGATATTTATATAATAATGCCCCCGCTATTTACATATCAATGCAAGTTATTTACATGTAAACACAGGGACTGCAGAGCTGGGTAGTATTAGTAATAGAACTTCACACTGAGATATCGGGACACAGCACAACACTAAAACTTTAAGGGACAAGGGAATTTAAACTGGGTTGGTTGCCAAGTATGAGGCAGCTGCTTTGGGTCCCACAACAATGATGGGGCCCTGGGCAGCTGCCCCTTTTGCCCTGCTTTAAAGACACCCCTGGGTGGTGTTTCACCATATATATTTGTCCTAGTGACCATTATTATCAAGACAGAAATTGATAGGAAATCCAAAAATTTACAGTCACCAAAACAAGTATAAGGGAAAATCTTTCAGTGGGAACACCTTTTCTGATTATTAAAACGTTATTAAATAATTATGAGCTGGAAGATTTTTGTTTTAGCAATTAGCCTTACTTTCATGGAGAAATACATTACATGCCCTTTATCGTCATAGAGACAGACAGGAAGAGAACACAAACAAGTGCACACTTAGATACAGAGGGTACTTCCTCTCATATCATAGAATACATGAACTATACACTATAATACTACAGCACCACCTGCTGGCATAGATAGGTATCAGTTTATAAGCAACTTTGCTGTTGTACTTTTCCAACACCCTTTCTCAACAGCATGTGCTTTGTCAAATTATATTCATCTTCTTCTGGAAATAGCTATGACGTTCCTTCCACAAAGGCTTGGTGAGTGCATCAGCAGTCATCTCCTCTGACAGGCAGTATTGAATGTCAATAACACTTTGCTCTTGATTGTCCCTCAGTAGGTGATATTTGACATTGATGTGTTTGGTTCTAGGATTGACCCTTTCTGATTAGGCCCCTTTCACACTGGGGCGGGAAGGTGCGCTGTGGGTATAGCGGCGCTATTTTTAGCGCTGCTATACCTTCGTTTTTACCGCGATATTCGGCCGCTAGCGGGGTGAATTTAACCCCCGCTAGCGGCCGAAAAAGGGTTAATACCGCCTGCAATGCGCCTCTGCAGAGGCGCATTGTGGGCGGTATTACCGCGGTTTCCCATTGCTTTCAATGGTCAGCAGCGGTAAAGGAGCGGTGAACACACCGCTCCTTCACCGCTGTAAAGATGCGGCTAGCAGGACTTTTGGAGCGGTCCTGCTAGCGCACCGCTTCAGTGTGAAAGCATTTGGGCTTTCACACTGAAGACTGCAGGGCACGATTTTTTCAGGCGGTATAGCAGCGTTATTATTAGCGCTAAACCGCCTGAAAAACGTGTCAGTGTGAAAGTGGCCTTATACATCCCTGGTTGTCCTCAAAAAGGGTAATAGGTTTTGACATGTCTATCCCAACGTCAACGAAAAGTTGACAAATCCATATCGCTTCTTGACACGCGTGTGCTGCTGTACTTCAGTTGAAGCTAGAGCGACAATTGTTTGCTTTCGACTAGACCAACTTATGGTTGCCTATATTGGAAGATGAATCCACTTGTGGCCCAATCAGCATCCACATATCTGACCAGTTTTGGATTTGAAGTTGCTGGCAACCGTAACTTCATCTGAATTGTTCCTTTGAGGTTCTGTATCACTCTTTTTACTGCGTTCCAGTCACGCTGACAAAGAGTTGAGACTTTCCTGCATAGTATGCTGCGGCTATGTCTGGTCTTGTCACAGTGGCAACATATAGAAGATTACCAATTGCTCTGGATTACATGTCATTATTGGGTAGCAAGTTTTCTGCTTAATTTTCATTGCTCTTTTGATAGCCTGGTTCCGTAAGAGTTTTCACTTTCTTTGCATCTTGCATATGAAATTGTTCCAAAATTTCTGAGATTTTTTGAGATTGGTTGAGAAGATAATTTCCATCTTCTTCTCTCTCTATTTGGATTCCCAGATAGTAGCTAAAGTTCCCTAGCTTTTTGATTTAAAAAATTTCTTTCAGCTTGTGAACTATCTGATTGTAATCCCCTTCTTGTTTAAAACAAGTTATAATGTCATCAACATAGATAAGGATGTATATCCATCTGTCTCCTTGATTCTTGGAGTAGAGACAGGGGTCTGCTTTACTTCTTGAGAATCCCTTTCTGGTAAGTACATTGTTCGCTTTCTCATTCCACATCCAGATTGCTTAAAACTGTAGATGCTCTTCTACACACAAGGTTGTCTCCTTGTTAAAACCCTTGTGGTTGCTCCATGTAGAGATTTTCCTTAATGTCTCCATATAGGTGTAGCACTACCCCCGCAGGAGCTGCTGGCTTAATTTTAGGTCTGCCGTTACCTTACTGTTCACCGTATCCGCCATAGGGGTCCCATTGGAGAGTTTTTCACAGATGTCTGCACCAACACTTAGTCTCCTTTTCCAATGCTTTTATTAACAAACGTCAGATAGAGGGATGGAGGGTTAGGGGAGATTCAGGTACCTTGTATTGCGGATCACGGGTACTTCTTTGATCCAGAGGACAAACAGCTCCACAACTGGATCTAGCAACCACCGGATAGGCCTCTCTCACTGACCTAGCAGCCGGTGCGGTGCTCGGTCATAGTCTCTGCCACAGACTTGATGGACTTAACTTGAGTCGTTGTACAATCCTCTGCCACAGGATTGTATAACCAAGAACTTTTGCAAAGTCAAAGTACAAACTCACAGTACCAGTATCTTTCAGCCATCCGGCGATACTGTGAGGTAGATTTGGCCGGGATGCGTCCTCCAATTGAGTCTCCAATTTCTCGGCTTCTCCCCGCAGGCAAGACAGCTCAGGACCACCCCTGGACCAGTAGGCCCCAGAAACTCCTGGGCCTACTTTCAGGAACGAGGCCTCGGGCCAGCAGGCCCCGGGGCAGAAGAACTGCTACAACGTACCTTAGGCCAGGAGGGCCATCAGGTCAGAGAGAACGCGAAAATGGAGTCTGTCCCTTAAGTACCCTCTCCCAGAATGCACAGCGGGTGAACCACTCCCACTGGGCTGTTTCTGGGTAAAGAGGTACTCAATGCATCCAACTTGCTGTATTTCCAACACTGACCGGGGTGACAGCGACACCCACGGCCAAGTGGAAAACGCACAACACAGCTGAACTGAAACAGAAATCAGCAATTTAACATAATACTCTGAGCTAAACTACAGCTCAGATAAACTTAAATTTACATATAGCGCCTACTCAATAGGAGCAGAGCGCTACATAGGAAAGCAATTTTAACGTCTAGGTGTTTGACTTGCATGCCCCTCCCGGCTGCAATGCTAAGAATCGCTCTGATGGTGCAGTGTTTTATGATGGGAGCGAATATTTAATCGTAATCTTCACCAAATTTCTGAGATTAACTCTTGGCAACTAGTCTGGCTTTGTATCTGTGGATATTCCCTTCCGTGTCGGACTTTATTTTGAAAAACCACTTACTTCCTATAGTTTTATGGTTAGGAGGGAGCGCTGTGAGTGTCCAGGTTTTATTTTCCTGATGTGACTTTAATTCTTCTTCTGCTGCCTTTCTCTATTTATTGGCTTCACATTTTGGCAGTTTTCTATGTCCTCCCAGGATGTTGTCTCAAGTATGCTGTGTGTTTTGACAGTGTATGACAGCTTGCGGGGTGGTATCCCCTTTGTAGTCCGAGTGGATCTTCTGAATTCAGGCAATCCAGCAGGATCTGGTGGGGAACTTGATTTAGGCGATGTGAGCTCCAACTCTTGTTATGACTCCTGCAAAGGTTCGCTTTTGTTGACCTTTTCTTCTGGTTGGCTTGGCATATTCACTTTACAGCTTTCAGGGATCAGTGTTTCTGGTGATGGGCTCTCATTGTCACTTTGTCAGTCTTTGGGTGTAGGATTCTGTAACCCTCAGTTTGCTCGCTGTAGCCTTCTAGAATGCCCTCTATGGCTCTGTTCTCCAGCTTAGATCACTTTTCATTTGGAATATAGGCATATGCTTTGCATCCAAACACTCTGATGTCCATGCCACATTTTGAATGGAGTACTTTTAATGGCTCTTGGGGGTAGTCTGTTTTGTAGGTAGGTTACAGTCATAACTGCTTCTCCCCAGTACTTGTGAGGTAGGTTGGCATCCGACAACATGCATCTGGCCATTTCTTTAAGAGTGCAATTCTTCTTTTCTGCTACACTATTTTGTTTAGGAGTGTGTGGTGTGGTTGTCTGGTGTACTATTCGTTGTCTTTTAAGATGTGAGGTCACTTCTTTGCTTATGTATTCTCCTCCATTGTCGGTGCGTATTATTCCTGGTTTGCGTTGGAATTAGTTGCTAGACATGGCAACAAATTCTTGAAGTTTCCCTGATGTTTCATTCTTGTGTTTCATCAGATAAGTAGTTGTGTACCTGGAATAATTATAAATGAAGGTCAGTAGATATCTGTTCCCGCCTGACGTGGGAATTTTCATTGGACCGCATAATTACTGTGTATGAGCTTCAGGGGGTGGGTCATTTTTCTTTGAGATGCCTGTGGAAGGGGAGCACATGTGGCTTTTGCTTCAATGCAGCACTTGCATTTCATGAGCACTTTGCAAGGCGCTATTGTTAAATCTTCTGATAAACCTCTTTTTATAATGTCCTGTATGGCTTCTGGACTTCTGTGTCCCAGCTGCCTGTGCCATAAGTGAATGCATTTGTTGTTTAGGTCATTAGAGACTATATTGGCTTGCTGGTCTGTGGTGATGAGCCTGTATAGGTGATCATCTAGTTTTCCTTTTGTAAGGCATTGCTTATTATTGTTCATCACCCTGACACTTAACTGTGAGATCGTTGTTTGCAAGACTTTTCACTGATAGAGGGCTGCCCTCTAGTTCTGGAACATACAGCACTTTCTTTACAAGGATACTCTGTTTACCTTGTGGTGTAATCAGAGGCGTAGCGTGGGTTGTCAGCACCCGGGGTAAGGCAAGTAATTTGCGCCCACCCCCCAACCTGCAGACTTAGACACTCCCAGAGCCCCTTCCAACAATACAATAGTACTGACCAACCTGATTACTTTACTGACCATTACACACTACACTACACTACCCACCACACTACACTACCCACCACACTACACTACACACCACACTACCCACCACACTACACTACACTACCCACCATACTACACTACACTACCCACCACACTACACTACCCACCATACTACCCACCACACTACACTACACTACACTACACTACCCACCACACTACACTACCCACCATACTACACTACCCACCATACTACACTACCCACCATACTACACCCCATATTACACTACACTACCTACCACACTACACTACACTACCCACCACACTACACTACTCTACCCACCATACTACCCACCATACTACACTACACTACCCACCATACTACACTACACTACCCACCACACTACACTACACTACCCACCACACTACACTACACTACCCACCACACTACACTACACACCACACTACACTACACTACCCACCATACTACACTACACTACCCACCACACTACACTACACTACACTACCCACCACACTACACTACACTACCCACCATACTACACTACACTACCCACCACACTACACTACCCACCATACTACCCACCACACTACACTACACTACACTACACTACCCACCACACTACACTACCCACCATACTACACTACCCACCATACTACACTACCCACCATACTACACCCCATACTACACTACACTACCTACCACACTACACTACACTACCCACCACACTACACTACACTACCCACCATACTACCCACCATACTACACTACACTACCCACCATACTACACTACCCACCATACTACACTACACTACCCACCACACTACACTACACTACCCACCACACTACACTACACTACCCACCACACTACACTACACACCACACTACACTACACTACCCACCATACTACACTACACTACCCACCACACTACACTACACTACACTACCCACCACACTACACTACCCACCATACTACACTACACCATACTACACTACCCACCATACTACACTACCCACCATTCTACACACCATATTACACTACACTACCCACCACACCACACTACACTACCCACCATACTACCCACCATACTACACTACACTACCCACCATACTACACTACCCACCATACTACACTACCCACCATACTACACTACCCACCATACTACACTACCCACCATACTACACTACCCACCATATTACACTACACTACCCACCACACTACACTACACTACCCACCACACTACACTACACTACCCACCACACTACACTACACTACCCACCATACTACCCACCATACTACACTACACTACCCACCATACTACACTACACTACCCACCATACTACACTACCCACCATACTACACTACCCACCATACTACACTACACACCATACTACACTACACTACCCACCATACTACACTACACTACCCACCACACTACACTACACTACACTACACACCATACTACACTACATTACCCACCATACTACACTACACTGACTGACTGACCTACTACACAGACCCACCTGACTCCTACAGTAGGAGTCCTACTTCGGCTTCCTGCACTACTCACACCCCCTCCCCCCAGCTCGGTGCAAATCCATCCTCTGTGTCCTCCTTACCTCTGTCTGCTCTTCGCCAGGACACTCCTCAGGACAGGACCTCAGTACTGGACGTGCAGAATTGCTTCGGAGTCCCAACTCCCCGCCAGCGCCATCCTCCCGCAGCCCGCTCCATGGTGTCAGACGCTGCACCCTCCATGCTCCCATCTCCACCGAGCCTCGCCCCTCCGCTCCGCGCTAGACACACAGCGCCATATCAAAGCAGAGGGACAGGCGGAGGGGAAGACAGCGGCCCCGGCGGCTCACACTTTCAGTGCTTGTCATGCCACCATGTTCGGAGTTTCCCGGCACACTGTGATTGGGCATATGGCGGGTCATGTGCGGAGGCGGGACTTCTAGAGCGATCGCGGACTGACCAGCCCCACATGACCTCCATAGTCCAATCACAGGGCGCCGGATACTAAACATGGCGGCCAGAGATCGGGGACACAGGAAATAAAAATCAGGAGGAGGCACGGAATGTCGCCCCCCTAAGTGTCGTGCCCGGGGCGACGGCCCCCCTGCCCCCCCCACGCTACGCCTCTGGGTGTAATGCAAGCCCTGGCCTTTACCTTCGGCAGTGATGCTTTTCTCATTTGTGTTTTGCACTGTAATCAATGTTTGTGCAGAAAGTATCATTGCTAGTCATGTGGCTTGTCGCTTCTGAGTTTATGCACCAGCTACGTGGCTTTCCGCTTTGTGACACTTTAAAGGTGCCACTCCATGATGTGTCTGCAGTTTAATTTGTGATTGCTTTGACTCTTTCTTTTGTAAATAGCTGTCACTTTCGCTGCTCGGCTCTCCAGATAAAACAGTTCTTTTAAGTGACCGGTCCTTTTACAGCAATAACAGGCTCGGGTTTGGTTTCTAAAGCGTTAATTAGAGCAGTATATGTCGCTGGAAGGCTGCAGAGGAGCAGGGTAACAATATGGTTATATGGTTATCTTTGATGTCCTCTCCGATGGTGGGTAGCTGCTCAATGATTTCTAGCATAGCTTTCATGTGGTCACACATTTGCTGGGCTTCTTCAAGTCTCATCTTGTATAACTTTTGTAGCAAAAACTGTTTTCTGTTTAGACTTGAACGCTCATGCAGCTTTTGTAATGTAGTCCACATACCTTTGGCTGTTTTCTCTGTCCTTATGTGGATAAGCTGGTCATCTTCCACTAGTAAGCTTATGGTTGCTTTTGCTTGCCTATCTCTTCTGTCCCATTCCTCCGTCTCTCCATTTGTGGGTCTGTCTGTATTCAGCACTTGCCACAAGTCATCTTTGTTAAGAAATTTCCAGTTTAAACTTCCATAGCTGGTAATTGGCATTGTTCAGCTTTGCAATTTCAAACTTCACATCTGAACCACTTGCCATCTTTCATCTGCTTGTATACAGTATGCACTGACTAGCTATACTCACTGAGTATTCTTCCCAGTGCCTCTGGGTGCTGTTGGGTGCCTGGGATATCCTCTCCAAGCTGGAGGCTTCTTGTTTCAGCAATTAGCTTTACTTTCATGGAGAAATACATTACATGCCTTTAATCATCATGGAGACAGACAGGAAGAGAACACAAACGAGTGCACACTTAGATACAGAGGGTACTTCCTTTAATATCATAGAATACATAAACTATACATTATAATACTACAGCACCACCTGCTGGCATAGATAGGTATAATGCGTATGTATATACAGGTGATACTCGAAAACTTAGAATATCATGCAAAAGTTCATTTATTTCACTAATGCAACTTAAAAGGTGAAACTAATATATGAGATAGACTCATTATGATTTGTCATAATTGTGATGATTATGGCTTACAGCTCATGAAAACCCCAAATCCACAATCTCAGAAAATTTGAATATTGTGAAAAGGTGCAATATTCTAGGCTCAAAGTGCCCCACTCTAATCAGCTAATTAAGCCATAACACCTGCAAAGGGTTCCTGAGCCTTTAAATGGTCTCTCAGTCTGGTTCAGTAGGAATCACAATCATGGAAAAGACTGCTGACCTGACAGTTGTGCAGAAAACCATCATTGACTCCCTCCATAAGGAGGGAAAGCCTCAAAAGGTAATTGCAAAAGAAGTTGGATGTTCCCAAAGTGCTGTATCAAAGCACATTAATAGAAAGTTATGTGGAAGGGAAAAGTGTGGAAGAAAAAGGTGCACAAGCAGCAGGGATGACCGCAGCCTGGAGAGGATTGTCAGGAAAAGACCATTCAAAAGTGTTGGGGACTTTCACAAGGAGTGGACTGAGGCTGGGGTCAGTGCATCAAGAGTCACCAAACACAGACGGATCCTGGACATGGGCTTCAAATGTCGTATTCCTCTTGCCAAGCCACTCCTGAACAACAAACAACGTCAGAAGGGTCTTACCTGGGCTAGAGAAAAACAGACCTGGTCTGTTGCTCAGTAGTCCAAAGTCCTCTTTTCTGATGAGAGCAAATTTTGCATCTCATTTGGAAACCAAGAAGCCGGAGTATGGAGGAAGAATGGAAAGGCACACACTGCAAGATGCTTGAAGTCCAGTGTGAAGTTTCCACAGTCTGTGTTGATTTGGGGAGCCATGTCATCTGCTGGTGTTGGTCCACTGTGCTTCATTAAGTCCAGGATCAACGCAGCCGTCTACCAGGAGATTTTGGAGCACTTCATGCTTCCTTCCGCAGACGAGCTCTATGGGGATGCTGACTTCATTTTCCAGCAGGACTTGGCACCTGTCCACACTGCCAAAAGCACCAAAACCTGGTTCAATGACCGTGGGATTACTGTGCTTGATTGGCCAGCAAACTCGCCTGACCTGAACCCCATAGAGAATCTATGGGGCATTGCAAAGAGAAAGATGAGAGACATGAGACCGAACAATGCAGAAGAGCTGAAGGTCGCTATTGAAGCCTCCTGGTCTTCCATAACACCTCAGCAGTGCCACAGGCTGATCGCTTCCATGCCATGCCGCATTGAGGCAGTAATTGCTGCAAAAGGGGCCCAAACCAAGTACTGAGTACATATGCATGCTTATACTTTTCAGAGGTCCGATATTGTTCTATGTACAATCCTTGTTTTATTGATTGCATGTAATATTCTAATTTTCTGAGATTGTGGATTTGGGGTTTTCATAAGCTGTAAGCCATAATCATCACAATTATGACAAATCACGGCTTGAACTATCTTGCTTTGCATGTAATGAGTCTATCTCATATATTAGTTTCACCTTTTTAGTTGCATTAGTGAAATAAATGAACTTTTGCACGATATTCAAATTTTTCGAGTATCACCTGTATATATAGTCAGTTTATAAGCAACTTTGTTGTTGTACTTTTCCAACACTGATGACAACTGTCTTTGAGGGGAATTATCCTCCCTCTGTAAACATTTCTTCTCACTTCCTGTTGCATCACTGGGGCAGGAAGTAAAGGTAAATCGCCTCAACAGAACACAGACAAAAAAAACTGACAGGGGGTTTAACTCTTCCACACTTCATCAAAAAACGTTTTGGCTTTAAGTACACGTAAGTTTTGCCAGGTGCTGGACTGCTCTTGTTGCAATAATGTGTTGCACAGATTTGCGAAATGTTTCTGTATTATATAAAAATAACTGGTTTGTTTAGAAATCAGACAGATTATAACTTGTGCTCTACACTTTGCATCATCTCATTAGTTAATTGTATTAGTTGCAAGAGCCATTATTTCACTGATGGAGAATCCTCAGTCTCAGTACTTCTCTGCATCATAAACAGTAATGTATGTCATTATCACAATTACTCTAACCACAATGGATGGTGTCATTGACTGCAGAATACATTTCACTGGAAGTGGTTTCATTATGAGCTTGTTTTGTAGGAAAAATCTTGCTGAATCCATTTTTTCTAACATATATAAAAATAAATTATGCCAAATGTTTTTCATATGCCCAGATCACAGGAATCTGTATGTTAAAAAAGGTGAATAATCCGCGCTAACCTATCTAAACCAATGGGATAAACCATAAAAAATGTAAAAAAATGAAAAAAACTTTGCAGTTGAATGTGACAGGTGCTGCAAACTTATAAACAGCCGGAATAACAGCTGTAAACGTGTATGCTAAAATATATATAAATCAGTGCGCAACCTATTAAGTAAGCCTACACAGTGCTTATGATCGTACAATTAAAAAATGAAAGTAAACATGTGAATAAATAGACACTTAAACAAATGTCCTAGAGTGCCACCTGATTGGCAAGTGAAAAAAGGTGGAAAAAAGGGGAAAAAACAAAAATCAAAAACCACAACAATGAATATTGTCCCCTGAAACTAATATACTCCGGGGTACACAGTTCAAGTATGTTTAAAGTTCGTATAAATGGGATGTTGACATCAAACGATTTCCATCAAACAAAACAAACAAAACCCGATCCTGTGGTGCAGATAAGGCGAGACTGTTTCAACTTGCTGGAATAACTGATAAAGGCAATGGAGGCTTACCAGCTCAGGTGGATCCCGATTACAGAGATCATATGGGGCTCATGCATGAATAGAAACATCCACCGACATGCCGCTGGTCTTTTACCTCCAGTCGTCCGATATCCCGATCCTCCAGGGGCCCTCAGAGCAAGGAGATCTTGCAAGGGATTCCCTCGTTCATGCAGCAAGAAAGGATGTTGAAATAAAAATAAAAAAATAAAAAAACCTCATGGTGCAATAGTTTTGTTTAAAAGAAGAAATACCCTTTATTTGTTTCGGGCAAAATAAAATCGCATTCTCATGAAGTTAAAACAAGGAAGGCGGCAAATTCAAAAAACTGATCGTACTCAGCTGCTGTGTTGCAGTCAGCTGTAGCGTAGTGATGGCCCGATCAACAGCTCCAGTAGGAAAAATCTTGCTGAATCCATTTTTTCTAACATATATAAAAATAAATTATGCCAAATGTTTTTCATATGCCCAGATCACAGGAATCTGTATATCTGAGCAAAAAGAGAAATACTGCAGCATTTAGCTGGCATGGCAGGCCAGTAACTCAAAAATGGTTGTAAACCTCTGAAATGAAAAAAGAACAAAGCATATCCCTCATCCTTCATTAATGTGCACTTTCCTCAATCCAAAGCACCTGGTGTGGATCCTTTCTGATATCTCTCCCCTCTGCTTTTTTTTTTTTTAATCCTCTTTATTAAAAGTTTTTTTTTTACAACATATATTACATATAAATATACATTAACATTTAAGACATATGTACATAGTAAGACAATTTCTCGGTCTCAATTCATCCCCTACCTAAATATACACTATACTGGTGTCATTCAAATTCGTTGTATTTTAAGGAAGATCTAGATATCCTATATTATATTTTACCCCATTTAATATCTACCCATTTTTTTCTCTCTTTTCCTCCCTTCCTTCCTCTTTTTTTCTTTTTTCTTAAACACTTGTTAAGGTCACCCGTTTAGGGAGGACAAGGGCAGGTAGCGGGAGGGGGAAGGAGAGGGGGGGAAGGGAGGGAAGAGAAGGGAAAAAAAAGGGGGGGAAGGAACCCCATTCACCCAGGAAAGGGGGGTATTTCCCCCCATCTCTAGTGATATTTACATCAGTGCTAATAGAATATAAAAAAAAGAGAGAAAAAAAAAAGGGAGAGGGGAAAGAACCCCGTTCACCCCAGAGAGGGGGGTATTTCCCCCAATCTCTAGTGATATTTTCATCAGTGCTAGTAGAGTGTAATAAATAAATTTATATACTTCATTTTAAACCCCCTATCGCCCATGGGAAGGGGGGATTTCCCCCAATCTCTAGTGATATTTTCATCCGTGATCTCTAGTGATATTTTCATCAGTGCTAATAACCAATAATATGATAAGAGCTATTAAGCCCCTTAAACCGGGGAAAGGAAAAAATACAGAAATAAAAATATATATATATTTGATTAAATAAGTAAAGAAGAACCCTTTTTCCTCCGTCACCCTAAGGTGGAGGGGAAAGTCCCATAATCTCTAATGACATTTTCGTCAGTGCTAATAAAGTGTAAGAAAAGAAGATATGTATTTTCCTCTTTTTCCCTAGTCTCTAGCCAGATTACTTCAGTGCTAGTGAGGTATGTGTGTAGAAAGTGATTTGTAGATCCCGAAATAAAGAAAGAGAGGAGAAAAAAAAAAAAAAGGATTTTTGGACAACTTTTACCACACTCCTAAAAAGGGGAAGTTTTCCCTAGTCTCTAGTGACAATTTCTTCCGTGCTAATAAATTATAAGAATTATAACTATTTATAAAAAATTCTTTACCAAAAAGGGAGAGCAACTTAACCCACACACCCGAAAAGGGGAATTTTTTCCTACTCTCTAGTGACCAAATCTTCTGTGAAAAAAAAAAAAAAAACAATAAATAAGTAAATAAGTAAAAATATAGAAAAGATAAGGGGGAAAACAGGAGAAGGCAAGAGGGGGCAGGCCGAAAACCTATCCCCAATCCCCTGTCCCCACCCCAACCACCTCCCCCTCCCTAAACTCTCTCCATCCCCTCCAAATCCTATCAAATATTGGCCTACTTTCATTCTGGGTTGACATCAACTCTTCCATCAGTCTAATTCTATCTACCTCCTTCATCCATTCTCCTAATGATGGAGCTTTTGTACTCTTCCAATTCCTTGGAATTAATGCTTTCGCTCCATTTAGTAGGTGTGGGACCATGGACCCTCTATATTTTTTCCTTGTTGTATCCGTGTTGTGAAACAGACAGTGCCAGGGATCTAACTTAACCACCTCCCCGCTGATCTTATTTATCCTACTTAGTGTCTCCTTCCAATATTCATGTATCAGGGGACATTGCCACCATATGTGGGCATGTGTTCCCTCCATCCCACACTCTCTCCAACACATGGGTGATGTCTCTTTATTGATCCTATGGAGTTTCTCTGGGACATAGTACCATTTAGTAAGAAGTTTATAGTTCATCTCTTTCATTTTTGCTTCTACTGATGTTGAATGGACATATTCTAACACTTGTCTCTCCCCTCTGCTATCCACATGAGTCACTTCTGGTAGTCTAAAGCAGGGGTAGGCATTCTGGGGCTCTCCAGCTGTAAATTTCCCATGAGGCATTGCAAGGCTGGCAGTTACAATTTCTCCTAGAGACATGATGGGACTTGTAGTTCTGCGACAGCTGGAGGGCCCCAGGTTGCCTACCCCTGGTCTAAAGTCTTACATGGGTACCTGTATGTCATCCAGCCTGTTCTGGGTTAGGGATGCACTGCGTGCCCCCTGGGACATGCAGTGCACTGCTCCTGTGACCGCTGTGTCCCCCGCACACAGTTTTTTACAGTTACAGTTTTTTACAGTTACCAGTAAGGCCCGGTTCACATAGGGGCGACTCCTCAGGCGACGCGTCCCGGTCTGTGCTATGGAACCGTTCTAATAGGAGCGACTTGAGTCGTCCGACTTAGAAAAAGGTTCCTGTACTACTTTTGGGGGGCGACTTGCATTGACTTCTATACAGAAGTCATTATGCAAATCGCCTCAGCAGGCGTCTCAAGTCGTCTTGAGATCGTGCCGCCGAGGTCGCCCCCGAAGTCGTGCCGCCCCTGTGTGAACCGGGCCTAACCAGGTATAACAATACTAGTAACCAGGTACAAACCTTGTACAGTAAAACCTTGGCTTGAGAGCGTTTTGCAAGACAAGCTAAATTTTTAGATACATTTTGACTTGATATACAAGCGATGTCTTGATATAAGAGTAGTGTCATGTCCCAACTGAGTATAAAAGAGAAGAGAGTTGCCTCTAAGTGTAGCAATATGGTTACATTTAATGAAGGTACAACATTTAGCAACATATTGCTACACTTAGAGGCTTAGATACTCTGTAGCTCCTGCTGGATTTTGCTTCTAATCCCCTTGTGGAGGCTTCCATTTGTGGATGGACATTTTATGGTTACACAACCTGGTCACATTGCTATAATCTTTTTATATGGACTATAAACTGAAGGACTTATGAATAAATGGTTGTGGAACAAATCATTTGAGTTTACATTATTTCTTATGGAGAAATTCGCTTTGATATACAAGTGCTTTGGATTACAAGCATGTTTCTGAAACAAATTATACTCGCAATCCAAGGCTTTACTGTATAACAATGTAAACAAACTGTCATGAATGGATTTCCTTGTCAAATTTGTTTATATTTTTTTAAATATAACAAAGATTGAAAAAATGAGTACATACAAGGATGGTGGTACAATATTCAAATAGCAATAAAGTTAAACATATCGATTTATTAACAGGATGAGTACATAACAATGTAAAAATGTAACGAGTAGAGCAACGAATAAACCAAATTTTTTTTACATCAAAAGCATTAGAGAAATTTCATCAGAAGGAAAAAAGTAAGCTAGTGACTATTGGTTCATTTTGCAAGAGCAGTAATTAGGAGATCAATCTAATAGGTATATATTAAAAACAGAAGAGATAATTGGGGCGATTTACTAAAATCAGAGAGCGCAAAATCCGGTGCACCCCCGCATAAAAACCAACCAGCAAGGTTTTATTATCAAAGCTTAATTTCACAAGGTGACGTTAGAAACTGACTAGCTACCATGTACAGCTGCACCAGACCCCGCACTCCCCAGCCTCAGTAAATCAACCCCAATTGTGATGGAGTTTATAAAATGATTATTTTATATGAATGATCTTTCTCTCTATTATCTACTCAAATATGGGTTTAGAAATTTATTATAGGTTAAATGACTCTTATATTCAGCTGTTCACATGTTTCACTGCCCACCCTCAGGAATTTAAGAGTAATTAGCCACACTTTTGAGATGAGCTGTGTTTGCAAGGAATAATAGAAGTGCTCTTTTGAAAGAAAGTCTAATATACACACACCAAGATATATTTATATAATAAGAAGCTTATTGATGTTCATACTGGGAACCAGAAAGTTAATGTATGCTAACTAAGGATATAAGTTAGAGTATTATCATGTGTGTGTTTGGGTAAATCTTATAACCGGACAGTAGTATTATTTTCCTTGATTGAAAAGTTGTAACAGAGATATTGATCCCGGAGTGAAAATGAGGAACAGATGTTCTGTCCACTCTTCAACTTACTCCCTCCTTCCGGCCCAACCCACCGTGTAAAGCAATATGGACCCCATGTCCTGGAATGTGAAGACACAAGGAAGAAATAGACGTCACAAGAGAAGCACCATATAAGGAATCAACCAATCATATGTACACGTTTGTGATGACGATTGCTTATGTCACTCTGTCTATATAAGCTTCAACTGAATAAAGGAATGCCCTCTTGAGCCATACATGGGGAAGAAGCTATACTGATGAGTCTGTTTTTTCAGTGTAATTCTTGAAGCATGCATGTCCTCATTTTAACATAAATTCGGACCAGCCGTAGAATAGCGGATAGTACTCTGGTATTGGACCAGAGATCATCTATTACACAATGGGGCTGATTTACAAAACGTTTGCGCCATGAGTATCGGCGCATCTGCGCGCGCAATGGCTGTTTTGGTATTTACAAAACATTAGCGCCTGTAGCGCAGCCCTATTTGCCATTTACTATAGTGTTGTCGGCGGACGGGAGGAGGCGCTCAGTGCGCCACTATGGACCTGGCGCACGGCATGTTTAAACCTAAATATAAAGAAGCTGGAAGTGAGAATATAATGGGGGGGATGTGGGGTGATGTGAGGAAGTGTAGTGACACCTGCCCAAATAACTAATATGCCCAAAATAGAGTGAGAAAGTAACTTTTTCAAAACCAGCTCGCTGCGCCGGCAAGTACGATTCGAGCTGCGGGCGGTTTTTTTTGAGCTCAGCGCGGCAATTTTCCTTGTTTTCTTGCGCCAAGACACTGCGCCGGCAAAATCTTAGTAAATGTCAAGTTACGTAAACCAATTTGCATAAGTTGAACAGGCGCAGCTCTGAACTTCCCAGTGCGCCAGCAAAATGACATTTCTAAAGGAAAAAAAAAAGGCATTTAAAAGCAACCGCGGCTATTAATGAATTGCAATATAGAGAAAAGTCATTGAAAGTCTTTGATAAAAAAAAAAGCGTGGGGGTCCCCCAAATTCAATTACCAGGCCCTTCAGGTCTGGTATAGATATTAAGGGAAACCCAGCCGCCAATTTAAAAAAAAATGCGTGGGGTTCCCCCAAATATCCATACCAGACCCTCAGATCTGGTGTGGATTTTAAGGGGAACTCCACCCCAAATTTAAAAAAAAATGGCGTGGAGTCCCCCCAAAAATCCACACCAGACCCTTATCTGAGCACGCAACCTGGCCAGCCGCAGGGGAAGAGGGGGGGACGAGAGAGCGGCCCCCCTCCCTCCTGAACCGTACCAGGCCACATGCCCTCAACATGGGGAGAATGTCCCCATGTTGATGGGGACAAGGGCCTCATCCCCACAACCCTTGCCCGGTGGTTGTGGGGGTCTGCGGGCAGGGGGCTTATTGGAATCTGGAAGACCCCTTTAACAAAGGGGACCCCCAGATCCCGCCCCCCCATGTGAAATGGTAATGGGGTACAAATGTACCCCTACCATTTCACAAAGAAAGTGTCAAAATGTAAAAAATGACAAGAGCCGGTTTTAGACAATTCCTTTATTAATGTCTTCTCTTCCATCTTCTTCCATCTTCTTCTTCTTCCATCTTCTTCTTTTCTCCATTCAGGTTTCTTCCTCCATCTTCCTCTTCATCTTTATCTTCATCTTCATCTTCATCTTCATCTTCCTTCTTCCTTCTTCCTTCGGTCTTCTTGTTCGGCATCTTGCTCCGGCTTCTTCTTTCTTCTTCGGCCGCTCCGTTTGAATTGGAGGTTCCCGCTGTGCGACGCTTCAGTTCTCCTCTTGGTCCGCTGCCACCCGGTGGCTCTGCCCCCCTCTGACACCACGGGGAAAGTCCCAGTGAAATCCATGTGCGTCAGAGGGGGGCGGGGTCACTGGGTGGCAGCGGATCCAGAAGGGAACTGAAGAACTGAAGCGTCGCACAGCGGGAACCTCCAATTCAAACGGAGCGGCCGAAGAAGAAAGCGTCGCACAGCGGGAACCTCCAATTCAAACGGAGCAGCCGAAGAAAGAAGCCGAAGAAAGAAGATGGGAAGACGCCAGAGCAAGATGCGGACAAGAAGACCAAAGGAAGAAGGAAGATGAAGATAAAGATGAAGATGAAGAACAAGATGGAGGAAGAAACCCGAATGGAGAACAGAAGAAGAAGATGGAAGAAGAAGATGGAAGAAGAAGAAGATGGAAGAAGAAGAAGATGGAAGAAGAAGAAGAAGATGGAAGAAGAAGAAGATGGAAGAAGAAGAAGATGGAAGAAAGGAGAAGATGGAAGAAGAAGAAGATGGAAGAAGAAGAAGATGGAAGAAGAAGAAGATGGAAGAAGAAGATGGAAGAAAGGAGAAGATGGAAATGGAAGAAGAAGATGGAAGAAGAAGATGGAAGAAAGGAAAATACATTAATAAAGGAATTGTCAAAAACCGGCTCTTGTCATTTTTTACATTTTTGTCACTTTCTTCGTGAAATAGTAGGGGTACATTTGTACCCCATTACCATTTCACACAGGGGGGGGGCAGGATCTGGGGGTCCCCTTTGTTAAAGGGGTCTTCCAGATTCCGATAAGCCCCCCGCCCGCAGACCCCCACAACCACCGGGCAAGGGTTGTGGGGATGAGGCCCTTGTCCCCATCAACATGGGGACATCCTCCCCATGTTGAGGGCATGTGGTCTGGTACGGTTCAGGAGGGGGGGGGCGCTCTCTCGTCCCCCCCTCTTTTCCTGCGGCCTGCCAGGTTGCGTGCTCGGATAAAGGGTCTGGTATGGATTTTTGGGGGGACTCCACGCCATTTTTTTTTAAATTTGGGGTGGAGTTCCCCTTAAAATCCATGCCAGATCTGAAGGGCCTGGTATGGATATTTGCGGGGAATCGCACGCATTTTTTTTTACATTTGCGGCAGAGTTCCCCTTAACCACTTAACGACCGCCCACCGCCGATTTACGTCGGCAGAATGGCACGGACAGGCAGAATCACGTAGATCTACGTGATCGCCTTTGTGCAGTTGGGGGGTCCATCCGGACCCCCCTTCACTGCAGTGAGCGGCCGTTAAGTGTTCGGGAGCGATCAGGCATGAGGGGGCGGCCGCTCGATTCCGCCCCCCCCTCGCGATCGCTCCCGGCCAATGAAATTGCTTCCTCCGCCATGTGATGTAAACAAGGCTGGAGGAAGTGATGTCATCTCCCTCGCCGCGGTCTTTTCGTTCCCGGCGCCGAGGAGTGAAGACAGAGGTTAGTGCTCTAACAGTCCACTGACACGTAGGTACACATAGGCACACAAATCACCCCCCAGTCACCCCCAGATCACCCCCCAGGTCACCCCAAAGCCCCCAATCACAGTGTCACTGATTGCAGTGATCATTTATTTTACTGATCACTGCATTTAGTGTCATCTGTGATTGTAAAAAGTTGCAGGGCAGTTAGGATTAGGCCCCTTTAGGTCCAGGGTAGCCCCCTAACCCCCCCTAATAAAGGTTTAACCCCTTGATCACCCCCCAGGTAACCCTTTCACCCCCTAACTTCAGCGTCACTAAGCGATTGTTTTTCCGATCGCTGTATTCGTGTCGCTGGTGTTTTAGATAGGCAGTTATTTTTTTTTTAGGTTCGCCGCAGGTTTTTATTGGTGTCAGGTACCCCCATATATTATTTTAACCCCCTGATTGCCCCTAGAGTTAACCCTTTCACCAGTGATCGCCGTATAAGTTTTACTGGTGACACTGGTTAGCCAGTAAGTTATTTAGTTATTTAGGTTACCCGTCAGGTTTTTATATAGTGTCAGGTACCCCCATATTTAACCTAATAAAGGTTTTAACCCCCTGATTGCCCCTAGTTAACCCTTTCACCAGTGATCACCATATAAAGGTTACGGGTGACGCTGGTTGATTAGTTTGCTTTTTATAGCATCAGGGCACCCGCCGTATATAACCCAATAAAGGTTTAACCCCCCTGATCGCCCGGCGGGTGAGATCAATTAGGTTTTAGCACCAGAGAGGGTCTGCGTCGCCCCAGGCAGTGTTAGGTTAGTGCCAGTAACGCTAACACCCACGCGCAAAGCATACACCCCCCTTAGTGGTATAGTATCTGATCAGATCTATACTAGCGTCCCCAGCGGTTTAGGGTTCCCAAAAACGCAGTGTTAGCGGGATCAGCCCAGATACCTGCTAGCGCCTGCGTTTAGCCCCTCCGCCCAGCCCAGCCCAGCCCACCCAAGTGCAGTATCGATCGATCACTGTCACTTACCAAACACAACACACATAACTGCAGCGTTCGCAGAGACAGGCCTGATCCCTGCGATCGCTAACAGTTTTTTTGTAGCGTTTGATATATTTGCTGACGACAGTCAGGTGCTTTTTTTCCTGTGAATCTTACTAGTGTACCCCTAAATTTAGAGCCCAAAATGGCAAGACGAAGGTACACTAGTAAAGAGGCCTACGAGATTCTGAGCATGACAGATAGTGAAGAGGAGGTCACGTATCTGTCAGATTCAGGCTCAGAATATCTTCCCGTAGAAGACAGTGACGTCAGCGGCCCCACGTCAGATAGCTCTGACGACGAAGTTGAGGTCCCTGCTAAGGTCAGGCGTACCCGATCCCGATCTTCTGAGGTTGTTGAGGAGCAAGAACCGCAGGTCTCTCGTATCATGGAGCAGAGTAGTACTAGCGCCGCTATTCCTTCTGGTGAACTGGCAAGCACCAGCGGCCTAGTACAGCCTGGACGTACATCCAGCACTGCAGTAACACTTGGTGACGTGGCGAGTCCCATAAGTGCAGTTCAAGCTGGCGAGGTGGCAAGCACAAGTAGTGTCCCGCTGCCACCAAGAAGACAAAGGCAGGCCCGTCGTGCCCATACTGCCCTTCCTACAGAATTCGCCTATCCTGATTGGGTCCCCACCACTTCTGCAGAACCCGTACTTCCCCCATTCACTGCCCAACCCGGTATTCAGGTGGAAACAGCTGATTTTATTCCAATTGATTTTTATTCGCTGTTTTTCACGGAAGATCTCTATAGATCTATTGTGGACCAGAGTAATTTATATGCTGGTCAATTTATCGCCGCTAACCCCCAGTTGCCTAAAATTGCCAGAAATTGGAAACCAATTACGGTTTCCGAATTTAAGACCTTTCTGGGCCTTTCCCTCAACATGGGCACACATAAATTTCCGTCATTGCGTGCTTATTGGTCCACGCACCCAATTGACCACATGCCCGTGTTCTCTGCCTCCATGTCCAGGGCACGATACGAGCAGATTTTGCGGTTCATGCACTTCAACGACAATGAACTTTGTCGTCCACGTGGGGACCCTGAGTACGACCGGCTCTATAAAATTCGGCCCCTCATAAACCACTTCAACGAACGTTTTGCAGCCTTGTTTACTCCCGATCAAGTTGTCTGCGTTGATGAGTCCCTGATTAAATTTTCTGGCCGCTTGTCTTTCAAGCAGTACCTTCCCAGCAAGCGTGCCAGATACGGGGTCAAGCTCTACAAGTTCTGTGACAGGGCAACAGGCTATGTAGTGAACTTTACGGTTTATGAGGGAAAAGACAGTCAGATTGAGTCGGTCAACTGCCCGGATTACATAGGGAGCGCTGGCAAGATAGTGTGGAACTTGGTGTCACCCTTATTCGGAAAGGGGTACCACTTGTATGTGGACAATTATTACACGAGCGTGCCACTGTTTAGTCACTTGTTTGATCATAAGATTGGAGCATGTGGCACCGTGCGACCTAATCGCCGGGGCTTTCCCCAGCGGCTTGTAGATGCCCGTCTTAGGCTGGGGGAGAGAGCCTGCTTGAAGTGTAATAACTTGCTCGCTATGAAGTGGAGGGACAATAAGAATGTTTTCCTTCTTACCTCCCTTCATGCAGACACGACAGTCCAAATTCGTACGGCGACTGGTGTTGTGGAGAAACCCCTCTGTGTCCACGAATATAACCAAAATATGGGAGGGGTGGACCTCAACGACCAGTTGATGGCACCGTATCTAATTGACCGTAAGGCGAGACGCTGGTACAAAAAAGTGTCTCTATCATTATTCCAATTGGCTTTGCTGAACGCTCATGTGCTATACAGAGCTTCAGGCGGGACGTTATCTCTTCTAAAATTCCAGAATGAGATAGTCACAGAACTCCTGTATCCAGGCGGTTCTGCACCTCACCATCCCCAACCAAATGCAGTAAGCCGGCTGCATGAGAGGCATTATTCGTATGTCCTCCCGAGTACCCCTACCCAAAGCCACCCCCAAAAAAGATGTCGTGTCTGTAGCAAGCGCGGATTTAGGCGTGACACCCGTAGTTTTTGTCCACTCTGTCCTGACAAGCCTGGTCTTTGCCAAGGTGAATGTTTTGAACGCTACCACTCAAAAGTGAAGTTTTAGCGTAGGGTACAGCATTTCACAGACAAGGACACACTTACACAGGGTCTCCCAAGATGCCATTACATTTTGAGAGACCCGAACCATTACAGTTGTAAAGTTACAAAAAAAAGTGTAAAAAAGAAAAAAAAAACGTAAAAAACAAAACACAAAAAAAATATAAAATAAAAAAACCAAAAATAGTTGTCGTTTTATTGTTCTCTCTCTCTCTATTTTCTCTCTATTGTTCTGCTCTTTTTTACTGTATTCTATTCTGCAATGTTTTATCATGCTTGCTTTTCAGGTATGTAATTTTTTGTTTTCAGGTGCGCCATTCAACTGCAGCGCGGAATTATTTATCTTGACAGCAACAGCGTTTGCTCCCACGATACATAAAGCCGTGACTCCAGTGCTGTAGGAGGTGATTTCACCACCACAGTTAAAAAAAAGAGCATATATGCCGAAGCATGGGGGCAGCAGGGGCGGAGGAGCGATTTTGCTCCTAATGCCGCGTACATACGGTCGAAATTCCGACCATGTGTACGCGGCATAACTTTTTTGCGGGAGGATGCCCCCATGCTTCGGCATATATATATTTTAGGCACAGGTTGCGTTAAAACATTTTTTTATTTTTTACTAGGTTTTGTTTTGGTATTTGCTTTGCAGGTATGGCATGGTAAGGTCTTACTGTTGTACTGTAATGTTACTTTGTTTTAATGTTAACCACCATTTGCTTAGCAGGTACGCCATTCAGTTGCAGCGCGGATCTATTTATCTTGACAGCAACAGCGTTTGCTCCCACGATACATAAAGCCGTGACTCCAACGCTGTAGGAGGTGATTTCACCACCACAGTTAAAAAAAAGAGCATATATGCCGAAGCATGGGGGCAGCAGGGGCGGAGGAGCGATTTTGCTCCTAATGCCGCGTACATACGGTCGAAATTCCGACGGAGGCCTGCCCGTGGAAAATTCCGACCGTGTGTACGCGGCATAACTTTTTTGCGGGAGGATGCCCCCATGCTTCGGCATATATATATTTTAGGCACAGGTTGCGTTAAAAAAATTTTTATTTTTTACTAGGTTTTGTTTTGGTATTTGCTTTGCAGGTATGGAATGGTAAGGTCTTACTGTTGTACTGTAATGTTACTTTGTTTTAATGTTAACCACCATTTGCTTAGCAGGTACGCCATTCAGTTGCAGCGCGGATCTATTTATCTTGACAGCAACAGCGTTTGCTCCCACGATACATAAAGCCGTGACTCCAACGCTGTAGGAGGTGATTTTACCACCACAGTTAAAAAAAAGAGCATATATGCCGAAGCATGGGGGCAGCAGGGGCGGAGGAGCGATTTTGCTCCTAATGCCGCGTATATACGGTCGAAATTCCAACGGAGGCTTGCCCGTGGAAAAGTCCGACCGTGTGTACGCGGCATAACCTTATATGCCGCGTACATACGGTCGAAATTCCGACGAAGGCTTGACCGTGTGTACGCGGCATAACTTTTTTGCGGGAGGATGCCCCCATGCTTCGGCATATATGCCCATCATTAGAAGTGGGTGGATGAAGGGAGGTATTCTAATGGTGGGCATACCCACCAATCAATCTCTTTTTTTCGTTCAGCCAATAGGCTGTATGAAAAAAAAGATTACAATACATGTCCAACAAGGACCAGCAACGTACTGGTATGTTGCTGGACTTTGAATGTTTATACCAGAATGATGCCTGCGGGTTTAGGTATCATCTTGGTATCATTCTTTTCAGCCAGCAGCCGGCTTTCATGTAAAAGCAATTCTAGCAGATAATTAGCCTCTAGACTGCTTTTACAAGCAGTGGGAGGGAATGTCCCCCCCCCGGATATAAAAAGCGCCATTGGGAAATTGGGAAAGCATTTTATCACACCGATCTTGGTGTGGTCAGATGCTTTGAGGGCAGAGGAAAGATCTAGGGTCTAACCCCCCAATTTTTTTCAAAAAAAGAGTACCTGTCACTACCTATTGCTATCATAGGGGATATTTACATTCCCTGAGATAACGATAAAAATGGTAAAAAAATAAAATATGGAAGGCACAGTTTAAAAATAAAATAAAAAAGCCAAATAAATAATAAAAAAAAAAAAGCACCGCTGTCCCCCCCTGCTATTGCGCAAAGGCGAACGCAAGCGTCGGTCTAGCGTCATATGTAAACAGCAATTGCATCATGCATGTGAGGTATCACCGCGAAGGTCAGATCGAGGGCAGTCATTTTAGCAGTAGACCTCCTCTGTAAATCTAACGTGGTAACCTGTAAAGGCTTTTAAATGCTTTTAAAAATGAATGTAGTTTGTCGCCGCTGCGCGTTTGTGCGCAATTTTAAAGCATGTCGTGTTTGGTATCCATGTACTCGGCCTATGATCATCTTTTTTATTTCATCAAACATTTGGGCAATATAGTGTTTTTTAGTGCATTAAAAATAAAAAAAGTGTGTTTTTCCCCCAAAAAATGCGTTTGAAAAATCGCTGCGCAAATACTGTGTGGAAAAAAAAAATGCAACACCCACTATTTTAATCTGTAGGGCCTTTGCTTTAAAAAAATATATAATGTTTGGGGGTTCAACATAATTTTCTTGCAAAAAAATTTTTTTTTTCATGTAAACAAAAAGTGTCAGAAAGGGCTTTGTCTTCAAGTGGTTAGAAGAGTGGATGATGTGTGACATAAGCTTCCTAATGTTGTGCATAAAATGCCAGGACAGTTCAAAACCCCCCCAAATGACCCCATTTTGTAAAGTAGACACCTCAAGCTATTTGCTGAGAGGCATGTTGAGCCCATTGAATATTTTTTTTTTTTTGTCCCAAGTGATTGAATAATGACCAAAAAAAAAAAAATGTACAAAAAGTTGTCACTAAATTATATATTGCTCAAACATGCCATGGGCATATGTGGAATTACACCCCAAAATACATTCTGTTGCTTCTCCTGAGTACGGGGATACCACATGTGTGGGACTTTTTGGGAGCCTAGTCGCGTACGGGACCCCAAAAACCAAGCACCGCCTTCAGGATTTCTATGGGTGTAAATTTTTGATTTCACTCCTCACTGCCTATCACAGTTTCGGAGGCCATGGAATGCCCAGATGGCACAAAACCCCCCCAAATGACCCCATTTTGGAAAGTAGACACCCCAAGCTATTTGCTGAGAGGTATGTTGAGTATTTTGCAGATCTCGCTTTTTGTCACAAAGTTTTGAAAATGTAAAAAAAGAAAAAAAAAAAGAAAAAAAATGTCTTTCTTAATTTTCAAAAACAAATGAGAGCTGTAAAATACTCACCATGCCTCTCAGCAAATAGCTTGGGGTGTCTACTTTCCAAAATGGGGTCATTTGTGGGGGTTTTGGGCTATTTTGACATTTTATGGCCTTCAAAACTGTGATAGATAGTGAGGAGTGAAATCAAAAATTTATGCCCTTAGAAACCTTGAAGGCGGTGCTTGGTTTTTGGGGTCCCGTACGCGGCTAGGCTCCCAAAAAGTCCCACACATGTGGTATCCCCGTACTCAGGAGAAGCAGCAGAATGTATTTTGGGGTGTAATTTCACATATAACCATGGCATGTGTGAGCAATGTATCATTTAGTGACAACTTTTTGTACATTTTTTTTTTCTTTTTGTCATTATTCAATCATTTGGGACAAAAAAAAAAAAAATATTCAATGGGCTCAACATGCCTCTCAGCAAATAGCTTGGGGTGTCTACTTTCCAAAATGGGGTAATTTGGGGGGGGTTTTGTGCCATCTTGGCATTTTATGGCCTTCAAAACTGTGATAGGTAGTGAGGAGCGAAATCAAAAATTTATGCCCTTAGAAACCTTGAAGGCGGTGCTTGGTTTTTGGGGTCCCGTACGCGGCTAGGCTCCCAAAAAGTCCCACACATGTGGTATCCCCGTACTCAGGAGAAGCAGCAGAATGTATTTTGGGGTGTAATTTCACATATGCCCATGGCATGTGTGAGCAATATATCATTTAGTGACAACTTTGTGCAAAAAAAAAACAGTTTGTCATATTCCCGCAACCTGTGGCAAAATATAAAATATTCCATGGACTCAACATGCCTCTCAGCAAATAGCTTGGGGTGTCTACTTTCCAAAATGGGGTAATTTGGGGGGGTTTTGTGCTATTTTGGCATTTTATGGCCTTCGAAACTGTGATAGGTAGTGAGGAGTGAAATCAAAAATTTACGCCCTTAGAAATCCTGAAGGCGGTGCTTGGTTTTTGGGGCCCTGTACGCGGCTAGGCTCCCAAAAAGTCCCACACATGTGGTATCCCCGTACTCAGGAAAAGCAGCAGAATGTATTTTGGGGTGCAATTCCACATATAACCATGGCATGTGTGAGCAATATATCATTTAGTGACAACTTTTGTACATTTTTTTTTTCTTTTTGTCATTATTCAATCATTTGGGACAAAAAAAAAAATATTCAATGGGGTCAACATGCCTCTCAGCAAATAGCTTGGGGTGTCTACTTTCCAAAATGGGGTCATTTGGGGGGGTTTTGTGCCATCTTGGCATTTTATGGCCTTCAAAACTGTGATAGGTAGTGAGGAGTGAAATCAAAAATTTATGCCCTTAGAAACCTTGAAGGCGGTGCTTGGTTTTTGGGGTCCCGTACGCGGCTAGGCTCCCAAAAAGTCCCACACATGTGTTATCCCCGTACTCAGGAGAAGCAGCAGAATGTATTTTGGGGTGTAATTTCACATATGCCCATGGCATGTGTGAGCAATATATCATTTAGTGACAACTTTGTGCAAAAAAAAAAAAGTTTGTCATATTCCCGCAACTTGTGGCAAAATATAAAATATTCCATGTACTGAACATGCCTCTCAGTAAATAGCTTGGGGTGTCTACTTTCCAAAATGGGGTCATTTGGGGGGGTTTTGTGCTATTTTGGCATTTTATGGCCTTCGAAACTGTGATAGGTAGTGAGGAGTGAAATCAAAAATTTGCGCCCTTAGAAATCCTGAAGGCGGTGCTTGGTTTCCGGGGTCCCGTACGTGGCTAGGCTCCTAAAAAGTCCCACACATGTGGTATCCCCGTACTCAGGAGAAGCAGCAGAATGTATTTTGGGGTGCAATTCCACATATAACCATGGCATGTGTGAGCAATATATCATTTAGTGACAACTTTTTGTAATTTTTTTTTTTTTTTTGTCATTATTCAATCACTTGGGACAAAAAAAAAAAAATATTCAATGGGCTCAACATGCCTCTCAGCAATTTCCTTGGGGTGTCTACTTTCCAAAATGGGGTCATTTGGGGGGGTTTTGTACTGCCCTGCCATTTTAGCACCTCAAGAAATGAGATAGGCAGTCATAAATTTAAAGCTGTGTAAATTTCAGAAAATGTACCCTAGTTTGTAAATGCTATAACTTTTGCGCAAACCAATAAATATACGCTTATTGACATTTTTTTTACTAAAGACATGTGGCTGAATACATTTTGGCCTAAATGTATGACTAAAATTGAGTTTATTCGATTTTTCTTATAACAAAAAGTAGAAAATATCATTTTTTTTCAAAATTTTCGGTCTTTTTCTGTTTATATCGCAAAAAAAAAAAATCGCAGAGGCAATCAAATACCATTAAAAGAAAGCTCTATTTGTGGGAAGAAAAGGACGCAAATTTCATTTGGGTACAACATTGCATGTCCGCACAATTTACAGTTAAAGCAGCGCAGTGCCGAATCCCAAAAACAGGCTTGGTCCTAATGGCCCGAAATGGTCCGGGGCTTAAGTGGTTAATATCCATTCCAGACCTGAAGGGCCTGGTAATTGAATTTGGGGGACCCCCACGCTTTATTTTTTTTGTGTTATCAAAGACTTTCAATGACTTTTATCTGTATTGACGGGAACCAGCAATTCATTACAGCCGCGAGGACTTTTAAATGACTATTATTTTACTTTAGAAATGTAATTTTGCTCTCGAACTGTTATAAACATGGAAAACATGCACTACTTTACAGGCATACTATAGACACCCCCCAGGTATGATATTTAGGGCCAGTTCACACCGGATGCAGTGCAGTGCGTTTTTTTGATGCATGAAAAACGCAAAGAAAGTTGATCACATTAATGCTAATGGCATAGGTCACACCACTGCAGTCCGTTCCAGTGCGTTTCATAAAGGAAAAAAAAAATTGGTCATGCTGCATTTTTTAGGTACAGAACTGTACTGGACCGCAGTAAAACACATCAAAAACGCAACGGAACGTACCAAAAACGCACTGGAATGCACCGGACCGCACCTAAATGCACCAAAGACGCACTGCAACACACTTGTCCTAAGTAAAAAGAGGGGGGAAAAAAACACTGGACTGCATCAAAAACATAACAAAAATGCACTGGAACGTGTCAAAAACACGCATGCAGAAAAGCACCTGGAACGCATCCAGACTGCGTTTCTATGATGTGAACTAGGGCCAGTTCACACCATAGAAACGCAATCCGGATGCGTTCCAGGTGCTTTTCTGCATGCACGTTTTTGATGCGTTCCAGGTGCTTTTCTGCATGCACGCTTTTGATGCGCTCCAGTGCATTTTTGTTACGTTTTTGATGCAGTCCAGTGCTTTTTCACCCCTCTTTTTTATTAACCAAAGAGAAGGACAAGTGTGTTCCAGTGCGTCTTTGGTGCATTTAGGTGTGTTCCGGTGCATTCCAGTGCGTTTATGATGCGTTTTGCTGCATTCCAGTACAGTCCAGTGCAGGTAAAATGCAGCATGTTCTACTTTTTTGGGGGAACTGGAACGCACTGGAACAAACACTGCCATTTAGAACCATATAACCAACTTTCCATGCATTTTTGATGCATAAAAACGCAATGGACTGCATGTGGTGTGAAATGGCCCTTAAGCAATTTGGCATATTTAAAGGCACTTCTCTTTGTTTTGTTTTTGGTGTTGTCCAAATTGGTGACATTGATATATGTCCCTTAGGGTGGGACCTGGGCCCCCATTTTAAGGCCAATAACTAGAAGAAAAGCCAGCCAAGTGGGGACTAGCAAAATTAACAAGTCAGTTCCCATAGACTGCAATGGTATTTGTTGGTAAGGGGGGGGGGGGTGATTGTCCCATCCCTAATTTTGTAGCATGCTGGATGATGTGCTTAATTTTGTACAGGGGGGGGGGGTATTTTCTGATAGCTGCATTTGTGTTGTTATGCGCATGTCCAGGGTCTTAGTTTTTTTTTGGTGCTTTTTGTGTGTGAACAGCACCTGGATATTTCGGGGCATGTTCAGAGATTGTTTTTATGGGTTAGTAATTGAAAGACATCCTTAACAGGTGTAGCCACTTTGAAGTTCAGTCTTTACATTGGGTGAACTTGCATTTTGGGTGTTTCATGGACTGTGCATGTGTTTTCAATTGCCTCATTAGCTCACAAACATAGGTTATATAAAGCTCACAGTTAGGATTCCCTACCTTGCCCTGAAAAGAGGCAAGTGTGTGTGTGTGTGTCCGGCAAAATGTACATTTTGGTGTCCTTATCGAGTTTGTAACACATGCATTTTATTTGTTATGTCTTTGCAAAACAGGTGTTTGGTTTATTTTGTGGATTGTATTTTTTTGTGTGGGGGGAAATGTTCCCCTGAAATAATTTTGATGTTGTTAATGTCTGTCGTTTGTTCACTTTGATTCAATTGTCTGTGCTGCACTATTTAGCCAAATCTTTATCAAGATGTTGTGAGTCTGTAACTGTTTCAAATTGACCCTGTTTTTTAATTTTTAATTTCTTATTTTTTATTATTCTTTTGTTTTGTTGACCAATAAAATTTGATGCAAAGTTTTGAGGTTTGTTTTGCGTTTTCTTTGCAACAAATGTGACAGCTGATTGGCATGTCAAAACAACAGGTGTGATTTGTCTACCCTGGTGCCTTCATGCTAGCATATGCATGAATTGTGTGCTGCCATGGAGAGTCACCAGGAAATGAAAAATACAGAGCGGTAAGTATTCAATTTTCCTTTTTTACTGCAGTGGTTCTCAGCCTCAGTCCTCAAGTACCCCCAACAGGACATGTTTTATGAATTTATCTCATGGAGAATTGCTGTCCAAAATACCAAACCATTGACTGTGATTTAAAGCACATGTGCAAGATGAAGAAAAACCTGCAAACATGGCCTGTTGGAGGTACTTGAGAAGCACTGATTTAGAGCACTGCACTTAAAAATAGCTCAAGGCAATACAATTCTAATTGTGGGCATTTTGAGGGGAAAAAAGTAAGTGTTAGAACCCCTGCTTGTGTTTTTTTTTTTTTTTTAAAGGTTGGGCTTTGTGTCCCCTTGTAGTAAAATTGGCTTCACTTCCTGTCACACAGCTAAACAGGAAGTGAAGGTAAAACCCTACCAATGTCTTTTCTTGGGGACACACAGATCAATCTAACTAGTGTCCCCATTAAGCAAATTGCACTCTAGGACTTTGTTGTGTACACCCCAAATCATTGGGTAGTTTGCGGTTTAGTAAAGACAAATCCACTCTGCAGTAAAAGTGTAGCTGCTGAAAATCTGAGGGATCACTGGTGATTGTAACATCCAATCATGTAAAAGCAAAGATGGTGTTTTTTTTGTTTGCTTGCATTTCCCTTTCGGATATCCAGCAAGTGCACTTGTAGTGCAAAGTAGATTTGCCTTTATTAAATAAACCCCAAAGTCCAAAATACCTGATAATTTGGGGTGTAACCCGCAAAATGCTGGAGTGCAATGTATATAATGGGGAAAGTATTTAGATTAACCTGTGTGTCCCCAAGGAAAGACATTGGTAGGGATTTCCCCTCACTTCCTGTGTGGCTATGTGACAGGAAGTGAATTATTTGGAAGGATAAAGTGGCCAAATTTGGGAGTTGTCTTCACCCTATCCCCAAAAACTGTCTAGACTTGTAATCCCTCTGCACTCTATCCCCAAAATCAAAAGCAAAAATAAGAAAGGATTTCATTTAGTTTAACTTTGCAAAGACACATTCCTAAGTTGAATTGTGATGCATGTCAATGGCCCATTTAGACCCACTTTAATCACTTGAGATCAGCGCTATAACTGATCGCCAGCCACAGCACGGTCCTCAATTGCCGGGAGTCCGTCAATAAACGTCGTCCCCTTCGCGCGCGCGCTGTGGTCACCGAGACTCGGGTGATGACAGATCCAAGTAAGGGGCCGATACCTGCCCTTTACCATGTGATCAGCTGTCAGCCAATGACAGCTGATCACGTAATGTAAACAAAAGCTGGGTAATGGTTTTTGTTTTCTCCTTGTGCTGACAGCGTGAGCATAAAAAAAGGCAATCACCGGCATATGTGCAAGGGACATCGGACCCGAAGAGGAAGAGGCAATTCTGCGTCATCTTTGACAATCAGTAGCCCCTGCCAGTGCCACCTATCAATGCCCACCACTGCTGCCAATCAGTGCCACCTAGCAGTGCTGCCTATCAGTGCCCATCACTGCCAACTATCATTGCCACCTAGCAGTGCCACTTCTCAATGCCCACCAGTGCCAACTAGCAATGCCACCTCTCAGTGCCCACCCTTGCCAACTTATCGGTGCCCATCAGTGCAGCCCATCAGTGCAGTCTCATCAGTGTACATCAATGAAGGAGTAAAATTACCTTTTGTCTAAATTTTCGAAATATTAACCACTTTCCTACCGCCCACCGTCAAATGACGTCCTTGGCTTTGTGCGGTGACATCTGAATGATGCCTGCAGTTGTAGTCATCATTCAGATATCATGCTTTTCAGCCGGCGATTCTGTGCACGATAAAAATTATCATAGCGGCAGTTCCGCAGCTTGATCGTTCTTATAGGCGGTGGGAGGGGACGTCCCCCCCCTCCCGCCGCCATCCGGTGCTTCTCCGGTCTCTCCCGTGCCATCTTGGGCTCGGAGAACGATTTGTCCGGCGCTGGATGGGAAGCATAGCGATGAATGGGGACCAGATGGTCACCATTCATCTCTATGACCGTCGGAGGCCAGGGCGCGACATTATGACATCACGCCGGGTTCCCGTATGTAATCCAAGCCATGATCTCGGCTGTCAGCATGAGATTGGTAAAAATTTTTGACCAATCTCAGCCTGGAGGAGAGATGTGGGGTATTATTGACACTGCATCACTCCATAAAGAGGACCTGTCACAATAGATTCCTATTACAAGGGATGTTTTCATTCCTTGTAATAGGAAAAAAAGTGATCCAAAAAGCAAAAAAGGTAAAAAAAAGAGTAAGAAATACAAAAAAGGAAAAAACAAAAAGAAAAATAATCAAAAAAAAGAAAAAACACCCATGTCCCCGTCAGCTCGTGCTCATAAGAGAACACACATGTAAGTCCCGCCCACATATGTAAACGCCGTTCAAACCACACCTGTGAGGTATTGCTGCGTGCGTTAGAATGAGTGCAACAATTCTAGCACTAGACCTCCTCTGTAATGCCAAAATGGTAACGTGTAAAAAAAATTAAAGCATCGCCTAGGGAGATTTTTAAGTACTGAAGTTTGGTGTTATTCCATGAGTGTGCGCAATTTTAAAGCGTGACATGTTAGGTATCTATTTACTCAGCATAACAACATCTTTCACATTATCCCAAAAAATTGGGCTAACTTTACTGTTTTGTAATTTTTTTTACATTCATGAAACCATTTATTTCCAAAAAAAAGGCGTTTGAAAATTTATTGCGCAAATACCGAGCGAGATAAAAATTTACAATGACCGCCATCTTATTCCCTAGGGTGTCTGCTAAAAAAACATATATAATGTTTGGGGTTTTGAAGTAATTTTATAACCATAAATGTATGATTGTTACATGAAGGAGGGAAGTGCCAGAATAGGCCCAGTGCTGAAGTGGTTAAAATATCTATTTTTTTATTTTTTAGCTCTGTCTTTTGTATTTATATAAAATAAAAAAAACGCAGAGGTGATCAAATAGCACCAAAAGAAATCTCTATTTGTGTGCCAAAAAATAATACATTTTCATTGGGTTACAGTGTTGTATGAGCGCGCAATTGTCATTCAAAGTGCATCAGCGCTGAAATGTGAAAATTGGTCTGGGCAGGAAGGGGGTTTAAGTGGCCAGTGCGCAAGTGGTTAATATAAGGCTACATGCACACGGACGTTTTTCAAGCCGCTTGTTTGAGCGTTTTCTGCAGCTTAAAAACATCTCACCATGTAAGCCTATGGCCTCATGGCCACCATGGCGTTTTTGAGCTGTAAATGGCATAGGTGTTTTTAGGCCCCATGTACACGGGACGCTGGTGCAAAGTGTTCAGAACTAAGTTTGAAAGCAGCGTTTAGAAAGGCGCGCTTTGTGGCGTTTGCATGCTGCGTTTTACCAGATTTGCGTCTATATGCGTTTAGTTAGGAAACATGATAAGGAGCCGCCCTAAGCTCCAAAAACAGTATTATTAATGATTTTAGCAATTTTTTGAGACCAGAGTGAGTATCAGCAGCTGAGAGAGCAGCAGTGTAGTTGTATTTAGCGTGTCACTTGCCACATCACTTGCCCCAAGTTGTGGATTGTCTACTTGCCACGTCAGCTGCCCCAAGTTGTGGATTGTCCACTTGCCACGTTAGCTGCCCCAAGTTGTGGATTGTCCACTTGCCACGTCACCTGCCCCAAGTTGTGGATTGTCCACAATGCAATGGAAGCAATTGCATTATTTTTTTGATATGCCGGTATATACCATATTTATCGGCGTATAACACGCGCCGGCGTATAACACGCACCCCAAGTTTAGGAGGGAATTTTAGGGAAAAAAACTTTTAGGAGGGAAGTTTAAGGAAAAATAACTTACATTTAAATGCAGCCTCATCAGTGTCCATTGCAGCCTTGTCACAGTGCAGCCTTGCCCCAATGTCCATTGCAGCCTTGTCACAGTGCAGCCTTGCCCCAATGTCCATTGCAGCCTTGTCACAGTGCAGCCTTGCCCCATTGTCCATTGCAGCCTTGTCACAGTGCAGCCTTGCCCCATTGTCCATTGCAGCCTTGCCACAGAGTCCATTTCAGCCTTGTCACAGTGCAGCTGTGCAGCCTTGCCCCAGTGTCGCCTTGCCCCAGTGTCGCCTTGCCCCCAGTGTTTATTGCAGCCTTGCCATAATTTAAAATTTGCGCCGAGACTGCGGAGCGGGGCGGACGCCGCCGAGAACGCAGGGACTGGGCGGAGCCGCCGCCGAGATACACATAGCCGAGTGTATTCGGCTATACTCGGCTTTTCTCGGCTCCGCTCACAGTCACGCCGAGTCACGCCCTATGATGGACATAACACAGGTCCAATGGCGGGACTGGGCGTGACTGTGAGCAGAGCCGAGAAAAAGCCGAGTATAGCCGAATACACTCGGCTATGTGTATCTCGGCGGCGATCGCTCACAGTCAGCGGAGACCGCCCGGGGTATGTGGGTATCGGCGTATAACACGCACCCAAGATTTTCCCCTGATTTTAAGGGGAAAAAAGTGCGTGTTATACGCCGATAAATACGGTATATATATTTTTAATGGTTTTTCCTTATTTGCCCTAATTTTTGAGTTTACCAATGTAAAAAAATAGGTCACCTTTAAAAACGCTTCTAAACTAAAATGCGTCTAAACGCCGGTACCCGCGTCTGAAACGTGAAAATCTTTGGCGTCTGAAGGCATTTTTAGGCTTTGTGAAAAACGAGTTTAAACGCAACTGCAGATTTTTTTTTCAAGGCCAAAAACAGTGTTTTGGATGTAATAGAATTCAATGGACCCGCATCCAAAACGCAAGTACCGCAAATTTGCGGCAATTTTTTTTATAAACTGCTTATAGCTGGTTGTTAAAGAAAATGTAAAAAAAATAAACATTGCCGGCTCTAAAAAAAAAACAAACAGCGTGGGGTCCCCCCCCCCCAGGTCCATACCAGGCCCTTGGGTCTAGTATGGATTCAACGGGGACCCCCCCCCACCAAAATGAAAAAAAATGGCGTGGGGGTCCCCCCAAAATCCATACCAGGCCCTTCAGGTCTGGTCTGGATTTTAAGGGGAACCCCGCCAGATTTAAAAAAAATAGCATGGGGTCCCCATAAAAATCCACACCAGACCCTTTATCCGAGCACGCAACCTGGCAGGCCGCAAGGGAAGAGGTGGGGATGAGAGCGGCCCCCCTCCCTCCTGAACCGTACCAGGCCACATGCCCTCAACATGGGGAGGATGTCCCCATGTTTATGGGGACAAGGGCCTCTTCCCGACAACCCTGGCCGTTGGTTGTCGGGGTCTGCGGGCGGGGGGCTTATCGGAATCCGGGAGCCCCCTTTAGTAAGGGGGCCCCCAGATCCCGGCCCCCCACCCTATGTGAATGAGTATGGGGTACATCGTACCCCTACCCATTCACAATGTGGCAAAAAAAGTTAATAAAAAACACAACACAGGTTTTTAAAGTAATTTATTAGGCAGCTCCGGGGGTCTTCCTGCCGGGCGCCCCACTATCTTCTTCCAGCTCTTTTGCTAGCGGGGTCCCGGGCTTCCTCGTCATCTTCGGGGGTCTTTCTGCCGGGCGCCCCGCTATCTTCTTCCAGCTCTTTTGCTAGCGGGGTCCCGGGCTTCGTTGTCGCCTTCTTCCGACTTCGGGGGTCTCTTGTTCTGTTCTCCGGTGTCGTCTCCGCGCTCTCCGGTTCTTCTCCCGCTCTCCGGTGCCTTCTCCATGTTCTCCGGTTCTTCTCCCGCTCTCCGGTGCCTTCTCCACGATCTCCGGTTCTTTCTGCCTTCTGCCAGGCGCCCCGTTATCTACTTCCAGCTCTTTTGCTAGCGGGGTTCCGGGCTTCATTGTCGCCTTCTTCCCTCTTCTCTTCGCCCGATGTTGCCTCGTCGCTGTCCGCCATTACAATGCTCTGGCCGCGGAGCGCGCCCACTTATAATGGCATGGGCGTGGTCACACGCAATCACATGGTAAATAGAAAAAATAAAGCTGCGCTCCCCTTAAAAACAGAAGTGAAATGATCTTAAACATTAATGATCCATTGAGTGATAATCAATTAATCGACCCCTAAGGGATATCACATATTAACACATAATATATAAACCAGTGGCATAGATTAAGAAATATGTGATGGAATAAAGAAAATAAATTCCTTAATAATTGTGAATAAGAATAAAAGAATAGTCCATATGTGGTGAGTATTAATAAAAGTCCATAAAGCCAGAGAAAATTGAGGTCCACAAGTTGAATTAAATCAAAACAGGTGTCCACCAAAGATTCCGTGCACCACCACCGTAAAGATTGCAGGCTTACCAAAAGCAAGCTTTGGACAAGCATGCGGCTATAATCCAGGCCGGGTCCTGTAACAGGAAGCAGCAATCGATTGGATTCGAACCCGGCTATCCTATAGTAGGCAGATATTCCGGCTCCTCATAAAAAGAAATCCGATTGGTCTGGCGACTTCTGTCTTTCATGAATCCATGCTGTCTGTTGCCACTTCCAGCCCAGGCCTATTCTGGTACTCCTCTCAGGAACAACGTGTACACAGAAGGAATCCACTTGAGGTAAGAGCAAAATACCACAACCATAGTCAATGGTAGACATGTGCATTCGTTTTCGTCCGAATGCATTTTCGTCCGAATTTCAGCTATTTTCGTTATCGTTTTAACAAACGAAAACGAAAGCACAGAATCCGAAAACCGAAAGATCAGACATAAACAAATGCTTTATTTTCGTTTTCGTTGCTACAACAGTTCGATATAGATAGGAGATTCGACGTGACGCTGACAATAACAATCTGTGTCTATCGAACCTGTGGTCGAATGTGCCTAACCTTAACTCTATTAGTCCAAGATTATTCTACATAGGAGAGAAAAGATTCGACATTATAGAGAGAAAAGATTCGACATAGGAGAGAAAGATTCGACATAGGAGAGAAAAGATTTGACATAGGAGAGAAAAGATTCGACATAGGAGAGAAAAGATTCGACATAGGAGAGAAAAGATTCGACATAGGAGAGAAAAGATTCGACATTATAGAGAGAAAAGATTCGACATAGGAGAGAAAAGATTCGACATAGGAGAGAAAAGATTTGTTATTATAGAGAGAAAAGATTCGACATAGAGAGAAAAGATCACTGCTGGAATTGGGTGGGGGAAGTAAAATAAAAATAAAGTTGATGATGATTGTTATTGGCTGATTGTAACCAAAGAGGAGGAGCAGTAAAATAGCTAGAATGACGAAGATTCGACAAAGCATCGAAAGTTAGAAGATTCGACGGTGCAGCAAAACTGTACGACGCTGCAATCGTACATTTCCGGTCAAATGCATCCGCCCATAGGCTATAGAAGAATTCTAATGTTGGTTGACTAGTAATAGTAATGAATAAATATAATTATTACTAGTCATACAACATTAGAATTCTTCTATAGCTTGTGGGCGGAACATTCGACCGGAAATGTATGATTGCAGCGTCGTACAGTTTCACTGCTCCGTCGAATCTTCTTTGAACATTCGACAGACACCATAAGCCTTCAATGACAGATTCGACCTTAATTAATTCAGATTTTCGGACGAATGCAATTTCTAACGAAAAACAAAATAAATAAAAACGAATTTCGGGAGTAACTAAATAAATTTATTTTTCGGCCGAAAACGAAATTCCGAAACAAAATATTTCAGTGTGCACATGTCTAGTCAATGGTACTACAGAATATGTCTAAGCTGGTCTGTGTATCAGCCTCAAGGCTGATACACAGCCTGTTTTGATTGGACACCTGTTTTGATTTAATTCAACTTGTGGACCTCAATTTTCTCTGGCTTTATGGACTTTCATTAATACTCACCACATATGGACTATTCTTTTATTCTTATTCGCAATTATTAAGGAATTAATTTTCTTTATTTCATCACATATTTCTTAATCTATGCCACTGGTTTATATATTATGTGTTAATATGTGATATCCCTTAGGGGTCGATTAATTGATTATCACTCAATGGTTGATCATTAATGTTTAAGATCATTTCACTTCTGTTTTTAAGGGGAGCACAGCTTTATTTTTTCTATTTGCATTGTTGGTGTATCTCACTTTTTAGTTGCTGCTTTTTAGGTTTATAACATATAGCGCTGTGTCCTATTTTTTCTATTTCTAGCAATCACATGGTACCTGGTTACCTGTACCATGTGATTAGCTGTAGCCAATCACAGATCACAACCATAAGCAAGCTGTTCATGAATGTTAACCCATTCATGATAGCTAAAACTTATGCTTATACAGTGATTTTTTTTTACCAAAGACATGTAGCAGAATAAATTTTAGCCTAAATTTATGGAGAAATTTGATTTTAACCACTTAAGCCCCGGACCATTTGGTAGCTAAAGGACCAGAGGTGATTTCAGAATTTTGCACTGCGCTGCTTTAACTGTAAATTGTGCGGACATGCAATGTTGTACCCAAACGAAATTTGCGTCCTTTTCTTCCCACAAATAGAGCTTTCTTTTAATGGTATTTGATTGCCTCTGCGATTTTAATTTTTTGCGATATAAACGGAAAAAGACCGAAAATTTTGAATAAAAATTATATTTTCTAATTTTTGTTATAAGAAAAATCGAATAAACTAAATTTTAGTTATACATTTAGGCCAAAATGTATTCAGCCACATGTCTTTAGTAAAAAAAATGTCAATAAGCGTATATTTATTGGTTTGCGCAAAAGTTATAGTGTTTACAATCTAGGGTACATTTTCTGGAATTTACACAGCTTTTAATTTATGACTGCCTATCTCATTTCTTGAGGTGCTAAAATGGCAGGGCAGTACAAAACCCCCCCAAATGACCCCATTTTAGAAAGTAGACACCCCAAGGAAATTGCTGAGAGGCCTGTTGAGCCCATTGAATATTTTTTTTTGTCCCAAGTGATTGAATAATGACAAAAAAAAAAAAAATACAAAAAGTTGTCACTAAATGATATATTGCTCACACATGCCATGGTTATATGTGGAATTACACCCCAAAATACATTTTGCTGCTTCTCCTGAGTACGGGGATACCACATGTGTGGGACTTTTTAGGAGCCTAGCTGCGTACGGGACCCCGAAAACCAAGCACCGCCTTCAGGATTTCTAGGCACAAATTTTTGATTTCACTCCTCACTACCTATCACAGTTTCGAAGGCCATAAAATGCCAAAATAGCACACAACCCCCCAAATGACCCCATTTTGGAAAGTAGACACCCCAAGCTATTTGCTGAGAGGCATGGTGAGTATTTTACAGCTCTCATTTGTTTTTGAAAATGAAGAAAGAAAATATTTATTTTTTATTTTTTTCAATTTTCAAAACTTTGTGACAAAAAGCGAGATCTGCAAAATACTCACAATACCTCTCAGCAAATAGCTTGGGGTGTCTACTTTCCAAAATTGGGTCATTTGGGGGGGGGTTTTGTACCATCTGGGCATTCCATGGCCTCCGAAACTGTGATAGGCAGTGAGAAGTGAAATCAAAAATTTACACCCTTAGAAAGCCTGAAGGCGGTGATTGGTTTTGGGGTCCCGTACGCGGCTAGGCTCCCAAAAAGTCTCACACATGTGGTATCCCCGTACTCAGGAGAAGCAACAGAATGTATTTTGGGGTGTAATTCCACATATGCCCATGGCATGTTTGAGCAATATATCATTTAGTGACAACTTTGTGCAAAAAAAAATTAAAAAATTATTTTTTCCGCAACTTGTGTCAACATATAAAATATTCCATGGACTCGACATGCCTCTCAGTATATAGCTTGGGGTGTCTACTTTCCAAAATGGGGTCATTTGGGGGGGGTTTGAACTGTTCTGGCATTTTATACACAACATTAGGAAGCTTACATCCACTCTTCTAACCACTTGAAGACAAAGCCCTTTTTGACACTTTTTGTTTACATGAAAACATTTTTTTTTTTGCAAGAAAATTATGTTGAACCCCCAAACATTATATATATTTTTAAAGCAAAGGCCCTACAGATTAAAATGGTGGGTGTTGCATTTTTTTTTCTACACAGTATTTGCGCAGCGATTTTTCAAACGCATTTTTTGGGGAAAAAATACACTTTTTTTAATTTTAATGCACTAAAACACACTATATTGCCCAAATGTTTGATGAAATAAAAAAGATGATCTTAGGCCGAGTACATAGATACCAAACACGACATGCTTTAAAATTTCGCACAAACGCGCATTGGCGACAAACTACATACATTTTTAAAAGCCTTTAAAAGCCTTTACAGGTTACCCCGTTAGATTTACAGAGGAGGTCTACTGCTAAAATTACTGCCCTCGAACTGACCTTCGCGGTGATACCTCACATGCATGGTGCAATTGCTGTTTACATATGACGCCAGACCGACGCTTGCGTTCGCCATTGGGCAAGAGCAGGGCAGGACAGGGGTGCTTTTTTTTTTTTCTTTTTTTTTTTTATTATTAATTTTGCTTTTTTATTTTATTTTTAAATTGTTCCTTCAATATTTTTTTTTTTTATCATTTTTATTGTTATCTCAGGGAATGTAAATATCCCCTATGATAGCAATAGGTAGTGACAGGTACTCTTTTTTTGAAAAAACTGGGGTCTTCTAGACCCTAGATCTTTCCTCTGCCCTCAAAGCATCTGACCACACCAAGATCGGTGTGATAAAATGCTTTTCCAATTTCCCAACGGTGCTTTTTATATCCGGGGGGGGGACATTCCCTCCCACTGCTTGTAAAAGCAGTCCAGAGGCTAATTAGCCACTAGGATTGCTTTTACATGAAAGCCGGCCGCTGGCTGAAAAGAATGATACCAAGATGATACCTAAACCCGGAGGCATCATTCTGGTATAAACATTCAAAGTCCAGCAACATACCAGTACGTTGCTGGTCCTTGTTGGACATTAGTGATGAGCCGAACACCCCCGGGTTCGGTTCGCACCAGAACCCGCGAACGGACCGAAAGTTCGTACGAACATTAGAACCCTATTAAATACAATGGATGCGAACGTTCGAATTCTAAAGTGCTAATTATAACAACTATTATGCATGTTATTGTCCTAAAAAGGGTTTGGGAACCCGGGTTCTGCACCAGGGGACATGTATCAATGCAAAAAGAAGTTTTAAAAACGGTCGTTTTTCGGGAGCAGTCATTTTAATGATGCATAAAGTGAAAAAAAAAAAGTCAAATATTCCTTTAAATATCGTACCTGGGGGGTGTCTAAAGTATGCCTGTGAAGTGCCACGTGTTTCCCGTGTTTAGAACTGTCCCTGCACAAAATGACACTTCTAAAGGAAAAAAAAGCCATTTAAAACTGCTTGCGGCTTTAATGTAATGTCTGGTCCCGGTAATATGGATGAAAATCTTTAAGAAAAATGGCATAGCTACCCCATGACCCCCCCCCCTACCCCAGCCCATTACCAGCCCCTTTGGGTCTTGTATGGATATTAAGGGGAACCCCGCACATAAAATAAAAAAGGCCCTATATACTCTGAACAGCCGTATACAGGCGGTGCATACAAGACAGGGACTGTAGGTTTGTTCTTATGTAGAATCTGTTTGTAATTTTGAACAGGTACATTGTTTAAGTGTAGCTCCAGCCCAAAAATCTATTTTTAAACTTTTTGGAAAACATAGGTAAGGGTTATCACCCCTGTAACATTTGTTTTGCTGTCTGTGCCCCTGTTCAGAACATTTCACCTCACTTTCCGTCCCAATGACAACTGTTTTTGAAATGTGGTGTTTTTCTTGAAACAAGGATTGCTGATAAAGCATCAGTACAGAGGAGACACCTTTCTCCCATATTAATTCTTACAGGAGAGAATTTTCCTTCCTAGGGGTAGATTTCCTCTCACTTCCTGTTGTCTTCTTGCGTTTGCAAGTAGGAGTCGTTTGTAAGTTGGATGTTTGAAAGTAGGGACCTGCCATAGATACTCTGCAGAAATAGGCCCCTTAGTTGTTGGTGTTGGCACAACACTGTAAGCACTCACAGTTACTCTTGGTTGGTGCTGGAACGCCCTGCTGTCAACTATTATATCAGGAATTGTAATTACATATAATTGTTGAACAGTGGTAGTAAAAATTGGGCCTTTGATGGTGGTGCTGGTGCCACAACACTGTAAGCCCTGACAGTTACTCTTGGTGGGTGCAGCAATGGGCCCTGCTGTGAATTATTAGATCAAGAATTGTAATTGCATGCCCCTGTTGAACAGGGGCTGAAAAATTGGGCCTTTGGTGGTGGTGGTGGTGTTGACACAACACTGTAAGCCCTCAGAGTTACTCTTGGTGGGTGCAGGAATGGGCCCTGCTGTGAATTATTAGATCAAGAATTGTAATTACATGCCCCTGTTGAACAGGGGCTGAAAAATTGGGCCTTAGCCACTGGTGGCACAACACTACAACCCCTCACAGATACTGTACTTGGAGCACAGCAATGAGCCCTGTTGCAAAGTATTGCTTCAAAAATTGTAATGACACGCCCCTGTTAAACAGGGGCTGAAAAATTGGGCCTTAGGCACTGGTGCCACAACACTCCAACCCCTCACAGATACTGTACTTGGAGCACAGCAATGAGCCCTATGGCAAATTATTGCTAAAAAAATTGTAATTACACGCCCCTGTAAAACAGGGGCTGAAAAATTGGGCCTTAGCCACTGGTGGCGGCACCCATAAACAAAAATGATCTTCCAAGCTATCATCATCAATCGTATCATTGAGGACTCGGAGGAGGAGGATAGCCAGTCAACATAACAGCACAGACACTCAGCATCAGCATCAGTCTTGAAGGGATGTGACATGTTAAAATCAATTAGTCTGTTATATCAGCATCAGGTGTGTGGTAGCTGGTGGTGATCCAAGACTGGTTCATCTTGATGAAAGTCAGTCGATCAACCGAGTCGGTGGACAGGCGCACCCTGTGATCCGTGACAAATCCTCCAGCAGCACTGAATGTGCGTTCCGAAAGAACGCTGGATGCAGGACAGGCCAGTAGCTCAATTGCATACTGTGCAAGCTCTGGCCAGTGATCCATCCTCAAGACCCAGTAAGCCAGAGGATTTTCGGTGGGGAAGGTGTCCAAGTCTGACCTTGCCCCTAGATATTCCTGCACCATGTTTATCAGACGCTGGCGATGGTTGCTGGAACCAATCATACTTTGGGGCTGCGGACTAAAGAATTGTCTGAACGCATCGGTCAGACGGCCACCTTCCCCACCGCTCCTTCTTTGACTGGCCGAAGCCTCAGCAACTCGTTGTCCTGGACCAGGAGTTTGTAACCTCCCAGTCTCTGGGAACGCGTTGCACAGACCTTTCTGCAAGGCCTCCCGGAGTTGTCTCATCCTCTGCTCCCTCTGCGACGGTAACATAAGGTCCGCAACCTTACCCTTGTACCGTGGATCAAGGAGAGTGGCCAGCCAGTAATGGTCCCTCTCCTTGATCCGAAGAATACGAGGATCCTTCCGCAGACTTTGCAGGATCAGGGAGGCCATGCAGCGTAGGTTTGCTGAGGCATTCGCTCCGGAGTCCTCTGGGTCACTAAGGACGACATGATCCGCAGTCACCTCCTCCCAGCCACGTACAAGTCCACTGGTTTCTTGGGACTGTAAATCATCCCTAAAAGACTGCTGCTGATGATGCTGAGTGCCAGCCTCCACCTCCATGCTGACACAATCCTCCTCCTCCTCCTCCTCCTCTTCCTCTTCCTGTGCGATGGGTGGGACAGAAGGAACACTGTCTGGGTAAAGGGGGCCTTGAGAGGCAAGGAAGTCCTCCTCTTCCTGCCTCTGTTCTGCCTCAAGTGCCCTGTCCATTATTCCACGCAGCGTGTGCTCCAACAGGTGGACAAGAGGTACAGTGTCACTGATGCATGCACTGTCACTGCTCACCATCCTCGTGGCCTCCTCAAATGGTGCCAGGACAGTGCATGCATCCCTGATCATGCCCCACTGGCGTGGAGAAAAAAAACCAAGCTCCCCTGACCCTGTCCTGGTGCCGTAGTCGCACAGGTACTCATTGATGGCCCTCTGCTGCGTGTGCAGCCGCTGCAGCATGGCCAACGTTGAGTTCCACCTGGTGGGCATGTCACATATAAGGCGGTTCTTGGGCAGGTTCAACTCCTTTTGCAGCTCAGCCAGGCGAGCACTGGCATTATAAGATCTGCGGAAATGCACACAGACTTTCCTGGCCTGCCTCAGGACATCCTGTAAGCCCGGGTACCTGCCCAAGAACCGCTGCACCACCAGGTTAAGGACGTGAGCCACACAGGGCACATGGGTCAGTTGTCCCTGTCGGAGGGCGGAGAGGAGGTTGGTGCCATTGTCGCAAACCACCATTCCTGGCTTAAGCTGGCGTGGCGTCAACCACCTCTCGGCCTGGCCCTGCAGAGCAGACAGGACCTCTGCCCCAGTGTGGCTTCTGTCCCCCAAACACACCAGCGCAAGCACGGCATGGCATCTTTTTGCCTGCGTACTTGCGTAGCCCCGTGAACGGCTACGGAGCACCGCTGGTTCATAGGACAAACCACAGGAAGAGGCCATGGAGGAAGAAGAAGAGGAGGGGGTGGAGGAGAGAGGTGTGTCACAACCAGTAGTAGCATTTTGGAGGCGTGGCGGTGGGACAACCTCCAACACTACTGCACCTTGTCCTGCATCCTTCCCAGCTGCCAAAAGAGTGACCCAATGGGCCGTGAAAGAAAGGTAACGTCCCTGTCCATGCCTGCTGGACCATGAGTCAGCGGTAATATGCACCTTACCGCTGACCGCCCTGTCCAGCGAGGCCAAGACATTGCCTTCCACATGCCGGTAGAGAGCCGGAATAGCCTTCCGTGAGAAAAAGTGGCGTTTGGGAACCTGCCACTGAGGAACCGCACATTGCACAAACTCACGGAAGGGGGCCGAGTCTACCAACTGAAAAGGCAGCAGTTGAAGCGCTAGCAATTTAGCCAAGCTAGCATTCAACCGCTGGGCATGTGGATGGCTGGGAGTGAACTTCTTTCGACGGTCCAGCAGCTGGGGCAGGGAAATTTGCCTGCTAGAATCGGACGTCGGTGTACTGCTAGCAGAGTGGCCGCAAGTACTTGGCTGTGACACACCTAATTCTACACCTTCATTCCTCTCAGTGCATGTTTCAGAGAGGACTGAAGTTATAGTGGGGTTGGAAATCCCAGCTGATGCGGTGCAAGGAGAGGTCCGCTTTGTTCTTTGGTGTGGGTCTTTGAGGTAGGCTTGCCAACGAGCTGCATGGCAGGTCAACATATGTCTGGTCAGGCATGTGGTACCCAAGCGGCTGATGTTTTGGCCACGCGATATACGCTTGAGACATATGTTGCAAACAGCAGCTGTGCGATCTGATGCACTAGCCTCAAAAAAGGCCCACACCAAGGAACTTTTTGAATGACGGGCAGAGGCAGCGCCCTGCACAGGCGGAGCTCTGCGGTGTGATTCCGTCGGTGTACTGCCCTTACGCTGGCCACCAAAGGGCATCCTGTCTCGTTGGAGATGTGCCTCCTCCTCATCCTCCTCCTCCTCTCTCCTATTAGGCACCCACGTGGAGTCAGTGACCTCATCATCCCCTCCCTCCTCATCACTGGAGCCAATCTGGCAGTATGCTGCAGCTGCTGGAACATGACTGCCAGATTGGTGTCCTTCTTGAGCATCCCCTCTGTCTGCTCTCACCCTACTGCCTTCCTGTAGCTGGGTTTCATCATCAGACCCTTCGAAACGCTGGGCATCCTCCTGGAGCATGTACCCAACACTGTGCTCAAACAGTTCGGGGGACTCCTCAGGAGGAGGACATGGTGGGTCTAGGGAAGGAGTGACTGATGATGAGTCTGACATTGATACCAGGGAAGAGGACGCTTTGGCAGCTGCTTTGCCAGTACCCTGAGCCTGGGTGAGAGAGGATGAGGAGGAGGAGGAGGGCTTGGTCATCCACTCTACCAAGTCTTCGGCATGATGTGGCTCAACATGTCCAGCTGCGGAAAAGAAGGACAAGCGTGTCCCATGGCCATGTGCTGATGACAATGCACCGCGTCCACGACCAGCACTGTTGCCCCCAGACACAGAGCCTGCTTGCCCTCTTTTATTGCCTCCTGACTGTCTGCCTCTCCTTGTTAGGGATGAGCTTCGTGTTCGAGTCGAACATACGTTCGACTCGAACATCGGCTGTTCGATCGTTCGACGAAGATCGAACGATTTGGGCCGTTCGCGCCAAATTCGAGTGACGCGAACGGCCCACAATGCACTACGCCATCGCAGTGTCATCCAGGCGCTGTGATTGGCCAAGCATGCACTGTGACCCCGCATGCTTGGCCAATCACAGCGCCGGCAGCGAGGAGAGCAATGATTGGCCACAGGCAGGATGCCTGTGGCCAATTATTGCTGAGGGTGTTTAGTACACGCCCCACACTATAAAAGGCCGCCAGCACGGCGGCCTAGTGTAGTGTGTTCCGGAGCAGGGATAGAGCAGCATAGGCAGGGACAGTGACTGTTATTTCTTTCTTGCTTAACCTGGATTCCTTTAGTTTAGGGAAAGAGAAGGATAGGTAGGGAGAGTGTCAGTGTGTTTTGTGCTTGTGCTATAGTGTGCTTAAAAAAAACATTTATTCTAGGGACAGAAAACTGTAGGTAGGGACAGTGTCAGTTTCTTTCACTCTGCAAGTCCTTGTTTCCAGGGACCTGGAAGGACAGTGAGTGAATTGTCCTTGTGCTATATTGTGCTTAAAAAAACATTTATTCTAGGGACAGAAAACTGTAGGTAGGGAGAGTGTCAGTTTCTTTCACTCTGCAAGTCCTTGTTTCCAGGGACCTGGAAGGACAGTGAGTGAATTGTCCTTGTGCTATATTGTGATTAAAAAAAACATTTTTTCTAGGGACAGAAAACTGTAGGTAGGGAGAGTGTTTTTTTTCTTTCACTCTGCAAGTCCTTGTTTCCAGGGACCTGGAAGGACAGTGAGTGAATTGTCCTTGTGCTATATTGTGCTTAAAAAAACATTTATTCTAGGGACAGAAAACTGTAGGTAGGGAGAGTGTCAGTTTATTTCACTCTGCAAGTCCTTGTTTCCAGGGACCTGTAAGGACAGTGAGTGAATTGTCCTTGTGCTATATTGTGATTAAAAAAAACATTTTTTCTAGGGACAGAAAACTGTAGGTAGGGAGAGTGTTTTTTTTCTTTCACTCTGCAAGTCCTTGTTTCCAGGGACCTGTAAGGACAGTGAGTGAATTGTCCTTGTGCTATATTGTGCTTAAAAAAAACATTTATTCTAGGGACAGAAAACTGTAGGTAGGGAGAGTGTTTTTTTTCTTTCACTCTGCAAGTCCTTGTTTCCAGGGACATGTAAGGACAGTGAGTGAATTTTTCTTGTGCTATATTGTGATTAAAAAAAACATTTTTTCTAGGGACAGAAAACTGTAGGTAGGGAGAGTGTTTTTTTTCTTTCACTCTGCAAGTCCTTGTTTCCAGGAACCTGTAAGGACAGTGAGTGAATTTTTCTTGTGCTATATTGTGATTAAAAAAAACATTTTTTCTAGGGACAGAAAACTGTAGGTAGGGAGAGTGTTTTTTTTCTTTCACTCTGCAAGTCCTTGTTTCCAGGGACCTGTAAGGACAGTGAGTGAATTTTTCTTGTGCTATATTGTGATTAAAAAAATCATTTTTTCTAGGGACAGAAAACTGTAGGTAGGGAGAGTGTTTTTTTTCTTTCACTCTGCAAGTCCTTGTTTCCAGGGACCTGTAAGGACAGTGAGTGAATTTTTCTTGTGCTATATTGTGATTAAAAAAAACATTTTTTCTAGGGACAGAAAACTGTAGGTAGGGAGAGTGTTTTTTTTCTTTCACTCTGCAAGTCCTTGTTTCCAGGGACCTGTAAGGACAGTGAGTGAATTTTTCTTGTGCTATATTGTGATTAAAAAAAACATTTTTTCTAGGGACAGAAAACTGTAGGTAGGGAGAGTGTTTTTTTTCTTTCACTCTGCAAGTCCTTGTTTCCAGGGACCTGTAAGGACAGTGAGTGAATTTTTCTTGTGCTATATTGTGATTAAAAAAAACATTTTTTCTAGGGACAGAAAACTGTAGGTAGGGAGAGTGTTTTTTTTCTTTCACTCTGCAAGTCCTTGTTTCCAGGGACCTGTAAGGACAGTGAGTGAATTTTTCTTGTGCTATATTGTGATTAAAAAAAACATTTTTTCTAGGGACAGAAAACTGTAGGTAGGGAGAGTGTTTTTTTTCTTTCACTCTGCAAGTCCTTGTTTCCAGGGACCTGTAAGGACAGTGAGTGAATTTTTCTTGTGCTATATTGTGATTAAAAAAAACATTTTTTCTAGGGACAGAAAACTGTAGGTAGGGAGAGTGGTTTTTTTCTTTCACTCTGCAAGTCCTTGTTTCCAGGGACCTGTAAGGACAGTGAGTGAATTGTTCTTGTGCTATATTGTGATTAAAAAAAACATTTTTTCTAGGGACAGAAAACTGTAGGTAGGGAGAGTGTTTTTTTTCTTTCACTCTGCAAGTCCTTGTTTCCAGGGACCTGTAAGGACAGTGAGTGAATTTTTCTTGTGCTATATTGTGATTAAAAAAAACATTTTTTCTAGGGACAGAAAACTGTAGGTAGGGAGAGTGTTTTTTTTCTTTCACTCTGCAAGTCCTTGTTTCCAGGGACCTGTAAGGACAGTGAGTGAATTTTTCTTGTGCTATATTGTGATTAAAAAAAACATTTTTTCTAGGGACAGAAAACTGTAGGTAGGGAGAGTGTTTTTTTTCTTTCACTCTGCAAGTCCTTGTTTCCAGGGACCTGTAAGGACAGTGAGTGAATTTTTCTTGTGCTATATTGTGATTAAAAAAAACATTTTTTCTAGGGACAGAAAACTGTAGGTAGGGAGAGTGTTTTTTTTCTTTCACTCTGCAAGTCCTTGTTTCCAGGGACCTGTAAGGACAGTGAGTGAATTTTTCTTGTGCTATATTGTGATTAAAAAAAACATTTTTTCTAGGGACAGAAAACTGTAGGTAGGGAGAGTGTTTTTTTTCTTTCACTCTGCAAGTCCTTGTTTCCAGGGACCTGTAAGGACAGTGAGTGAATTTTTCTTGTGCTATATTGTGATTAAAAAAAACATTTTTTCTAGGGACAGAAAACTGTAGGTAGGGAGAGTGTTTTTTTTCTTTCACTCTGCAAGTCCTTGTTTCCAGGGACCTGTAAGGACAGTGAGTGAATTGTTCTTGTGCTATATTGTGATTAAAAAAAACATTTTTTCTAGGGACAGAAAACTGTAGGTAGGGAGAGTGTTTTTTTTCTTTCACTCTGCAAGTCCTTGTTTCCAGGGACCTGTAAGGACAGTGAGTGAATTTTTCTTGTGCTATATTGTGATTAAAAAAAACATTTTTTCTAGGGACAGAAAACTGTAGGTAGGGAGAGTGTTTTTTTTCTTTCACTCTGCAAGTCCTTGTTTCCAGGGACCTGTAAGGACAGTGAGTGAATTTTTCTTGTGCTATATTGTGATTAAAAAAAACATTTTTTCTAGGGACAGAAAACTGTAGGTAGGGAGAGTGTTTTTTTTCTTTCACTCTGCAAGTCCTTGTTTCCAGGGACCTGTAAGGACAGTGAGTGAATTTTTCTTGTGCTATATTGTGATTAAAAAAAACATTTTTTCTAGGGACAGAAAACTGTAGGTAGGGAGAGTGTTTTTTTTTCTTTCACTCTGCAAGTCCTTGTTTCCAGGGACCTGTAAGGACAGTGAGTGAATTTTTCTTGTGCTATATTGTGATTAAAAAAAACATTTTTTCTAGGGACAGAAAACTGTAGGTAGGGAGAGTGTTTTTTTTCTTTCACTCTGCAAGTCCTTGTTTCCAGGGACCTGTAAGGACAGTGAGTGAATTTTTCTTGTGCTATATTGTGATTAAAAAAAACATTTTTTCTAGGGACAGAAAACTGTAGGTAGGGAGAGTGTTTTTTTTCTTTCACTCTGCAAGTCCTTGTTTCCAGGGACCTGTAAGGACAGTGAGTGAATTTTTCTTGTGCTATATTGTGATTAAAAAAAACATTTTTTCTAGGGACAGAAAACTGTAGGTAGGGAGAGTGTTTTTTTTCTTTCACTCTGCAAGTCCTTGTTTCCAGGGACCTGTAAGGACAGTGAGTGAATTTTTCTTGTGCTATATTGTGATTAAAAAAAACATTTTTTCTAGGGACAGAAAACTGTAGGTAGGGAGAGTGTTTTTTTTCTTTCACTCTGCAAGTCCTTGTTTCCAGGGACCTGTAAGGACAGTGAGTGAATTTTTCTTGTGCTATATTGTGATTAAAAAAAACATTTTTTCTAGGGACAGAAAACTGTAGGTAGGGAGAGTGTTTTTTTTCTTTCACTCTGCAAGTCCTTGTTTCCAGGGACCTGTAAGGACAGTGAGTGAATTTTTCTTGTGCTATATTGTGATTAAAAAAAACATTTTTTCTAGGGACAGAAAACTGTAGGTAGGGAGAGTGTTTTTTTTCTTTCACTCTGCAAGTCCTTGTTTCCAGGGACCTGTAAGGACAGTGAGTGAATTTTTCTTGTGCTATATTGTGATTAAAAAAAACTTTTTTTCTAGGGACAGAAAACTGTAGGTAGGGAGAGTGTTTTTTTTCTTTCACTCTGCAAGTCCTTGTTTCCAGGGACCTGTAAGGACAGTGAGTGAATTGTTCTTGTGCTATATTGTGATTAAAAAAAACATTTTTTCTAGGGACAGAAAACTGTAGGTAGGGAGAGTGTTTTTTTTCTTTCACTCTGCAAGTCCTTGTTTCCAGGAACCTGTAAGGACAGTGAGTGAATTTTTCTTGTGCTATATTGTGATTAAAAAAAACATTTTTTCTAGGGACAGAAAACTGTAGGTAGGGAGAGTGTTTTTTTTCTTTCACTCTGCAAGTCCTTGTTTCCAGGGACCTGTAAGGACAGTGAGTGAATTGTTCTTGTGCTATATTGTGATTAAAAAAAACATTTTTTCTAGGGACAGAAAACTGTAGGTAGGGAGAGTGTTTTTTTGCTTTCACTCTGCAAGTCCTTGTTTCCAGGGACCTGTAAGGACAGTGAGTGAATTTTTCTTGTGCTATATTGTGATTAAAAAAAACATTTTTTCTAGGGACAGAAAACTGTAGGTAGGGAGAGTGTTTTTTTGCTTTCACTCTGCAAGTCCTTGTTTCCAGGAACCTGTAAGGACAGTGAGTGAATTTTTCTTGTGCTATATTGTGATTAAAAAAAACATTTTTTCTAGGGACAGAAAACTGTAGGTAGGGAGAGTGTTTTTTTTCTTTCACTCTGCAAGTCCTTGTTTCCAGGGACCTGTAAGGACAGTGAGTGAATTGTTCTTGTGCTATATTGTGATTAAAAAAAACATTTTTTCTAGGGACAGAAAACTGTAGGTAGGGAGAGTGTTTTTTTTCTTTCACTCTGCAAGTCCTTGTTTCCAGGGACCTGTAAGGACAGTGAGTGAATTGTCCTTGTGCTATATTGTGCTTAAAAAAAACATTTATTCTAGGGACAGAAAACTGTAGGTAGGGAGAGTGTCAGTTTCTTTCACTGTGAAAGTCCTTGTTTCAAGGGACAGAGAAGGACACCTGAAGGTAGCCCTTATTGCTTTTTTCCCATCTCCGTGCAGGCCATCTATTAGAATGTCTGGAAGGCAAACAAGGAGAGGCAGACAGTCAGGAGGCAATAAAAGAGGGCAAGCAGGCTCTGTGTCTGGGGGCAACAGTGCTGGTCGTGGACGCGGTGCATTGTCATCAGCACATGGCCATGGGACACGCTTGTCCTTCTTTTCGGCAGCTGGACATGTTGAGCCACATCATGCCGAAGACTTGGTAGAGTGGATGACCAAGCCCTCCTCCTCCTCCTCATCCTCTCTCACCCAGGCTCAGGGTACTGGAAAAGCAGCTGCCAAAGCGTCGTCTTCCCTGGTATCAATGTCAGACAAATCATCAGTCACTCCTTCCCTAGACCCACCATGTCCTCCTCCTGAGGAGTCCCCCGAACTGTTTCAGCACAGTGTTGGGTACATGCTCCAGGAGGATGCCCAGCGTTTCGAAGGGTCTGATGATGAAACCCAGCTAGAGGAAGGCAGTAGCGTGAGAGCAGACAGAGGGGATGCTCAAGAAGGACACCGATCTGGCAGTCATGTTCCAGCAGCTGCAGCATACTGCCAGATTGGCTCCAGTGATGAGGAGGGAGGGGATGATGAGGTCACTGACTCCACGTGGGTGCCTAATAGGAGAGAGGAGGAGGAGGAGGATGAGGAGGAGGCACATCTCCAACGAGGCAGGATGCCCTTTGGTGGCCAGCGTAAGGGCAGTACACCGACGGAATCACACCGCAGAGCTCCGCCTGTGCAGGGCGCTGCCTCTGCCCGTCATTCAAAAAGTTCTTTGGTGTGGGCCTTTTTTGAGGCTAGTGCATCAGATCGCACAGCTGCTGTTTGCAACATATGTCTCAAGCGTATATCGCGTGGCCAAAACATCAGCCGCTTGGGTACCACATGCCTGACCAGAAATATGTTGACCTGCCATGCAGCTCGTTGGCAAGCCTACCTCAAAGACCCACACCAAAGAACAAAGCGGACCTCTCCTTGCACCGCATCAGCTGGGATCTCCAACCCCACTATAACTTCAGTCCTCTCTGAAACATGCACTGAGAGGAATGAAGGTGTAGAATTAGGTGTGTCACAGCCAAGTACTTGCGCCCACTCTGCTAGCAGTACACCGACGTCCGATTCTAGCAGGCAAATTTCCCTGCCCCAGCTGCTGGACCGTCGAAAGAAGTTCACTCCCAGCCATCCACATGCCCAGCGGTTGAATGCTAGCTTGGCTAAATTGCTAGCGCTTCAACTGCTGCCTTTTCAGTTGGTAGACTCGGCCCCCTTCCGTGAGTTTGTGCAATGTGCGGTTCCTCAGTGGCAGGTTCCCAAACGCCACTTTTTCGCACGGAAGGCTATTCCGGCTCTCTACCGGCATGTGGAAGGCAATGTCTTGGCCTCGCTGGACAGGGCGGTCAGCGGTAAGGTGCATATTACCGCTGACTCATGGTCCAGCAGGCATGGACAGGGACGTTACCTTTCTTTCACGGCCCATTGGGTCACTCTTTTGGCAGCTGGGAAGGATTCAGGACAAGGTGCAGTAGTGTTGGAGGTTGTCCCACCGCCACGCCTCCAAAATGCTACTACTGGTTGTGACACACCTCTCTCCTCCACCCCCTCCTCTTCTTCTTCCTCCATGGCCTCTTCCTGTGGTTTGTCCTATGAACCAGCGGTGCTCCGTAGCCGTTCACGGGGCTACGCAAGTACGCAGGCAAAAAGATGCCATGCCGTGCTTGCGCTGGTGTGTTTGGGGGACAGAAGCCACACTGGGGCAGAGGTCCTGTCTGCTCTGCAGGGCCAGGCCGAGAGGTGGTTGACGCCACGCCAGCTTAAGCCAGGAATGGTGGTTTGCGACAATGGCACCAACCTCCTCTCCGCCCTCCGACAGGGACAACTGACCCATGTGCCCTGTGTGGCTCACGTCCTTAACCTGGTGGTGCAGCGGTTCTTGGGCAGGTACCCGGGCTTACAGGATGTCCTGAGGCAGGCCAGGAAAGTCTGTGTGCATTTCCGCAGATCTTATAATGCCAGTGCTCGCCTGGCTGAGCTGCAAAAGGAGTTGAACCTGCCCAAGAACCGCCTTATATGTGACATGCCCACCAGGTGGAACTCAACGTTGGCCATGCTGCAGCGGCTGCACACGCAGCAGAGGGCCATCAATGAGTACCTGTGCGACTACGGCACCAGGACAGGGTCAGGGGAGCTTGGTTTTTTTTCTCCACGCCAGTGGGGCATGATCAGGGATGCATGCACTGTCCTGGCACCATTTGAGGAGGCCACGAGGATGGTGAGCAGTGACAGTGCATGCATCAGTGACACTGTACCTCTTGTCCACCTGTTGGAGCACACGCTGCGTGGAATAATGGACAGGGCACTTGAGGCAGAACAGAGGCAGGAAGAGGAGGACTTCCTTGCCTCTCAAGGCCCCCTTTACCCAGACAGTGTTACTTCTGTCCCACCCATCGCACAGGAAGAGGAGGAGGAGGAGGAGGAGGAGGAGGAGGATTGTGTCAGCATGGAGGTGGAGGCTGGCACTCAGCATCATCAGCAGCAGTCTTTTAGGGATGATTTACAGTCCCAAGAAACCAGTGGACTTGTACGTGGCTGGGAGGAGGTGGCTGCGGATCATGTCGTCCTTAGTGACCCAGAGGACTCCGGAGCGAATGCCTCAGCAAACCTACGCTGCATGGCCTCCCTGATCCTGCAAAGTCTGCGGAAGGATCCTCGTATTCTTCGGATCAAGGAGAGGGACCATTACTGGCTGGCCACTCTCCTTGATCCACGGTACAAGGGTAAGGTTGCGGACCTTATGTTACCGTCGCAGAGGGAGCAGAGGATGAGACAACTCCGGGAGGCCTTGCAGAAAGGTCTGTGCAACGCGTTCCCAGAGACTGGGAGGTTGCAAACTCCTGGTCCTGGACAACGAGTTGCTGAGGCTTCGGCCAGTCAAAGAAGGAGCGGTGGGGAAGGTGGCCGTCTGACCGATGCGTTCAGACAATTCTTTAGTCCGCAGCCCCAAAGTATGATCGGTTCCAGCAACCATCGCCAGCGTCTGATAAACATGGTGCAGGAATATCTAGGGGCAAGGTCAGACTTGGACACCTTCCCCACCGAAAATCCTCTGGCTTACTGGGTCTTGAGGATGGATCACTGGCCAGAGCTTGCACAGTATGCAATTGAGCTACTGGCCTGTCCTGCATCCAGCGTTCTTTCGGAACGCACATTCAGTGCTGCTGGAGGATTTGTCACGGATCACAGGGTGCGCCTGTCCACCGACTCGGTTGATCGACTGACTTTCATCAAGATGAACCAGTCTTGGATCACCACCAGCTGATGCTGATATAACAGACTAATTGATTTTAACATGTCACATCCCTTCAAGACTGATGCTGATGCTGAGTGCCTGTGCTGTTATGTTGACTGGCTATCCTCCTCCTCCGAGTCCTCAATGATACGATTGATGATGATAGCTTGGAAGATCATTTTTGTTTATGGGTGCCGCCACCAGTGCCTAACGCCCAATTTTTCAGCCCCTGTTTAACAGGGGCGTGTAATTACAATTTTTGAAGCAATACTTTGCAACAGGGCTCATTGCTGTACTCCAAGTACAGTATCTGTGAGGAGTTGCAGTGTTGTGCCACCAGTGCCTAAGGCCCAATTTTTCAGCCCCTGTTTAACAGGGGCGTGTCATTACAATTTTTGAAGCAATACTTTGCAACAGGGCTCATTGCTGTGCTCCAAGTACAGTATCTGTGAGGGGTTGCAGTGTTGTGCCACCAGTGCCTAAGGCCCAATTTTTCAGCCCCTGTTCAACAGGGGCATGTAATTACAATTCTTGATCTAATAATTCACAGCAGGGCCCATTGCTGCACCCACCAAGAGTAACTGTCAGGGCTTACAGTGTTGTGGCACCAGCACCACCATCAAAGGCCCAATTTTTACTACCACTGTTCAACAATTATATGTAATTAAAATTCCTGATATAATAGTTGACAGCAGGGCGTTCCAGCACCAACCAAGAGTAACTGTGAGTGCTTACAGTGTTGTGCCAACACCAACAACTAAGGGGCCTATTTCTGCAGAGTATATACGGCAGGTCCCTACTTTCAAACATCCAACTTACAAACGACTCCTACTTGCAAACGCAAGAAGACAACAGGAAGTGAGAGGAAATCTACCACTAGGAAGGAAAATTCTCTCCTGTAAGAATAAATATGGGAGAAAGGTGTCTCCTCTGTACTGATGCTTTATCAGCAATCCTTGTTTCAAGAAAAACACCACATTTCAAAAACAGTTGTCATTGGGACGGAAAGTGAGGTGAAATGTTCTGAACAGGGGCACAGACAGCAAAACAAATGTTACAGGGGTGATAACCCTTACCTATGTTTTCCAAAAAGTTTAAAAATAGATTTTTGGTCTGGAGCTACACTTCAACAATGTACCTGTTCAAAATTACAAACAGATTCTACATAAGAACAAACCTACAGTCCCTGTCTTGTATGCACCGCCTGTATAGGGCTGTTCAGAGTATATAGGGCCTTTTTTATTTTATGTGCGGGGTTCCCCTTAATATCCATACAAGACCCAAAGGGGCTGGTAATGGGCTGGGGTAGGGGGGGGGGGGGTCATGGGGTAGCTATGCCATTTTTCTTAAAGAATTTCATCCATATTACCGGGACCAGACATTACATTAAAGCCGCAAGCAGTTTTAAATGGCTTTTTTTTCCTTTAGAAGTGTCATTTTGTGCAGGGACAGTTCTAAACACGGGAAACACGTGGCACTTCACAGGCATACTTTAGACACCCCCCAGGTACGATATTTAAAGGAATATTTGACTTTTTTTTTTCACTTTATGCATCATTAAAATGACTGCTCCCGAAAAACGACCGTTTTTAAAACTTCTTTTTGCATTGATACATGTCCCCTGGTGCAGAACCCGGGTTCCCAAACCCTTTTTAGGACAATAACATGCATAATAGTTGTTATAATTAGCACTTTAGAATTCGAACGTTCGCATCCATTCTATTTAATAGGGTTCTAATGTTCGTTCGAACTTTCGGTCCGTTCGCAGGTTCTGGTGCGAACCGAACAGGGGGGTGTTCGGCTCATCACTACTCCTTGTTTGCCTTCCAGACATTCTAATAGATGGCCTGCAGGGAGATGGGAAAAAAGCAATAAGGGCTACCTTCAGGTGTCCTTCTCTGTCCCTTGAAACAAGGACTTGCACAGTGAAAGAAACTGACACTCTCCCTACCTACAGTTTTCTGTCCCTAGAAAAAATGTTTTTTTTAAGCACAATATAGCACAAGGAGAATTCACTCACTGTCCTTCCAGGTCCCTAGAAACAAGGACTTGCACAGTGAAAGAAACTGACACTCTCCCTACCTACAGTTTTCTGTCCCTAGAAAAAATGTTTTTTTTAAGCACACTATAGCACAAGGAGAATTCACTCACTGTCCTTCCCAGTCCCTAGAAACAAGGACTTGCACAGTGAAAGAAACTGACACTCTCCCTACCTACAGTTTTCTGTCCCTAGAAAAAATGTTTTTTTTAAGCACAATATAGCACAAGGAGAATTCACTCACTGTCCTTCCAGGTCCCTGGAAACAAGGACTTGCACAGTGAAAGAAACTGACACTCTCCCTACCTACAGTTTTCTGTCCCTAGAAAAAATTTTTTTTTAAGCACAATATAGCACAAGGAGAATTCACTCACTGTCCTTCCAGGTCCCTAGAAACAAGGACTTGCACAGTGAAAGAAACTGACACTCTCCCTACCTACAGTTTTCTGTCCCTAGAAAAAATGTTTTTTTTAAGCACAATATAGCACAAGGAGAATTCACTCACTGTCCTTCCAGGTCCCTGGTAACAAGGACTTGCACAGTGAAAGAAACTGACACTCTCCCTACCTACAGTTTTCTGTCCCTAGAAAAAATGTTTTTTTTAAGCACAATATAGCACAAGGAGAATTCACTCACTGTCCTTCCAGGTCCCTAGAAACAAGGACTTACACAGTGAAAGAAACTGACACTCTCCCTACCTACAGTTTTCTGTCCCTAGAAAAAATGTTTTTTTTAAGCACAATATAGCACAAGGAGAATTCACTCACTGTCCTTCCAGGTCCCTGGAAACAAGGACTTGCACAGTGAAAGAAACTGACACTCTCCCTACCTACAGTTTTCTGTCCCTAGAAAAAATGTTTTTTTTAAGCACAATAAAGCACAAGGAGAATTCACTCACTGTCCTTCCAGGTCCCTAGAAACAAGGACTTACACAGTGAAAGAAACTGACACTCTCCCTACCTACAGTTTTCTGTCCCTAGAAAAAATGTTTTTTTTAAGCACAATAAAGCACAAGGAGAATTCACTCACTGTCCTTCCAGGTCCCTAGAAACAAGGACTTACACAGTGAAAGAAACTGACACTCTCCCTACCTACAGTTTTCTGTCCCTAGAAAAAATGTTTTTTTTAAGCACAATATAGCACAAGGAGAATTCACTCACTGTCCTTCCAGGTCCCTGGTAACAAGGACTTGCACAGTGAAAGAAACTGACACTCTCCCTACCTACAGTTTTCTGTCCCTAGAAAAAATGTTTTTTTTAAGCACAATATAGCACAAGGAGAATTCACTCACTGTTCTTCCAGGTCCCTAGAAACAAGGACTTACACAGTGAAAGAAACTGACACTCTCCCTACCTACAGTTTTCTGTCCCTAGAAAAAATGTTTTTTTTAAGCACAATATAGCACAAGGAGAATTCACTCACTGTCCTTCCAGGTCCCTGGAAACAAGGACTTGCACAGTGAAAGAAACTGACACTCTCCCTACCTACAGTTTTCTGTCCCTAGAAAAAATGTTTTTTTTAAGCACAATAAAGCACAAGGAGAATTCACTCACTGTCCTTCCAGGTCCCTAGAAACAAGGACTTACACAGTGAAAGAAACTGACACTCTCCCTACCTACAGTTTTCTGTCCCTAGAAAAAATGTTTTTTTTAAGCACAATATAGCACAAGGAGAATTCACTCACTGTCCTTCCAGGTCCCTAGAAACAAGGACTTACACAGTGAAAGAAACTGACACTCTCCCTACCTACAGTTTTCTGTCCCTAGAAAAAATGTTTTTTTTAAGCACAATATAGCACAAGGAGAATTCACTCACTGTCCTTCCAGGTCCCTAGAAACAAGGACTTACACAGTGAAAGAAACTGACACTCTCCCTACCTACAGTTTTCTGTCCCTAGAAAAAATGTTTTTTTTAAGCACAATAAAGCACAAGGAGAATTCACTCACTGTCCTTCCAGGTCCCTAGAAACAAGGACTTACACAGTGAAAGAAACTGACACTCTCCCTACCTACAGTTTTCTGTCCCTAGAAAAAATGTTTTTTTTAAGCACAATATAGCACAAGGAGAATTCACTCACTGTCCTTCCAGGTCCCTGGTAACAAGGACTTGCACAGTGAAAGAAACTGACACTCTCCCTACCTACAGTTTTCTGTCCCTAGAAAAAATGTTTTTTTTAAGCACAATATAGCACAAGGAGAATTCACTCACTGTCCTTCCAGGTCCCTGGAAACAAGGACTTGCACAGTGAAAGAAACTGACACTCTCCCTACCTACAGTTTTCTGTCCCTAGAAAAAATGTTTTTTTTAAGCACACTATAGCACAAGGAGAATTCACTCACTGTCCTTCCCAGTCCCTAGAAACAAGGACTTGCACAGTGAAAGAAACTGACACTCTCCCTACCTACAGTTTTCTGTCCCTAGAAAAAATGTTTTTTTTAAGCACAATATAGCACAAGGAGAATTCACTCACTGTCCTTCCAGGTCCCTGGAAACAAGGACTTGCACAGTGAAAGAAACTGACACTCTCCCTACCTACAGTTTTCTGTCCCTAGAAAAAATGTTTTTTTTAAGCACAATATAGCACAAGGAGAATTCACTCACTGTCCTTCCAGGTCCCTGGTAACAAGGACTTGCACAGTGAAAGAAACTGACACTCTCCCTACCTACAGTTTTCTGTCCCTAGAAAAAATGTTTTTTTTAAGCACAATATAGCACAAGGAGAATTCACTCACTGTCCTTCCAGGTCCCTAGAAACAAGGACTTACACAGTGAAAGAAACTGACACTCTCCCTACCTACAGTTTTCTGTCCCTAGAAAAAAATGTTTTTTTTAAGCACAATATAGCACAAGGAGAATTCACTCACTGTCCTTCCAGGTCCCTAGAAACAAGGACTTACACAGTGAAAGAAACTGACACTCTCCCTACCTACAGTTTTCTGTCCCTAGAAAAAATGTTTTTTTTAAGCACAATATAGCACAAGGAGAATTCACTCACTGTCCTTCCAGGTCCCTGGAAACAAGGACTTGCACAGTGAAAGAAACTGACACTCTCCCTACCTACAGTTTTCTGTCCCTAGAAAAAATGTTTTTTTTAAGCACAATAAAGCACAAGGAGAATTCACTCACTGTCCTTCCAGGTCCCTAGAAACAAGGACTTACACAGTGAAAGAAACTGACACTCTCCCTACCTACAGTTTTCTGTCCCTAGAAAAAATGTTTTTTTTAAGCACAATATAGCACAAGGAGAATTCACTCACTGTCCTTCCAGGTCCCTAGAAACAAGGACTTACACAGTGAAAGAAACTGACACTCTCCCTACCTACAGTTTTCTGTCCCTAGAAAAAATGTTTTTTTTAAGCACAATATAGCACAAGGAGAATTCACTCACTGTCCTTCCAGGTCCCTAGAAACAAGGACTTACACAGTGAAAGAAACTGACACTCTCCCTACCTACAGTTTTCTGTCCCTAGAAAAAATGTTTTTTTTAAGCACAATATAGCACAAGGAGAATTCACTCACTGTCCTTCCAGGTCCCTAGAAACAAGGACTTGCACAGTGAAAGAAACTGACACTCTCCCTACCTACAGTTTTCTGTCCCTAGAAAAAATGTTTTTTTTAAGCACAATATAGCACAAGGAGAATTCACTCACTGTCCTTCCAGGTCCCTAGAAACAAGGACTTACACAGTGAAAGAAACTGACACTCTCCCTACCTACAGTTTTCTGTCCCTAGAAAAAATGTTTTTTTTAAGCACACTATAGCACAAGCACAAAACACACTGACACTCTCCCTACCTATCCTTCTCTTTCCCTAAACTAAAGGAATCCAGGTTAAGCAAGAAAGAAATAAAAGTCACTGTCCCTGCCTATGCTGCTCTATCCCTGCTCCGGAACACACTACACTAGGCCGCCGTGCTGGCGGCCTTTTATAGTGTGGGGCCTGTACTAAACACCCTCAGCAATAATTGGCCACAGGCATCCTGCCTGTGGCCAATCATTGCTCTCCTCGCTGCCGGCGCTGTGATTGGCCAAGCATGCGGGGTCACAGTGCATGCTTGGCCAATCACAGCGCCTGGATGACACTGCGATGGCGTAGTGCATTGTGGGCCGTTTGCGTCACTCGAATTTGGCGCGAACGGCCCAAATCGTTCGATCTTCGTCGAACGATCGAACAGCCGATGTTCGAGTCGAACGTATGTTCGATTCGAACACGAAGCTCATCCCTATTGGACATGTATTGTAATCTTTTTTTTCATGCAGCCAGTTGGCTGAACGAAAAAAGAGATTGATCGGTGGGTATGCCCACCATTAGAATACCGCCCTTCATCCACCCACTTCTAATGATGGGCATACATGCACCCTTTATATATGCCGAAGCATGGGGGCATCCTCCCCCAAAAAAGTTATGCCGCACACACATGGTCGGACTTTTCCACGGGCAAGCCTCCGTCAGAATTTCGACCGTATGTACGCGGCATTAGGAGCAAAATCGCTCCTCCGCTCCTCCGCCCCTGATGCCCCAATGCTTCGGCATATATGCTTTTTTTTTTTAACTGTGGTGGTGAAATCACCTCCTACAGCACTGGAGTCGCAGGGATCAGGCCTGTCTCTGCAAACGCTGCAGTTATGTGTGTTGTGTTTTGTAAGTGACAGTGATCGATCGATACTGCACTTGGGTGGCCTGGGCTGGACGGAGGGGCAAAACGCAGGTGCTAGCAGGTATCTGGGCTGATCCCGCTAACACTGCGTTTTTGGGAACCCTAAACTGCTGCGGACGCTAGTATAGATCTGATCAGATCAGATCAGATATTGATCTGTTCAGATACTATACCACTAAGGGGGGTGTATGCTTCACGCGTGGGTGTTGGCGTTACTGGCACTAACCTGACGCTGCCTGGGGTGTGACGCAGACCCTCTCTGACGCTAAAACCTAATTGATATCACCCGCCGGGCGATCAGGGGGTTAAACCTTTATTGGGTTATATATACGGCGGGTGCCCTGACACTATAAAAAGCAAACTAACTAACCAGCGTCACCCGTAACACTTATATGGTGATCTCTGGTGAAAGGGTTAACTAGGGGCAATTAGGGGGTTAAACCTTTATTAGATAATATATGGGGGTACCTGACGCTATAAAAACCTGCGGCGAACCTAAAAAAAATTACTGGCTACCGATCGGCATCACCGACACTAACACAGCGATCAGAAAAATGATCGCTTAGCGACAGTGGTGATAGGGGGTGAAAGGGTTACCGGGGGGGCGATCAAGGGGGTTAAACCTTTATTAGATAATATATGGGGGTACCTGACGCTATAAAACCTGCGGCGAACCTAAAAAAAATTACTGGCTACCGATCTGCATCACCGACACTAAGACAGCGATCAGAAAAACGATTGCTTAGCGACAGTGGTGATAGGGGGTGAAAGGGTTACCTGGGGGCGATCAAGGGGGTTAAACCTTTATTAGATAATTTATGGGGGTACCTGACGCTATAAAAACCTGCGGCGAACCTAAAAAAAATTACTGGCTACCGATCTGCATCACCGACACTAAGACAGCGATCAGAAAAACGATCGCTTAGTGACAGTGGTGATAGGGGTTGAAAGGGTTACCTGGGGGGGCGATCAAGGGGGTTAAACCTTTATTAGATAATTTATGGGGGTACCTGACGCTATAAAAACCTGCGGCGAACCTAAAAAAAATTACTGGCTACCGATCTGCATCAACGACGCCAAGACAGCGATCAGAAAAATGATCGCTTAGCGACAGTGGTGATAGGGGGTGAAAGGGTTACCTGGGGGGCGATCAAGGGGATCAAACCTTTATTAGATAATTTATGGGGGTACCTGACGCTATAAAAACCTGCGGCGATCCTAAAAAAAATTACTGGCTACCGATCTGCATCACCGACGCTAAGACAGCGATCAGAAAAATGATCGCTTAGCGACGGCAGTGCTAGGGGGTGAAAGGGTTATCTGGGGGGTGATCAGGGGGTTAAACCTTAATTAAGGGGGTTAGGGGGCTACACTGGACCTAAAACTAAATGTAGTGACACTTTTACAGTCACAAATGTCACTGATTGCAGTGATCAGTAAATAAATGGTGACTGGGGGCTGGGGGGTGATCTGGGGGGGCCTGGGGGGGCGATTTGTGTGCCTATGTGTCCTGGTGTCAGTGTAGTGTTAGTGTACTGACCTGTGTGTCCTCTCTTGTACGGCGCTCGGTATATGTGAGCGCCGCATGAGAGATGACATCACTTCCTCCTGCTTCCTCTGCCTGTGTTTACATTACACAGCAGAGGAAGCATTTCCATTTGCCGGGAGCGATCGCGGGGGGGGGTGGCCGGAATCGAGCGGCCGTCCCCTCATGTCGGATCGCTCCCCAACGAATACCGACCGCTCACTGTATAGGAGGGGGTCCGGTCGGACCCCCCAACTGTACAAAGGCAATTACGTACACTGTACGTGATTGTGCCTGTCGGTGCCATTCTGCCCACGTACATATACAGTGAGCGGTCGTTAAGTGGTTAATAGGTATGTTTTATAACAGAAAGTAAAAAATATTTCTGTCTTTTTTCGTTTATAGCACAAAAAAAAAAATCAGTGGTAATCAAATACCACCAAAAGAAAGCTCTATTTGTGTGAAAAAAATTGTATAAATGTCATTTGTGTACAGTGTTGCATGACCTGCAATTGCCAGTTAAAGTAGCACAGTGCTGAATAGCAAAAAATGGCCTGGTCAGGAAGGGAGTAAAATCTTCTGGAGGGTTAATCTAAAAAGTGGTTAGTCCATAGCATTGCCCATGTGACTTATGGAAAACTATACTGAGAAATGAAGAGGAACTGTATTAATACAGTATGCCAGTTTATTCAAGTAAAGAGAGTTTGGATTTAGTTGAAGTGAGCTCCTACAGTGCATGGAGGAAGGGAATGAAGTGTAAACCTTCATGTTACCCTGCTGGGTGATGGAGAGTAAGAGGTAAAAGTAAGGAGGAGTAGCTAGCTTGAGAGTGGTGGCTGGTGACAGAGGCTCCATTGGATAGGTGGATTGGTGGCTGTATAGTCTACCCCTCTAAGTGGCAGAGTCCACTCCCTACCTTACGGCCTGCTGCATAACAGAATCCTCTTTTAGACTGTGCCTAGAACACGGGTATATGATGCATTGCAAAGTATACAGCAGCCATTAAAGTGAAATGTAAAACATATGTGTAGCGGGTATGTGAATTTAGGGGAGGCATCTGGGTGGTAGTGTAACCCAGATGCATTGATTGTTAGGGAATCTGAGACCCTTTTGTGGTTCTTGGAGGACTCTGCTGGTGTGAGGTTCCCTGCGGCCTGCAGGTGGCGCCTGCAGGTGGCGCTGTCGCCCTGGGCCGGAGCTGAACACTCACCGCAAGACTGCATCCCTTTTTGTCCTTTCCTGGCGCTGGTACAGCGGGACGGGGAACCTGCTGTGACGCAAAGGGAGAGGAGATAAAAGGGGCGGACGCCCTGACCTCGGGGTTCAGAGTCGGAGGACGCGGCTGCGCCCAGGCACCTTCAGCCGAGGTGCCGGCGTTCCGGAGTTCCAGGCCCAGGTGCCCTCGACCTGGCCGGAGCGGGAGATGGAGTCCATCTCAGGCACCTTTAGCCTGGGGTGAGGTACTATGGCGGAAGCCTGGAGCTCAGTACCTTCGACTGAGTTCCGCGAGGGTGGAGGAATCCAAGGGGGCCCTAACTCCTCGGGTGCCCGTGTCTGAGACGAGGAGGCCGGTGAGCGGAACTTCTCCAGAGAGTCCAGCGCAGCATTGCTGGTGACGGAGAGGCCTCGGTAACTGTCTTGGACGGATGTCTTCCGCCTGATAGGGGCTACGTTAGCGAAGGTAATCCATGTTCTGTTCAATATAGTCAGTGGCAGTGACTATTCACCATTGGTGACACCACAGTGGTTAGCTCTATCTAAAGAAGGATTGTGCCTCGACCTACTCCCTACAAATACTAAACTGTTCATTGGGTCCCAACCTGTCTGTGCTGAATGACTATTTGTTGAGAAGAATAAATACAAGTTGGACTGTTTTCAGTGTGTGGAACTTCAGTTACTGGAAGCAAAGGGGGGTCATTCAGTAAAGGATTTGACTCTAGGACATACACACAAAGCCCGATAGTTCTGGCCTTCACCTCTACACATTGGAGGACATGGGCAGTGGTGTATATCACCCCCCCCAGTACTAACCCCTAGACGAGACGAACAAGCCGTGAATGAGAAGGGGTGAGAGGGGTGAGGTCGCTACACGTGGGCGCATCGTGTCCGGGATGTGTGTTGTGTCTGAATTTGAACTTTGCTGTCCGGAGGAGTTCCGAGTAGGTCGGCCATATTGGCCAATGCGCCACGAGGCACACCATAGCTGCGCAGTTCGTGGGCGGGGAGAAGGAAAAGCCTGCGAACAAATGCAGAGTGTGGGAGGAGTCTGGCCATGTGGAAGGACACACGTGGAGATTCTGGCGCGAAGGGGTCAGTGCGCATTGGAGCAGCGAACAGTCAGGATGACTTCAAATAACCCGTGGATTTCTGCTTCTTCCATCACGGAGATGACTTATTTTGCTGCCCCGATTACGGACACAGGAATAAGACTGAGGCCCCGGGGGCGGTTGGCTCTGTATACCTGCAGAGACATAGAGGCCCTCGGTGTGATCTGTCCCGGCTGTTCGGGACTGGTGGTGCAGTTGAAGCCGTTCGGGCGATGTGAGGTCTGCAAAGAGTTCCTCTTCGAGGTGGAGCCATCCACAGAAAGGCCTCGCGCCTTCCACCTCAACTACCTCACAGGTACTGCCACTCCGGAGGGAGAGATCGATGCCTATGTGTTTCCTGCACGCACTGACCAGGGCAAAGTGACTGCCCCAAAGGAGATTGAGAGAGATAAATCCGAGGATGCTGCCTCGGTCACCACAAGCTCCCTGCTCCCACCGCCGAAGAGGAAAGTTGACCTGGTGATGGCATCCTGTGGTCATGGAAGAGCTTCGCCCTGTCGCTTGCCTGGCCTGGATGGATCCGGAGGGAAGAGCCCTGGACATCCCTGTTCTTCAAAAGACCCAGGTGAGCCAGGGGTTGGGACTGTGTCTGTGGTTGGAGGTGTCGGGCGCCAACGGTCGGTGGAACCCATCGAGGGGGGTGATTCCGTGTCTACGGGAATTACCTGTCCGCAGAGTGTTATGACACCTCCGACCTAGAGTCGCTATCTGATGCCGGTGATGATGGGGAGATAGATGAAATCTTCCACAAGAAGGGATGGGACAAGTTGCCGTTACCCTCATCCTTCCAAGAAAACACATACATTATGCTAGGATGTGTGTTTCTTAGTTTTTTCCCCTCTGCAGGAGATATCATCTATCAAGGCTGCTGAGAATGGGGTGGTCCTTAGATAGTGAGGGGGGGGGGGGGGGATTTCAATGTGTAAAGTCATTTAAAGTTTTGGTTTTTTATACCAAGTTCATTGTTTTATATTCCTGTTTCCCTTTTCCCATTTTAGGTCCTGGCACAATTCATGATTAAATTGTTGAGTTTGATTCTATGTGTAGTTTGGTCTCTGGGTCGAACTTATGTTACCACTCTTTGGGAGACATGGGTTTGCACCAGACACTGGGGACCAGTGTCAAATTACCAGGGGGAGAGTGTAGCGGGTATGTGAATTTAGGGGAGGCATCTGGGTGGTAGTGTAACCCAGATGCATTGATTGTTAGGGAATCTGAGACCCTTTTGTGGTTCTTGGAGGACTCTGGTGGTGTGAGGTTCCCTGCGGCCTGCAGGTGGCGCTGTCGCCCTGGGCCGGAGCTGAACACTCACCGCAAGACTGCATCCCTTTTTGTCCTTTTCTGGCGCTGGTACAGCGGGGCGGGGAACCTGCTGTGACGCAAAGGGAGAGGAGATAAAAGGGGCGGACGCCCTGACCTTGGGGTTCAGAGTTCGGAGTCGGAAGACGCGGCCGCACCCAGGCACCTTCAGCCTGGGTGCTGGCGTTCCGGAGTTCTGGGCCCAGGTGCCCTCGACCTGGCCGCAGCGGGAGATGGAGTCCATCTCAGGCACCTTTAGCCTGGGGTGAGGTACTATGGCGGAAGCCTGGAGCTCAATACCTTCGACTGAGTTCCGCGAGGGTGGAGGAATCCGAGGGGACCCTAACTCCTTGGGTGCCCGTGTCTGAGACAAGGAGGCCGGTGAGCGGAACTTCTCCGTAGAGTCCAGCGCAGCATTGCTGATGACGGAGAGGCCTCCGGTAACTGTCTTGGACGGATGTCTACCCCCTGATAGGGGCTACGTTAGCGAAGGTAATCCATGTTCTGTTCAATATAGTCAGTGGCAGTGACTATTTGCCATTGGTGACACCACAGTGGTTAGCTCTATCTAAAGAAGGATTGTGCCTCGACCTACTCCCTACAAATACTGAACTGTTCATTGGGTCCCAACCTGTCTGTGCTGAATGACTATTTGTTGAGAAGAATAAATACGAGTTGGACCGTTTTCAGTGTGTGGAACTTCAGTTACTGGAAGCAAAGGGGGGTCATTCAGTAAAGGATTTGACTCTAGGACATACACACAAAACCCGATAGTTCTGGCCTTCACCTCTACACATTGGAGGACATGGACCGTGGTGTATCTCATCCCCCCCCCCCCAGTACTAACCCCTAGACGAGACAAACAAGCCGTGAATGAGAAGGGGTGAGAGGGGTGAGGTCGCTACATATGTAAAAGAGCCTGTGGAAAAAAATCAGTGCTGAATGCTATTTCCCTCAAAATAACTAGTCAGTGTTTGAGCAGGTCTCACTGACAGGTGAAAAGATGTTATCAATGTGGTGTGGGGCCCAATTAAGTAATTTGGCCTCCAGACATGAGGGGGCAAACTTACACAAGAAGCAGTGTCATCGTGCTAACACCTAGCTAAAGTAAAAATATTAATAGTTGATAGCTTGTTGGTCCCTCATACTGCCAGCAAGCTGTGCATGTTTCCCTTATTAAACTGTTTATAAAGGGGGCGTCCATTCTCTCCACTTACAGTAGGTCTCAGCTTACACTGAGCTCTGTGCTCTATGATGTGCAGTGTGTGACGTCAGATCCCCGTTTCCTGCCTTCATGAGCTGAGAAATAGTCTTTAATCTGTGTGTTTTTGAAGACTGTAGAGAAGAGAGGAGAGGACTATAAAGAAGAGAGGGCTGCAGGTAAATATCACATGTGACTAGTCACTTCAATAGGTATCAAGGGCGGATCCAAGGGGGGGCAACGGGGCAATTGCCCCCTCCGAGAATGCGGGTGGCTCCACGGGTGACAGCGCGGGCGGCTCCGCGGCAGGGGCGGATCCAGAGTCTAGACTCGGGAGGGGCACTGCTAGAAAATATTTTTTTTGGGGGCAATTTATCAGGGAAATGGCTGGTATTGGCGCTTCAATCATCATGGCACCATGATTGTTATGGTGTCAGGACGATTGAAGCGCATAATTTCTATTATTACATTGTAATATAAAATGAAATGGTTCAACTCACCATAATGCAGAATCAGTAGGAGGGTGTCACTTGCCACGTCGCCTGCCACCAAATGCGGATTGTCACTTGCCACGTCACCTGCCACACATTGCGGATTGTCACTTGCCACGTCACCTGTCATCAGATGTGGATTGTCACTTTCCATGTCACCTGCCACACATTGCGGATTGTCACTTGCCACGTCACCTGTCATCAGATGTGGATTGTCACTTTCCATGTCACCTGCCACACATTGCGGATTGTCACTTGCCACATCTCCTGCCACACATTACGGATTGTCACTTGCCAAGTCACCTGCCACACATTGCGGATTGTCATATGCCACGTCGCCTGCCACACATTAAGGATTGTCACTTGCCACGTCGCCTGCCACACATTACAGATTGTCACTTGCCACACATTGCGGATTGTCACTTGCCACATTACCTGTAAGCAGATGCAGATTGTCGCGTCGCCTGTCAGCAGATGTGGATTGTCACTTGCCACGTCACCTGCCACACATTACGGATTGTCACTTGCCACACATTGCGGTTTGTGACCTGCCACGTTATCTGTAAGTAGATGCAGATTGTCACGTCGCCTGTCAGCAGATGTGGATTGTCACTTGCCACATCACCTGCCACACATTACGGATTGTCACTTGCCACGTCGCCTGCCACACATTGCGGATTGTCACTTGCCACGTCACCTGTCAGCAGATGAGGATTGTCACTTCCCACGTCACCTGCCACACATTGCCAATTGTCACTTGCCACGTCACCTGTAAGCAGATGCAGATTGGGTATTGTCACGTCGCCTGTCAGCAGATGTAGATTGTCACTTGCCACGTCACCTGCCACACATTGCGGATTGTCACCTGCTGTGTCACTTTCCTGCTAAGGTGGTCTTTTGCTGTGTTCCAGAGTGAAGTCAGGCAGCAGAGAGATGATGCAATCTCTCTGCTGCCCACGGCTTCCCGCACAGTAAGGGCAGAACTGCAGGGATGCAGGGCGGTGAGAGATGATGTCATCTCCCTGCTCCCCTGCCCGCAGGCTTCCTGATTGGCCAGCAGCCCGCTCAAACACAAAGCCGCCCAGCTGCCCCTCTTCTCACCTGCCCACTCTGTTCTCATCTGACCAGAGCACCTTCTTCCACATGTTTGATGTGTCCCCCACATGGCTTCTCGCAATCTGCAAACAGGACTTCTTATGGCTTTCTTCTTGCCACTCTTCCATAAAGGCCAGATTTGTGGAGTGCACAACTAATAGCTGTCCAGCTCCTCCTGAGTTACCATGGGCCTCTTGGCTGCTTCTCTGATTAATGCTCTCCTTGCCCAGCCTGTCAGTTTAGGTGGACGGCTATGTCTTAGTAGGTTTGCAGTTGTGCCATACTCTTTCTATTTTGGATGATGGATTGAACAGTGCTCCGTGAGATGTTCAAAGCTTGGGATATTTTTTATAACCTAACCCTGCTTTAAACTTCTCCACAACATTATCCCTGACCTGTCTGGTGTGTTTCTTGGCCTTCATTATGCTGTTTGTTCACTAAAGTTATCTAACAAACCACTGAGGGCTTCACAGAACAGCTGTATTTATACTGAGATTAAATTACACACAGGTGGACTTTTTAGTAATTAGGTGACTTCTGAAGGCAATTGGTTCCACTAGATTTTAGTTAGGTGTATCAGAGTAAAGGGGCGGAATACAAATGCACGCCACGCTTTTCAGATATTTATTTGTAAAAATAAAATAAAAATTAAAACCATTTATCATATTCCTTCCACTTCACAATAATGTGCCACTTTGTGTTGGCCTATCACATAAAATAAAATCCCCTGAGATGCCTTGGCTGCGAAATTGCAAGCCGAGAGGGAGCTTGGGGTCTTGGAGCGATGGCTGCTGACGTCCCCCACCCTCTCCCTTCTTAAAAAAATCACGAACCTGCGTATTACACTAAAGGATCTAGCACTAGGTCATGTAGAAAAGGCTCTGATTAGACTGCGGCAAGTTTATTATGACAAAGGTAATAAGGCCCACTCTCTTCTAGCGAGAAAGCTGCGGGATAGCCACCTTGCGACTACGCCCCACCAGATCAAAGACAAATTCGGCTGCATACACTCTCACCCTAAGGACATAGCCCATACCTTTGCTGACTTTTATATGCACCTCTATAACAACCCTGACATCCCCAGCGGCCCCCTCCCCCTGACCTTTCACTACGCATGACGCAGTATCTAGACCAGAGTGGAGTATCCAAACTCCAGGACTCTGACCTAACGTCCTTAAATATGCCGATCACCGAAGAAGAGATAGAACAGGCAGTTAAATCCCTGCCTTCCCACAAATCCCCAGGCACAGACGGCCTACCCTATGAATACTACAAGTCTTTCCTCCCCCTGTTACTCCCCCACATGTGTAAACTTTTTAATGCCTTCCTGCAAGACACTACTGTCCCGGCGGACATGCAGCGCTCCTTCATCACCCTGACCCCCAAGCCCGATAAAGACCCTGTTCTGTGTGCCAACTACAGACCTATCGCCCTCCTGAACTCAGACCTAAAAATCTTTACAAAACTACTCTCTATCCGCTTAAATATGGTCCTCCCCTCCCTCATCCACAAGGACCAGGTGGGCTTTGTACCGCTCTGGCAGGCAGGAGACAACACTAGGAAGGTGATTGATCTGGTGGACGTGGCGAACAGGGAGAAATCGGCGTCCCTGCTCCTTAGCCTGGACGCCGAGGAGACCTTTGACCGGCTTGGGTGGCCCTTCCTGTTTGCGACGCTCCGCCATGTTGGGTTCCGGGGTCCTTTTTTGCGAGCAATCCAACACCTCTACTCCAACCCGTCCTCGCAGGTAAAAACTCCCTTTGCACTCTCACCCTCGTTCTCTGTAACCAATGGCACATGGCAGGGGTGTCTGCTCTCACCCCTGCTATTCGCGCTTTGCGTTGAACCCTTGGCAGCCTCCATCCGAGGTACCTCGGCTATCCGGGGAATCTCGGTACGGGGTCGGGAATTTAAAGTCTCCATGTTCGCAGACGGTGTTATTCTTTCACTGACGCAGCCTAGGATCTCTCTTCCAAATCTCCACGTGGAACTGGCCCGCTATGGAGCCCTTTCGGGATTCAAAATTAACACCTCTAAGTCAGAGGCCCTACCTATTAATATTCCTGAAACGGAAATCGCTCAGTTGAAGACCAACTTCCCCTATCACTGGAAAAATAATACCTTGAAATATCTAGGAATACACATCACCCCAAAATTCTCTACTCTATACCAGGAGAACTTCCCCCCACTCTTCCGTTCGATTAGAACCTTGATCACGCAATGGAAGCAGCATCGCATTTCTCTACTCGGCCGGATCGCCTCAGTTAAGATGGCGATTCTCCCGAAGCTCCTTTACCTCTTCCAAACACTGCCCATCCCAGTCCCCTACAAACACCTGAGAAGCCTCCAATCTGACCTTATTAAATTTATCTGGAACTACAAGAGACATAGGGTCCCTCAGTCGGTACTATTGGCGGCTCGTTCGGATGGGGGCTTGGCGGTCCCTGACCTAGTCAGGTATTACCAGGCTACCCAGCTACGTGCTATAGCCTCATGGTTCACTCAACGGTCCTATAACAAGTGGACGGAGATCGAGAAAATATGGCTAGCCCCGACCCATCCAAATAGCCTGCTTTGGAGCGCAAGTGCGGAGGTCCCCCCCGACCCGACCGATTGTTGGGGTTCATGTCTCAGCTAAGACGACTCTGGCGCAGGGTGGCGGGTCCATATCAGTTGAACTCTGACCGTTCGCTTTTGACTTCGTTCGTCTGTAATCCCAAAGTGCCGGATAGCCTCTCCCACCAAATGTCGCACCCCTGGACATCCCGGAATCTATTTCATTTCGGGAACCTAGTGGCTCTCGTGAAGCGCACATTATTACCCTTCCCTAGACTTCAGACCAAATTTGGTCTACCGCGCCAGGCATTTTATAGCTACCTACAAATCCGCCACTATGCTCTGACCATAGCTCCCGACTTACACTTCTCCCCCCCAACCCCCTTTGAGTCCTTGGTCCTGGCAGGATCTGCCCAGAAGGGCTTAATCTCATCCATTTATAAAATACTTAACGCCTATTCCATGGATTCGAGGGGTAAACATTCCTACATGACTAGGTGGGAGAAGGCCCTCAATGAGGAAATTCCTTTAGAACAGTGGCGGATCATATGGTCTCGGGCGGCGAAGAGCTCCCTCTGTACTCTGTACAAGGAAAACACTTACAAAATCCTTCTTTTTTGGTACATGACCCCTGACGTGCTCCACACCATATACCCCTCCAGCTCAGACCGCTGTTGGCGCTGCCAGAAAGACAGGGGGTCCCTCCTTCACATTTATTGGAGTTGCACTCTACTCATTCCCTACTGGACTGAAGTACAGCAGCTGTTGTCACGGTTGTTGGAAATGCCGATCCCCATGACTCCCAAGTTCTTCTTGCTAGGCCTCTCGCCGCTGCGGCTTCTCCCACCCTACAAAAAACTGACATGCCATATCCTCACAGCCGCACGCTGTCTCATAGCCCTAAACTGGAAAAAACAATCCCCCCCCCCTACTCCCGAGGCCTTGCACGCTAGAATCAAAGACGTGGAGCTGATGGAGAAAATGACGGCCAGGATGCAGGATAAGCTGGACACCCACGACAAAGTCTGGGAGCTGTGGCACCTTCGGGAGCTACCATGATGATCTCTCTTCTTTTCTTTCCTCTTTCCCTCTTTCTTGCTCTCCCCTGAGAGTATTCTAAGGACTCCCTTTGTCCCGAATAGTTTGCTGGATGGTTTTTTTTTATGACACATTTCTGCATCACTTCCATCTTTGGTTGGGTGCCTGCTATTGCTTACAAGTATATGGATAAAACCTTACTGTATCTGTTTGACAACCTGGAAATGTAATGTACTCCATATTTTGAAGTCTTACATCCCTTTGTATTTTCTTTGTAGAAAAACACAATAAAAATTGTTATTTGAAAAAAAAAAATCCCAATAAAATACATTTACATTTTTGGTTGTAACATGACAAAATGGGGAACATTTCAAGGGGTATGAATACTTTTTCAAGGCACTGTACCTTGTCCCTTTAATCACTGACCTGTACTATGCAATAGAAATGGAAATGCTTCTGTTCCCAGGCTCTAAATGGCATCCATATATGTGTATAAGGAAATATTCTGCGCAGATTCATATACCAAACAACACATGAGATACTAAAGAGGTGTTAAAAACAGGGATTCTTAGTTCACATTAGGTTGTTTTTTTTCTCAGAAAATAAGATTAGGGACTCAACCATGCCCTCCGAACCGCTATGTACAGAGTGCCATATTCAGGGGTGTGCTATGTACAGAGTGTAGAGTTTAGGGGGGCGCTATGTAGAGAGTGCAGGTTTCAGGGTGCGCTATGTATAAAATGCCTGATGCAGGGGTATGCTATGTACAGAGTGCAGTGTTCAGCTTTGTGCTACATACAAAGTGCAGGGTTTAGACCTTTACCTCTGCATCCCCCATTCACACCTCTTTTCCACCACTCCTCAACTTAACACACCCCCCATCCACTGCCCTCATCTTTTCCACCCCTTCCTCTTCAAAACTCCACCATGTTCCACCCGTCTTACTTTTTCAAAAAACTCCTGGCCCGGTAACGGCTCTGTACACCTGTGAACAGATAGGGATTAGAGTTGAGCAGACACCTGGATGTTCGGGTTCGACGGGTTCGGCCGAACTTCAGTAAAAAGTTCGAGTTCGGGACCGAACTTGACCCGAACTTGACCCCGAACCCGAACCCCATTGAAGTCAATGGGGACCCGAACGTCTGAGGACTATTCGCACTTGTTTCCCGTGCTTAGACCTGTCCCTGCACAAAGTGTCATTTCTGAAGGAAAAAAAGTCATTTAAAACCCACTTGCGGCTATTAATGAATTGTCGGCTCCCAGCAATACATAGAAAAGTCATTGATAAAAAATAAAAAAGCGTGGGGGTTCCCCCAAATTCAATTACCAGCCCCCCCCCCTCCTGAACCGTACCAGGCCACATGCCCTCAACATGGGGAGGATGTCCCCATGTTGATGGGGACAAGGGCCTCATTCCCACAACCCTTGCCCGGTGGTTGTGGGGGTCTGCGGGCGGGGGGCTTATCGGAATCTGGAAGACCCCTTTAACAAAGGGGACCGCCAGATCCCGCCCCCCTATGTGAATTGGTAATGGGGTACATTGTACCCCTACCATTACACAAAGAAAGTGTAAAACATTTTTTTTTAAATACACAGACACCATTGGGAAAGTCCTTTATTAAAAATAAAAAAAAACATTCCAGCGATGAAATCAAGTGTCCCGCGGCGATCCCGATGTCCAGCGCTGTCCAGACGAAATGTCATTGGCTGAGCCTGAGCGGACCTGATGGGGAACTTCCTCAGCAGTGTATTAAATGAATAGACCCACCCCTTCTAAAGTTCCCCATCAGGTCCGCTCAGCCAATGACGTAGGTGTAAGGCTGAGGACCTGACGCGGAACGTGAGAAGGGGCGGGTCTATTCATGTATTAAACTGTCATTGGATGAGCGGACCTGATGGGGAACTTCCTCCGCAGTATAATACATGAATAGACCCGCCCCTTCTCACGTTCCGCATCAGGTCCTCAGCCTTACACTACGTCATTGGCTGAGCGGACCTGATGGGAAACTTTAGAAGGGGTGGGTCTATTCATTTATTACACTGCGGAGGAAGTTCCCCATCAGGTCCGCTCAGGCTCAGCCAACGACATTTCGTCTGGACAGCGCTGGACATCGGGATCGCCGCGGGACACTGGATTTCATCGCTGGAATGTTTTTTTTTTTTTTATTTTGTTTTTTTTTTAATAAAGGACTTTCCCAATGGTGTCTGTGTATTTTTTTTACAATTTTTTACACTTTCTTTGTGAAATGGTAGGGGTGCAATGTACCCCATTACCAATTCACATGGGGGGGGGCCGGGATCAGGGGGTCCACTTTGTTAAAGGGGTCTTCCAGATTCCGATAAGCCCCCCCGCCCGCAGACCCCCACAACCACCGGGCAAGGGTTGTGGGGATGAGGCCCTTGTCCCCATCAACATGGGGACATCCTCCCCATGGTGAGGGCATGTGGCCTGGTACGGTTCAGGAGGGGGGAGGGGCGCTCTCTCGTCCCCCCTCTTTTCCTGCGGCCTGCCAGGTTGCGTGCCCGGATAAAGGGTCTGGTCTGGATTTTTGGGGGTAATCCACACCATTTTTTTTTTAATTTGCGGCAGGGTTCCCCTTAATATCCATACCAGACCTGAAGGGCCTGGTAATTGAATTTGGGGGACCCCCACGCTTTTTTTTATCAATGACTTTTCTATGTATTGCCGGGAGCCGACAATTCATTAATAGCCACGAGTGAGTTTTAAATGACTTTTTTTCCTTCAGAAATGACACTTTGTGCAGGGACAGTTCTAAGCATGGGAAACAAGCGTGACTTTACATGCATATTGCCGAACACCGGACCCGAACCCGAACATACAGTCAATTGTTCGGGTTCGGGTCCGGAACCCCAAAACCCAAAAGTTCGGTACAGACCCGAACGTTACAGTTCGGGTCTGCTCAACCCTATTAGGGATCACAGAGGGTGCAGCCTATCATGGAACCTGCCCATGACCACACATGTTCTGCCATGTTCCAGCTGAAAGAAAAAGCCATGGTCTAAATATATTGTAATGCATGTTGAAACTGGCTAACTGCATTAAAGTGATCCTTCTATGATCATATATATGTTGATTTTTTATGCCCAGAGTTCCACTTTAATGGGAGCTGTTATAATAATGCTTCCAGGGTGATTAGCAGTATGCAAAATACTTCTTCCAATTGATTTTTAAAATCCAATCATGCTATAATGTCTTTTTTTAGAGATAAGGTTGGCATGACAAAAATTGAGTAACTGTGTATACTATTATGTTAGTGGACATATTTTGGGGTGAAATATTTATATCTATACATCTGTTCATTCACATCTCTAAGCTTGCTCTGTGGCTACCATCTCTGATACACTTATGCCACGTACACACGATTGGAAATTCTGACAAGAAAACCGTGGATTTTTTTCCGACTGAATGTTGGCCTCAAACTTGTCTTGCATACACATGGTCAAGCAAATGTTGTCGGAAATTCCAACCGTCAAGAACGTGGAGACGTACAACACTACAACGAGCCGAGAAAAATTAAGTTCAATGATTCCGAGCATGCCCTGAATTGATTCCGAGCATGCGTAGGATTTTTGTGCGTCAGAATTGGCTACACACGATCGGAATTTCCGAGCAGAACTTTTCTTGTCGGAAAATTTGAGAACCAGCTCTCAAATTTTTGTTGTCAGAAATTCAAACAGCAAATGTCCAATGGAGCCTACACACGGTCGGAATTTCCGACCAAAAGCTCACATCGAACTTTTCTTGTCGGAATTTCCGATCGTGTGTACGTGGCATTAGAAGCCTTTTTCCATCAAATTTTCTTGGCAATGTTTTTTTTACGTGAGAGGTCACCAGGTCTTTTCTCTACCCAACCATCCATAATTGCTGGGCTTAGGACTGGTATGTGGAATGTGATAACACATTTGCATTACCAATTTGTACACACTTGGACAATTTAGACAGGAGACAATTAAAGTGGAATTTCACTCTCTCAAGCAACATTGACTATTTTTAATCTTTATGGTATATTACTGTATAATTAAAGTACTTGTTTTAAACCTTTTTTTTTTTTTTTTTTCATTCCTACAGTTTCTTCTTGATTTCCAGTCCTAGGCAAATTATGTCATACATCCCAGGAGTCTTCAGGACAGGAGGGTGTAGGGGCGTTCTCGGCTAAGCAAACCCTTCTGCCTGCATGCTGAGCTAAGGGCAGAAGGATTCCAGGAAGTAAATGCTACATGGATCATCTTCCCTTACTCATGGTTGCCATTGCTAGAAATGCTCGGAGGGTGTTTTTCAAAGAGATTTCCCAGCAAAATGACGTATGGAGATATGGAGGGATTGGTGAGTTTGCTTTTAATAATAAAAATGAATTAAATGGCATTTTTGGCTTGTGGTGCTCAGGTGCAGTATAGTTCCACTTTAACCTACCAGCATTTTTATTTTACATGTGGGAGAAAGCCCAAGCAGTTAATGTTCTCATTAAGAAGATTTAAACCAAAGATTTTAATGTGGCAAAGCATACATGCGAACCAGGGAGAAAGAAGGTTGTCTGGACTGCCGCACTCTGTTCAAACGTTTATTAGCCAAAATTAAAATTTCAAAAATATCCAAACAAAGAATAATCAAAATCCATCAAAAGCAATCAAAAAGGGCATGCAGGAAAACAAGGCTGACGCGTTTCACATCAGAGATGATTTTGATGGATTTTGATTATTCTTTGTTTGGATATTTTTGAATTTTATTTTTGGCTAATAAACGTTTGAACAGAGTGCGGCAGTCCAGACAACCTTCTTTCTCTATGCATTAGAGCAGAGCCAGCACCTGTGAGTGAAGCAGGGCGGGAGCTACTATAGGAATCTGGAACCCTTTGAGCGGTGCACACCTTTTTCTCATCATACATGCGAACCACTAAGCCACTGCGACACGTTACCCTTTAACTTTTTTCATTTTGGATAAGGGAGGGTTATAACCCCTGTCAGTTTTTTTTTTGTCATCTGTGTCCAGTTGGGGAGATTTCCCTTCACTTCCTGTCATATATCCAAAGCAGTGAGTGAGAGGAAATCCCTCTAAATAAATGAATTCCTGGTTGTCATCTGAACTAGTATCCCCATTGGAAGATTTCCCCTGTATTCCTGTTCGTATGTCCACTTACAGTTTGTGATTTTCTTTCACGTTCATTCTTGGTGATGATGGTAAAAAGGACAAAGAGAGGAAGACTTAATTGGGGCACAGACCTCAATAAACACCCGACAGGGGTTATAATCCTTCTACAATCTATCCAAAACTAAAACAATATGCTTGCTTTTCAGTAAACTTTAATAAACAGGCGGATTTCTCCTGAAGTATAATTACTGCTTTCATGAGTGTGCATCATCATCATGACCCATGATAATATGGTTTTGGGTTACCACTGACTAATCATTGACTACTGTCATTTTTTTTATAAGTCATATGCAAGTGATAAATGTTTCTGAAGAGACTAGCTATGATATCATGAACATCTTACATACCACAGTATTAATAAATGTGCTAGAGCCATTTTGCTGAACAAGCAGTGCTTCTTCCACTGACCCAGCCCTGACGTAAAGATGCTAAGAGTAGTTCTGCCCCCCGGTGGCAGATTATAGATGTTGCAGGAACCTCTTTATCCTAGTACAAGAACCCTATAGAGGTCAGCATTAGCTTTAAGCTTCCAGACAGCTTTTCATACTTACAAAACCTCACCAGTCTATCTGTGGTTTTCAATGAATCACTATGGGAACTGGGCTGCTAACCATGAACAGGAGGCATTGCTTAGAATACTAAACACCTTGTCTAGCTCCAGTATTTGCAGCGTACACAATCTAAAAAAATGCTTTGCATGATACCGGCTCTGTGTAACATTATAGATGTCAATATTTTCGGCTAAGCGGAGAAACATCAAAAATTCGAATTCAAAAATCTATTTAGCACTAAATATATTTTTGTGATTGGTAGAATGCAATATTCATCCAAAATTTGCTGGCTGAAGACCCTTGTATAAAGAAAATCTGATTGGAGAAATTAAGGTTATTGTTTTTGCAGGAATCCTTCTGAAAATGCTAGTTTCCTGGCTTCCTTGCTGATTCAATGCTTTTTGAGTCATTGGGGTTGGTTTACAAAAGGCAAGTAGACTGTGCACTCTGAAAATTGAAGTTGCTCCAGAACTTAGTAAATGAGGTAAAGCTTCACTTTGCAAAGAATACCCAATCATGTGCTAGGGAAAGAAAAAAAAAAAACAGAATTTTTGCTTGCACGTGATTGGACGATAGAAATCAAAAGAGCTTCTGCTCATTTACTAAGCTCTGGAGCAACTGCACTTTGCAAAGTGCATAGTCAATTTGCCTTTAGTAAATCAACCCCATTGTCTTGAAACAAATATACAAATCAGGGAAGTTAGGGAGCAAGTGGCCCTGGGAGAGGGTACCCGAATCCGGAGGGCGTAATGGACCGGTGGGAGACACTTGCTTGAAGAACCGGTGCAGCATATTGCCGGTGACAGGTGAGCCTTCCATTGGAGACCGCCTGGAAGGAAATCCCCCTTCGCTGGGAGACCGCAACCCACTTTCAGGAAGGAAAGTGGAGAGTTCATTGTGTCTGGGCCTGCTCGCATCCACACCTCCTTGTCTGTTCTGTTCTCTAAGGGGTCCAACTGATTGTGTTCACTTTTGCATTGAGAAGAATAAAGGAGTGTTGGACTTTAATGGTGTGGGGCTCGTTTTCTGGCAGACATTGTTCAAGGTAACTCTCTTTGGAGGTTCCAGGTGCAGAACACCGACCCGAAGGTAAAACAAGAACTTTGCTTACACCACACGGACACCTGTGGTGAAGGCTTGGCGTGGTGACCCCGCACTCTCTCCTCTAAGGTACCCCTAGACAAGAGACAGACGAGCTGATGAGATAGAGGGGAGAGTGGAGGCCGCTACACACAATTGATTATTTATATATTTTTTATTTTTACAATTTCTTTAGCTGCTCTGTTAGGGGGCTTTGGTTCAATATCAGGGGTACAAACAGGGAGTATCTGCGCCACATAGGGTGATAAGGGCGTGCCCAGGCACACCTGGCACACCCCGTGCGCACGCCTATGTATGGAAGCCATTTAGAGCCTGGGAACAGAAGCATTTTCATTTCTATTGCATAGTACAGGTCCGTGATTAAAGGGACAAGGTACAGTGCCTTGAAAAAGTATTTATACCCCTTGAAATTTTCCCCATTTTGTCATGTTACAACCAAAAATGTAAATGTATTTTATTGGGATTTTATTTTATGTGATAGACCAACACAAAGTGGCACATTATTGTAAAGTGGAAGGAAAAGGATAAATGGTTTTAATTTTTTTTTTTTACAAATAAATATCTGAAAAGTGTGGCGTGCATTTGTATTCCGCCCCCTTTACTCTGATACACCTAACTAAAATCTAGTGGAACCAATTGCCTTCAGAAGTCACCTAATTACTAAATAGTCCACCTGTGTGTAATTTAATCTCAGTATAAATACAGCTGTTCTGTGAAGCCCTCAGTGGTTTGTTAGAGAACTTTAGTGAACAAACAGCATAATGAAGGCCAAGAAACACACCAGACAGGTCAGGGATAATGTTGTGGAGAAGTTTAAAGCAGGGTTAGATTATAAAAAAATATCCCAAGCTTTGAACATCTCACGGAGCACTGTTCAATCCATCATCCAAAATAGAAAGAGTATGGCACAACTGCAAACCTACTAAGACATGGCCATCCACCTAAACTGACAGGCAAGGCAAGGAGAGCATTAATCAGAGAAGCAGACAAAAGGCCCATGGTAACTCGGGAGGAGCTGTAGATATCCACAGCTCAGGTGAGAGAATCTGTCCACAGGACAACTGTTAGTTGTGCACTCCACAAATCTGGCCTTTATGGAAGAGTGGCAAGAAGAAAGCCATAAGAAGTCCTGTTTGCAGATTGCGAGAAGCCAAACATGTGGAAGAAGGTGCTCTGGTCAGATGAGACCAAAATTGAACTTTTTGGCCTAAAAGCAAAACGCTATGTGTGGCGGTAAATGAACACTGCACATCTCCCTGAACATACCATCTTCAGCAGGGACATGGAAGCTGAATGGAGCCAAATACAGGGAAATTATAGAAGAAAACCTGTTGGAGTCTGCAAAAGACTTGAGACTGGGGCGGAGGTTCACCTTCCAGCAGGACAATGACTCTAAACATACAGCCGGAGCTACAATGGAATGGTTTAGATCAAAGCATATTGATGTGTTAGAATGGCCCAGTCAAAGTCCAGACCTAAATCCAATTGAGAATCGGTGGCAAGACTTGAAAATTACTGTTGACAGATGCTCTCCATCCAATCTGAGAGAGCTTGAGCTATTCTCCAAAGAAGAATGGCCAACAATGTCACTCTCTAGACGTGCAAAGATGGTAGAGACATACCCAAAAACACTTGCAGCTGTAATTGCAGCGAAAGGTGGTTCTACAAAGTATTAACTCAGGGTGGCTGAATACAAATTCACCCCACACTTGTCAGATATTTATTTGTAAAAAAAATTGAAAACCCTTTATCATTTTCCTTCCACTTCACAATTATTTACCACTTTGTGTTGGTCTATCACATAAAATCCCCCCCCAAAAAATTTTAGTTTTTGGTTGTAACATGGCAAAATGTGGAAAATTTCAAGGCACTGTAAGTGTTGAGTGTTAATTGCAAACCTAATTAACCTAGGAGCTGGCGGTATCTGGCTGGAAAAAGGTTTACCTTCCTCTCGGCAATGGTTGAAGACCCATCAGAGTGGGGTCAGAGTGGAAAGGGATCAGGGATATTGTGTGAAAGGGACTTCAGATCCACCAACTATGCATGTAGTAAAGAGTAGGGATGAGCCGAACACCCCCCCGTTCGGTTCGCACCAGAACCTGAGAACGGCCTGAAAGTTTGCACGAACTATCGAACCCCGTTAAAGTCTATGGGACTCGAACGTTCGGAATCAAAAGTGCTAATTTTAAAGGCTAATATGCAAGTTATTGTCCTAAAAAGGGTTTGGGGACCCGGGTCCTGCCCCAGGGGACATGTATCAATGCAAAAAAAAGTTTTAAAAACTGACGTTTTTTCGGGAGCAGTGATTTTAATGATGATTAAAGTGAAAAAAAAAGTGAAATATTCCTTTAAATATCGTACCTGGGGGGTGTCTATAGTATGCCTGTGAAGTGGCATGTGTTTCCCGTGTTTTTAACTGTCCCTGGACAAAATGACATTTCGAAAGGAAAAAAAGTCATTTAAAACTGCTTGCAGCTTTAATGTAATGTGTGGTCCCGGCAATATGGATGAAAATCATTGAGAAAATCGGCATGGGTACCCTGCCCCCCCCCCCCCAGCCTATTTGGGCCTTGTATGGATATTAAGGGGAACCCTGCACCCAAATTAAAAAAAGGAAAGGTCTTCTTGTTAAAAAAAAAAAAAAAAGGAAAGGTGTGGGGCCCTCAGGCCCTATATACTCTATACAGCAGTATACAGGTGGTGCAAACAAGACAGGGACTGTAGGTTTGTTCTTAAGTAGAATCTGTTTGTAATTTAGAACTGGTACATTTTTAAAGTGTAGCTCCAGCCAAAAAATAAATTTTTAAGCTTTCTGGAAAACATAGGGAAGGGTTATCACCCCTGTAACATTTGTTTTGCTGTCTGTGCACCTGTTCAGAAGATTTCACCTCACTTTCTGTCCCAATGACAATTGGTTTTTGAAAATTTGGATTTTTTAGTGAAACAAGGATCGGTGATAAAGCATAAGTGGAGAGGAGACACGTTTTCCCCATATTAACTCTTACAGGAGAGAATTTCCCTTCCTAGGGGTAGATTTCCTCTCACTTCCTGTTGTCTCCCTCCGTTTGCAAGTAGGAGTAGTTTGTAAGTTGGATGTCTGAAAGTAGGGGCCTGCCCTATATACTCTGCAGAAATTTGGGCCTTAGGTGTTGGTGTTGCCACAACACTGTAAGGCCTCACAGTTACACTTGGTGGGCGCAGGAACGGGCCCTGCTGTGAATTATTAGATCAAGAATTGTAATTAGAAACAAGACAGGGACTGTAGGTATGTTCTTAAGTAGAATCTGTTTGTAATTTAGAACTGGTACATTTTTAAAGTGTAGCTCCAGCCAAAAAATAAATTTTTAAGTTTTCTGGAAAACATAGGGAAGGGTTATCACCCCTGTAACATTTGTTTTGCTGTCTGTGCACCTGTTCAGAAGATTTCACCTCACTTTCTGTCCCAATGACAATTGGTTTTTGAAAATTAGTTTTTTTTAGTGAAACAAGGATCGGTGATAAAGCATAAGTGGAAAGGAGACACGTTTTCCCCATATTAACTCTCACAGAAGAGAATTTCCCTTCCTTGGGGTAGATTTCCTCTCACTTCCTGTTGTCTCCCTCCGTTTGCAAGTAGGAGTAGTTTGTAAGTTGGATGTCTGAAAGTAGGGGCCTGCCCTATATACTCTGCAGAAATTTGGGCCTTAGATGTTGGTGTTGCCACAACACTGTAAGGCCTCACAGTTACTCTTGGTGGGCGCAGGAACGGCCCTGCTGTGAATTATTAGATCAAGAATTGTAATTACATGCCCCTGTTGAACAGGGGCAGAAAAATTGGGCCTTAGGCACAGGTGCTGTTGCCACAAACATGCAACCCCTCACAGAAACGCATGAATGAGCCCTGCTGCAAATTATTGCATCAAAAATTTTTATTACACACCCCTGTTGAACAGGGGCAGAAAAATTGGGCCTTAGGCACTGGCGCTGGTGCCACAACACTGCAACCCCTCACAGAAACTCTAGTTGGAGCGCAAGAATGAGCCCTGCTGCAAAGTATTGCATCAAAAATTTAACTTGGTGTTGAGTTATTCACTCTTTACGTCTAGAGGAAAAAAGATTTAATCTCCAAATACGGAAAGGTTTCTTCACAGTAAGAGCTGTGAAAATGTGGAACAGACTCCCTCCAGAGGTGGTTCTGGCCAGCTCAGTAGATTGCTTTAAGAAAGGTCTGGATACTTTCCTAAATTTTCATAATATAACTGAGTACTAACATTTATAGGTAAAGTTGATCCAGGGTAAATCCGATTGCCTCAGGAAGGAATTTTTTCCCCTGCTGTAGCAAATTGGATCATGCTCTGCTGGGGTTTTTTGCCTTCCTCTGGATCAACTGTGGGTATAGAATTGGGTACATAGGATTGTACGATATTTTTTTTATTTTTTTTTATGGTTGAACTGGATGGACTTTGTCTTTTTTCAACCTGACTAACTATGTAACTATGTAAAAATTGTAACTACACGCCCCTGTTAAACAGGGGCAGAAAAATTGGGCCTTAGGCACTGGTGCTGGTGCCACAACACTGCAACCCCTCACATAAACTCTAGTTAGCGTGCAAGAATGAGCCCTGCTGCAAAGTATTGCATCAAAAATTGTAATTACATGCCCCTGTTAAACAAGGGCTGAAAAATTGGGCCTTAGCGACTGGTGGCGGTGCCCAGAACCAAAAATGTTCTTACAAGCTATCAGCATGAACATTGAGGAGGAAGAGGATAGTCACTCAGCATAACAGGATAGTCACTCAGCATAAGCATAGGCAGTCTTGAAGGGATCTCCCATTCAAAAAAAAATTATTCGGTTACATCAGCATCAGGTGCTTGGTAGCTGGTGATCCAAGACTGATTTATTTTTATGAAGGTCAGCCGATCGACCGATTCGGTGGACAGGCGCACCCTGTGATTGGGTACAAAGCCTCCAGCAGCACTGAATGTGCGTTCCGAAAGAACGCTGGATGCATGACAGGCCAGTAGCTCAATTGCATACTGTGCAAGCTCTGGCCAGTGATCCATCCTCAAGATCCAGTAACCCAGAGGATTTTTGGTGGGAAAGGTGTCCAAGTCTGATCTTGCCCCTAGGTATTCCTGCACCATGTAAAACAGACGCTGGTGATGGTTGCTGGAACTGATCATACCTTGGGACTAAAGAATTGTCTGAACGCATCGGTCAGACAGCCACCTTCTCCACCGCTCCTTCTTGGATTGACCGAAGCCTCAGCAACACGTTGTCCAGGACCAGGATTTTGTAACCTCCCAGTCTCTGGGAACGCATTGCACAGACCTTTCTGCAAGGCCTCCCGAAGATGTTTCATCCTCTGCTCCCTCCGCAACTTTACCCTTGTAATGTGGATCAAGGAGGGTTGCCAGCCAGTAATGATCCCTCTCCTTGATCACACGAATACAAGGATACTTTCGCAGGATTTGCAGGATCAGGGAAGCCATGCAGTGTAGGTATTCTGAGGCATTCGGTCCGGAGTCCTCTCGGTCACTCAGGATGACATGATCCACAGCCACCTCCTCTCAGCCACGTACAAGTCCATGGGTTTCTTGGGACTGTAATTGATCCCTTGAAGACTGCTGCTGATGCTGAGTGCTAGGCTCCACCTCCATGCTGACACAATCCTCCTCCTCCTCCTCGTCCTCTTCCTGTGTGAAAGGCGGGCCAGCAGGAACACTGTCTGGATAAAGGGGGCCTTGAGAGGTAAGGAAGTCCTCCTCTTCCTCCCTCTGTTTTGCCTCAAGTGCCCTGTCCATTATTCCACGCAGCGTGTCTCCAACAGGTGGACAAGAGGGACAGTGTCACTGATGCATGCACTGTCACTGCTCACCATCCTCGTGGCCTCCTCAAATGGTGCCAGGACAGTGCATGCATTCCTGATCATGACCCACTGGCGTGGCAAAAAAAAAGCTCCCCTGACCCTGTCCTGGTGCCATATTGGCACAGATACTCATTGATGGCCCTCTGCTGCGTGTGCAGCCGCTGCAGCATGGCCAACGTTGAGTTACACCTGGTGGGCATGTCACAGATTAGGCGGTTCTTGGGCAGGTTGTATTCCTTTTGGAGGTAAGCCAGCCGAGTACTGGCATTATATGACCGGCGGAAATGCACACAGAGTTTCCTGGCCTGCCTCAGGACATCCTGTAAGCCCGGGTACCTGCCCAAGAACCGCTGCACCACCAAGTTAAGGATGTGAGCCAAACAGGGCACATGGGTCAGTTGTCCCTGTCGGAGGGCGGAGAGGAGGTTGGTGCCATTGTCGCAAACCACCATTCCTGGCTTAAGCTGGCGTGGCGTCAACCACCTTTGAGCCTGCCCCTGCAGAGCTGACAGAATCTCTGCCCCAGTGTGGCTCCTGTCCCCCAAGCACACCAGCTCAAGCACCACATGGCATCTTTTTGCCTGCGTACTTGCGTAGCCCCTTGAACGCCTACGGAGCACCGCTGGTTCTGAGGACAAAGCACAGGAAGAGGCCATGGAGGAAGAAGAAGAGGAGGGGGTGGAGGAGAGAGGTATGTCAGAATCACCAGTAGTAGCATTTTGGAGGCGTGGTGGCGGAACAACTTCCAGCACTACTGCACCTTGTCCTGCATCCTTCCCAGCTGCCAGCAGAGTCACCCAATGCGCCGTGAAAGATAGGTAACGTCCCTGTCCATGCCTGCTGGACCATGAGTCAGTGGTAATATGCACCTTACCGCTGACCGCCCTGTCCAGCGAGGCCAAGACATTGCCTTCCACATGCCGGTAGAGAGCCAGAATCGCCTTCCGTGAGAAAAAGTGGCGTTTGGGAACCTGCCACTGAGGAACCGCACATTCCACAAACTCACGGAAGGGGGCAGAATCTTCCAACAGAAAAGGCAGCAGTTGAAGTGCTAGCAATTTAGCCAAGCTAGCATTTAACCGCTGGGCATATGGATGGCTGGGAGCGAATTACTTTCGGCAGTGCAGCACCTGGGGCAGGGAAATTTGCCTGGTACAATCTGACTTTGGTGTACCGATAGCAGATTGCCCGCAAGTACTTGGCTGTGACAGACCTAATTCTACACCTTCATTCCTCTCAGTGCAGGTTTCAGAGAGGACTGAAGGTATATTGGGGTTGGAGATCCCAGCTGATGAGGAGCAAGGAGAGGTCCGCTTTGTTCTTTGGTGTGGGTCTTTTAGGCATGCTTGCCAACGAACTGCATGGCAGGTCGACATATGTCTGATCAAGCATGTGGTGCCCAAGCGGGTGATGTTTTGGCCACGCGAGATACGCCTGAGACATATGTTGCAAGTAGCAGCGCTGCTATCTGATGCACTCATCTCAAAAAAGGCCCACATCAAAGAAATTTTGGAATAACGCGCAGAGACAGCAGCGCCCTGCACATGCAGAGATCTGCGGTGTGATGCTGTTGGTGTGCTGCCCTTAAACTGGCCCCTCAATACATGCACCTCTCCAGGCGCAGGAGAGCCCAGTGGACTACAACAAGCCTTTCTTCTGACTACCCCACAGCGATCGTACTCCATACTCCGATCTCTCATTACACCCTCCAATCACCAGTGTTTCGTGCCCCCTGCTGGGGAATACCTCCTCTGGGGTGTTTCCCCATCCGGGCACACACTGGTCGCCGGACCCTGGTGGGGCGTGGTCTTTGAAGCAAAGGCACCCGTTTGTTTGTTTTTAAGTGGATGCAGCAATATGACTCTCAAGCAATTACACATGACATGCTAACCATTGCTGACACAATCATTTTCCCTGAAGAAGAAAAATCTTTTCGAAACGCGGCGGTTTCATCATTTTTTGCATCATTCAATGGTGTCTTTTGATTGTCTGAATTGTGTATTGCATTTTCATATGTTTGCATCCTTCATGGCATAATATTGCTATATGTAATGTAGATCTCATCCATCTACTACCCCACTTTTGTTCAATAAATACCCCTTTTTTCTACTTAAACCTTCTACGTATTTACTATCACAGCAATTTCCCTCCAAAGTCCCGTAAGAGGAACCTTTTCTGTCCACTGTATCATTGGGATGCGGGAAACCTTACTCTGTAGGCCTGTTCCAGCACCTACTCCACCCTTTTTAAGGTAGCTTTAGGTGCACACTGTTCAAAGGACACAGTACACTAACTGAAAATACTGCAGCTCCCTGCCTGTGGTATTAATATGAGAACACCAGCAATTGTATTCAGGACACAGTACACTAACTGAAAATACTTGTGGCTCCCTGCCTGTGGTATTCGTATGAGAACACCAGCAATTGTATTCAGGTAGCTTTAGGTGCACACTGAGCAAAGGACACAGTACACTAACTGAAAATACTGCAGCTCCCTGCCTGTGGTATGAGTATGAGAACACCAGCAATTGTATTCAGGTAGCTTTAGGTGCACACTGTGCAAAGGACACAGTACACTAACTGAAAATACTTGCAGCTCCCTGCCTGTGGTATTAGTATGAGAACCCCAGCAATTGTATTCAGGTAGCTTTAGGTGCACACGCTACCACAATCACCTGCCTGCCTGTCAGTATATTATGAAGAGAATAACAGGAACGGATCTAGCTAAACTGAATAATGTGTATATATATATATATATATATATATATATATATATATACACATACAACACCTAGGATGCATATATATCCTCTACACACTGTAACTGCAGCTAACTGACTCGCCTGCCTGCTCTATCTAACTCAAATGAAATGATACTATCTCTCTCTCTCTCTCTCTCTCTCTCTCTGTATTTCTTTCACCGCCGCAAAACACACTACACAAGGCCGCAACGCAGGCGGCCTTATATAGTGTGGGGCGCGTACTAAACCCCCTGAGACATAATTGGCCAAAGCCACCCTGGCTTTGGCCAATTTTGTCTCTCCGTTCTTACCACGCTGTGATTGGCCAAAGCCTGCGGATCATAGTGCATGCTTGGCCAATCATCAGCCAGCAATGCACTGCGATGCCGCAGTGAATTATGGGCCGTGACGCGCTACTCGAATTTGGCGCGAACGGCCCATAATGTTCGCAATTCGACGAACGGTCGAACAGCCGATGTTCGACTCGAACATGAGTTCGACTCAAACTCGAAGCTCATCCCTAATAGGGAGGAGAGATGAGAGAAGGAAAGTAGGGAATTTTGTTACACTATGTGCGACATGAGTTTGATACTGTGTTTTGTCCACACGTAGGGGTCCAAAATTTTGTAGATGTGAGGTAGGCTAGGGTTCAACCAGATCGGGGTGTTTGGGGAGATTTCAGACTAGATTTTTCAATGGCTAGTCTTGCTCGCCATGCCTGCAGGGTGGTAAGCATGGCGGGGGTCAGAGGATATGGGGCACGAGGGCCCCGGTAAAGCAAAAATTGAAGGGCTTCCAGCGAACCGACCACTGTAGCTTCCAGCACAGTTGACGAGTTTGTTTTGTCCGGCTGTAACCACCATGCTGCAGTTACCAACTGTGCGGATAGATAGTACTTGTAACAGTCCGGAAATGCCATGCCACCCTGCGTTCGTGGCCTCATTAAGGTTCTGGGTGGTGGTGGGCCCCATATGAAAGAGGAGAAGATTTGGTTCAGATTCTTAAAAAATTATTTGGGCACCCATTGTGGGGAATGGCGGAAGAGGTAGGTGAGTTTGGAAATAATGTTCATTTTAAGAAGGTTCACTCGCCCCCAGATTGACAGGGGCAGGTTATTTCAAGATTTAAGCTTCGTCTGGGCCTCCAGAAGTACCAGGGCAAGATTTAATCCTATAAAGTCTGAGGCCGAGATGGAGATGTGTACCCCTAAATACTTGAAGGAATCCACCCACCGAAGGGGGCTATCAGGAGGGGATGTAGATTTGTCCGCTTGATCGATCGGGAATAGGAGGGACTTGGACCAATTAACCCTAAGTCTGGTGACCTCAGCAAAGGTGTCTAAAACAGTCAGTGCCCCCAGCATCATGAGGAAAAGCAACATGTCGTCTGCACCCTCTCCTCCAGCAACCCGATACGAAGACCTTTAATGTGCGGTGAGGTGCGGCGTGCTTCCACCACTGGCTCAATAGCAAGGGCGAACAAAGCGAGAGAAATAGGGCAGCCCTGCCTAGTTCCCCTGGAGAGCCTGAATGGGGCAGACAGACCACCACCCAAGCGCACCGAGGAAGTGGGACACTTGTAAATCACCTGGAGCCATTTGATAAACAGCAGAGGAAAGCCCATCCTGCGCAGCGTTTCCCACAAAAAGGGCCACTCAATCGTATCAAAGGCCTTTTCATGTCTAAGGAGGCCACAACCCGTGATCCCATGTTAAGGTGTTGAGCGTGTATGTTAGTGAAAAGCCTTCTGAGATTGACATATGTGGACCTACAGGGCATGAAACCTGTCTGGTCTGGGTCTATCACTGAGGGCAACATGGGATATAACCGAAGGGCCAGAAGCTTAGTTGAAATTTTAAAGTCAGTATTGAGTAATGCTATGGGTCGGTAAGAGGCACAGGAAGTGGGGTCCTTAGGGGCTTTATAAATGAGTGTCAAGTAGGCATGGTACATAGATCCGGGAAAACTTCGGTCTGTTAAACATGTGGTATACAGTTGTGCCAGCAGGGGCGCCAAAAAGTTCACATGTGCCCTATAAAAGTCCATCGAGAGCCCACCAGTCCCAGGCGCCTTGCCAGGAGGAAAGGACCGGACGGCTATTCGGACCTCCCAGGCCGTAAATGGTTGAACCAAAGTCTTTCTTTCATGGTCACCCCCCCCCCCGGGGTCTGTTGGGTAGATACAAGAGTAAGAGGTTGGTCATGTTGGGCCATCATGGCCAGCAGGCGGCCATTCTTATCACCTTTTTCGAAGGCCCTTTGTTTACCCTTATATGATTCAAGTCGTGTGACCTCAGTCAGATGCAACTGTAGTTCCCTCTGAACTGCCATCAGCAGATCAAAGTGAACAGGGGTGGGGTCTTAACTATACGTGTCAGTGTGGTCAGTGACCGCCTGCTGCAGCGTTTGAGTTGTAGTCGATTGCTGTTTTTTTATGCTAGCAATGAAGGAAATATACTGTCCCCTAGTGTGAGCTTTAAAGGCATCCCAGATAATGTCAGGAGAAGAGGATTTTGCGTTCTGTTCCCAGAACTCAGCTAGCAGGGGCGGTAATTTATCGGAAAGATCTGGATGAGAGACCCACTGTGTGCCCAACCTCCAGAGCGCCGCGCCCTGGGAGGCCGGGGAGCGAAGCACCACCGCCAGAGGGCTATGATCCGACAGCCCACTGGGAAGATTGGATGCCTCCAACACATCCGCTAACAGTGCAGGGTTGGAGAAGGCCAGGTCTATCTGTGACGCAGTTTTGTAAGAAGCTGAAAAACATCAATAAACCCTTGTGGCAGGGTGCTTCTACCTCCAGATCTCTACCAGACCCACCGGCTGAGCCCAGGCGGATAGGTCCATACACTGTTTCTTAGACGGGGTAGGTCTTCGACAGACCTGTTTTAGCGGACAATCCGACCGTGTGTATGCTCCATCGGACAAATGTTTTGTGTTTTTCATCGGACAAATGTTCGCTGTGAAAACAGACAAACTTTCCAGCAACAAATGTCCGATGGAGCAAAATCCGATTGTGTGTACACAAGTCCAAAGTACAAACACGCATGCTCAGAACCAATGCTAAAGATCAGACAACAATAGTAGAAGTTGCCCAAAGGGTGTCGGTAAAGAGCAGAAAAACCACGTGATTCTGTGAAAGTTGGCTGATAAAGTCCTGCCGTGTGTATGCATGCCAAGTTCACGGACAACGCCCTTCGGACCAAAATCCAAGGAAAAGTCAGATGGAAGTCCGATCGTGTGTATGAGGCTTCACATTGATGGTAAGTTGTGTAGCGCACAAACCCCTCTCTGTCTTTACCTGCATTTAATTAGGCTCCTCGAAGGCAGAGAGAGGCACACCGCACCACAAGCCCGTACCCTCCTGTGTGAGGAGGTTGAGCGGTGTTTGTTTCTGGCCTGCCTGCGGCTGGAGTTGAATCCTCCCAAGGATGATTCTCACCTCTATCTTGTATAGATGCTAGTCTTTATTTCTCCCCAGTAATGTAACTGTCCACACCAACTGAAAGTCCAACTTCTATATTTATTTCACACAGGATAACAAATAGTCTCTTTAACAGCAGACAGGTTGGAACAAGACACAGGACAGCTTAGGTGGGAGGAGGTCCAGGCACAAACTCTAATGATTTCCTTGGACTGTTCAGGTTTCACAAACAGTTTTGGCTCACGATCTCTGCCACAGACAGTGAGGTTGGTCTCTGCCACAGACCTGGTGAATAGAAGTCACTGCCACTGACTTGGTGAACGGGTCACTGCCACTGACCTGGTGAATAGGGCCTTGCCCTATGAAGTCACTGCCACTGACTTGGTAAACTACCTTCTTGAAGTATTTGGCCCATGTAAAGGAGAAAACCATCCCTCCAGAGAGTTACCAGAGGCCCTCACCGTCACCACGACTCTGCGCTGGGTCTTCGGAAAGGGTTACCTCCCTGGCCTCCTCATCTCAGATACGGGTCCCATCGCAAGGCGGCACCCTGGGAGCTCTCGATCCCTAGCGGACCCCAGCCGAAGGTTGCTGGGCCCCGGGCCTTTGAAAATAGTACCTCACCCTAGACTGAAGGTGTCTGGGATGGAACAGGAACCAGGCCTCTGGGCCTAGGGCACCCGGAGGTAACACACGCACCCAGGCTGAAGGTGCCTGGGCGCGGACCCACAAACGACGACCCCCAATGGAAGATGGCTGCCCCCTTTTATACCCTCTCCCGACAGGCACAGCAGGTTCCCCGCCCTGCCGTACTACTGCCGAGAGGGGACAAAAAGGGCACAGCCCTGTATCAGTGGTTCAACCCTGGCTTACGGCAACAGCGCCACCTGTATGCCACAGGGAACTGCACACCAACACCATCTCCCATGGACAGAAATGGTCCATTAACCCTAACAATTAGTGTGTCTGAGCCTAATTACCACTCAGACACTTCCCCTAAACTTAACACCCCGCTACAGTTGTTTTTAGTGCACTCTTAAGTTGGTGGTTTTGGTGTCTGTAACGGCACCCCAAGTATGAAAGGGGTTAACGCCGTTTAGGATATTCCCTCTCTGGACACACATCAACTGCCGATCATCCGCAGTCAGGCGACCGCTTCCCATAGGATTAATCCTTCCAAACATACGAGACAAACACTCTGTATGAAGTTTCGAACTGGACTGACTTTATTACAAACACATGGTAACACATTTCTCTTCAAAACCCTTCCCTCCCATCCTTGGGGAACAGGGCGGGTTAAACTGTCCAATGACAATGGTCATACAGGTCAGGTGTGTTCAAACTTCTCTTTCAGTAAACAGTCTTAGCAGGAGGGGTGATTCCCCCCCCCCCCCTCACAGAAAGACACTTAAACATCCCATAATAGGCAGCCAGACAGTCTACCAAGCTCAAATCCACATCACCACAGTAGCAGACTTAATTACCACAAGCCACAGACAATAGAATGCAATCACACCCCATCACAGCAAATATTACACAACAGCCCACACACAATATACACCCAATATATACCATGTATATACAGCATTGAATATGACTATCCCAGATCATGGTGGGGTTCTCATTCCCCCTGTGCCCCAAGTGACCCCTGTCACACATCTCCCCTTTCGGCAGGAGACTAACACAGGAGGAGACCCCAGACGGGTTGACTCCGAGGTTAGTCCATAGTTCCATTCCTCTAATGTCTGGACAACCCATCAGCATTGCCATTTTGCTTACCAGGTCAGTAGCTGATGGTGCAGTTGTAAGGTTGCGGGGCGAATAATGGAATTCAGTTCTGGAACAGTCACTTGCTTTGCTCTCTCAATGGCTCCCAAAACTTGTTGCTGATGCTCTTGGGGGAGGTAAGGCAAAACCTGGGCGCAAATCCCATTTAACCTTTTGACAATTTCAGCCTGTTTGTGCATTTCAATGTTCAAGCCATGGGACATCTCATAATACATGACGTAGTGTTGTTGCATCTCCGATTTCTCCCTGGCCAACTTGTCACATTCCAATTCTAGACTGTGATATTTTCCCTGATCTAAGGTACATATCGGGGAAGATAGTCTTACCCAGTTCTCAGCCGTAAGCGGGCCGGTTCCAGCAGCATGGGTCTGGGCACAGGTAGTCACTGGGTTGGCTTCAGCGGGGCCCATCGCGGCGTAAGCAGAAACGAGGGGGGCCAAATCATTCCCCAGTAGTACATCCGCTGGCAAATCCTTCATCACCCCCACATTCACGTGTCCCAAACCAACCCCCCAATCCAGGTGAACACGGGCAACGGGTAGCCGGAAGATGGTACCTCCCGCTACTCTTACAGCTACAGTGTCTCCGGTGTGTTGGCTCTCTGGGATGAGGTTCTTCTGTAGTAGGGTCATGGTAGCGCCACTATCACGTAGGCCATTGGCTACCGTTCCATTAACCCGGACAGTCTGCCTGTGTTGTTGCCTGTTGTCCCGGTTAGCTGCTTGTATTGGATCAGCCTCATGCAGGACGCCCCAATGTTCTTCCTCCTCAACGCAGTGGGCCGCAGGCATGGATGTGCGGGGGCTCCCCCTTGCTGGCTGTCTCCATGACTGGGACTGGATGGCTGGATTCAACGGACAGTCTGGCTTTTTGTGCCCTAGCTGTTTACATCCGAAACACCTGATGGGTTGTGAGTAGTCCTGGGAGTTGAACCTGGGCTGCTGAGGATAAGTGGCCGCTGGAGGTGGTGCTGAAGTTGGGTTAGAGGCTGGTAAACTGGGCCGAGATAGTGGATAGCGCTCGCTTCCGCCTGACCTTTGAGAGTCCAGATATTCATCGGCCAAAGTAGCCGCTTGCTGTACAGTCCGTGGTCGCTTATCTCGCACCCAATCCCGTAATACCGGAGGGGTGTGGTTAAAGAACTGTTCTAAGAGTACTAGTTGGGTGATGTCCTCTATGGTATGAGCGTGGCTTCCCTGGAAACAGCCCTTAAGGTCTCGCTGCAGACGATGTGCCCACTCCACGTATGTTATGTGGGTTTGTTTCCGGGATTCTCGAAACTTAATCCAGCTGGCTTCGGGTGTAATGGCAAATCGGGCTAGCAGAGCTTCTTTTACCCGGTCATAGTCTTTAGCGTCCTCATCCTCCAGGGCCCGATACGCATCCGCCACTCTGCCAGTTAAATTACTTGCCAGTAAGGCGACCCAATCTTGGGGCAGTACTTCATGTATCTGGCATAGTCTCTCAAAGTCCTGCAGGAACGCTTCAATTTCCTCCTCTCCTTCCTTAAATAGTTTGAACGCCTGAAAGGGCAACTTACGGACAGGCGCTGCATCTTTAGGCGTTGTCTCTGATTGCCGTATTTTTGCCATTCTCCGCTCATGTTGCCGCTCTAGTTCTCTCTCTTGTCGCTCCAGTTCTCTCTCTTGTCGCTCATCCTGCAGCTGGATGTCTCTACTGGCTTTCTGTATGGCGGTCTCTGATGGGTTAGCCCCATATAATGCCAACCGCTCTCAAACTCGTTGCTGAAACAAGTCTTCAACTGACCGGGGCCCTGCATCACCATCCCTCTGATCCATCTCGGCTAGCTCCCTGATCATGGTGGCCTTGTTCTTTGTCCCACCGGTCCCTCCACGGCTCTCAAGTAAGTCTTTCAGCGTGGCTTTCCCGCAGGCTGCATAGCTGGTCATTCACTGTGGTGGTTTGGAGTGTCCCAGTAACTGGAGGGAAAATCCCACCGCTGCCAACCAATGTAACGGCACCCCAAGTATGAAAGGGGTTAACGCCGTTTAGGATATTCCCTCTCTGGACACACATCCACTGCCGATCCTCCACAGTCAGGCGACCGCTTCCCATAGGATTAATCCTTCCAAACATACGAGACAAACACTCTGTATGAAGTTTCCAACTGGACTGACTTTATTACAAACACATGGGGGCTGATTTACTAATAACAGTGTGCTGCGCTGGTTCTAACCTTAATTGCTGCGCCGGATAACTCCTTCACTGGGCGCAGGAAGCAGCGGCGCACTGTTATAGTAAATAGAAATGTCAGCGGCGCTCTATTGAAAATGAATGGTTCCCTATGGGAGCCCATTGATTTGAATAGAGGTCGCCCAGGAAGTCGGATCCAACTTGCGGGCGACTCGTGTGCCGGCTGACACAGGGACAGCGCGACTTTGCGAGGCGATCTGGACACGACCTGAGCGTGCAGCAGCCGCTCAAGTCGTGTCCTAGAGGCGACTAGCCGGCCGAGAATGTGTCCAGCGCGATCTCATCGCGCTGGTCCTCGGCAGCCTCGCTGTCCCATGTTTGGTATGAATCATGAAGGGGAACTCCAGGCCAAATTTTAAAGAAAAAACCGGCATGGGTTCCCCTTCAGGAGCATACCAGGCCCTTAGGTCTGGTCTGGATTCTAAGGTGAACCCCCTAAGCCGAAAAACGGCGTGGGGGTCCCCCAAAATCCAAACCAGACCCTTAGGTCTGGTCTGGATTTTAAGGTGAACCCCTCAATCCGAAAAACGGCGTAGGGGTCCCCCCAAGATCCAAACCAGACCCTTAGGTCTGGTCTGGATTTTAAGGTGAACCCCTCAAGCCGAAAAACGGCGTGGGGGTCCCCCCAAAATCCAAACCAGACCCTTATCTGAGCACGCAACCTGGCAGGCCGCAGGGGAAAAGGGGGGGACGAGAGCGGCCCCCCTCCCTCCTGAACCGTACCAGGCCGCATGCCCTCAACATGGGGGGTTTGGTGCTTCGGGGCAGGGGGGCGACCTGCGGCCCCCCCACCCCAAAGCACCCTGCCCCCATGTTGATGGGGACAAGGGCCTCTTCCCGACAACCCTGGCCGTTGGTTGTCGGGGTCTGTGGGGGGGGCTTATCAGAATCTGGGAGCCCCCCTTTAATAAGGGGGCCCCCAGATGCCGGCCCCCCACCCTATGTGAATGAGTATGGGGTACATCGTACCCCTACCCATTCACCTGGTGGCAAAATAAGTCAATAAAAAAGACAACACAGGTTTGAAAAGTAATTTATTGGGCAGCTCCGGGGGTCTTTCTGCCGGGCCCCCGCTATCTTCTGCTAGCTCTTTTGCTAGCGGGGGTCCCGGGCTTCCTCGCCGTCTTCTTCCGACTTTGGGGGTCTCTTGTTCTGTACTCCGGTTCTTCTCCCGCTCTCCAACGCCTTCTCCTCGATCTCCGGTTCTTTCTGCTGGACGCCCCGCTATCTTGTGCCAGCTCTTTTGCTAGCGGGGGCCGGTCTTCTACGTCGCCTTCTTCCTTCTTCTCTTCGCCCGATGTTGACTCGTCGCTCTCCACCGCCGCAATGATCTGTCCAAGCAGCGGTGCCACTTTTATTGGCATGGGGCGTGGTCACCAGATGATGCCACCGCTGACCCCGCCCCCATTTCACGTCACAGTCCCATCATTCCCCAGGACTGTGACATCATACGGGGGCGTCCGGCAGAAAGAACCGGAGATCGAGGAGAAGGCGTCGGAGAGCCCACACACAATATACACCCAATATATACCATGTATATACAGCATTGAATATGACTATCCCAGATCATGGTAGGGTTCTCATTCCCCCTGTGCCCCAAGTGACCCCTGTCACACATCTCCCCTTTCGGCAGGAGACTAACACAGGAGGAGACCCCAGACGGGTTGACTCCGAGGTTAGTCCATAGTTCCATTCCTCTAATGCCTGGACAACCCATCAGCATTGCCATTTTGCTTACCAGGTCAGTAGCTGATGGTGCAGTTGTAAGGTTGCGGGGCGAATAATGGAATTCAGTTCTGGAACAGTCACTTGCTTTGCTCTCTCAATGGCTCCCAAAACTTGTTGCTGATGCTCTTGGGGGAGGTAAGGCAAAACCTGGGCGCAAATCCCATTTAACCTTTTGACAATTTCAGCCTGTTTGTGCATTTCAATGTTCAAGCCATGGGACATCTCATAATACATGACGTAGTGTTGTTGCATCTCCGATTTCTCCCTGGCCAACTTGTCACATTCCAATTCTAGACTGTGATATTTTCCCTGATCTAAGGTACATATCGGGGAAGATAGTCTTACCCAGTTCTCAGCCGTAAGCGGGCCGGTTCCAGCAGCATGGGTCTGGGCACAGGTAGTCACTGGGTTGGCTTCAGCGGGGCCCATCGCGGCGTAAGCAGAAACGAGGGGGGCCAAATCATTCCCCAGTAGTACATCCGCTGGCAAATCCTTCATCACCCCCACATTCACGTGTCCCAAACCAACCCCCCAATCCAGGTGAACACGGGCAACGGGTAGCCGGAAGATGGTACCTCCCGCTACTCTTACAGCTACAGTGTCTCCGGTGTGTTGGCTCTCTGGGATGAGGTTCTTCTGTAGTAGGGTCATGGTAGCGCCACTATCACGTAGGCCATTGGCTACCGTTCCATTAACCCGGACAGTCTGCCTGTGTTGTTGCCTGTTGTCCCGGTTAGCTGCTTGTATTGGATCAGCCTCGTGCAGGACGCCCCAATGTTCTTCCTCCTCAACGCAGTGGGCCGCAGGCATGGATGTGCGGGGGCTCCCCCTTGCTGGCTGTCTCCATGACTGGGACTGGATGGCTGGATTCAACGGACAGTCTGGCTTTTTGTGCCCTAGCTGTTTACATCCGAAACACCTGATGGGTTGTGAGTAGTCCTGGGAGTTGAACCTGGGCTGCTGAGGATAAGTGGCCGCTGGAGGTGGTGCTGAAGTTGGGTTAGAGGCTGGTAAACTGGGCCGAGATAGTGGATAGCGCTCGCTTCCGCCTGACCTTTGAGAGTCCAGATATTCATCGGCCAAAGTAGCCGCTTGCTGTACAGTCCGTGGTCGCTTATCTCGCACCCAATCCCGTAATACCGGAGGGGTGTGGTTAAAGAACTGTTCTAAGAGTACTAGTTGGGTGATGTCCTCTATGGTATGAGCGTGGCTTCCCTGGAAACAGCCCTTAAGGTCTCGCTGCAGACGATGTGCCCACTCCACGTATGTTATGTGGGTTTGTTTCCGGGATTCTCGAAACTTAATCCAGCTGGCTTCGGGTGTAATGGCAAATCGGGCTAGCAGAGCTTCTTTTACCCGGTCATAGTCTTTAGCGTCCTCATCCTCCAGGGCCCGATACGCATCCGCCACTCTGCCAGTTAAATTACTTGCCAGTAAGGCGACCCAATCTTGGGGCAGTACTTCATGTATCTGGCATAGTCTCTCAAAGTCCTGCAGGAACGCTTCAATTTCCTCCTCTCCTTCCTTAAATAGTTTGAACGCCTGAAAGGGCAACTTACGGACAGGCGCTGCATCTTTAGGCGTTGTCTCTGATTGCCGTATTTTCGCCATTCTCCGCTCATGTTGCCGCTCTAGTTCTCTCTCTTGTCGCTCCAGTTCTCTCTCTTGTCGCTCATCCTGCAGCTGGATGTCTCTACTGGCTTTCTGTATGGCGGTCTCTGATGGGTTAGCCCCATATAATGCCAACCGCTCTCAAACTCGTTGCTGAAACAAGTCTTCAACTGACCGGGGCCCTGCATCACCATCCCTCTGATCCATCTCGGCTAGCTCCCTGATCATGGTGGCCTTGTTCTTTGTCCCACCGGTCCCTCCACGGCTCTCAAGTAAGTCTTTCAGCGTGGCTTTCCCGCAGGCTGCATAGCTGGTCATTCACTGTGGTGGTTTGGAGTGTCCCAGTAACTGGAGGGAAAATCCCACCGCTGCCAACCAATGTAACGGCACCCCAAGTATGAAAGGGGTTAACGCCGTTTAGGATATTCCCTCTCTGGACACACATCCACTGCCGATCCTCCACAGTCAGGCGACCGCTTCCCATAGGATTAATCCTTCCAAACATACGAGACAAACACTCTGTATGAAGTTTCCAACTGGACTGACTTTATTACAAACACATGGGGGCTGATTTACTAATAACAGTGTGCTGCGCTGGTTCTAACCTTAATTGCTGCGCCGGATAACTCCTTCACTGGGCGCAGGAAGCAGCGGCGCACTGTTATAGTAAATAGAAATGTCAGCGGCGCTCTATTGAAAATGAATGGTTCCCTATGGGAGCCCATTGATTTGAATAGAGGTCGCCCGGGAAGTCGGATCCAACTTGCGGGCGACTCGTGTGCCGGCTGACACAGGGACAGCGCGACTTTGCGAGGCGATCTGGACACGACCTGAGCGTGCAGCAGCCGCTCAAGTCGTGTCCTAGAGGCGACTAGCCGGCCGAGAATGTGTCCAGCGCGATCTCATCGCGCTGGTCCTCGGCAGCCTCGCTGTCCCATGTTTGGTATGAATCATGAAGGGGAACTCCAGGCCAAATCTTAAAGAAAAAACCGGCATGGGTTCCCCTTCAGGAGCATACCAGGCCCTTAGGTCTGGTCTGGATTCTAAGGTGAACCCCCTAAGCCGAAAAACGGCGTGGGGGTCCCCCAAAATCCAAACCAGACCCTTAGGTCTGGTCTGGATTTTAAGGTGAACCCCTCAATCCGAAAAACGGCGTAGGGGTCCCCCCAAGATCCAAACCAGACCCTTAGGTCTGGTCTGGATTTTAAGGTGAACCCCTCAAGCCGAAAAACGGCGTGGGGGTCCCCCCAAAATCCAAACCAGACCCTTATCCGAGCACGCAACCTGGCAGGCCGCAGGGGAAAAGGGGGGGACGAGAGCGGCCCCCCTCCCTCCTGAACCGTACCAGGCCGCATGCCCTCAACATGGGGGGTTTGGTGCTTCGGGGCAGGGGGGCGACCTGCGGCCCCCCCACCCCAAAGCACCCTGCCCCCATGTTGATGGGGACAAGGGCCTCTTCCCGACAACCCTGGCCGTTGGTTGTTGGGGTCTGTGGGGGGGGGCTTATCAGAATCTGGGAGCCCCCCTTTAATAAGGGGGCCCCCAGATGCCGGCCCCCCACCCTATGTGAATGAGTATGGGGTACATCGTACCCCTACCCATTCACCTGGTGGCAAAATAAGTCAATAAAAAAGACAACACAGGTTTGAAAAGTAATTTATTGGGCAGCTCCGGGGGTCTTTCTGCCGGGCCCCCGCTATCTTCTGCTAGCTCTTTTGCTAGCGGGGGTCCCGGGCTTCCTCGCCGTCTTCTTCCGACTTTGGGGGTCTCTTGTTCTGTACTCCGGTTCTTCTCCCGCTCTCCAACGCCTTCTCCTCGATCTCCGGTTCTTTCTGCTGGACGCCCCGCTATCTTGTGCCAGCTCTTTTGCTAGCGGGGGCCGGTATTCTACGTCGCCTTCTTCCTTCTTCTCTTCGCCCGATGTTGACTCGTCGCTCTCCACCGCCGCAATGATCTGTCCAAGCAGCGGTGCCACTTTTATTGGCATGGGGCGTGGTCACCAGATGATGCCACCACTGACCCCGCCCCCATTTCACGTCACAGTCCCATCATTCCCCAGGACTGTGACATCATACGGGGGCGTCCGGCAGAAAGAACCGGAGATCGAGGAGAAGGCGTCGGAGAGCCCCGCTAGCAGAAGATAGCGGGGCCCGGCAGAAAGACCCCCGAACCAGGTGAATGGGTAGGGGTACGATGTACCCCATACTCATTCACATAGGGTGGGGGGCAGGTATCTGGGGTCCCCCTTATTAAAGGGGGCTCCCGGATTCCGATAAGCCCCCCGCCCGCAGACCCCGACAACCAACGGCCAGGGTTGTCGGGAAGAGGCCCTTGTCCCCATCAACATGGGAGCAGGGTGCTTTGGGGTGGGGAGGGCCGCAGGTCGCCCCCCCTGCCCCGAAGCACCAAACCCCCCATGTTGCGGGCACGCGGCCTGGTACGGTTCAGGAGGGAGGGGGGCCGCTCTCTCGTCCCCCCCTTTTCCCCTGCGGCCTGCCAGGTTGAGTGCTCGGATAAAGGGTCTGGTGTGTATTCTAAGGAGACCCCACGCAATTTTTTTTTTTTTGGCGCGGGGTTCCCCTTAAAATACATGCCAGACCTGAAGGGCCTGGTATGGATTCTGGGGGGACCCCCACGCCATTTTTTTTTTATTTTTTTTGGGGGGGTCCCCTTTGAATCCATACTAGACCTAAGGGCCTGGTATGGACCTGGGGGGACCCCCACGCCATTTTTTTTTTCATTTTTTTGGGGGGGTCCCCTTTGAATCCATACTAGACCTAAGGGCCTGGTATGGACCTGGGGGGGGGACCCCACGCTGTTTTTTTTTGGTTTTGTTTTTTGAACCGTTTTTTTTTTTTTTACATTTCCTTTAACAACCAGCTATAAACAGGTCAAACAAAAAATCGCCGCAAAATTGCGGTACTTGCGTTTTGGATGTGGGTCCATTGAATTACATCCAAAACACTGTTTTTGTTCTGGCAAAAAAAATCTGCAGTTGCGTTTAAAATCGTTTTTCACAAACCCTCAAAATGCCTTCAGACGCCAAAGATTTCCACGTTTCAGACGCGGTACCAGCGTTTAGCCGCGTTTTTAAAGGTGACCTTTTTTTTTACATTGATAAACTCAAAATTTATGGCAAATGAGGAAAAAACATAATATATATATATATATATATATATATATATATATATATATATATATATATGAAATTGCTTCCATTGCATTGTGGACAATCCACAACTTGGGGCAGCTGACGTGGCAAGTGGACAATCCACAACTTGTGGCAAGTGATGTGGCAAGTGACACGCTAAATACAACTACACTGCTGCTCTCAGCTGCTCATATCACTCTGGTCTCACTAAATAGCTAAAATCGTAAATAATACTGTTTTTGGAGCTTAGGGCGGCTCCTTATCATATACATGCAAATGTGGTAAAACACGGCATGCAAACGCCACAAAGCGCGCCTTTCTAAACACCACTTTCAACCTTATTTCAGAACACTTTGCACCAGCGTCCCGTCTACATGGGCCTAAAAACGCCTATGCCATTTACAGCTCCAAAACGCCATGGTGGCCATGAGGCCATAGGCTAACATGGAGAGATGTTTTTAAGCTGCAAAAAACGCTCAAACAAGCGGTTGGAAAAACGTCCGTGTGCATGTAGCCTTATATTAACCACTTGCGCACTGCCCAGACCAAGTTTCACATTTCAGCGCTGATGCACTTTTAATGACAATTGCGCGCTCATACAACACTGTAACCCAATGAAAATGTTTTATTTGTTGGCACACAAATAGAGCTTGCTTTTGGTGCTATTTGATCACCTTTGTGTTCTATTTTTATTTTTTTTCTATAAATACAAAAGACCGAGTTTAAAAAAAAAAAAAAATGGATATTTTACCCACTTCAGCACTGGGCCTATTCTGGCACTTCTCTCCTTCATGTAAAAATCATAAATTTATGGCTATAAAATTACTTCAAAACACCAAACATTATATATTTTTTTGGAGCAGACACCCAATAAGATGGCGGTCATTGCAAATTTTTATCTCGCTCGGTATTTGCGCAATAAATTTTCAAACGCCTTTTGTTTGCTAAAAATATTACAAAACAGTAAAGTTACGGCCAATTTTTTGGTATAATGTGAAAGATGTTGTTATGCTGAGTAAATAGATACCTAACACGTCACGCTTTAAAATTGCGCACACACATGGCATGACACCAAACTTCAGTAATTAAAAATCTCCCTAGCCGATGCTTAATTTTTTTTTACACGTTACCATTTTGGCATTACAGAGGAGGTCTAGTGCTAGAATTGCTGCACTCGTTCTAACGCACGCAGCAATAACTCACATGTGTGGTTTGAACAGCGTTTACATATGTGGGCAGGACTTACGTGTGTGTTCGCTTCTGAGCGCGAGCTACTGAGGACATGGGCGTTTTTTCTTATTTTTTTTATTTATTTTTTACTTTTTTGTATTTCTTACTCTTTTTTAATTTTTTTTTTTGGGGATCTCTTTTATTCCTATTACAAGGAATGTAAACATCCCTTGTAATAGGAATGTGTGTGACAGGTCCTCTTTATGGAGAGATGCAGGGTCAATAAGACCCCGCATCTCTCCTCCAGGCTGGAAAGCATGATATTGTTCCAAAAAAATCACCAATCTCATGCTGACAGCCAAGATCACGGCTTGGTTAACATATGGGAACACGGCATGATGTCATAACGTCGTGACCGCGCCTCCGACGGTCATAGAGATGACTGATGACCATCTGGTCACCAGTCATCTCCAAATCATTCTCCGAGCCCCAGATGGCACGGGAGAGCCCGGAGAAGCACCGGATGGCGGCAAGAGGGGGGGGGAACGTCCCCTCCCCCGCCTATAAGAACGATCAAGCGGCGGAACTGCCACTATGATCGTTTTTATTGTGCACAGAATCGTCGGCGGAAAAGAATGATATCTGAATGATGCCTGCAACTGCAGGCATCATTCAGATGTCACCGCCCAAAGCCAAGGATGTCATTTGACGGTGGGCGGTAGGAAACTGGTTAATATTTTTAAAAAAGGTAATTTTTCTTCTTCATTGATGTACACTGATGAGACTGCACTGATGGGCACCGATAAGGTGGCAAGGGTGGGCACTGAGAGGTGGCATTGCTATTTGGCACTGGTGGGCAGTGAGAAGTGGCACTGCTAGGTGGCAATGATAGTTGGCAGTGATGGGCACTGATAGGCACTGGCAGCACTGCTAGGTGCCACTGATTGGCACCAGTGGTGGGCATTGATAGGTGGCACTGGCAGGGGCTACTAATTGTCACAGATGATGCAGAATTGCCTCTTCCTCTTCGGGCCCAATGTCCCTTGCACATAAGCCGGTGATTGCCTTTTTTTAATGCTCACGCTGTCAGCACAAGGAGAAAACAAAAACCATTACCCAGCTTTTGTTTACATCACGTAGGTGGGGTGCTATATCAAGAGCATGACGGTCATCTACGGCCTGTTGCCTACATGAGTCGGAACTTGGCTCCCCGCCGAGAAGAACTACCCCATGCACAAACTTGAGTTCCTGGCCTTGAAGTGGGTGGTGGTAGATAAGCTGAGGGATTATCTATATGGAGCGGAGTTCTTGATCAAGACTGACAACAATCCTCTCACCTACATCCTCACTACCACCAAGTTGGATGCCACGGGTCACAGATGATTGGCTACTCTATCAGGGTTTATTTTCAGCCTGAAACAAGATGCGGATGCTTTGTCAAGAAGGCCCCATTGTTCCAGAGACCCCACAGCTGACACCTGAAGGGGTACGAGCCTTATGTCAAGGAGCAGAACATCAAGCTGGAGAAGGATCCAGGGCCGAAGACATTGGAGTGTCAGCCGCTGGTGTCCCCAGATGTTATTGCAATGTCACCAAAGTCGGGGATAAAGGTCTGCCCGAAGCTGTCAAAGAATGACCTGCAGAGGGACCAGTTGGAGGACCCTCCCTGTAGCTTGGCATTGAAGGCCTAGGAGAGCCAACGCCCTGACTTGCTCCTCACTGACTCCCCAAAGGAAACCCGTCTGCTGCACCGAGAGTGGGATCAGTTTCAGGTGCACCAAGGGTTGGTCTATTGAAGGGGCCCCTCTGATGATTCTGAAGAAAAATTGCAGCTATTCCTACCTGAAAAGCATAGGGAGACAGTATTAACTGCCCTACACGACAACCATGGCCACCTAGGGCCCAAAAGGACTTTTGACCTGGTGAGGGACAGGTTCTACTGGCCCTGCATGCAGGCTGAAGTTGAGGACTATTGCCACTCCTGCATCAGATGTATCCAAAAGAAGACTTTGCTCCACGAGCTGCCCCAATGGGCCATCTTCAGAGTCAGGGACCCATGGAGCTGGTGTGCATTGACATTCTGTGCTTGGAGCCTGATTTTAGCGGGCAGGAAAATATCCTGGTAGTGACTGACCATTTCACTCGGTATGCCCAGGTGTTTTCCACGAGGGACCAACAAGCATCCACGGTGGCCAAGATCTTTGTGGAGAAATTCTTTGTGCACTATGGTCTGTCCCAACGCATCCACTCTGATCAGGTAAGAGATTTTGAGAGTAGTCTCATCAATAGACTTTTAGACCTGTTGGGCATCAGGAAGTCTAAAACCACCCCGTATCATCCTCAAGGAGATCCTCGACCAGAGAGATTCAATCAAACCCTCCTGGATATGCTCGGGACTCTAAATTCAGAACAAAAACAGCACCGGAGCAAGCATATAGTGGATATTGTGCATGCTTATAACAGCACTGCCAATGATGCCACAGGTTACTCTCCCTATAGTTTGATGTTCGGACGGTAGGCTCGGCTGCCAGTCGACTTGGCCTTCGGAACATCCCTCGACCATACCTCAGCAACTTCCCGCTGGAAGTCGCAGCCCTATGTCATTTGCAAGCATCTGCCTGGACTCCCAGTATATCAAATCCGGCCAGAGGGAAGCACAGGCCCGCTGAAGACTTGGCATCGCAATCATCTGTTGCCTCTGTCAGAAGCAGTTCATGTGCCACCACAGCCAGATTTACAGTCCACACTCACGGCCTCTCAAAGATCCCAGCCAGTGACTAGATCTCACTCGCAGTCTGTACCCCTTGCTGAAGATGAAAACCACGAGGCAGGACAACCTCCCCTCCTATGCTAATTGGTTGGATGTTCCTCTGCCATGGTTTTATGCAGATGCAAATTGTATGGTTTCCTGTGCACACTAACCTGTTTTTTTTTTTTTTTTTACGTGTGTATATCAAAAGCATGTAACAGGTCATAGACTCTTTACCACCTTTGGCGAACCTAAGGTTTTTTGGTGGGGGGAGTGTGTAGCGTGGGGCTGCTCGGTCACCCATGGTCCCACACCTCCCTCCATTCCCGCCAGGAACCGTCGGACTGAATAGACACTGACACAGGCACTCACAGATTGAGAGCATGCCTGTCAGTACCTGTGGGGGATTTCTACCCCTAACTCTACTCTTCCTTGAGTGACGAGCGGCGCTCACTCACAGGCATCAGTCCGCTCTGCTCTCTTTTCTGTGTTCCTATTGGCAGGGAGAGGAAGTCAATCAAGCAGCAGCAGAGGACCACAGGACTTAAAGGCTCATCACAAAATGGCACCATTGATTTCTACTGGGGATGGAGCTACTACTTCTGCTTTGAAAGAAGGGGGCTAACTAAAGACTTAAGCTTGTTGGTCTGAGAAGAGATCACCATGAGGCTGGGAGGTGAACGGAGGTGTGAGAAGAGACTACAGGCATCCGCTGAAGAACCATCCAAAGACGGTTCCAGAGACCATCCAGAGACGGTTGAAGATGGATGTACCTTCTGTACCACCTAATATCCCTATTTTTATGTGAAATATCTCTGAAATTATGTGAAATCTAACGTTAAAACCACTTGATCTTACCGGATCTAACGAATATCTATTAGCCTGTGTAGCGCCCTGCTCCTATTGGGTAGGTGCTAGTGTAAATTTACTTATCTGATCTGTCGTTTAGCTCAGAACAATTGTACCAAATTATGGTCTCTGTTCCAGTTTAACTGGGCTGCACATTTTCCACCTGACTGTAGGTGTCGTTGTTACCACAGGTCAAGGTTGGAAATGCAGTAGGCTGGATGCATTGGGTATTCCTTTCCCGGAGACAGCGCAGTGGGAGTGGTGACCCCGCTGTGCATTCTGGGAGAGGGTACTTAAGGAGCAGACACCGTTTTCTGGGGTCTTCCGATCCTGACCTGACGGCCCTCCTGGCCTCAGGGATGTTTTAGTAGTTTTCTGCCTTGGGGCCTGTAGGCCCGAGGCTCCGTTGCTGAGAGTAGGCCCAGGAGTTTCTGGGGGCCTACTGATCTGGGGATGGTCCTGTGTCGCCTTGCCTGAGGGAAGGGACCGAACAATTGAGGGCTCAATTGGAGGACGCATCCGGATAAAAATTTGCCTCACAGTGCTGCCGGCTGGCTGAAAGATCCTGGCACTGTGTGTTATGTTTTCAGAACTTTATCAAGTGAGTGATTACCCAAGTCTGTGGCAGAGACTATTTGTATTCTTCAAGTCTGGCAGAAACTATTTGTATTCTTCAAGTCTGTGGCAGAGACTTTTGGCCGAGCACCGCACCGGCTGCTAGGTCAGTGAGAGAGGTCTATCCGGTGGTTGCTATATCCAGTGTGGAGACTGTTTGTCCTCTGGATTAAGAAGTACCCGTGATCCGCAAGCAAGGTACCTGAATCCCCCCCTAACCCTCCATCCCTCTGTCCCTCTGTTAATAAAACCCTTGAGTGATTTTTGGCCAGAAAATATGATAAGGGGGGCCAGCCTCCCCTCTTTAATCACTTAATAAGTCTCTAATTATGTGAGATCTAACGTTAAAACCACTTGATCTTACAGGATCTAACGAATATCTATTAGCTTGAATGATTTTTGGCCCGAAAATTTGATAAGAGAGGGCCAACCCGTCCTTATGTACCACCTAATATCAGTATTTTTATGTGAAATATCTCTGAAATTATGTGAGATCTAACGTTAAAACCACTTGATCTTACCGGATCTAACGAATATCTATTAGCCTGAATGATTTTTGGCCAGAAAATTTGCATGTGGGGGGGCCAACCCGTCCATATGTACCACCAGCGTTAAAACCACTTGATCTTACCGGATCTAACGAATATCTATTAGCCTGAATCATTTTTGGCCAGAAAATTTGATAAGGGGGGCCAGCCCCCCCTCATTAATCACTTAATTAGTCTCTAATTATGTGAGATCTAACGTTAAAACCACTTGATCTTACCGGATCTAACAAATAGCTTCCAAAATAGCTAACTTTTTTGTCAATTTTTTGATAAGGGGGGGCTGATGACGGGTTAGCCCCCCCAGCAAATAACTGTTAATATTGCTTCTTCTGTGTGAGATCTAATGCAAACAACGGTTGATCTAACCTGATCTAACAAAGATCTAACAAACTGCATAAGATTTTTTCAAAAATTTTGATAAGGGGGGGCTAACCCGGCAGAGGTCACTTTTGACAAGAACTGGAAACCATTAGTGCTGCCGCATCCACAGTACTATCTTTGTGAGACTGGACTCTTTTGTGTTTGCCTCTTGTTATATTCCGGAGTGTACTCTCCTGGAGCCCAAGAACTTTGGCCCTTACAGATGGGGTGTTCTACTTGCTGGAAGAGCAGGAGCTGTTGTTTCTTTTTCTCCTCTCACAGCGCCAAAAAGACAATTACTTTTGGGGTGGTAATAGTTCAGGGCCACAGTCAGGTTCAAGAGAGAAGAGGATTCATCTCCAAGAGAAAGAAAGAAGGTTTTTTTCCCAGGACAAGTGTTTTGACGGTGGCACTTCCTCTAGGTGACGGTGTTGCAAAACTTTTGCACTCCATTTGAAGTGTGTCTTACTGTTTAGAAGGAAAGGATTTTTCCTTCAGGGAGAATCTTTTCACTTCTAATGTACATAAGTTAGGATGTTAGAAATTATTGGTTGTGTGTTTTTTCTTTCTTTCCTCTGCAGGTGGACACCAAGCAAATCACTGAGTATGGGGTCGATTTAGCTATTGCAGAGGGGAGGGAAATGGAAATGTACATTGAAAATGTGGTTTATGTGACATTGAGAATGTGATGTGCACATGTGTTTTCTCTGCTCTTCTTTCACTTCTGCATTTACCTCCCTTTCCCCATGTTTAGGTTCCGGCACAAACAAACAATTTTTTCCTTTTTTAAAATATATTTTTTTTTTTAGATAGTTTCTGGAATAGGTCTATATTGACTCAGGCTTAAGAGACATAGGTTTGCTCCAGACACTGGGGACCAGTGTCTATTTAGTGGGGGGAGTATGTAGCAGGGTGCTTAAATTTAAGAGAAGTGTTGGGTGGTAGTTATACCCAAACACCCTAATTATTACAGTTCTTGCAACCATTTTTATCTGCAGGGAGAACATTGGTGTGTAGTTCCCTGTGGCCTGCGGGTGGCGCTGCCGTAGTGGACCAGGGTTGAACCGCTAATCCAGTGCTGTGCCTTGTGTGTCCCTTCTCAGCAGCCGTACAGTGGGTATGGTAGGCCTGCTGTGCATGCTGGGAGAGGATATAAAAGGGGCAGATGCTGCCTGTTCAGGGTTCGTTGTCGGGGGTCCTACCCCAGGGAGTGTGTGTTCCTGTCCGTCCTGGGCACCTTTGGCCCAGGGGCGGAGGTCGGTGGATCAGTCCCAGGCACCTTTAGTCCTGGGGCTGCAACAAAGGCCTGGGCCCAGCACCTTCGGCTGGAGCCCACCAAGGATTGAGGAGTCTCAGGGTGCCGCCTTGCGAGGGGACCCGTATCCTAGATGAGGAGGCCGGGGGAGGACCGTTCTGAGGGACTGGTGCAGAAGTCACGGTGAAGGAAGGGTCCCGGTAACTCTCTGGAGGGATATCTTCTCCTTAACAGAGGCCAAGTTCACCAGGTCTGTGGCGGAGACCAAGTTCACCAGGTCTGTGGCAGAGACTGAGTTCACCAGGTCTGTGGCAGAGACCGAGTTCACCGGGTCTGTGGCAGAGACTTTGGGTAAAGTTTGAGTACCATATCGGCTGCTAGTCCCAAGCTAGGGAGACTATCCAAATGGGCTGAGTCTGCTTGAGAATCAGAGCAGTGAATTGGGTTACGCTTGTGCCTGGACCTCTTCCACACCTTAAGCTGTCCAGTTCTCCCTCCAACCTTTTTATATCAGAGACTGTGTTTTACAAGAAAATAAACCTCTACGTTGGAGTGCAGCTGGTGTGGACATTCAAGTTACTGTGGGGATACAAGGACTTGTCTTTATTTAATATAGAGGTGAGGAGAAGCATTCTCTGGCTGTCTGACTGTGGAAGACCCATCAACAACACCGCTCAACCTCTTTACACAGGAGGGTACGGGCTTATGGTGCGGTGTGCCCCTCTATTCCTGTGAGGAGCTGAACAAGGTGGGTAAAGAGAGGGGTCTGTGCGCTATATATATATATATATATATATATATATATATATATATATATATTGTGACAGAATGCAGGTAAAATCACCAGGTTGCATCCAGGATGGAAGGTATATATGTCCTAGAATCAGGTTTTATGCCGATTTATACCACTAGGGGGAGTGCGGGGAGTCTTGCAGGGGAAGAGTTAATGAGCCCAGCTGAAGTAAGTGGGCTCGTTAGGGCCTCTACAAGAACTCCCAGCATGCTAAGGGAGATGCTCCGACCTGGAACGAGATCAGTGTGAATAGTCTGGGGAGTGTGATCTCTGTGCGGTGAGCCAAAGCCTGTGTGGTTACTGTAATAACTTCAAAAAGCAGGGAGCTAGGGACTGGGACAGCACAAGGCTGTACCCAGTTGTTAGTCAGGGACACCAACGTGTGTAGTAAGCGGTCAAGTTGACCAGGATTTATTTTCATGTTTCTTTTTGTTTTGTTGTTTTTCCCTTGTAAATAGTTTGAATAAACCGCACCTTTCGTTTTTGAAACTACAAACCCTGTCTGCTGTGCCTGTTTTGTGTGGTGAACCCATCCAGGGGGTCACACACACCCGCTGCTGAGCTAACCCCCTCACAGTTGGTGGAGAATGCGGGCAGTTTTTTTTTAAAGGCCAGCATGGAGGAGATACTGAAACAGCTGGCTCTAGCAAATGCCAATCAGCAGCAGACAAATGCAGGTTTGCAAAAGAGCCTTGCAGCTCAACAACATACAAATGCAAATTTACAACAGAGCCTGGCAGCCCAGCAGCAAGCTCATCAACAGAGTCTGGCAGCTCAGCAACAAGCCCAGCAGCAATCTGAGGCCCGCTTCATAGACCTGTTGCAGAAGCAAGAACAGAGACTACAGCAACAAATGGAGACATTAATGCAGCAACGTCCGCAGACCAGTGAGGCAAGTAGTTCCAGTAATACTGCGTCCTTTGGGGTGAGTCGTTTACTGACAAAAATGACTGGAGAGGATGATCCAGAGGTGTTTTTGACCACATTTGAAAGGACTGCTGAAAGGGAAAAGTGGCCTAAGGAGCAGTGGGCTGGACTGGTGGCCCCTCTGTTAACTGGTGAATCTCAGAAAGCTTACTATGACCAAGAGCCCGACCAAGCAAAAGACTATGTGATGCTAAAAAATGAAATATTGGCACGGCTGGGTGTCACCCTGGCCGTCCGGGCTCAGCGTGTGCATAACTGGACTTTCCGGCTTGGGAAACCCCCCAGGTCTCAAATGTATGATCTCATTCACCTGAGCAGGAAGTGGCTACAGCCAGAGACTTTGTCTGCACCAAAGATTGTGGAACGTGTTGTGATGGATCGTTTCTTGAGAGCTCTTCCTACTGCCATCCAAAAGTGGGTAAGCCATGGAGACCCAGAAACGGCCGATAATCTTGTGGATCATGTGGAGAAGTACTTGGCTACAGAGAACCTGACTGCCTCTTCCAGAGACTCACGGACTTTCCACCCTAAGACCAGACCATTCCCAGTGGCGTGTAAGATGATTCCAAGGGGTGAGGGTGGAGAGAGTGAGAGGGTGGGAATTCTACCCAAGATTTGGCGAGAACAGCCTGGGAAGTCAGGGGTTCAAGAGGCAGCAAGAAGGATTGTTTGTTACCGCTGCCGGCAAGAGGGACATATTGTAGCAAAGTGCCCGGTTGTGGATGAACCATGCAATGTGACTTTCTAAGGGACAGACGTCAGTCGCTGTTTGCGACAGTCGCATGCACTGCCATTCGGGGAACTGAGAAACATTTATGCAAAATGTGTATTAATGGTAAAAATGTTGTTGTGTTGCTGGATTCAGGTAGCCTGGTGACACTGATAAAAGCTGAATTAGTCACTACAGAGGTCTTAGGGAATAACAAGGTAGCTGTTATTTGTGTGCATGGGGACACCCGAGAGTATCCTGTGACTACAGTGTGTTTTGAGACCTCCAAAGGTAACCTCTCTCATCCGGTGGGGTTAGTGTCTCAGTTACCACATGATGCCATTGTGGGAAGGGATTTTCCAAAGTTCTGGGAACTCTGGGATCGTCCTGAGCCCCCCACTGGTGCCCCTGTATACCAGGAATGTGATAGCCAGAATTCCTCTGAGAGTGGTGAGGACTCTCCAGAATTTCCCTTGTCGGTATTGGCAGGGGAGACTCGAGAAACTGGGGAGGAGCCAACATCCTCAGACAAAAACGTGCCGTCTGTGGAGTTTTCTGATCTCGAGGTTCACAAGGAAAATTTTGCCACAGAACAGTTAAAAGACCCCACCCTAATAAAGGCACGGGAAAACGTAGTGAAAATAGATGGCGAGTTAGTGAACCCAGATGAGTCCTGCACTTACCCGTACTTCATTGTGGAAAAGGACCTACTGTATCGGGTGGCTAAAAGAGCAGAACAAACCATTGAGCAGCTTGTGGTCCCCAAACCGTACAGGAAGTTGGTGTTAGAGTTGGCCCATGGGCACATTCTTGGAGGTCATCTAGGGACAGAGAAAACCCGAGAGAGAGTATTGCAAAGATTCTATTGGCCTGGGGTCATGAAGGAAACAGAAAATTATTGTTCCTCCTGCCCTGTGTGTCAGATGTCGGCACCGATGTCACATTTCCGTAACCCGCTGGTACCTCTTCCCATCATTGAGGTCCCCTTTGAGAGGATCGCAATGGATTTGGTAGGTCCGATAATGAAGTCCGCTAGGGGGCATCAGTACATTTTGGTTATATTGGACTATGCCACCCGTTATCCGGAAGCGATTCCTCTCCGAAATACCTTGGCCAAAACCATAGCCAAAGAGCTATCTCTTGTTTTTAGCCGTGTGGGTACTTGTAAGGAACTGCTTACGGACCAAGGTACACCCTTTATGTCCCGGGTTATGAAAGAGCTGTGCAAGTTGTTCAAAGTAACACAATTGCGTACATCTGTGTATCACCCCCAAACAGATGGGTTGGTTGAAAGATTCAACAAAACCCTAAAACAAATGTTAAAGAAGGTGGTGGATAGAGATGGAAAGGATTGGGACTGTCTAATTCCCTATTTAATGTTTGCCATTAGGGAGGTACCCCAATCCTCTACGGGTTTCTCACCCTTTGAGTTACTCTATGGGAGACACCCGAGAGGGCTGTTGGATATCGCCAAGGAAACTTGGGAGAGTGAGAGTTCTCCCCACAGGAGTGTGATTGAGCATGTCGCCCTGATGCAAGATAGAATTGCACAGGTAATGCCAATCGTAAAGGAACATTTGGCCCAAGCGCAGTTGGCACAACTGAGAGTGTACAACCGTGGGGCCAAGACCCGTACCTTTTCCCCGGGGGACAGGGTATTGGTACTTGTCCCTACGGTTGAAAGCAAATTCCTCGCCAAGTGGCAAGGCCCCTACGAGATAATGGAAAAAGTGAGCGAAGTGAATTACAAGGTCAGACAACCAGGAAGGCGAAAGCCCGAACAGATCTATCACATCAATCTGTTGAAAGCCTGGAGGGATAAGGAATCCCTAGTCGCAGAAACTTTGTCACCAGCTCAGTCTGATTGCGTGATTCCTGAGGTTGGAATAGCAGTCACCTTGTCAAACCCCCAACAACAGGAGGTTAAGGAGTTTGTGCTTCGCAACAAGGAGGTTTTCTCTGAGCTGCCGGGACAAACGTCTGGGGTAGAGCATGATATTATTACCCCGCCCGGTGAAAGGGTGAAGCTAAAACCCTATCGGATCCCAGAGGCCCGACGGGAGGCAATACGTGAGGAAGTACAGAAAATGCTTAAGTTGGGGGTGATAGAGGAATCCCAAAGTGATTGGTCCAGTCCCATAGTGTTAGTGCCTAAACCGGATGGGAGCTGGCGATTTTGTAACGATTTTCGAAAACTGAACAAAGTTACAAAATTTGACACCTACCCCATGCCACGTATAGATGAGTTGATCGACCGGCTGGGAACAGCCCGATACATGACAACTCTTGATCTCACAAAAGGGTATTGGCAAATTCCCCTGGCCAAATCGGCCAAGGAGAAAACCGCGTTTGTAACCCCAGACGGGGCGTTCCAATATAAAAGAATGCCGTTTGGATTACAGAACGCACCGGCAACATTCCAGCGGAAAATGGACCAGATACTGAGGCCCCATCAGAAGTATGCCGCGGCTTACCTGGATGATGTAATTATCTATAGCACAGATTGGGCCTCACATCTGCCAAAAGTGCAAGCAGTCCTAGACTCTATCCGGGAAGCTGGGTTTACGGCCAACCCCAAGAAGTGTACCATTGGACAGGAGGAGGCCAAATATCTTGGGTACACCATTGGGAGAGGAGTAATAAAACCCCAGGTCAATAAAGTCGAGGCCATACAGAATTGGCCACGTCCCAACAGCAAGAAGCAGGTACGAGCCTTTCTAGGAATCGCTGGTTATTAACGGCGATTCATTCCCCACTTTGCTTCTCAGGCTGTGCCCCTAACCAACCTGACAAAAGGGAAAGAGTCTGTCATGGTTAAATGGACCCCAGAGGCTGAGGCAGCATTCCAATTCTTAAAAAAAGCCTTATGTAGCCAGCCAGTGTTGTACTCACCAGACTTCTCTAGGGACTTTGTCGTACAAAGTGATACATCAGACGTTGGGTTAGGAGCAGTTTTGTCCCAGGTCTGGAATGGGGAAGAGCACCCAGTCATTTACCTCAGCAGGAAATTGAAGTCCCATGAGGTAAATTACGCCACAATTGAGAAGGAGTGTTTAGCGGTGAAGTGGGCTCTAGATTCCCTTCGGTACTATCTGCTAGGTAGGTACTTTGACATGATTACTGATAACGCTCCTTTAAAGTGGATGGCTCAGAACAAAGAGACAAATAGAAGAGTAAATAGGTGGTTCCTGGCCCTACAGGAATTCAACTTTACGGTAAAGCATCGCCCTGGCGTTCAAATGGGGAATATGCATGCTTTGTTTCGAGTACATGCATGCCTGATTGCTTGTGTTCCAACCCCAAGGTTAAAACAAGAGGGGGGGGGGGTATGTGACAGAATGCAGGTAAAATCACCAGGTTGCATCCAGGATGGAAGGTATATATGTTCTAGATTCAGGCTTTATGCCGATTTATACCACTAGGGGAGTCTTGCAGGGGAAGAGTTAATGAGCCCAGCTGAAGTAAGTGGGCTCGTTAGGGCCTCTAAAGAACTCCCAGCATGCTAAGGGAGATGCTCTGACCTGGAACCAGATCTGTGTGAATAGTCTGGGGAGTGTGATCTCTGTGCGGTGAGCCAAAGCCTGTGTCGTTACTGTAATAACTTCAAAAAGCGGGGAGCTAGGGACTGGGACAGCACAAGGCTGTACCCAGTTGTTAGTCAGGGACACCAACGTGTGTAGTAAGCGCTCAAGTTGACCAGGATTTATTTTCATGTTTCTTTTTGTTTTTTGTTTTTCCCTTGTAAATAGTTTGAATAAACCGCACCTTTCGTTTTTGCAACTACAAACCCTGTCTGCTGTGCCTGTTTTGTGTGGTGAACCCATCCAGGGGGTCACACACACCCCCTGCTTTGCTAACCCCCTCACAATATATATACACACACACACACACACAAATCAAAATTTTACATTGAGCCACAGGAGTGTCTAATGAACATTAGATTGTTATTGGAATTGATCACTTCAATCTGATGTCTATAGTTACTTTAAAAAAATTAAATCTCATTTTTATTTAGGTTGATAGATTCATTTATTTTTCGTTGACAAGATTTTTTGCCTGGCTACTGAATTCTGCATTAGGTCCATCCCTGCATGAACTTATACAAATCCATGTGGCTTTTCCTAATCATAGTGACTTTTTTTACTTTTTAAAAAGGCACAAAGCAAAGTTACAAGCTCATTATACAATCTCCTTCAAGGCTCATTCACACAGCCAATCAGGAATGTTAAAAACTAAGGGTGCCTTTCATGGTATGTCATTGGAGTTTGTTATAGACCACCCATTGTTAATGAGGAGTTAGAGACTCAGCTCCTTGCACAGATGGAAAGGGCTGCAAGGGCTGGGACGGTGATAATAATGGGGGATTTTAACTACCCAGAAATAGACTGGAGTAATGGAACTGCTGGGACAGTTAAAGGGCAAAAATTTATAAACCTATTGCAGGACAATTTTATGGTCCAGTTTATTGAGGCCCCAACTAGGAATGATGCTCTGTTGGACCTGGTAATCTCAAACCATGCAGAGCGTATTACTAATGTTCAGATAAAGGAACACCTGGGTAGCAGTGACCATAACATGATTTCATTTGATGTTAGTTGTAAGCAAAAATCACATACAGGAAAGATAAAAACACTTAATTTCAAGAGGACAAATTTTCCAAGGATGAGCGCTGCTCTCCAGGACTTAGACTGGGAAGGAATATTGGCATCAATGGGCACAGAACAGAAATGGGAATACTTCAAAAAGACTGTTTGTGAACTCACTGCAAAGTATATTCCCATGGGCAATAAGTTTAAAAGGCTAAAAATAAAACCTATGTGGCTCACTGCCAAAGTTAAAAAAGCTATAAACTATAAGAAAAGAGCTTTTAAAAAATATAAAAATGAGGGAACACTAGTGTCATTTAAATGTTACAAAGAATATAACAGGATATGTAAAAAGGAAATCAAGGACGCAAAAATTCAAAATGAACGACAGATTGCAAAAGATAGTAGGACAAACCCCAAAAAATTATTCAACTATATTAATAGTAAAAAGGTCAAGTCTGAGCAAGTAGGCCCTTTACAAAATAATCTAGAGTGGGTGACTGGGGACAAAGAGAAGGCTAATTTATTAAATACTTTCTTCAGTTCTGTGTATACAAAGGAGCATGGGGGAGCTCATGTCCACAATGGGGGTGGTAGTGACACAGCCCCAAATCCACAATGGCTCAAAAGTGATATGGTCCAGAAATATTTAGATGGAATAAAGGTGGATAAAGCACCTGGACCAGATGGCATACACCCACGGATCCTAAAAGAATTGAGCTCTGTAATTTCAAAGCCATTGTATTTAATTTTTAGGGACTCATTAATGACAGGAATAGTACCACTGGATTGGCGCAGAGCCAATGTGGTGCCTATATTTAAAAAGGGAATTAAGTCTTTACCAAGTAACTATAGACCTGTTAGTTGAACTTCTATAGTTGGGAAAATACTGGAGAGATTAATAAAAGACCACATAGATGAGTTCTTGCTGGAAAAAAACTATTTAAGCAACAGACAGCATGGATTCATGAAAGACAGAAGTTGTCAAACAAACCTGATTTCTTTTTATGAAGAGGTAAGTAAGACCTTGGACAAAGGGGTGGCTGTGGACGTGGTATACTTGGATTTTGCAGAAGTGTTCGATACAGTTCCCCACACACGGCTCATGTGTAAGGTAAAGTCTACAGGATTGGAAATATCAGTTTGTAAATGGATAGAAAACTGGCTAAAAGACAGAATTCAGAGAGTAGTGGTTAATGATTCTTACTCTGAATGGTCCAAGGTTATCAGTGGTGTACCCCAAGGTTCTGTGCTGGGACCCTTACTTTTTAATATGTTTATAAATGATATTGGGTCTGAGATCAAAAGTAACATTTCTGTCTTTGCAGATGACACCAAGCTATGCAGTGGAATAACGTCCTTACAGGATGTCGCCAATTTACAAGCCGACCTCAATGCTCTGTCTAATTGGGCGACTATGTGGCAGATGAGGTTTAATGTTGATAAATGTAAAGTTATGCACTTGGGGGCTAATAATATGAATGCATCATACATACTAGGGGGAGTACAACTGGGGGGATCCATAGTGGAGAAGGATCTGGGGGTTTTGGTAGATCATAAGCTCAATAATGGCATGCAATGCCAAGCTGCGGTTTCCAAAGCGAGCAAAGTCCTTTCTTGTATTAAGAGAGGTATGGTCTCCAGAGAGAGAGATATAATTTTGCCCCTGTTCAAATCATTAGTAAGACCTCATCTGGAATATGCAGTTCAGTTTTGGGCCCCAGTTCTCAAAAAGGATATTGGGGAACTGGAGAAAGTGCAGAGAAGGGCAACCAAACTGATAAGAGGCATGGAGGAGCTCAGCTATGAGGAGAGATTAGAGGAACTGAATTTATTCTCTCTTGAGAAGAGGAGATTAAGGGGGGATATGATCAACATGTACAAATATATAAGGGGTCCATATAGTGAACTTGGTGTTCAGTTATTCACTTTACGGTCAACACAAAGGACAAGGGGGCACTCTTTGCGTCTAGAGGAAAAGAGATTTCACCTCCAAATACGGAAAGGTTTTTTTACAGTAAGAGCTGTGAAAATGTGGAATAGACTCCCTGCAGAGGTGGTTCTGGCCAGCTCAGTAGATTGCTTTAAGAAGGGCCTGGATTCTTTCTTAAATGTACATAATATAACTGGGTACTAACATTTATAGGTAAAGTTGATCCGGGGAATATCCGATTGCCTCTCGGGGGATCAGGAAGGAATTTTTTCCCCTGCTGTAACAAATTGGATCATGCTCTTCTGGGGTTTTTTGCCTTCCTCTGGATCAACTGTGGGTATAGAATTGGGTATATGGGATTGTACGATATATATATATTTTTTTTTATGGTTGAACTGGATGGACTTGTGTCTTTTTTCAACCTGACTAACTATGTAACTATATGTAACTATGTAACTATGTAACTATGCACTAAAGCAGGGGTCTCCAAATTTTTCAAACAAAGGGACAGTTTACTGTGCTTCAGACTTTAGGGGGTCGAATTCTGGCCAGTGGGAGTAGAAAATGTCCTGGGCCCAGCATCAATGAGAATAAACATGGCCTCAGTGGTCAGTCGGAGGAGGAATAGTGCCCCATGACTGGTATTAGTGGGAGGTACCGGGTTTCTCCCGCAGGGACATCATCTTCCCGCGTACCCGCGCGGGACACTGTTTTCCCGCATAGACCTTCAGTCCCCTCAGTCCGCCAGCGCGCCAGGCGGAAGTCAGAGCGGCAGTGAAAAGCAGGTTAGTTGGGCGGGCGGGCGTGTTGTATCCTAATCTTCGCTCCCCTCGGCCCCCCTCCCCGCTCAACAACACCACCACATCCCTAGAAAAAACCTAAATGTCCCGTGGCACCCCCCCCCCCGCTCAACAACTTTGATGAGAGGGGGAAAAGAACATGAATTAATGTCCCGCAGTGGACAATAGGAAAGTTGGGAGGTATAGTACCCCATTGTTTGTTTTAGTGGGAGAAATAGTGCATCATCATTGGTATCATCAGAAGAAAGCGTCTCATTGTTGGTGTCATTGGGAGGAATAGTGCCCCATCATTGATACTAGTGGGAGGAATAATGCTCCATCATTAGTGTCAGTGTCAGGAATTGTGCCCCACTGTTAGGGGAGGAATAGTGCCTCATGGTTGGTGTCAGTGGAAGGAACAGTGCCCCACCCATGGTGTAAGTGGAAGGAATAGTGCCCCATGGTTGGTGTCAGTGGGAGGAGTGCCTCACATCATTGGGAGGAATAGTGCCCCAAGGATCGGATGAAAGCTAGCAAAGGGCCGCAGTTTCTAGACCACTGCACTAAAGAAAGCAACACAAAGTGTACCATGGTGCCACAGTGTTTGGTGGGCATGGTGAAAGGTGGGTGTTCCTAAAAGACAGGGTTTATAGTGACACACCTTTTTACATCTTTAGGCTTTGACTTGCTTTGCAGCTTTTGGCATACAGAGACATTATATTTCAGAGCCGTATAATGTATAATGCCTTCCGTTTGTCACTCGCTGCAGGTCCTGCTTTAATCAATGTCTAACTGGTGAAGCATCTCAACTTATGGCCGCTGGCCCAACATATTTTATTAGCATTTCAGGAGGTAAATAGTTACTTGCCACCCAACTCCTGGCTAACTTTAGTTGTTAAAGCAGAATTCCAGCCTCAAACTAACTAGTCTTAAACATGTCCTCTCCCCCCTCCTAACACCCATATTGATTAACCTGTGTAAAAAGATATATGTACTTACCTATTCTCAGCCCACTTCAGCATCGCACAGCGGGAACCTCCAATTCAAACGGAGCGGCCAGAGAAGAAAGAAGAAGGGAAGACGCCGGAGCAAGATGCAGGTTGAGAAGACCGAAGGAAGAAGGAAGATGAAGATGAAGATAAAGATGAAGATAAAGATGAAGATGGAGGAAGAAACCCGAATGGAGAAAAGAAGAAGATGGAAGAAGAAGATGGAAGAAGAAGGAAGAAGATGGAAGAAAAGAAAAGACATTAATAAAGGAATTGTCAAAAACTGGCTCTTGTAATTTTTTTAATTTTTGACACTTTCCTTGTGAAATGGTAGGGGTACATTTGTACCCCATTACCATTTCACATAGGGGGGGGCGGAATCTGGGGGTCCCCTTTGTTAAAGGGGTCTTCCAGATTCCGATAAGCCCCCTGCCCGCAGACCCCCACAACCACCGGGCAAGGGTTGTGGGGATGAGGCCCTTGTCCCCATCAACATGGGGACATCCTCCCCATGTTGAGGGCATGTGGCCTGGTACGGTTCAGGAGGGAGGGGGTGCCGCTCTCGTCCCCCCCTCTTTTCCTGCGACCGGCCAGGTTATGTGCTCGGATAAGGGTCTGGTGTGGATTTTTAGGGGGACTCCATGCCATTTTTTTTTTTAAATTTGGGGTGGAGTTCCACTTAAAATCCATGCCAGATCTGAAGGGCCTGGTATGGATATTTGGGGGGAACCCCACGTCATTTTTTTTTAAAATTTGCAGCGGGGTTCCCCTTAATATCCATTCCAGACCTGAAGGGCCTGGTTATGGAAGTTGGGGGAACCCCCACGCATTTTTTTTGGGGTTAGCAAAGACTTTCAATGACTTTTATCTGTATTGACGGGAACCAGCAATTCATTACAGCCCCAAGGACTTTTAAATGACTATTATTTTACTTTAGAAATGTCATTTTACTCTCCAACTGTTATAAACATGGAAAACATGTGCTACTTTACAGGCATACTATAGACACCCCCCGGGGATGATATTTAGGGCCAGTTCACACCGGATGCAGTGCAGTGCGTTTTTTTGATGCCTGAAAAACGCAAAGAAAGTTGATCACATTAATGCCAATGGCATAGTTCACACCACTGCAGTCCATTCCAGTGCATTTCAGAAAGCCAAAAAATAATTGGTCATGCTGCATTTTTTAGGTACAAAACTGTACTGGACCCCAGTAAAACACATCAAAAACGCAACGGAACGTACCAAAAATGCACTGGAATGCACCACAACGCACCTAAATGCACCAAAGACGCACTGCAACACACTTGTCCTAAGTGAAAAGAGGGGGAAAAAAACACTGGACTGCATCAAAAACGCCTCAAACATGCACTGGAATGTGTCAAACGCGCATGCAGAAAAGCACCTGGAATGCACCCAGACTGCGTTTCTATAGTGTGAACTAGGGCCAGTTCACACCATAGAAACGCAATCCGGATGCGTTCCAGGTGCTTTTCTGCATGCACTTTTTTCATGCATTCCGGTGCATTTTTGGTAAGTTTTTGACACAGTCCAGTGCTTTTTTTCACCCCTCTTTTTTATTAACCATAGATAAGGACAAGTGTGTTCCAGTGCGTTTTTGGTGCATTTAGGTGTGTTCCTGTGCGTTCATGATGCGTTTTGATGCGTTCCAGTACAGTCCAGTGCAGGTAAAATGCAGCATGTTCTACTTTTTTGGTGGAACTGGAACGCACTGGAACAAAAACTGCCATTTAGAACCATATAACCAACTTTCCATGCATTTTGGATGCATAAAAAAAGCAATGCACTGCATGTGGTGTGAAATGGCCCTTAAGCAATTTGGCATATTTAAAGGCACTTCTCCTTGTTTTGTTTTTGGTGTTTTCCAAATTGGTGACATTGATATATGTCCCTTAGGGTGGGACCTGGGCCCCCATTTTAAGGCCATTAACTAGAAGATAAGCCAGCCAAGTGGGGACTAGCAAAATTAACAAGTCAGTTCCCATAGACTGCAATGGGATTTGTTGGTGGGGGGGAGGGGTGATTGTCCCATCTCTAATTTTGTAGCATGCTGGATGATGTGCTTAATTTTGGACGGGGGGAGGGGTTATTTTTTGCTAGCTGCATTGGTGTTGTTCTGCACATGCCCAGCCAGTTCGTTTTTTTTGGTGTGCTTTTTGTGTTTGAACAGCGCTTGGATATTTCTGGGCATGCTCACTCAGAGAGTGTTTTTATGGGTTAGAAATTGAAGGACATCCTTAACAGGTGTGCCCACTTTGAATTTCAGTCTCTACATAGGGAGAACTTGCATTTTGGGTGTTTCATGGACTGTGCATGTGTTTTCAATTGCCTCATTAGCACACAAACATATGTTATATAAAGCTCACAGAGCATTTGGTCGTTTGCCTTGAGAAGAGGCAAGTGTGTGTTGTGTGTGTGTGTGTGTGTGTGTGTGTGTGTGTGTGTGTGTGTGTGTGTGTGTGTGTGTGTGGGGGGGGGGGGGGGGGGGGGTAAAATGTACATGTTGGTGTCCTTATCGAGTTTGTAACACATGTATTTTATTTGTTATGTCTTTGCAAAACAAGTGATTGGTTAACTTTTGTTGATTGTATATTTTTGGTGTGGGGGTGATATGTTCCCCTGAAATAATTCTGATGTTGTTAATGTGTGTTGTTTGTTCACTTTGATTTAATTGTCTGCTGCATTTTTTGGGCCAAAAATTGCTTAAGATGTTGAGTCTGTAACTGTTTCAAATTGACCATGTTTTTTATTTTGCCTTCCCTTTTGTTTTGTTGAACAATAAAATTAGATGGAAATTTTTGATGTTTGTTTTGTGTTTTCTTTGCAACAAACTGACAGCTGATTGGCATGTCAAAACAAAACTGGTATGATTTGTCTACCCTGGTGCCTTCATGGTAGTATATGCATGGATTGTATTGTGTGCTGCCATGGAAAGTCACCAGAAAATGAAAAATACAGAGCGGTAAGTATTCAATTTTCCTTTTTTTACTGCAGTGGTTCTCAGCCTCAGTCCTCAAGTACCCCCAACAGGACATGTTTTGTGAATTTAGCTTATCGAGAATTGCTGTCCAAAAATCAAAACCATTGACTGTGATTTAAAGCACATGTGCAAGATGAAGGAAAACCTGCAAACATGGCCTGTTGGACCTCTGCCGGGTTAGCCCCCCCTTATCAAAATTTTTGAAAAAATCTTATGCAGTTTGTTAGATCTTTGTTAGATCAGGTTAGATCAACCGTTGTTTGCGTTAGATCTCACACAGAAGAAGCAATATTAACAGTTATTTGCTGGGGGGCTAACCCATCATCAGCCCCCCCTTATCAAAAAATTGACAAAAAAGTTAGCTATTTTGGAAGCTATTTGTTAGATCCGGTAAGATCAAGTGGTTTTAACGTTAGATCTCACATAATTAGAGACTAATTAAGTGATTAATGAGGGGGGCTGGCCCCCCTTATCAAATTTTCTGGCCAAAAATGATTCAGGCTAATAGATATTTGTTAGATCAAGTGGTTTTAACGTTAGATATCATATAATTTCATACATAAGGACGGGTTGGCTCCCCCATATCAAATTTTTGGGCCAAAAATCATTCAGGCTAATAGATATTCGTTAGATCCGGCAAGATCAATTGGTTTTAACGTTAGATCTCACATAATTTCAGAGATATTCCACATAAAAATACTGATATTAGGTGGTACATATGGACGGGTTGGCCCCCCCACATGCAAATTTTCTGGCCAAAAATCATTCAGGCTAATAGATATTCGTTAGATCCGGTAAGATCAAGTGGTTTTAACGTTAGATCTCACATAATTTCAGAGATATTTCACATAAAAATACTGATATTAGGTGGTACATAAGGACGGGTTGGCCCTCCCTTATCAAATTTTCGGGCCAAAAATCATTCAGGCTAATAGATATTCGTTAGATCCGGTAAGATCAAGTGGTTTTAACGTTAGATCTCACATAATTAGAGACTTATTAAGTGATTAAAGAGGGGAGGCTGGCCCCCCTTATCATATTTTCTGGCCAAAAATCATTCAGGCTAATAGATATTTGTTAGTTCCGGTAAGATCAAGTGGTTTTAACATTAGATCTCACATAATTTCAGAGATATTCCACATAAAAATACTGATATTAGGTGGTACATAAGGACAGGTTGGCCCCCCCACATGCAATTTACTGTCCAAAAATCATTCAGGCTAATAGATATTCGTTAGATTCGGTAAGATCAAGTGGTTTGAATGGTTGATTATACATAATTACAGGGATATTATGGATATTTGGTATCGATGCACGGATATCCATACTAGTGTCTATATCAGGTGTAGCAATACCCCTGCAGGGGCTGCTGTTTTAAGATTTGGGCCTGCCATTACCTTACTGTTCACCACGTCCGTCCTAGGGGTCTTCCTTGAAGAATTTCTCACAAATGTCTGCACCAAACACTTAGTCTCTTTTTCTCAAGGGTTTTATTAACAGAGGGACAGTGGGATGGAGGGTTAGGGGGGGATTCAGGTACCTTGCTTGCGGATCACGGGTACTTCTTAATCCAGAGGACAAACAGTCTCCACACTGGATATAGCAACCACCGGATAGGCCTCTCACACTGACCTAGCAGCCGGTGCGGTGCTCGGCCAAAAGTCTCTGCCACAGACTTGAAGAATACAAATAGTTTCTGCCAGACTTGAAGAATACAAATAGTCTCTGCCACAGACTTGGGTAATCACTCACTTGATAAAGTTCTGAAAACATAACACACAGTGCCAGGATCTTTCAGCCAGCCGGCAGCACTGTGAGGCAAATTTTTATCCGGATGCGTCCTCCAATTGAGCCCTCAATTGTTCGGTCCCTTCCCTCAGGCAAGGCGACACGGGACCATCCCCAGATCAGTAGGCCCCCAGAAACTCCTGGGCCTACTCTCAGCAACGGAGCCTCGGGCCTACAGGCCCCGAGGCAGAAAACTACTAAAACATCCCTGAGGCCAGGAGGGCCGTCAGGTCAGGATCGGAAGACCCCAGAAAATGGTGTCTGCTCCTTAAGTACCCTCTCCCAGAATGCACAGCGGGGTCACCACTCCCACTGCGCTGTCTCCGGGAAAGGAATACCCAATGCATCCAGCCTACTGCATTTCCAACCTTGACCTGTGGTAACAACGACACCTACAGTCAGGTGGAAAATGTGCAGCCCAGTTAAACTGGAACAGAGACCATAATTTGGTACAATTGTTCTGACCTAAACGACAGATCAGATAACTAAATTTACACTAGCACCTACCCAATGGGAGCAGGACGCTACACAGGCTAATAGATATTCGTTAGATCCGGTAAGATCAAGTGGTTTTAACGTTAGATTTCACATCATTTCAGAGATATTTCACATAAAAATAGGGATATTAGGTGGTACAGAAGGTACATCCATCTTCAACCGTCTCTGGATGGTCTCTGGAACCGTCTTTGGATGGTTCTTCAGCGGATGCCTGTAGTCTCTTCTCACACCTCCGTTCACCTCCCAGCCTCATGGTGATCCCTTCTCAGACCAACAAGCTTAAGTCTTTAGCTAGCCCCCTTCTTTCAAAGCAGAAGTAGTAGCTCCATCCCCAGTAGAAATCAATGGTGCCATTTTGTGATGAGCCTTTAAGTCCTGTGGTCCTCTGCTGCTGCTTGATTGACTTCCTCTCCCTGCCAATAGGAACACAGAAAAGAGAGCAGAGCGGACTGATGCCTGTGAGTGAGCGCCGCTCGTCACTCAAGGAAGAGTAGAGTTAGGGGTAGAAATCCCCAACAGGTACTGACAGGCGTGCTCTCCCTCTGTGAGTGCCTGTGTCAGTGTCTATTCAGTCCGACGGTTCCTGGCGGGAATGGAGGGAGGTGTGGGACCATGGGTGACCGAGCAGCCCCACGCTACACACTCCCCCCACCAAAAAACCTTAGGTTCGCCAAAGGTGGTAAAGAGTCTATGACCTGTTACATGCTTTTGATATACACACGTAAAAAAAAAAAAAACAGGTTAGTGTGCACAGGAAACCATACAATTTGCATCTGCATAAAACCATGGCAGAGGAACATCCAACCAATTAGCATAGGAGGGGAGGTTGTCCTGCCTCGTGGTTTTCATCTTCAGCAAGGGGTACAGACTGCGAGTGAGATCTAGTCACTGGCTGGGATCTTTGAGAGGCCGTGAGTGTGGACTGTAAATCTGGCTGTGGTGGCACATGAACTGCTTCTGACAGAGGCAACAGATGATTGCGATGCCAAGTCTTCAGCGGGCCTGTGCTTCCCTCTGGCCGGATTTGATATACTGGGAGTCCAGGCAGATGCTTGCAAATGACATAGGGCTGCGACTTCCAGCGGGAAGTTGCTGAGGTATGGTCGAGGGATGTGCCGAAGGCAAAGTCGACTGGCAGCCGAGCCTACCGCCCGAACATCAAACTATAGGGAGAGTAACCTGTGGCATCATTGGCGGTGCTGTTATAAGCATGCACAATAGCCACTATATGCTTGCTCCGGTGCTGTTTTTGTTCTGAATTTAGAGTCCCGAGCATATCCAGGAGGGTTTGATTGAATCTCTCTGGTCGAGAATCTCCTTGAGGATGATACGGGGTGGTTTTAGACTTCCTGATGCCCAACAGGTCTAAAAGTCTATTGATGAGACTACTCTCAAAATCTCTTACCTGATCAGAGTGGATGCGTTGGGACAGACCATAGTGCACAAAGAATTTCTCCAAAAAGATCTTGGCCACCGTGGATGCTTGTTGGTCCCTCGTGGTAAACACCTGGGCATACCGAGTGAAATGGTCAGTCACTACTAGGATATTTTCCTGCCCGCTAAAATCAGGCTCCAAGCACAGAATGTCAATGCACACCAGCTCCATGGGTCCCTGACTCTGAAGATGGCCCATTGGGGCAGCTCGTGGAGCAAAGTCTTCTTTTGGATACATCTGATGCAGGAGTGGCAATAGTCCTCAACTTCAGCCTGCATGCAGGGCCAGTAGAACCTGTCCCTCACCAGGTCAAAAGTCCTTTTGGGCCCTAGGTGGCCATGGTTGTCGTGTAGGGCAGTTAATACTGTCTCCCTATGCTTTTCAGGTAGGAATAGCTGCAATTTTTCTTCAGAATCATCAGAGGGGCCCCTTCAATAGACCAACCCTTGGTGCACCTGAAACTGATCCCACTCTCGGTGCAGCAGACGGGTTTCCTTAGGGGAGTCAGTGAGGAGCAAGTCAGGGCGTTGGCTCTCCAAGGCCTTCAATGCCAAGCTACAGGGAGGGTCCTCCAACTGGTCCCTCTGCAGGTCATTCTTTGACAGCTTCGGGCAGACCTTTATCCCCGACTTTGGTGACATTGCAATAACATCTGGGGATACCAGCGGCTGACACTCCAATGTCTTCGGCCCTGGATCCTTCTCCAGCTTGATGTTTTGGTCCTTGACATAAGGCTCGTACCCCTTCAGGTGTCAGCTTGGGGGTCTCTGGAACAATGGGGCCTTCTTGACAAAGCATCCGCATCTTGTTTCAGCCTGAAAATAAACCCTGATAGAGTAGCCAATCATCTGTGACCCGTGGCATCCAACTTGGTGGTAGTGAGGATGTAGGTGAGAGGATTGTTGTCAGTCTTGATCACGAACTCCGCTCCATATAGATAATCCCTCAGCTTATCTACCACCACCCACTTCAAGGCCAGGAACTCAAGTTTGTGCATGGGGTAGTTCTTCTCGGCGGGGAGCCAAGTTCCGACTCATGTAGGCAACAGATGACCGTCATGCTCTTGATATAGCACCCCACCTAACCCATCTCGACTGGCGTCAACATGTAGCTCATATGGCTTGGTTGGATCTGCATAGGCCAGAACTGGAGCGGTTGTTAGGCTTCACTTCAGCTGCCTAAAACCTCTTCACACTTTGGAGTCCATTGTTCCTGAATGGACTCTCTGGGTTTTCTGGGCCCTCCAGCTGGTCTGACAGGCTTAGCCAGATCAGGGTCAGCGTCTTAGCGAATCCCTTGACAAATCTTCTGTAATAAGAGCAGAATCCCAGAAATGACCTAAGCTCAGTCACGTTGGTAGGCCTCGGCCAGGAGGTGACAGCTTCCAGCTTCTGGGGGTTGGTGGCCACTTTGTCGGCAGACACAATATGGCCAAGGTAGTTGGCTGAGGGTTGGTAAAACTGGCACTTTTCCAGAGACAGCTTCAACCTGCTCATCATGCAGTCTCTTCAGGACCTTCTCCAGATGCTCTTCGTGCTCTTCCAGGGTCTTGCCGAAAACGATGATGTCGTCTAAGTACACCAACACCTCGATCAGTTTCATGTCACCCACGGTCTTCTCCATTAGCCTTTGGAAGTCGGCTGGGGCACAAGACAGGCCTTGTGCCACTGTCAGGTGTGTACTTACCGAGGCCGCACCCCGCCCCCTGGAGATGATACAGGGGTTGAATGGCACAAAGAGGCACTGGCTACCAGCAGGATGGGTAGGTCTTGCAAGGTGATCTTGGTAGAGCTGAACAGCTGTGCGAAGACAAGAAGGTAATCCAACAAGAGCAGGCTGAGGGTCAAACACAGATGGTGCAGCTCTTTGCAGGACCCTAGCTGGAGATACAAGTCCAGAGCACAAACAGGGATCAGAACAAGGAGGCAGAAGTCTGGTTCAGGGTGCAGGCTGAGGGTCTAGCACAGGAGACAAGTAACTAGTCCAAAACACAAGCAGAAGGTCAGGGGCTGGAGACAAGTAGCAGGTTCGAGATGCAGGCCGGGGATCAAGCACAGATAGCAGGGAAAGGTCCGTTAAGCAAGCCGGGGGTCAGGTCCAGGAGAAGAGCAGAGTAGTCAGTATCAATCCGGGTCACAACGAGAGTTCAGATACAGGAAACAGGAACTAGGCTCAAACAGGAAGCAGGAAGCTGAAGACAAACCAGCAATCTGTCAGAGTACCTGGGCAGCCTTATATAGGCCAGCCACAATGCTGATTGGGCGCTCACTAGCACGCATGCATGCACGACGTTCCATCGGGCCGCAAACGCGCATGTGCCGTATCGCCGTTCCACCGTGCATGCGTTCCGGGGCGCGGCTGAACTGGTTGTTTCTCTGACACCTTGATGCATACAGTCTAATTCAAAGATCCCCTCCGGGGTAATAATAATGGTCTTCTCCCGATCCTCAGGGTGCTTGGGGATTTGGTAATACCGACTCTTCAAAATCAGCATGCTGAACCATATCGCTCCTGACAGGCTCTGTAAGGCATCTTCTATCCTTGGGGTGGTATATTGGTCATGAATGGTCCTTCGGTTCAGCGTCCGGTAGTCAATTCCGTACCGCCACTATTGGGGAAGCGTATGGACTCTGGGACTCTCGAACGATACCTGCCCTCTTCAACTCTGCCAGTTGTTCACGCAGATCCTCCAAGTCCCCTAAAGGAATCCATCAAACTCTTTCCCGCAACGGCTTATTGTTGTGGAGATTTTTATGGAAATGTATTAATGTATGTTGTCAGATGTCCCCCCAGTGTCAGTTTTGCTGTAATGCGCTCATCTGAGCGTATTTGCACATACAGACGTTGGTGGAAGATCGGTGGCGGGAAAATCTTCCTGTGGAAACAGCGATGTTTGCTCCATTTAGAGATGTTGTTTTGCGCCCCGTTGGGGGAACTGGCCAGCCCCTGGCGGGGGGCGTTGAATGACTCCGAGCGCACAGATCTGTGTCCACAGGAACAGTAGCATAACTATAAAATGATTGTGGTCCATTTGAGGCATAATTGTCATGTAGTTTTCGTCATTGGTAGCAGTGTATGTCACTGCTAGTCTATTTGAATGAATATTGTATCTGGTTGGAAGGATGTCCTTGTATGGTCATTCTCCTGTGTGGAAGGGACATCCTGTGATGTCCCCGCCCATGGGGGGGAGGTGATTGCTTGCTGCAGCTAATCACCTCCTGTCTGAGATCTTTTGAGTTTAATAAAAGCCTATGATTAGGCGTCGGCTAGTCAGTCATGCTGGTCTGCTGAGAAATGAGAACATAAGCTGTGTGATGCTGCCTTCTTGGGATGTATGGGACGTATGAATGGTGAGTGGATCTTAGCAAATTTAGGCTAAAGATAGCATTATTGCAAAGAGATGAAATCTGATGTGTGCTTAGATAGCACAGGAATTATGGGCTGTGTGCTCTGTAAACAGCAGCCTAGAATTCCACAACAGTTTATGGCGGGCCAGGATCTTTGGGAATAGATGGAGTCCCTTTGGACATCGGATCGAGATGGGGGGGGGGGGGAGAGTGGATCTACGTTCCGATGTGGGGGGCTCTACTCTGTAAAAGAACATTTTTTCGTCTTTTTGAAATAATGCTGTTTGCAGTGTGTGTGTATGTCTGCGAATCGTATGTGTGTGTGTGATTTTGTCATGGATCGTATGCCTGTGAATTTGATTGTGTGTGGGTATGCCTGCATGTGCCTGTGTGATTAGATTGTTTGTGTGATGTAGGACATGTGTACCCATGAGTGCGATTGAAATTGTGTAAGAGATGGCTGTTTGTGCAATGTTTTGAGCAGTTGGCAGCCAGCCATGGCTGCTGCATTGTTCTGGTCCCTGTGTGCCATGAGGTTTAGCGGGGGCGGGGCAGCCAGCATCCATCACTTACAATGGTAAAAGTTGGTGACTTTCTGTAAATAGCATGCAGGAGTTTTGTAGTGGGAGGGCCCTGAGAGATGATCTGATGGAAACTGTATATTGTGTATGAAATGAAGGTATAGATGTGGGATTATTCAGCCTGCAATGTGTTTGGTTGAGCTTTTTGTATTTCTCAGAGGCTTGTTTGTGAACCATGTGCTTGAATGGGGGAAGGGCTTGCCCACTGTTTTGTGCTGCAGGGGCTGTGCCCTGAGGGAAAGAAACTCTGAGCAGACATGCAAGCAACATTGTACTGTATGTGTGTAGTGTTTGTGATTTCTATGAAAAATAGAAATGGATAGATTGTCATTTTTGTCTTAGGGGACAAAGACACATGTCCCCATAAGTGTAAAAATATTTTAACGAAAGTGTTTGGTTTTTGAGTTGAAAGTTCCCGCCGCATATCCAAGTGGCCAGGCATTGCTAGAATGCAGACAATAGTATGTCTGTGTGATGGCTTGTTATGGAAGCTGAGGCCACTGTGTGTGTGAACTTTAGGTAGAGAAAAGTGGTGAATATCTCAGAGTATATGGACTTAGAGAAATTAATATGTTTTTAATATTGTCATGTAACTAACATTTATTGAATGTGCTGTTTAGTTGGCCAAAGGGTTTAAGTTTGTAAGTGTACATGTGGTCCTTGTAGAGTGTAGCTGACACCTTTTTCAGTGGATTTTGATGATAATTTAGAAAAGTTTCAATGGTGTAGTCAGTCTTTGTGGAGAAAAGCATTTTTGGTTCTCTAGTGAAGAGATCCTGGTTTTGGCGGCAAAAGCTGCATGTGGTGGCCATCTTGTGGTCTGCCATGCTGCCATGGTCGTCGGCAGCCATCTTGAGAGATGCAGTTTCTCCTTAGCCTGTGGGCATCATATAAGGGAAGGTGCAGCCACCTTTCTTTTGGGCACTATACCATGTGGCATTCGTCTGCTATTTCGCTGGTGGAATTTCTCAGCCTTTGGGGCAGATTTTGATGTTTGGTGCGAATATAGTGCGATCTTTTCTGCGTTGGAACCTGGTGGAGGCCATTTGTGTTTTTCTTTGTGTAGGGGAACCAATGTGGTGTTCATTGTGAAGTCCCATGCTGGTTTTGGCGGGAAAAATTGCATGCGTTAATGGCGCCATTGTTGTCCATGAGGTGTGCGGTTTTCATCCACCATTTTGCTGTCCTGGCTTGTCGGCCATTTTGAGAGACGTTTACAGTTTGAGATAGGAAGTTTCAGTTTAGCAAACACGGCTCCTGAATATGCTGTATTGGCATTTGTTGAGTGGCACAGTTTTCTTATGTTTTATGCGTTTACAGTTTGAACTGTGCACTGCTGGGAAGAGTAGTGAGACACCAGGGTGACATACTGAGAGACTGGTTTTTGTTTAATGAATTTGCTGGTTTAAATTGTTTTTCTAAGCATCGCCCTTTTGAGTTGAGTAGAGTCGTATCTTGAAATAGCGTGGTCTTACCCCGAGGGGCCACGACGCGCTTGCGGACACACGCACATGCTGGGGCCTATTTATGGATGGGATCTGGCTGACCTACCAGCATTTGGAGTGTGGGGGGGCCAACGCAGACCCAGGGAGGACATGCAAACAACATGCAGGTGGTGTTAGGAGGGGGATTTCTCTGTTTTCATTTAAGTGAATGTAAGCTATTGCAGGGTCAGCTGACTTTGCAGTATATGAAAAAGTTCACTTTACACTGAATTTTGATGGATTGTAAGACTAACAGAATTTTTGCACAATGGTGTGTTATGTTTAAATTGGAGTCTTGATAGACACAGCAATGTGGCTGGGCCTCCCCTCCTCCTCCCTCTTCCTGAACAATTGATATGTAAATAAACCAGTTTTTTTTTTTTAAGTAGCTGAGCATAACCAGAAGTTTCTTTTCAGCATTTATATATCAGCAGAAAGTTGGTGGGAGGAGCTTGGGGTTGTCTGAATGAGATTTGTGCTTGGAAGGAAAATGGAAAGCATTTTGGCGTTTAAAAGTCTTTTATATTTTGTTCCAGTTTTGTGAAGTTTTGTACTGTAATACAGTTTTGGGTAGAGAGCAAACGGGAGCATCACCATTATTGTATCATCTAGATACAGAGAGAAGCCACATTGTTGTTCTGCAGGTGGTAAACTGGCATAAGTGTTCTGTGTGGTTTAGTCTGACAACGCAGTGTATGGGTGTATAGCGGAAAATGCTTGTGTATGCATGCACTGTGAGGAGTAGAGGCCTAATTCGGGGGTTGACCTGTGGTTGTTCTGTAGTTCCAAAAGTGTTGGGACAACAAGCCATAAAGTTGACGCCTCGGTTAGGGTTTCTAGTTGGAGGACTTGACCATATAGTGGTTGTAGTTCTTCAATTCACCGTATAAGAAGACACCGGGTGGTGATCTCCGAAAATGGGTGCAACGGTTTAACCTGGACGCAGGTTTAAGACGATAAGCCGATTCGAATCGCCATGGACACAAGGAGGTCTGTGCAAAGGGAAGGAATGGAGGCTTCCCATAGTCAGACGGTCACACAGTGCACGAAGCCTAGTTTTGGGGCAAAGGCCTTTGAACCCCAAAAAGATTAACATAGGTGGTCCAAGGATACTATTTTGGGTATCCCTCTGGAGTGGATGTAGTTGAGCTGCGGCTTCAGAAATCTGTAATGATGAGTGTTGATGGAGGTGTAGTCTCATGCCCGTTTGTTTGAACTTTGTATGGCTGGTCCATGCAAGCTTCTCGAGCTGCTCTCATATTCCCATTGTATTTTTTCCTATTGCTGAAAGAGTGAAGGTAGAATTCTGGCTGTTTTTGTTTTTTTCATTTGTGGTTTTGGAAACTGGGAAGTATTTCCCCCACGTTTGTATCGGAATGTTTGTATGTAGTAACGTGAATATGTTTGAACTTACCGCGGCGATCCTTCGATGCGTCGCGGCTGTTGTATTTTTGTAGGAACGGGAAAAGTAAGGGTTACAGAGGGTTTTGTTTGAATCAGTTTTGAAAGAATGTCATTGACAATTTACCAATGTACAGGAATGTCATTATTATTTTCCATTCTTTGCAGGTTAAATATGAAGGATAGAGTAATGATTTTGCTTATAAGTATTTTTCAGGTCCAAGGAGTTTGTACACAGAGAACAGGTGTATGTAGACAGCTGTACACATGGATAAATATGAGTCTAAGGGAGGTAAAAGTATCATAGGCTATTTCATTGTTTCTTTTTTCCTGCACCACGCATTTCTTCCTTCAGTCTGTAATGAGGAAGAAAAGGGGGGAGGGAATGATAAATGTAAGAATGACAGTTTTTTTTTCAAACTAATAATAACCTCTGTAATTCTAACCAAGTTTGTGCCAAGACTGACTTTCTTTGATAGAATTTGAAATTGTCAAGCAGCAGTCTGGTGAAGTAGGTTCCCATCCCAGAGGCTAAGAACCTTTTATCAATGGTTCCAGGTATTGTAAGCCACGCACAGGTTATGCAGTGACCACAGTCCCGATGTCTGGGTTATTGTCATATGAGGGTTGTTTGGAGGTCAATCAAAACCAGAGTCGTACTTTCCTCATTAGCTGTATATTCTCGGCTGATGGGGGAGGTGCGATCGTTGTGACATGAACTTCAAAATGCCCACCACAGGGTTCACGAGTCCCTCCTGGACCCTGACACAATAATGAGTTTACATTCTTTCCAACCAGGTGACTGGGTTGTTGTAAAGAAGCTTGAGGGATGAGACCACGCCAGCCACTGCAAGAAGCGGCTCAACCACACCAAAGAATGAGGAGTATCTTTGTTTATTTATATTTTTGTTGTTTAGTAAATTTTAGCGAGGGTAACGGTGAAAAGCATCCCAAGTTATTATGTAAAGTGTATTTCCTGACTATCTCAGAAAGCGAACAGGACCGATGGTCTGTTCTGAGTCTTCACCAAGTTTTAGTCCCCAGCGATGACAGCGGTACATGCCATTTATGATGTTATTATGGGTATGAGGAGTTTTGACAAACTAGTGAAGACTCCAAACAGACACTTGTCAATGGAATCTAGCGATACATTTTTTAGAGGGTAAAATTGGTTAGTTTTAATGGCTCTGCCTCTTGTCGGTTTGGGTATCTAGGTAGGCCACAAGTGTGTTTGAACTTTAGTTTGGTGTTTATGTGGATCTGCAGCTTATAAAGGTAATTCCCCCAAAGCAAGAGGTTCATGCGTGATGGTGAAGCTGTCCCAGCATCTTATCTCATGGCCGATCGCGAGGATCTGATGGCGCAGGAAATTAAGAATGGCAGGGACAGCTTGAAGGGATTTGTTCACCAACCCCGACCAGGTCTGGGCATGGTGTCCTGCATGAGGGGGGGCTCGGGCTTGGGATACGATTGAACAATTCTCATCCGTTAAGGATAGGGTTCTTCATGTAATTGTTGAAGCCAGAGCTGTAGCTAAGTGAAGGTTGGGAGTCTATTTTAAGGGTCTGGGAATCCTTGGGGATCTAATTTTTATTTTACAGCGGATCGTGGTTAAAGGAAGTTGGAATATATATACTCATGTCGTTTTATTTCTATTCTTTCTATGTCGTGACGAGGTGCTCCTGTTGCCTGATTTGACGCGTGACCAGAGTTTCCTTGATGAGATGCCTCGAAGCCGGACCCACATACAAGACACAGAGGATCACAGACGAATCGGCGATTACTACAGCTCACCATGTCATGTCCTCCTTTATAAGTCATGCCCCTGAAGAGTAGAGTCTACATGTCAAGCCGTGTTTTCCTTTTTATGGACTAAGGACTGATTCATTTCCGGGTGTTAGAAGCATATCAACTTTCATCGAGGGACACATGGGGTGCATATGACAAAAAAGGGAGGACTGTTGTGGAGATTTTTATGGAAATGTATTAATGTATGTTGTCAGATGTCCCCCCAGTGTCAGTTTTGCTGTAATGCGCTCATCTGAGCGTATTTGCACATACAGACGTTGGTGGAAGATCGGTGGCGGGAAAATCTTCCTGTGGAAACAGCGATGTTTGCTCCATTTAGAGATGTTGTTTTGCGCCCCGTTGGGGGAACTGGCCAGCCCCTGGCAGGGGGCGTTGAATGACTCAGAGCGCACAGATCTGTGTCCACAGGAACAGTAGCATAACTATAAAATAATTGTGGTCCATTTGAGGCATAATTGTCATGTAGTTTTCGTCATTGGTAGCAGTGTATGTCACTGCTAGTCTATTTGAATGAATATTGTATCTGGTTGGAAGGATGTCCTTGTATGGTCATTCTCCTGTGTGGAAGGGACATCCTGTGATGTCCCCGCCCATGGGGGGGAGGTGATTGCTTTCTGCAGCCAATCACCTCCTGTCTGAGATCTTTTGAGTTTAATAAAAGCCTATGATTAGGCGTCGGCTATTCAGTCATGCTGGTCTGCTGAGAAATGAGAACATAAGCTGTGTGATGCTGCCTTTTTGGTATGTATGGGACGTATGAATGGTGAGTGGATCTTAGCAAATTTAGGCTAAAGATAGCATTATTGCAAAGAGATGAAATCTGATGTGTGCTTAGATAGCACAGGAATTATGGGCTGTGTGCTCTGTAAACAGCAGCCTAGAATTACACAACATTATGCACTTGAAGAGATGGATCCGGTATTGGGCACTTTTTGCATACCCCACATCAAATTCACTTTTGGAGAATGCAGCCTGTAATCTCAGGAGCTGAGCCTTGGCCCTTTCTTTCCATTCAGGCAAAAGAGGAGTATTCTTCGGATAGAACTCCTTCACAGAGATCCCATCCTTTGTTCCCCCCACCAAATCAGACGTCAGGGCTGGGGTGGCCGAATTCACTTGTCCCAGCAACATCTTCGCTGGCATCTTCGCTGGCAAGGTTTTTATGTTGCGGACACTAACCAAGATCTTCCTGTGACTTCTTTGAAACCCTTTGGTTGAAACCACCTCGGGAATTATCTCCACTCCAATGTCTTCTCTCTGTCCGTCTGCTTCAAGGACAATGAAAGGGCCTGTTTGCTTCCAATTTAGCTTGACAGATGCTAGTAAACAGGCCACTTTACCAGGCTGTAACACTTTCTCACACCGGTCCAAGTGCCAGATCTTTCCCACACCTTTAGCTGGGGCTTTCTGTTCTTGTACCAGGCACTGGTAGGCTTGTCTCAGCATGGGGTGCACACTTGTAGTTGAAGTGCCCGGCTCCAGACAAAGAGGTGTCAACAGCCTTCTGACAAGATCAGTATTGGTCCCTATGATGAGAGAACTCTTACTGGCTCCTGGTGGGCGAGGACAGACCACTGCCCGAGTGTCAAAAGTCTCGGCTTTCCCAGCCACGGAGGGATCGAAGGTCAGCTTGACCAGTAGATAGCCATCATAGGGGAAGTTCTGAGTCCCAATGCCCCATATCTCCAGGTGCTTGAGGTGCCTGTCATAGAAGTCTTTGTAGAGAAGGGTCACTTAAGCTCCAGTATCCAGAAGGGCCTTGGTGTAGACTCCCTTTACTTGGATGGGAACAACAGGAGAAGGTCCCACCTGCTTGTCAGGGAGCATGGAGGAAGTGGTGGCCCTGGCCTGTTCGGTGGTTTGTAACCGCGCTCCTCTCTTGCAGAGATTCTGATCGGGCTTAAGTCTACGCTAAGTTCTGGGAGTCTGGTGTGCATTGACTCTCTGACACCGGGCAGCATGTGTCAAAAGAAACGGGACACTGGGTTGCTTGGAGGCAACAACGAACAACAGGGGGGGAGGTTGGACTTCCGCTGCTGTCTCTTCGCGTCATTGGTTTTGGAGCCAGTTATCATAGATGGGCACCCGGTTGGCTTCTTCACCAGGGCCCTCCGAAGTTTCCCTCTGGCTTCTGGCACTGTGCTTCAGGCTTCACTGGGCTTGGACACACCTGTCGATTAATGTCCCACATAATTTCTGCATGCCTCTGTATGCTCAATGGCACTCCTCACTGGTACACATGAAACTGCTCATTATCGGCTCCGATATAGACACTAGTATGGATATCCGTGCATCGCTATCAAATATCCATAATATCCCTGAAATGATGTATAATCAAACATTAAAACCACTTGATCTTACCGGATCTAACGAATATCTATTAGCCCGAATGATATTTGGCCAGAAAATTGCATGTGGGGGGGCCAACCCGCCCATATGTACCACCTAATATCAGTATTTTTATGTGGAATATCTCAGAAATTATGTGAGATCTAATGTTAAAACCACTTGATCTTACCGGATCTAACGAATATATATTAGCCTGAATGATTTTTGGCCGGAAAATGTAATAAGGGGGGGCCAACCCGTCCATATGTACCACCTAATATCTCTATTTTTATGTGAAATATCTCTGAAAGTATGTGAGATCTAATGTTAAAACCACTTGATCTTACTGGATCTAACGAATATCTATTAGCCTGAATCATTTTTGGCCAGAAAATGTAATAAGGGGGGGCCTACTCGTCCATATGTGCCACCTAATATCAGAATTTTTATGTGGATTATCTCTGAAATTATGTGTGATCTAACGTTAAAACCACTTGATCTTACCGGATCTAACGAATATCTATTAGCCTGAATGATTTTTGGCCTGAAAATTTGATAAGGGGGGGCCAGCCCCCCTCATTAATCACTTAATAAGTCTCTAATTATGTGAGATCTAATGTTAAAACCACTTGATCGTACCGGATCTAACGAATATCTATTAGCCTGAATGATTTTTGGCCCGAAAATTTGATAAGGGGGGGCCAACCCGTCCTTATGTACCACCTAATATCTGTATTTGTATGTGGAATATCTCTGAAAGTATGTGAGATCTAATGTTAAAACCACTTGATCTTACTGGATCTAACGAATATCTATTAGCCTGAAAAATTTTTGGCCAGAAAATGTAATAAGGAGGGGGCTACTCGTCCACATGTACCACCTAATATCTCTATTTTTATGTGGAATATCTCTGAAAGTATGTGAGATCTAACGTTAAAACCACTTGATCTTACCGGATCTAACGAATATCTATTAGCCTGAATGATTTTTGGCCCGAAAATTTGATAAGGGGGGGGGCCAACCCGTCCTTATGTACCACCTAATATCAGTATTTTTATGTGGAATATCTCTGAAATTATGTGTGATCTAATCTTAAAATCACTTGATCTTACCGGATCTAATGAATATCTATTAGCCTGAATGATTTTTGGACCGAAAATTTGATAAGGGGGGGCCAACCCGTCCTTATGTACCACCTAATATCAGTATTTTTATGTGGAATATCTCTGAAATTATGTGTGATCTAACGTTAAAACCACTTGATCTTACCGGATCTAATGAATATCTATTAGCCTGAATGATTTTTGGCCAGAAAATGTAATAAGGGGGGCCAACCCGTCCATAAATACCACCTAATATCAGTATTTTTATGTGGAATATCTCTGAAAGTATGTGAGATGTAACATTAAAACCACTTGATCTTACTGGATCTAATGAATATCTATTAACCTGAATGATTTTTGGCCCGAAAATTTGATAAGGGGGGCCAACCCGTCCTTATGTACCACCTAATATCAGTATTTTTATGTGGAATATCTCTGAAATTATGTGTGATCTAACGTTAAAACCACTTGATCTTACCGGATCTAACGAATATCTATTAGCCTGAATGATTTTTGGCCCGAAAATTTGATAAGGAGGGCCAGCCCCCCCTCATTAATCACTTAACCACTTAACGACCGCCCACTGTAAATATACGTCAGCAGAATGGCACCGACAGGCACAATCACGTATATATACGTGATTGCCTTTGTATAGTTGGGGGGTCCGATCGGACCCCCTTCTTTACAGTGAGCGGTCGTTTTACCTTCGGGAGCGATCCGGCATGAGGGGACGGCCGTTCGATTCCGGCCACCCCCTCTCGATCGCTCCCGGCGAATGAGAGAGCTTCCCCTGCCTGCCAGGAAGGAGGAAGTGATGTCATCTCTCCTGGGGCGCTCACATATACCGAGCGCCGTACAGGAGAAGATGCCAGGTTAGTACACACAACACTACACTGACACCAGGACACATAGGCACATAAATCGCCCCCCCAGGCCCCCCCAGATCACCCCCCAGCCCCCCCAGCCCCCAGTCACAGTGTCACTGATTGCAGTGACCATTTATTTAGTGATCACTGCAATCAGTGACATTTGTGACTGTAAAAGTGTCACCAAAGTTTAGTCTTAGGTCCAGTGTAGCCCCCTAACCCCCCCTAATAAAGGTTTAACCCCCTGATCACCCCCCAGATAACCCTTTCACCCCTATCACCACTGTCACTAAGCAATCATTTTTCTGATCGATGTCTTAGCGTCGGTGATGCTGATCGGTAGCCAGTAATTTTTTTTAGGTTCGCCGCAGGTTTTTATAGCGTCGGGTACCCCCATATATTACCTAATAAAGGTTTAACCCCCTTGATCGCCCCCCAGGTAACCCTTTCACCCCCTATCACCACTGTCACTAAGTTATAATTTTTCTGATCGATGTCTTAGCGTCGGCGATGCTGATCGGTAGCCAGTAATTTTTTTTAGGTTCGCCGCAGGTTTTTATAGCGTCGGGTACCCCCATATATTACCTAATAAAGGTTTAACCCCCTTGATCACCCCCCAGGTAACCCTTTCACCCCCTAGCACCGCCGTGGCTATGCGATAATTTTTCTGATCGATGTCTTAGCGTCGGTGATGCTGATCGGTAGCCAGTAATTTTTTTTAGGTTCGCCGCAGGTTTTTATAGCGTCGGGTACCCCCATATATTACCTAATAAAGGTTTAACCCCCTTGATCGCCCCCCCAGGTAACCCTTTCACCCCCTATCACCACTGTCACTAAGCGATAATTTTTCTGATCGATGTCTTAGCGTCGGCGATGCTGATCGGTAGCCAGTAATTTTTTTTAGGTTCGCCGCAGGTTTTTATAGCGTCGGGTACCCCAATATATTACCTAATAAAGGTTTAACCCCCTTGATCGCCCCCCCAGGTAACCCTTTCACCCCCTATCACCACTGTCACTAAGCGATAATTTTTCTGATCGATGTCTTAGCGTCGGCGATGCTGATCGGTAGCCAGTAATTTTTTTTAGGTTCGCCGCAGGTTTTTATAGCGTCGGGTACCCCCATATATTACCTAATAAAGGTTTAACCCCCTTGATCACCCCCCAGGTAACCCTTTCACCCCCTAGCACCGCCGTGGCTATGCGATAATTTTTCTGATCGATGTCTTAGCGTCGGTGATGCTGATCGGTAGCCAGTAATTTTTTTTAGGTTCGCCGCAGGTTTTTATAGCGTCGGGTACCCCCATATATTACCTAATAAAGGTTTAACCCCCTTGATCGCCCCCCCAGGTAACCCTTTCACCCCCTATCACCACTGTCACTAAGCGATAATTTTTCTGATCGATGTCTTAGCGTCGGCGATGCTGATCGGTAGCCAGTAATTTTTTTTAGGTTCGCCGCAGGTTTTTATAGCGTCGGGTACCCCAATATATTACCTAATAAAGGTGTAACCCCCTTGATCACCCCCCAGGTAACCCTTTCACCCCCTAGCACCGCCGTCACTATGCGATCATTTTTCTGATCGATGTCTTAGCATCGGTGATGCTGATCGGTAGCCAGTAATTTTTTTTAGGTTCGCCGCAGGTTTTTATAGCGTCAGGTACCCCCATATATTATCTAATAAAGGTTTAACCCCCTGATCGCCCCCCAGGTAACCCTTTCACCCCCTATCACCACTGTCGCTAAGCAATCGTTTTTATGATCGTTGTCTTAGTGTCGGTGATGCCGATAGGTAGCCAGTAATTTTTTTTTAGGTTCGCCGTCAGGTTTTTATATAGCGTCAGGTACCCCCATATATTACCCTAATAAAGGTTTTAACCCCCTAATTGCCCCTAGTTAACCCTTTCACCAGTGATCATCATATAAGTGTTACGGGTGACGCTGGTTAGTTAGTTTGCTTTTTATAGTGTCAGGGCACCAACCGTATATAACCCAATAAAGGTTTAACCCCCTGATCGCCCGTCGGGTGATATCAGTTAGGTTTTAGCGTCAGAGAGGGTCTGCGTCACACCCCAGGCAGCGTCAGGTTAGTGCCAGTAGCGCTAACACCCACGCGTGAAGCATACACCCCCCTTAGTGGTATAGTATCTGATCAGCTCAATATCTGATCTGATCAGATCTATACTAGCGTCCCCAGCAGTTTAGGGTTCCCAAAAACGCAGTGTTAGCGGGATCAGCCCAGATACCTGCTAGCACCTGCGTTTTGCCCCTCCGTCCAGCCCAGGCCACCGAAGTGCAGTATCGATCGATCACTGTCACTTGCAAAACACAACACACATAACTGCAGCGTTCGCAGAGACAGGCCTGATCCCTGCGACTCCAGTGCTGTAGGAGGTAATTTCACCACCACAGTTAAAAAAAAAAAAGCATATATGCCGAAGCATTGGGGCAGCAGGAGCGGAGAAGCGATTTTGCTCCTAATGCCGCGTACATACGGTCGAAATTCCGACGGAGGCTTGCCCGTGGAAAAGTCTGACCATGTGTACGCGGCATAACTTTTGCGAGAAGATGCCCCCATGCTTCGGCATATATAAATGGTGCATGTATGCCCATCATTAGAAGTGGGTGGATGAAGGGCGGTATTCTAATGGTGGGCATACCCACCGATCAATCTTTTTTTTTCGTTCAGCCAACAGGCTGCATGAAAAAAAAGATTACAATACATGTCCAACAAGGACCAGCAACGTACTGGTATGTTGCTGGACTTTGAATGTTTATACCAGAATGATGCCTGCGGGTTTAGGTATCATCTTGGTATCATTCTTTTCAGTCAGCGGCCGGCTTTCATGTAAAAGCAATCCTAGTGGCTAATTAGCCTCTGGACTGCTTTTACAAGCAGTGGGAGGGAATGTCCCCCCCCCCAGATATAAAAAGCGCCATTGGGAAATTGGGAAAGCATTTTATCACACCGATCTTGGTGTGGTCAGATGCTTTGAGGGCAGAGGAAAGATCTAGGGTCCAATAGACCCCAGTTTTTTCAAAAAAGAGTACCTGTCATTACCTATTGCTATCATAGGGGATATTTACATTCCCTGAGATAACAATAAAAGTGATAAAAATAAATAAATAAAGAAGCAACAGTTTAAAAATAAAATAAAAAAGCAAAATTAATAATAAAAAAAGAAAAAAAAAAAAAAAAGCACCCCTGTCCTGCCCTGCTCTTGCCCAATGGCGAACGCAAGCGTCGGTCTGGCGTCATATGTAAACAGCAATTGCACCATGCATGTGAGGTATCACCGCGAAGGTCAGATCGAGTGCAGTAATTTTAGCAGTAGACCTCCTCTGTAAATCTAACGGGGTAACCTGTAAATGCTTTTAAAGGCTTTTAAAAATGTATGTAGTTTGTCGCCAATGCGCGTTTGTGCGAAATTTTAAAGCATGTCGTGTTTGGTATCTATGTACTCGGCCTAAGATCATCTTTTTTATTTCATCAAACATTTGGGCAATATAGTGTGTTTTAGTGCATTAAAATTAAAAAAAGTGTATTTTTTCCCCAAAAAATGCGTTTGAAAAATCGCTGCGCAAATACTGTGTAGAAAAAAAAAATGCAACACCCACCATTTTATTCTGTAGGGCCTTTGCTTTAAAAATATATATAATGTTTGGGGGTTCAACATAATTTTCTTGCAAAAAAAAATATGTTTTCATGTAAACAAAAAGTGTCAAAAAGGGCTTTGTCTTCAAGTGGTTAGAAGAGTGGATGTAAGCTTCCTAATGTTGTGTATAAAATGCCAGAACAGTTCAAAACCCCCCCAAATGACCCCATTTTGGAAAGTAGACACCCCAAGCTATATACTGAGAGGCATGTCGAGTCCATGGAATATTTTATATGTTGACACAAGTTGCGGAAAAAATAATTATTTTTTTTTTGCACAAAGTTGTCACTAAATGATATATTGCTCAAACATGCCATGGGCATATGTGGAATTACACCCCAAAATACATTCTGTTGCTTCTCCTGAGTACGGGGATACCACATGTGTGAGACTTTTTGGGAGCCTAGCCGCGTACGGGACCCCAAAAACCAAGCACCGCCTTCAGGCTTTCTAAGGGTGTCAGTTTTTGATTTCACTTCTCACTGCCTATCACAGTTTCGGAGGCCATGGAATGCCCAGATGGCACAAAACCCCCCCAAAGGACCCCATTTTGGAAAGTAGACACCCCAAGCTATTTGCTGAGAGGTATTGTGAGTATTTTGCAGATCTCGCTTTTTGTCACAAAGTTTTGAAAATTGAAAAAAAAAAGAAAAAAAAAAAATGTTCTTTCTTCATTTTCAAAAACAAATGAGAGCTGTAAAATACTCACCATGCATCTCAGCAAACAGCTTGGGGTGTCTACTTTCCAAAATGGGGTCATTTGGGGGGGTTTTGTGCTATTTTGGCATTTTATGGCCTTCAAAACTGTGATAGGTAGTGAGGAGTGAAATCAAAAATTTGCGCCCTTAGAAATCCTGGAGGCGGTGCTTGGTTTCCGGGGTCCCGTACGTGGCTAGGCTCCTAAAAAGTCCCACACATGTGGTATCCCCGTACTCAGGAGAAGCAGCAGAATGTATTTTGGGGTGCAATTCCACATATAACCATGGCATGTGTGAGCAATATATTATTTAGTGACAACTTTTTGTAATTTTTTTTTTTTTTTGTCATTCAATCACTTGGGACAAAAAAAAAAAAATTCAATGGGCTCAACAGGCCTCTCAGAAATTTCCTTGGGGTGTCTACTTTCTAAAATGGGGTCATTTGGGGGGGTTTTGTGCTATTTTGGCATTTTATGGCCTTCAAAACTGTGATAGGTAGTGAGGAGTGAAATCAAAAATTTGCGCCCTTAGAAATCCTGAAGGCGGTGCTTGGTTTCCGGGGTCCCGTACGTGGCTAGGCTCCTAAAAAGTCCCACACATGTGGTATCCCCGTACTCAGGAGAAGCAGCAGAATGTATTTTGGGGTGCAATTCCACATATAACCATGGCATGTGTGAGCAATATATCATTTAGTGACAACTTTTTGTATTTTTTTTTTTGTCATTATTCAATCACTTGGGACAAAAAAAAAAAAATATTCAATGGGCTCAACATGCCTCTCAGCAATTTCCTTGGGGTGTCTACTTTCTAAAATGGGGTCATTTGGGGGGGTTTTGTACTGCCCTGTCATTTTAGCACCTCAAGAAATGAGATAGGCAGTCATAAATTAAAAGCTGTGTAAATTCCAGAAAATGTACCCTAGTTTGTAAACGCTATAACTTTTGCGCAAACCGATAAATATACGCTTATTGACATTTTTTTTTACTAAAGACATGTGGCTGAATACATTTTGGCCTAAATATATGACTAAAATTGAGTTTATTCGATTTTTCTTATAACAAAAAGTAGAAAATATCATTTTTTTTCAAAATTTTCGGTCTTTTTCCGTTTATATTGCAAAAAATAAAAATCGCAGAGGCAATCAAATACCATTAAAAGAAAGCTCTATTTGTGGGAAGAAAAGGACGCAAATTTCGTTTGGGTACAACATTGCATGTCCGCACAATTTACAGTTAAAGCAGCGCAGTGCAAAATTCTGAATTCACCTCTGGTCCTCTAGCTACCAAATGGTCCGGGGCTTAAGTGGTTAATAAGTCTCTAATTATGTGAGATCTAACGTTAAAACCACTTGATCTTACCGGATCTAACGAATATCTATTAGCCTGAATGATTTTTGGCCCGAAAATTTGATAAGGGGGGGCCAACCCGTCCTTATGTACCACCTAATATCAGTATTTTTATGTGGAATATGTCTGAAATTATGTGTGATCTAACGTTAAAACCACTTGATCTTACCGGATCGAACAAATATCTATTAGCCTAAATGATTTTTGGCCAGAAAATTGCATGTGGGGGGGCCAACCCGTCCATATGTACCACCTAATATCAGTATTTTTATGTGGAATATCTCTGAAATTATGTGAGATCTAACGTTAAAACCACTTGATCTTACCGGATCTAACGAATATCTATTAGCCTGAATCATTTTTGGCCAGAAAATTTAATAAGGGGGGCCAACCCGTCCTTATGTAACACCCAATATCTGTATTTGTATGTGGAATATCTCTGAAATTATATGAGATCTAACGTTAAAACCACTTGATCTTACCGGATCTAACAAATATCTATTAGCCTGAATCATTTTTGGCCAGAAAATTTGATAATGGGGGGCCAGCCCCCCCTCATTAATCACTTAATTAGTCTCTAATTATGTGAGATCTAACGTTAAAACCACTTGATCTTACTGGATCTAACGAATATCTATTAGCCTGAATCATTTTTGGCCAGAAAATGTAATAAGGGGGGGCCAACCCGTCCTTATGTACCACCCAATATCTGTATTTGTATGTGGAATATCTCTGAAATTATATGAGATCTAACGTTAAAACCACTTGATCTTACCGGATCTAACAAATATCTATTAGCCTGAATAATTTTTGGCCAGAAAATTTGATAATGGGGGGCCAGCCCCCCCCCTCATTAATCACTTAATTAGTCTCTAATTATGTGAGATCTAACGTTAAAACCACTTGATCTTACCGGAGCTTCCAAAATAGCTAACTGTTTGGTAAATTTTTTGATAGGGGGGGCTGATGACGGGTTAGCCCCCCCAGCAAATAACTGTTAATATTGCTTCTTCTGTGTGAGATCTAACGCAAACAACGGTTGATCTAACCTGATCTAACAAAGATCTAACAAACTGCATAAGATATTTTCAAAAATTTTGATAAGGGGGGGCTAACCCGGCAGAGGTCAAAAGTGTCTATATGATACTCAACATTGTCTTTATCCTTCCGATGGATAACCACCCTGTCAGCATGAATATGCCTGCCAAACATCCATGACTCTCTACATTCTTTGTACCGCTTAGTGGCTGTGGCGGAACAGGAGTAATACCTATGGGCCTGGGGTACCTTTTGATAAGTCCAAAGGAAGTCCGCGTACCACCGATATCTATAGGCCTCCACTTCAAACAATAACTCCTTTGACAAATACGGGTATTCCCACCCATACTCAGCCGCAACTTTCTGGTTGAACAACCGCTGCATCCTGGACAACGGAGGCATGGTTGCACGATCTCCCATTCCTGGAAAAATGATGGTATCCGGGTGTCGAGGCACTTTCACTGCCTCCGGACCAGACACTGGCAACAGGTACAGGTATCTCAAGTGGTGGAAAGGCAGACAATGGGACAGATTCCTCCTCAGGCTCCTGGGCCTCCACCCGGGGTACAGCATCCCCAGTGACTATGGGTGAGTCCCTTTTTCTATGGGACGAGGACAGAGGCATCTTATCCCAACCCTTCCGCTCAAACAGTTCATCTATGGCCACATCATCCCCTGGGTTGGAGACTGACTCCAGGTCGGAGGTATCACATTCCTCCGCCGGCAGGTAACTTCGGGTGGATGACGAATCACCGCCTCTGACAAGTTCAAGGGCCCTGGGGTCCTTGACCCACGCATCCCGACACTTCGGACCTTAGCCAAGGTCCCTTTCCCCGGCTTACCTCGGCTTGTAGCTGAAGCAGGATGTCCGGAACTTTTTCCTATGGATGCATCCGATCCGGGCAAGCACTGGGGTGTGACTCCACTACAGCCGCAGGAAGCTGTAACATAGCCGACCTTCCTCTTGGGCGGTAGGAGCGAGGACTCCGTAAAGACCGAAGCAGCATCCTCCGGTCTCTCCTACTCTTGTTCTTCAATGACCGGAACACTTTCAACCGCGACTTCCTCCGAAGTCTCAACAGTGCGCGTAGGGGTGACTGTGGACGCTCTGGTTCCTTCTTCTAAAGTGGTGGCGCCCCTAAGGCAGTTTAGACGGAAGGCCCAAAGTTTTTCAGTAGGCTGCTCAACCTCAAATAAAAATTCCTTGCTTTGCTCACATCTTCCGAAGGGCCTAAGATGCACCACCAGTCCCTGCATCCAGGACAAACCACTCCAAGGGCCTCCACCTCTCTGCACACATAGAGGGCGAAGCGACCCCGAGGCTTCAGTCGGATCCTTGTGTCGGTAACAGAAGCAGCAAAGGAGGTAACGTTCATGGTAGTTGAACTCGGAACCCATGCAGCATTAGACGCCATGTTACACGCTCGCCGATCCATTGCGCACTGTCTCTCTGGCGCCAAAGTCACCACGTGCAACTTCTCACATGGCGAGACTCCTCCCATCTTCTGCAATGTTCGCGGGCTTTCTCACCTTGGGCCCGCCCACGAACTACGCAGCTTGAGCTCTCCTCGTGGCGCAATCACTTTTCCCAAAGATGGCCGACCTCCACGGAACTCCACAGGGGAACAAAGTTCAAACTCTGGGCTTCTTCTGCTGTGGAAATCCCGGACGAGCTCCTACGTATAGCGCACAGACCCCTCTCTTTACCTGCCTTGTTCAGCTCCTTCAGGAATAGAGGGGCACACCGCACCATAAGCCCGTACCCTCTGGTGTAAAGAGGTTGAGCGGTGTTGTTGATGGGTCTTCTACAGTCAGACAGCCAGAGAATGCTTCTCACCTCTATATTAAATAAAGACAAGTCCTTGGTCCTTGTATCCCCACAGTAACTTGAATGTCCACACCAGCTGCACTCCAACGTAGAGGTTTATTTTCTTGTAAAACACAGTCTCTGGTAGAAAAAGGTTGGAGGGAGAACAGGACAGCTTAAAGTGGAAGTAAACCCATTGATTTAACAGTTTAAAAAAACTGTTAAATTCCCGGCATGCCGGAATTGCTAACTGCCACATTGGTTGTGCTCTCAACCAAACTGTCAAACCATCCAATGGCTGTTGTCATAACTGGTCACATATGCAGCATCATGGCAGTTGAAGATTAAACAAAGGTCAAGATGGCAGCTTTCTTGGCTGAAAACGATAGGAGGGTTTACTTCCACTTTAAGGTGTGGAAGAGGTCCAGGCATAAACGTAACCCAATTCACTGCTCTGATTCTCAAGCAGACTCAGCCCATTCGGATAGTCTCCCTAGCTTGGGACTAGCAGCCGATATGGTACTCAAACTTTACCCAAAGTCTCTGCCACAGACCCGGTGAACTCGGTCTCTGCCACAGACCTGGTGAACTCGGTCTCTGCCACAGACCTGGTGAACTTGGTCTCTGCCACAGACTTGGTGAACTTGGCCTCTGTTAAGGAGAAGACATCCCTCCAGAGAGTTACCGGGACCCTTCCTTCACCGTGACTTCTGCACCAGTCCCTCGGAACTGTTCCTCCCCCGGCCTCCTCATCTAGGATACGGGTCCCCTCGCAAGGCGGCACCCTGAGACTCCTGAATACTTGGTGCGCTCCAGCCGAAGGTGCTGGGCCCAGGCCTTTTTTGCAGCCCCAGGACTAAAGGTGCCTGGGACTGATCCACCGACCTCCGCCCCTGGGCCAAAGGTGCCCAGGACAGACAGGAACACACACTCCCTGGGGTAGGACCCCCGACAACGAACCCTGAACAGGCAGCGTCTGCCCCTTTTATATCCTCTCCCAGCATGCACAGCAGGCCTACCACACCCACCGTACGGCTGCTGAGAGTGGACACACAAGGCACAACACTGAATTAGCGGTTCAACCCTGGCCCACTACGGCAGCGCCACCCGCAGGCCACAGGGAACTACACACCAATGTTCTCCCTGCAGATAAAAATGGTTGCAAGAACTTTAATAATTAGGGTGTTTGGGTGTTTGGGTATAACTACCACCCAACACTTCCCCTAACTACCACCCAACACTTCCCCCGCTACATATATATATATATATATATACGGTATTTATGTGTATGTAGGTGATCTCGCGCCTAAGATAAATGAAAAGTTAATTAAGCTGCTAACCCCAAAATTTCAAATGTTGAAACAGTGACTGGGAGTGGTTATATGTGCAATAGGATAGCAAATATATTGGGGGTGCTGGAAAACAAATAATAATTAACAAAATTACTAAATAAAGTGAAAGAAATCTGTATACACCTGCCAGCCTGTGTGAACCGCAATGGCTAGTCGATGGCTAACCGACCATACTAGACAGCCTAGTTGCAGTCCCCTTGTTATTTGAAATGGCATACAAAGCCCATCAAACGTATGATACATAAAATGATAAAACCCTAAATGACAACAAATAATCAAACATGCAGTGCCAATCGTGATAATTGAATGTCCCAAAAGCGCTTCTTGACGACGTGCTATACGAAACAGCTGTCGAGTCGATGCCAGACTACGTTCTGATGACACTTCCGGTCTCGCTGGCTCTTCCTCTGCAATAGGTGGAACGCATGCCGGCTCATCTCCACACGGGTCACTAGCCCTACTAGTCCATGCTCTTCAGCCTCAGTGCCGGGCTCAAGGCACTAATCAAGTAAGGGGACAATTGGCTGTCATATTTTGAAATGTTTTAATAAAACAGGATCGCACTATTTTCCGCTCTATTTCTTTTTTATGGTCCGCATTTCTCCATCCGAGCCTCCAGGTGGCAGGGAATCCACATGCCCGTTATTGACATCACTATCCATGGTAGCAAGTGGGACTTGCATAAAGCACATACAGTATGACTCCTTTTTAATTAAAAGAGTCAACTAATTCTGGTAAGCTGCTATATTTATCATGAGCACTATCGGGTGTCCTGTATTAAGTTGGTGAAGGCTATCACTTCAAGCAATCTATTGTTGGATCAAGCTGCTATCCAGGATTTATTTCACTGTTTTCAGCATATGGACTATCACTTGTTTACCCTTCAAATATTCATTTATTTTTTGGGACATTCAATTATCACGATTGGCACTGCATGTTTGATTATTTGTTGTCATTTAGTGTTTTATCATTTTATGTATCATACGTTGTTTGTTTGATGGGCTTTGTATGCCATTTCACATAACAAGGGGACTGCAACTAGGCTGTCTAGTATGGTCGGTTAGCCATCGACTAGCCATTGCGGTTCACACAGGCTGGCAGGTGTATACAGATTTCTTTCACTTTATTTAGTAATTTTGTTAATTGCTACTTAATTTCCAGCGCCCCCAATATATTTGCTATCCTATTGCACATATAACCACATATAACCCCTCCCGATATATATTTATGGAATATGATAGATATATATGTATATATAAAAAATCAAACACAATATATATATATATATTGCTGCAGTACAAAGATCACCGCCTTTCACAGAGCTCCTTCTGCTCAGCTGCTCTCTATGGGGCATCCAAGTGTTCTGGAAACAAAGGGCTTTGTTATGCCGCGTACACACGACCGCTTTTCTCGACGAGAAAAACTGCATTTTTTTTTTTCGCCGAGAAAAACGATCGTCTGTGGGCTTTATGTCGTTTTTGTCGTTGAGAAAAACGGCATAAAAAACGACGAGAAAAATTAGAACATGTTCTAAATGTTCTCATCGTTTTTTCCAGCATTTTTTTCCGCGGCAGCTTTCCCATAGGGAGACACTGCCGCGGAGCCCACAGACGGTCGTTTTTCTCGTCAAGAGAAAAAATGACGGGAAAAACGACTGTGTGTAGGGAACCAAGCGGTTCCCTCGTTTTTCCTGTCATTATTCACGGCGGTTTTTTAACCGCCGTGAATAATGATCGTGTGTACGCGGCATTACATTTAAAGAAATGAGGCTGTGATCCACCTTAAATCGCGTCATTTCCTGTCGGCAAATAACACGATTTTTTCACACTGTCCTGCCCACTGACTCCTGGGAAATGATGACTCACATTACACGGTAAGTTTAAAAAAAAAAATTCACTGCAAAATGTTTTTTATTATTAATAAAGGACTGGGAAAATTAGAAAATCGTTTTCAGGGTGGAACTCCGCTTTAAATCAAGCTATTGAAAAATAGCTCCTACATAAAAATGGCAAATTGCAGAAAAAATGGAACAGACATAGCATGTAAAACACATTCACAAGATGGCCACCATAGCACATGGCAAACACCAGGCAGGCATGGACCACCCCTTATTTTACGTTCATTTGTATGTATACTTATCTTTATGCCTTTTAGGTGCTATACTAGACTGATTCTTCTGCGTAATGTTCTGGGTGTCCAGACTTTTTATTAACCACTTCAGCCCCGGAAGGATTTGCCCCCTTAATGACCAGGCCATTTTTTGCGATACGGCACTGCGTTTCTTTAGCTGACAATTGCGCGGTTGTGGAACGCTGTACTCAAACAAAATTGATGTCCTTTTTTCACACAAATAGAGCTTTCTTTCTCGTACATCACGGGACACAGAGCGACATAGTCATTACTAATGGGTTATATAGATACCGTCAGGTGCTGGCACTGGCAACTTCCAAAACCGGAAGTACCCTCCCCTATATAAGCCCCTCCCATCCGGGAGCACCTCAGTTTTTTGCCAGTGTCTAAGGTGTTGGCCAAGAAGAAACATGTGTTTTTCACTGAGCTTGCGTACAGGTTCTTTTGGGCCTCAGTAAGCTATTCCGGATCCGACCAAAAAAGCTTCATAGCTAAACGGTCGGTACCCGGGCCTTGCAGAGAAGAGCAAGGTTTTGCCTGTAATGCTTCTCTTAGGAGAGCTGGACCCTGGGATCCAGAGCTCTGGTCATACCCACGACCAAGATGTTTTCTGTGCAGGGTGCTATACAGGTCCAGGGGAGTGGAATCCTTGGGAACCCGGTCCCTGAAGGTTTGATTACAATGCCTGCCGTGATAGGTGAAGTTTGGGCTTTTGTGGACCAAACAAAGTCCTGCGGCGGGGAACAGGTAAGTGGGGGCCCCCAGGAACTTGGTTCTATTGGGGGACCCCCAAGCCTAATTTGTCTTTCTGTCTGTTACCTAATGGTATTCCCGCAAAATTCTGTGCATGCCTGTAACTACTAAAAAAATGTAATAATTTTTAATGGTGGTCAAGAAAAAAAAAATAAAAATTTTTTTTTTATATATATATTTAATATATTAGACTGCGGTACCTGTGTTTGTCCACTAGAGGCCGCTGTGGAATGTTTTCTTGTCATGTGGACTAGTTTCTTCTTAGCAGAGCAAAGTCCAGGCAGATGGTGAGTTCTCTTATAGGAAACTGCTTCCTCTGCCATGTTGCAGTGCTCGTCCATCCCCCGGCCTGCGGCAAAGAGGGGCCCTGGCTCCTGTCCCTTGTTTCCATTTTTTGAAATTAGCGCCGAAGGCGCACGTGGCCGCGCGCGTGCACGCGCCTCTATATATAGAGGTGAGCCGGGAAAGGGGGCGGAGCCTGGGGGATGACGCTCTGTGCGCGCCGCAGCGCTTCTGCGCATGTGCGGGCGTCCCAGCAGTTTAAAAAAACCACAATATTGTAGTAAGCTGGCTATGAAGTACAGAGACAGAGCTGGCAACATTTAAAGGCATACAGCAAGCGGTTGATACAGGCATCCCCTAGAAAGGCACATTAGTAGACACCAACTGTTTCTTATAGCAGCATTTATGCTAGACTATTATCAGTAACTGGTGTATTTCGGCTGGAATACCTCAGCTTTGTGGCTTAGGAATATGCCGCCTAAAAACTCCGGGACTAGAAATTCCAGGAGGAATAGGGGGTCTCCATCGGGCTCTGAGGATCTTGGGCATGCTTTGGCTGCACCAGTCTCCCCTGAAGAATCAGAGGTTAGTGACCGTAGAGCACCCTCAGGAGTACCTGGTACTGTGGCTGTCCTCAGTTCACCTGCTCCTGTGTATGTAACAGAGGAGGTTTTTTCCTCAGCTCTGGGAGGGCTGGAAGAGAGATTGTCAGCATTGATCGCTGCTTCCCTGTCACAGGAGAAAAGCGCTCGATCTCCGTCTCCCCCCTCAGAGTGCCTGTTAACAGAGCAACAGTCCCATACAGAGGTCGACCTACCTGAGGGGGATCAGGATGAGGTCGATTCGGTTGCAGAGGAATCAACAGTGGAAGAGCCATTCTCAGCATCACATGCTGAAAGGTTATGGGTTCAGTCCCTGACTAATATGGTCCGATCAGCATTTAAAATGCCACTTGCGGAGCCATCCTCCACTTCTGTCTCCTCGTTGGGGTCGCTAAAAGCTCCCCAGACTGTTTGTTCCTTTCCGATCCATCCTTTACTGGAGGGGCTCATTTACCAGGATTGGGAGCATCCTGACAAAATATTTACTCCCCCCAAGAGATTTCCGGTGGTCTATCCCATGGAGGATAAGTTCATCAGAAAATGGAGGGTCCCTACAGTGGACGCAGCCATCTCTTGTGTGAATAAATCACTGACATGTCCGGTGGAAAATGTCCAAATGTTCAAGGACCCAATAGATAAAAAATTGGAGTCCTTATTAAAATCTGCTTTTTCTACAGCAGGATTGGTGACACAACCAGCAGTGGCAGCTATTGGGGTCTGCCAAGCAGTGAAGGATCAGTTGAAACAGGTCTTAAGGGACTTGCCGGATCAGCAGGCTCTTGCCCTAGCTGATCTACCTAGAGCCTTATGCTTTGCGGTGGACGCTATAAAGGATTCAATCCATCAGGCCTCCCGCCTTACGCTGTCTGTAGTACATATGCGCAGGCTTCTATGGCTCAAGAACTGGTCTGCTGAAGCTCCCTGTAAAAAATTGCTGGTCAGCTTCCCATTTCATGGGGAGCGCTTATTCGGGGAAGACCTGGACAAGTATATCCAGAGAATTTCCAGCGGTAAAAGTACACTTTTGCCGGTTAAAAATAGAGTTAGAGGTCCCTCTTTTAAAAGGCCGGCCTCTCCAGTCCCTAGGACATCGGCTGTGAAACAGTTCCGACGGCCTCCTCGGTCAAATCCCGGAGGTAGAAATCAGGGACAGTTGCAGGGTAACAAAAAGCCCTGGAGCAGGAGAGGTACAAAACCTCCCCCAAAGTCAAATGCATGAAGGGTTGCCCCCACCCAATCGGGTGGGGGGAAGACTTCAGTTGTTCACAGAGACCTGGCGGGACACGATCCGAGACAGATGGGTGCTCTCCGCAGTAAATCTGGGATACAAATTGGAGTTAAAAAACTCCCCTTCTTCCCGCTTTATAAGGTCAAACGTGCCAAGGGATCCCCAGAAGAGAGGATCCCTCCTGTTGGCACTAGAACAATTATTGCTTCAAGCAGTAATTATAGAGGTTCCCCTGGAAGAGTGGGGGTTCGGGTTTTACTCAAACCTCTTTACAGTTCCGAAGCCAAACGGGGACGTGAGGCCCATACTAAATCTAAAAGGGCTAAACAAATTCCTGCATATCAGGACTTTCCGGATGGAGTCGATCCGATCGGTAGCCACTGCCCTACAAGGGGAGGAATGGTTAGCCTCGATCGACATCAAGGATGCTTATTTGCACATTCCCATCTTTCCAGCCCACCAAAAATTTCTACGCTTTGCGGTAGAAGGCCGCCATTTTCAGTTCAGAGCCTTACCCTTCGGTCTGGCCACAGCACCAAGAGTGTTCACAAAAATTTTGGCCCCATTATTGGCCAATCTAAGAACACGAGGTGTAACGATAATGGCATATCTAGACGACTTGTTGCTGATAGACCACTCAGTGGAAAAACTAGAAGTGGTTGTTCACGAGACAATCAAGTATCTGGAATATCACGGTTGGATTATCAACCGAGACAAGTCAGCCCTAAAACCAGTCAAAAGTCTGGAATACTTGGGGCTAAGGCTGGATTCAGACCAGAGAAAAAATTTCTTGCCTCAAGAAAAGGGGTCGTCTTTGAGAGATTTGATCCACTTAGTGGGCTCAAAAAGACAGCCATCCATACGCCTGTGCATGAGGCTGCTGGGAAAAATGGTGGCATCATTCGAAGCAGTACCCTACGGTCAATTCCATTCAAGGAAATTGCAAAGGGCCATACTGTCAGCCTGGAACAAAAAAGTTCAGGCTCTGGACTTACCAATGTCCTTGTCCCCTTCCGTTCGCAAGAGCCTCCGCTGGTGGTTGGTTCTCCAGAATCTGGAAAGAGGGAAATCCTTCAGTCCGATTTCCTGGAAGGTGGTCACTACAGATGCCAGCCTTATAGGCTGGGGAGCAGTACTGGAGCAATGGTCTCTCCAGGGCAAGTGGTCAGAAGCAGAAAAGGCCCTGCCCATCAATCTCTTAGAGATACGAGCAGCCCGGTATGCCCTAGTAGCATGGACATCCAAACTCCAAGGGTCCCCTGTCAGAGTTCAATCAGACAATGCCACAGCAGTGGCATATATCAATCGTCAGGGGGGCACCAGGAGTCGTGCAGCCCAAAGGGAAGTAAATTACATCCTGAGATGGGCAGAAAGATATGTCCCAGCCATATCTGCGGTATTCATTCCAGGGGTGGAGAATTGGAAGGCGGACTTTCTAAGTCGCCAACAATTATGCCCAGGGGAATGGTCCCTTCATCCCGAGGTTTTCCGGACAATATGTCAGCGGTGGGGAACACCGGATGTAGATCTGCTAGCATCCAGATTCAACGCAAAGGTGGACAGGTTTGTCTCTCGGACAAGGGATCCCCTAGCTTGCGGCTCGGATGCCCTAGTGTTCCCTTGGGATCAGTTCAAGCTGATATATGCATTCCCACCGCCACAATTGTTACCTCGATTACTCCGCAGAATCAGGGTAGAAAAGAAACCAGTGATTCTGGTGGCTCCAGCGTGGCCCCGAAGAGCATGGTACGCGGAGATTGTAAAAATGTCTGTGGGGAGCCCTTGGACCCTCCCACATCGTCCGGACCTGCTTTCGCAGGGACCGATATACCACCCTTCCTTACCAGCCCTAGGTTTGACGGCCTGGCTATTGAAGCCCACATTCTAAAAAAGAGAGGGCTCTCTAATGCTGTGGTGTCTACCATGATCAATGCCAGGAAACCGGTATCCAGGCAGATCTACTATAGAATCTGGAAGGCGTACATCGCCTGGTGTGAGGCCAGGAAATGGCATCCACGTAAATACGTAATAGGTAGGATTCTGGACTTCCTACAATGGGCTGTAGATAGGAAGCTTGCCTTGAGTACTATCAAGGGTCAGATTTCGGCCTTGTCAATATTTTTTCAAAGGCCCTTGGCTTCGCATTCACTAGTCAAAGCCTTTATACAAGGAGTGATGCGTATTAGTCCTCCGGTTAATATTCCCATATGTCCATGGGATCTAAACTTGGTTTTGTCGGTTCTACAGAAACAACCATTTGAACCACTACAGCATATTTCCTTGGTGCTTCTCACCAGGAAATTGATTTTTCTAGTAGCCATTTGTTCGGCTAAAAGAGTATCGGAATTAGCAGCTATGTCCTGTAAGGAGCCATATCTGGTTATCCATAAGGACAGAGTAGTGTTACGTCCTCATCCAGCCTTTCTTCCTAAGGTGGTATCGAGTTTTCATTTGAACCAAGATGTGGTTCTTCCTTCTTTTTTCCCCAAACCTACTTCGGTAGAGGAAAAGTTATTGCATTCTTTGGATGTAGTAAGAGCAGTTAAAGCTTATCTAAAAGCCACTGCTCAGATTCGCAGAACGGATACTTTGTTTATTCTGCTGGAAGGCCCCAGAAAGGGTCAGGCAGCGTCAAAATCTACTTTAGCCAAGTGGATTCGACAGGTCATAATACAAGCCTATGGCTTGAGAAGTAGACCGCCTCCGTTCAAAGTTAGGGCGCACTCCACGAGAGCAGTTGGAACTTCATGGGCAGTGCATCACCAGGCCTCCCTGGCTCAAATCTGTAAGGCCGCAACATGGTCTTCGGTACACACGTTTACTAGGTTCTACCAGGTGGACGTTAGAAGTCAGGAGGATGTCGCCTTTGGGCGCAGTGTGTTGCAGGCCGCAAAAGATCCTCATGTCTGATAGCGCTCAGCTTATATATGGTGTATCCCCCCCCTCATTTGGCATTGCTTTAGGACATCCCATTAGTAATGACTATGTCGCTCTGTGTCCCGTGATGTACGAGAAAGAAAATAGGATTTTTATAACAGCTTACCTGTAAAATCCTTTTCTTGGAGTACATCACGGGACACAGAGCTCCCGCCCCTCTTTAGGGACACTTATTGCTTTGCTACAAAACTGAGGTGCTCCCGGATGGGAGGGGCTTATATAGGGGAGGGTACTTCCGGTTTTGGAAGTTGCCAGTGCCAGCACCTGACGGTATCTATATAACCCATTAGTAATGACTATGTCGCTCTGTGTCCCGTGATGTACTCCAAGAAAAGGATTTTACAGGTAAGCTGTTATAAAAATCCTATTTTCTTTTGGTGGTATTTGATTACCTCTGCCCTTTTTTTTTTTTTTCTGCGCTATAAAGATATATATATTTCCTGCTATAAAACACACCCAATAAAATTTAAAAAAAATCGAATTTCTTCATCAATTTAGGCCAATTTGTATTCTGCTACATATTTTTGGTAAAAAAAAAACCCAATAAGCGTATATTGATTGGTTTGCGCAAATGTTATAGCGTCTACAAAATAGGAGATTTTTTTTACCTATAAATGGCAGTGATCTGCGATTTTTAGCAGGACTGCGACATTGCGGCAGACAGATCGGACACCTAATTGACATTTTTGACACTTTTTTGGGAACCAGTGACATTATTACAGTGATCAGTGCTAAAAATATGCACTGACATTTTACTAATGGCACTGGCAGGGAAGGGGTTAACATCATGGGCGATCAAGGGGTTAAATATGTTCCCTGGGTGTGTTAACTAACTGTATGGGGGATGGGCTGCCTGGGACAACACACAGATCCATCTTCCAGCATAGCAGAAAGACAGGATCTCAGTCCAGAACGGAGATCTGCCTTGTTTACTTTGGCACATCCCCATTCTGTCTCTGTGGGGAAAAATTGCGGGCGGGCGGCAGACATGTAGTCCACCGGGCCCGCTGGTTGGCTCCCCACTGGCCAATTGGCGTGTGCGCACCCACAGATCGCTGTGTACGAGCCCGACGTACACCTACGGCGATTCGCACAGCCGAGCCAACCTGCCACAGTATAACTCCTTCTGTTTGGGATGAATGCTTTTTCCTTAGTGGTGTTAGTCTTGGGGTTCTCACCATCATTCCTCCTCTGCAAATATTTATATACTGTATCTTAGTCCTCTGGTTTCTTCTATCTGGATTTGGAGCATTGATTTAAGTATATTTGTATGTATTTCTATCTTGGTGCACTGTCTATTGTCTTATGTTGGGTGCTATCCACACTCCTACAATTGTTTACTTTTGGCACACGTAGGGTGTTTGGCAATGGTAGTATTTTTGTAGCTATCTGGTCATTTTTAATTTGTTGCTATATTGTCCTAGCACATCACTTGTTAATTTATTATTTTTTCATGGTACTAATTAGGGGTGGTTCAGACCTGCCTGGTGTTTGCCATGTGCTATGGTGGCCATCTTGTGAATGTCTATTACATGCTTTGTTTGTTCCATTTTTTCTGCAATTTGCCATTTCTATGTAAGAGCTATTTTTCGATAGCTTGATTTAAGCTAGGATTTTGTATGGTTTGCTTTGTGATTTGCTCCTTTTGTGATCTTTATTTGACCTCTACCCTGCATGTGTCTTTAAACCTTTGCACTGTGTGAGGTCATCACTAGGGGGTGTTGTTGGTGGGTTGGGCTTTAGGTTTATAAGTCTGTTCACTTCCATGTTGTAATGTCTTGAGAAAGATGGACCAAGCTTGATCGAAACGTTGACAATAAAAACACTGCTGTTTTTTATTTTTCTCCTCTGCAAGACCCACACGTGCCTTTAAATCAGTTTTAGATTTGTGGGTGAGCACTTGGGCATTTACTTCAAGCATTGAGTGCCATGGCTACCCTAGGAACTACACATTTTTATATATATATATATATATATATATATATATGGATATGTAGCGGGGGTCTAAAATATAGGGGGAAGTGCATGGGTGGTAGTATGATCCAATGCACCCTGATTGCTGGAGAACGGGGAACTATTTACAGTCTGGAGGACTCTGGTGGTGTGAGGTTCCCTGTGGCCTACAGGTGGCACTGTCGCCCTGGGACGGGGTTGAACCCACACCGCAAGATTGTGCCTTTTTGTCCTTTCCTGGCACTTGTACAGCGGGGCGGGGAACCTGCTGTGACGCAAAGGGAGAGGAGATAAAAGGGGCGGATGCCCTGACCTTGGGGTTCAGAGTTCAGAGTCTGAGGACGTGGCCGCACCCAGGCACCCTCAGCCTGGGTGCTGGCGTTCCGGAGTTCCGGGCCCAGGTGCCCTCGACCTGGCCGGAGCGGGAGATGGAGTCAATCTCAGGCACCTTTAGCCTGGGGTGAGGTACTATGGCGGAGGCCTGGAGCTCAGTACCTTCGACTGAGTTCCGCAAGGGTGGAGGAATCCGAGGGGGCCCTAATTATTTGGGTGCTTGTGTCTGAGACGAGGAGGCCGGTGAGCGGAACTTCTCCGGAGAGTCCAGCGCAGCATTTGCTGGTGACGGAGAGGCCTCCGGTAACTGTCTTGGACGGATGTCTTTCCCATGATAGGGGCTACGTTAGCAAAGGTAATCCATGTTCTGTTCAATATAGTCAGTGGCAGTGACTATTCGCCATTGGTGACAACACAGTGGTTAGCTCTATCTAAAAGGATTGTGCCTCGACCTACTCCCTACAAATACTGAACTGTTCGTTGGGTCTCAACCTGTCTGTGCTGAATGACTATTTATTGAGAAGAATAAATATGAGCTGGACCGGTTTCAGTGTGTGGAACTTCAGTTACTGGAAGCAAAGGGGGGGTGGGGTCATTCAGTAAAGGAAGTGACTCTGGGACATACACACAAAGCCCGATAGTTCTGGCCTTCACCTCTACACATTGAAGGACATGGGCCATGGTGGATCTCATCCCTCCCCCCCGTGTTAACCCCTAGACAAGACCAGCAAGCCGAGAATGAGAAGGGGTGAGAGGGGTGAGGTCGCTACACGTGGGGGCATCGTGTCCGGGATGTGTGTTGTGTCTGAATTTGAACTTTGCTGTCCGGAGGAGTTCTGAGTAGGTCGGCCATGTTAGCCAACGCGCCACGAGGCACACCATAGCTGCGCAGTTCCTGGGCAGGGAGAAAAAAAAGCCTGTGAACAAATGCAGAGTATGGGAGAAGTCTGGCCTTGTGGAAGGACACACGTGGAGATTCCGGCGCGAAGGGGTCAGTATGACTTCAAATACCCCGTGGATTTATTTTGCTGCCCCGATCACGGACACAGGAATAAGACTAAGGCCCCGGGGGCGGTTGGCTCTGTATACCTGCAGAGACATAGGGGCCCTCGGTGTGATCTGTCCTGGCTGTTCAGGACTAGTGGTTAATTTGAAGCCGTTCGGGCAATGTGAGGTCTGCAAAGAATTTCTCTTTGAGGTGGAGCCATCCACAGAAAGGCCTCGCACCTTCTACCTCAACTACCTCACAGGTACTGCCACTCCGGAGGGAGAGATCGATGCCTATGCGTTTCCTGCGTGCACTGACCAGGGCGAAGTGACTGCCCAAGCGGAGACAAAGAGAGAGAAATCCGAGGATGCTGCCTCGGTCACCACAAGCTCCCTGCTCCCACCGCCGAAGAGGAAAGTTGGCCTGGTGATGGCATCCTGTGGTCGTGGAAGAGCTTCGCCTTGTCGCTTGCCTGGCCTGGATGGATCCAGAGGGAAGAGCCCTGGACATCCCTGTTCTTCTGAAGGTCCAGATGAGCCAGGGGTTGGGACTGTGTGTGTGGTTGGAGGTGTCGGCAGCCCACAGTCGGTGGGGGTTGTAAAGGGGAGTGATTCCGTATCTACCGGGAATTACTTGCCTGCAGAGTGTTATGACACCTCTGACCTAGAGTCGCTATCTGATGCCGGTGATGATGGGGAGATAGATGAAATCTTCCACAAGAAGGGATGGGACAAGATGAAGTTACCCTCGTCCCATGTCTTAAGGGACCCACCTATGTCCATTGGGGATAGTACACCCCGGGTGGAGGCCTCGGGAGGAATCTGGTTCCCTAGGGAGGAATCTTGTTCCCTGTCTGTGATCCCACTTCTTGAGCCAGCGGCTGTTTCACCTGCTCCTGTTGCGGGAGTACAACGTGCATCACTACCGGCCCCTAGGCTCAAATCTACAGAGGTGGTGAGTGTACCTCGCCATCCGGAGTCCATTGCTCTACCTGGAGTAGGGGACCGTGCCACAATGCCACCCTTGGCTAGGCTGCAGCGTCTCTTTTGTCAGAAAGTTGCCCAAGAATATGGGTGGGAATACCCATATCTACCCCGAGAATTGCTCTACGAGGTGGAAGTTTTTCGGCAGCGGCGGTACAATGATTTCGTCTGGACAAAGCTGAAAGTACCTCATGCACGCCGATACCTCTCATGCTCACCTACGGTCACCAGAAAATTCAAGGACTGTAAGGCGGAGTGGATGTTGGGAAGGCACATCCATGCGGACAAAGTGGTAATTTGTCGGAAGGATGGAGGGAACATTGAATACAATGTGGAGGCTTTTGACCAGCACTTAAAGCCTTTGTTCTTGCCGGATCCAAAGTTCTATTTATAGGAGAAAGAGACTCCTTTCCATTCCTTTTATTGCTAAATTACAGGGACTGTGCTCTAACTTTTTTTTTTTTGGGGATGTTTTACTCTTTGGAGAAATGGGAGCTGTTGTTGTTTTGTTCTCCCTCCTTCTCCTCCCATCAAGGAAAATAAATCAGTGACTTTGGGACTTAGCCAGTATAGGGTCACAGCACAGAGAAGCAGAAGTTCATCTGGATCTGACAAGTGCCTTTACCGCGGCATTGCCACCAGGTGGCGGTGTTGCGCAACGATTGTTTGTTTCACACTCTGCACTATACTTATTGGAGCGAATGGGTTTCTTTACGGATAGACCCATTCCTTCCAAGAAAACACATAAATTATGTTAGGATGTGTGTTTCTTTGTTTTTTTCCCCTCTGCAGGAGATTTCATCTATCAAGGCTGCTGAGAATGGGGTGATCCTTAGATAGCTAGGGGAGATATGTAAATGTGTGAAATCATTTAAAGTATTTTATGCCAAGTTCATTGTTTTATATTTTTGTTTCCTTTCCCATTTAGGTCCTGGCACAATTCCTGGTTAAATTGTTGAGTTTGGTTCTATGTGAATGTTTGTCTCTGGGTCAAGCTTATGTTACCACTCCTTGGGAGACATGGATTTGCACCAGACACTGGGGACCAGTGTCAAATCACCAGGGGGAGAGTGTAGCGGGGGTCTAAAATATAGGGGGAAGTGCATGGGTGGTAGTATGATCCAATGCACCCTGATTGCTGGAGAATGGGGAACTATTTACAGTCTAGAGGACTCTGGTGGTGTGAGGTTCCCTGTGGCCTACAGGTGGCACTGTCGCCCTGGGACGGGGTTGAACCCACACCGCAAGATTGTGCCTTTTTGTCCTTTCCTGGCGCTTGTACAGCGGGGCGGGGAACCCGCTGTGATGCAAAGGGAGAGGAGATAAAAGGGGCGGACGCCCTGACCTTGGGGTTCAGAGTTCGGAGTCTGAGGACGTGGCCGCACCCAGGCACCCTCAGCCTGGGTGCTGGCGTTCCGGAGTTCCAGGCCCAGGTGCCCTCGACCTGGCTGAGCGGGAGATGGAGTCCATCTCAGGCACCTTTAGCCTGGGGTGAGGTACTATGGCGGAGGCCTGGAGCTCAGTACCTTTGACTGAGTTCCGCGAGGGTGGAGGAATCCGAGGGGGCCCTAACTCTTTGGATGCCTGTGTCTGAGACGAGGAGGCCGGTGAGCGGAACTTCTCCAGAGAGTCCAGCGCAGCATGTGCTAGTGACGGAGAGGCCTCCGGTAAGTGTCTTGGACGGATGTCTTTCCCCTGATAGGGGCTACGTTAGCGAAGGTAATCCATGTTCTGTTCAATATAGTCAGTGGCAGTGACTATTCGCCATTGGTGACACCACAGTGGTTAGCTCTATCTAAAAGGATTGTGCCTCGACCCACTCCCTACAAATACTGAACTGTTCGTTGGGTCTCAACCTGTCTGTGCTGAATGACTATTTATTGAGAAGAATAAATACGAGTTGGACCGTTTTCAGTGTGTGGAACTTCAGTTACTGGAAGCAAAGGGTGGGGGGGAGGTCATTCAGTAAAGGAAGTGACTCTGGGACATACACACAAAGCCCGATAGTTCTGGCCTTCACCTCTACACATTGGAGGACATGGGCCGTGGTGTATCTCATCCCTCCCCCCATGTTAACCCCTAGACAAGACCAGCAAGCCGAGAATGAGAAGGGGTGAGAAGGGTGAGGTCGCTATATATATATATATATATATATATATATTTTTTTTCTGTTAAAGCTGCTGTATATAGTATTATGGAGGACCCACATTCTTCTAGAAAGTGCTGTCAATGCTGTGCACAAGTCTCAAATAAGATAAGATAAGATAAGATCTGTGTTGCTGGACAACCATAACATTCCTGTTATAGACTGACGATACACTTAAAGGAGAAGTAGGGCCAAAGGTCTTTTGACCATACTTCTCCTATGGATCACAGGAGTGCACTTAGTTCTGTACTCCTGTAACCCATATTCAGCCAACATCAGGCTAAAGCTCACTGGCGGCTCAAGTCACAGAGCCGGTCCAGGCTTTGCAGGGATCCCAACAATAATGTCAGGATTCACCTAGGTGCCTGATTGGCATCTGGCTCAGTGTCTCAGTGTGCTGCTGAGAGTCTGAGCCAGACGCTCCCGCCCCCTCCCCAGTCCGGTGCTCCATTGAGTGCTGTAGGGGCAGAGCAGAGGGTGATGACTGACTGTCACCGGCTCTCTATTCACTGACGACCAAGAACTGAGTGGTTAGTGGTCTTTGAGCACTCAGTTCCCAGTGTAGAGCCGGCGGAGGACAGATACAGCATCAGAACAATGCAGTAAACATTTAGGTGAGTATGCATGTTTTGTTTTTTTATCCCCATACTTCACTTTTAACTGATTGAAAATCTCACCTGGACCTACCAACAACTAGGTAGTGCCAAGGTTTACCTGACTAGATATAAATCAATGCATTGTTTCTGTAGGTTCCCCATATTACCTAGTTTTGGTAATCCTAAAGAAGATTGTATAGAGGCTGCACAATCAGGATCTAACATGTATGGCCAACTTTATATCAATTACTGATGACAAATAGATTACACAACAATTTGTGCTTATATATACTGTATACTTAAAAGTCCTCGTTGCATGTAAATATTATGCAATTCCACTAATTAAAGCTGAATTCCAGGTGTGGTGGTCTTTATGAAGTTACATTGATCCAGCTTGGACCAATGTACGTATGTATGTGTCATACCTGGCCGATCCCTGTGGAAGTTGGTAATTACTGTAGCAGGCTTCACTACTGCATTGATCTCCTGTAGCTTCTGGATTCTGTGCCAAGCCAATGCTCTGCTGCTTACTGAACACAGGAGGTTGGTCGCTTAGCACAGGTGCCATTCAGAGAACACTTCGCATTTTCACAGTTCCCTGATTGGAAGAGGTGGGCGTTGATGTCACTCCTGTCATTTAGTCACCTGGAGAAGGGAGTATGGACAGGGGCCACGATAGTTGCTGGAGGAAGAATTCTGTTCTCTCCTCTTTTCAACAGCAGCCTGATGGGATCGAGAAAAAGCAGACAGCCCACTCCTAACACAACTCCTTGACATATCACACAGGGGCTTCTTTTCCTTTTATTGACACCACCGACGCAGGGGCATTTTTTCCTTCCAGCGACACCACCAACAGAGGGGCATTTTTTCCTTCCAGCGACACCACCAACAGAGGGGCATTTTTTCCTTCCAGCGACACCACCAACACAGGGGCATTTTTTCCTTCCAGCGACACCACCAACACAGGGGCATTTTTTCCTTCCAGCGACACCACCAACACAGGGGCATTTTTTCCTTACACCGATGCCACTGATGTTAGCCCCATATTTTACTTCAAGATAGGGCACTGGACACCAGATGACCTTGTCCTGGTACTGCTGCACAGCTGCATATTAAGCAAAAGAGGTTGCCCTGGTTGATAATGGACGAGACTGAGATCATGATGTGACCTCCCCATCTTTCCACCTCATCCAATCAGTGAATGCTTTGCATTCATTGACAAAATGCAGTGTTCCCTGAAGGGCTGCTGTGTCTAACATAGTGATTTCCAGCTTCCAGGGGGATCAGCCAAGTATGGCTATTTTTTTTTGCCTTCCTCTGGATCAACTGTGGGTATAGGAGTATGTATATGGGTTCTTATTTATATTTTTTTCTTTTTATAGGTTAAACTAGATGGACTTGTGTCTTTTTTCAACCTAACTATAAAACTATTTAACATACTTAAAGCTGAACTCTAGCTTTTGATCCACTTTACATAGTTCATTTTGGTCAGCTTGGCCCAAATGAACTATGTACCTCACTAACATGTGAGGCCGCTGGATGAGCTGTATAAACTGTATATAGCTGAGGCTACATACAGCATACCGCACAGTGTTCCAGATTCGAGCCAAGACTTTCCTGTCTCATACCTGCAACACAAGAGTGTCTATCTGATTGGCGCTCAGCCTGTCAGAGATAGCGATGTATTCTAGCAATGAATACAAAGCTTCCTCTGATTAGCTGAGTCAGAAGTTGTGATATCATCAGCCCGCCTCTCTGCTAGCTTGGCCCAAACAAACTATGTAAAGTGTATCAAAAGCTGCAGTTCAGCTTTAACATTGGTCCAAGCTATAACCACTTCAGCCTCGGAAGGAACTACCAGGCCATTTTTTACGATACGGCACTGCGTCACTTTAACTGACAATTGCACGGTCGTGCGACGCTGTACCCAAACAAAATTTATGTCATTTTTTTCCCACAAATAGAGCTTTCTTTTAGTGGGATTTTATTTTTTGCGCTATAAATAAAAAAAACAGGTGACAATTTTGAAATAATTTTTTTTTCTGCTATAATACATATCCCCAAAAAAAATATATAAATAAACAAATGTATTCATCAGTTTTAGGCCAATATGTATTCTACATATTCTTGTTAAAAAAAAAAAAAAAAACACAATTGCGTATATTGATTGGTCTCCGCAAAAGTTATCGCGTCTACAAACTATGGGATACATTTAGCGACTTTTATTTTTTTATTGTTTTTACTGGTAATGGCGGTGATCTGCGATTTCTAGCGGGACTGCGACATTGCTGCAGACAAATCTGACCCCAAATTACAGTTTTTGTGGACCAGTGAAATTATTACATTGATCAGTGCTATAAAAATGCACAGGGGGGTTAACACTAGGGGGCGATCAAGGGGTTAAATGTGTTCACTGGGTGTGTTCTAACTGTAGGGGGGTGGGCTGCCTGGGACATGACAGAGATCGCTGTTCCTGATTACTGGGAACAGCAGATCTCTGAGATGTCCCCTATCAGAACGGGATCTGCCTTGTTTACAAGGCAGATCCCCATTCTGCCTCTGTATACAGCGTTCGCGGGCGGCTGGCGGACATCGTGCCTGCAATCCCACATGCACGGACCGACGTACAAGTACAGTAGGTGCCGCCGATATTGTGTCAATCTCGCCGCTTCTAGCGGCGAGATTGACACCCTATGAGCTCCGTCGCGAGAGCCAGCGCCGAGCTGTCTCGTCATCGGGAAAGGAAAGAAATGTTCCTTTCACGATGAGCGACACGCATTGCCGACAGGCGGGGATCCGACGTGGATTCCTGCCAATACCAGGCACTGCGTTTGGTATGAATCCTGAGCGGGAACTCCACGCCAATTTTTAAAGAAAAAAACGGCGTGGGTACCCCCTCCAGGAGCATACCAGGCCCTTGGGTCTGGTCTAGATTTGAAGGGGAACCCTACGCCGAAAAAACGGCGTGGGGGTCCCCCTCAAAATCCAAACCAGACCCTTATCCGAGCACGCAACCTGGCAGGCCGCAGGGGAAGAGGGGGGGAAGAGAGAGCGGCCCCCCCTCTCTCCTGAACCTTACCAGGCCGCATGCCCTCAACATGGGGGGTTTGGTGCTCTGGGGCGACCTGCGGCCCCCCCACCCCAGAGCACCCTGCCCTCATGTTGATGAGGACAGGGCCTCTTCCCGACAACCCTGGCTGTTGGTTGTCGGGGTCTGCGGGCGGGGGGATTATCGAAATCCGGGAGCCCCCTTTTAATAAGGGGGCCCCCCCACCCTATGTGAATGAGTATGGGGTACATCGTACCCCTACCCATTCACCTGGTGGAAAAAAATGGCAATAAAAACACAACACAGCTTTTAAAAGTATTTTATTGCACAGCTCCGGGGGTTTTCTTCCGACTTTGGGGGGTCTCCGGTGTCGTCGCCGCGCTCTCCGGTTCTTTCTTCTGCCGGGCCACCGCTATCTTCTTCCAACTCTTTTGCTAGCGGGGCCCGGTCTTCTCCGTCGCCTTCTTCTTCTCCCGATCTCCGGTTCTTCTCCCGGTCTCCGGTTCTTTCTTCCGCCGGGCCTCCGCTAACTTCTTTTAGCTCTTTTGCTAGCGGAGGCCCGGTCTTCCCCGTCATCTCGTCCGGCTCTTCCTTGTACTTCTGCCGGCCCCTCCACTAACTTCTTGGTAGCTCTTTTGCTAGTGGAGGGGCCGGTCTTCCCGTCGTCGCCATCGGCGTCTTCTTCTCTCTTCTCCTCCTCGATGTTAACTCGTCGCTTCCTCTCGCAGTAATGCTAAATCTTCGGTCCGCAGAGATTAATATAGGCTTCTCATGACGTCACAGTCACATGTTCCCATGACGTCACAGTCACATGCTCCGAGGCCATGTGCCCCGGAGCATGTGACTGTGACGTCATGAGAAGCCTATATTAATCTCTGCGGACCGAAGATTTAGCATTACTGCGAGAGGAAGCGACGAGTCAACATCGAGGAGGAGAAGAGAGAAGAAGACGCCAACGGCGACGACGGGAAGACCGGCCCCTCCACTAGCAAAAGAGCTACCAAGAAGTTAGTGGAGGGGCCGGCAGAAGGACAACGAAAAGCCGGACGAGACGACGGGGAAGACCGGGCCTCCGCTAGCAAAAGAGCTAAAAGAAGTTAGCGGAGGCCCGGCGGAAGAAAGAACCGGAGAGCGCGGAGACGACACCGGAGAGCGGGAGAAGAAGAAGGCGACGGAGAAGACCGGGCCTCCGCTAGCAAAAGAGCTAAAAGAAGTTAGCGGAGGCCCGGCGGAAGAAAGAAAGAACCGGAGGGGAGAAGGCGACGGAGAAGACCGGGCCCGCTAGCAAAAGAGTTGGAAGAAGATAGCGGTGGCCCGGCAGAAGAAAGAACCGGAGAGCGCGGCGACGACACCGGAGACCCCCGAAGTCGGAAGAAGACCCCTGGAGCTGTGCAATAAAATACTTTTAAAAGCTGTGTTGTGTTTTTATTGCCATTTTTTTCCACCAGGTGAATGGGTAGGGGTACGATGTACCCCATACTCATTCACATAGGGTGGGGGGGCCGGGATCTGGGGGCCCCCTTATTAAAGGGGGCTCCCGGATTCCGATAAGCCCCCCGCCCGCAGACTTCGACAACCAACGGCCAGGGTTGTCGGGAAGAGGCCCTGTCCTCATCAACATGGGGGCAGGGTGCTCTGGCGTGGGGGGGCCGCAGGTCGCCCCCCTGCCCCAGAGCACCAAACCCCCCATGTTGAGGGCATGCAGCCTGGTAAGGTTCAGGAGGGAGGGGGGGCCGCTCTCTCGTCCCCCCTCTTCCCCTGCGGCCTGCCAGGTTGCGTGCTCGGATAAGGGTCTGGTTTGGATTTTGAGGGGGACCCCCACACCGTGTTTTTGGCGTAGGGTTCCCCTTCAAATCCAGACCAGACCCAAGGGCCTGGTATGCTCCTGGAGGGGGAACCCACGCCGTTTTTTTCTTAAAAAATTGGTGTGGAGTTCCCACTCAGGATTCATACCAAACGCAGTGCCTGGTATTGGCGGGAATCCACGTCGGATCCTCGCTCAATACAGTGCCGCGTCTCCTCGCTATTGCAGCGAGCGCGACACGTGTCGCCACCCTGTTGCCGAAATCTCAGCACTCCTGTCGCCGAGAATCTCGGCGATGGGAGCGCGATAGATATACAATATCGGCGGCACCTACTATACGTCGGTTCGTGCAGGAGAGCCGACCTGCCACAGTATAAGTGCAGCGGCTGGTCGGCAAGTGGTTAAAGTATAACTAAAGGGAAAAACATATATATTTTTTTTAGTTTTGGATAGAGTGGAGATGGATTAGAACACCTGTCAGTTTTTAGGGAAATTCACCCTCTCTGTTTGTTCTGTTTACCATTATCATTGAAAGTGAAAGAAAAGCCAACATTTTGAGTTGTCCCCAGGAAAGTAATAGAGGGGACATCCCCCAATGGGGACACTAGTTCTGGTAACCTGGGGGTCCCCAAGAAATTCTCTTAATTTTCAAGGATTTCCTCTGACTTCCTGTTTGGCTATGTGACAGGAAGTGAATGTAAATCTCTGCAAGGGGAAACAAGTGGCAAAAAATAAACTGATAGGGGCTATAACTCTCCCTAAAGCCCTGTACACACAATCGGATTTCCTATGGATTTTAAACCGATGGATTTTTCCATCGGAAATCCGATGAAGCTGACTTCCATCAGTCTTAACTACACACCATTAGTCAAAAAACCGACCGTCCCAAACGCGGTGACGTAAAACACACTGATGAGCCGAGAAAAATTAAGTTCAATGCTTCTGAGCATGAGTCGACTTGATTCTGAGCATGCATGGGTTTTTTATCCGATGGAGTTCCCCACAGACGATAGTAATTTGCTATCGTTTTTTTTTCCACCGGATACATTTAAAACATGTTCTATTTTTTTACACCGATGGAAAAAAAAAACAATGGGGCCCATACACGATCGGTTTGTCCGATGAAAAAAGTCCATCGGACTGTTTTCATCGGTAAAACCGATCGTGTGTACAGGGCTTCAGATTGCTTTCACACTGAAAGTGCCAGGGCGTTGGCGGTAAAACGCCGCTATTTTTAGCCCCCCGCTAGCGGACGAAAAACGGTTAAAAGCACTCGGGCTTTCACACTGGGATTGCAGCTGAGGCTTTTTACAGGCGCTATTTTTAGCGCTAAAGCGCCTGAAAAACGCCTCCAGTATGAAAGGGGTCTTACTCTAGCCAAAATGGAAAAAAAAAAAAAATGTTGCCTATAGCTCTACTTCACACTTCATTTAAGTACTGAACTGTGATGAGATATGCCGACCGGTACAAAATGGACACACACAGGATAAAAAGAAGAAAAATCTATAAATGGCTATTGATCAAAGGTATGTTACAAAAGCAAACTGTACAGTTTAATATGCAGAACAAAGCAATTTAGTCATTTTCTTATTCACAGGAAGTACACGCTCATAGGCTACAATAATACATTCTACTATGTACACAAAGTATCATATTCTTTACAGATTTTCTTTCACAAATACAATATAATCGCCCGAAGTAGAAAACTGTGGGAACATTGGCTTATTTATATTTGTTGAAAAGTTTCATAATCCAGGGATGACATATGTAGCATATTTCTTGGAAAAACCAACAATTGAAACATTATATTGGATGGTTTAATATCTCACAATTGAAACGCAGTAATTTACAACAGAAAGGTCTTGTTTGACGCGTTTCCCATAATTAGAACATATTACAATGTTGCAGAGGACGCTTCATTCCACGTATTACATCCTCTACTGTATATACTGTTCATGCTTATATTGACACCCCTTTCCCTCTGTGAAACACACTGATACGTTTAGGGCATCTCTAAAAGAGTGCTTTTCACTTTCATTAGAAAAGGGTGGAAGTGCTACTATTCGGGAAATAGTTACATTTTATTTTTCTCCACAAAGTGTAAGGGAAACAAACCAACAAAATAATTTCTTTAGAAATAGTTAAAAAAAAATCTGCTTCTTTAAAAAGGGTCTGTTTATAAAACATTTGTTGCACAAATGTCTGAAACAATTATGCAAGCTGAACTAAATTTCACCATGTGCTTTGAAATAGATTATCTCCTGTATCATTTTATATATATATATATATATATATATATATATATATATATATATATATATAATTATATAGCTTTGTGTAGTGGCCAAAATGAGGTATAGTTTTCTGAAATACATTAATGAGAAAATATACCACATTTTGGCCACTACACAAAGCCATATAATGATCTGTATCATTATATATATATATATATATATATATATATATATATATATATACATATATATATATATATATATATATATATATATATATATATATATATATATAATGATACAGATCATTATATAGCTTCGTGTAGTGGCCAAAATGTGGTATATTTTCTCATTAATGTATTTCAGAAAACTATACCTCATTTTGGCCACTAGATGGAGCTGATGATACAGGCGACAATCGATTCCCAAACATATGGTGACATTTAGTGCAGCTTGCAGGAATGTTTTAGAAATTAATGTTTTGATAGATAGACCCCAAAATGTCACTTCAGCCAAAAATCACATGGCTGGGCAAGACTAAAACAAAACATTATATTTACAATATCTCAGCAGTATATGCATATTTCCCCATGTTTGGCTCTTTAAAAACACTGCAAGTATAGAAAAATACCTGTTGATCCTGCCAGGAATCAAATGAGCTCCCAACTTCCTGCAGTTACTTGACAATAATTCCTTGATTGCCCTGAAATCACAAGCAGTCTTGTCAGCCATGATTGAGTTCTCCCTATCCTTGTAACATTAAGGCCTGATTCACATTTTATGTATTTTTAGTGCTTTTGCAGATTTTCACTACAGAACTTGCTCCATAGGAAACCATGTTAAATGGACTGTAGTGCAAATCTGCAAAATGCAAAAAGCAATAAAAATGCATAGGTGTGAATCCAGGTCTAAGTGGGCGTTTTGAGGTTCTTTAGCGGATTGCGGACAACACCACCTGAAATGTTGGTACAGTCAAGGCCCCATGTCAGCTAGTTTGGAGTTTACTGCATCATCAATCATCCGGTATTTTTCTATACTTGCAGCATTTTAAAGAGACACACGAGGAAATGCACATGCATGCAGAGATGTACTACATGTGATTTTTTTTTTTTTATGTGGCCAGACATACACTTAAAGTTTTGCTTTTTATTAACCTGTGTGACCCTGTTGAAGATACTTTCATTATATACTTTCCCAGTGCCAAAGCTATAACTGAGATAGGAAGAAATGGGTAATCTTCAACAGGTACACAAGCAGCAGTTAAAAGCTGACCGAGGTTCTGGCCCTTCTCTGCTCTGCTGAATCAGTTTTTATTGCTGTAGTGCCCTGTTGGAAATAGTTTTCCTCATTTCCTGTCCAACTGAAGTTTTCTTTGGGATGGGAAGTGAGAAACAATTTTTACTATCCAGACACAGCTGTTAAAACTTATTTTGGGATCTAACCCACTAACCCAAAAATAAATAAAATTATTTTAGATGACGTTACATTCTAAAATAAAATAGTTGGACTTTTTTTTTTAACAGGGCAAAGAGCTAAGTGCAAAGTGCAATAACCTATATCAATGAATCAGAGATGTTCTGACTGCTTCAAACTCATGAAACAGTGAGCCCCCATTCACACAATATTCAACAAGCCAAATTCTATGCTTTTCAGTTGTCCCTATTCACATTTGGGAATTTGGGTTCCTGTAGCTCAATGCCTAAAGCTTAAAAAGGTACGTGAGCTACTTTTGAATCAGAATGGTGCATTTTTGGCCCCATTGACTTCAATGAGAGTGCGCAGAAAAACACATTTTTTTAGGCAATTCTAGAATAACATTCCCATAATAAAACTCTATGGGTCAAAAACCCATGATAATCCTCAAAAAAAGCTTGCGTATGGTACGTCATGAGCAAAAATACACAAAAAGCCAACAAAATTTCCTACCTACGCCATGCTCAAGTGAGAATGGGGGATTTATTAAATTGGTTGCTTTGGGTTCCCATAGCACTGCCTTATTTAATCAGTCTGAAAAAAGTCATGAGATGGTGAACTTGGCCTCAGTGATTTTACTCATTAGCTCTTATATTACACATGCATGACCTTCATGAAAATGAATGCTGTTTGATCCTTCCTGATCCTTCCTAATTATACAGATAGTTTTGTACTTTTTTGTAGTGTTCTTTTTTAGAGCCTGTTTAAAAATGGTAATGTTTTCCTCATCATTCGTATGATTTCCAAAGTCAAAGGTAAAAAAAGAGAGGTCACCTGTAAAAAAATGCAGCTAAATTGGTAGAAAAGTGGTGAAAAATGTAAAAAGCTGTCCTTCCTTTTTAGATTTCCTTATTTCTAAATAGGATGAATACTCGAATGTAGTGGTTCTCAACTCCTGTCCTCAGGACCCACTAACAGGCCAGGTTTGCAAGATAACTAAAACACATCACAGGTGATATCATTTGCTTCTCAGGGATTGCAGTATTCTAGTCTGCATCTCCCCAAGGTAATACTTAAAATCTGGCCTGTTAGTGGGTCCTGAAGACAGGAGTTGGGAACCACTGCTCTAAGGGCTGGTTCACACTTCCTGCATGGTAAATCGCCACGTTTTACTGCACAGGAAGTGTTGGTTGTGAACCTGGAGGTTAGCTGCAGTGCAGAATGGAATAATGCAGACACATTACAGATTTCTGCACCACACTGCAGCACACTTGAACGTTGCATTCAATTGTGATCAGGGCACATAAAAAACAATAGTTTTATGTACGCACTTTGCAGAGACCTGTATTTTTGTAGTGCAGAAAAACACAGATCCCCACAGATGTGTGAACAAGCCCTTGCCAGTGTGGATTTTGCAGTGAATGGCACATTATGGAAAAGCAATGCGAACAAGCAGAGATAGAGGAAATAGCTTTGGCTTTTTTTTTTTTTTTTCAAATAAACAAACCTTAAAAACAATTTGATTTTGGAATTGTAAAAGTAGATGTTTGTGTCAGTTCTGTAGTGTGCACTGGTAATATCTGGATATACAAAAAAAGCATTTAATTATACTCTTGTGGGCTGGCTTCACAGGATAAGATCAGCACGCTTGTTTCTGGCACTGGCAATTCCCTGCTTTCAGACCAAAAACAGTGTAAAATGTATTTTCATAGAGGTCCCGGACCTCTAAATTTAAAGTTGGCCTTTAGCCCAGATTCACACTGGGCTGCGGGAGTGAAGCCGTGCAAGTTCAGCTGAACTCGCACGATTTCACTCCCGCTGGTCAGTCCCGATTTCAGCCGCGATTACAAAGACATCTGTGCAGGTTTCTGCACAGATGTCAATGTAAATCGCGGCCCGAAATCGCAAAAAGTAGTACAGAAACTAATTTTTAAAAACGGTGCAGCGCCGCAGATGGAGGACAGGACGGTGCCATTGCCGGCAATTTGCAGCAAATACAGCCGTTTTGACATGCCAAATCGCATGTCAAAACGCACCAGTGTGAACCAGGGCTTAGGCTGGATTCACACCTATGCATTTTTAGTGCTTTTTGCATTTTGCAGATTTCAACTACAGAACGTGTTCCATGGCAAACCATGTTAAATGGACTGTAGTGCAAATCTGCAAAATGCAAAAAGCACTAAAAATGTATAGGTCTGAATCCAGCCTAATACTTATAGTGGTTCTAAAAGCAGAAGATTTTTTTACGTATGCATTAAGGTAAAAAAAAACTTCTGGGTACAGCTCCCCAGCCTCCCTTATACTTACCTGAGCCACATCTTGAGCCAGCGATGTGCATGAGAGCAGCGGCTGTCCGGGGTCTCTCGCGTATCACTGGCTCACACAGCAGCCGGAGCCATCCCGCTACAGTCAATCACAGCCAGTGAGCCAAAGATGAGAGAGTGGGGGGCAGGGCCGAGCCATGCACAGTGTGTGAATGGACAATGTCCATTTACAGGAGCACAGCTTGGGAGGGAGCCTTAAGTGCCCTCAAAGCAAAAGCATAGCATATTAGGGGCACTCAGCAAGGGAGAGGAGCCAGGACCGCTGGCGAGGGACCCAAAAAGAGGATCTGGGTTGCTCTGTGCAAAACAATTGCAAAGAGCAGGTAAGTATAACATGTTTGTTATTTTAAAAAATAAATAAAAAATAAATTTAAAATAACTTTAACCCTTCCTTCACTCCAACCCTGAAGTGTAACTAAAGTATCTTTCCCCAAAGATTTATATATTGCAGCTTACAAGTCTTTAGATGTAATGGCAGCATTAAGTTTTATTTGTCAGGCTAAGACATTTTTAGCAAGTACAGAAAATACCTGTTGATTTTGACAGAAATGCAGTGACCCTGGCACTTCTTTTGAGCTGAAGTGAAAGTACGGACAACCATATCTTCCTTCTGCAAACTCCTAGGTTGTAAGGAAATTTTTCCAACAGGGACATATCCAGACATAACAACATGGCAGAGGTCCTACCCAACCTATCCAAAAGTTAAATAAAATAATAAAAAATGAAAGTTTGGACTTCCGCTTAACTTTAATGTGTGTGCTTTGAAACGGTTGTGGAATATATTGGTTACCAATGCTTAGAAACAATTATTTTATTGCCCTCCTATACTCTAAAATTATCATAAGAGATGCTTCCATTTAAAAATACTTATAAACATTTCAATATCATTGTTGCCTATATTGTTGGCAGGTCATCTAATAATCTAAGTGCTTACTGGGTGCTTAAAAGCTTTGTAGCACCTTTATGACAAACTAGTTGGTGTAAAAGGCTAGTGGCCTAGTTGGAACTGGCATCATTAAGCTTGGCACTACACCTAAGCAGGGATATTTGGTTGATGTGCTGTTGGATAGGAGAAAGAACTGTAGGCAGCTGGACAGCTTTTTATTGTCCAAGTGCCATCTTAAATATATGGTATGACGTATAGTACCTGTATACATAAGATGTTGTACTCAGTCTTGCCAGTTTTCAATATGATGCCATGAAAGGTAGTGGTTAAGTCAATGGGCTAAAAATCCATCGGGGTCTCTCTTCCTAGGTTTGTATCCCGCTGACCATACTAAACAGAGCATGCAATGGTGATGTCCGTGGGTACCTTTCCACCTCTGCTGACACCTAGTGCTGCTAGGTCTGACTAGATAGCCAACTTAGGTTTGCAGCCAATAGCTAATATTTCCTTAGGGCTGGTGCCAAACCTGTGTGTAGAAGACAAACATGCATGTTCACAAAACACATACATACACAGATCAATAGGATGCCAAAATATTCAGCCATTAGATTGCATTATATTGTTCTAACACCATCTGATGTCTGTAGACAGATTTAGTCACTTTAGATGAAAAATGGGCCCTTGTTTGCCCAACAGTTCTCATGTATTGATTAGATAAAGCTGTGATAATCTAGGGCATTTAAACCAACACATAGCATTTCTCAGCTACAGTATCTGCAATTATAAGTACTGTATGCAGAAAGCATATGTCTCTTTTGTCTGAAGAACAAACAAAAAAAACAGTAAACAGAAAAGAAATACCATGGAACAATCGATCATTGCCCAACATGCATTTATGTACATTCTTTAGTGTGAGCAGTGAGCACTGTGCTTCCTCCTGGACAACAGACTTTTAGACTTTGGCTGCTAGTAAATTCTCCTTATCCACAAGCAACCAGGCTGATCCATGCACCACCTTTGATAATTGAGCAGTGTATGGACTAGCAAGCAAGAAGCAGTGAGCATGCATGAGAGTTAAAGTTCTCGTTGTCATGAGCAGAGGATATCCAACATTATGGAAAGTCTGTCTGACTGAGCTTTTCCCTTTTTCTTCTAGGAAACCGAGTTACTCTATGACTGCATGTGCCCCAAAGTAACATTTTGGGATGGAAATTCTCCGCTAATTTTTTAGTGTGGTCGTCTCAACAATGATGTACAGACCTCTGACTTCCCAAAATCTGAGATATCTACCCATCTGAGCGCAGCCCCTTTCTTTTAATTTGCTATCTTGTTTGTTGATACCCCAGGCCCTTCTAGTTACCAAAGCAGTGTGCTAAAATTCTTGCTGGTAGTAATCCAATGTCTCTGCCAGCAGGCTTTCTGTTCCAACATTGTTCAGAAGTGAGTCAAGTCAATGTGGGCCCCATGTGATACACCTTATCTTTAATATACTTGTAAACTGGGAACATACTGCTACTGGAAATGTGAGAGGCAGCTCCTTACCGTGCATGCAGTGAGGACTGACGACCGGACCCCATATTTCAGGCTCAAGAACAGTGTAGCCCCACCAGTGGTATCAGGGTACCTTAAGCCTAATGTAAGATTTATAGCAGCATTTCATCTATAACACCAAAATAAGGAACTTCTGTGAAAAATCAGCCGCAGTTAACGGAATTGCTTATAATTTTTTAAATCACCAAGCGAATAATCTGAAGGCATTTTATTAGCCTACAAACATTTGAACTGTACAATGTAACAGCTACCTGAATATAGAAGTAATTTAGGAAACTATGTACACAGGGTATTCTCAAATAGTCAGGGTGGTAAATACAAAAATGACAGAAAAAAAAGTGTCCTTTGTTTCCAAATCCAGTGACATATTGGTGGAATATTTTATGTACAGTATGAATGTTGTTTCTGGCATAGCTAAAACTTTGTACAGCCTAAATTGATTGACAGTCTACAACCTTCGAAATTCCTTTGCTGTATATCAGATGGATCTGTATACCTTCCCACCAAAGCTCATGGAAGTGGTTTCTTTCAGAAGCACTCAATGTCACCTTTTATACACCCATTTACATGTATACAATGTGTCTCCAGTACAGTGTAGTGTACAGTAGGATCTGAGGTTTTAGATATAAGGCACTGTACTTGCCATTTCATAGTGACTATCAAGGTTAGAAAATCCTGCCACAAAATGTATTTTTTCTATATGGTACTATAAGGCATTATGAGCACAGTGATCCCATTACTTTGTAACAGTATTTACTGCATGACAAAAAAACTGTCCTGGTCAATGCATAGTTGTTAAGCATGTATATAATATAATGTTAAAACCTCAGGGAAAGAATTATTTTGATTGTTTCCCAAGAAATTATCTCAAAGGAAACATGTTATGACAGATATATCAGAGCTGCCATTGCTAGGTTATTTTAAAGGTGTGGGCTCTGTTACTGTAGTCCTAATACTAGCTTTAGCTTACAGCAAATAACACCAAGACCTTGTTTGTATGTCTAAATTTCCATCATACAGGCATCAAATTGACAGAACCTTTTGACATCCATAGATCTGTTAATATGTCTGGTCATCCTGGTTGCATATTCCTCTGTTTCCATTTCTTACTGTAGCACAGTTTGTTCAGCTTTAAGCTGATGTCACTCAATCACCCAATAGTCCATAGACATCTATGGAGAATCTGACAGCAGATGGGCCTCACATTTTGGGCCTAAAGTGTAGTGAAGCAGGAATCAAATAGATCTCCTTACTAGGACTTTCAGACATTTTAACAAATTAGTGCCTGATTATACATATCAGTGCCCATCCAGAATAGCATAACCCATTTCATTAGGCTGCTTTTAATTCTAGTAAAATAAAAAAAATAATGCTAATTTCTCAGAAAGGTGACATGAGTGCAGCTGTTGACGGGTCCACATACAGTATTTGTTGATCCGTATGCTTAATACACTGGAGAATGTAGATAGATGTGCAGCAAGTACCAATAATCATACATATAAAAACCTCTCCCCGAGCTTTAGTCATTACATTTCTGTTGTCACTATTCCTGAGTTGAGACGAATAGCATCCCTGTATTAAGTAAACCAGACTGTTATTATAGAATGCTTTATTGTAAATAACCTGGTCGGGGATTTGAATATGTCTCCGGCTTTGTCCTTCAGAAGTTTGATCCTTTTTCTAAGTCTTTTGTTTTAATTTTCGGTGTTACATTAAAAGTGTTCCCCTGCACAGCAGGGAATAAATTGTTTCTCAATGACTTTGGTTCTGTGCCCAAGATGCTCTCCTCTTGTTGACCTGTGGCACCTGTTGGACTCAGTGAACAGATAAGCATTTCTTCTAAGAGAACACGTCTTATGAGTGCAGCATATAGACGGTGACTATGGACTACCGTCAAGTAGCAGATAAGGAACAATGGCTTTGAATTATATCTTGCATCTCCTCACTCCAGCACAGGCATACCTTGTGTCCTCCTCTCTGCAATATGGAAGCATTGGTCTTTTTGCAAGGGCTCATCCGTGTTTCCTAAAAGTCTGAAATAAACAAAAATGGGCATACAGTTAGAATGTTTAGAAGTTTTCTTTGTTACTTATTATCCCTTTAATATAAAGATGCTGATCTTTGGTCTAGCTACTCTGCAGCTTATAGACTTGACTGGTTCATGTGATGAGTTATGTGTCAAATGTCCGAATTTTTGTGCAAATGGTTTGCAGATCCAGAGGAGGGTGCAGATCTGCTGGGAGTACAGATGTCCAAAAAGTTAGAGGGGTTTTTAAACTAGGCGACGGGGGGAGGGGGGGGAGGGGGAGGTCCAGAGGTAGAGATAGTCAGCGCGGAACATAGTCCAGAGGGTAGTACTGGGAGCATTAGTGGTAAGTTGACTAAAGAACATAAACCCAAGGTAAGTATAGTAACAAGTCCTAGTTGCAATCTCAAAACACCCAATAAGAGGATAGTATGCGACCGGTCTAAACTACGTGGCATGTTCACCAATGCCAGGAGCCTGGCGGACAAGATGGGTGAACTAGAGATACTGTTGTACGAGGAGGATTTGGATTTTGTGGGAATTTCAGAGGCCTGGTTCAACAGCTCTCATGATTGTCTGGCAACCATTCAAGGGTATACCCCTTTATCGCAGGGATGGAGAGGGTAAAAAGGGGGAGGGGCTTGTCTATATATCAAGAATAATGTACAAGTGAATGTGAGAGATGACATCACTAAGGGAGCAAGGGAGGAGGTGGAATACTTATGGGTAGAGCTCCAAAGGGATGAAGCTAAGGGGAAAATAATACTGGGAGTATGCTATAGGCCCCCTATCCTGAGGGAGGAGGGGGAGACAGATCTTCTATCACAATTTGGATTAGCAGCAAGGATGGGAAGTGTTATCATAATGGGGGATTTTAATTATCCAGACATAGACTGGGCGAAGGGAACCACGCTGTCAGGGTCACCTGTGGCAAGGTGACAGATGCACACCGTAGGGGGACAGGAGTGCACCGCGGGGTAGTGAACCCTATGGCTGGCTTCTGCGGATAGGAAACTGGGTAGTTGTGGAAAGCGGGACCAGAGGAGCACAACCGGGATCCTAACGGAAGCGAGAGCCAAGATTCCCCAGGGCGCGGAGTCTAAGACCCAGCTGGTCTTCTCCAGGGCCTCTAGTGGTGAGGATGTTACGCTGCAGGCTGGGACCAGGTCGCGGCCCCTGGAGTTTCCTAGCTCACGCCCCGTAGGATAAGGGGAAAAGTGGGGAAGCAGCAGCACACGATAGAGAGAACCGAATAACAAGCTGAAGGTCAGGGGCCACAAGCAGACAAGGATAACGAAGAACGAGCCGAAGGTCAAGGGTCACGAGCAGACAGGGATAGTCGGGGACAAGCCAATAACGTAACGTAGCACACGGCAGGCAGGAACCCAAACACACAATGCCTAACAAACACGTTGATCAGCAAAGCAGGCTTGCAGTGCACAGGTTAATATAGTGTTCTGTGATAGGGCCTGGGGTGGAGTCAGGCTGGGAGGAGATTATAAAGGAAGCCAGGTGAAGGAGGTCTGGTCTCTAGATGAACACATGAGGAGGAAGGGAAGATGGCAGACAGACATTAATGCATATCCATGACAGTACCCTCCCTCTTACGAGGCCTCCCCCTTCCCCGCCTGGGCCCAGGTTTAGAGGGAAACTTCAGATGAAACTCCTTTAACAGACGAGGTGCAAAGACCTCAGATGCAGTGATCCAAGACCTCTCCTCAGGACCAAACCCTTTCCAATGAACGAGGTACTGAAGAACGCCTTTACAGAGTCGGGAGTCCAGAATTTGACTGATCTCGTACTCCTGATTATCCTCAGAGACAGGCGCCACGGTAGGGAGAGGACGAGAGAATTTATTGAGGACTAAAGGCTTTAGAAGAGCAACATGAAAGGAGTTAGTGATTTTAAGGCTCTTAGGAATCTGGAGTTTGAAACAAACTGGATTCAGTTTAGCAGTTACCGTGTATGGACCGATGAATCGTGGAGCAAACTTCAGAGAAGGAACTCGGAGCTTGATGTTCCTGGTAGAGAGCCAGACTTTGTCCCCTGGCTGAAGAGAAGGCGGTTTACGCCTGCGGCGGTCGGCAAAGCCTTTGAATTTTTCAGCAGCTGCCCGGAGGGAATCATGAACTTGACCGCAAACGGAATTGAGAGACTCCTGAACCGAAGCCAAAGCTGGAATGTCTGGAGAACAGATCATGGGAAGAGGAAGTTGAGGGTGTTTTCCATAAACTGTGAAAAAGGGTGTCTTCTGCGAACTGGTATTCACATGATTGTTATGGGAGAATTCTGCCCACGGGAGTAGAGAGGACCAATCGTCATGGTGAGAAGACACAAAGGTGCGAAGAAAGACCTCTAACTCCTGATTAACCCTCTCAGTCTGTCCATTGGATTGGGGATGGTAAGAGGAAGAAAAATCCAAGACAATATTGAGGGATTTGCAAAAGGCTCTCCAAAAACGAGACGTGAATTGGACTCCCCTGTCGGAAACAATATGAGAAGGGACCCCATGTAGGCGGAGAATTTCCCGAATGAAAATAGGAACCAAGGCAGGGGCAGAAGGAAGACCAGGAAGAGGAACAAAATGAGCCATCTTGGAGAATCGATCAATTACCACCCAAATGACTGTATTATTCTCAGACAGTGGGAGATCGGTGATAAAATCCATGGCAATATGGGCCCAGGGTTCCTTAGGAATGGGCAAGGGCATGAGGAGACCAGCAGGAGCTTGTGTGGAGGATTTGGACTGAGCACAGACATGACAAGCTTTAACGTAGTCTTTGACGTCTGAGCGGAGATTAGGCCACCAGTAGTGACGACTGATGAGTAGGAAGGATCGGAGGAATCCAGAATGCCCTGCCACCTTGGAATCATGTCCCCAACGAAGGATCTTAGCTCTTAGCTCAGTGGGGACAAAGGTCTTACCAGGCGGAATTTTAGACTTCAGGGTGGTAGAGTGGGCAACAATGCATGAGGTGGGAATGATCGGCTCAGGTTCAGGGGCGGACTCCTCGTCCAAAGTGTCAAATGACCTAGAGAGCGCATCAGCCCGACCGTTGCAGGAACCAGGTTTGTAGGTAATCGTGAAATTAAAACGGGCAAAGAAGAGACTCCACCTGGCCTGTCTAGGATTCAGACGTTTAGCATTCTGTAGATACTGTAAATTCTTGTGATCGGTAAAGATCGTTATGGAGTGAGGGGAACCCTCCAAGAGATGACGCCACTCCTCTAACGCCAATTTAATTGCGAGAAGTTCCCGATCACCGATGGCATAATTCGTCTCTGCCTGAGAATTTTTTTTGGAGGAGAACGCACATGGTTGGCGTCTCTTCTCAAAGATTTGAAGAAGCACAGCTCCCACCCCCATTGAGGAAGCGTCCACTTCAATAAAAAATGCATTCCCAGGATTTGGTCTCCTCAAGAGGGGGCCAGAAACAAAGGCCTGTTTCAGGTTGTGAAATGCAGAGACCGCTTCGGGAGGCCAGTCTCTGGCATTCACACCCTTCTTGGTCAAAGCGATAATAGGCGCGGCAATGGAAGAGTAATTCCTTATGAACTGCCTATAATAATTAGTGAAGCCAAGAAAGCGCTGTGTGGCCTTGAGGCTAGCAGGAAGAGGCCAGTTGGTGATAGCCAAGACCTTCCCAGGGTCCATACGAAGCCCCGAACATGAGACGAAGCACCCCAAAAACAGGACCTCAGAACATTCAAAGGAACATTTCTCCAGCTTGGCATAGAGATTGTTCTCTCTAAGACGTTGAAGTACAGTGCGGACATGGTTTCTGTGGACGAGCAGATTTTCAGAAAAGATCAGAATGTCATCCAGATAGATGACAACAAACTGGTACAGCAGATCTCTGAAGATTTCATTGACAAAGTTTTGAAACACGGCTGGAGCATTACACAGACCAAAAGGCATCACCAGATATTCGTAATGCCCGTCTCTAGTGTTGAATGCAGTCTTCCATTCGTCACCCTCCCGTATTCGAATGAGATTGTACGCGCCTCTGAGATCCAACTTGGTGAAAATGGAGGCACCCTTCAACCTATCGAATAGCTCAGATATTAAGGGTAAGGGGTATCGATTTTTAATAGTAACCGCATTTAAACCCCGATAATCGATGCAGGGTCTTAAGGTACCATCCTTTTTGGCAACAAAAAAGAACCCTGCCCCTGCAGGCGATGAGGATTTCCGGATGAAACCTCTCTCCAGATTCTCTGCGACATACTCCGACATGGCCTGGGTCTCTGGGATGGACAGAGGGTAGGTACGACCCCTGGGTAGAGTTGCTCCGGGGACAAGATCAATAGCACAGTCAAAAGACCTGTGGGGAGGAAGCACCTCAGCTGATTTTTTACAGAACACATCCCGGTAATCGCTGTATGCAGCAGGAAGATCAGAAGAAACAGAAGTGGCAGCAACCGGAAGACTCTCCTTGGGGGTCACCTTGAGAAGACACGACGAGAAACATGAGGAACCCCAGGCCAGGATCTGCCCAGAGACCCAGTCCACATGTGGAGAGTGGAGCTGTAGCCAAGGGAGGCCCAATACAACTGGGGTAGAGGCCTTGGGTAGAATAAGAAAGGATATCCACTCCTGGTGGAGAATCCCTACCGACATCCTAATGGGTAGCGTCTGGAAGCGAATAGGGCCCCCTGGGAGAACAGTGCCATCAATTGCCGAGACTACCAATGGGGTAGTGAGAGGTGAAAGGGTAAGCTTCATAGAAGAAGCAGTTCTCCAATCCATAAAATTGCCCCGGAATCCAGGTATGCAAGGGTTGACTGAGGAGAAGTGCCTACATGAAGGAACACCGGCAAGAGCAGGCGAGAAGGTGATGTTTCTGGGTCCAATACTCCACCTTCCAACTGTATTACGCCCGAACGTTCTCCGGACAGAAGCGAGCAAAAGTCACGAAAATGACCCTTGCACCCACAATAGAGGCACAAGCCCAGAGTTCTGCGCCTAGCACGTTCTTCGGGGGTTAGTCTGGTCCGGCCCAGCTGCATAGGTTCTTCAGCAGGTAGAGGATGCTCCACGGAATGAAGGGAGGGGAGCTCAGACTGGCTAGGACCCAGAGAGTGCTGGCGTCTTTTTTCTAAGGACCTCTCTTGAAAACGAATGTCGATCTGGTTGCATAATGAAATTACATCGTCCAGACCGACGGGAATGGCTCTTCCCGCTAATTCGTCTTTCACTCGGTCAGAGAGGCCATGTAAAAAGGTAGCGACCAGGGCCTCATTATTCCAGCTCAATTCAGCTGTGTGGATACGGAACTGAAGAGCATATTGCCCCACTGAACTAGATTCTTGGCGAAGACGTAAGACAGCACTAGCCGCTGAAGAAGCCCGAGCTGACTCTTCGAAGATATTACGAAAGAGCTTCAAGAAATCGGACAGACTGGAAACCACCGGATCGTTCCTCTCCCACAGGGGGGCAGCCCAGGCCAAAGCTTCACCGGAGAGGAGGGAAATGATATAGGCTACCTTAGCCCGGTCAGACAGGAAGCTTTGAGGCTGAAGCTCAAAATGAATTGTGCATTGGCTGAGAAAGCCCCTGCAGGCCTTGGAGTCCCCAGAGAAACGGAACGGAGCTGGCAATCTTAGTGAGTGTGAGGCTGCGACTGGTGCGATAGGTACAGCCGCTGGTTGTACCTGGGGTTGCGGATTCGGGGTTCCCAAAGAGACCTGAAGCTGCTCGAATCGAGAAGCCAGATCCTGGAGGAATCGCATCACCTGGGTCTGATTTGATTCCTGGGACTCAAGTCTGCGAACTATGCCCTGCAATGGATCATCCGCGGGAAGCGGGATGTCAGCCGGGTTCATGGCTGATCAAACTGTCAGGGTCACCTGTGGCCAGGTGACAGATGCACACCGTAGGGGGACAGGAGTGCACCGCGGGGTAGTGAACCCTATGGCTGGCTTCTGCGGATAGGAAACTGGGTGGTTGTGGAAAGCGGGACCAGAGGAGCATAACCGGGATCCTAACGGAAGCGAGAGCCAAGATTCCCCAGGGCGCGGAGTCTAAGACCCAGCTGGTCTTCTCCAGGGCCTCTAGTGGTGAGGATGTTACGCTGCAGGCTGGGACCAGGTCGCGGCCCCTGGAGTTTCCTAGCTCACGCCCCGTAGGATAAGGGGAAAAGAGGGGAAGCAGCAGCACACGATAGAGAGAACCGAATAACAAGCTGAAGGTCAGGGGCTACAAGCAGACAAGGATAACGAAGAACGAGCCGAAGGTCAAGGGTCACGAGCAGACAGGGATAGTCGGGGACAAGCCAATAACGTAACGTAGCACATGGCAGGCAGGAACCCAACCACACAGTGCCTAACAAACACGTTGATCAGCAAAGCAGGCTTGCAGTGCACAGGTTAATATAGTGTTCTGTGATAGGGCCTGGGGTGGAGTCAGGCTGGGAGGAGATTATAAAGGAAGCCAGGTGAAGGAGGTCTGGTCTCTAGATGAACACATGAGGAGGAAGGTAAGATGGCAGACAGACATTAATGCATATCCATGACACACGCATTCGTCTAAGGCTCGCCAGTTACTAAATGTCTTGCAGGAAAATTTCACGGGTCAGGTGGTAAACACACCAACTAGAAATAAAGCGTTACTAGATCTACTGATTACCAACAATACAGACCAGACGAATGTGGAAATACAGGGCAATTTGGGAAACAGCGATCAGAGGTCAATTGGCTTCAGTATAAATCACACAAATAGGAAACATAACAGAAATACAAAGACACTAAATTTCAAAAGAGCCAACTTCCCTAAACTATGAACCTTCCTAGAAGGCATAAATTGGGATAAAATCTTAGGAACAAAGAACACGGAGGAGAGATGGGTTCACTTTAAGAGCATATTAAATAAGGGCATTAGCCAGTGCTTCCTTTTGGGTAAAACATTTAAAAGAGCGAACAAAAGTCCTGGATGGCTTAACTCCAATGTAAAAATGCATATAAAAGCAAAAGAGAAGGCTTTCAAAAAATACAAGGTTAAGGGATCATCATCAGCATTCAGATTTTTATAAAGAATGCAACAAGAAATGTAACGGTGCAATTAGGGCAGCTAAGATAGAACACGAAAGACACATAGCGGAGGAGAGCAAAAAAAAAAGTATGTAAACAGTAAAAAAGGACAGACCATACTGGCCCCATAAAGAATGAGGAAGGACATCTGGATACAAAGGATGGGGAGATGGCGAAGATATTGAATTTATTCTTCTCCTCAGTATTCACGAGGGAATCGGGGGGCTTCAGTAACAAAAAAATGGTACCAGCGGATTGGAGAAAAGCCAATGTAGCACCAATATTTTAAAAGGGCCCAAAATACATCCCTGGGAATTACAGACCAGTTAGCCTAACATCAATAGTATGCAAGCTCTTGGAGGGGAAGATAAGGGACTATATACAAGATTTTAGTAATGAAAACGGTATCATTAGCAGTAATCAGCATGGATTCATGAAGAATCGTTCTTGCCAAACCAATCTATTACCTTCTATGAGGAGGTGAGTTGCCATCTAGATAAAGGAAGGCCCGTAGACGTGGTGTATCTGGATTTTGCAAAAGCATTTGACACAGTTCCCCATAAACGTTTACTGTACAAAATAAGGTCCATTGGCATGGACCATAGGGCAGTAGTGTATTTAGGTTTTGTGCTGCCCTAGGCCTGACTAAACTCGTACAACCCCTAATTTAAATATGACACACCCCTTCCTGTCAAGGCCACACCCCGTGTTGTGTAAGACCAGCCCTGAAATTTTCGAGCGGGGACACTAGTTCTGAACGCCTGGGGTGGGGCAATGGATTCCCATAATTTGCATAGATTTCCTCTCACTTCCTGTTTGGCTATGAAGCAGGAAGTGAAGGGAAATCTCCGCAATGGGACAGGGATGGTAAAAAAATAAACTGGCAGGGGCTATAACCCTCCCTCCAAAATGAAAAAAAAAGTGTTGCCTATAGTTCTACTTTAAATAGATGGTGCAGCAGAAACATATAGCTCAGTGAGGAAGGTTTGTGGTCCAGGATGATAGGACAGTCAAAATTAGAAGCGCCCCCCCCCCCCCCCACAGTTGCGGAATGCCAGACGCCCGCATACTGCTTTATGGGGGGCGCTAGACTAATTTCCCTAACAGTGTAGCGCAAGCCGGCGGGGACTCTTTTCGTACTGCCCCCCTGCAAAGTGCTGCCCTAGGCCTGGGCCTTGTTGGCCTAGGCCAGGATACAGCATTGCCATAGGGTGAGTACATGGATTGAAAACTGGCTACAAGGGTGAGTTCAGAGGATGGCGATAAATGGGGAATACTCGGAATGGTCAGGGGTGGGTAGTTGGGTCCCCCAGGGTTCTGTGCTGGGACCAATCCTATTTAATTTGTTCATAAACGACCTGGTGGATGGGGTAAACAGTTCAATCTCTGTATTTGTGGACGATACTAAGCCAAGCAGGGCATTAACTTCTCCGCAGGATGTGGAAACCTTGCAAGAAGTTCTGAACAAATTAATGGGGTGGGCAACTACATGGCAAATGAGGTTTAATGTAGAAAAATTAAAAATATTGCATTTGGGTGGCAAAAATATGAATGCAATCTATACACTAGGGGGAGAACCTCTGGGGGAATCTAGGATGGAAAAGGACCTGGGGGTCCTAGAAGATGATAGGCTCAGCAATGGCTGCTGCTAACAAAGCAAACTGAATATTGGCATGCATTAAAAAAGGGATTAACTCCAGGGATAAAGCGATAATTATCTCACTCTACAAGACTCTGTTCCGGCCGCACCTGGAGTATGCTGTCCAGTTCTGGGCACCAGTCCTCTGGAAGAATGTACTGGAAATGAAGCGAGTACAAAGAAGGGCAACAAAGCTAATAAAGGGTCTATAGGATATTAGTTATGAAGAAAGGTTGCGAGCACTGAACTTATTCACTCTGGAGAAGAGACGCTTGAGAGGGGATATGATTTCAATTTACAAATACCATACTGGTGACAACACAATAGGGATAAACCTTTTTTGCGGAAGGGAGTTTAACAAGACACGTGGCCACTCATTAAAATGAGAAGAAAAGAGGTTTAACCTTAAACTACGTAGAGGGTTGTTTACTGTAAGAGCGGCAAGAATGAGGAATTCCCTTCTACAGGTGGTGGTCTCAGCGGGGAGCATCGATAGTTTCAAAAAACTATTAGATGAGCACCTGAACGACCACAACATACAGGGATATACAAGGTAATACTGACATATAATCACACACATAGGTTGGACTTGATGGACTTGTGTCTTTTTTTAACCTCACCTACTATGTAACTATACATTTTTATTTTTAAGTGATAGTAATTAGCACCTTTCAGGGACTTCAATAGTAAATAACGTGTTGCAGCTAAAAAAAAAAAAAAAAAAGTAAAATTTCAATCTCCCCAACTCTTCTACGCAGCCCGCATGTTATGGCCAATTCTAGTCTATAACAGAGTTCTCTTTGCTTAACACAGTGAACAGCTCCATAATTGGAGGAGAGCCGGCCATGTCAAGTTGTCAAGTCATGTGACTTGTGGCTCATCTCCTGTTTTATTCCTTCTTTTTACAACTCCCATTGAGTTTCATAGTGCCAAGTACATTTATGAAGCACATCACTGTGCTTTATAAATGTGCTGAACATTTTATTTATTTATTTTAAAGCATTTGTATGCTTGTGGTACAGCCATACTTCTGCTTTTTAAACCTCTTATGCCCTGTACACACGATCGGATTTCCGATGGAATAAAATCCGATGGAATTTTCCATCGGAATTTCGATGAAGCTGACTTCCATCAGTCTTGCATATACACCATCAGACAAAATTCCGACCATCCAAAACGCGGTGACGTAAAACACTCAGACGAGCCGAGAAAAATTAAGTTCAATGCTTTTGAGCATGCGTCGACTTGATTCTGAGCATGCGTGGGTTTTTTCTCCGTTGGAGTTCCACACAGACGATCGGAATTTCCTATCGTTTTTTTTTCCCCCCATCGGAAAAATTTAAAACATGTTCTATTTTTTTACACCGATGGAAAAAAGTCCAATGGGGCCCACACACGATCGTTTTTTCCGATGGAAAAAGTCCATCAGACTTTTTTCATCGGAAAAACCGATCGTGTGTACAGGGCATAAGTCATTTTTACTAGAGCATGCACAAACAAGATGACTGGGGGGGGGGGGGTTATTTACTAAAGGCAAATCCACTTGGAAGTGCAGTCGCTGTAAATCTGAGGGGAAGATCTGCTGATTTTTTTCATCCAATCATGTGCAAGCAAAAATGCTGTTTTTTGCAGTGCACTTGTAGTGCAAAGTGGATTTGCCTTTAGTAAATAAAACACTGGCTTTCCATGTGAGCCTTAAGCCCTGTACACTGTACACACGGTCGAGAATCTCGGCAGGAAAAAACCCGTTGTTTTTCCTGACGAGATTCTTGACAAGAATCTTGTCCCGGCCGAGTGTACACACGTACCTTTCAAAAGAACCGCCGTTCTTTTGAATGGCACGAACGCGGTGACGTCATTGACTACGACGAGCGTGCGCTCGTCTCATTCGATGCCGTCGCCGCCATCTTGCTACACCCTACCTATGCCTAGGAAGCTACCGTGCATGCGTCAAAGTCATTTCGAGCATGCGCGGGTTTCCACGGCGACAGGTAAGTGTACACACGCTCGGGTTTCTCCTCGGGAAACAGGCCGACGAGAATCCCGACGAGAAAAAAGAAAGCAGGTCTTCTTTTTTTCTCGTCGAGATTCTGGTCAGTTTTCCTGACGGTTTTCTCGCTAAGAAAGCTCTGCAAGCAGTTTTTTTGCTTTTGCTTTTCTGCTATTTGCTTGCTTTAACCAGTGAATAGATTGACTCAATGTGACCTATCCAACCATTTACCATTGCTCTCCCATACCCATTTATTCGGTTAGAACTGTATTTTTGCATGGTGTCACCTCCTTTCATCTGAGTTCCAGTTTTTTACCGCACAGCCAATTTTGCATTTTCTATGTTCTTTTGGAACTGGTCTAGCCCCACTGGCTGACCCTATTACATACAGGCGTATTACCTGGATTTCCTTTCCAGTTGGTCACCCTGTTAGACTGCATGCATGCATGCGTCCGCACATAGTAGTTTGTGGTTTTAATATTGATGGCGTCATCATATTAATTTTAATTGTCTGTGGGTGCTGATATGGTTTTTTTTTGAGCATCAGTAAATTGTGTAATTAATTTTCACTTTTTTGTACTAATAAAAGTCATTTTTTTCATAAGCGGCGTGGTCCAACTGTGGCTTTTTTATCCAAGGTGAGTCCTATTTCTCTAGTCTCTCCCTGGTGGGCTTTTCTATATATTTGGTTTTAGGCCACAGAGACCGCACCTTACTTGGTGAGTCCGCCATTAAATGTCACACTGTGCGTCTGTTACCTACCAGGCACAGTGTGTGTGTATATATATATATATATATATATATATATATATATATATATATATATATATAGTGAGCACTGGAACCGTTACTTTTTTCTAAGTAGTTTTCTTGTCAGTTCTTGCTGAGAAAACTGGCCGTGTGTACGGGGCTTTAGGCAGGCCAAAAACAGAGCAAATTTATTCCCTGCAACCAAGGTGTTGACAAGGGAATCCCTCTTGCTGAGACATAGTATTCTCCGTAATTAGGAAAGAGTAATTATTGCTAGCGGCTATACCAGCCGGTAGCAATAATTTTATGTAAAATCCATCAGGCTCAATTGATCAACTTGAGTACAGTCAGCCTGCCAATACATGATTCAAACAACTATGGCCTGCCTTTTTTTTAAAACCAGATCATTTATACAATTATTAGCACCACATAATTTTCTTACTCTGTGGCATTCACTAAAGCATTTGACTTCCTAGACTTCATTTTTTAAGGTTCAATTCATCTTACTATATTTAAAGATTACAAATAAAGAAATAATAGGATTTTTATAACAGCTTACCTGTAAAATCCTTTTCTTGGAGTACATCACGGGACACAGAGCGACATAGTCATTACTATGTGGGTTATATAGATACCTTCAGGTGCTGGCACTGGCAACTTCCAAAACCGGAAGTACCCTCCCCTATATAAGCCCCTCCCATCCGGGAGTACCTCAGTTTTGTAGCAAAGCAATAAGTGTCCCCAAAAAAGGGGTGGGAGCTCTGTGTCCTGTGATGTACTCCAAGAAAAGGATTTTACAGGTAAGCTGTTATAAAAATCCTATTTTCTTTCTCGTACATCACGGGACACAGAGCGACATAGTCATTACTATGTGGGATGTCCTAAAGCAATGCCCAATGAGGGGGGGGGGTACACCATACATAAGCTGAGCGCTATCAGACATGAGGATCTTTTGCGGCCTGCAACACACTGCGCCCAAAGGCGACATCCTCCTGACTTCTAACGTCCACCTGGTAGAACCTAGTAAACGTGTGTACTGAAGACCATGTTGCGGCCTTACAGATTTGAGCCAGGGAGGCCTGGTGATGCACTGCCCATGAAGTTCCAACTGCTCTCGTGGAGTGCGCTCTAACTTTGAACGGAGGCGGTCTCCTTCTCAAGCCATAGGCTTGCATTATGACCTGTCGAATCCACTTGGCTAAAGTAGATTTTGACGCTGCCTGACCCTTTCTGGGGCCTTCCGGCAGAATAAACAAAGTATCCGTTCTGCGAATCTGAGCAGTGGCTTTTAGATAAGCTTTAACTGCTCTTACTACATCCAAAGAATGTAATAACTTTTCCTCTACCAAACTAGGTTTGGGAAAAAACGAAGGAAGAACCACATCTTGGTTCAAATGAAACCTCGATACCACCTTAGGAAGAAAGGCTGGATGAGGACGTAACACTACTCTCCTTATGGATAACCAGATATGGCTCCTTACAGGACATAGCTGCTAATTCCGACACTCTTTTAGCCGAACAAATGGCTACTAGAAAAATCAATTTCCTGGTGAGAAGAACCAGGGAAATATGCTGTAATGGTTCAAATGGTTGTTTCTGTAGAACCGACAGAACCAGGTTTAAGTCCCATGGACATATGGGAATATTAACCGGAGGGCTAATACGCATCACTCCTTGTATAAAGGCTTTGACTAGTGAATGCGAAGCCAAGGGCCTCTGAAAAAATATTGACAAGGCCGAAATCTGACCCTTGATAGTACTCAAGGCAAGCTTCCTATCTACAGCCCACTGTAGGAAGTCCAGAATCCTACCTATTATGTACTTACGTGGATGCCATTTCTTGGCCTCACACCAGGCGATGTACGCCTTCCAGATTCTATAGTAGATCTGCCTGGATACCGGCTTCCTGGCATTGATCATGGTAGATACCACAGGATTAGAGAGCCCTCTCTTTTTTAGAATGTGGGCTTCAATAGCCAGGCCGTCAAACCTAGGGCTGGTAAGGAAGGGTGGTATATCGGTCCTTGCGAAAGCAGGTCTGGACGATGTGGGAGAGTCCAAGGACTCCCCACTGACATTTTTACAATCTCCGCGTACCATGCTCTTCGGGGCCACGCTGGAGCCACCAGAATCACTGGTTTCTTTTCTACCCTGATTCTGCGGAGTAATCGAGGTAACAATTGTGGCGGTGGGAATGCATATATCAGCTTGAACTGATCCCAAGGGAACACTAGGGCATCCGAGCCGCAAGCTAGGGGATCCCTTGTCCAAGAGACAAACCTGTCCACCTTTGCGTTGAATCTGGATGCTAGCAGATCTACATCCGGTGTTCCCCACCGCTGACATATTGTCCGAAAAACCTCGGGGTGAAGGGACCATTCCCCTGGGCATAATTGTTGGCGACTTAGAAAGTCCGCCTTCCAATTCTCCACTCCTGGAATGAATACCGCGGATATGGCTGGGACATATCTTTCTGCCCATTTCAGGATGCAATTTACTTCCCTCTGGGCTGCACGACTCCTGGTGCCACCCTGATGATTGATATATGCCACTGCCGTGGCATTGTCTGATTGAATTCTGACAGGGGACCCTTGGAGTTTGGATGTCCATGCTACTAGGGCATACCGGGCTGCTCGTATCTCTAAGAGAGAGATGGGCAGGGCCTTTTCCGCATCCGACCATCTGCCCTGGAGAGACCATTGCTCCAGTACTGCTCCCCAGCCTATAAGGCTGGCATCTGTAGTGACCACCTTCCAAGAAATTGGACTGAAGGATTTCCTTTTTTCCAGATTCTGGGGAACCAACCACCAACGGAGGCTCTTGCGAACGGAAGGGGACAAGGACATTGGTAAGTCTAGGGCCTGAACTTTCTTGTTCCAAGCTGACAGTATGGCCCTTTGCAAATTCCTTGAATGGAATTGACCGTAGGGTACTGCTTCGAATGATGCCACCATTTTTCCCAGCAGCCTCATGCACAGGCGTATGGACGGTTGTCTTTTTGTACCCACTAAGTGGATCAATTCTCTCAAAGACAACACCTTTTTTCGAGGCAAGAATATTTTCCTCTGGCCTGAATCTAGCCTTAGCCCCAAGTATTCCAGACTTTTGACTGGTTCTAGGGCTGACTTGTCTCGGTTGATAATCCAACCGTGAGATTCCAGATACTTGATTGTCTTGTGAACGACCACTTCTAGTTTTTCCACTGAGTGGTCTATCAGCAACAAGTCGTCTAGATATGCCATTATCGTTACACCTTGCGTTCTTAGATTGGCCAATAATGGGGCCAGAATTTTTGTGAACACTCGTGGTGCTGTGGCCAGACCGAAGGGTAAGGCTCTGAACTGAAAATGGCGCCCTTCTACTGCAAAGTGTAGAAATTTTTGGTGGACTGGAAAGATGGGAATGTGCAAATAAGCATCTTTGATGTCGATCGAGGCTAACCATTCCTCCCCTTGTAGGGCAGTGGCCACCGATCGGATCGACTCCATCCGGAAAGTCCTGATATGCAGGAATTTGTTTAGCCCTTTTAGATTTAATATGGGCCTCACGTCCCCGTTTGGCTTCGGGACTGTAAAGGGGTTTGAGTAAAACCCGAACCCCCATTCTTCCAGGGGAACCTCCATAATTACTCCTTGGAGCAATAGTTGTTCTAGTGCCAACAGGAGGGACTCTCTCTTCCGAGGATCCCTTGGCACGTTTGACCTCATAAAATGGGAAGGAGGAGAGTCTTTTAACTCCAACCTGCTGCCCAGGCTTACTGCGGAGAGCACCCATCTGTCTCTGATCGTGTCCCGCCAGGTCTCTGCGAACAACTGGAGTCTTCCCCCCACCCGATTGAGTGGGGGCAACCCTTCATGCATTTGACTTTGGGGGAGGTTTTGTACCTCTCCTGACCCAGGGTTTTTTATTACCCTGCGATTGTCCCTGATTTTTACCCCCAGGATTTGACCGAGGAGGCCGTCGGAAATGTTTCACAGCCGATGCCCCAGGGACTGGAGAAGCAGGCCTCTTAAAAGAGGGACCTCTAACTCTGTTTTTAACCGGCAAGAGTGTACTTTTACCGTTGGAAATTTTCTGGATATATTTGTCCAGGTCTTCTCCAAACAAGCGTTCACCATGAAATGGGAAGCTAACCAGCAATTTTTTACAGGGAGCTTCAGCAGACCAGTTTTTGAGCCATAGAAGCCTGCGCATATGTACTACAGACAGCGTAAGGCGGGAGGCCTGATGGATTGAATCCTTTATGGCGTCAACCGCAAAGCATAAGGCTCTAGGTAGATTAGCTAGGGCAAGGGCCTGCTGATCTGGCAAGTCCCTTAAGACTTGTTTCAACTGATCCTTCACTGCTTGGCAGACCCCAATAGCTGCCACTGCTGGTTGTGTCACCAAGCCTGCTGTAGAAAAAGCAGATTTTAATAAGGACTCCAATTTTTTATCTATTGGGTCCTTGAACATCTGGACATTATCCACTGGACATGTCAGTGATTTATTCACACAAGAGATGGCTGCGTCCACTGTAGGGACCCTCCATTTTTTGATGAACTTATCCTCCATGGGATAGACCACCGGAAATCTCTTGGGGGGAGTAAATATTTTATCAGGATGTTCCCAATCCTGGTACATGAGCCCTTCCAATAAAGGGTGAAGTGGAAAAGAACAGACAGTCTGGGGAGCTTTTAGCGACCCCAGCGAGGAGACAGTAGTGGTTGATGGTTCCGCAAGGTGCATTTTAAATGCTGATCGGACCATGTTAGTCAAAGACTGAACCCATAATCTTTCAGCTTGAGATGCTGAGAAAGGTTCCTCCACTGTTGATTCCTCTATAACAGAATCAACCTCCTCCTGATCCCCTTCAGGCAGGTCGATCCCTGTATGGGACTGTTGCTCCGCTAACAGGTACTCTGAAGGAGGAGACGGAGATCGGGCGTGCTTTCCCTGTGACAGGGAGGCAGCGATTAATGTTGACAATCTCTCTTCTAATCCTCCCAGAGCTGAGGAAAAAACCTCCTCTGTTACATACACAGGAGCAGGTGAACTGAGGACAGCCACAGTACCAGGTACTCCTGCAGGGTCTCTAGGGTCACTAACCTCTGAATTTTCAGGGGAGACTGGTGCAGCAGAAGCATGCCCAAGATCCTCAGAGCCCGATGGAGACCCCTTTCGCTTCCTGGAAGATTTAGTTTCGGAGCTTCTGGACGGCATATTCCTAAGCCCAAAGCTGAGGTATTCCAGCCGTAATACACCCCTTTTACTGAGAATAGTCTAGCACAATTGCTGCTATATATCAGTTGGTGTCTACTAAAGTGCCTTTCTAGGGGATGCCTGCATCAACCGCCTCTGTGTGCCTTTTTACTGTTGCTAGCTCTGTTTGTGCACTTCAATAGCCAGCTTGATTGTTTTTAAACATGCTGGACGCCCGCACATGCGCAGTAGCGCCGCGGCGCACACCGAGCGTCATCCACCCGCTCCGCCCCTTTTTCCAGATCGCCTCTATATAGAGAGGCGCGTGCTCGCGCACGCGGGCACGTGCGCCTTCGGCGCCTTTTTTGAAAAAACAAGGGGCTAGATGGGAGCCAGGGTCCCTGCCGCAGGGCCCGGGGATGGATGAGCGCAGCAACAGGGCAGAGGAGACAGCTTCCCAGCCGAGAACTTACCAACTGCCTGGATTTGACTTCAGAAGAAAAAAATCCACATTACAAGAAAAAAGAACCATAGCGGCCTCTAGTGTTTAACACAGGTACCGCGGTCTTCACATTTTATTTTTTTCTTGCCTACTATAAAAAAAATTACATTTTCTCAGTAGTAACAGGCATGCACAGAATATTTAGCGGGAATACCTTAGGTAACAGGCAGAAAGACAAAATAGGCTTGGGGGTCCCCCAATAGAACCAAGTTCCTGAGGGCCCCCACTTACCTTTTCCTCGCCGCAGGACTCTGTTTGGTCCACAGAAGCCCAAACTTCACCTATCACGGCAGGCATTGTAATCAAACCTTCAGGGACCGGGTTCCCAAGGATTCCACTCCCCTGGACCTGTATAGCACCCTGCACAGAAAACATCTTGGTCGTGGGTATGACCAGAGCTCTGGATCCCAGGGTCCAGCCCTCCTAAGAGAGGCATTACAGGCAAAACCTTGCTCTTCTCTTGCAAGGCCCGAGTACCGACCGTTTAGCTATGAAGCTTTTTTGGTCGGATCCGGAATAGCTTACTGAGGCCCAAAAGAACCTGTACGCAAGCTCAGTGAAACACATGTTACTTCTTGGCCAACACCTTAGACACTGGCAAAAAACGGAGGTACTCCCGGATGGGAGGGGCTTATATAGGGGAGGGTACTTCCGGTTTTGGAAGTTGCCAGTGCCAGCACCTGAAGGTATCTATATAACCCACATAGTAATGACTATGTCGCTCTGTGTCCCGTGATGTACGAGAAAGAAAAAAAGGCACATCTGTAGGTTAAGCATCCCGAGGAATGTTTTGCACCTTTTACTTGAATAAACCATACCTACCAGATGCTATTCACAGGTTTTTGGTGCAAATAAATACATGCGTAACTGCACCTAAAATATGCGATGGGACAGATGTCACCACGCACCTTGTGGGCCATCTCCCACGCACTGCAGCAAAAGTACACAAGTACAATATATCATATGAATGCCACAGCTATAACTACTGTGTACTAGCTAAGTATTTATTGTGTTTATGTCTATCTCTATATTACATGGGTAATGTAGCTATGTATTTATTGTGTTTATGTCTAGTTCTATATTACATGGATAATGCTTGTCTTATAGCACAAGTAAATGACAGCTTAGTTCTATAGATGAAAGAAGAAACATGTTACAGTTCTTACCTGATCAAGAGGTAACATTAATGTCAAGGCCAAAGAATGAAGGCAAGAGAAAAGAACAGGAATAGAAATAGAAACTAAAGAGGAAGAAGAAAAGCAAAGTGTTTAGAACAAATTGAAAAGACTACGTGTTGATATATATTTAAAAAAAAACCTGTGTAATACAATATAGCAATACATAACTAGAAGCATGGTGTTTGTTCTCCTAAGCAAGTCTAAGCTCCATCCAGGCAATTTTGAACAGTGTAAAGCCCCGTACACACGGTCGGACTTTTGGCCAACAAACTTCATTTTGAGCAAGTTGGACCAACAATCCGACCGTGTGTACGCTCCATCGGACAAACTTTTTTTTTTTTTTTTTTGTGTTTTCATCGGACAAAAGTTGGGTCTGCAAACGGACAAACTTTTGCCCAACAAAAGTCCGATGGAGCAAAGTCCTACCGTGTGTACAGAAAACCATAGGACTTTTGTCCGATGGACAAAACAACTAATGTTAAAATCAACCAACAAAAGCAGAAGTTGACCAAAGGGTGGCGGTAAAGAGCAGAAAAGAGCAGAAAAACCACGTGATGTTGCAAAAAGTTTTGGGAAAGTTTGCAGAAAAGTCCTGTGATGTGTATGCTATGGGTTTGCCCGCCCAACTCCGTTCGGACAAAAATCCAGGGAAAAGTCAGATGGAAGTCCGACCGTGTGTATGGGGCTTAAGTATATCTAAATTCAAAAATGTATTGTGTTGTTGTTATTAGTTTTAGATAGAATAAGCTGTGTTGAAATTCCATGTCCAGGTTTTTTTTCCAAGTTTTTATGTCTCCTGTTTGGGGGGATCTTCCTTTACTTCCTGTCTGGGCGTCTAAAACAGGAAGTGAGGGGAAATTTATCCAAAGTAAGGTGAATCCTTTCCTAGACATTTATCAGCAAAACAGGTATATTCAATGTAAGTTTTCCCCTCTATTCCTGTTCCAGAGACAATTCAGAATTGTGGATTTTCCAAAACTTTTAGTATTGGTTACAATGGTCACCAAGCCAAATGGAGAGAGTAAAGCTCCCCACTGGGGAGGCAAATAATAGGAACCTGACAGGGGTATGAATCCTCTCTACTTTATCCAGGGCAAATTTTTTTTATTTTTTTGGGGGCTTTAGACACTTTGTTAGACACTATGACAACCAACATTTTCACCCACATAGGTAAAGGTACCTAATGCTTAAAGGATAAGTTCACCTTTTGCAACATGTTACATGTTATACCCATATTCAGGGTGTAACATGTAACATGTTACGAATGGACCAGCCCCCACACCTCCCCGATCCCCTGCTGTGACAGCTAGTGGGGTTCTTCTCCCTCCCCGCTAGCTGTCACAATTTTAAAAAACGTGACTGAGTGGGGCTCCGCATGCCTGGCCACATCCCTGATTGACAGGGCTATGTGCACTGAAAACTACAAGGTTCGGCAGCACTTGTGGCTGTTGGCTTGTAATTTTCAATGAACTACCATGGAGCTGTGGAGCGCCGTGGTAGTTCATTCATACTTCCTGTCTTGTATCTGCTTTTGCCATACGGGGAAGCAGATACACTGGCAGATCTGTTGGAGACCTTCAAGACACCAGCGATCTGCTGATTGCTGGTGCAATGCTTTACAGGCTCCAAAAAATAAATAAAATAAATGCACATTTTTTTACCTGGAAAAAAATGTGAATGTATTACCATATGTTTTTCCAAAAATTGAACTTATCCTTTAAAGTAAAGATGTGTTTGCCAGTCAAAGCATTAGGTTCAATTGAATGGTGGTCCCATCAGCCGCACATACTTACATCTTCATCGCGCACCGGTCGTTCGGTTCTGCTGCTAGAAATGAATGTTACTGTGCCCCGCAAGCATTCTAAAAACTACTACACTTTCAAAGCAGGGTCTTCTCATGTGATTTGAGTCTTGTCAGAAGGCGCATGATCTCACCCTTGCCTACATGCTATGGACAGAAGCTTTTTCTTCTAATGTTCACTGTTTTTATACATGCAACATGACTTTATCTGTGGGGAGAGGGGGTCTAGCAGTTAAGTGGGCATTGCCTCTTTATTCACTGCCCAAGATGCTTTAAGGATAATTATATTAACATATTTTTTCTAGGATTAGTCCACTTTCAAAAGCTCACCATTGTGTAAAATGCCCTTTTGTTTTATTATGAGAAGAGGATCTTTTATCTTCTATCTCTCTTAATATCTTCCCAATGATATGTAGGCAGGTGCAGTCTGCGGTCTCGTGGTGCTCAACTGCAGCAGCAATGCAGAGGGAGAGGAAGTCATGGGTAAAAGAGTTCCTCTATGGTTTCCAGAGACACGGGGACAGCGATTCCATTTGATGCTGGCTGCACATGTGATTCTAGTGGCCATCTTAGGTGTGGCAGAGTCTATTTAAGACCCTGGCGCCTGGGTTGTTGTGCTTTATGCGAGTGGGCAATAGGGAAAGGTTCCTGTCAGGGAGGAAAAGCTTAGGGTTGCATCTTTCTGGAGACCTTCCTGATTTGGTACGAGATGGCCAGACCGCATTCTGTCCCCTCTTAACAGATGCTGTTGGTTCGACTGGAACCTTTTTCTTTGCGTCATTGGAAACTGTGAGTGTGTCCAGCTGGGTAGCTGTCCCATCAGGCCTGTTGTGAACTGTTGCTGCATTATTTTAATACAAGTTTTATATTGCACCTGACTGTGTGAATTATTGCCTCTGCACCACACTGCAACCACCCCCGCCCCCCGCACACCTACAGATGTATTGACTACATATGTGCAACATCACTGGCACCGGGGATGGATTTTTATATCATTGGAGATACAGCCTAGACAGATAGAATCTAGAACTGTGACAAATATCAAGAAGAGCGGAGTAAAAAGAGACAGACAGGGATCCTGCATTTGTATACACATACTGCAAATATAAGAAGTAAGGTATAAAAGTTTTTGTAATAGACCTTTAAATTAATAATACCAGTATATCCTGGGATGTCGTGTTCTATACATGGGAGGTATATATACTGTATATATATATATATACACACACACACAGTATCTCACAAAAGTGAGTACACCCCTCACATTTTTGTAAATATTTTAATATATCTTTTCATGTGACAACACTGAAGAAATTACACTTTGCTACAATGTAAAGTAGTAAGTGTACAGCTTGTATCAGGGCCCTTTCACACGTACGGATCCCGTGAGGATCCGTAACTTTCTCATCCGCTTGCTCAGCGGGTATCGCTCCACTGATCCTCGCTGAGCCGGCAGATGACAGGGCGGTCCCTGCACACTGTGCAGGAACCGCCCTGTCAGATCTCCGCTCTCCTCTGTGGGGGGATCGGATGAACACGGACCGTCTGTCTGTGTTCACCCGATCCGATCTGTAGACGGATGGAAAAATAGGATTTTCCTCCGTCTGCAGAATCGGACCATAGCGGGGACCGATGACATCGGGTGCCAGCGGATGTTAATCCGCTGACACCCGCTATCCCATAGGGATACATGTATGTCCGTATTTCATCGGAAAAAGGATGGATGAAATACAGACATACGGTCCGCACGTGTGAAAGGGCCCTTACAGTGTAAATTAGCTGTCCCCTCAAAAAAACTCAACACACGGCCATTAATGTATAAACCGCTGGCAACAAAAGGGAGTACGCCCCTCAGTGAAAATGTCCAAATTGGGCCCAAAGTGTGGATATTTTGTGTGGCCACCATTATTTCCCAGCACTGCCTTAACCCTCTTGGGCATGGAAGTTCACCAGAGCTTCACAGGTTGCCACTGGAGTCCTCTTCCACTCCTCCATGACGACATCACGGAGCTGGAGGATGTTAGAGACCTTGCGCTCCTCCGCCTTCCGTTTGAGGATGCCCCATAGATGCTCAATAGGGTTTAGGTCTGGAGACGTGCTTGGCCAGTCCATCACCTTTACCCTCAGCTTCTTTAGCAAGGCAGTGGTCGTCTTGGAGGTGTGTTTTGGGTTGTTACCATGTTGGAATACTGCCCTGTGGCCCAGTCTCCGAAGGAAGGGGATCATGCTCTGCTTCAGTATGTCACAGTACATGTTGGCATTCATGGTTCCCTCAATGAAATGTAGCTCCAGTGTTGGCAGCACTCATGCAGCCCCAGACCATGACACTCCCACCACCATGCTTGACTGTAGGCAAGACACACTTTTCTGTGTACTCCTCACCTGGTTGCTGCCACACACGCTTCATACAATCTGAACTAAATAAGTTTGTTTTGGTCTCATCAGACCGCAGGACATGGTTCCGGTAATCCATGTCCTTAGTCTTGTTTGTCTTCAGCAAACTGTTTGCGGGCTTTTTTGTGCATCATCTTTAGAAGAGACTTCCTTCTGGGACGACAGCCATGAAGACCAATTTGATGCAGTGTGCAGCGTATGGTCTGAGCACTGACAGGCTTACCCCCCACCCCTTCAACCTCTGTAGCAATGCTGGCAGCACTCATACGTCTATTTCCCAAAGACAATCTCTGGATATGACACCGAGGACGTGCACTCAACTTCTTTGGTCGACCATGGCGAGGCCTGTTCTGAGTGGAACCTGTCCTGTTAAACCGCTGTATGGTCTTGGCCACCGTGCTGCAGTTCAGTTTCAGGGTCTTGGCAATCTTCTTATAGCCTAGGCCACGTTTATGTAGAGCAACAATTCTTTTTTTCAGATCATCAGAGAGTTCTTTGCCATGAGGTGCCATGTTGAACTTCCAGTGACCAGTATGAGAGAGTGAGAGCGATAACACCAAATTGTACACACCTGCGACCATGTAACACTAACGAGTCACATGACTCCGGAGAGGGAAAATGGCTAATTGGGCCCAATTTGGACATTTTCACTTAGGGGTGTACTCACTTTTTTTTGCCAGCGGTGTAGACATTAATGGCTGTGTGTTGAGTTGTTTTAAGGGGACAGCAAATTTACACTGTTATACAAGCTGTACACTCACTACTTTACATTGTAGCAAAATGTAATTCCTTGGGTTTTGTCACAAGAAAAGATATAGTAAAATATTTACAAAAATGTGAGGGGTGTACTCCCTTTTGTGAGATACTGTGTGTATATATATATATATATATATATATATATATATATATATATATATATATATATTGTGAGGGGGTTAGCTCGGCAGCGGGTGTGTGTGACCCCCGGGATGGGCTCCCCACACAAAACAGGCCCAGCAAACGGAGGTTGTGGTTTTCAAAATCAAAAAGGTGCGGTTTATTTTCTATTTACAGTGACAAAACACAGCAAAGCAAAAGAAACATAAACAAAATAAATCCTGGTCAACTTGACCTCTGACTAAACATACAGGTTTCCTAACTAACAACTGGGATCAGCCTAGTGCTGTCCTAGTCCCTAAGTCCCTGGTTTTAAATGTCCAAGCAAATAGCCACACAGGCTTTGTCTCACCGCACAGGGGTTCACTCTCCCTAGACAGTCCACACAGGTCTGGTTCCAGGCATGAGCTAACACCTAATGAATCTGGGAGTTCTTATAGAGGCCTAAATGAGCTGACAAGCTTCAGCTGGTCTCATCAACTCCCTGTCTGCACGACGCCCCACACTCTCCCTAGAGGTATGAGTCATCCATGAGCCCACTAGCCTCAGCTGGGCTTATACAACTCTCCACCTAGTTGTATAAGTCGGCGTAAAGCCTGAATCTGGGCGAAATATATCTACCCCCCTGGATGCAACCAGGTGACTTTACCTTCCTGCTGTCACATACCCCCCCCCTCTTGTTTTAACCTCGGGGTTGGAACACCAGCAATCAGGCATTCATGTACTCGAGACAAAGCATCCACATTCCCCATTTGAACGCCAGGGTGATGCTTTACTGTGAAGTTGAATTCCTGGAGGGCCAGGAACCACCTATTCACTCTTCTATTTGTTTCCTTGTTTTGAGCCATCCACTTTAACGGAGCGTGATCCGTAACCATGTCAAAGTGCCTACCTAGCAGGTAGTACCGAAGGGAATCTAGAGCCCACTTCACCGCTAAACACTCCTTTTCAACGGTGGCGTAATTTACCTCATGGGACTTCAACTTCCTGCTGAGGTAAATGACTGGGTGCTCTTCCCCGTTCCAGACCTGGGACAATACTGCTCCTAACCCCACATCTGACGCATCACTTTGTACGACAAAGTCTTTAGAGAAGTCGGGTGAGTACAACACTGGCTGGCTACATAAGGCTTGTTTCAAGAATTGGAATGCTGCCTCAGCCTCGGGGGTCCATTTAATCATGACCGACCCTTTCCCCTTCGTCAGGTTGGTTAGGGGCACAGCCTTAGAAGCAAAGTGGGGAATGAATCGCCGATAATACCCAGCGATTCCCAGAAAGGCTCGTACCTGCTTCTTGCTGTTGGGACGTGGCCAACTCTGGATGGCCTCGATTTTGTTGAGTTGGGGTTTTATTACTCCCCTCCCAATGGTGTACCCAAGATATTTGGCCTCCTCCTGCCCAATGGTACACTTCTTGGGGTTAGCCGTAAACCCCGCTTCCCGAACAGAGTCCAGGACTGCTTGCACTTTTGGCAGATGTGAGGCCCAATCTGTGCTATGGACAATTACGTCATCCAGGTAAGCCGCAGCATACTTCCGATGGGGCCTCAGCATCTGGTCCATTTTCCGCTGGAATGTGGCCGGCGCATTCTGTAACCCGAACGGCATTCTTTTATATTGGAACGTCCCGTCTGGGGTTACAAATGCGGTTTTCTCTTTGGCCGACTTGGCCAGGGGGATTTGCCAATACCCTTTTGTGAGGTCAAGAGTCGTCATGTATCGGGCTGTTCCCAGCCGGTCGATCAACTCATCAATACGTGGCATGGGGTAGGTGTCAAATTTTGTAACTTTGTTCAACTGACGAAAATCGTTACAAAATCGCCAGCTCCCATCCGGTTTAGGCACCAACACAATGGGACTAGACCAATCACTTTGGGACTCCTCTATCACCCCTAAGTTCAGCATTTTCTGTACTTCCTCCCGTATTGCCTCCCGTCGGGCCTCTGGGATCCGATAGGGTTTTAACTTCACCCTTTCACCGGGTGGGGTAATGATGTCATGCTTTACCCCAGATGTTTGTCCCGGCAGCTCAGAGAATACCTCCTTGTTGCGAAGCACAAACTCCTTAACCTCCTGTTGTTGGGGTTGTGACAAGGTGGCTGCTATTCCAACCTCAGGAATCACACAACCAGTTTGAGCTGGTGACCAAGTGTCTGTGACTAGGGACTCTCTATCCCTCCAGGCTTTCAACAGATTAACGTGATAGATCTGTTCGGGCTTTCGCCTTCCTGGTTGTCTGACCTTGTAATTCACTTCGCTCACTTTTTCCATTATCTCATAGGGGCCTTGCCATTTGGCAAGGAATTTACTTTCAACCGTAGGGACAAGTACCAGTATCCTATCCCCCGGGGAAAAGGTACGGGTCTTGGCTCCACGGTTGTACACTCTCTGCTGTGCTAACTGCGCTTGGGCCAAATGTTCCTTCACGATGGGCATTACCTGTGCAATTCGGTCTTGCATCAGGGCGACATGCTCAATCACACTCCTGTGGGGAGAACTCTCACTTTCCCAAGTTTCCTTGGCAATATCCAACAGCCCTCTTGGGTGTCTCCCATACAGTAACTCAAAGGGGGAGAATCCCGTAGAGGATTGGGGCACCTCCCTAATAGCAAACATCAGATAAGGAAGTAGACAGTCCCAATCCTTTCCATCTCTATCCACCACTTTCTTCAACATTTGTTTTAGGGTTTTGTTGAATCTTTCAACCAGCCCATCGGTTTGGGGGTGATACACAGATGTACGTAATTGCGTCACTTTGAACAATTTACACAGCTCCTTCATAACCCGGGACATAAAGGGTGTACCTTGGTCCGTAAGCAGTTCTTTACAAATACCCACCCGGCTAAACACAAGAGATAGCTCTTTGGCTATGGTTTTGGCCGAGGTATTTCGGAGAGGGATCGCTTCTGGATAACGGGTGGCATAGTCCATTATAACTAATATGTACTGGTGCCCCCTAGCGGACTTGATTATAGGACCTACCAAATCCATGGCGATCCTCTCAAACGGGACCTCAATGATGGGTAGAGGGACCAGCGGGCTACGGAAATGTGGCATCGGGGCCAACCTCTGACACACAGGGCAGGAGGAACAATAATTTTCTATGTCCTTCATCACCCCCGGCCAATAGAATCTCTGTAATACCCTCTCTCGGGTTTTCTCTGTCCCCAGATGACCTCCAAGAATGTGCCCATGGGCCAACTCCAACACCAACTTCCTGTAAGGTTTGGGCACCACAAGCTGCTCAACGGTTTCTTCTGCCCTTTTTGCCACCCGATACAGTAGGTCCTTCTCTACGCTGAAGTATGGGTAAGTGCAGGTATTATCTGGGTTCACTAACTCGCCATCTATTTTCACTACGTTTTCCCGTGCCTTTATTAGGGCGGGGTCTCTCAACTGTTCTGTGGCAAAGTTTTCCCTGTGAACCTCAAGATCAGAAAACTCCACAGACGGTAGGTTTTCGTCTGAGGAGGTGGGCTCCTCTCCAGTTTCTTGAGTCTCCCCTGCCAATACTGATAAGGGAAATTCCGGAGAGTCCTCACCACTCTCAGGGGAGTTCTGGCTATCACATTCCTGGTACATAGGGGCACCAGTGGGGGGCTCAGGATCATCCCACAGTTCCCAGAACTTCGGAAAATCCCTTCCCACAATGGCGTCATGCGGTAACTGAGATACTAAGCCCACTGGATGAGAGAGGGTACCTTTGGGGGTCTCGAAACACACTGTAGTCACTGGATACTCTCGGGTGTCCCCATGCACACAAATAACAGCTACCTTGCTATTCCCAGAGACCTCTGTTTTAACTAACTCAGCCTTTATCAGGGTCACAAGGCTACCTGAATCCAGCAATACCACAACATTTCTACCATTAACACACATTTTGCATAAATGTTTCTCAGTTCCTCGAATGGCAGTGCATGCGACTGTCGCACACAGCGACTGACGTCTGCCCGTCAGAAAGTCACACTGCATGGGTTCCTCCACAACCGGGCAATTGGCTGCAATATGTCCCGCTTGCCGGCAGCGGTAGCAAACGATCCTTCTTGCCGCCTCTTGAGCCGCTGATTTCCCAGGCTGTTCTCGCCAAACTTGGGGTAGAGCTCCCACCCTCTCACTCTCTCCACCCTCACCCCTTGGAATCCTCTTATCCGCCCCTGGGGATGGTCTGGTCTTAGGGTGGAAAGTCCGAGTGTCTCTGGAAGAGGCCGTCAGGTTCTCTGTAGCCAAGTATTTCTCCACACGATCCACAAGACCATCGGCCGTCTCTGGGTCTCCATGGCTTACCCACTTTTGGATGGCAGTAGGAAGAGCTCTCAAAAATCGATCCATTACAACACGTTCCACAATCTTTGGTGCGGACAAAGTCTCTGGCTGTAGCCACTTTCTGCTCAGGTGAATGAGATCATACATTTGAGACCTGGGGGGTTTTCCAAGCTGGAAAGTCCAGTTATGCACACGCTGAGCCCGGACAGCCTGGGTGACACCCAGCCTTGCCAATATTTCAGCTTTTAGCATCACATAGTCTTTTGCTTGGTTAGGCTCTAGGTCATAGTAAGCTTTCTGCGATTCACCAGTTAACAGAGGAGCCACCAGTCCAGCCCACTGCTCCTCAGGCCACTTTTCTCTTTCAGCGGTCCTTTCAAATGTGGTCAAAAATACCTCTGGATCATCCTCTCCAGTCATTTTTGTCAATAAACGACTCACCCCAAAGGACGCGGTATTAGTGGGACGGCTTTCCTCACTGGTCTGCGGACGTTGCTGCATTACTGCTTCCATCTGTTGTTGTAGTCTCTGCTCTTGCTTCTGCAACAGGTCTATGAAGCGGGCCTCAGATTGCTGCTGGGCTTGTTGCTGAGCCTCCAGACTCTGTTGCAAAGTTGCGTTTGTCTGCTGCTGGGCTGCAAGGCTCTGTTGATGAGCTTGCTGCTGGGCTGCGAAGTTGTTTTGTAAACCTGCATTTGTCTGCTGTTGATTGGCATTTGCTAGAGCCAGCTGCTTCAGTATCTCCTCCATGCTGGCTTAAAAAAAAACTGCCTGCATTCTCCACCAACTGTGAGGGGGTTAGCTCGGCAGCGGGTGTGTGTGACCCCCGGGATGGGCTCCCCACACAAAACAGGCCCAGCAAACGGAGGTTGTGGTTTTCAAAATCAAAAAGGTGCGGTTTATTTTCTATTTACAGTGACAAAACACAGCAAAGCAAAAGAAACATAAACAAAATAAATCCTGGTCAACTTGACCTCTGACTAAACATACAGGTTTCCTAACTAACAACTGGGATCAGCCTAGTGCTGTCCTAGTCCCTAAGTCCCTGGTTTTAAATGTCCAAGCAAATAGCCACACAGGCTTTGTCTCACCGCACAGGGGTTCACTCTCCCTAGACAGTCCACACAGGTCTGGTTCCAGGCATGAGCTAACACCTAATGAATCTGGGAGTTCTTATAGAGGCCTAAATGAGCTGACAAGCTTCAGCTGGTCTCATCAACTCCCTGTCTGCACGACGCCCCACACTCTCCCTAGAGGTATGAGTCATCCATGAGCCCACTAGCCTCAGCTGGGCTTATACAACTCTCCACCTAGTTGTATAAGTCGGCGTAAAGCCTGAATCTGGGCGAAATATATCTACCCCCCTGGATGCAACCAGGTGACTTTACCTTCCTGCTGTCACAATATATATATATATATATAAACTAGTAACCTGGTGTATGTTTATATCATATGCAAAGATTCTAAATGTATTTTCTGCTATAGATATTGTTTCCAGGCTAAGTAAAGGATAGATGTCAAAAATAGAGTTTTAAGATACAAACAATAAGAGACTAAGATACAACACATAGCAAGGGACAATACTGGGGAAAACAATTCAATATTTAATACTTGACCCATGAAGTACTTATGAGTTTTCCTAGGTCTTCATAAGTCAGAGATAGCACCATCCACAGTTCTAGCAAGTAGGGTAAACAGTATTCAAAATCCTAATAAATTTGCCTATACGTGATTAGATAATTATTCCTGGTGGATCAATAATGACTTAATACCCTACATAAATTCATTGAAAACTCCACATTCACATAATGTTTTATCCCTGAAAACAAGATACCACATATCAAATGATGAACACCATAGATTTCTACAAATTAGACAATTTTATAATACTCATTACCAAACAACAGACATAGATCCCTCTACATTTTATAAAAAGCTATGTTTAAAAAAACCCTAGGGGGAGGGGTCTAATTTCAGAAATATACTATATTCTGGTGAGTGCTGACACACAAGAAAAACTCCCTTACATGCAAAAATCGGAATTGGAATGCAACGTATCTTTCGCTACTGAAGAATGGAGTGATTATATTACCAACCTTCGTAAGTGTACTAGATCACGTAATGTAAGAGAAACTGCCGTCAAACTTTTTACAAGATGGTATTATACCCCCCACCAAATTGAATGCCATCTTTCCATCAGTTCTACTAATGTGTTTCAGGGGTTGTCTATCACCAGGCTCCTTTCCCCATATTTTCTGGGACTGTGATAAAATATCACATATCTGGTGCCAACTAGAAAACTTTGCATCAACAATTTCTAAAACACGCATTAATCTATCGCTGACTTTATTATTTTCAACTATTCCTGGTAATTCCATCCCACATATGAGACTTATCCATACAATAAGCGTAGCAATTCACTGGCTAATTGCCTTCCACTGGAAATCGACTTTATTCCCTATCACTCAATTGAAGGCAAGAGTGAATACGATTAGTCTTATGGAAAAAAAAATCCATACATTATACAACTGTACACAATTATGGGATCCATGGTTTAAGCACAGTAAAACCCCCTTTCAACCATTAGATTATTGAATTTATATATCAATGACTCTTTTTGAAAAATAATATATCTTTAATACATCTTAAAATATTTGATACACATTCCAAATGTATTACAGTCTATGCAAATTTATACCAACAGTATTCCTGTCCTTACAACCTATTTTTGTATCCATTTGCTAACAAATGATCTCAAAAATCATTTTTTACATGTATACATTGTATGACAATGTATTGTCTGTTCATTTATTTTTGATATGCAACACATCTTTGTACCACAATTTTTCGGAAATAAAAAAGTTTGTAGACAAATAATTTTTTTGCCTACAAGTAAGAAAATTTTTACCAGATGGTTTGTTGGTTTGTATTTGGCAAGTTTTACTTGGAATTTACCCAGGTAAACATGCATATTCTCCTGTACCAGACAAAATTGAGCATATTTGTTTTTGCTTAGGAAGTTAGGATGTCTTTATTACTATTAGTAAAATAGTATTTCTTCCATAAAGTAGCAAAGTAATTTTTAATTTGTCTGCCTTAACTGTGTAGCTCTTTGCAAACCAGATTTACTTTACAATATAAAAACATCTTATTTTCAAGTCTGACAGTCTCTAAGATCATATATATGGACTCGGTCCCGGTACACACTTGTGCGATGCGGGAACCCTGCGATTCCACTGCGTGTTCCCGCATCGCACCTTACTCGCAAGGCAGTTCACACTGCCATATGCAAACTGCTGGGAGTGTCAATACAATGTTAATACCACCCCCATTTCAGTTTGCATATCGCACTGCAAACTAACAGTTCTGACATGAATCGGATCGCATGGGTGTCAACCCATGCGATCCGATTCTGGTGCGGACAAAAAAAGGGTCCTGTGCGAGTTTGGTCCGAATGTGATGCAAATTCAGCCATACTATCTGTATGGCTGAAATCGCATCGCACAGACATTGCATGTGATTTGCACTGCAGTGCGGTGCAAATCACATGCAATCTCACACAGCACCCCTGTGTGAACCCAGCCTCAATGCTTAAGTCCTACCCACAAATGTTCTTAGGGAGAGCAAATGTCATATTGCGGGTATAAAAAACAGTAGTAACTTTTAAAACCAACCTTTTCCTCTAAGTCTTTAATCTGTCTCTTCTGAATATCAGTTTTATCCTCCAGATCCCGTATCCTCTGAAACAAAAGAAAAAAATATGAATTACTGTACTCAACAGACCTGTAAGTGACAGGACATTCTTTTGAGGACTGAAAGTATATTTAAAAAACAAAAATAGGATCCTTGTACTATGTGTAAAATCTTTTTCTTGGGGTCCATTGTGGGAAACAGGAAGTCAGCATGCTTCAGTGTTACAGGAAAGCAGTACCAAGAGCAGAGGCGGATGGTGGTATATTTTTTTTTTTATGGGGCAGCAAACAATCCACCCACAACAATTGGTGTCAGTGGTCACATATCTAAGAGGCAGAAATTGCTTATTAGTCAAAGAACCTAGCAACATCTAGAAGAACTATAGGGGGTTCCATGGAACCGTGGTTGAGAAGGGCTGGTCTACGCTAACCCTTGAGGTGTTTCTGTTACAGTAAATCTTGATCCATTTGAGTTGTTTTAATTTTCATCCCCAAAGTATGCAAAGCAGAGTTTGACTTCACTTGCTGCACACTTGTAGTAGTGCAGTGACTGGAAAGCCAGAAGCCAGTAAATTAGCATTTTTAGAAGCAGCTCAGGCATGGAAGACCCTGTATAGGGATGAGCCGAACACCCCCCGTTCGGTTCGCACCAGAACCTTCGAACGTACCGAAAGTTCATGCGAACGTTAGAACCCTATTAAATACAATGGATGCGAACGTTCGAAATCTAAAGTGCTAATTATAACGAAAAATATGCATGTTATTGTCCTAAACAGGGTTTGGGGACCCGGGTTCTGCCCCAGGGAACATGTATCAATGCAAAACGAAGTTTTAAAAACGGGCGTTTTTCGGGAGCAGTCATTTTAATGATGCATAAAGTGAAATAAAAAAGTCAAATATTCCTTTAAATATCGTACCTGGGGGGTGTCTAAAGTATACCTGTGAAGTGGCATGTGTTTCCCGTGTTTAGAACTGTCCCTGCACAAAATGACATTTCTAAACGAAAAAAAGCCATTTAAAACTGCTTGCGGCTTTAATGTAATGTCTGGTCCCGGTAATATGGATGAAAATCTTTGAGAAAATTGGCATAGCTACCCCATCACCCCCCCCCCCCTCCACACCCCAGCCCATTACCAGCCCCTTTGGGTCTTGTATGGATATTAAGGGGAACCCCGCACACAAAATAAAAAAGGCCCTATATACTCTGAACAGCAGTAAACAGGCGGTGCAAACAAGACATGTTTGTTCTTAAGTAGAATCTGTTTGTAATTTTGAACAGGTACATTGTTTAAGTGTAGCTCCAGCCAAAAAATATATTTTTAAGCTTTTTGGAAAACATAGGGAAGGGTTATCACCCCTGTAACATTTGTTTTGCTGTCTGTGCCCCTGTTCAGAACATTTCACCTCACTTTCCGTCCCAATGACAACTGTTTTTGAAAAGTGGGGTTTTTATAAACAAGTATTGGTGAGAAAACATCAGTAGAGAGGAGACACCTTTTTCCAATATTAACTCTTACAGGAGAGAATTTCCCTTCCTAGGGGTAGATTTCCTCTCACTTCCTGTTGTCTCCTTCCGTTTGCAAGTAGGAGTCGTTTGTAAGTTGGATGTTTGAAAGTAGGGGCCTGCCGTATATACTCTGCTGAAATTTGCCCCTTACATGTTGGTGTTGCCACAACACTGTGAGCCCTCACAGTTACTCTTGGTGGGCGCTGGAACGCCCTGCTGTGAACTATTATATCAGGAATTGTATTTACATGCCATTGTTGAACAGTGGTAGGAAAAATTGGGCTTTTGGTGGTGGTGCTGGTGCCACAACACTGTAAGCCCTCACAGTTACTCTTGGTGGGCGCATGAATGGGCCCTGCTGTGAATTATTAGATCAAGAATTGTAATTGCATGCCCCTGTTGAACAGGGGCTGAAAAATTGGGCCTGGGTGGTGGTGGTGGTGGTGGTGGTGTTGCCACAACACTGTAAGCCCTCACAGTTACTCTTGGTGGGTGCAGGAATGGACCCTGCTGTGAATTATTAGATCAATAATTGTAATTACATGCCCCTGTAGAACAGGGGCTGAAAAATTGGGCCTTAGCCACTGGTGCCACAACACTGCAACCCCTCACAGATACTGTACTTGGAGCACAGCAATGAGCCCTGTTGCAAAGTATTGCATCAAAAATTGTAATTACACGCCCCTGTTAAACAGGGGCAGAAAAATTAGGCCTTAGGCACTGGTGCCACAACACTGCAACCCCTCACAGATACTGTACTTGGAGCACAGTAATGAGCCCTGTTGCAAAGTATTGCATCAAAAATTGTAATTACACGCTCCTGTTAAACAGGGGCTGAAAAATTGGGCCTTAGGCACTGGTGCTGGTGCCACGACACTGCAACCTCTCCCAGATACTCTAGCTGGAGTGCAGGAATGAGCCCTGCTGCAAAGCATTGCATCAAATATTGTAATTACATGCCCCTGTTAAACAGGGGCTGAAAAATTGGGCCTTAGCACCCAGAAACAAAAATGTTCTTCCAAGCTATCATCATGAATCGGATCATTGAGGAGGAGGAGGATAGTCAGTCAACATAACAGGACAGTCACTCAGCATCAGCATCAGTCTTGAAGGGATGTGACATTTGAAAATAAATTATTCTGTTATATCAGCTTCAGGTGCTTGGTAGCTGGTGGTGATCCAAGACTGGTTCATCTTTATGAAGGTCAGTCGATCAACCGAGTCGGTGGACAGGCGCACCCTGTGATCCGTGACAAAGCCTCCAGCAGCACTGAATGTACGTTCCGAAAGAACGCTGGATGCAGGACAGGCCAGTAGCTCAATTGCATACTGTGCAAGCTCTGGCCAGTGATCCATCCTCAACACCCAGTAAGCCAGAGGATTTTCGGTGGGAAAGGTGTCCAAGTCTGACCTTGCCCCTAGGTATTCCTGCACCATGTATATCAGACGCTGGCGATGGTTGCTAGAACCGATCATACCTTGGGGCTGCGGACGAAAAAATTGTCTGAACGCATCGGTCAGACGGCCACCTTCCCCACCGCTCCTTTCCAGTCTCTGGGAACGCGTTGCACAGACCTTTCTGCAAGGCCTCCTGGAGATGTCTCATCCTCTGTTCCCTCTACGATGGCAAGATAAGGTCCGCAACCTTACCCTTGTACCGTGGATCAAGGAGAGTGGCCAGCCAGTAATGGTCCCTCTCCTTGATCCGAAGAATACGAGGATCCTTCCGCAGACTTTGCAGGATCAGGGAGGCCATGCAGCGTAGGTTAGCTGAGGCATTCGGTCCGGAGTCCTCTGGGTCACTAAGGACGACATGATCCGCAGCCACCTCCTCCCAGCCACGTACAAGTCCACGGGTTTGTTGGGACTGTAAATCATCCCTAAAAGACTGCTGCTGTTGATGCTGAGTGCCATGCTCCACCTCCATGCTGACACAATCCTCCTCCTCCTTCTCTTCATGTGTGATGGGTGTGACAGAAGGAACACTGTCTGGGTAAAGGGGGCCTTGAGAGGCAAGGAAGTCCTCCTCTTCCTGCCTCTGTTCTGCCTCAAGTGCCCTGTCCATTATTCCACGCAGCGTATGCTCCAACAGGTGGACAAGAGGTACGGTGTCACTGATGCATGCACTGTCACTGCTCACCATCCTCGTGGCCTCCTCAAATGGTGCCAGGACAGTGCATGCATCCCTGATCATGCCCCACTGGCGTGGTGAAAAAAACCTGAGCTCCCCTGACCCTGTCCTGGTGCCGTAGTCGCACAGGTACTCATTGATGGCCCTCTGCTGCGTGTGCAGCCGCTGCAGCATGGCCAACGTTGAGTTCCACCTGGTGGGCATGTCACATATAAGGCGATTCTTGGGCAGGTTCAACTCCTTTTGCAGCTCAGCCAGCCGAGCACTGGCATTATATGATCTTCGGAAATGCACACAGACTTTCCTGGCCTGCCTCAGGACATCCTGTAAGCCCGGGTACCTGCCCAAGAATCGCTGCACCACCAGGTTAAGGACGTGAGCCACACAGGGCACATGGGTCAGTTGTCCCTATCAGAGGGCGGAGAGGAGGTTGGTGCCATTGTCGCAAACCACCATTCCTGGCTTAAGCTGGCGTGGCGTCAACCACCTCTCGGCCTGCCCCTGCAGAGCTGACAGAACCTCTGCCCCAGTGTGGCTCCTGTCCCCTAAACACAACAGCGCAAGCACGACATGGCATCTTTTTGCCTGCGTACTTGCGTAGCCCCTTGAACGCCTATGGAGCACCGCTGTTTCCGAGGACAAAGCACAGGAAGAGGCCATGGATGAAGAAGAAGAGGAGGGGGTGGAGGAGAGAGGTGTGTCACAACCAGCAGTAGCATTTTGGAGGCATGGCGGCGGAACAACCTCCAACACTACTGCACCTTGTCCTGCATCCTTCCCAGCTGCCAAAAGAGTGACCCAATGGGCCATGAAAGAAAGGTAACGTCCCTGTCCATGCCTGCTGGACCATGAGTCAGCGGTAATATGCACCTTACTGCTGACCAACCTGTCCAGCAAGGCATGGACATTGCCTTCCACGCCTTCCGTGAGAAAAAGTGGCGTTTGGGAACCTGCCACTGAGGAACCGCACATTGCACAAACTCACGGAAGGGGGCCGAGTCTACCAACTGAAAAGGCAGCAGTTGAAGTGCTAGCAATTTAGCCAAGCTAGCATTCAACCGCTGGGCATGTGGATGGCTGGGAGTGAACTTCTTTCGACGGTCCAGCAGCTGGGGCAGGGAAATTTGCCTGCTAGAATCGGACGTCGGTGTACTGCTAGCAGAGTGCCTGCAAGTACTTGGCTGTGACACACCTAATTCTACACCTTCATTCCTCTCAGTGCAGGTTTCAGAGAGGACTGAAGGTATAGTGGGGTTGGAGATCCCAGCTGATGCGGAGCAAGGAGAGGTCCGCTTTGTTCTTTGGTGTGGGTCTTTAAGGTAGGCTTGCCAACGAGCTGCATGGCAGGTCAACATATGTCTGGTCAAGCATGTGGTGCTCAAGCGGCTGATGTTTTGGCCACGCGATATACGCTTGAGACATATGTTGCAAACAGCAGCGGTGCGATCTGATGCACTCGACTCAAAAAAGGCCCACACCAAAGAACTTTTGGAATAACGGGCAGAGGCAGTGCCCTGCACAGGCGGAGCTCTGCGGTGTGATTCAGTCGGTGTGCTGCCCTTACGCTGGCCCCCGGAGGGCATCCTGCCTCGTTGGAGATGTGCCTCCTCCTCATCCTCCTCCTCCTCTCTCCTATCAGGCACCCACGTGGAGTCAGTGACCTCATCATCCCCTCCCTCCTCATCACTGGAACCAATCTGGCAGTATGCTGCAGCTGCTGGAACATGACTGCCAGATTGGTGTCCTTCTTGAGCATCCCCTCTCTCTGCTCTCACGCTACTGCCTTCCTCTAGCTGGGTATCATCTTCAGACCCTTCGAAACGCTGGGCATCCTCCTGGAGCATGTACCCAACACTGTGCTCAAACAGTTCGGGGGACTCCTCAGGAGGACACGGTGGGTCTAGGGAAGGAGTAACTGATGATGACATTGAGGACGCTTTGGCAGCTGCTTTGCCAGTACCCTGAGCCTGGGTGAGAGAGGATGAGGAGGATGAGGAGGGCTTGGTCATCCACTCTACCAAGTCTTCGGCATGATGCGGCTCAACACGTCCAGCTGCCGAAAATAAGGACAAGCGTGTCCCATGGCCACGTGCTGATGACGATGCACCGCGTCCACGACCAGCACTGTTGTCTCTAGACACAGAGCCTGCTTGCCCTCTTTTATTGGCTCCTGACTGTCTGCCTCTCCTTGTTTGCCTTCCAGACATTCTAAAGGCCTGCAGGGAGATGGGAAAACCAGCAATAAGGGGTAGATTCAGGTGTATATTTTGCAAGAAGCACACTACGCCTGCTGTAAGTGCTGCAGATGCCTGCCTGTGTTACACAACAGGAAAACACAGCAATAAGGGCTAGCTTCTGGTGTATATTTTGCAAGAAGCACACTACGCCCGCTGTAAGTGCTGCAGATGCCTGTTAGTGTAACACAAAAGAAAAAAAAACTACGAGCAATAAGGGGTAGCTTCAGGTGTATAATGTGCAGGAGGCACACTACGCCCGCTGTAAGTGCTGCAGATACCTGCCTGTGTTACACAACAGGAAAACACAGCAATAAGGCCTAGCTTCAGGTGTATATTTTGCAGGAGGCACACTACGCCTGCTGTAAGTGCTGCAGATGCCTGCCTGTGTTACACAACAGGAAAACACAGCAATAAGGCCTAGCTTCAGGTGTATATTTTGCAGGAGGCACACTACGCCTGCTGTAAGTGCTGCAGATGCCTGCCTGTGTTACACAACAGGAAAACACAGCAATAAGGCCTAGCTTCAGGTGTATATTTTGCAGTAGGCACACTACGCCTGCTGTAAGTGCTGCAGATGCCTGCCTGTGTTACACAACAGGAAAAAACAGCAATAAGGGCTAGCTTCAGGTGTATATTTTGCAGGAAGCACACTACGCCTGCTATAACTGCTGCAGATGCCTGCCTGTGTTACACAACAGGAAAACACAGCAATAAGGGCTAGCTTCTGGTGTATATTTTGCAAGAAGCACACTACGCCCGCTCTAAGTGCTGCAGATGCCTGTTAGTGTAACACAAAAGAAAAAAAACTACGAGCAATAAGGGGTAGCTTCAGGTGTATAATGTGCAGGAGGCACACTACGCCCGCTGTAAGTGCTGCAGATGCCTGCCTGTGTTACACAACAGGAAAACACAGCAATAAGGCCTGGCTTCAGGTGTATATTTTGCAGGAAGCACACTACGCCTGCTATAACTGCTGCAGATGCCTGCCTGTGTTACACAACAGGAAAACACAGCAATAAGGCCTAGCTTCAGGTGTATATTTTGCAGGAAGCACACTACGCCTGCTGTAAGTGCTGCAGATGCCTGCCTGTGTTACACAACAGGAAAACACAGCAATAAGGGCTAGCTTCAGGTGTATATTTTGCAGGAAGCACACTACGCCTGCTATAACTGCTGCAGATGCCTGCCTGTGTTACACAACAGGAAAACACAGCAATAAGGGCTAGCTTCAGGTGTATACTGTGCAGGAGGCTTAGCAAAAATATCACTGACACTGTCCCCTGCCTATCCTTCTCTCTCCCTGCACACAAGGTTTAGCAGAATATCACTGACACTGTCCCTGCCTATACTTCTCTCTCCCTGCACACAAGGTTTAGCAGAATATCACTGACACTCTCCCTGCCTATCCTTCTCTCTCCCTACACACAAGGTAAATGAAAAAAATAGGATTTTTATAACAGCTTACCTGTAAAATCCTTTTCTTGGAGTACATCACGGGACACAGAGCGACATAGTCATTACTAATGGGTTATATAGATACCTTCAGGTGCTGGCACTGGCAACTTCCAAAACCGGAAGTACCCTCCCCTATATAAGCCCCTCCCATCCGGGAGCACCTCAGTTTTGTAGCAAAGCAATAAGTGTCCCCAAAGAGGGGTGGGAGCTCTGTGTCCCGTGATGTACTCCAAGAAAAGGATTTTACAGGTAAGCTGTTATAAAAATCCTATTTTCTTTCTCGTACATCACGGGACACAGAGCGACATAGTCATTACTAATGGGATGTCCTAAAGCAATGCCCAACGAGGGGGGGGATACACCATACATAAGCTGAGCGCTATCAGACATGAGGATCTTTTGCGGCCTGCAACACACTGCGCCCAAAGGCGACATCCTCCTGACTTCTAACGTCCACCTGGTAGAACCTAGTAAACGTGTGTACTGAAGACCATGTTGCGGCCTTACAGATTTGAGCCAGGGAGGCCTGGTGATGCACTGCCCATGAAGTTCCAACTGCTCTCGTGGAGTGCGCCCTAACTTTGAACGGAGGCGGTCTCCTTCTCAAGCCATAGGCTTGCATTATGACCTGTCGAATCCACTTGGCTAAAGTAGATTTTGACGCTGCCTGACCCTTTCTGGGGCCTTCCGGCAGAATAAACAAAGTATCCGTTCTGCGAATCTGAGCAGTGGCTTTTAGATAAGCTTTAACTGCTCTTACTACATCCAAAGAATGCAATAACTTTTCCTCTACCGAAGTAGGTTTGGGGAAAAAAGAAGGAAGAACCACATCTTGGTTCAAATGAAACCTCGATACCACCTTAGGAAGAAAGGCTGGATGAGGACGTAACACTACTCTGTCCTTATGGATAACCAGATATGGCTCCCTACAGGACATAGCTGCTAATTCCGACACTCTTTTAGCCGAACAAATGGCTACTAGAAAAATCAATTTCCTGGTGAGAAGAACCAAAGAAATATGCTGTAATGGTTCAAATGGTTGTTTCTGTAGAACCGACAGAACCAAGTTTAGATCCCATGGACATATGGGAATATTAACCGGAGGACTAATACGCATCACTTCTTGTATAAAGGCTTTGACTAGTGAATGCGAAGCCAAGGGCCTTTGAAAAAATATTGACAAGGCCGAAATCTGACCCTTGATAGTACTCAAGGCAAGCTTCCTATCTACAGCCCATTGTAGGAAGTCCAGAATCCTACCTATTACGTATTTACGTGGATGCCATTTCTTGGCCTCACACCAGGCGATGTACGCCTTCCAGATTCTATAGTAGATCTGCCTGGATACCGGCTTCCTGGCATTGATCATGGTAGATACCACAGCATTAGAGAGCCCTCTCTTTTTTAGAATGTGGGCTTCAATAGCCAGGCCGTCAAACCTAGGGCTGGTAAGGAAGGGTGGTATATCGGTCCTTGCGAAAGCAGGTCCGGACGATGTGGGAGGGTCCAAGGACTCCCCACAGACATCTTTACAATCTCCGCGTACCATGCTCTTCGGGGCCACGCTGGAGCCACCAGAATCACTGGTTTCTTTTCTACCCTGATTCTGCGGAGTAATCGAGGTAACAATTGTGGCGGTGGGAATGCATATATCAGCTTGAACTGATCCCAAGGGAACACTAGGGCATCCGAGCCGCAAGCTAGGGGATCCCTTGTCCAAGAGACAAACCTGTCCACTTTTGCGTTGAATCTGGATGCTAGCAGATCTACATCCGGTGTTCCCCACCGCTGACATATTGTCCGGAAAACCTCGGGATGAAGGGACCATTCCCCTGGGCATAATTGTTGGCGACTTAGAAAGTCCGCCTTCCAATTCTCCACTCCTGGAATGAATACCGCAGATATGGCTGGGACATATCTTTCTGCCCATCTCAGGATGTAATTTACTTCCCTCTGGGCTGCACGACTCCTGGTGCCCCCCTGATGATTGATATATGCCACTGCTGTGGCATTGTCTGATTGAATTCTGACAGGGGACCCTTGGAGTTTGGATGTCCATGCTACTAGGGCATACCGGGCTGCTCGTATCTCTAAGAGATTGATGGGCAGGGCCTTTTCCGCATCCGACCATCTGCCCTGGAGAGACCATTGCTCCAGTACTGCTCCCTAGCCTATAAGGCTGGCATCTGTAGTGACCACCTTCCAAGAAATCGGACTGAAGGATTTCCCTCTTTCCAGATTCTGGGGAACCAACCACCAGCGGAGGCTCTTGCGAACGGAAGGGGACAAGGACATTGGTAAGTCCAGAGCCTGAACTTTTTTGTTCCAGGCTGACAGTATGGCCCTTTGCAAATTCCTTGAATGGAATTGACCGTAGGGTACTGCTTCGAATGATGCCACCATTTTTCCCAGCAGCCTCATGCACAGGCGTATGGATGGCTGTCTTTTTGAATCCACTAAGTGGATCAAATCTCTCAAAGACGACCTCTTTTCTTGAGGCAAGAAAATTTTTCTCTGGTCTGAATCCAGCCTTAGCCCCAAGTATTCCAGACTTTTGACTGGTTTTAGGGCTGACTTGTCTCGGTTGATAATCCAACCGTGATATTCCAGATACTTGATTGTCTCGTGAACAACCACTTCTAGTTTTTCCACTGAGTGGTCTATCAGCAACAAGTCGTCTAGATATGCCATTATCGTTACACCTCGTGTTCTTAGATTGGCCAATAATGAGGCCAGAATTTTTGTGAACACTCGTGGTGCTGTGGCCAGACCGAAGGGTAAGGCTCTGAACTGAAAATGGCGCCCTTCTACCGCAAAGCGTAGAAATTTTTGGTGGGCTGGAAAGATGGGAATGTGCAAATAAGCATCTTTGATGTCGATCGAGGCTAACCATTCCTCCCCTTGTAGGGCAGTGGCCACCGACCGGATCGACTCCATCCGGAAAGTCCTGATATGTAGGAATTTGTTTAGCCCTTTTAGATTTAATATGGGCCTCACGTCCCCGTTTGGCTTCGGGACTGTAAAGAGGTTTGAGTAAAACCCGAACCCCCATTCTTCCAGGGGAACCTCTATAATTACTGCTTGGAGCAATAATTGTTCTAGTGCCAACAGGAGGGATCCTCTCTTCTGGGGATCCCTTGGCACGTTTGACCTTATAAAGTGGGAAGGAGGGGAGTCTTTTAACTCCAATTTGTATCCCAGATTTACTGCGGAGAGCACCCATCTGTCTCTGATCGTGTCCCGCCAGGTCTCTGTGAACAACTGAAGTCTTCCCCCCACCCGATTGAGTGGGGGCAACCCTTCATGCATTTGACTTTGGGGGAGGTTTTGTACCTCTCCTGCTCCAGGGCTTCTTGTTACCCTGCAATTGTCCCTGATTTTTACCTCCGGGATTTGACCGAGGAGGCCGTCGGAACTGTTTCACAGCCGATGTCCTAGGGACTGGAGAAGCAGGCCTCTTAAAAGAGGGACCTCTAACTCTGTTTTTAACCGGCAAAAGTGTACTTTTACCGCTGGAAATTCTCTGGATATATTTGTCCAGGTCTTCCCCGAATAAGCGTTCACCATGAAATGGGAAGCTGACCAGCAATTTTTTACAGGGAGCTTCAGCAGACCAGTTTTTGAGCCATAAAAGCCTGCGCATATGTACTACAGACAGCGTAAGGCGGGAGGCCTGATGGATTGAATCCTTTATAGCGTCCACCGCAAAGCATAAGGCTCTAGGTAGATCAGCTAGGGCAAGAGCCTGCTGATCTGGCAAGTCCCTTAAGACCTGTTTCAACTGATCCTTCACTGCTTGGCAGACCCCAATAGCTGCCACTGCTGGTTGTGTCACCAATCCTGCTGTAGAAAAAGCAGATTTTAATAAGGACTCTAATTTTTTATCTATTGGGTCCTTGAACATTTGGACATTATCCACTGGACATGTCAGTGATTTATTCACACAAGAGATGGCTGCGTCCACTGTAGGGACCCTCCATTTTTTGATGAACTTATCCTCCATGGGATAGACCACTTGAAATCTCTTGGGAGGAGTAAATATTTTATCAGGATGCTCCCAATCCTGGTAAATGAGCCCTTCCAGTAAAGGATGGATCGGAAAGGAACAAACAGTCTGGGGAGCTTTTAGCGACCCCAACGAGGAGACAGAAGTGGATGATGGCTCCGCAAGGGGCATTTTAAATGCTGATCGGACCATATTAGTCAGGGACTGAACCCATAACCTTTCAGCATGTGATGCTGAGAATGGCTCTTCCACTGTTGATTCCTCTACAACAGAATCGACCTCATCCTGATCCCCTTCAGGCAGGTCGATCCCTGTATGGGACTGTTGCTCTGCTAACAGGCACTCTGAGGGAGGAGACGGAGATCGAGCGCTTTTTTCCTGTGACAGGGAAGCAGCGATCAATGCTGACAATCTCTCTTCCAGCCCTCCCAGAGCTGAGGAAAAAACCTCCTCTGTTACATACACAGGAGCAGGTGAACTGAGGACAGCCACAGTACCAGGTACTCCTGAGGGTGCTCTACGGTCACTAACCTCTGATTCTTCAGGGGAGACTGGTGCAGCCGAAGCATGCCCAAGATCCTCAGAGCCCGATGGAGACCCCCTATGCTTCCTGGAATTTTTAGTCCCGGAGTTTTTAGACGGCATTATTCCTAAGCCCAAAGCTGAGGTATTCCAGCCGAAATACACCACTTATTGACAATAGTCTAGCACAAATGCTGCTATAAAAACAGTTGGTGTCTACTAATGTGCCTTTCTATGGGGATGCCTGCATCAACCGCTTGCTGTATGCCTTTTTTTAAATGTTGCCAGCTCTGTCTCTGCACTCCATAGCCAGCTCACAACACATAATTGTGGTTTTTAACATGCTGGGACGCCCGCACATGCGCAGAAGCGCTGCGGCGCGCACAGAGCGTCATCCCCCAAGCTCCGCCCCCTTTCCCGGCTCACCTCTATATATAGAGGCGCGTGCACACGCACGCGCGCGGCCACGTGCGCCTTCGGCGCTAATTTTGAAAAGGAAACCAGGGACAAGAGCCAGGGCCCCTTTTGCCGCAGGCCGGGGGATGGACGAGCATTGCAACATGGCAGAGGAAGCAGTTTCCCACAAGAGAACTCACCATCTGCCTGGACTTGCTCTGATAAAAAGAAACTAGTCCACATGACAAGAAACGTTCCACAGCGGCCTCTAGTGGATTAACACAGGTACCGCAGTCTAATATATTAAATATATATATATTTTTTTTTCTTGACCACTATTAAAATTATTACATTTTTTAGTAGTTACAGGCATGCACAGATATTAGCGGGAATACCGTTAGGTAACAGACAGAAAGACAAATTAGGCTTGGGGGTCCCCCAATAGAATCAAGTTCCTGGGGGCCCCCACTTACCTGTTCCCCGCCGCAGGACTTTGTTTGGTCCACAGAAGCCCAAACTTCACCTATCACGGCAGGCATTGTAATTAAACCTTCAGGGACCGGGTTCTCAAGGATTCCACTCCCCTGGACCTGTATAGCACCCTGCACAGAAAACATCTTGGTCATGGGTATGACCAGAGCTCTGGATCCCAGGGTCCAGCTCTCCTAAGAGAAGCATTACAGGCAAAACCTTGCTCTTCTCTGCAAGGCCCGGGTACCGACCGTTTAGCTATGAAGCTTTTTTGGTCGGATCCGGAATAGCTTACTGAGGCCCAAAAGAACCTGTACGCAAGCTCAGTGAAAAACACATGTTTCTTCTTGGCCAACACCTTAGACACTGGCAAAAAACTGAGGTGCTCCCGGATGGGAGGGGCTTATATAGGGGAGGGTACTTCCGGTTTTGGAAGTTGCCAGTGCCAGCACCTGAAGGTATCTATATAACCCATTAGTAATGACTATGTCGCTCTGTGTCCCGTGATGTACGAGAAAGAAATATCACTAACACTGTCCCTGCCTATCCTTCTCTCTCCCTGAACCGGAACACACTACACAAGGCCGCCGCGCTGGCCGCCTTTTATAGTGTGGGGCGTGTACTAAACCCCCCTGAGCTATAATTGGCCACAGGCATCCTGTACTATGTACTATGTCTTCTTTAGTCATTGCTTTGCTTTACCTGTTCTAATTAGACATAATTTACTAAATACTAGTAAAAATGCTTTACCTTTGCTTTACCTTTTCTAATTAGACATAATTTACTAAATACTAGTAAAAATCACCACATACACTGCAAGGACCCCCACCGAGCCCCCAGATAAGGAGGAAATACAACTACCCCCCCAGAAATTCATTGTCAAAGTGTATACAGCAGAAAATAAGACATCATAGAGGGATTTCCACATACATCTGCATCAGCAAAACATTGGACTGCACAACACCGAGCTCAGAGATCACATCACATAGACAGCGGACACACATTGCGGGGACAGACACCTCAAACAGCCAGGGGATGTGCCGTCCTGACAGGTAATCCTTTGCCTGCGATGTGTCCATTCTGCAGCTCCTCTACGATCTCCACACCTGGATCACTGTGATCTCTGTACCGCCTCCCCCTCACTGGTCACAGCGACTTTAAAAAGGTTCCTGCACTACTTTTATGCAACTTTCATGTGACTTGAGTGCCATAGACTGCAATGTAAATCCTCAAAAGTCACATGAAAGTCGCAACTTAATGTTATCAATGCAACAGTCAAAGCCAAAGTCGCGTCCAAGTCACCCCAATCCAAAGTTGCATCAAAGTCGCAATGTAATGTCGCAATGGAAATCGCACAACTTTGGAGTTGCACAAGTGTGAATGGAGTCTTAAAGGATAAGTTCACCTTTGGAAACATGTTACATGTTCCACTCGATTTTAGGGTGGAACATGTAACATGTTCCCAATGCTGCAGCCGCTGCCCCCCCTCCCTGAGGCAGCAGTATGGGGAGAAGTTCTTTGTACTAGCTGCCACTGTTTTAAAAACAGCGCGGCCGCGCGGGGCTCTGCCCGCACAGCCGTGTCATTCAAGCGCACGTAGCTCCTTGTGTCTGAATGAATATTGGGACAATCAAAAACAGTCCAACTGAGCAAAGAACCACTAACAGGGCTAACGTAAACAATAGGAAATGGGGACTGTGTGCAGCTTAAAGAAAGGGCCACCTGAAGGAAGTCATACCCGTAGCTGGCATCAGATGAAGCAGCAGCATCTACCTGTTAGAACTTAGAGTACATGTGAACAGAAGACCAGGTGGTAGCCTTGCAAAGCTGGAAATAGAAAATAGAGACCCGATGCTGAAAAGCTCAAGATGTGCTCTAGTGGAGTGAGCCTTAACAGGAAAGGAGAGAACCCTATCTTTGAGACTACAAGCCTGCACAAAGGTCTGTCTGAGTCACCTAGAGATGATGGAACAATAAGCCGGGGTGCCGTTCCTGGAATTAGTCTCCCTGAAAAAAAACAGTGGTTGAAAGATAGGCACGCACAGCCCAAACCACATACAAACAATGGAGGGAAATTTCCTTCTGCTGAACTAGAGATGTACATAGAGACATACATGCAATACTCTGATGAAAGTTGAGACTACCATGAGAAGAAAGGAGATATTGGGTCACAACACCTCCTGAAGGACCATAAAGGGTTACTTGCAGAATAAAGCCACTAGCTCAGAAATTACTAAGGTGAGCGGAGGTAACAATCACGAAAAACAAACAAAAAACCTTGTGGGTCATAGTAGAGAGAGGAATGTCTGTGATAGGTTTAAACGGAAGTCTCTGAAGCGACAAAAGAACTAGATTTAAATCCCAGAGTCAAAGCGGATTGGCCTTGGGGGACTACTTGGGAGACCCCCTGCACAAAGGTCTTAAGCAGAGAGAGGGAAGCTAACAGTTTGTGAAACAGAATGAAAAGTGCAGTGACTTGACATTTGATGGTGCAGAGAGCCAAACGTTGGTCCACACCCAACTGTAGGAAAGAGGTGCCTGGAGTGAAAGCCTATGGACTCATACCAAGTGAAGAACACCTACCATTTTAACTGTAAGATTTTGTGGGGAGTGAACTACCTAGCTTGAGAATCATAGTTATCGCTGACTCAGTGAGCCAATTCAGAGCGATGAGGATTACTAGAATTCACTTCATCTTGATTCTATGGAGCAGATGGGGAAGATGTTTCAGGGTAGGAAAGACATAGATCAGACTGTACTGATTTCATGGAGCCACCAGAGCATTCACTGCTTCTTTCTGTGGATCCCTGCACCTAGATCCAAACTTGTCCAGTTTTCAGATGAACTTGGAGGTCATAAAACACTGCTAGATGAAGAGAACACTCTCCTGGGTCCAGATGCTGCGGGCTGAAGAAATCATGCCTGCCAGTTGTCTACATGGCTGACTAGGCTGGAGTGTAAAGTAATGCCCAGGACAGGACACGTTCCACTTTTCTTGGTAGCCAAAGAGCCTTACGCATATGTGCTGACAGGAGACTAATGTGAGAAATTAGTCTGAGGTTTCCAGTAAGCCATCACAGCCTAAATTTCATGCCAACACCATCTGCATCATGCACTCAATAAGCAAAGATTTAACAGCAGTGGTGGTTAGATCCCTTTTCAGGGGGGATTTTGACCTGTCAGAGATGGTTTGACATAATAAAATCTTAGTCACAATCAGGTGCAGAGTGGGTCTCACTAGTGAGAACAAAGTTCTGGAAAGGCTTCCAACTGCCTGTAGATTAGGTTCCTAAAGTCAGGTGCATCCACCACCAGTATAGTAGTTTTCTTGTTAAAGTGAGACATGACTGGATCCACAGAGGGAATGGTCCACTTCAGAGAAAAATCTGAATCATCACCATCTGCAGCCAGAGTCCGAAAATAACTGGGTAAATTGCGTCAAAGTCCTGCAGCTGAGAGGGCAAATTGGGCCATAAAGTCCTGCAGCTGAGAAGGCAGAGGACCCAGCCACACCCAACAAAGCCAAGGAGGACTCAGAGGAGGCAGGAGACTCTAACAGCAGAGGACAGAGTCACTCTTGGCTGTAGATGTCAGCACTATCGATAGGCACGCAGCAAGCAACCAACATGCTTGGTAGAAAGTGTGCTAGGGACTGTCCTACCCGTATCTAGATACACACATTTTGCAGATGCATAGCAGTTAAGTAATTTACAGGCTCAGGGAAAGAGGCACAGCTTCAAGTACTTACAATTCCAGGACAGATGGTAGCAGGTGAAGGTCTACAGAGTAAGATGGCTAGAAGTCATCGTAGGCGCGCAACAGAAATGGATTGAAGTTTCACAAGGCTCTTTGCAAACAGAAGTGGGGAGATGCTTCATTATCAATGTGTGACAGAAAAGAAAGTGTAGAGTGTGTGTGCAACACTCCACCCAGTGGATGACATTAGCACTCACACTTCTATGGCAAAATGGCAAATGTGAAAAAATGGCATCAAGTGACCAATAAAAATGAGGAAGCACCTAGTGTTTGACCCAACGGACCTACTCACTAAATGTCTTCAGAGACAGGGCAAGTGCAGAGGCAATGCCAGTGGCTCTGGACCTGTGACATATTCTGCTGCTAAATTAACCAGAATGCAATCTGGAAAGCACAGCATGCAGAACCTAGTGCCTGAAGGTCCATTCTGAGCCCACCTTACAACATCCAGTCAAGCGGGGTCCAGATGTGGTACAGCCAAAAACCAGGCAGTGGATAACTGCACCAGATAACTGCAAATTGGAAGAGACATATCCAGCAGTGATGAGTCTTAAATTAAATAAAAGTGAAGAAGAAGCAAATTGCTAATAAACTCACAGGTTGGTCTATGATAGAGCAGAGTTCAAGAATCAATGTCTATCCTAGGACTATCCTAGTAAAAAACAAAGATTTTCCGGTAGTAGGTAAGGTTATACATTAAGCTAGAATACAGTTTTTTTTTTCTATTTTGTCAGTATTCAATCCTCCTGTAGGCAGCAGTATAACCAGATTTTATTGTTTGTTATTTATGTCATGTTTGGCAGAGTTCAATTCCTGTCTGTGTCATGTATGTCTACTACTCTTATTATATTAGTTACACCACTTGTACCAACAGGTGAGCCTATAATAAGGCTTACCTGTAGGTACTGTAAATATCTCCTAAACCTGCACGGTTTAGGAGATATTTACAATATATGCTTGCGCCGACGTCATCTGCGCATGCACACTGAATACATGGTCCGTTTGTGCCGCTTCCTCAGCAGCTGTGCTGTGACTGCGGCTCCCGCTTCTGCCAATCACAGTGCCGGAGCCCGCAAACCTGGAAATAACTCCGGGACATGTCGGTGGTCACAGTGGTGTTCGGGGACCGCTGCAACAGCTTCGATCTAAGGTAAGTATTTCATAATGAGCTAGTATGCGATGCATACAAGCTCATTATGCCTTTGTCTTACAGGGTTTTTTGGGGGGGTTTACAACCACTTTAAATTAGACAGCACAGTGTATATGTAAACATGTGTCTGGATTTAATCTTGCACCCTACTTATATGTATTTAGGCCTATCACTATCCCTACAGTATACCTGAGAACTTTGTAGTTAATTTCTGATTGTATACCCGGCTGTGTCCATTCTATCTCCTTGGCCTTGTGATGCTTTTTTGTATTGCTCTCTTCTTCATAGCCTCCACTCTGCATTAGTTTCTGTATGGTTTACCTTCAGTTTCCTGTTTGTTACACCTCTTCTACTCCTCAGCCCAACAGTCATCCTTTTGCTTGTCCCTTTAGCAGTCTCAGCCTTCTATGTTTTCTTATTTGATGTTGTATAAACAGCCCCCCTCAAATTTTTGATTCTCCAATTATAGCCTCATACTCCCTGTTTTTATTCAGTTTTACTTTTCATTTTCCGTCTGTCGCCAGCTAAGCAATCCAAGGGCTGAAAGCTTGGAGGTCTCCTACAGTGTATGTCAACCATCACTGACACTGGTAAAGACCATTCATGCATAGGTCTTGTACCTTAGTTAAAACCTTCTGCCACCTGCTCATATGAATTTCCAGTACCATCTGTCAACTTTTTTTTAGGTCCCACTTCCTCTTATCATTTTGTTATCAGTCTGTGGTCAGTTTTCTTATGTTTCTGACTGTTCTCAGAGATTAGACCTCAGCTTTGGCTAACCACCTCTTTGACTCTTTAGAAGTTGCCCTTTGTTACCATTTTAGATAATGTAAACTGTATCTTAGCTCCTCTGATCCCCTGTGAGTAGAATGTGAGATGGGGCACCTGGTACAGCAGTAGTGACCCCCTTCCCCTTGTCAAGAATGAGACATGCTGAGAAAACATAGTAGTAAAGCAAAGTGTAGACTCTGGTAAAGAGGCAAGACCTCAGGTACTCATGAATTGAATACAACTGGTATTCGGTGAAGGTTAGATGGCTGGAGTTGACCATAGTCAGTGTAGGCAGGCAGCAGGAATGGATCAAATAGCTAAGGTCCACAAGCAGCAGCAGTAGTGTGGAGATGCTACCTTGATTCTGTATGGAGGGAAAGAGAGCAGTCCATCCAGCGTATGATGTCTATGTTCTGAGGCAAAAATGGCTAGAACAAGGAATAAAGGTGCCCAGCAACCTAAGCAATTGAGGTAGTTCCAAGTGCTAGGCCTCCTAGCCTACTCACTATGTGGGCCTTCCGATATAGGGCAAGTACTAAAGCAATTCCAGCAGTTCTGGACCTGGAAAGTGATCTGAAACCTGCAAACTCCCTATGTGGAATCCAGTGCCCAAGGGTCACTTCCAGGCGATCTTTGCAACATCCAGTCCAGCAGGATTAAAAAACCAGGCTGAGAGTGACTGCACTGGAGAGCTGTAACTATAGAGATACAGTTCCAGCAAATAATGCAGAAAGAGTCTTCCTTAAAAAAAGAAGACTGAAGATAAAAGAAGGTGATAAAAGGTTCTAGCAAAAGTTAGTCTTTAACACAGAAAAAAAAGACATCCAACCTTCTAGGATACTAGCAAAAAACGAAGGTATGGTGGTACTGAGAGGGTTTTTTCTGGATTGGTCTACAGCTTTTTTGCTTGTCAGTGTCCAATCTTACTGTAGGAGGCAGTATAACTAAGACATTAAAAAATGTGTGTCCCTCAATGGACGAGAAAGAAATAAGCCTTCAGCATGAAGGTGGCAGTGTACATTTGATTAATACTGTAATTTTCAGATACAATTACATTACTAAAATTAATAAATTAAACTATAGAAATTATTTTTAATTATGTTTTTTAAGATTTTGTAACCCTAAAATCACATCAAGGTTTTTATGCAAAATAGTCAGAGTTATTGTCAACTTAACCAACATATGCTGATGCTAATTGAAATGCCCTGGGTAATGACCTCATCTTACAAAAGAGTTAAAGTGGAACTTTGTTGAGAAAACTAAGTCCTGCTAGATCACTTCAGGTGGGCCCCTTTTGCAGGTACACCTATGTAAAACATATAAAATAAGTGCCTATACTGTTTATAATTCAGCAATGCAAGTTCTCACCCTGCTCTGCACATGCTTAGTTGCTCTCCGTTTTTGACATTGTGCCTGTCTCAAATGTCACATCTACCTCAATGCAGGTGGTCAGACACTATAGTTAGCTACTGTGTGCTTCACCTATAGCAGCCCCCTTTCCCTTAAGACAAGCAGGTCTACCAGTTCTTGGTTGCCCCCCAGACTTCTACACAATGCTATAGTGCCTGGCCACCACACTAGGGCAGACGCAAACAGAGCAAACAACAGACAACTTGCAGTTTTAGCAGATAGCGTGGTTCTAAGACGTTCCAGGTAATAAGGCAGGCTGAGTTCAGGGAATAGTCCAATATCCGATCCAATGACAGTCTAGGTAATAAGGCAGGCTGAGTTCAGGGAATAGTCCAATATCCGATCCGGGTCATACACAGGGAAATCCAACAGCAAAGCAAGGCAGACAAACAGGAGGCTTGAACAGGAACAATGCAGGTAACTGTCTCTATATCACAAGCAAGGAACAGAGTGTTCGTTGCTTATATCAGGTGACTGATCAGATCATTCATCTTGCAGGTGAACACAGACAGGGTAAAAGCAACAGACAACACCCGAGTGCTGGAATGAGGAACAGGGGCACTAAGTGATCATGACAGTGCTGAAAATCAGAGCGACAAGAGGCTCTTGGCTTTAGCAAAATGGCAGCCTCCGGCAAGAAGAAACAGTGCTGGAGACAATTTACAATGCTGGAGGCAATGCTGGGGGCAATTTACAGCACACAGTAAATTTGGTAGCATAATTATCAATGCGAAATGTATGTTTCTAGCTAAAGAACATTATTTTTTATCAAGTTGTTATGGGTAAAGTTCTGCTTTAAATAAACAGATATGTGAAAATATCTATTATAAGACTGAACACCATTATTGAAATCTTACCTGGTGAGCTTGTTGCAGAAGCTCCATCCTTTCCTGAAGGATCTGACAGTCAAACTCTCTGCTTTTTCTCAACATTTGTCTTCTGAGCTTTTCCACAGCCATCCTGAGCTCATCTTGCTGCTTGTCATTTAGAAGCTCTCCAAACTTAATGACTGAGTCTTGCTGCAGTGCATTATAAAGTGTGGCCTCCAGTTCTTGGATTCGCTGTTCAATCAGCAGTCAGAGAGAATTTAAATACAGTCAGTGTTAGCTGTAATAATCACTGGTCACACTTTTCTACACATTTGTGAGACATTTCTATGCACATGAAATGATCAGTTTTGCAATAGCATTAACCACTTAAGGACCGCCGCCTGTATACATACATCGGCAGAATGGCACGGACAGGCATAAGCACGTACCTGTACGTCCCCTTTAAGATGCCGCCGTGTGGTCGCGCGCCGCCGCCGGCGCGCTCGCGACCCTGCCGCTTTCTCCATGAGCCCGACCGTGGGTCCCGCGGCCTCGATCGCCGCAGGTATACTCGCGATCATCTCATGGAGAGATAGAGCGGGGAGATGCTAGTGTAAACAAGCATCTCCCTGCTCTGCCTAGTGACAATGACACTGATCTCCATGCCATGTAGTCGGAGCGGAGATCAGTGTCATGTCACCCACAGCCCATCCCCCCTACAGTAAGAAGCACTCCTTAGGAAACACTTAACCCCTACAGCGCCACCTACTGGTTAACCCCTTCACTACCAGTGTCATTTTCACAGTAATCAGTGCATTTTTATAGCACTGATCGCTGTAAAAATGACAATGGTCCCAAAAATGTGTCAAAAGTGTCCGATGTGTCCGCCATAATGTCACAGTCATGATAAAAATCGCTAATCGCCGCCATAACTAGTAAAAAAAAAAATATTAATAAAAATGCCATAAAACAGTCCCCTATTTTGTAGAAGCTATAACTTTTGTGCAAACCAATCAATAAACGCTTATTGCAATTATTTTTTACCAAAAATCTGTAGAAGAATACATATAGGCCTAAACTGTGGGAAAAAAAAGTTTTTATATATATTTTGGGGATATTTATTATAGCAAAAAGTAAAAAATATTGCATTCTTTTCAAAATTGTCACTCTATTTTTGTTTATAGCGCAAAAAATAAAAACCGCAGAGGTGATCAAATACCACCAAAAGAAAGCTCTATTTGTGGGAAAAAAAGGACGTCAATTTTGTTTGGGAGCCACGTCACACGACCGCGCAATTGTCAGTTAAAGCGACGCAGTGACGAATCGCAAAAAGTGGCCTGGTCTTTGGCCAGCAAAATGGTCCGGGGCAGAAGTAGTTAAAGTGTAGTAAAACCCAAAAACATTTGTAATATATTGCAACTTATTAGTCCTTAGATGTGGTGCATATATGCATTTTCATGTTTCAGGCTGCAGGCAATTTTCCTTTATTTTCACCTGGTAATCCTGCCAATAACACACTTCCTGTCCTGTCCTGTCCTGTCGTAAGGTGACACTCTCTACTAAAGCGATAGAGAAGCAGCACGCTCATCACCAGACAGGAAATGTGTGTTTACCTCCCACATGTTGTGGGGATGATGAGGAGGATGGGTAGAAGTTCATACCCACTTTCTGTCCTAGTGTGACATCACAGCTTCTTGAAAGAGGCACTATAATTACAATTCCCAGACTATTACCTTTTGGGAAATCTCATAATTATTATAATAAGAATGTGACAGCCAAACACAACTTCAGTTGGACTTGAGATACTCAGTGTTTTAACTGGGGGTCACAGGGAAGCCTGGGACCCAAGTAATAATTCTTTGACTCTAAGCTACCCTAGCTGGACTATCATTTACAAGATATCAGCCTCTGTAGTACTCAGACAGAAGCAAAGCTAAATTGGGAGAAAGCCAACTAACCTATCAGTATGTTTTAAATTTTATCATTGAGTGCTTGTACTAGGCCTTGCTCAGGAGAGTGGTGAGTTGTATTATGCAAACTCAACTCTACAATTTTTCTGCAGCTAGGCTTTCTTGCCCAAATGTAAGGATGTATAAGGAAACAGAGAGTGCTGAATAGAGAAGCCATTTAGACACAGTACAAACAGTGGTGTGCACATGGATGCATTAATGTGCCTTTTCTACCTTCTTATACACTCACCTGTGCTGTGTCTGAATGTAGCTCCATTAATCCATAAGAGAAGGAAGCATATCAGCTATGCAGAAAAGCAATGTAGCTAAGTAAATCCAGAGTGAGAGCTGCCTGCCTAAACAAAACATTTAAAGTCAAGTTGAATGAGCAAGTGGCATGTGATCCCAGATAACCTCTGTTTATTAGATTATGAACCTGATTATGATTTGCCAGCTTTCTCTGTTGCAACTTTTCTATAGAAGTTGAGAACTTTGCTTGGTCGCACCAATATCATTTGGAACGCACAACAATCTCCATAAAATACGATTTATATATGAAAGTATGTAATACACTCACCAAGTATGCCTGGTCGAGAGATTGTTTTCTATAATCCAATTCTTCTTCTAAATAACCCTTGAGCTTGCAGAACTGTTCCTAAGGGAGACAAACCGCATAAAACAGTCAACCTGTGTTAGTAAGCTGTTGCCATATTTCAGAATGCAAATTTGATACCCGCTAATTACTCAGAGAACTCCAAGCCGCTTCTTTCAGAAAGTGGTAAAGCATCAGACCATGGCCAGGCCACAGAGCTGGCATGGACCCTAGCTGGGGGCATAACCAAACCCCTGAGTGCAATTACAACCTATGTAATCTTACTCTGATGTGGATGGAAATATATAGTTTTAGTGAATAGAAAACCTAATATGTTACTGTTAATTCAAAAGTAATTTTTGCTGCTTTTCACATTTTTATATGCTGTGTGGCAGAGCGAGGCTCTGTCCCAGTGAAAAAAGGGTTAAAGTGGACACAGAGTCTGCATATCGGCTGAGTGCAGAGCTACAGAGCGTAAATTTAAAAAAACAGAGAAAACTGCTCTGGCAGTTTTCTCAGATTTTGCTATTTCTACATGGGGCTTCTATGGCTTGGAGATCCTTCAGAGTCTTGGGTGGGATGGGATCTCCAACCCTGTGTCCGGGTCTTGTGGACAGCCAGCATGGTGTGTGCTCAGGTGCACACAACCAATATAATGAGGGGCTGGTGAGAGCAGAGGAGAGTGAAGGAGAGTGAAGGATGGTGAAGGATGGTGAAGGATGGTGAAGGATGGTGAAGGATGGTGAGCAGCTTGCTTACTGCAGTAACTGCTAGTGAGTGTCTCTGTGTGAGGATAAACGCTGTGTGCGTTGAAGGGCTTTAAGCTGTGTGCGTCCAAGGAGCCAGAAGCTGTGTGCATTAAGGGACTTCAAGCTGTGTACGTTTAGGAAGCCCAAAGCTGTGTGCATCCAAGACTGTGAGACTTGAAGATCTGGTGGTTTAAAGGTATCAGTACCTAAAGCAAGCAGAGGAACTGCTAACAAGAGAGCCAGGAGGCTTGGTATGTTTTTCTTATTTTTGGACTGCTAAATGAAGTTAAACCCCTGCGTGGGAATCCTGAAGGGACAGTTTGCTTTTGTTTTTCTGTTTCAATAAACGTGGGCTACCAGGCCCTTAACTAGAATGCCTGTCTGATATGGACTCACTGCATAAAAACGCATCTATCCACTTGAGCTAAAACACCCCAATATCACAGTGGTGGATTCAGCGGGCAACACTACGGTGGAATCCGGGGCCTTGCTCCACAGTGAGTTCAGGTCAGGAACTGTTGGCTGAGTGTGGAAGTGCAGCCAGGCGAAAGGCATTGTGTGTTGCAGGTGGTGTACCTGTGAACGAAAAGTAAATTTTTTTCTCTGTGATGAACTGCTGCTAGCTGTGTGTGGCAGCCAGGCGAACATCATTGCACAGAAGTTTGATGGACTGTGTTGCATGCAGGTTGTGTACCTGTGAAAGGAGAATCACATTTTCTTCCCTCTGCTGTGAACTGTGTTACTGGTTGCTGTGTGCAACACCGCAAGGATGGGGCGGTCAAAGCAGAAAAAGGAGGCGATCCTTGCTGAAGCAAGAGAAAGGCTACTGTGGCTAGAGGGTATTTCACCACATGCCCCAGCCAAACCAGAGAATTTGACTGAGTGTGAAATCTCTGTGATCTGGGGTAAGTTACTCATGTCACCCCCAGTTAAAAGTGAAGTGAAAGAGGTTGTCCCTGGCAACAGGAAGCCGGGTGGACAACAGCGTGTGGAAAAGAGGAGAATGGTCGTCCGTGGAAGCAACGTCCAGGCCAGCAGGGATGTTGGGGATCCAAGGAGTCTGTCTGCTGATGGTCATGACCAGTGGAGTCCTCAAGAGTGGTATCCCATGGCAACAGAGAGCCAGGCATTGAGGAGATGCCAAGAAATTAAAATTTCAGCGTCCAGTACCGTGCTTGGAATGTGGTCAAGTGGGGCATGGGATCTCTACTTGCCCAAGGTTCTGGAACACCGCTGAAGAGTCTGGAAAGGCTGCAGTGTCGCCATATGGCCCCAAAGAGACAGTAACCTGTATGGATGCAGCTGAGAGACAGCGCACTCAAGTGAAGGCTATGATGCCAGCCACTGAAAATGGTAAGACTGTTCCAGTTTATGGTACTGAACCCAGTGAAGTGGGAGTAGATCCAGTGGGGAGATCCGCAGTGCCAATGGACATAGACTTGCGGCAGTGTGCTACCCAGAGCAGTGGGGAGGCACAGAATAAAGCCCAACTAGCCGCAGGGCTAAAGACTGGAAAGGACATGGGGACTCTGCATGTGCCTGCTATAGTCCAGCAGGTGGCTGGGAAAATAGAGTTAGGGGTGACCAAAACAGTGCTTGTGCCATGTTCCCTAGTGACAAGTACTGCAGGGTTGCCCAGGGAGACTTCCAAGAAGCCCGCAGTGACGGAGCCGAGCGTTTCCCAGGTCAACTTTGGAGCTGCCCATGTAGGAAAGGGTGCCCCTTTAAAAATGGAGGGCGCTGTGAGGAGTCACTCAGAGGCTTTGGTGGGTAATAGACAATCCACAAAAGTAGCAGTTATGTCTACACGTAGTGAAAATTCTAATGGTTATGCTGACAAAAGTGTTACTGTTGGCAAATGTGATGGTATTGGTGATCATGACATTGAAAAATGTATTTCCTTTAGTGTCATGTCTGAAAATGTTGGAAATGTGTTTACTACCAATGATGGGAGTAGGATATCTCCCATGACAACCAGAAGCATAGGATTGTCCATGGAACTCTCATGGGGCCTCCATGTGTTGGAGCCAGAGGTTTTCCAGGATTGCTGTGGTGCTACTCTGGTGAAACAAGGGAAGACTGTGTCACATAGTGAGTGTGTGTGGGCGCAGCCCCACAACCCTAAGTGTAACCCAGTTGTCAAGGGGTTAGATCAGCCTGCAAAAGCTGAAAGTGAAGAGCTGTATGTGTCTGTAGCGCCACCAAAGCAAGGTGTTCAAAATAAGGTATTGCACCTTGCCTTGGTTGAGGATGCAATCTCCCAGTGTGATGTGAGAAAAAAAATATTGTCACAATGTGAGGTAGATAGAAGTGACAAGTGTGTTGTTTTGGCTAGTGAATCCCAGGTTCCTGTTGGGCCTTCTAGAGCAGGTGATGCAGTGCTGTGGAGCACCAGTGATGGAACCACAGGAGACTGGGATGATTGGTGCAAGGAAGCAGTTGCGGCACTAGGCCAAGTGACAAGGAATTACGAAGCAATGATGTGTGACAGAGTTGTGGACAGAACACCTGCTGTGCCCAGTGGAGGGATTGCAGAATGGCCAGTGCTCAAGGGCACGCCAGCCCCTGCAAAGGCTGATGCCCTCCAGTCTGAAGGAACGGTTCTGGGCGCAGGCATGGCAGATGGGTTGTCCACGGCCCAGCAACTAAATAATGGCAAGTGTCAAGTTGACAATGTGACTAATGTTGACTCGCAGAGGCTCATTGGTGTAGCGTTAGAGGTGAAGAGGAGACATGTGTCTGACAGCGCTCCAGGGGAGCAACAGGCTGGGATGAGGGGTACCTTCAAGGAAATGGTGGTCTCTTCAAATGTCTCAACCTCACAAGCTGCAATGGATGAGCCCCTCCATGTCTCGGACAGGGGAAAGGTTCCCAAAAAGGTCACGCATTTAGACATTGGTTGCATAGAGTTGACAAAAACTTTATTAGAAATGCTGGAGTTGGTAAAAGTGCCCTCACTGTACACTTGGGTGTCTCCACCACAGTCGGACCAGGTGGTGCTGCGTGGTACCAATAGGTGGAGCCAGGTGGTACAGGCTGTGCTGGGAAGCTTGTTAACAGTGTGGCAAATACTTCTGAGGTTCTCTAAGGGGGTGCTCCCAGTTACTGAGTTGTCTGGAAGGCGCTCAGAACTGTTGGAGACATCAAAGGTCTCTCCGGCTGGTGTAGTGACTGGAAACATCTCTGCTGGTGTGCTCCAAGGTGCAGCTGAGCAGTGGTCAGTAGAGGGCGCAGATACTGTCTCGGCAGCTAAATCTCATGAGAAGGAAGGGCCCAGAATAGATGCAGCACTAGCAGAGATGCTTTCTATCACTCAGAAAGAGGTACAACTTAAAGTACCCGGAGACACTGTGAGAAAAAGTGCTATAGGTGAATGCTGCAACAATGTAATGTGTACATCAGAAAGAAGTAGTTTGTGCCTAGATCAGTGTCATCTGTTAGATCAGTTACCCATGGAGTGTTGGACAACAGGTGAGGTGGAACTTGGCTTTAGTCCTGTGGGATTTAATCTCTCGCCTATGTGTGGTCCCTCCTCAGGTCTGGTACTAACAAGCAAGCACTGAGATGGACAGCACTGATTGCGTTGGAAAGTGTGACATTAAAATATATGATTTAATGATTGGCGCTGTTAAAAGCAATGTGGTTGCCCTGGGTAACAAGAGAGAGGTTTTTGAACCTGAAAGACCTGTGGTGAAAGATAAAACTTATTTACGTAAGCTGAAAGGTAGGATCAGGGTAGGCAGAGTTCCCCCAAGAGAGGAGAGTATGCTCAGGGACCCAAAGAGAAGAGAGGGAAGGCAGAGTATACGGAATTATAGGACCCTGTTAAGATCCAAGCTGGGACGTACCTGGAAGCACACCCGAAAAAAGGGTTGGGCCTACGTGGCTGATGGCCAGCACAGAGGTGTCCCAACTACTATGATGGGTGCTGGTGTTTCTCCCTCTGGATCAAAACAAGGGGGGGGGGTATGTGGCAGAGCGAGGCTCTGTCCCAGTGAAAAAAGGGTTAAAGTGGACACAGAGTCTGCATATCGGCTGAGTGCAGAGCTACAGAGCGTAAATTTAAAAAAACAGAGAAAACTGCTCTGGCAGTTTTCTCAGATTTTGCTATTTCTACATGGGGCTTCTATGGCTTGGAGATCCTTCAGAGTCTTGGGTGGGATGGGATCTCCAACCCTGTGTCCGGGTCTTGTGGACAGCCAGCATGGTGTGTGCTCAGGTGCACACAACCAATATAATGAGGGGCTGGTGAGAGCAGAGGAGAGTGAAGGAGAGTGAAGGAGAGTGAAGGAGAGTGAAGGATGGTGAAGGATGGTGAAGGATGGTGAAGGATGGTGAGCAGCTTGCTTACTGCAGTAGCTGCTAGTGAGTGTCTCTGTGTGAGGATAAACGCTGTGTGCGTTGAAGGGCTTTAAGCTGTGTGCGTCCAAGGAGCCAGAAGCTGTGTGCATTAAGGGACTTCAAGCTGTGTACGTTTAGGAAGCCCAAAGTTGTGTGCATCCAAGACTGTGAGACTTGAAGATCTGGTGGTTTAAAGGTATCAGTACCTAAAGCAAGCAGAGGAACTGCTAACAAGAGAGCCAGGAGGCTTGGTATGTTTTTCTTATTTTTGGACTGCTAAATGAAGTTAAACCCCTGCGTGGGAATCCTGAAGGGACAGTTTGCTTTTGTTTTTCTGTTTCAATAAACGTGGGCTACCAGGCCCTTAACTAGAATGCCTGTCTGATATGGACTCACTGCATAAAAACGCATCTTTCTTTCTCGTACATCACGGGACACAGAGCGACATAGTCATTACTAATGGGTTATATAGATACCGTCAGGTGCTGGCACTGGCAACTTCCAAAACCGGAAGTACCCTCCCCTATATAAGCCCCTCCCATCCGGGAGCACCTCAGTTTTTTGCCAGTGTCTAAGGTGTTGGCCAAGAAGAAACATGTGTTTTTCACTGAGCTTGCGTACAGGTTCTTTTGGGCCTCAGTAAGCTATTCCGGATCCGACCAAAAAAGCTTCATAGCTAAACGGTCGGTACCCGGGCCTTGCAGAGAAGAGCAAGGTTTTGCCTGTAATGCTTCTCTTAGGAGAGCTGGACCCTGGGATCCAGAGCTCTGGTCATACCCACGACCAAGATGTTTTCTGTGCAGGGTGCTATACAGGTCCAGGGGAGTGGAATCCTTGGGAACCCGGTCCCTGAAGGTTTGATTACAATGCCTGCCGTGATAGGTGAAGTTTGGGCTTTTGTGGACCAAACAAAGTCCTGCGGCGGGGAACAGGTAAGTGGGGGCCCCCAGGAACTTGGTTCTATTGGGGGACCCCCAAGCCTAATTTGTCTTTCTGTCTGTTACCTAATGGTATTCCCGCAAAATTCTGTGCATGCCTGTAACTACTAAAAAAATTTAATAATTTTTAATGGTGGTCAAGAAAAAATTATTTTTTTTATATATATTTAATATATTAGACTGTGGTACCTGTGTTTGTCCACTAGAGGCCGCTGTGGAACGTTTCTTGTCATGTGGACTAGTTTCTTTTCATCAGAGCGAGTCCAGGCAGATGGTGAGTTCTCTTATGGGAAACTGCTTCCTCTGCCATGTTGCAATGCTCGTCCATCCCCCGGCCTGCGGCAAAGGGGCCCTGGCTCTTGTCCCTGGTTTCCATTTTCGAAATTAGCGCCGAAGGCGCATGTGGCCGCGCGCGTGCGCGTGCACGCGCCTCTATATATAGAGGGGAGCCGGGAAAGGGGGCGGAGCCTGGGGGATGACGCTCTGTGCGCGCCGCAGCGCTTCTGCGCATGTGCGGGCGTCCCAGCATGTTAAAAACCACAATTTTGTGTGGTGAGCTGGCTATGAGGTACAGAGACAGAGCTGGCAACATTTAAAGAAGGCATACAGCAAGCGGTTGATACAGGCATCCCCTAGAAAGGCACATTAGTAGACACCAACTGTTTCTTATAGCAGCATTTATGCTAGACTATTGTCAGTAACTGGTGTATTTCGGCTGGAATACCTCAGCTTTGTGGCTTAGGAATATGCCGTCTAAAAATAGGATTTTTATAACAGCTTACCTGTAAAATCCTTTTCTTGGAGTACATCACGGGACACAGAGCGACATAGTCATTACTAATGGTTATATAGATACCGTCAGGTGCTGGCACTGGCAACTTCCAAAACCGGAAGTACCCTCCCCTATATAAGCCCCTCCCATCCGGGAGCACCTCAGTTTTGTAGCAAAGCAATAAGTGTCCCTAAAGAGGGGCGGGAGCTCTGTGTCCCGTGATGTACTCCAAGAAAAGGATTTTACAGGTAAGCTGTTATAAAAATCCTATTTTCTTTCTCGTACATCACGGGACACAGAGCGACATAGTCATTACTAATGGGATGTCCTAAAGCAATGCCAAATGAGGGGGGGGATACACCATATATAAGCTGAGCGCTATCAGACATGAGGATCTTTTGCGGCCTGCAACACACTGCGCCCAAAGGCGACATCCTCCTGACTTCTAACGTCCACCTGGTAGGACCTAGTAAACGTGTGTACCGAAGACCATGTTGCGGCCTTACAGATTTGAGCCAGGGAGGCCTGGTGATGCACTGCCCATGAAGTTCCAACTGCTCTCGTGGAGTGCGCTCTAACTTTGAACGGAGGCGGTCTCCTTCTCAAGCCATAAGCTTGCATAATGACCTGTCGAATCCACTTGGCTAAAGTAGACTTTGACGCTGCCTGACCCTTTCTGGGGCCTTCCGGCAGAATAAACAAAGTATCCGTTCTGCGAATCTGAGCAGTGGCTTTTAGATAAGCTTTAACTGCTCTTACTACATCCAAAGAATGCAATAACTTTTCCTCTACCGAAGTAGGTTTGGGGAAAAAAGAAGGAAGAACCACATCTTGGTTCAAATGAAACCTCGATACCACCTTAGGAAGAAAGGCTGGATGAGGACGTAACACTACTCTGTCCTTATGGATAACCAGATATGGCTCCTTACAGGACATAGCTGCTAATTCCGATACTCTTTTAGCCGAACAAATGGCTACTAGAAAAATCAATTTCCTGGTGAGAAGCACCAAGGAAATATGCTGTAATGGTTCAAATGGTTGTTTCTGTAGAACCGACAGAACCAAGTTTAGATCCCATGGACATATGGGAATATTAACCGGAGGCCTAATACGCATCACTCCTTGTATAAAGGCTTTGACTAGTGAATGCGAAGCCAAGGGCCTTTGAAAAAATATTGACAAGGCCGAAATCTGACCCTTGATAGTACTCAAGGCAAGCTTCCTATCTACAGCCCACTGTAGGAAGTCCAGAATCCTACCTATTACGTACTTATGTGGATGCCATTTCTTGGCCTCACACCACGCGATGTACGCCTTCCAGATTCTATAGTAGATCTGCCTGGATACCGGCTTCCTGGCATTGATCATGGTAGATACCACAGCATTAGAGAGCCCTCTCTTTTTTAGAATGTGGGCTTCAATAGCCAGGCCGTCAAACCTAGGGCTGGTAAGGAAGGGTGGTATATCGGTCCTTGCGAAAGCCGGACGACGTGGGAGAGTCCAAGGACTCCCCACTGAAATTTTACAATCTCCGCGTACCACGCTCTTCGGGGCCACGCTGGAGCCACCGGAATCACTGGTTTCTTTTCTACCCTGATTCTGCGGAGTAATCGAGGTAACCATTGTGGCGGTGTGAATGCATATATCAGCTTGAACTGATCCCCAGGGAACACTAGGGCATCCGAGCCGCAAGCTAGGGGATCCCTTGTCCGAGAGACAAACCTATCCCCCTTTGCGTTGAATCTGGATGCTAGAAGATCTACATCCGATGTTCCCCACCGCTGACATATTGTCCAGAAAACCTCGGGGTGAAGGGACCCTTCCTCTGGGCCTAATTGCTGGCGACTTAGAAAGTCTGCCTTCCAATTCTCCACTCCTGGAATGAATACCGCAGATATGGCTGGGACATATTTTTCCTGCCCATTTCAGGATGTAATTTACTTCCCTCTGGGCTGCACGACTCCTGGTGCCCCCCTGATGATTGATATATGCCACTGCTGTGGCATTGTCTGATTGAATTCTGACAGGGGACCCTTGGAGTTTGGATGTCCATGCTACTAGGGCATACCGGGCTGCTCGTATCTCTAAGAGATTGATGGGCAGGGCCTTTTCTGCATCCGACCATCTGCCCTGGAGAGACTATTGCTCCAGTACTGCTCCCCAGCCTATAAGGCTGGCATCTGTAGTGACCACCTTCCAAGAAATCGGACTGAAGGATTTCCTTTTTTCCAGATTCTGGGGAACCCACCACCAACGGAGGCTCTTCCGAACGGAAGGGGACAAGGACATTGTAAGTCTAGGGCCTGAACTTTTTTGTTCCAGGCTGACAGTATGGCCCCTTGCAAATTCCTTGAATGGAATTGACCGTAGGGTACTGCTTCGAATGATGCCACCATTTTTCCCAGCAGCCTCATATACAGGCGTATGGACGGCTGTCTTTTTTGTACCCACTAAGTGGATCAAATCTTTCAAAGACAACACCTTTCCTCGAGGCAAGAATATTTTTCTCTGGCCTGAATCCAACCTTAGCCCCAAGTATTCCAGACTTTTGACTGGTTTTTAGGGCTGACTTGTCTCGGTTGATAATCCAACCGTGAGATTCCAGATACTTGATCGTCTTGTGAACGACCACGTCTAGTTTTTTCACTGAGTGGTCTATCAGCAACAAGTCATCCAGATATGCCATTATCATTACACCTTGTGTTCTTAGATTGGCCAATAAAGGGCCAGAATTTTTGTAAACACTCGTGGTGCTGTGGCCAAACCGAAGGGTAAGGCTCTGAACTGAAAATGGCGCCCTTCTACTGCAAAGCGTAGAAATTTTTGGTGGACTGGAAAGATGGGAATGTGCAAATAAGCATCTTTGATGTCGATCGTGGCTAACCAATCCTCCCCTTGTAGGGCAGTGGCCACCGATCGGATCGACTCCATCGGAAAGTCCTGATATACAGGAATTTGTATAGCCCTTTTAGAATTAATATGGGCCTCCCGACCGCGTTTGCTTCGGGACTGTAAAGAGGTTTGAGTAAAACTCGAACCCTCATTCTTCCAGGGGAACCTCCATAATTACTCCTTGGAGCAATAGTTGTTCTAGTGCCAACAGGAGGGACTCTCTCTTCCGGGGATCCCTTGGCACGTTTGACCTCAAAAATGGGAAGGAGGAGAGTCTTTTAACTCCAAACTGTATCCCAAACCTACTGCGGAGAGCACCTATCTGTCTTGATCGTGTCCCGCCAGGTCTCTTGCGAACAACTGGAGTCCTCCCCCCACCCGACTGAGTGGGGGCTTCAATGAATTTAACTTTGGGGGAGGTTTTGTACCTCCCCTGACCCAGGGTTTCTCATTACCCTGCTACTGTCCCTGTTTTTTACCCCCGGGATTTGACCGAGGAGGCCGTCGGAACTGTTACACAGCCGATGCCCCAGGGACTGGAGAAGCAGGCCTCTTAAAGAGGGACCTCTAACTCTGCTTTTAACCGGTAAGAGCGTATTTTTACCGCTGGAAATTTTCTGGATATATTTGTCCAGGTTTTCCCTGAATAAGCGTTCACCATGAAATGGGACGCTAACCAGCCATTCTTTACAGGGAGCTTCAGCAGACCAGTTTTTGAGCCATAGGAGCCTACGCATATGTACTATAGACAGCGTAAGGCGGGAGGCCTGATGGACTGAATCCTCTATGGCGTCAACCGCAAAGCCTAAGGCTCTAGGTAGATCAGCTAGGGCAAAGCCTGCTGATCTGTCAAGTCCCTCAAGACCTGTTTCAACTGATCCTTCACTGCTTAGCAGACCCCAATAGCTGCTACTGCTGGTTGTATCACCAAGCAGATTTTCATAAGGACTCCAATCTTTTATCTATTGGGTTCTTGAACATTTGGACATTATCCACTGGACATGTCAGTGATTTATACATACAAGAGATGGCTGCGTCCACTGTAGGGACCTTCCATTTTTTTTTTTTTTTTTTTGATGAACTTATCCTCCATGGGATAGACCACCGGAAATCTCTTGGGGGAATAAATATTTTCTCAGGACGTTCCCAATCCTGGTAAATGAGCCCTTTCAGTAAAGGGTGAAGTGGAAAAGAACAAACAGTCTGGGGGCTTCTAGCGACCCCAACGAGGATACAGTAGTGGTTGATGGTTCCGCAAGGTGCATTTTTAAATGCTGATCGGACCATGTTAGTCAGAGACTGAACCCATAATCTTTCAGCTTAAGATGCTGAGAAAAGGTTCCCCCACTGTTGATTCCTCTATAACAGAATCAACCTCATCCTGATCCCCTTCAGGCAGGTCGATCCCTGTATGGGACTGTTGCTCTGCTAACAGGCACTCTGAAGGAGGAGACGGAGATCGGGCGTGCTTTCCCTGACAGGGAGGCAGCGATAAATGTTGACAATCTCTCTCTAATCCTCCCAGAGCTGAGGAAAATCCTCCTCTGTTACATACACAGGAGCAGGTGAACTGAGGACAGCCACAGTACCAAGTACCCTGCGGGGTCTCTACGGTCACTTACCTCTGAACTTCAGGGGAGACTGGTGCAGCAGGAGTATGCCCAAGATCCTCCGAGCCCGATGAGACCCCCTTCGCTTCCTGGAAGATTCAGTTCCGGAGCTTCTGGACGGCATATTCCTAAGCCTAAAGCTGAGGTATTCCAGCCGTAATACACCACTTTTACTGAGAATAGTCTAGCACAATTGCTGCTATATCACAGTTGGTGTCTACTAATGTGCCTTTCTAGGGGATGCCTGTATCAACCGCTTGCTGTATGCCTTTAAATGTTGCCAGCTCTGTCTCTGTACTTCATAGCCAGCTCCCTACAATATTGTGTTTTTTTTTAAACTGCTGGGACGCCCGCACATGCGCAGAAGCGCTGCGGCGCGCACAGAGCGTCATCCCCCAGGCTCCGCCCCCTTTCCCGGCTCACCTCTATATATAGAGGCGCGTGCACGCGCGCCTTCGGCGCTAATTTCAAATATGGTAACAAGGGACAGGAGCCAGGGCCCCTCTTTGCCGCAGGCCGGGGGATGGACGAGCACTGCAACATGGCAGAGGAAGCAGTTTCCTATAAGAGAACTCACCATCTGCCTGGACTTTGCTCTGCTGAGAAGAAGCTAGTCCACATGACAAGAAAACATTCCACAGCGGCCTCTAGTGGACAAACACAGGTACCGCAGTCTAATATATTAAATATATATAAAAAAAATATATTTTTTTTTTTTTTTTTTCTTGACCACCATTAAAAATTATTACATTTTTTTTTAGTAGTTACAGGCATGCACAGAATTTTGCGGGAATACCATTAGGTAACAGACAGAAAGACAAATTAGGCTTGGGGGTCCCCCAATAGAACCAAGTTCCTGGGGGCCCCCACTTACCTGTTCCCCGCCGCAGGACTTTGTTTGGTCCACAAAAGCCCAAACTTCACCTATCACGGCAGGCATTGTAATCAAACCTTCAGGGACCGGGTTCCCAAGGATTCCACTCCCCTGGACCTGTATAGCACCCTGCACAGAAAACATCTTGGTCGTGGGTATGACCAGAGCTCTGGATCCCAGGGTCCAGCTCTCCTAAGAGAAGCATTACAGGCAAAACCTTGCTCTTCTCTGCAAGGCCCGGGTACCGACCGTTTAGCTATGAAGCTTTTTTGGTCGGATCCGGAATAGCTTACTGAGGCCCAAAAGAACCTGTACGCAAGCTCAGTGAAAAACACATGTTTCTTCTTGGCCAACACCTTAGACACTGGCAAAAAACTGAGGTGCTCCCGGATGGGAGGGGCTTATATAGGGGAGGGTACTTCCGGTTTTGGAAGTTGCCAGTGCCAGCACCTGACGGTATCTATATAACCATTAGTAATGACTATGTCGCTCTGTGTCCCGTGATGTACGAGAAAGAAAACTCCGGGACTAGAAATTCCAGGAGGAATAGGGGGTCTCCATCGGGCTCTGAGGATCTTGGGCATGCTTTGGCTGCACCAGTCTCCCCTGAAGAATCAGAGGTTAGTGACCGTAGAGCACCCTCAGGAGTACCTGGTACTGTGGCTGTCCTCAGTTCACCTGCTCCTGTGTATGTAACAGAGGAGGTTTTTTCCTCAGCTCTGGGAGGGCTGGAAGAGAGATTGTCAGCATTGATCGCGGCTTCCCTGTCACAGGAGAAAAGCGCCCGATCTCCGTCTCCTCCCTCAGAGTGCCTGTTAACAGAGCAACAGTCCCATACAGGGATCGACCTACCTGAAGGGGATCAGGATGAGGTTGATTCGGTTGTAGAGGAATCAACAGTGGAAGAGCCGTTCTCAGCATCACATGCTGAAAGGTTATGGGTTCAGTCCCTGACTAATATGGTCCGATCAGCATTTAAAATGCCACTTGCGGAGCCATCATCCACTTCTGTCTCCTCGTTGGGGTCGCTAAAAGCTCCCCAGACTGTTTGTTCCTTTCCGATCCATCCTTTACTGGAAGGGCTCATTTACCAGGATTGGGAGCATCCTGACAAAATATTTACTCCCCCCAAGAGATTTCCGGTGGTCTATCCCATGGAGGATAAGTTCATCAGAAAATGGAGGGTCCCTACAGTGGACGCAGCCATCTCTTGTGTGAATAAATCACTGACATGTCCGGTGGATAATGTCCAAATGTTCAAGGACCCAATAGATAAAAAAATTGGAGTCCTTATTAAAATCTGCTTTTTCTACAGCAGGATTGGTGACACAACCAGCAGTGGCAGCTATTGGGGTCTGCCAAGCAGTGAAGGATCAGTTGAAACAGGTCTTAAGAGACTTGCCAGATCAGCAGGCTCTTGCCCTAGCTGATCTACCTAGAGCCTTATGCTTTGCGGTGGACGCTATAAAGGATTCAATCCATCAGGCCTCCCGCCTTACGCTGTCTGTAGTACATATGCGCAGGCTTCTATGGCTCAAAAACTGGTCTGCTGAAGCTCCCTGTAAAAAATTGCTGGTCAGCTTCCCATTTCATGGTGAACGCTTATTCGGGGAAGACCTGGACAAATATATCCAGAGAATTTCCAGCGGTAAAAGTACACTTTTGCCGGTTAAAAATAGAGTTAGAGGTCCCTCTTTTAAGAGGCCTGCTTCTCCAGTCCCTAGGACATCGGCTGTGAAACAGTTCCGACGGCCTCCTCGGTCAAATCCCGGAGGTAAAAATCAGGGACAATTGCAGGGTAACAAGAAGCCCTGGAGCAGGAGAGGTACAAAACCTCCCCCAAAGTCAAATGCATGAAGGGTTGCCCCCACCCAATCGGGTGGGGGGAAGACTTCAGTTGTTCACAGAGACCTGGCGGGACACGATCCGAGACAGATGGGTGCTCTCCGCAGTAGATCTGGGATACAAATTGGAGTTAAAAAACTCCCCTCCTTCCCGCTTTATAAGGTCAAACGTGCCAAGGGATCCCCAGAAGAGAGGATCCCTCCTGTTGGCACTAGAACAATTATTGCTCCAAGCAGTAATTATAGAGGTTCCCCTGGAAGAATGGGGGTTCGGGTTTTACTCAAACCTCTTTACAGTCCCGAAGCCAAACGGGGACGTGAGGCCCATATTAAATCTAAAAGGGCTAAACAAATTCCTACATATCAGGACTTTCCGGATGGAGTCGATCCGGTCGGTAGCCACTGCCCTACAAGGGGAGGAATGGTTAGCCTCGATCGACATCAAAGATGCTTATTTGCACATTCCCATCTTTCCAGCCCACCAAAAATTTCTACGCTTTGCGGTAGAAGGGCGCCATTTTCAGTTCAGAGCCTTACCCTTCGGTCTGGCCACAGCACCAAGAGTGTTCACAAAAATTCTGGCCCCATTATTGGCCAATCTAAGAACACGAGGTGTAACGATAATGGCATATCTAGACGACTTGTTGCTGATAGACCACTCAGTGGAAAAACTAGTAGTGGTTGTTCACGAGACAATCAAGTATCTGGAATATCACGGTTGGATTATCAACCGAGACAAGTCAGCCCTAAAACCAGTCAAAAGTCTGGAATACTTGGGGCTAAGGCTGGATTCAGACCAGAGAAAAATTTTCTTGCCTCAAGAAAAGGGGTCGTCTTTGAGAGATTTGATCCACTTAGTGGGTTCAAAAAGACAGCCATCCATACGCCTGTGCATGAGGCTGCTGGGAAAAATGGTGGCATCATTCGAAGCAGTACCCTACGGTCAATTCCATTCAAGGAAGTTGCAAAGGGCCATACTGTCAGCCTGGAACAAAAAAGTTCAGGCTCTGGACTTACCAATGTCCTTGTCCCCTTCCGTTCGCAAGAGCCTCCGCTGGTGGTTGGTTCCCCAGAATCTGGAAAGAGGGAAATCCTTCAGTCCGATTTCCTGGAAGGTGGTCACTACAGATGCCAGCCTTATAGGCTGGGGAGCAGTGCTGGAGCAATGGTCTCTCCAGGGCAGATGGTCGGATGCGGAAAAGGCCCTGCCCATCAATCTCTTAGAGATACGAGCAGCCCGGTATGCCCTAGTAGCATGGACATCCAAACTCCAAGGGTCCCCTGTCAGAATTCAATCAGACAATGCCACAGCAGTGGCATATATCAATCGTCAGGGGGGCACCAGGAGTCGTGCAGCCCAAAGGGAAGTAAATTACATCCTGAGATGGGCAGAAAGATATGTCCCAGCCATATCTGCGGTATTCATTCCAGGAGTGGAGAATTGGAAGGCGGACTTTCTAAGTCGCCAACAATTATGCCCAGGGGAATGGTCCCTTCATCCCGAGGTTTTCCGGACAATATGTCAGCGGTGGGGAACACCGGATGTAGATCTGCTAGCATCCAGATTCAACACAAAAGTGGACAGGTTTGTCTCTTGGACAAGGGATCCCCTAGCTTGCGGCTCGGATGCCCTAGTGTTCCCTTGGGATCAGTTCAAGCTGATATATGCATTCCCACCGCCACAATTGTTACCTCGATTACTCCGCAGAATCAGGGTAGAAAAGAAACCAGTGATTCTGGTGGCTCCAGCGTGGCCCCGAAGAGCATGGTACGCGGAGATTGTAAAAATGTCTGTGGGGAGTCCTTGGACCCTCCCACATCGTCCGGACCTGCTTTCGCAAGGACCGATATACCACCCTTACTTACCAGCCCTAGGTTTGACGGCCTGGCTATTGAAGCCCACATTCTAAAAAAGAGAGGGCTCTCTAATGCTGTGGTATCTACCATGATCAATGCCAGGAAGCCGGTATCCAGGCAGATCTACTATAGAATCTGGAAGGCGTACATCGCCTGGTGTGAGGCCAAGAAATGGCATCCACGTAAATACGTAATAGGTAGGATTCTGGACTTCCTACAATGGGCTGTAGATAGGAAGCTTGCCTTGAGTACTATCAAGGGTCAGATTTCGGCCTTGTCAATATTTTTTCAAAGGCCCTTGGCTTCGCATTCACTAGTCAAAGCCTTTATACAAGAAGTGATGCGTATTAGTCCTCCGGTTAATATTCCCATATGTCCATGGGATCTAAACTTGGTTCTGTCGGTTTTACAGAAACAACCATTTGAACCATTACAGCATATTTCCTTGGTGCTTCTCACCAGGAAATTGATTTTTCTAGTAGCCATTTGTTCGGCTAAAAGAGTGTCGGAATTAGCAGCTATGTCCTGTAAAGAGCCATATCTGGTTATCCATAAGGACAGAGTAGTATTACGTCCTCAGCCAGCCTTTCTTCCTAAGGTGGTATCGAGGTTTCATTTGAACCAAGATGTGGTTCTTCCTCCTTTTTTCCCCAGACCTACTTCGGTAGAGGAAAAGTTATTGCATTCTTTGGATGTAGTAAGAGCAGTTAAAGCTTATCTAAAAGCCACTGCTCAGATTCGCAGAACGGATACTTTGTTTATTCTGCCGGAAGGCCCCAGAAAGGGTCAGGCAGCGTCAAAATCTACTTTAGCCAGGTGGATTCGACAGGTCATAATACAAGCCTATGGCTTGAGAAGGAGACCGCCTCCGTTCAAAGTTAGAGCGCACTCCACGAGAGCAGTTGGAACTTCATGGGCAGTGCATCACCAGGCCTCCCTGGCTCAAATCTGTAAGGCCGCAACATGGTCTTCAGTTCACACGTTTACTAGGTTCTACCAGGTGGACGTTAGAAGTCAGGAGGATGTCGCCTTTGGGCGCAGTGTGTTGCAGGCCGCAAAAGATCCTCATGTCTGATAGCGCTCAGCTTATATATGGTGTATCCCCCCCCTCATTTGGCATTGCTTTAGGACATCCCATTAGTAATGACTATGTCGCTCTGTGTCCCGTGATGTACGAGAAAGAGAAAATAGGATTTTTATAACAGCTTACCTGTAAAATCCTTTTCTTGGAGTACATCACGGGACACAGAGCTCCCGCCCCTCTTTGGGGACACTTATTGCTTTGCTACAAAACTGAGGTGCTCCCGGATGGGAGGGGCTTATATAGGGGAGGGTACTTCCGGTTTTGGAAGTTGCCAGTGCCAGCACCTGACGGTATCTATATAACCCATTAGTAATGACTATGTCGCTCTGTGTCCCGTGATGTACTCCAAGAAAAGGATTTTACAGGTAAGCTGTTATAAAAATCCTATTATCCACTTGAGCTAAAACACCCCAATATCACAGCTGGCTGTGCATTATAATTGCGGCTGTATTTTATATAAACTGCATATGATGGCTTGACAGCTCTTGCTCTTTATATAGAGCAGTATATTCAGTATGTCCTATGATGTTACATCACTTTCCCTTTTGTATACCTCTTGCAGAGGATAGCAGCTGTAGGAAAACATCTTAAACAAGATAAGACCCTTGAGAGCCAAATAGGACTCAAGCCAGACCAAGTATTTTTCTTTCTGGACCTTTGTCTCAACACCACCTATTTCAAGCACATGAATAACTTCTACGGACAAAAACATAGCGGTGCCTTTTAGAGACTTCCTGACACCAAGGGATGGAATTATATGACTAGAACAGTGTGATTTCATAAGTTGTACACCCCCCATCCTGTCCTTGGACAATCAGCATTTGTTTTGACACATTACATGGCGACTGGATTAACGTGACTAACTGAGATGCTATCAATGCAGGGGTGTGTTCCTAACACTCATTAGAACGAAAGAAGCTGTTTCGATAAGCTGGAAAACATCTTTAGCTTTACAGAACAAGTTGTGTTGAATTTGACCAACTTATACTAGCGAGAACAAATTTCAGGTCACATATGGTTGCACAGTTTGGAAGCATCTCAACTGTTAGCAATGATGGACCCAAGTTCTTGTACAGTGGGCAAAAAACGGATGAAGAAATTAAGTGGTATGTTTAATCTTGGCAGTCTGCAACAGCTTACCATATCACTCTCCAACTCCATCATCTTCCGATGTAGGGCAGCTTCTGCTCCTTCTATCTGCTGTATCCACTGCAAGATAACCAAGAAAATACCAGCTCATTTAACCAAAGATATAACAAGTTAAATCTATATCTCTACTCTTATTTCAACAGCAATTCATATAAGAATGAATACAAAAGAATGTTATGTTTTCTTTTATGAAAAACAATTTAGAAGTAGCTTTTCACTTTTTTTTAATACTACAAAATAACAAACTTATACAGTATATTGTATATGTATACCGTATGTGCCCGTTCTAATTCACCTTCAACCTTCCCCTTAAATGGTTTAAAAAATATACAGTATGCGATTACTAAAATGTATAATATTGTTCAAAGTGACGTTTGCATAACATTAATCAAAGTGCATTTTAAAATATGAAAACAAAAGAAAATGGAAGGCGTGCACACCTAGTGCATTAACAAATTACATTTATTGAATAGTAAAAATGATAAAAAAATGGGTCATCACAAAATGCAACTCTCAATGAGCCGTATGGAATAGTGCGGACACATGTGCTTTGTCCACACTATTCCATACTGTGTGGTTTATGGCTCATTGAGAGTTGCTTTTTGCGAGAAACCATTTTTTATAATTTTTACTATTCAATAAATGTCATTGGTAATGCACTAGGTGTGCGCGCCTTCCATTTTCTTTTGCTTTCGTCGTTTTCATTGGATTACCCCATTTGAGGAGGGCAGCATCCACCTAGTCTGGGAATACTGATGCTCTTGTTGCTCTTTACTATAGAAGACCTCTTAGTGCTGGAAGTGACAGTTTTGGTACACAGTATACATTTAATTATTTTTTTCATTTAACCCAGTGGGCAGCTGTACTAACAATACAATGTTAGTACAGCAATCTCCCCTGCTGAGCTATTGTGTTCTGATAGGAGTATGCCCCCCCCCCCACCAGAACACACCGGTCAGCAGACTTTTTGTCAGTCATGCCCCTTACACACGGCCCGAATGTCGGATGGTTTCTATTGAACAAGTCAATGCCGCCCGATATTCAGCATGTGTTAACTTATACGGTATACTTTGCTGTATCTCAATATTGGTCTTATTTGATAAGGCTGTGAATAAAAGGACAAAATGTAGTTACCATTTCCAGCCTTCTAAGCATGAACATGGTTGTAAACAGTGTAGATCAACCACAATAAAAAAAAAGGCTAGTTGCTATAGGTAATAGCACCTTTCTCACTGTTCTTTATATCAGAGGTCTCCAACCTGTGGGCCACGGCCCAACGCCGGGCCGTAGCACCTCTGCTGTCGGGCCGCGGAGGAGACAAGTAATGTCAGCGGTGCGGCGACGGGGGAGAGAGATGACATCATCTCTCATTGCCCGCACCGCTGTTCCGCCCTTACTTACAGGGCCGCGAAGGCTGCTCTACACAGAGGTGCAGCCGCGACCCAGAAGAGAGAGAATGATGTCATCTCTCACCGCCCGCCCTCACTCTCATCTCTCCCTCGCATGTGCATGTGTTTCACCTGCAGCTATTTTACCGCGCCGAGGAGAGGCTGGCAGCGTTGTACCTGGCTGCAAGTACTCTGCAGCCATGTTACATGTAAATGAATTAATGACAAACTGCTATTTTTTGGGTGGCAGCCAGGTAACTGTGGCAATCTCCATGATGCTAGCAGGCAGCGTGGCAAGTGACATCCTCATCTGGTGGCAGGCATAGTGGCAAGTGACATCCTCATCTGGTGGCAGGCATAGTGGCAAGTGACATCCTCATCTGGTGGCTGGTGACGTGGCAAGTGACATCCTCATCTGGTGGCTGGTGACGTGGCAAGTGACATCCTCATCTGGTGGCTGGTGACGTGGCAAGTGACATCCTCATCTGGTGGCTGGTGACGTGGCAAGTGACATCCTCATCTGGTGGCTGGTGACGTGGCAAGTGACAAGCGATGGTTGCAAGTGACACGCTCAAGGCTCCCACTGATTCTGCATTATGGCGAGTTGAACTATTTAATTTTATATTACAATTGTGCCAAGGCAAACCCCCCCCCCCCCCCCCCCGGGCCTTGGCACAATTTACTAGCACACAGCAGGTCCCCGGTGCCAAAAAGGTTGGGGACCGCTGCTTTATATCACTAAGTAAAATCATATTCCACACTCTGACTGTCAGAACAAAATAATATTATAACCCATATCACAACAAACATGTATTAGTATAGTAGTCCAAAGCCAATCTAATTTAAAGTGCTAAACTAGGACTGAATGGACAGGAAAAATATCTGTTGCTAGGTAAATCGGATCTCACATATGTACAGTATTTCATCCATGTATTTAGCTAGAGTCCAGCTTTACCTTTTGTCACAAAATCACAATGTATGCATTGCTTCATATACCTTTTTATATAGTAGTCTAAAAAAAATGTAAATAATTTATGAGATTGGATGAACCATAATTAAGGCATTATATCTAATAGGCATTGTGAATTTTCAACTGGCTTTAAAACGAATAAACAAATTAATATTTTATCATTACCTTCTCAGCCAGGGATAACACAGTACTAGCTTGGATAATAGCAACTTGTTCTTCATTTCTCAGATTCTGCAAAAATCAAAATTATAAATAGTTGTTTATGCCAAATTAAGACTTACCATACTTGCTCACAGAAGTAAGACCAGGAATCCTGAAACCAGTATAAGTCAAAAATATTTTTTTTTAAATGTTATTTTTTCTGCAATTATTATTACATTTTTTTTAAATGACAGATATTTGGAAAAAAATTGGGGGAAACCCAAGTCATTTTTAAAGATTTTATTTTAAGCCCGACCTTTTCATATTAGGTCCCTTTTGGTCTGTTAAATATACCATTGAAAGTGTTTTTTTCAATAAGTGCAAAAAATATCTATTGAGCCTAACAAAAGTTAAATATACATTGTTTCCACATTGTCTGTTACATAAAGTAACAAAATAAAAAAATATATATATTTTACACTCACCCCATTGTCCCCCAGAATGTCCAGCTGTTTGATTAGATCTGGTATATTGACATCCTAAAAGACAAAAAAAAATAGGATTTTTATAACAGCTTACCTGTAAAATCCTTTTCTTGGAGTACATCACGGGACACAGAGCGACATAGTCATTACTAATGGGTTATATAGTTACCGTCAGGTGCTGGCACTGGCAACTTCCAAAACCGGAAGTACCCTCCCCTATATAAGCCCCTCCCATCCGGGAGCACCTCAGTTTTGTAGCAAAGCAATAAGTGTCCCCAAAAGAGGGGTGGGAGCTCTGTGTCCCGTGATGTACTCCAAGAAAAGGATTTTACAGGTAAGCTGTTATAAAAATCCTATTTTCTTTTTCGTACATCACGGGACACAGAGCGACATAGTCATTACTAATGGGATGTCCTAAAGCAATGCCAAATGAGGGGGGGGATACACCATATATAAGCTGAGCGCTATCAGACATGAGGATCTTTTGCGGCCTGCAACACACTGCGCCCAAAGGCGACATCCTCCTGACTTCTAACGTCCACCTGGTAGAACCTAGTAAACGTGTGAACTGAAGACCACGTTGCGGCCTTACAGATTTGAGCCAGGGAGGCCTGGTGATGCACTGCCCATGAAGTTCCAACTGCTCTCGTGGAGTGCGCCCTAACTTTGAACGGAGGCGGTCTACTTCTCAAGCTATAGGCTTGTATTATGACCTGTCGAATCCACTTGGCTAAAGTAGATTTTGACGCTGCCTGACCCTTTCTGGGGCCTTCTGGCAGAATAAACAAAGTATCCGTTCTGCGAATCTGAGCAGTGGCTTTTAGATAAGCTTTAACTGCTCTTACTACATCCAAAGAATGCAATAACTTTTCCTCTACCGAAGTAGGTTTGGGGAAAAAAGAAGGAAGAACCACATCTTGGTTCAAATGAAACCTCGATACCACCTTAGGAAGAAAGGCTGGATGAGGACGTAACACTACTCTGTCCTTATGGATAACCAGATATGGCTCCTTACAGGACATAGCTGCTAATTCCGATACTCTTCCTAGCCGAACAAATGGCTACTAGAAAAATCAATTTCCTGGTAAGAAGCACCAAGGAAATATGCTGTAATGGTTCAAATGGTTGTTTCTGTAGAACCGCCAGAACCAAGTTTAGATCCCATGGACATATGGGAATATTAACCGGAGGCCTAATACGCATCACTCCTTGTATAAAGGCTTTGACTAGTGAATGCGAAGCCAAGGGCCTTTGAAAAAATATTGACAAGGCCGAAATCTGACCCTTGATAGTACTCAAGGCAAGCTTCCTATCTACAGCCCACTGTAGGAAGTCCAGAATCCTACCTATTACGTACTTATGTGGATGCCATTTCTTGGCCTCACACCACGCGATGTACGCCCTCCAGATTCTATAGTAGATCTGCCTGGATACCGGCTTCCTGGCATTGATCATGGTAGATACCACAGCATTAGAGAGCCCTCTCTTTTTTTAGAATGTGGGCTTCAATAGCCAGGCCGTCAAACCTAGGGCTGGTAAGGAAGGGTGGTATATCGGTCCTTGCGAAAGCCGGACGACGTGGGAGAGTCCAAGGACTCCCCACTGAAATTTTACAATCTCCGCGTACCACGCTCTTCGGGGCCACGCTGGAGCCACCGGAATCACTGGTTTCTTTTCTACCCTGATTCTGCGGAGTAATCGAGGTAACCATTGTGGCGGTGTGAATGCATATATCAGCTTGAACTGATCCCCAGGGAACACTAGGGCATCCGAGCCGCAAGCTAGGGGATCCCTTGTCCGAGAGACAAACCTATCCCCCTTTGCGTTGAATCTGGATGCTAGAAGATCTACATCCGATGTTCCCCACCGCTGACATATTGTCCAGAAAACCTCGGGGTGAAGGGACCCTTCCTCTGGGCCTAATTGCTGGCGACTTAGAAAGTCCGCCTTCCAATTCTCCACTCCTGGAATGAATACCGCAGATATGGCTGGGACATATTTTTCTGCCCATCTCAGGATGTAATTTACTTCCCTTTGGGCTGCACGACTCCTGGTGCCCCCCCGATTGATATATGCCACTGCTGTGGCATTGTCTGATTGAATTCTGACAGGGGACCCTTGGAGTTTGGATGTCCATGCTACTAGGGCATACCGGGCTGCTCGTATCTCTAAGAGATTGATGGGCAGGGCCTTTTCTGCATCCGACCATCTGCCCTGGAGAGACTATTGCTCCAGTACTGCTCCCCAGCCTATAAGGCTGGCATCTGTAGTGACCACCTTCCAAGAAATCGGACTGAAGGATTTCCTTTTTTCCAGATTCTGGGGAACCAACCACCAACGGAGGCTCTTGCGAACGGAAGGGGACAAGGACATTGTAAGTCTAGGGCCTGAACTTTTTTGTTCCAGGCTGACAGTATGGCCCCTTGCAAATTCCTTGAATGGAATTGACCGTAGGGTACTGCTTCGAATGATGCCACCATTTTTCCCAGCAGCCTCATATACAGGCGTATGGACGGCTGTCTTTTTTGTACCCACTAAGTGGATCAAATCTTTCAAAGACAACACCTTTCCTCGAGGCAAGAATATTTTTCTCTGGCCTGAATCCAACCTTAGCCCCAAGTATTCCAGACTTTTGACTGGTTTTTAGGGCTGACTTGTCTCGGTTGATAATCCAACCGTGAGATTCCAGATACTTGATCGTCTTGTGAACGACCACGTCTAGTTTTTTCACTGAGTGGTCTATCAGCAACAAGTCATCCAGATATGCCATTATCATTACACCTTGTGTTCTTAGATTGGCCAATAAAGGGCCAGAATTTTTGTGAACACTCTTGGTGCTGTGGCCAAACCGAAGGGTAAGGCTCTGAACTGAAAATGGCGCCCTTCTACTGCAAAGCGTAGAAATTTTTGGTGGACTGGAAAGATGGGAATGTGCAAATAAGCATTTTTGATGTCGATCGTGGCTAACCAATCCTCCCCTTGTAGGGCAGTGGCCACCGATCGGATCGACTCCATCGGAAAGTCCTGATATACAGGAATTTGTATAGCCCTTTTCAGAATTAATATGGGCCTCCCGTCCGCGTTTGCTTCGGGACTGTAAAGAGGTTTGAGTAAAACCCGAACCCTCATTCTTCCAGGGGAACCTCCATAATTACTCCTTGGAGTAATAGTTGTTCTAGTGCCAACAGGAGGGACTCTCTCTTCCGGGGATCCCTTGGCACGTTTGACCTCAAAATGGGAAGGAGGGGAGTCTTTTAACTCCAAACTGTATCCCAAACCTACTGCGGAGAGCACCTATCTGTCGAACAACTGGAGTCCTCCCCCCACCCGACTGAGTGGGGGCTTCAATGAATTTAACTTTGGGGGAGGTTTTGTACCTCCCCTGACCCAGGGTTTCTTATTACCCTGCTACTGTCCCTGTTTTTTACCCCCGGGATTTAACCGAGGAGGCCGTCGGAACTGTTACACAGCCGATGCCCCAGGGACTGGAGAAGCAGGCCTCTTAAAGAGGGACCCCTAACTCTGCTTTTAACCGGCAAGAGCGTATTTTTACCGCTGGAAATTTTCTGGATATATTTGTCCAGGTTTTCCCTGAATAAGCGTTCACCATGAAATGGGACGCTAACCAGCCATTCTTTACAGGGAGCTTCAGCAGACCAGTTTCTGAGCCATAGGAGCCTACGCATATGTACTATAGACAGCGTAAGGCGGGAGGCCTGATGGACTGAATCCTCTATGGCGTCAACCGCAAAGCCTAAGGCTCTAGGTAGATCAGCTAGGGCAAAGCCTGCTGATCTGTCAAGTCCCTCAAGACCTGTTTCAACTGATCCTTCACTGCTTAGCAGACCCCAATAGCTGCTACTGCTGGTTGTATCACCAAGCAGATTTTCATAAGGACTCCAATCTTTTATCTATTGGGTTCTTGAACATTTGGACATTATCCACTGGACATGTCAGTGATTTATACATACAAGAGATGGCTGCGTCCACTGTAGGGACCTTCCATTTTTTTTTTTTTTTTTTTTTGATGAACTTATCCTCCATGGGATAGACCACCGGAAATCTCTTGGGGGAATAAATATTTTCTCAGGACGTTCCCAATCCTGGTAAATGAGCCCTTTCAGTAAAGGGTGAAGTGGAAAAGAACAAACAGTCTGGGGGCTTCTAGCGACCCCAACGAGGATACAGTAGTGGTTGATGGTTCCGCAAGGTGCATTTTTAAATGCTGATCGGACCATGTTAGTCAGAGACTGAACCCATAATCTTTCAGCTTGAGATGCTGAGAAAAGGTTCCCCCACTGTTGATTCCTCTATAACAGAATCAACCTTATCCTGATCCCCTTCAGGCAGGTCGATCCCTGTATGGGACTGTTGCTCTGCTAACAGGCACTCTGAAGGAGGAGACGGAGATCGGGCGTGCTTTCCCTGACAGGGAGGCAGCGATAAATGTTGACAATCTCTCTCTAATCCTCCCAGAGCTGAGGAAAAAACCTCATCTGTTACATACACAGGAGCAGGTGACTGAGGACAGCCACAGTACCAAGTACCCCTGCGGGGTCTCTACGGTCACTTACCTCTGAACTTCAGGGGAGACTGGTGCAGCAGGAGTATGCCCAAGATCCTCAGAGCCCGATGAGACCCCCTTCGCTTCCTGGAAGATTCAGTTCCGGAGCTACTGGACGGCATATTCCTAAGCCTAAAGCTGAGGTATTCCAGCCGTAATACACCACTTTTACTGAGAATAGTCTAGCACAATTGCTGCTATATAACAGTTGGTGTCTACTAATGTGCCTTTCTAGGGGATGCCTGTATCAACCGCTTGCTGTATGCCTTTAAATGTTGCCAGCTCTGTCTCTGTACTTCATGGCCAGCTTACTGCAATAATGTGGCTTTTTAAAAACCTGCTGGGACGCCCACACATGCGCAGAAGCGCTGCGGCGCGCACAGAGCGTCATCCCCCAGGCCCCGCCCCTTTTTCCGGCCACCTCTATATAGAGAGGCGCGTGCACGCGCACGCGCGCGGCCACGTGCGCCTCGGCGCTAATTTTCAAACATGGAAACCAGGGACAGGAGCCAGGGCCCCCTTTGCCGCAGGCCGGGGGATAGACGAACACTGCAACAGGGCAGAGGAAACAGTTTCCTGTAGGAGAACTCACCAGCTGCCTGGACTTTGTTCTCTGAGAAGAAACTAGTCCATATGACAAGAAAAACATTCCACAGCGGCCTCTAGTGGACAAACACAGGTACCGCAGTTTAATATACTAAACATATATAAAAAAAACATTCCTTTTTTTTTTTTTTTTTTTTTCTTGACCACCATTAAAAATTATTACATTTTTTTAGTAGTTACAGGCATGCACAGATATTAGCGGGAATACCGTTAGGTAACAGACAGAAAGACAAATTAGGCTTGGGGGTCCCCCAATAGAACCAAGTTCCTGGGGGCCCCCACTTACCTGTTCCCCGCCGCAGGACTTTGTTTGGTCCACAAAAGCCCAAACTTCACCTATCACGGCAGGCATTGTAATCAAACCTTCAGGGACCGGGTTCCCAAGGATTCCACTCCCCTGGACCTGTATAGCACCCTGCACAGAAAACATCTTGGTCGTGGGTATGACCAGAGCTCTGGATCCCAGGGTCCAGCTCTCCTAAGAGAAGCATTACAGGCAGAACCTTGCTCTTCTCTGCAAGGCCCGGGTACCGACCGTTTAGCTATGAAGCTTTTTTGGTCGGATCCGGAATAGCTTACTGAGGCCCAAAAGAACCTGTACGCAAGCTCAGTGAAAAACACATGTTTCTTCTTGGCCAACACCTTAGACACTGGCAAAAAACTGAGGTGCTCCCGGATGGGAGGGGCTTATATAGGGGAGGGTACTTCCGGTTTTGGAAGTTGCCAGTGCCAGCACCTGACGGTAACTATATAACCCATTAGTAATGACTATGTCGCTCTGTGTCCCGTGATGTACGAAAAAGAAATCCCCTTTATTAGGAACACATTTGACGTGGATTGCTATATGAAACCTACTGTTTTTCTAACCTGCAGCAAAATCAGCAGGATAGGTGGGCCACTTTGCTTGTCCGTTGTATTGTCAATATTTTTATTGTTTGGGTGTTACATTGGTAGCATGTATAGGTTTTATTTCACAAAACAATATCATACAATGCTTAGAAAGTCCCAGTGCTCTATAAGTTTTCCAAGGCTCACAATAAGACCAGTCAGCCATTGCTTGAAACAAATCATAACAGCCAATTTCAACCACCCCATTTTTTATATTTTTCTGTTGCACAAGAAAGATGCCATCCTGCCTGCATCATATTAATGGTAAGACTAGGTACAGTATTTGATAAAAGGTATCACTTTTTAAAAATATACTGTTTTTATAAACTGTGACAAGTCAGGAATTTATGCATGCAGACTAAAATGTATTAACTTTTAATATACAAAGCTTTTTAACACCTAAAAGAATACTTGCATTTAAAGAGGAACTCCAGGTATTGATTTTATTGCATAGTTACATTAGTCCAGCTTTGACTGATGTAAGTATGCATACAGTCATGGCCGAAAAGAACACAGTACCTACAGTGAAATATGGTGGAGGTTCAATGATGTTTTGGGGTTGTTTTGCTGCCTCTGGCACTGGGTGCCTTGAATGTGTGCAAGGCATCATGAAATCTGAGAATTACCAAAGGATCTTGGGTCGCACTGTAGTGTCAGAAAGCTGGGTTTGCTTCCGAGATCTTGGATCTTCCAGCAGGACATTACCAGAGGCTTCACACTCCTCTCGTCTGACTACAGGTATTTAAGCACCTTCCCTTATCTGATGACTCTTTACCATGGCAGTGTTGTGTACATATTCTGACTGGTCTATATTGTTCGCATAGGTATACCCTATGTACCTGAGGATTTTATCCAAGTTTCCTCTGGGTTTATGTGAATTTATCCAGCACTGAATCCTCTATACCTAAACTGCCACGGTCATCAAGTCTCTTCAGATACGGATGCTCTGTCTAGTTAGATATATCTGACTCCTATTGGAATACTTATCTGCGTGAGCATACTACAGGTATTTAAGCACCATTTACGGGTCTCGTTTATTCTTTTTGTTAATTTTAGGCATATATTCACTTTGGCTGGTTTTTGTTATTTACACCTTGCGCCTAAGGATTTTTGCTTTTCCTCTGGCTTTTTGTGAGACACCCAGCATCAAATTTTCTATCCTTCAATCATTGCAGTTACCACCCCCCTTTTTATACCGGGTTAGGTGATCTATTGATCGATATCTTATATGGCCCTTATTTGGGCCTATATATATTTTCAGTTTACATTTGGTGAGACCTTGTCTACAGTCTTTTTGGTTTATCTCTACACACAGATGGTATATCAGTGGGTAGGCATTGGATCCTCGCTGGAATATTTGTAGTGTGGTGAATGGTCAGCCTGACCACCCGCTGTTATCTGAATCCGGGCTAGTTACATGTGATAAGTGGATTTCTTCTGTGTTGTAAGAGGTCTGTTTATTTTATATTTATTTTTATATTTATTTTTATTTTATTTTTATAATTTGCATTTTTTCCTCCCTTTTCTCTTTCCCCCTCCCCCTTCCTTTTCTAACATGATCCTCTGGTCTCTATTTCAATGTACAGAATACATTTTATTGATATTTCTTGTACTAATATGATATATGGGTTCCATTAGATGGTTTGGCTTTAGACACTTGAATTAAACCCCTGAAGAAGGGCTATGCGCCAGAAACGTTGGGTCAAGTTGTGAGAGCCACGCTTACAAGCATCCACACCCATCAACCCATCATATGGATTTGTTACATATGTACCATCATTTTATGACTATTTTGTATATTATAATAAATCATTTTTTGTAATTTCTATTATTGGTTTGTCAGTCACTTATAAAGTCCCATTCTCTCTAGGGGGTAATTTTTCTTTCCATTGTCAGGGATGTAGTGACTGTCAAACAAAAATTCTGTGAATGGTGGGATATCTTTCTCTATATATCCAGGGTAGCAAATACCCATCCCCCATTTTCTTTCCCTCCCTTCACAGAAACGCTTAACATTATAAGCATATTGCATATATGAGTTTTGTATTCAGTTTTTTGTGATTTTAGTGTACCTTTAGAGCATTTATCATGTTTAGAACTAAAGATTTTGAAAGCCTCATGACCAAATACAAGGAAAAGGGTAAAAAAGAAGCACAAATTCAGAAATGATGGCCCTCTTCTCCCAATTATCCGAATTGGTGGAGAGGAAAGCCCATCTAGTATGGCATATGGTTTTGAACAATATATTGGCAATGACCTGAATCCAATGGGTTGCGTATTCAGATCTTTCCCAATTTTGGCAATATTGACGATGAGTTTAAGAGAAAATGGGAGAACAATCTCCAACAATGTAGTTTGGTAATGATGAAACTACTTATGGAAGAATATCTCAAAAGAATTTCATTGCTAAATATCGATATAGAACAAATTTATGCCCAACTAAAACCTTTTGAAAAAATAGATGGCTATTCAGTTCAGGAGGAGTCTATTAAGACACACCTGGATCGGATCACCTCTGATACCATCTTGATGAAAGAACGCAAATTCTGGAGAGACAAAATTGCCTTTCAAGAAACAAGAGCATATCGTTGGCAAAACTTCAATTCTCGCTCTCGTCCAAAACCTACCAATCTACAAAGAGGTAGGGCACACAATGATTCTAATACATCTCTTAACTCGTCTTTATCCTCCTCCTCACAGATGACAACCAAAAAGAAAAAGACACAAAAACAAAAATGGAAGTCACCGAATACGGATGCACAACTCCATAAAAGACGTATGGTGGAGGCTGCTTCTATTTCTCAGCACAATTCTCTTGGGTTTCAGGTAACTGAATCACGTGGTGGCCCATCTGGGCAAGGTGTTTCTGGTCTCTTTCCTACCAACATCAATGAGTCTAATACTGAGACGCCAATAGTTGACAGAGTCCCGAAACAGGGAGAGGTTCCCCTGTAGCTAGAATCTCACCAGTCTTTGGAAAACTCTCTTAATGTTATTAATTTTTCTGATTACAAACTATCGATTGATGAAATTTCTGTTCTATCGAGAGTCTTAAGCTTTTGTCCTGAGTCCGATATGGACAAATTTGAAGTGGTTAAAGACTTATAACTATTTGTACGGAAACTTCTGCTCAAGAGTATGTACAATAAAATTGAACCCTCTTTGGCAAAAGAAAAAACACAGGATGAATTAGATCTGGAAAATCTACTTGAATTAGCCGAGGATCAGGGTGGTCTGGATTTGATAGATAGGATTGACTTGGAGAGCCTATTGGCAGCAAATATCTCCAATAAAAAACCCTCTATACAGTCAACACTAAAGAAAAAATCAGATAAGTTTCCACCTGTAGGGTCCAATATCAACTTGGGGGCTTTCCTAAAAATGACTACTAAAGAAATATATAAGATCAATTCCCACTCAAAAAGTACAACCAATTTGTCCATAAGCGAAAAAGATGCCCTAGATAATCTTACCAAACAGACACAACTAACAATCAAGCCGGCAGACAAAGGAGGCAATATTGTAGTTATGAGCAATGAACAATACAAGAACATGTGCTTGGAAATCTTGAACAATCAAGTTTGGTATAAGAAAATATCACGCTCACTCATTGACAAATTTGAGCATGAGTTTTACAGCCTGATAGATGAAGCGTATGCTAATAAAACAATTGGAAAACAGACTTGGGATTTTGTTCATACACTCTATCCTGTTATACCTACTTTTTACAGTTTACCGAAAGTACACAAAAATAAGATACCCCCTCCAGACCGCCCCATTGTATCTGGGTGTGGCTCAATTACTGAAAATTTAAGTAAATTTATAGACGAACAAATACGCCCATACGTGAGTAGTCTTCCCTCCTTTGTCAAAGACGCCATACACTTGCTACAGCAATTGGATGGTATGGTTGTACCACTCGATGCCTTCCTGGTGACGGTTGATGTTGAAGCTTTATACAGCTCTATCCCGCACCAGCAGGGCATCAAAGCATTGGTCGTGTTCTTTCGCAATCTCACAGAGATAATTGTCCTTTCAATTTGTTTCTACTCTCAGCCCTTCGCTTTATACTCACACACAATGTGTTTTCTTTTGATGGTTCCCACTACCTCCAGGTACAGGGCATAGCCATGGGGACATGTTGTGCCCCATCCTACGCCAACTTGTACCTGGGGAAGTGGGAACAAGCCTTTCAGTCTAATGATGCCTTACGTATGTTCACAGAGAACATCATCGGGTGGCATCGTTATATAGATGACATTTTCATCATTTGGGCAGGATCACCGGAATTACTTCTATCATGCATTGCCACCATGAACTCTAATACCTACAATTTAAACTTTACAATGACTTACAGTGCATCATATGTAAACTTCTTGGACAGTACCATCACCAAGGAACATGATGGCACAATAACAAGTTCTCTGTATCGCAAAGAAACAGCATGTAATAGTATCTTACATGCAGGCAGTGCTCATCCATCACCACTCATCAGATCTATACCCTTTGGACAATACCTGAGATTGCGTCGCAACTGTACGCAAGACTCTGTGTTCCAAAAAGAGGCCAATTAATTAAGAGACAGACTGCTAACCCGAGGGTACTCCCTTACATGCCTCAAAAAAGCTTACAGAAGAGCGACTCTGCAACCAAGGCAAGATCTGCTTTTTAAAAAATCTAAAACTCTAGCTATGAAGGAAAGAAAACCAAATACTCTTAGAGTGATCACTCGTTATACTAAACAAAACCAGTCGATCAACAAAATAATTGCAAAATATTAGCATTTATTGTATATTGACCCTCTGCTTAGTCCCTTCATAACAGAAAAACCTTCAATCTCCTATCGCAGAGCTAAATCTCTACGAGATACGCTAGTTCAAAGTGAATATACTAGTAATTTTCGCTCAGACCCATGTAAGCACTTTGGTACCTTTCGCTGCGGAGGATGCAGTTTTTGTCAATATATGTGTATTGGGGATAACATCATCCTACCAAATGGTAAAACTTTTATGCCCACCGACTATGCTAATTGCAAGACCATTGGTGTGGTCTATTTACTAATATGTCAATGCGGGGCATTTTACGTGAGGAAAACGAAACAACAATTTTCCAAAAGGGCATCCCGCCATATTGCAACAATGAGGAAGGCATGCCCAGATTTAGCATTAGGACGCCATGTTAGAGATCTCCACAATGGCAAAATTCCAAAAATCTAATTTTTGATACTCAATAGAATCCATCCCAACCCGCGTGGTGGGGATTGGAACAGAATATTGTTACAGCGTGAATCTCGTTGGATATTGAATTTGAATGCCACTTTAGCCCCAGGTCTGAACGATATCATCAGTCACCGACCATTTTTGGAGGGCTATTCCTCAGGAGGATGGGAAGAGTGAGCATTTCTTTCTGCTCCTCCTCTCTCCTCTTTGCCTTATAGATTTGACAACATACGGACATGTTGCTATATGTCTATATGGTCTTAGTTGTATTCTACCCCTTTTGTCGGATACTCAGTTTAATTTTTACATGTGCATTTGTATATGTATTTTCTATGTTATCAATTCATATAATTTGTCAGTTCCTTCTTTGATTTCCATGCAGCATATTCGCTTCAAGTTTTGGCAACATAGGGGTATATACGTTTTTTACTATGTACCTGTTGTATGTCAATTGATACTATCACCCCATTTTTGGTTATATATATATATATAGATGCTTTTCTCTTCTTTATTTCTACTTTCTTAATTTCATACTTATATTTATATTCTTATTCTTATTATTTTTATTTTTGTTTTAATTTATTTTATTTTCATTCTTTTTATTTTTATTTTGGCTTTTTTTGGTTAATTTATTTTATAAATTTTTCATTATTTTCTTTATCTGACTCTCAGGCCTCGTACACACGACCGATTTTCTCGTCGTAAAAAACACGTCGTTTTTTTCGACGAGATTCTTGTTAAGCTTGTCGATTTTCTCGTCAAGCTTTCTATGCGTACACACTGTCATTTTCCAATTTCCTCGTGGTTCTCTGCGCTCACGTCCAGCACGTACGACGGCACTATAAAGGGGAAGATCTTTTTTCTTGGCGCCACCCCTTGGGCTGCTTTTGCTGATCTCGTGTTACCGCGTGTGAAGTAAAAGTTTGGGAAGAGACGATTCGCGCTTTTCAGTCTTCGTACTTTTCAGATCGTTTTCTGCCGTTCAGTTTGTGCTTGTGGGTTCGTATCTTGACTTTCAGGGCGTCTAGGCAGGTCGTATCTGTTTTACAGTGCGTTCTTGCCTGTTCGTTTCTGAATTTCAGTTCGTTATTCATAGGCCTTGCTGTTCTAAAGTGCGTTCTGTTCTGTACGTTCTGATTAGACGACCGTTTCCTAGCCATGTCGCCTGGACGTTCTCGTCGTCGAGTTCGTGCTGTGCGTGCGCTTGGTGTTGGTCTGCTTGTTTTGGACCAAGACCAGTCCATGAATGGTGTGAGGAGGAGTTCATGGACCAAGAATTGGTTGCTCCAGCGGGACCAATTCTGCCACATGCCTCTGCTGCGGGAGATCGTCGAGAATAATCCTGAGGACTACAGGAATTTTCTGAGGATGTCTGACCCCGTTTTTCAGGAACTGTTGGCTTTGGTGTCCCCCTATATTACCAGGAAGGACACCGTTATGCGGGAAGCCATCAGTGCTGAGCAGAGGCTCATCGCCACGTTGCGTTACCTGGCGACAGGGAGAAGTCTTCAGGACTTGAAGTTCACCACAGGCATCTCCCCCCAGGCTCTGGGCCTCATAATCCCAGACACCTGTTCTGCTATTATACAAGTCCTGCAGGAGGACTATATTAGGGTAAGTTTTCTCCCTTCACATCACATTTTATGTATTACATGTATGCTAATGTATTGTATTTCTTTCATCCTTTCCTAATTACCATGATTGTAATATGCTGAGAATGTCCCCTTTGTCCCCATGCATGTTGGAAGCTTTAGATTGCCCCTTTTTTATCCTCCCTAAATATTTCCCCTCACTAACTTTTCCAGCAGGGGCGCCTGTTGCTCCAAATGTTGGGGGGTTACAACCCCAATTTCGGAAATAAACTTCCTCCTTTTTTGCTCTGTTGCCTAATAAACGCCCCCAGTTGTCCCCTCCAATGCAGCCATTTAGTCCCCTCTATTGCAGCCAGTTTCCCCCCAGCCCTGCACTTACCTTCTTGTGGTCAGCGCCATCCTTCTTCTGTCCTTGATGTCTTCTCCTTCCCTTCATGTTGCATCAGCCAATCATGTTACCATTAAACAGACTTGGTGAACATGATTGCCAGAGCTGCCTGTCAGTGTTTACACAAGGAATGCCCCCTCCTTGCGTCCCCGATTTTTCTTTGAGGAAGCCAATTACATCCCTCAGGTTGTAATTTGCAAGACTTTTTTAATACCTGTTTCTGCTCTGCAATTTTAACCCCCTAAATGACGCAATTAATCATATGTCGGTCGCTTTACAAGAGGCCATCCACCTGAATAGTGTGCGGCATAGACAATACATAGGTTCATGCAACGCATGAACCTATGTATTGTTCTGAGTGATGGGCACAGGAGAGAGGGGACAGTGCTCCAGCGCCCACTCTGGACGCACCGCCACTGCAATGCTATCCTGTGGCCAAACACATCTCCCCCCCCCAAAATAATTTAGTAATGGCCCATCAGAGGGGGTGATGAATATGATAAATGAGCCTTCCATTATACTTTTTTTACACACCTTAATAAACGTATAATTAGATTGATGTTGGTCTCTAATTTTTTGGTCTTGAATTTGCTTGTAATGTATGCCTTTGTTTTTCTAATATTATTTCATCTTGTTTCACTCCACAGCTTCCTTCAACGCCACAGGAATGGCAGACTGTGGCATCGGAGTTTGCCACGCGGTGGGACTTCCCCAACTGCGGTGGTGCCATAGACGGGAAGCACGTCCGCATCGTGCCGCCACCCCGTTCTGGATCCTACTACTACAACTACAAGGGGTTTCATAGCATTGTGCTGATGGCGGTGGTGTCAGCACGGTATGAATTCCTCTATGTTGATGTAGGGAAGAATGGCCGGATGTCCGATGGGGGATCCTTCATCCAGACGGAGTTTGCCCTCCGTCTCCAGAGTGACGACCTTGCATTGCCACCGGATGCAGGGAATATTGAAGGACTCCCCTTTGTTTTCTTGGCTGATGAAGCCTTCGGACTCGGACGGCATCTTATGAGGCCATTTCCACAGAGGACCCTGACCCCAGAGAAGAGTGTGTTCAATTACCGGCTGGCCAGGGCCCGAAGAGTCGTTGAAAATGCCTTCGGCATAATGGCCAGCCGGTTCCGCCTTTTTATGACTTCCATCCACTTGGCGGACTACAAAATAAACTATGTAGTGTTATGCTGCTGTGTGCTACACAATTTTCTTTGCCGCAAAGCGAATTCATATATGGCCTCAGTTTTGCCAGAGGCTGGACTTTCCCCTGCAAATCCCCTTCCGGGCCTGGAATCTGCCCGTCTTGGCTTGCCCCCCCAAAATGCCCGTGTGGTTCGGGACAAATACATGGAGTATTTCACGGGTAGGGGGGCAATTCCTATGCCAGCCTATGTCTAAGTATCCCAATAAAAATCTTCTTTAAACCTTTAATTATTTGTTCTTTCCTGTCTCCTAGTTTGTCTTTGTGCATTTGTAGTGGCAAGTGTATTTTACTTTAGTAAATAACAACCAATTTCACTATGTTACCTTACAAAAGAACCAAATAAGCTTAGAGTGTATTATAAAAAGAAGCTACACGTTGTTTGTGTTCAAATATTTTACTCTCTGCACATTTTTTTTTGTTTTACTTTGGGGTTGGCCTGACCACAACCCGTCAAATTTTGGCTTATGAAAATACAAAAATACCACTTGCATTTCTAAAATGACAACATTGGATACCTCTGAGCAATCTGAGACATTCAGTTACACAAACTATGTCTCTATGTGCCCGTCCTAATATGGGGTCCTGCCACCCCTTGCCCAGTCAAAAATTCAATATGCACACATTTTTACTTTTTTGCAAATAGGAAGTTTACAATCCTGATCCCTATTGTCAACATGTGCTATCTGCCATCAGGGGTGATCAATGGATGTGTTTTGGGGGTGCATCCCCTTCCTCAGTTCACCGACTTTTGATACGAGGAAGGTGTTGCACCCACAAAAGACGTACATGGATATCCCCTGATGGCAGATAGCACATGTTCACACACTGTGTGCATATTCAATTTTTGGCTGCTTTGTTACTCAAAAAATTAGTAAAAATATAAAAACAAACATGTAAAAACAAATGTGTTTGGATGGCTTATTGAATTCTCCCCAAAACATCGAGAATGTCTTTAAATGTTTGTTCCATCACATGGATTCTTTGTTTAATTAGGTCCAGTTCCGTGCTACATTCCATCACTTGCTGGATGAGGCGGAGGGCACTGTCAGCAGAGAACGGTGTGCTATCCTTCACAACATTTCCATCCCCTAAAAACCATAAAAAAAAATTAATAAAACTCTGCAGGCCTACCTCGCTTACCTTAAGCTGTGGTGTCAGATACTGACCTGTTGTGGTGACCAGATCCACAACGTCATCCACCTCTCCTTCCTGCACTTCTCCTTCCTCCACCTCAACTTCCTGCACATCTTTCGGTTGTGGATCTTTGGGAGTTTGGGGTTGCTTGGAAGTTGTGAGGTGCATGTGCTCCCTGGAGTGTCCTCCTCCCAGTCTTCTCTCCCCTATGAGAATAAAACCAAAGGTCTATTTATCACACTGTAAAAATCTCATTTTTAAACTTAAAACAGGCTAAATTGTTTGGAAGTGGGGTACAAGTGTGTGTTTGTGCGGAATTTAAAGAAAAATGCATTCTTTATGACCCCAAATATGTTTATTATTCACATTTGGATGTAATTTTTTGGACATGGAGGCACCACAAATAAACTCTGATGCACCTGTGTGGGACACCCAAAAAAGGCGGGTCTGGTGGCCCACACTATAGTGCTCCAAAGTACAGATGTGGAAGCAGCTGCTGAGTGTCCTCTCCTTTACACTGATTAAAGTTTGCATTTCATTCTCCTTACAAACACATCATCTAGACTTAAAAATTATCCACAATACTTGATCAAAAATGGCAGATGTCTAATTACTTTTGGGGGTCTTAAATAAGCCAAAACCACGGATAGTGGCCGAACGAAGTGTCGGTAACGTAACGAACGATTACTGTGCCCAACCTAGTTCAAAATAATACATTTTGGAAGGGAGTCCAATATGCTTTAAAAAAAAACAAAGTAAGTTTCTAAAAAGATTAATAGCAGAAAGGTCGTCATTTTACTTACTTTTAGCGAGCATCCTCTTTATGCTCCTCAACTGGTCTGGCTCCCTCAGTTTGAGGTCTGACCACCTCTTTCTGAGCTGCTCATTTGAGCGTTTCACCCCGAACTTCGCCCTCAGACTCTTCACAACTTTAGTGAGGATTTTGGCCTTCCTTCTATTTGGTTTGCTATACGGCCCATGCTTGGCATCATAATCAGCCTTGACCAAGATGTCCACCATCTCCGCCATCTCCGCCAAAGACATATTCGATGCCTTGAATCTCCTCCTTGATCGTGACGTGTCCTCGGTCTCCGGGCTTGTCTCCTCGCTAGTTGCGGAATTATCAGACACCTGCTGTAACTCCGCCATATCTGTCTGCGCGCCGAAAGAGAAGGGGCGGGGAAAAGATGTTAGTTAGAACGTCATGGGCGGGCGACGTGTGCGGAGCGACGTGTTCCAATTTGGACGCATGCGTGGTGTGTATATAGCAAACACACATGTGACTATAGTACGTTCGGTGTGCGGAGAGAGGAGTTCAAGTGACGGACGTGCGAACGAAGGTATGTGATTTTGTGAGACTTGTTAAAATTGTTGGCCTATACTGTCTTGAGATTGTTGGAGGATATATATGGTGACTAGGATGTGAAGGAGGTTAGACTGTTTGCCTCACATTATTTAAATATAATTTATTTTACTTGCAGATACAATATGAATGTATTTATTAGCGACAAAGAGTTCCTGGCGGAATTTATTGACCGGGTAAGGGAGCTGCCGGCTCTGTGGGAGACCAAAAACCCCATCCATAAAAAAAAAGGGGTGAGAAAAGCAGCGCTGGAGAAGCTGCTCCCATTTGTGCATACCAAGGTGCCCACAGCCACAGCAAAACAAGTGGACACTAAAATTGGGAGCTTGAGAGGTACCTACAGGACTGAACGCTCTAAGGTGCTGGCTTCTCAGAGGTCAGGAGCAGCAGCAGATGATGTTTATGTCCCGGTTTTGTGGTACTACAGCAGGATGTCCTTCCTGGATGACCACATTGAGCCAAGGCCATCACTCTCCACTCTTCCCCCCCAGACTTCCCTGCAGCCAACCTGAGCCTTCTCTGGAGCAAGAGGAGGCAGCCATCCTGGATGATCCTGATTTGGCCATCTGGAGCCAGGTATAGTATTAACTGAAAATGTAGTGGGATAAAATTAATGTTTCCCAAATATGTCAGGATGAGAAACATACATTATTTTGTATTCAACAAGTGAAATCATGATCTGTAGACATTATTCTGCACTTAATTGTGTGGTAAATAGTCAAGCTGATGTAGTGGTAAATTTAAAGCAAGGATTTATGCATTTACATTCTAATTGCTTCCATCAGGATTACAAAGTTTGATGCAAAGATTAAACCAACATATTAAACTATGTTTCTTTTTCATACACAGGATGAAATCAGCCAGGAGGAGGGTCTGGAAACTGTCAGGCAGGAGGAGGAAGGGCCCAGTGGCAGCCAGGAGGTGGCAGGGCCCAGTGGCAGCCAGGAGGTGGCAGGGCCCAGTGGCAGCCAGGAGGTGGCAGGGCCCAGTGGCAGACAGGAGGTGGCAGGGCCCAGTGGCAGACAGGAGGTGGCAGGGCAAAGGAGAAGCAACAGATCCCAGGTGCCTCCCATCAGGCTTCACAAAAGAGGCAGGAGGGACAGGACCACCAGTGAGGCAGCAATGGCCCTTATTAAAGAGGCCCATGCCACCCTCAAGGAGCCCACATCCCCTGAAGAGGCCATTGCCGGCCTAGTGGAGGCTAAGTTCAAGGTGATGAGCATGGAGCAACGCCGCCTATGCGAACCCCTGCTCATCACCTTGCTCAACAAGGGGGTGATGGAGCAAATTACCCCCAATACCGCCATATGTGAGGTGGCCCAACTGACCCAACCTCAACCTCCACCTCCACCTTCCTCTTCTGCCCCACCCCCTTCTGCTACCCCTCCACCTTCTGCCCCACCCCCTTCTGCTACCCCTCCACCTTCTGCCCCACCCCCTTCTGCTACCCCTCCACCTTCTGCCCCACCCCCTTCTGCTACCCCTCCACCTTCTGCCCCACCCCTTCTGCTACCCCTCCACCTTCTGCCCCACCCCCTTCTGCTACCCCTCCACCTTCTGCCCCACCCCCTTCTGCTACACCTCCACCTTCTGCCCCACCCCCTTCTGCTACACCTCCACCTTCTTCTTCTGCCCCACCCCCTTCTGCTACACCTCCACCTCCTCCTCCTGACAGGAGTACCCCTCCAGTGGGCCAGCCTCCAGCTAAACGAAGAAGGAAGGCTTCAGTAAAGGCTGCAGGGAAGGTTGCCAGGAAGAAGAGGAAGTGATGGCCTTGCTTCATTGTGGTCGCACTGGTCGGACAGAAGGCAGCCTGTTGTAGTACCACACACTTGGGACATATATCTCACCTGCTGCTGTTCCTGACCTCTGGGAGGCCAGCATCAGATTGTGTTCTGAAATGTGGGCCTTCTCAAGCTCCCAATTTTAGTGTCCACACAGGGTTGCTGTGTGCTCTGGGGTCCCTGGGATGCACAAATGGCAGCAGCTTCTCCAGCGCTGCCTTCTCTTTATTTAATTTATAAACATGAATAAATGTGTTTTTTGTTTAAGTTCATACTTGACTATGTGTATTTTTAAATAAAAAAAAACAAGCTTTGGAGTAAGCAGATACATTTGACTGACAATAAAAGGCACAGATATCACCCCCCCAAAAGAATAACTAAATCTGATTAGCTCAAAAACATGGTGTGAAATTTTAAAAATATAGATTAGAAAATTAAATGGGAGATCGCTATCAAAACATTGAGAAATTATAATTAACATCATTTTGAAAAATCTAACCATTTAAATTATTCCTAAAAACTTGCACGATATAATACACATAAATCTTATAAAGAGCAGCATGAAAAAGGTTAAAAATAAGGCATAACTCTGTGTGAATATCAGCAGCAAAAGAAGGTCTCTCGTTTTGATTAATGTAACATTCTAACGAAGAATTCAATGCAGAACATTTAAACGATGAAATATTTATGAGCGTGACGAATGTGCTCTCTCCATTATGAAGGCTTGTTTTACCAGAAGATGCGCTCCCGTCTCATAGTTGCTTGTGAGCATGCGCGCTTTTGGAAGAGTCGTAAAAGCATACACACGAACCATTTTCTCGTCACAAAACAGGCCGACGAGAAACACGACGAGGAAATCTGGACTCCTGACGAGAAAATAGAGAGCAGGTTCTCTATTTTCTCGTCGAGATTCTCGTCAAGTTTCTCGTCGTAAAACCATACACACGAACGTTTTTCTAGACAAAAAAACTCTCGCGGCACTTTTCTTGACTGTTTACGACGAGAAAATCGGTCGTGTGTACGAGCCCTTACTGAATCCACCTATGACTATGTGACATATCCCTTATGTGTGTTCACATTTTTGGCACAACTAACATTCACATAGCTTGCGGATTATTTTCCATCTGTCAGTCCTGGCTCACCGCGCATTTACTTATTTTTCCACACGGCGCCGGTGGGGGCAATATATGTCTTCTTAGACGGATGTGCCCCTTATCTATTTCCATTAAACATTTCATGGATCGGCGCTGGTGCTCACCTAGCGCAGTACCCGGCTCCAGTTTTGTTCCAGCCTGGGTCCGGTCTCCGCGCTGGATGAGCAGGGGACCCTTCACTTAGATGGACCATATGGGCCTGTCTACCTTAGAGAATGATGTTTACCCAACCGCCAGTATCTAGCCGTTGCGCATGTGTGAGCGGCAACATCTCCACTAAACGTGCGTCTCACCCAGACCAACAATGTGAAGCTGGCGCTGTGCTCCAGAGCCACTGCGCAGGCACCGGCGTCTTCCCCTCTCTCTTTCCCTATATAAAATCTGTCAGCTGCACATTTGTGTGCAGCGACGGCGTCATTACCAGAGGCTTCACGCTTCTCTCGTCTGACTACAGGTATTTAAGCACCTTCCCTTGTCTGATGACTCTTTACCATGGCAGTGTTGTGTACATATTCTGACTGGTCTATACTGTTCGCATAGGTATACCCCATGTACCTGAGGATTTTATCCAAGTTTCCTCTGGATTTATGTGAATTTATCCAGCACTGAATCCTCTATACCTAAACTGCCACGGTCATCAAGTCTCTTCAGATACGGATGCTCTGTCTAGTTAGATATATCTGACTCCTATTGGAATACTCATCTGCGTGAGCATACTACAGGTATTTAAGCACCGTTTACGGGTCTCGTTTATTATTTTTTGTTAATTTTAGGCATATATTCACTTTGGCTGGTTTTTATCATTTACATAGGTATACCCCTTGCACCTAAGGATTATTGCTTTTCCTCTGGCTTTTTGTGAGACACCCAGCATCAAATTTTCTATCCTTCAATCATTGCAGTTACCACCCCACTTTTTATACCGGGGTAGGTGATCTATTGATCTATATCTTATATGGCCCTTATTTGGGCCTATATATATTTTCAGTTTACATTTGGTGAGACCTTGACTACAGTCTTTTTGGTTTATCTCTACACACAGATGGTATATCCGTGGGTAGGCATTGGATCCTCGCTGGAATATTTGCAGTGTGGTGAATGGTCAGCCTGACCACCCGCTGTTATCTGAGTCTGGGCTAGTTACATGTAATGGGTGGATTTCTTCTGTGTTGTAAGAGGTCTGTTTTTTTATATTTATTTTTATTATTTTTATTTTTATTATTTATATTTATTTTTATTTATTTTCTTTTTATAATTTGCATTTTTTCCTCCCTTTTCTCTTTCCCCCTCCCCCTTCCATTTCTTACATGATCCTCTGCTCCTCTGGTCTCTATTTCAATGTACAGAATACATTTTATTGATATTTCTTGTACTAATATGATATATGTGTTCCATTAGATGGTTTGGCTTTAGACACTTGAATTAAACCCCTGAAGAAGGGCTATGCGCCAGAAACGTTGGGTCAAGTTGTGAGAGCCACGCTTACAAGCATCCACACCCATAAACCCATCATATGGATTTGTTACATATGTACCATCATTTTATGACTATTTTGTATATTATAATAAATCATTTTTTGTAATTTCTATTATTGGTTTGTCAGTCACTTATAAAGTCCCATTCTCTCTAGAGGGTAATTTTTCTTTGCATTGTCAGGGATGTGGTGACTGTCAAACAAAAATTCTATGAATGGTGGGATATCTTTCTCCAGCAGGACAATGACCCCAAACATACATCAGAAAGCACCCAGAAATGGATGGCAACAAAGCGCTGGAGAGTTCTAAAGTGGCCAGCAATGAGTCCAGATCTAAATCCCATTGAACACCTGTGGAGAGATCTTAAATTGCTGTTGGGAAAAGGCGCCCTTCCAATAAGAGAGACCTGGAGCTTGCAAAGAAAGAGTGGCCCAAAATTCCGGGTGAGAGGTGTAAGAAGCTTATTGATGGTTATAGGAAGCGACTGATTTCAGTTATTGTTTCCAAAGGGTGTGCAACCAAATATTAAGTTAAGGGTGCCAAGAATTTTGACCAGCACATTTTTGGAGTTTTGTGTGACATTATGTCCAATTTGCTTGTTTTCCTTCCTTTTTTTGCTTTGTTCCAATACACACAAAGGGAATAAACACGTGCATAGCAAAACATGTGTTACTGCAATACTTGTCTGTGAGAAATACTTGAATTTCTGGAAATATTCCTGGGGTGCCAACAATTTCGGCTATGACTGTATGTGAGACCTGTGTGACCACTGATGAAGCAGAGAATCACTGTAGTTATCAACCCTACTAGTAGATCGCCACTGCCTTCCAGGTCTCGTGCCTAGTGATTTTGGCGGGGTGCCATTCACAGAACACCTTGCATTTTTCTCAGTGAATGCAAAGCTTTCTCTGATTGAATGAGGTGGAGATTGTAACATCACCCACTTTACCTTCCCATCCCATGCAGTCAGAGAGTGCCTTTTATTCATTGAGAAAAATGCAAGATGCTTTGTGAATGACACCCATGACAAAGAGCGACCCCCTACGTTCACTATGTAAAAGGACGGAACCTGGAAGAAAGCAGGGCTCACTGTAGTAGCGGACCAATGTAACTTGGCAATAAGCTCCCTACCTGGAGTTCAGCTTTTAAGCTGAACTCAAGGCAAAAAAAGGTTTCCCTTGCAGTGAGGGTGGGGCTGTGCCCTCAGTGAAAACATTAATTGCTTGTTTTTGTCTAGGGGAGAGATGAAAGGAGATATACTCACCTGATTCTCCCCGCACAAGTTCCTGGAGCTTCTGCGCCCCCTCGCTCTAGCGGTCTTAAGTCCTGACGTCCTCAAGCCCAGAGCAGGCTCCATAGATCTGCTCTTGACAAGAGGATGCCAGGAACAGTCCACCGCTGGATAGTGAGGCAAAGCCATTTGCTGGTGGAGCGAAGGATCAGGTGAGTTTAAAGGCCTGTACACACGATACGAAAATCGGATGGAAAAATTTGTATGACGAGCTGTCTGACGATTTGCGGATCATTAGTACGGTGCTTTTGACAGCCGATTTTGCTTTTTCGTCAGACAAAAGCTGGATGTGCAGACTCTAAAATTTCTGTCGGATGTGAACACAACGTCCGATTTTCGTTTCATTAAAAAAATCGTAAGAGCAAGACTACGCATGCTCAGAAACAAAAGAATACATCCAAAACTATTGAACACATTGCGCCACTTCTAACGTTGTATTCTGTCGTACGAAATTTTTTGGATTCTGAATAACCTGTTCACTTTCGATATGAGACTAGCATGCCACAAAAAACGGACATTCGGTCATCTGAAAATCTAAGCATGTGTATGAGGCTTTAGGCTTTCTCCTCTCCCCTGAAGAAAACAAGCACTTAATCCTTGCAGTGCGGGTACAGCCAAATTTCAAGGGAAAACTTTTTTTTGCCCTGAGTTGGGCTTTAAGATAAAAAGAGAACGTGAATGTTATCAGTAATCACCCAGCCACGTTGCATGCTTCAAAAGTTACCTTGACACCTTCCTTCATGCAGTAGATCTGTAGTGCACTAACACCATCAGAAAATGGATGGATCTGAAGATTAAAGGGAGGAGACCTTCTCTCTCTCTCCTGTGAAAGGAATATAGTAAACATGAATACTGAATTTGGCATGAAGATATGACTCTAATTTACAGATTAATTAGCAGGGATTACATATAACAGATAAGACCTAACAATTATGCGTGGTGCCAGTAATAATTATATTCCAAAATGCTTCTGGTCTTTCAGGAGGTTGTATGCTTTTTTTGCTTAAGATTATTATGATTTTTAGCTACTCTTAACTACTGAAAGATAATTTAGACAGGTCTATTCTTTTGTAGCAAATAAAGAACTTCATAAGACCCATACTGCAATATTTAGCAATATTGACTAGGTCCTGGAAACTGACAAAAACATTTGAAAAAAATAACAAATAACTGGATATCAAACACCTGGAACCATTTTATGAATCAGTCTTACTTCTAATTCTAGATTACGGAATTCCAACAGTTCATTCTGATCTCTGGCATCTTGCAATTCTTGTTGAAGGCGATTATTTTCAAACTCCAGTTTTTCATTCTAAAAAAAAATTATTTTAATGACTATAGCTTCAGTAAGAAAAAAAAAAATCACATAAGTTTCTAATGAACATTTAGGGGGTTTGTAACTTTAATGTCACCAATATTTTTCTAGCTATTCTAGATTTATATTTCATTCTCTTTTTAACCGGTTCTCGACTGGCTCACGCAGATATACTGCGACAGAATGGCTCTCCTGGGCGAAATCATGTATATATACGGCTTTGCCCAGGAGAGCCACCAGAGGGCGCGTGAGTGCCACCGGAGGCACGCGCGCGTGCCCGCTGTACAGCGGGGGACCTGATGGGTAGTGGCTGGCGGGGCGCAATTGCGGCCGGCCACGCGCGATCACGTGCACGAGTGCCAGCACGGGGATTGGTGTGTGTAAACACCAATCCCTGTGCTCTCAGAGGAGAGGAGACAGATTGTGTGTTTCTACAAAGTAGAAACAACGATCTGTCATCTCTCCTAGTTAGTCCCATCCCAACACAGTTAGAACACATTGATGGAACACACAGTTAACCCCTTGATCGCCCCCTAGTGTTAACCCCTTCCCTGCCAGTGACATTTATACAGTAATCAGTGCATTATTATAGCACTGATTGCTCTATAAATGTCAATGGTGTCAAAAGTGTCTGATCTGTCCGCCGCAATGTCGCAATACTGCTAAAAATCACAGATCACCATCATTCCTAGTAAAAAAATAAAAAAAATAATAAAAAGGCCATAAAAATGACAGAAATCTTTCCCATAGTTTGTAAACGCTATAACTTTTGCGCAAACCAATCGATATACGCTTATTGTGATTTTTTTACCAAAAATATGTAGAAGAATATATATTGGCCTAAACTGATGAAGAAATTTGTTTTTTAAAAACATTTTTGGGAAAATTTATTATAGCAAAAAGTAAAAAATATTGTTTTTTTTTCAATATTTTTGCTCTATTTTGTTTATAGCGCAAAAAATTTAAACCGAAGAGGTGATATCAAATACCTCCAAAAGAAAGCTCTATTTGTGGGAAACAAAGGACGCACATTTAGTTTGGGTACAGTGTTGCATGACCACGCAATTGTCAGTTAAAGTGACGCAGTGCCAAATTGTAAAAAGTGCTCTGGTCAGGAAGGGGGTAAAATCTTCCGGGAGGTGGGAGGATATAGGATGACATAGCAAAAATAAAAGCTTTGAAGTAAAGGGTTTTCCAAAATGTTGTCAATTGTGGACCAGTAATGCCACATTTCTCATGTCCTAGTGCAACATGTGATCCCAGTGTTGGTAACCTTTTTTAGAATGTGGTTCTATGGGATGAACATATCACCTGCTTACACATCTACATTTTCCAGCTGTACCGACTTCCTTATTACTCTTGGTCCATGTACAGATTTGTGGGATCCCCTTCTCTGACACTCCCACCCATAGATGGCTTTACCTCCATCCTTTGAGATCCACATCTAATCATGATAACTTTCCCTATAAAATGACCACTGGAAAGAATTGAATATCTCTGACCTACATGATCAGCATGCTCCCTCTAGTGGTTTGCAGGTATCTCTTTGGCGAACATATTTTCCCACTGGGATAGCTGCTGTGCATTAGAGGAAGCAAGAACATTTTTGCTAAAAACTGGAAGTGTTCTATGGGTTTTTGCAAGTTATTTTACTCTCAAAGCAATTATTATGCTATTCTTACTTTTTTTTGTTTTTTTGCTGTTCTTGCTTTTATGCATGCCCAGAGATCCCTTTATTAAAAATCAACAAAGCCAGAATATAACTTTGACATACATAAAGAGCAAACATTGAAGGATGGAGATAAAAAGATCATGTTAGAGGAACCCCAAAGGGCTTGGTACTTTGTAATACAAGAGTGCCCCCATAACGATTTACAATGGATTCCGGGCTTTGTAATAACAAAACCCACCACTATCTGAATGCCCATTGGTAGCGGGAGCATAACCGATTTATTAAGACATCCCTGTATTTATAAAATATCCTGTACTAAGAAAAAGTAAGAAAGGCATGTCCCACCTCTGAGTCATTTAGGACTGTTTTTAGTTCAACAGCTATAGGAAAGCGCCTTCAGAGTGCTTGGAGCTTGAATAGATTTTTATTTTTGAACATAATGCTACATAAAGTCTTTAAGCATAACAATGAGTTGGTCTGCTAATTTCCCATGACTCTTAATTAATTTAGTTATTTTATTTTTAAATCAGTAGGCTCTGTACACAGTGGCATTTAAACAGCGGGACACGGTTGGCATCTTTTACAATAGCCTCACGCTACCTGGCTCTTCAGGTAAATAGGCTGTGCTGAGTCAAATGGCTCACTGTACCCCTGTAGTTACTAAAGTACTGTACCATGAAAAAAAGAATGTGGACTCCCAAACCTGATTGGTTTATTTGTACTTCTCTCCACTGGGGCTGACTCTGCTCTATTTTTACAGGCATCCACCTTCTGTGTGCATGTGCTCATACACATTATCTTAGAGATGGCAAACTACAGTGGGTATAGAAAAGAATCAACCCCCTTTAAAATAACCACATTGGGGGAGATTTACTAAAACTGGAGCACTCAGAATCTGGTGCACCTGCACATGGTAGCCAATCAGCTTCAAATTTCAGTTTGCGCAATTAAGCTTTGACAATGAGGCTGGGTTCACACTTGTGCGACACGACAGCCGTCCTACTTTGGATCCGACTTTGCCCTGTGACATGAAGCCGACATATGTCCGACTTTCAATGAACGGGGATCCGACTTGGATCCCCGCCAATACCAGGCACTGTGTTTGGTATGAATCCTGAGTGGGAACTCCAAGCCAAATTTTAAATAAAAAACCGGCATGGGTTCCCCCTCCAGGAGTATACCAGGCCCTTGGGTCTGGTATGAATTTTAAGGGGAACCCCTACGCCGAAAAAAACGGCGTGGGGTCCCCCCAAAATTAAAACCAGACCCTTATCCGAGCACGCAACCTGGCAGGCCGCAGGGGAAGAGGGGGGGACGAGAGAGAGGCCCCCCTCCCTCCTGAACCGTACCAGGCCGCATGCCCTCAACATGGGGGGTTTGATGCTTTGGGGCAGGGGGGCGACCTGCGGCCCCCCCACCCCAAAGCACCCGGCCCCCATGTTGATAAGGACAGGGCCTCTTCCCGACAACCCTGGCCGTTGGTTGTCGGGGTCTGCGGGCGGAGGGCTTATCGGAATCCGGGAGCCCCCCTTTAATAAGGGGGCCCCCAGATCCGGCCCCCCCACCCTATGTGAATGAGTATGGGGTACATCGTACCCCTACCCATTCACCTGGTGGAAAAAAATGTCAATAAAAAGACACACACAGCTTTTTAAAGTAATTTATTGCACAGCTCTGGGGGTCTTCTTCCAACTTCGGGGGTCTCCGCGCTCTCCAGTTCTTTCTTCCTTCTGCCAGGCCTCCGCTATCTTCTTCCAGCTCTTTTGCTAGCAGGGCCCGGTCTTCTCCGTCGCCTTCTTCCCTCTTCTCCTCTTCGATGTTGACACGTCGCTTCCTCCCGCTGTAATGCTGGCTGTGCGGTGCGCTCCGATTTATATAGGTCTCTTATGACGTCACAGTCACATGCTCCGGGTGGCCACATGCTCCCATGACGTCACAGTCACATGCTCCGGGGCCACCCGGAGCTTGTGACTGTGGCGTCATGAGAGGCCTATATAAATCGGAGCGCACCGCACAGCCAGCATTACAGCGGGAGGAAGCGACGTGTCAACATCGAAGAGGAGAAGAGGGAAGAAGGCGACAGAGAAGACCGGGCCCCGCTAGCAAAAGAGCTGGAAGAAGATAGGGGAGGCCCGGCAGAAGGAAGAAAGAACCGGAGAGCGAGAGAAGAACCGGAGAGCGGGAGAAGAAGAAGGCGACGGAGAAGACCGGGCCCCGCTAGCAAAAGACCTGGCAGAAGATAGCGGAGGCCCGGCAGAAGGAAGAAAGAACCGGAGAGCGCGGAGACCACCGAAGTCGGAAGAAGACCCCCGGAGCTGTGCAATAAATTACTTTAAAAAGCTGTGTGTGTGTATTTATTGACATTTTTTTCCACCAGGTGAATGGGTAGGGGTACGATGTACCCCATACTCATTCACATAGGGTGGGGGGCCGGGATCTGGGGGCCCCCTTATTAAAGGGGGGCTCCCGGATTCTGATAAGCCCCCCCCCACAGACCCCGACAACCAACGGCCAGGGTTGTCGGGAAGAGGCCCTGTCCTCATCAACATGGGGGCACGGTGCTTTGGGGTGGGGGGGGCCGCAGGTCGACCCCCTGCCCCAAAGCACCAAACCCCCCATGTTGAGGGCATGCGGCCTGGTACGGTTCAGGAGGGAGAGGGGCCGCTCTCTCGACCCCCCCTCTTCCCCTGCGGCCTGCCAGGTTGCGTGCTTGGATAAGGGTCTGGTTTGGATTTTGGGGGGACCCCCATGCCGTTTTTTTGGCGTAGGGGTTCCCCTTAAAATCCATACCAGACCGAAGGGCCTGGTATGCTCCTGGAGGGGGAACCCATGCCGGTTTTTTATTTAAAATTTGACGTGGAGTTCCCCCTCAAGAGCAGCAGAGCACAAGTCGCATGCCAAAGTCGGATCATGCAAGACTGCGGTCCGACTTTGATCCGACTTCAATGATAAATTGAAAATAATACCTGTCACCTGTATCTCATAGGCACCACATCCCTTCATTACGAAGCTATATAGGAATATGAAGGTATTGGGACTTTTAAGGTGCAACAACTACACAATATTCAATATAAAAAATATAATTTTATTACAAAAAAATATATGAAAATTCATATGTACAAATATACATGAAATATACATGAGTGGATTACCTTCTTCCCATAATTCCATTAATTCATTTATTGCCTGAATCTCCTTAATTGTTTTATTTTGCCAAAGATCTTCCCCCATGGAATCCATGGGAGAACGTTGATAATCCCTGTCAAACATAATCTTAAAAGTAAGTTTTCTCGCAAAGAGGTTGACGTCCTTTATAATTTCAAAGGCATCAACCTCCTGATCAGGACAAAAAGTCAGGCCAAGGCCCAAAACCTCCTTTTTTGTTTCCAGTATTTGCATGACAAACTCCTGAGGAAGCCTACAAAATGGCGAAACATGTAGAGAATTTTGTCTGTATGCACTTTGGAAACTCTATTATGTTTATTTTGATGGTTCATGTATATTTGTACATATGAATTTTCATATTTTTTTTGTAATAAAATTATATTTTTTATATTGAATATTGTGTAGTTGTTGCACCTTAAAAGTCCCAATACCTTCATATTCCTATACGACTTCAATGATAGTCAATGGGCTGACGTCGGATCAAAGTCTGACCAAAGTAGTACAGGGAGCATTTTCAAAGTCGGACCGACATGTGTCGGACCAGTTAAGACGGCTCCCATAGGGAAACATTGATTTTCACACGTCATGCGACATGAGCTCCCAATGTCGGAGCGTTTGTCGCCCCAGTGTGAACCCGGCCTAAAGCCTGGAAGCAGATTGGTTTCTATACAGAGCTGAACCAGATTTTGCATGCTTGATTTTTAGTAAATCTCCCCTAGCGTGTTGCTTTGCAGCCTGATGAAGACAGACGGTTTTTGTTTTATCCAGTTGTATTTACTCAGTGCAACTTATAACATCAAAGTGAAAGATATAACAACAACATATCAGAAAAAAAAGGAGAATGTGATTAGCTACACCTGATTGAGTTTAGGAGGGGGTGGGGGTGATCCTTTCTTTCTCGTACATCACGGGACACAGAGCGACATAGTCATTACTAATGGGTTATATAGTTACCGTCAGGTGCTGGCACTGGCAACTTCCAAAACCGGAAGTACCCTCCCCTATATAAGCCCCTCCCATCCGGGAGCACCTCAGTTTTTTGCCAGTGTCTAAGGTGTTGGCCAAGAAGAAACATGTGTTTTTCACTGAGCTTGCGTACAGGTTCTTTTGGGCCTCAGTAAGCTATTCCGGATCCGACCAAAAAAGCTTCATAGCTAAACGGTCGGTACCCGGGCCTTGCAGAGAAGAGCAAGGTTCTGCCTGTAATGCTTCTCTTAGGAGAGCTGGACCCTGGGATCCAGAGCTCTGGTCATACCCACGACCAAGATGTTTTCTGTGCAGGGTGCTATACAGGTCCAGGGGAGTGGAATCCTTGGGAACCCGGTCCCTGAAGGTTTGATTACAATGCCTGCCGTGATAGGTGAAGTTTGGGCTTTTGTGGACCAAACAAAGTCCTGCGGCGGGGAACAGGTAAGTGGGGGCCCCCAGGAACTTGGTTCTATTGGGGGACCCCCAAGCCTAATTTGTCTTTCTGTCTGTTACCTAACGGTATTCCCGCTAATATCTGTGCATGCCTGTAACTACTAAAAAAATGTAATAATTTTTAATGGTGGTCAAGAAAAAAAAAAAAAAAAAAAAAAAAAAGAATGTTTTTTTATATATGTTTAGTATATTAAACTGCGGTACCTGTGTTTGTCCACTAGAGGCCGCTGTGGAATGTTTTTCTTGTCATATGGACTAGTTTTTTCTCAGAGAGCAAAGTCCAGGCAGCTGGTGAGTTCTCCTACAGGAAACTGTTTCCTCTGCCATGTTGCAGTGTTCGTCTATCCCCCGGCCTGCGGCAAAGGGGGCCCTGGCTCCTGTCCCTGGTTTCCATGTTTGAAAATTAGCGCCGAGGCGCACGTGGCCGCGCGCGTGCGCGTGCACGCGCCTCTATATATAGAGGTGGCCGGAAAAAGGGGCGGGGCCTGGGGATGACGCTCTGTGCGCGCCGCAGCGCTTCTGCGCATGTGCGGGCGTCCCAGCAGGTTTTTAAAAAGCCACATTATTGCAGTAAGCTGGCTATGAAGTACAGAGACAGAGCTGGCAACATTTAAAGGCATACAGCATAGCGGTTGATACAGGCATCCCCTAGAAAGGCACATTAGTAGACACAAACTGTGATATAGCAGCAATTGTGCTAGACTATTCTCAGTAAAAGTGGTGTATTACGGCTGGAATACCTCAGCTTTAGGCTTAGGAATATGCCGTCCAGTAGCTCCGGAACTGAATCTTCCAGGAAGCGAAGGGGGTCTCATCGGGCTCTGAGGATCTTGGGCATACTCCTGCTGCACCAGTCTCCCCTGAAGTTCAGAGGTAAGTGACCGTAGAGACCCCGCAGGGGTACTTGGTACTGTGGCTGTCCTCAGTCACCTACTCCTGTGTATGTAACAGAGGAGGTTTTTTCCTCAGCTCTGGGAGGATTAGAGAGAGATTGTCAAAATTTATCGCTGCCTCCCTGTCAGGGAAAGCACGCCCGATCTCCGTCTCCTCCTTCAGAGTGCCTGTTAGCAGAGCAACAGTCCCATACAGGGATCGACCTGCCTGAAGGGGATCAGGATAAGGTTGATTCTGTTATAGAGGAATCAACAGTGGGGGAACCTTTTCTCAGCATCTCAAGCTGAAAGATTATGGGTTCAGTCTCTGACTAACATGGTCCGATCAGCATTTAAAAATGCACCTTGCGGAACCATCAACCACTACTGTATCCTCGTTGGGGTCGCTAGAAGCCCCCAGACTGTTTGTTCTTTTCCACTTCACCCTTTACTGAAAGGGCTCATTTACCAGGATTGGGAACGTCCTGAGAAAATATTTATTCCCCCAAGAGATTTCCGGTGGTCTATCCCATGGAGGATAAGTTCATCAAAAAAAAAAAAAAATGGAAGGTCCCTACAATGGACGCAGCCATCTCTTGTATGTATAAATCACTGACATGTCCAGTGGATAATGTCCAAATGTTCAAGAACCCAATAGATAAAAAATTGGAGTCCTTATGAAAATCTGCTTGGTGATACAACCAGCAGTAGCAGCTATTGGGGTCTGCTAAGCAGTGAAGGATCAGTTGAAACAGGTCTTGAGGGACTTGACAGATCAGCAGGCTTTGCCCTAGCTGATCTACCTAGAGCCTTAGGCTTTGCGGTTGATGCCATAGAGGATTCAGTCCATCAGGCCTCCCGCCTTACGCTGTCTATAGTACATATGCGTAGGCTCCTATGGCTCAAAAACTGGTCTGCTGAAGCTCCCTGTAAAGAATGTCTGGTTAGCGTCCCATTTCATGGTGAACGCTTATTCAGGGAAAACCTGGACAAATATATCCAGAAAATTTCCAGCGGTAAAAATACGCTCTTGCCGGTTAAAAGCAGAGTTAGAGGTCCCTCTTTAAGAGGCCTGCTTCTCCAGTCCCTGGGGCATCGGCTGTGTAACAGTTCCAACGGCCTCCTCGGTCAAATCCCGGGGGTAAAAAACAGGGACAGTAGCAGGGTAATGAGAAACCCTGGGTCAGGGGAGGTACAAAACCTCCCCCAAAGTTAAATTCATTGAAGCCCCCACTCAGTCGGGTGGGGGGAGGACTCCAGTTGTTCGCAAAGAGACCTGGCGGGACACGATCAAGACAGATAGGTGCTCTCCGCAGTAGGTTTGGGATACAGTTTGGAGTTAAAAGACTCTCCTCCTTCCCATTTTGAGGTCAAACGTGCCAAGGGATCCCCGGAAGAGAGAGTCCCTCCTGTTGGCACTAGAACAACTATTGCTCCAAGGAGTAATTATGGAGGTTCCCCTGGAAGAATGAGGGTTCGGGTTTTACTCAAACCTCTTTACAGTCCCGAAGCAAACGCGGACGGGAGGCCCATATTAATTTTAAAAGGGCTATACAAATTCCTGTATATCAGGACTTTCCGATGGAGTCGATCCGATCGGTGGCCACTGCCCTACAAGGGGAGGATTGGTTAGCCACGATCGACATCAAAGATGCTTATTTGCACATTCCCATCTTTCCAGTCCACCAAAAATTTCTACGCTTTGCAGTAGAAGGGCACCATTTTCAGTTCAGAGCCTTACCCTTCGGTTTGGCCACAGCACCAAGAGTGTTCACAAAAATTCTGGCCCTTTATTGGCCAATCTAAGAACACAAGGTGTAATGATAATGGCATATCTGGATGACTTGTTGCTGATAGACCACTCAGTGAAAAAACTAGACGTGGTCGTTCACAAGACGATCAAGTATCTGGAATCTCACGGTTGGATTATCAACCGAGACAAGTCAGCCCTAAAAACCAGTCAAAAGTCTGGAATACTTGGGGCTAAGGTTGGATTCAGGCCAGAGAAAAATATTCTTGCCTCGAGGAAAGGTGTTGTCTTTGAAAGATTTGATCCACTTAGTGGGTACAAAAAAGACAGCCGTCCATACGCCTGTATATGAGGCTGCTGGGAAAAATGGTGGCATCATTCGAAGCAGTACCCTACGGTCAATTCCATTCAAGGAATTTGCAAGGGGCCATACTGTCAGCCTGGAACAAAAAAGTTCAGGCCCTAGACTTACAATGTCCTTGTCCCCTTCCGTTCGCAAGAGCCTCCGTTGGTGGTGGGTTCCCCAGAATCTGGAAAAAAGGAAATCCTTCAGTCCGATTTCTTGGAAGGTGGTCACTACAGATGCCAGCCTTATAGGCTGGGGAGCAGTACTGGAGCAATAGTCTCTCCAGGGCAGATGGTCGGATGCAGAAAAGGCCCTGCCCATCAATCTCTTAGAGATACGAGCAGCCCGGTATGCCCTAGTAGCATGGACATCCAAACTCCAAGGGTCCCCTGTCAGAATTCAATCAGACAATGCCACAGCAGTGGCATATATCAATCATCAGGGGGGCACCAGGAGTCGTGCAGCCCAGAGGGAAGTAAATTACATCCTGAAATGGGCAGGAAAAATATGTCCCAGCCATATCTGCGGTATTCATTCCAGGAGTGGAGAATTGGAAGGCGGACTTTCTAAGTCGCCAGCAATTAGGCCCAGAGGAAGGGTCCCTTCACCCCGAGGTTTTCTGGACAATATGTCAGCGGTGGGGAACATCGGATGTAGATCTTCTAGCATCCAGATTCAACGCAAAGGGGGATAGGTTTGTCTCTCGGACAAGGGATCCCCTAGCTTGCGGCTCGGATGCCCTAGTGTTCCCTGGGGATCAGTTCAAGCTGATATATGCATTCACACCGCCACAATGGTTACCTCGATTACTCCGCAGAATCAGGGTAGAAAAGAAACCAGTGATTCCGGTGGCTCCAGCGTGGCCCCGAAGAGCGTGGTACGCGGAGATTGTAAAATTTCAGTGGGGAGTCCTTGGACTCTCCCACGTCGTCCGGCTTTCGCAAGGACCGATATACCACCCTTCCTTACCAGCCCTAGGTTTGACGGCCTGGCTATTGAAGCCCACATTCTAAAAAAGAGAGGGCTCTCTAATGCTGTGGTATCTACCATGATCAATGCCAGGAAGCCGGTATCCAGGCAGATCTACTATAGAATCTGGAAGGCGTACATCGCGTGGTGTGAGGCCAAGAGATGGCATCCACATAAGTACGTAATAGGTAGGATTCTGGACTTCCTACAGTGGGCTGTAGATAGGAAGCTTGCCTTGAGTACTATCAATGGTCAGATTTCGGCCTTGTCAATATTTTTTCAAAGGCCCTTGGCTTCGCATTCACTAGTCAAAGCCTTTATACAAGGAGTGATACGTATTAGGCCTCCGGTTAATATTCCCATATGTCCATGGGATCTAAACTTGGTTCTGTCGGTTCTACAGAAACAACCATTTGAACCATTACAGCATATTTCCTTGGTGCTTCTCACCAGGAAATTGATTTTTCTAGTAGCCATTTGTTCGGCTAAAAGAGTATCGGAATTAGCAGCTATGTCCTGTAAGGAGCCATATCTGGTTATCCATAAGGACAGAGTAGTGTTACGTCCTCATCCAGCCTTTCTTCCTAAGGTGGTATCGAGGTTTCATTTGAACCGAGATGTGGTTCTTCCTTCTTTTTTCCCCAAACCTACTTCGGTAGAGGAAAAGTTATTGCATTCTTTGGATGTAGTAAGAGCAGTTAAAGCTTATCTAAAAGCCACTGCTCAGATTCGCAGAACGGATACTTTGTTTATTCTGCCGGAAGGCCCCAGAAAGGGTCAGGCAGCGTCAAAGTCTACTTTAGCCAAGTGGATTCGACAGGTCATTATGCAAGCTTATAGCTTGAGAAGGAGACCGCCTCCGTTCAAAGTTAGAGCGCACTCCACGAGAGCAGTTGGAACTTCATGGGCAGTGTATCACCAGGCCTCCCTGGCTCAAATCTGTAAGGCCGCAACATGGTCTTCGGTACACACGTTTACTAGGTCCTACCAGGTGGACGTTAGAAGTCAGGAGGATGTCGCCTTTGGGCGCAGTGTGTTGCAGGCCGCAAAAGATCCTCATGTCTGATAGCGCTCAGCTTATATATGGTGTATCCCCCCCCTCATTTGGCATTGCTTTAGGACATCCCATTAGTAATGACTATGTCGCTCTGTGTCCCGTGATGTACGAGAAAGAAAATAGGATTTTTATAACAGCTTACCTGTAAAATCCTTTTCTTGGAGTACATCACGGGACACAGAGCTCCCGCCCCTCTTTGGGGACACTTATTGCTTTGCTACAAAACTGAGGTGCTCCCGGATGGGAGGGGCTTATATAGGGGAGGGTACTTCCGGTTTTGGAAGTTGCCAGTGCCAGCACCTGACGGTAACTATATAACCCATTAGTAATGACTATGTCGCTCTGTGTCCCGTGATGTACTCCAAGAAAAGGATTTTACAGGTAAGCTGTTATAAAAATCCTATTTTTTCCAACTCCAACTGATTTTGTTTTTTATTTATTACAGTATAGCACCATCAATTTACACAGCAATTTACATATATGTATTGTACATTCACGTCAGTCCCTGCCCTCAAGGAGCTTACAATCTAAGGTCCCTAAATCACATTCATACATACACATACTAGGGCCAATTTAGAAAGCAGCCAATTAACCTACTAGCATGTCGTTGGAGTGTGGGAGGAAACCCATGAAGGCACACGGAGAACATACAAACTCCAGGCAGGTAGTGTTGTGTTTGGGATTTGAACCGACGACCCTAGTGCTGCTAGGTGGAGGTGCTAAACACTAAGGCCCCATGCACACGAGACGCAGGTGCAAACTCTGCTGAACACACGTTTTTAAACGCTGAAACCGGCGTTTATAAACGCGCGTTTTGCCGCGTTTGCGGCCGCGTTTAGCGGCGTTTAACCGCGTTTGCGTTTATAAGCGTTTCATCATAGACCCTCCCTAAGCTCAAAAAACAGTAAATTTTAACCATTTCAGCCAGTTTGTGAGACCAGAGTGAGTAGCAGCAGCTGAGAGAGCAGCAGTGTACTTGTATTTAGCGTATCACTTGCCACATCATCTGCCACAAGTTGTGGATTGTCCACTTGCCACGTCACCTGCCACGTCACCTGGCCACATCACCTGGCCACGTCACCTGCCACAAGTTGTGGATTGTCCACTTGCCACGTCACCTTGCCACATCACGTGCCACGTCACCTGCCACAAGTTGTGGATTGTCCACTTGCCACGTTACCTGGCCACGTCACCTGGCCATGTTACCTGCCACGTCACCTGGCCACGTTACCTGCCACGTCAGCTGGCCACGTCACCTGCCACAAGTTGTGGATTGTCCACTTGCCACGTCACCTGCCACGTCACCTGGCCACGTCACCTGCCACAAGTTGTGGATTGTCCACTTGCCATGTCACCTGGCCACATCACGTGCCACGTCACCTGGCCACTTCACCTGCCACAAGTTGTGAATTGTCCACTTGCCACGTCACCTGCCACGTCACCTGGCCACGTCACCTGCCACAAGTTGTGGATTGTCCACTTGCCACGTCACCTGGCCACGTCACCTGCCACAAGTTGTGGATTGTCCACTTGCCACGTCACCTGGCCATGTCACCTAGCCATGTTACCTGCCCACATTACCTGCCACGTCATCTAGCCACGTCACCTGCCACAAGTTGTGGATTGTCCACTTTCCACGTCACCTGGCCACATCACGTGCCACATCACCTGCCACAAGTTGTGAATTGTCCACTTGCCACGTCACCTGCCACGTCACCTGGCCACGTCACCTGCCACAAGTTGTGGATTGTCCACTTGCCACGTCACCTTGCCACATCACGTGCCACGTCACCTGCCACAAGTTGTGGATTGTCCACTTTCCACGTCACCTGGCCACATCACGTGCCACATCACCTGCCACAAGTTGTGAATTGTCCACTTGCCACGTCACCTGCCACCTGCCACAAGTTGTGGATTGTCCACTTGCCACGTCACCTGGCCACGTCACCTGGCCACGTTACCTGCCACGTCACCTGGCCACGTCACCTGCCACAAGTTGTGGATTGTCCACTTGCCACGTCACCTGGCCACGTCACCTGGCCACATCACCTGACACAAGTTGTTGATTGTCCACTTGCCACTTTACCTGCCACAAGTTGTGGATTGTCCACAATGCGATGCAAGCAATTACAGTTTTCTTTTATATTTTTTAATAGTTTTTCATAATTTGCCATCATTTTTGAGATTTCTAATGTTAAAAAATAGGTCACCTTTAAAAACGCTTATAAACGCAAACGCGGCAAAACGCCGGTACCGCGTTTAGCCGCGTTTAGCAGCGTTTAGCGTCTGAAACGTGAAAACTTTTGCGTCTGAACCCATTTTTTTGCTTCTGGAAAAACGAGGTTAAACGCAACAGCTTGTAAACGCCAAAAAACGAGAGTGTGTGCATGGACACATAGGATAACATTGAATGGGTTCAGGAGCAGTTGAAAAAAGCGTCCAACTGCCTCTGAACGCGCGTTCAACAGCAAATAACAGCGTCTCGTGTGCATGGGGCCTAAGCCACTGTGCTTTGCTTTTTTTTTTCTATTTATTCTGACATGTTGGTGTTATACCCTTCACTTGTTATAAGTTGCACTGAGTAAATACAGCTGGATAAAACAAAAACTGTGTCTGTCTTCATTTCAGGCTGCAAAGCAACAAAATGTGATTATTTTAAAAGGGGTGATTTATTTCTATACCCACTATATGCTCTCTGAGCTGGACTAATTCAGGCTGCTTTACTAAAATAGTTGAGAATCTTCAAACAAAAAATTGTGTGAATTCGCCCTTCAATTATCCAATCATATGAAAAGATGTGAAAAGCAAATTCATATTTATTATTTTAACCTGCACATGATTGGATTATTGAAGTGATTAGTCATACAAATTATTGTGTGAAGATTCTCTACTCTATCCAGTATTTGGTACAGGGGCAGACCACACTGCAGATATACATGCGTCATTACAGGGATCAAGAGAAAAATATAGCCCAGAAAATATATATTACAAGGCATGGCATTGTTTATTTTTTTTAAAAGCATTTGTCAGAGGTTTGGCCAAGCAGCAGTATAGCAGAGACTGTCAAGCCATTAACTTTAACTGTCCATATCAGTGGTCTCCAAACTGCGGCCCGGGGGCCAAATGTAGCCTCTTGCTTGTCTTTATCTGGACCTTGGGGCACTATTTCACTTACTGATATCAACAATGGAGCACAATTCTTCCCAATGATACCAACATTAGGGCACAATTCCTCCCAATGACACCTAATATGGGGCACGATTCTCCCCAATTAAACCTATGATTGGGCACAATTTATCCCAATGACACCAAAGATGGTGCACCATTACTCCCACTGAAACAAACTATGGGGCATTATTTTTTTCCCACTGACGTAGGGACCTTTTCTACTCCCAATAGCCACAGTCTGGCCCCCTAAAGTTTGAACAACAGTAAACTGGCCCTTTGTTTAGAAAGTTTGGAGACCCCTGGTCCATACCATATTTTTTTTTTATAGAACTTGTACCTTTTCTATTAGCTCCTGGTTTCGTTTCATGAAAAGTTGTTTTTCTTCCACCCAATGGGAATCCTGTAAACAAAATTAATGGCATTGTCAAATTAAACATTATAACAAAAAACTTAAAAGTAAAGAAAAAATAATAAATTTCATTAGGGAATTATACATAGGATAAATTTATACTTGATTTACTGTACTAACCTGTCCCCTCTCAGCCAAAGCCTTTTCTAAGTCTTCGATTTTGGCTTTGTAACGCAAAGCCTCTGTCTGCATCTGTTCCTGTACCTGAAAAATATTGTGAAAGAAACTTTATAATGTATCATTCATCTCTATCTAATTAAAATGCTGCTCTCTGCAGGCCGAAGCTCCCCATAGATATAGAAATTGCATTACTGGGAAGTCTACGCATTGGAACATGTTATTTACTCACATCTGGGATTCATGGGCTCTTCTCATCACAGCCTTTTATTTCTTATTAGTGTTCAGCCTTAAACAGACCCTGTCATCAAATTACCACTTGCCTACCAAGCCTATTCTGACTCACATAAGTGCACAATATTTGCGCAGCGATTTTTCAAACGCATAAAAAAAATACACTTAAGTGAATTTAAATGCACAAATAATACCCAATTGTTTGGTCAAATATAAAAGATGATGTTACGCCGATGTTAAGACAATGTTAAAATTGCACGCGCTTGTGGAACGGCGCCAAAATACGGTACGTAAAAATCATCATATTCTGTGCTTTTCAAACCTTAACAGGTTACCACTTTGGAGTTACACAGGAGGTCTGGTGCTAGAATTATTTATAACGATTGCGGCGATACCTCACATGTGTGGTGTGAACACAGTTTACATATGCGTGCCTGACCTACATATGCATTCGCCTTTTCGTGCAAGCATGGGAGGACAGGGGCACTTAACATTTTTTAAATTTTTATTGTTTATTGAATTTTTTTTATTTTTACACTCTTTTCAATTAAAAAATTTTTTAACAACTTTATTGATATCACAAGGGATAAACAACATCCATTGTGATGGCATGGGCAGAGACAGGTACTCTTTACTGAGACATTTGGGGTCTATTAGACCCCAGATCTCTCCTCTGCTGTTAAAAGCATCTTTTACAGGCTGGTAATGGCCTGTTTACATGAGATCGAAACCGGAAGTGACAAAATACTTGTTGCTTCCGGTTCCTTAGACCAGTGTTTCTTAACCCTGTCCTCAAGTACCCCCAACAGGCTATGTTTGCAGGTTTTCCTTCATCTTGCACAGGTGCTTTAAATCAGAGTCATTGGCTCGGTATTTTGGACAACTATTTTATCTAAGAGAAATTCCCAAAACATGGCCTGTTGGGGGTACTTGAGGACAGGGTCAAGAACCACTGCTTTAGACCATAGCAATGATCAGAGATGTTCTGGTCCTCAGTCATCTGTATGGTAAGCCGGCAAAATTGCCAGCTTCAGTCCCAGGCTCCCTGGTGAGGCAAGAGAGCCCCGGAAGGCGGTGGAAAGGGGCGGGAGGGGGACCCCCTTCCACTGTCTGTAAAAGAAAACCAGCATCGCTGGCTTAAAAGATTGCAGCTGCTGCCATGGCCACAGTATAACTTCTTCAACCAGAGGATGTAGGGGTACATCCCTTTGGGAGAAGGAGTTAAAAACCCTTCCCTCATCTTCCTGCATAACCTTTTATGTAGCAGCCAAAAAAGTCCAAGCTCCTCCACCCGTTCCCTCATCTTTCTGCATAACTTTTTATGTAGCAGCCAAAAGGAAAAACTTGTCACAATACTATAGATTGCCATTTAAATGACAGCTTTAGACCCCTTTCACACTGGAGCGTATTGCAGGCGCTATAGCGTTAAAAATAGCACCTGCAATACGCCCTTAAAAATCTGTTACATTCACTCCAATGTGAAAGCCCGAGGGCTTTCACACTGGAGCGGTGCGCTAGCAGGACGGTAAAAAAAGTCCTGCTAGCCGCATCTTTGGAGCGGAGAAGGAGCGGTGTGTTTACCGCTCCTCCTCCGCTGCTGCCCATTGAAATTAATGGGACAGTGCGGCTATACCGCCGGCAATGCGCTGCTTTAGCAGTGCATTGCAGGTGGTTTTAACCCTTTCTCGGCCGCTAGCAGGGAGTAAAACCACCCCGCTAGCGGCCGAAATGCGCCGCAAATCCGCCCATAGCGTCGGCGGTAAAAATAGTGGCGTTTTACCGCCGACGCTATGGGCTGCTCAGTGTGAAAGGGCTTTTAAAGCTGACCTTTCACCCATTTCACTAAAAATCACAACAGCATGCAGCTCTGCATTTGCATATGAAATCATCTTACATTCATAAGTTAAACATTTTTTGCTTTTACTTACAATTACTGTTTTTCACTTCCTATTTGAGTGAGGCACTGGTGATATAACCAGGGTCTCACAGATGCATCCTGGGAAGTTTATGTCACATGTTCCAGGAGGCAGACCCAGAGTTCGAGGAAGTAAAGGGAGATGGATTCATCTGCCCTTAGTGAAAATGACCCCACCATGAGATAAGTGGCAAGGAAAAGAAAAATAAGGTATGCAAAGAGTAAATCTTTAAAGTCTTTTGTTGCTGAAACATCACAGGCAGTGGAGACTCTCCTGCATATAACACCTCATGTAACACCACTGTTTTGAAGGATTGTAAGATGAAGTATTATGCTAGGGTATGTAAATACAAGTTAAAAAACACAGTAAATGTATTGGCCTACAGTGAGTTTCTGCTGTGTCCTTTGATGCTTAAATATAACACTTGAATGATTTTAACTGCATCACACTGTGTGTATATTGTATTTAATGTGTTACTAAACCCAGAACCCTGCATTCACTATATCTGGTCTCCCACATTATACAGAACATGGAAATGCAATTATTTTAGTAAATATAAACTGCTAAATACCTGTTCTCCTCAGAAGTATATATTGCAATCTTGTGACTTCTATCAGTGTCTGGTTAAAGCTTGTAGGAGGAGTTTTCATTCTCCCCTAAATGTCCTATGTGGCTGCCGGACCCCTGACCCTCTGTCTGGACAGTGCAGATTGGGCCTGTGCTGGTCACATGCACCCTCCCAAGATAAAAAAAAACTCTAGCAATACACATCAAACTGATCATGTCTAGAGTGTCTTCAAAGGCTCTGTCTTATCAGGAGGTGGAAGAAGGGGAGGATCAGAGAAGACAGGATCAAACAGTCTTTTTACACAATGCGCAGGATTAACCTCTTAGGTTCCACAATGAGCATAACAAGCATGCTTTACTGCATATACAGACTGATTTTACTGTTGTGGGTTTAGTAACACTTTAATGTGTTAATGTGTTGATGGTATGAAAAGTGCATTACAAAATTCAGTGCCATTAAAATACGTTTCTTGCTTATTAAAAAAGTCTAGTAACTAGGGATGCACTGCTATATCGGCCGCCGAAAATTAGCGTCCGAAAATAGGGTTATCAGCGTTTTGCCGATAGAAAAATAATGGCAGCCAAAATTTATCAGGCAAAAATATATAAAAAGGTGCCAATAATGGCCGAAAATTAAAAAAAAGTGCTATTAATGTCCGAAAATAAAAAAAAAAGTGCCGAAAATGGGTGAAAATAAATTCATATTCATTCAAATTTATGATATTAATTAAAAAGTCCAATATATTACATTTATATATAAAAACATGTATATACATTTTAAAAACTGTCCATTTCAGTTTCAGTTTTTGGCCAAGTACAACCTGAATTTTTGGTTTTGATTTCGGTCCAGAATTTTCATTTTGGTGCACCACTACTAGTAACATCAACAAGCAGCTTAATAAAAAAATTGAAAAAAACTAAGAAAAGTAGGTTTAGAGTCGCTCTGTGCAATACCATGTATAACAGTTATACCAAGTATAACATGTTTATTATTTTTAATAAAATTGTTTAAGTGATATTTTACATTGATGAATCAGGACCAATAACTTCTACAATGCTTCACGATTCATACTAAATTTTAAAAACCCACAAACTTATTAAAAACGTATTAAAAAAAACAATATAATCAATGTAGTTACCTTGGCCTCCCGCTCTGCATCCATGATACTGCCGGTATGTTCCTGGAGTAAAGCATAAGCCCTCTGTAGTGCCTGGTACTCCTTAGTTAACTGCCGAAATCTCAGCTCTGATTCTTCTGCTGCTAAACTCTTGATAAGTCAAAAATTGGTCATTGGTCATTGGTATTGATGCTATTCATATTCACACACTATTAATAAACATGTTGCAAAGACACTTACAGAAGTTATTTGTGTGCTAACATAACCTTTAGCTATGGCAATATAATTTGACCATACAAGTAGCATAGACATATGAAATCATTATTTTACATGAATTGATTTTATTTCATCACATACAGGTTAATCATTTAAACTCTAACCAAGATTACAAGTGGATTATTTTTCTTTGATGGTAAATTGATAATTGATGTTAAAACAAATATGGCAATATGGAACAATGGCACAGCTGTGACAGCTAGAAGAGATGTGGGTATGTACAGTATGTAATTATACACACACACACGTGCATCTCAAAAAATGTGAATATCATCAAAAAGTTAATTTATTTCTTGAATTCAATTCAAAAAGTAAAAATCAAATATTATATAGATTCATTACACACAGAGTGCTATATTTCAAGCATTTCTTTATTTTAATTTTCATTATTACAGCTAGTGAAAACCCAAAATTCAGTATCTCAGAAAATCAGAATATTACATAAGACCAATGAAAAAAAAAAAAAAAAAAAAAAAAGGATTTTTAATACAGAAATGTTGGCTTACTGAACTGTATGTCCATGTACAGTATAGTATGCACTTAATACTTGGTTGGGCTCCTTTTGCATGAATTACTACATCAATGTGGCATGGCATGGAGGTGATCAGCCTGTGGCACTGCTAAGCTGTTATGGAAGCCCAGGTTGCTTTGATAGTGGCCTTCAGCTCGTCTGCATTGTTGGGTCTGGTGTCTCATCTTCCTCTTGAAAATTCCCCACAGATTCTCTATGGGGTTTAGGTCAGGCGAGTTTGCTGGCAGAGTTTGCTGGCAAATCAAGCACAGTGATACTATGATCATTAAGCCAGGCATTGGTACTTTTGGCAGTATGGGCAGATGCCAAGTCCTGCTGGAAAATTAAATCAGCATCTCCATGAAGCTGGTCAGCAGAGGGAAGCATGAAGTGCTGTAGAATTTCCAGGTAGAGGGCTGCACTGACTTTGGATGAAACACAGTGGACCAAAACCAGCAGATGACATGGCTCCCCCAAAATCATCACTGACTATGGAAACTTCACACTGGACCTCATGCAACTTGGATTCTGTGCTTCTTTACTCTTCCCCCAGACTCTGGGACCTTAATTTCCAAATGAAAGGCAAAATTTACTTTCATCCGAAAAGAGGACTTTGGACAACTGAGCAACAGTCCAGTCCCTTTTCTCCTTAGCCCAGGTAAGATGCTTCTGACGTTGTCTCTGGTTCAGGAGGGGCTTGAAAAACAAGAAATGTGACAGTTGTAGCCCATATCCTGGATATGTCAGTGGTGGCTCTTGAAGCACTGACAGCAGCCGTAGTCCACTCTTTGTAAATCTCCCCCAAATTCTCGAATGGCCTTTGCTTCATAATCCTCTCAAGGCTGCAGTTATCCCTGTGGCTTGTGCACCTTTTTCTACCACACTTTTTCCTTCAACTCAACTTATCATTAATATGCTTGGATACAGCACTCTGTGAAAAGCCAGCTGTTCTTTAGCAATGACCTTTTGTGACTTACCCTCCCTGTGGAGGGTGTCAATGACTGTCTTCTGGACAACTGGTAAGTCAGAAGCCTTCCCCATGATTGTGTAACCTACTGAACCAGACTGAGAGACCATTAAAAGGCTCAGGAAGCCTTTACAGGTGTTTTGAGTTAATTAGCTGATTAGAGAGTGACACTGAGTCTACAATATTGAATTTTTTAATAATATAAAATTTTTCTGAGATACTGAATTTTGAGTTTTCACTAGCTGTAAGCCATATTCATCAAAATAAAAAGAAAGGAATTCTTGAAATATATCACTTTGTATGTAATTAATGTATTTAATATATGAGTTTCACTTTTTGAATTAAATTACTGAAAAAAATTATCTTTTTGATGATATTCAAATTTTTTGAGATGCACCTGTATATATATATTTATATATATATATATATTTATATTCATTATAGCTATAATTTTATGACCACTGACAGGTAAAGTGAATAACATTGGCATCTAAAGTGGGGTATGGCATCTAAAAGTGGGTGGGATATCTTAGGCAGCAAGTGAACATGTTGTCCCTGAAGCTGATGTGTTTAAAGTAGAAAAAATGGGCAAGCTTAACTAGTCGTCCACCGCCTGCCGTCATATGACGGCTGGAAGAAGACTCTCTTGTTCTGGGTGTACGTCATATGACCTTGCGCCTTCCCAAGCCACTAGGGGGCGCGTCACTGGGGACCCGATGCGCGTGCCCGGCGGCCACGATGGCCGCCAGGCACCAGCGATTGCCCAGTAACTGAGCAGGACCGTAGATCTCTGTGTGTAAACACAGAGATCTACGTTCTGTCAGGGAGAGGAGACCGATGGTGTGTCCCTTGTACATAGGGACAACCATCGGTCACCTCCCCCAGTCAGTCCCCTCCCCCCACAGTAAGAATCACTCCCAGGGAACACATTTAACCCCTTGATCGCCCCCTATTGTTAACCCCTTCCCAGCCAGTCATACTTATACAGCAATCAATGCATTTTTATAGCAGCGATCGCTGTATAAATGTGAATGGTCCCAAAAATGTGTCAAAAGTGTCCGATGTGTCCACCGCAATATCGCAGTCACGATAAAAATCGATGATCACCGCCATTATTAGTAAAAAAAGAAAAAAAATTGCTATAAATCTATCCCCTATTTTGTAGCTGCTATATTTATTTATTTACCAAAAATATGTAGAAGAATACATATCGGCCTAAACTGAGGAAAAAAATTGTTTAAAAAAATAAAATAAAAATGGATATTTATTATAGCAAAAAGTAAAAAATATTGTGTTTTTTTCAAACTTGTCCCTCTTCTTTTGTTTATAGCGCAAAAAAAAAACAAAAAAAAAACGCAGAGGTGATCAAATACCACCAAAAGAAATCTCTATTTGTGGGGAAAAAAAATTATAATAATTTCATTTGGGTACACTGTTGCATGACCGCGCAATTGTCATTCAAAGTGTGACAGCGCTGAAAGCTGAAAAATGGCTTGGGCAGGAAGGGGGTGAAAGTGCCCTGTATTGAAGTGGTTAAGGATATGAGCAACTTTGAGAAGGGGCGAACTGTAATGGCTAGAAAACTGGGTCAGAGTAACTCCAAAACAGCAGCTCTTGTGGGATGTTCACAGTCTGCAGTTGTCAGGACATATCAAATGAGGCCCAAGGAAGGAAAATCTGTGAAGCGTGAAAGAATCATGGGTGGCCAAGGCTCATTGATGCAAATGGGGAGCAAAGACTGGCCTGTGTAGTCCAATCCAAAAGAAGAGTTACTGTACCTAAAATTGCTGAAAACGTTAATGCTGGTTCAGATAGAAAGGGGTTAGAACACACAGTGCATCACAGTTTGTTGGGTATGAGGCTGCATAGCCGCAGACCTGTCAGTATGTCAGGACACAGGACTGAACCAGTGATCTCCGCTGTGTCTGAAGATGTCTATTTTTACTGAGCCACCTGAGATGCTGGGCAGCACCCTGTCTGATCCATTGGACAATCCTGACTTGGTTTTGCTGAACCTTGAACGCCTTGCTCCTCTTATGAACGTCCTATTTAAGCCATGCCTTTGCACTTCTTGCTTGCCAGATTATTGTGCTCTCTCCAGCCAATATCTCACTCTTGTCACTCCTGCTTCTGTCCATATCTCCGCTACCACTCGTTACAGACTTTTGGATTGTTCCTTGACTACACTCCTACTTAATCCCAACCTGTGACCACTAGTTACGGACCTTTGGTTTGTTTAATGACTATGCTTGTGCTTGATCCCTACTTGCTATATCTGCTACTAGACTCCAGCTTGCTCACCTTCTGGTGGGGTAATACTGAGGACCGCAACCTGGTACTAACATTCAGCAAAACTCATCACCACCATTAGGGAACTGGTGAACACTGGTTAGTGCTTAGACTCCGCACCTCGGGTGAGCCCTTATCATCCGTCAGGATAACTTGCTGTTGCACTTATCTTGGCTGGTCGGTGGGAGCCTCTTTACTGCTATAGTTACTGGCCACCAAGCATGAACCCAGACCGTGACACAGTGTGCCAATGCTAACCTATGTCCACGGCCAAAAGCACCTACAAAGGAGCATGTGAGCATCAGAACTGGAGCACGAAGTGATGGAAGAAGGTGTCTTTGCCTGATGTATCACAATTTCTTTTACATCATGGGGATGTCTGGTTGTGTATGTGTCACTTACCAGGGGAAGAGATGACACCAGGATGCATTATGAAAAGAAGGCAAGTGGCGGAGGCAGTGTGAATGGAGGGGGCAAGCCAGGGACAGTTTGGCTTTGGAGGAAATTGCTAGATGATGCTGGACTTCCTCCAGCCAGAAGTTGGGCTCTATCTGACTTGCTGCAGATTCTACTGCACACTTTGGGGAGCTCGCAGTACACAGTAAAAGAATGTACAACTGTGCAAGACTGAAGGTTATGCTTGAGTTCAGCTTTAGTGCTGGGGACCTACTTACTCCAGGTAATGCTTTTTTAATTTGCGGAGGGGTGCAGGTGCATCTACTAATATGTAAAAACGCAAAAAAATGTTGAGTGCAGAAACCAACTCTAAAAAATACGGAGAGCAGAAGCCAACATCTGGCTAATGGTACCGGCAATACAAATGCAAAACCCAGAACTGTAAAGTTACCTCATCCAAGTCATCATCAGGCGTGGCTGGTGTTCTGTCTGTTCGATAGGACGCAACTGAGGACGTTTCTGAATCCATTGAATCATCATCGTAACCAAACACAGTGTCCACTAGGTGTCTCTGCAACAATTGCAGTGAAATAAACTTACAGCAGTACTGTAGTAGAACCTAAGGAAATCACATCTTTTATTGTGCCTAAATTCCAAAAAGAAAGGAATCTGTTCCTAGTGAATAAATAGGGGGCATAACGTATGAGGTAAAGTGTTATTTGTCTCCTTGAAACAATTCTATTATAGTACAGAGAATTGTTAGGAATCCTGCAATTAGTAATAAAGGTGTGTGTGTTTCATAAGTAGAAGAGCAGTAGTCATGTTATGTCAGGCTCATCACACCTATTACCTTTTTGAATAATAGGTAATCAATTCAGGTAATGAGATTTACCCTCATTTTAATCAAAATTAAATTCAGGCAGTTGGGTCAGAAATATCAATTCAGAAAATGTGGAAGCAGAGTTTATTTCTGAGAAACATGAGAGAGCAGTAACTGAAAATTTACACTACTGTTTTAATGACTTATCTGATTGTATGGAAAAAAATTCAAACATATGGATAGCTAATAGGTGCTGAATATGGGACATGTGCATTTTGTCTGGGTATGTCCGTGGTTGTTGATCATCTTCATTATCGTTTGTATAATCAGTGCAGAATGGGTGGCTGCCTGGGGCCCCAAGCTCCAAGAAGGCCCACAGAGGTGCTAAAAAAAAGTTCTGTCAACTTCAATTCCAACCAATTTTACCTTTTTAAAATTGTTGACTTTTCCAGAAAATGATCAGTAATGGCAGCCATTGTTTTGCTCTAGTTTAGAACCCATTCACACTTTTCTCTTTTTGTATGCTGCATTAGTAATAAACAACACATGCTAACGGGCTTTGTGTCACACGTATGTGTGTTGTGTTAAGGGAGCCCATTTATTTTGAATGTGCTGCCAATGAACCAGAACAGACAAAAAAAAAATACATACAGCATTTTTACCTGAGGCAACCTACCACAGTGCAAGGTAGAGCGTTATGCCGCGTACACACGATCGTGATTCACGGCGGTGAAAACACCGCCGTGAATCACGGCATGAAAAAAAATGAAAAACGAGGGAACGGCATGTTCCCCCACACACGACCGTTTTTCCCGTCATTTTTTTCTTTGGGCTCCGCGGCAGTGTCTCCCTATGGGAAAACTGCCGCGGAAAAAAATTATGGAAAAAACGATGAGAAAATTTAGAACATGTTCTAATTTTTCTCGTCGTTTTTCCTGCCGTTTTTCTCAACGAGAAAAACGGCATAAAGCCCACAGACGATCGTTTTTCTCTGCGAAAAAAAAAATGTCATTTTTCCCGACGGAAAAAATGTCATTTTTCCCGACGGAAAAAATGTCATTTTTCCCGACGGGAAAAATGATCGTGTGTACGCGGCATTACTGTGCAATGTGATTCGCTGCAATGCATGTGCATCAGATTTCCATTGTCTTAGTGTGCTGGGGAAGCCATTTAACAATGTGGTAATGCGGGTAACCTCAACCTAAAAGTGTAATTTGTTCCTAAAGTTTTCCTTCATTATTATTTTTAATCAAATGTAGTAAATATGCACACTCCCGATACCTGAAGTATTTTGTTTTTATATTATCTGCCACCTAATGAGTAATTTGCAAAGAGTGTGCACATGCATAAGATTCCATTTAAAATGCATACACCATGCCTCAATTCCTGCAAAAATAGTTTATAAACCCGTGTCACAAGCCAATCGGAAATATCTGTGTACACTGATTTTTTTTTGTATGAGTCAATTAAATTGACAATATGGAATAAAAACAGCCCAGTGCTCGCAATACAATTAACCGACTACTACTGCTGTGGAGAAGTTTTTGCCTCTTTTTTAAGAAAAAAAAATCTAAATTGTTTTGAACAGCATTAGACATTCTGCAACTAGTAACATACAGTATATACAGTATGTGTCTCATCAATACAACAGCAGTAGTAAGATTACAATGAAGGTAACGGCATCTGTGTTCAGTCCAGTCCTTCCTGTGGTTATTCAAGTTTCTATATATTAAGCCATTGAGCTCAATCCGCCATTTCTGCCATGAATGTGGAAATCATTTGCTGAGAATCAGGAAAGCATGCAGAGTTCTTTACTACATTGCATATGTATAGGACCTAAGGCTTATACCTTTATAGGCTTGGAGCTTCTTTTATGCTTTTTTCGTCGAATTAATTTCTCTCTGTCCTAGAAAATAAATAGAAACATTTAGACCTGCAGAACAATACTCTGGCACAAAACATGGATAGAAAGTATTTTGGGATTAAAAATAATATCTGCTTTTACAGTTAGTACAGATGGAATGTTAAAGTGGTTCTAAAGCCTCAAGTTTTTTTTTACCCTAACCCATTCTATGCATTAAGGTAAAAATCCTTCTGTTCTGCAGGATCCCCCTAGCCCCCCCCCCTCTTATTCTTACTGTGAGCCCAATACGATCCAGCGATGTGCATGAGAGCAGTGTCTCTCGCTGCTGTCTCCCTCCATATTGGGCAGCTATTGGCTCCCTCTGCTGCCAATCAAATGCTGTGACGAGGGAGCGGGAGGGCGGGGCCGGGTCGCCTGGTCTGTGTCAATAAATGCAGACTGGGTGGCTCGAGAGCAAGCACGCAGGAGTGCCCCCAGGAAAAGTGTCTTTCCCTGGGGGCACTCGCCAAAGAGGAGGAGCCTGAAGCATCCGCAGGGGACCCCAGAAAAGGAGGATCGGGGCTGCTCTATGCAAAATCCTTGCACAGAGCAGGTAAGTATAAAATGTTTGTTATTTAAGTAAAAAAAAAAAAACAAGGTTTAATATCACTTTAAGAGGCAACCTTTTACTTTGGGATTGGTGTGGGCTCTGAATAGCTGCATGCTACGATGCCATAGCTAGAAGACTTCTGTGTTTAAGCAAATACTGGTGAAAACACAGATAATAATGCTCTTTCGGGTCTTAGCAGGCACCTTTGGCTAACAATAGAAAGAAAAGCCCACTGGCTATGATGTATTTCTGTGCCAATGGGTTATTTTTCAGCAACATAAAATCAACCTCAGAATCATTGCTGACTACAAAGACATCACATTTATCAGGGCATGCATGTGTTTACTATTAGGGACTTTTCATATAAAGGGACAAAATGGGCACTGGTTAAGGACACCAAAAGGCCTGAAGATATGGAGAACATCTTGAGCAGCTGTACCCTAAAACCTAGTACACATGGGCCAAATGTCAGGTGGCATTCGGCCTGTGTGTACTGGAGGCGGTCTGTCGAAGGGGCACAACCAAAAAAGGTCTGCCGATTGGCTCCTGATTAGTGCTCTCAGCCAATGGCTGAGAGAGCTGACTGGAGTGTTCTGGTGGGGGGCTTTCACCCCTGTCAGAACACAATAGCATAGCAGGGGAGGTCACTGTACTAACGTCGGATACTTAGTAAAGTGGCTCCTTCTGAGCTGTCAGTTTTTTCATTCAGCCCTGCTGGGTTGAACGAAGAAAAACTAGTGATGTGAACATGGCTTTAGTATGTAAACTTCCTTAAAAAGGTCTGTCTCTGAACACTGACCACAGGGTGTTGCTTGCTTGGCATGAATGCCATTTAGAGAACCCCTTGCATTTTTTTCAATGAATGCAAAGCCTTCTGATTGCATGAGGTGGAAATCATGATATCACTAGCCCTCCTTGCTATTTTGTGAATGGTAGCACAGCATTTGAAAGATCATGCCCATCACTGTTCAGGCTACTACAATGATTAACAACTTCCACAGGGGCCAATCAGGTTTCACATATACAGTGCCTTGAGAAAGTTGAAATTTTCCACATTTTATCATGTTAAAACCGAAAACGTAAATATATTTTATTGGGATTTTATGTGATAGACCAACACAAAGTGGCACATAATTGTGAAGTAGAAGGAAAATGATAAATGCTTTTCAACATATTTTTACAAATAAATATTTAAAAAGTGTGGCATGCATTGGTACGGCCATGTCTTGTAGGTTTGCAGTTGTGCCATACTCTCTCCATTTTCTAAATGATGGCTTGAACAGTGCTTAGTCAGATGTTCAAAGCTTGGGATATTTTTTAATAACCTAACCCTGCTTTTAACTTCTCCAAAACTTTATCCCTGACCTGTCTGGTATATTCCTTGGCCTTCATAACGCTGTTTGTTCACTAAGGTTCTCTAACAAACCCCTGAGGGCTTCACGGAACAGCTGTATTTATACTGAGATTAAATTACACACAGGTGGACTCTATTTACTAATTAGGTGACTTCTGAAGTCAATTGGTTCCACTAGATTTTGGTTAGATGTATCGGAGTAAAGAGGGATACATACAAATGCACACCACACTTTTCAGATATTTGTAAAAAAAAATTGAAAACCATTTATCATTTTCCTTCCACTTCACACCTTGTGTTGGTCTATCACATAAAATCCCAATAAAATACATAAACATTTTTGGTTTGTAACATGACAAAATGTTTAAAATTTCAATGGGGTATGAATACTTTTTCATGGCACTGTACATACTTACATTGTCCAAGCTGGCCAAATTTAAGTACGCAATATATCTTTTCCCTGGAGTTCAGCCTTAAAATAATCACACAGTCATACAGTGTACACATACACATTTTTCTGTACCTGATCTTATCTGGCACCATCATATTAAAGACCTGTTTTGAAAATGTATGATATTCTGTTTGTCAAAAGTTGTTTGCATGTACTGTATATAACAGTGATTCACACAAAGGAACTGGCTAAAATTCTGGCAAGCATTGTCACTAGACTAAGAATAATCATAAACATAGTCAAACAACATGCTAAACAGACCTAGGGGAAGCTAAGGGTCCCTTGTCTTCCTATGCCTCCCTCTCAGTTATATTTACTGATCAATCTACTGGTGGGTTTTGAGAAAGAAAATGAGCCTGGGGCAGAACACCCGTGTCCCTTAATTTACATGAACTTTTGTTGTTGAACATCAAATAAAATTGCTAATGTAAAGTGGGCACAAACTCAAAATCTCCCTACAGGTACACAGAAGCACTGTGTGAATATCGCCAGTCGCTGCAGGCTCTGCTAATTTAAATATGGATCAAAAGATTAATATGCAAAGAAACATTTAAAAAGAAAGCCAGTCACTGGGGAATCTTCTTACTGCATATCTTAACAGTAATGTTTCATTAATCCTAAGCATAATAACTCAATAATATCAATTAAAGTTCACACCGTGTTGCAGAAAATTTAAATAAATCATTCCAATATTTTTGCATGCCTTATGCCGCGTACACACGATCGGTTTTTCTGATGAAAAAAGACCGATTGACTTTTTTCATCGGACAAACCGATCGTGTGTGGGCCCCATCGGTCTTTTTTCTTTCGGAAAAAAAAACGATAGCAAATTCCGATCGTCTGTGGGGAACTCCATCGGAGAAAAAACCCACGCATGCTCAGAATCAAGTCGACACATGCTCAGAAGCATTGAACTTAATTTTTCTCGGCTCTTCGGAGTGTTTTACGTCACGGCGTTTGGGACGGTCGGATTTTTGACTGATGGTGTGTAGGCAAGACTGATGGAAGTCAGCTTCATCGGATTTCCGATGGAAAAATCCATCGGATTTCATTCCAACGGAAATCCGATCGTGTGTACAGGGCATTAGGGTCTAGATTGAACAAATCTTTTACGGCAACAAGTCTTTCAATTTTAGGACAATTGGTACATGTGGACTAGGGGTGGTCTGCTCCCTCAAAAGCAGTTTGAATGGGTTAAAAAATTTCAGTGATGTCTCACTGTTCTCCATAATTATGGTCAGAGAAACTTTTTTGCCTGTAGGACGTTGATATTAGTGGATGTGTCAGAAGGAGTGTGTGTCAGGTAAAAATAAGGGATCCTGAATTATTAGAATAGCTTGCACCCAACAAGGCTAGCTGAAGGCTGCATGTAGTCTATGATAAAAACTTAGAAGGCTAAAAAGCATCTTTAGGATAACACAAAAAGTGTGCACAGGACAGTTCTACATTTTTAAATTATCAAGCGGATGTAACAAATACTTCCAACTGTATATTTTACAGTCCAAAAAGGAGCAAGGAGCAAATAAGAGACGTTTAACCACTTGCCGGCTGCCAGCTGGTGGGCGACTCCCCCAGGCACCGTGACATAATCGTATATATCATGGTGCACATGCACACTGCGCACCTCCCCTGGGGTGTGCAGTGGCATGCTTTGCACCCACTGTGTGCACCGGACACAGTGGATTGCGGTGCTTGGTATCGGGCCACTGGGAACGGCCCAGATACCACGTGATTGCTATGCAATCACATGTCGCGTAGTATACAAGAGTTATGAATGGAATCCATTCATGACATCATTGTTACTACTGTGTATGATCTGTGATGGTCACCAGTGATCACATGGTACCTGGGCCAATCACAGCACCCTGAAACTGGTGATAGCTGTGGGCCAATCACAGCATCACAATAGTAAACAATGAGTCATGAATCAAAGCAATCAATTACAGTTAAAACAATTCGCTGTTACAGTGATCATTAAAAAACGACTCTGATAGCTTTTATATTTGTTGCTGCAAGAACATTGTAACGGCACCCCAATCTCAAGGGGTATTAACGCCGTTTACGATGTTCCCTCTCCTAGACACACATCCACTCGCTACCGATATCCACAGCTAAACGGCCCTTTCCTATAGGAGCCGACCCCTCTGGAAGAAGACGAGATGCACTCTGTCTCTTCTGTAGTAGGAATCACTTTATTATTGACAAACATTGTAACTTTATACACAATTCAGGGCACATGATTTAACATGAACAAGGGCCCAGCTCCACCCACACATCCCAAAACTCAACACCTCATCCTGACGTCTGCTAGGCTTCAAAAGATCCCAACACAATAGAATATACGATCTCCAATACACATCTTCCCACAAAGGGTTGGCAGCCAGTCTGTCTGGCGACAACAGGTTCTAAACCCTTTACATCTTAAATCCCTTTGTATTGTAAATCCCAGTCTGCCTTTACAATACACACAAGTATAGGGTTAATTACTTCTATTCACACCAGACCTTCCCAAGTCATACTGAACAATAGAAATGCAAAACAACTTAATTCCTCACAGCAATGATACTTAACCCCCACATACAGTATACATCCAATCTATATACAATGTATATACAGCCTTGAATATGGCTATCACAGACCATATCGGGGGTTTCTTTTATTCACCCTGTGTCCAAAGTGACCCCACTGTCACACATCTCCCGTTTCGGCAGGGGACTAACAGAGGAGGGGACCCCAGACGGGTCTACTCCGAAGTTAGTCCATGGGTCCATTCTTCCAATGCTGGTATCCACCCAGTACCACAAATGAATTGCTCCAAGCAGAGCATTACTTACCCAGCCAACCTCTGCCTCTCTCAGAGAACATACCCGCCGCTGGGGAGAAGACAGGGTGACTGGGCTCAGTCCGTCATGCTGTTGGGGATCTGGGTCGACTGCCTGACATCCCTGGGGTATACAAGTGGAGACTGAAGTCCCATCCACTTGTGGTAGGTGGAAGTCCCCCAGTACTTGCAAAGCAAGGCTGACATCCTCCTGTCTCAGTGTCACACCATTTTCTGGGGTTGTGTCAGTGAGGACTGAAGTCCCATCCAATACCACAGGAACTCCCTCTTCTGTTAGTTGAGAGCCGAGGCCCGTGGCGCTCGGCTCTGTTGCCAGCTCTTCTGCTGGGTTGCTGTGAGTGGAGACCGCAGTCCCATCCACCGATAGCCGCTCAAGTGGCAGTTGTGTGCAGCGGCCAGTAGCATTCTGCCCTGCTGCCAGTGATTCAGCTGGGGGTAAAAGCTTTACCACCCCAGCTTGTTGCTGGAGAGAGGGGCCAACTGCCCCGGCTCCCTGAAACTCCACAGTTGTTTCCGGTGCTGGGCAGCACAGGTTGCTATCACTCTGCCCTGTTGCCAGTACTCCTGCTGGGGACTCCACACCATCTGCTCTGGCTACCTGTTGGGGAGGGAAAATGGCTGCTTCTCCTCCCTGCATCTCTGAAATCCACTCAGAAAGAGGAACCATCACCTTCTCAACTCGGGCCTCCAACACTGCCACGGGTGTAGAGCAGGGGTCTGCAGTACTTTGTCCTGCTGCCAGTACTTGAGCGGGCGATGCATAATTCATAACATCCTCTGCACAGTCCATTAAGTCCATACCTTCTGTAATCTGTGGCTGGGGAGATGAGCCAACTGCCCTAGCTCCCTGGAACTCCATATCATCTACTTCGGCTTTAAGGGTGGCAATCTTCAGATTTTCCACTGCTGATTCTTCAGCCAGGCTAGCTCCCTGGAACTCTATATCATCCACTTCGGCTTTAGGGAGGGCAATCTTCATCTTTTCCACTGCCGATTCTTCAGCCAGGCTAGCTCCCTGGAACTCTGTATCATTCACTTCGGCTTTAGGGAGGGCAATCTTCAGATTTTCCACTGCTGATTCTTCAGCCAGGATTTCATAGTTGTCAACTGGTAATTCCTGATAGTCCCAGGCAAAGGGAGCCCCACCCTGCTGCTGAGTAGAGTCTAGCAGCTGTTTGTAGGCAATCTCCAGCTCCCATTCCTGAACGGCCAGAAACTCCAAATCTTCCTGTGCCCAGTGCCCTTCCGAGACATTCAGTCTTTGTTCTCTGTGCTCCATTATTTCCTCCAAACGCCACTCCTGATCACTCCCAAAGTCAGGGTCCTCGGACAGCCTCCAATACAACAATCCCAGGCCATTATAGTCAAAGCCTTCCGTGGGGCTGTCATCCGCTGACCATGGACACTCTTGGGCTACATACCACCGGAGGGCTCTGTAGCTCTCGTCCAACCGCATCTCTGCCCGGATCAGCCTGCTTAACTCAGCTGTCCACTCCTGCTTCGGTTGTTCCCCCAATAACAGCATTCGTACTTCATACTGCGACCAGTACCTTACATGGATGGAGGGGAGAACTTTTCCCTGGTGTTGCTGCTCGAGGGCTAGCACTTTCTTCCAGAGTTCGCAGCGGATCGAATCCGACCATCCCAGCAGGACCTCCTCTGATACTGGTCCTCTATGCTGTATCTGCATCTCTCGCAACCTCCTTCTGAATTCCTTTTCCATGTCGGCTGGTATCTGTATCTCTCCTCTACTTTCAGTTGGTGCTGCTTTTTTAGGTGTTGTCTCTGATTGCCGTATTTCCGCCATTCTCTGCTCATGTTGTCGCTCATCCTGCCGCTCGATTTCTCTAATGGCTTCCTGTATGGCGGTCTCTGATGGGTTAGCACCATATAATGCCAAGCGCTCTCGAACTCGTTGCTGAAACAAATCTTCAACTGACCGGGGTCCTGCATCACCATTCCTCTGGTTCATCTCGGCTCTCAAGTAAGTCTTTCAGCGTGACTTTCCTGCAGGCTGCATAGCTTGGTCATTCACTGTGGTGGCTTGGAGTGTCCCAGGAACTGGAGGGAAAATCCCGCTGCTGCCAACCAATGTAACGGCACCCCAATCTCAAGGGGTATTAACGCCGTTTACGATGTTCCCTCTCCTAGACACACATCCACTCGCTACCGATATCCACAGCTAAACGACCCTTTCCTATAGAAGCCGACCCCTCTGGAAGAAGACGAGACGCACTCTGTCTCTTCTGTAGTAGGAATCACTTTATTATTGACAAACATTGTAACTTTATACACAATTCAGGGCACATGATTTAACATGAACAAGGGCCCAGCTCCACCCACACATCCCAAAACTCAACACCTCATCCTGACGTCTGCTAGGCTTCAAAAGATCCCAACACAATAGAATATACGATCTCCAATACACATCTTCCCACAAAGGGTTGGCAGCCAGTCTGTCTGGCGACAACAGGTTCTAAACCCTTTACATCTTAAATCCCTTTGTATTGTAAATCCCAGTCTGCCTTTACAATACACACAAGTATAGGGTTAATTACTTCTATTCACACCAGACCTTCCCAAGTCATACTGAACAATAGAAATGCAAAACAACTTAATTCCTCACAGCAATGATACTTAACCCCCACATACAGTATACATCCAATCTATATACAATGTATATACAGCCTTGAATATGGCTATCACAGACCATATCGGGGGTTTCTTTTATTCACCCTGTGTCCAAAGTGACCCCACTGTCACAAACATCCATTGCCAAATCATGGAAATCCTCTACAGTTCCGTTTAACCTATTGAAAACCAAATTATCTTGGATAATGGTGAATGAACGATTGTCGGCTCTAATGCCCTGTACACACGATCGGTTTTTAGAATGAAAAAAGTCTGATGAAAAACGATTGTGTGTGGGCCCCATCTGACTTTTTTCCATCGGTGTAAAAAAATAGAACATGTTTTAAATTTTTCCGATTGGAAAAAAAAACGATAGTAAATTCCGATCGTCTGTGTGGAAGAAAAAACCCACGCATTCTCAGAATCAAGTCGACGCATGATCAGAAGCATTGAACTTCATTTTTCTCGGCTCGTCGGAGTGTTTTACGTCACCGCGTTTTGGACTGTTGGAATTTTGGCTGATGGTGTGTATGCAAGACTGATGAAAGTCAGCTTCATCGGAATTCCGACGGAAAATTCCATCGGATTTTATTCCATCGGAAATCCGATCATGTGTACAGGGCATTAGGGATGATAAAATAGCTTGGTTTAATTTGATTTGGGATCACTGGATTAAATATCTTACAACTACGTAATACTCTAAACTGACATAAAGTAATCCTCTTCTAAAACTGGAGTGCACCCCCCCCCTTTTTCTTTTCTTTTCTTTCCCTCTCTCTATTCCTTTTTTCTTTCCCATCATCTTTGATTCTCTTTCTTTTCTCTTCTGGTTTAAATATGTTAATATCAGATCAGTCCTTGGGGCTTTATGGATGTTCAGTTAGAGGGTTCTAAGCCTGATTTGTATTTGACTCTAATGATTCAATGATGCAATGTGGAAACTCAAATACACAACTCTTCCCTGGCTACACGACTGAACCCCCATGGATTTATATATGTATGAGTTTTATGCTTTCACTTTCAATGCAATGACTAATGTTGTTTATTTTACTTTTGAAATTTAATGACAAATGTTATTTATTGTACTTTTATTTGGAAATTTCAATAAAAACATTGGAAAATAAAAAACGACTCTGATGAGAGTATCCCTGATCACTATCATAGCAGTTACATGATGACGCTGTACTGCACTGGTGACAGTATGTATAAAAAAAAAATTGTAAAAAGAACCCCAAATTTGATTTAAAGCGGAGCTCCACCGGAAAAAAAAATATTAAAAGCCAGCAGCTACAGCTACAGCAGCTGCTGGCTTTTAATATTTGGACACTTACCTGTCCTGGAGTCCAGCGACGTCCGCAGCAGAGGACGAGCGACCGCTCGTCGCTCTGCTGCTCCCTCCGCCATCCTCGCTGAGGGAACCAGGAAGTGAAGCCCTGCGGCTTCATGCCCGGTTCCCTACGGCGCATGCGCGAGTCGCGCTGCGCCGTTCTGATTGGTGCTCCTGTGTTCTGGGAGCCGAGTGTCTCCCAGAACACCAAGGGAAATCTGCGGGAAGTGACGTAACTCCCGCAGATTCCCGGAGAGAGGACTCCCGGATGTGGGTGAAAATACCTGTCTTAGACAGGTATCTTCACCCCCCTCCCCCCTGAAAGGTGTCAATTGTGACACCGGAGGGGGGGAGGGTTCCAAATAGCAAAAGTTGCTATTTAGGGTGGAGCTCCACTTTAATTACTTCATTTTCCAAACAATTGCAACTTCAAATTAATACCCATGCCTCTTACTAAATACCTTGTACTGTCTACTTTCTAAAAAGGGGTAATTTTGGGGTATTTGTACTGTCCTAACATTGTATGGCCTCAAGAAATGAGATAGGCAATGAGTACATCAGGAATCTTCAAAATGTATTGGTTCACCATAAAAGACAGTAACAGACAGCAGATGTAAACGCGTTTCAGCCTTGTGGGCCTCGTTCACTACATCAGGACTGATCAATTACATTTCAAATATACATATAACCATAGTTTGTAGACTATACAACTTTCATACAGACTAAATAATATACACTGATTTGGGTTATTTTTACCAAAGAAATGTAGTAAACTACATTTTGGCCTAAATATAAAGAAAGTTTATAACAGAAACAAAAAAAAAAACGTGTTTTATTTTTAAAAATGTTCAGTATTTTTTCATTTATATAGCAAAAAAAGAAAAAACCCAGTGGCGATTAAATACCATTAAAAGAAAACTATTTGTGTGGAAATGGTAATGACGATGATATAAATTTCATTTAGGTACAGCGTTGTATGACTGAGCAATTGCCAGTTCAAGAAGCACAGTGCTAAATAGCAAAAAATGCTCTGGTCATGAAAGGGGTAAAACCTTCCAGAGGTCAAATGGTTAATATTAGAATTTACATACAATTTAAGGACATTGTTACACAATGTCATACTGCAGTCTAATGTGTAATGTTCTCTCAAAATAAACCAAATTTGTCTTTAAATATGTGTAAACATTTTGCTGCGTTCAGAGCCTTTCATTAAAGCCATGCATTATATCCTATCTAGGATCATGAAGATTTAATTAAACATGTAACAAAAATACAATTGTGTTCAATCTTACCCTTGTTAAATCATCGATTATGTTCTGTTGTTCTACCACTTGTAACTTCAAGAACTCGATTTCTTGTTCCTCTCCTGCTCGGTCAAGGTCATTTAAGGATCTTAACTTCTTCAGTGGAGGATGAGATGTTATTTTTTCTTTCTGAAGTGAAAAAAGAACACAGATTTTTTTTTTTACAGGTTTATGTATTATGTATTATAATACAAGGTAATGCTAGACTATTAATAAACGCACACTTCCATTAATATTTTTTATTTTAGAGTAATAAATAAGCAAAAATGTAAATTTATTTTTATTTTATTTTTTAATGCTCTAATTGTATCTATGAAATTTCAGCAAGAATGTGTTACCCCAATATTCCATATTCCTGATATGTGTCTGTTGTTCCATCTACTTGTGATAAAAAGTATCCTGTTCTCTTTGTTCTGCTTCCTTTGTGTGGAATCCCTGGTGATCCTGCCAGTCCCCTACTTTCCAATTTCAAACTGACCACGCTAGACCACGTTGGGTTGGTGGGGGGGGGGGGGGCAAAGACAGCTTTAAAAGCCTGAAATAACTTACAGTATAACCTTTTCTTGTTCTAATAAAAGTTGTTCAATTGCTGCTGGTGGCCCTGTTGGACAGATTCTATTTCCTCTTCCAGAGACTACTTAGTATTAAAGGAAAATGTCCTCAATAAGGAAAATTAACAGTTAATAACAGCTTAATAATGATCCATAGTTTAATGAGTAAGCAGGTGACACAGGAAGCTGCAAGGGGAAATAGTGGTGTCACCATCCTGGCTATGCAGTGTAACATTGATATGTATATACTGTGACAGCAGGAAGGTAAAGTCACCTGGTTGCATCCAGGGGGGTAGATATATTTCGCCCAGATTCAGGCTTTACGCCGACTTATACAACTAGGTGGAGTGTTGTATAAGCCCAGCTGAGGCTAGTGGGCTCATGGATGACTCATACCTCTAGGGAGAGTGTGGGGCGTCGTGCAGACAGGGAGTTGATGAGACCAGCTGAAGCTTGTCAGCTCATTTAGGCCTCTATAAAAACTCCCAGCTTCATTAGATGTTAGCTCATGCCTGGACCCAGACCTGTGTGGACTGTCTAGGGAGAGTGAACCCCTGTGCGGTGAGACAAAGCCTGTGTGGCTATTTGCTTGGACATTTAAAACCAGGGACTTAGGGACTAGGACAGCACTAGGCTGATCCCAGTTGTTAGTTAGGAAACCTGTATGTTTAGTCAGAGGTCAAGTTGACCAGGATTTATTTTGTTTATGTTTCTTTTGGCTTTGCTGTGTTTTGTCACTGTAAATAGAAAATAAACCGCACCTTTTTTTGATTTTGAAAACCACAACCTCCGTTTGCTGGGCCTGTTTTTGTGTGGGGAGCCCATCCCGGGGGTCACACACACCCGCTGCCGAGCTAACCCCCTCACAATACCAAGACTGACTAAACAGAATTGCAAATATTTTGTTAGGTAAACAGTTAAAAAACAGCAATATATTTTCACACTTCCACACTTTTATGGGCTGTCTGACATTGGTACCTTTCAGTCCCCTTGAATCCTACTGTTAGTTAAATACCACTTTACAAGGCTACTAAAATGGTCACTTCTGAATTATGTCATACTCTAAGGCCTGGTTCACACTGGTGAGACAGACGCTCCGACATTGGGAGCTCATGTCGCATGACGTGTGAAAATCAATGTTTCCCTATGGGAGCCGTCTTAACTGGTCCGACACATGTCGGTCCCACTTTGAAAATGCTCCCTGTACTACTTTGGTCCGACTTTGATCCTACTTCAGCCCATTGACTATCATTGAAGTCGGATCAAAGTCGGAACGCCGTCTTGCATGATCCGACTTTGGCATGCGACTTGTGGTCTGATGATCTTATGGGGGAACTCCACGCCAAATTTTAAATAAAAAACCAGCATGGGTTCCCCCTCCAAGAGCATACCAGGTCCTTGGGTCTGGTATGGATTTTAAGGGGAACCCCCTATGCTGAAAAAACGGCGTGGGGGTTCCCCCAAAATCCATACCAGACCCTTATCCGAGCACGCAGCCCGGCTGGTCAGGAAAGGGGGTGGGGACGAGCGAGCGCCCCCCCTCCTGAACCGTACCAGGCTGCATGCCCTCAGCATGGGGGGTGTGGGTGCTTTGGGGCAGGGGGGCACCTTGCAGTCCCCCCACCCCAAAGCACCCTGTCCCCATGTTGATGAGGACAAGGGCCTAGTCCTACAACCCTGGCCGTTGGCTGTCGGGGTCTGCGGGCGGGGGGCTTATCGGAATCCGGGAACCCCCTTTTATAAGGGGGCCCCCAGATCCCGGCCCCCCCACACTATGTGAATGAGTATGGGGTACATCGTACCCCTACCCATCCACCTGGGGGAAAAATTTCAAGAAAAAAAACCACACTAGACAGGTTTTTAAAGTAATTTATTAGGCAGCTCCGGGGGTCTTCTTCCGACTTCGGGGGTCTTCTTCTGACTTTGGGGGTCTCTTCCGACTCTCCGGCCTCTTCTCCCGCTCTACGGTGCCTTCTCCGTGCTCTCCGGTTCTTCTCCCGCTCTACTGTGCTTTCTGCCTTCTGTCCCCGCCCCCTTATGACATCACAGAACCGGGCATTATGGGACGGCGACATCATAAGGGGGTGGGGTCACCAGGTGACATCACCCGGTGACCATGCCTATATAAGTAGTTGCGCGCAGCGCACACGGCATTACAGCAAGAGAGAGCGGCGTGTCAACATCGGGCCAAGAGAGGAGGGAAGAAGATGACAGGGAAGACCGGGCCACTTCTAGCAAAAGAGCTGGCAGAAGATAGCGGAGGAGCACGGAAGAAGGCAGAAAGCACCCGAGAGCGCGGAGAAGGCACCGGAGAGCGGGAGAAGAGGCCGGAGAGTCGGAAGAGACCCCCGAAGTTGGAAGAAGATCCCCGAAGTCGGAAGAAGACCCCCGGAGCTGCCTAATAAATTACTTTAAAAACCTGTCTAGTGTGGTTTTTTTTATTGGCGTTTTTTCCCCCCAGGTGAATGGGTAGGGGTACGATGTACCCCAAACTCATTCACATAGGGTGGGGGGCCGGGATCTGGGGGCCCCCTTATTAAAGGGGCTCCCAGATTCCGATAAGCCCCCCACCCGCAGACCCCAACAACCAACGGCCAGGGTTGTTGGGAAGAGGCCCTTGTCCTCATCAACATGGGGACAGGGTGCTTTGGGGTGGGGGGGGCCGCAGGGCGCCCCCCTGCCCCAAAGCACCCACCCCCCATGTTGAGGGCATGCGGCCTGGTACGGTTCAGGAGGATGGGGCGCTCGCTCGTCCCCACCCCCTTTCCTGACCGGCCAGGTGCGTGCTTGGATAAGGGTTTGGTATGGATTTTGGGGGGACCCCCACGCCGTTTTTTAGGCGTACGGGGTTCCCCTTTAAATCCAAACCCAGACCGAAGGGCCTGGTATGCTCCTGGAGGGGGAACCCATGCTGGTTTTTTATTAAAAAATTGGCGTGGAGTTCCCCCTCAAGATTCATACCAAACAAAGTGCCTGGTATATGCGGGGATCCAAGTCGGATCCCTGTTCATTGAAAGTCGGACGTATGTCGGCTTCAAGTCGCAGGGCAAAGTTGGATCCAAAGTAGGACGGCTATCGTGTCGCACCAGTGTGAACCCGGCCTCATAGAGGTAGACTGAGCAGATTTTCTGACTTTAAAACAGTTGCAGTCCTTTTCTAGAAACCATTAATGACTGAATTAATTCAAATACTTCCTGGAGTTTCTCTTTGAAGACAAAACGCAGTGGGGGTTATTTAATAAAGGCAAATCCACTTTGAACTACAAGTTCAAAGTGCACTTGAAATTACACTGAAAGTGCACTTGGAAGTGCAGTCGCTGTAGATCCGAGGGGGACATGCAAGGAAAATCAAAAACAGCCTTTTAGCTTGCACATGATTGGATAATAAAATCAGCAGAGCTTCCCCTCATTTCAGATCTACCCCTCAGATTTACAGCAACTGAACTTCAAAGTGCACTTTCAGTGCAATTTCAAGTGCACTTTGCACTTGTAGTTTGCACTTTAGTTTTGCTTTTAGTAAATAACCCCCAATGTGTTTTAATAGAAGACTCCAATTTTTGTTCTTTAGTTTGTACCACATCAGGAACAGAGGGCATCATACATTTGGTAAATATTAATATATCAGTGAGCAAATGTGGACATTTCTTTTATTTCATTATTATTATTATTATACAGGATTTATATAGCGCCAACAGTTTGCGCAGCGCTTAACAAAATGAAGGCAGACATTACAGTTACAATACAATTTGGTACAAGAGGAATCAGAGGGCACTACTCGCTAGAGCTTACGATCTAGGAGGGAGGGTCAATTGATACAAAAGGCAATAGCTGTGGGGGATGAGCTGATGGAGAAAGTAAAACAGTGTATTAGTTAGAAGCAGGATAAGCTTCTTTAAAGAGAAGGGTTTTCAGGGAAGATGGATAGATTAGGGGACAGTTGGACAGATTGGGATAGGGAGTTCCAAAGGATGGGAGAAGCTCTGGAGAAATCCTGTAGGCGAGCATGGGAGGAGGTGACAAGGGAGCTAGATAGCAGGAGGTCTTGGGAGGACCGAAGAGAGTGGCTTGGTTGGTATTTTGAGACTAGGTTAGTGATGTAGCTGGGGACAGAGTTATGGACGGCTTTGTAAATTATTGTAACTTATTGTTAGTACTTTGAAATGTATTCGTTGGGTAAGTGGAAGCCAGTGCAGGGATTGGCAGGAATTTTATGTCACATTTTATCATAGTAAGCATGCTCTGATGTTGCAATGCTCCCAGTGACATAAAGCCATGAACTACTACCATATTTCCAAGGCATGGTACAAAAAGGTGCCAGGTTACCTTGATGATCCATCATTTGTCAGAGATGCCATTTTAATAGAGCCACCATGGTTATAAATGTCGCTGAATATTCCTGTCCTTACTGAATATGCTATGAATAACCTAGGGCAGCCCTCAAAAATTCCACTCGCCTGCTCGCATTTTGCGAGTGGATTTTGAGGGCTGACGAGCTATGGCTGCCTGAGAGCAGGGTGGGGGGCGAGCACCACCGGCAGCCTGGGTGGAATGGGAGTCCTTTTCCCAGCGATCGCGGAGGGGAAGAGAGAGAGGTGCCCAGGTGATCAGAGCGCAGCGCAGAGAACACAACAACAACAGCTTTCATTTCAATTGCTGTGCTCCCCGCCGCTTGCTGTCATATACAGCCCCTCCACCTGGTCCCGGGGGGACTTTGATAGACAGATCACCCATCCAATCCCAGGACAGGCGATCTGTCAATCAAATTTTCCAGGCCAGGGGGTGGGGCTGTAAATGACGTTGAGCAATTGAAATGGAAGCTGTTATCGCTGTGTTCCCTGCACTGCGCTCTGATTATCTGGGTGGCTCTCCTGTTCCTCTCCTCCCCTGCACAGGTAGGCTGCATAGTGGACACAGGCTGCATTGGTGGACACAGGATGCATTGGTGGGCACAGGCAGGCTGCATTGGTGGGCACAGGCAGGCTGCATTGGTGGGCACGGATAAAGTTGTTGTTAATATTTATTTTTATAACTTAATTCTGCATAAAACATTTAAGTGCCATTTCATGAGATAGTTTATGAGGGCGTGTCATAGAAATCCTGTCAGCTACAGGATTCCTGGACTTCCTGATTCCCAATCTCGGGCACGTCCGCGCGCGCACGCTCCACAAAGCGCGCCAGAAGGGCTATTTAAACATGCCTGTGACAGACAGTCCCTGCTGTCTGCTCTACAGCGTGTAGTACCCAAAGAGACCCGATTCGTGAATTTACCTGCATCCGACCCGGCTTACCTTGACCCTTCCAGTTTCCTGCCTGCCTCTGACCTCCGGCTTTGTTTGACCAATCTTCTGCCTGATCCTCCAGTACCTTGCCGCCAGCCAATTCTACCGACCCGGCTTGCCTGACCAATCTCTCCAGTTGCTGTGTCCTGGTTCCAGTCCAGTCAGCCTCATCAGTTCCAGTCCAGTTGCTTGTTCCTGGTTCCAGTCCAGTCAGCCTCATCAGTTCCAGTCCAGTTGCTTGTTCCTGGTTCCGGTTCAGCCTGCCATACTTCCTGGGTGCCTGGATCCGTCCCAGTCTTCAGACTCTACTCTACCTTGATCCATCCTGCCAGGCACTCGTACCCCTTCTACCTCCGTGCCTCCTGTCTTCAGTACCAGGGGCCGCCGGTGGAAGCCGTAAGAGAGGCCTCCCTCTGCAGATCCGGGCTCGTCACCGTCAGGTACGTGACAGTAGCAGACAGCCATGTCTGAGCCTGGGCAGGGAGCCTCACCTATGGAGGAACTCTGTCGGCACCTGGCAGGTTTGTCTGAAGCAGTCAAGAGTCTTCAACAAGGCTACACCCGCTTGGAAGAACAAGTGCGGGCCCTCTCCAATCCTTCTGCCATCCAAGAGGGGCCCCACGCCTCTGCTTCTACAGCCGGAACAAGTTCCTCACCCACAGTGGTCATGCTTCCTCCTGAACCTAAAGTTCCTACACCCGAAAGATTTTCCGGGGATCGGAGCAAGTTTAGGGCCTTCCGGAATTCGTGTGAACTGTACTTTGCCCTACAGCCCCGTACCTTTTCTCCAGAGGCCACCAAGGTGGGCTTTGTGGTCTCTCTGCTCGCTGGAGACCCTCAGAGCTGGGCCCACCGTCTCTTTGAACAGAAGGATGTATCAATAAACAACCTTGCTGCTTTTTTCGATGCCATGGCCCAGCTATACGAAGATCCCCAACTCTCAGTAACCGCAGAAGCCGCCTTGCGTTCCCTTCAACAAGGACGCAGACCAGCGGAGGACTATGTGGCAGAATTCAGGCGGTGGAGTGCGGATACCAATTGGAATGATGCCGCCCTCCGCCATCAGTTTCGCTTAGGACTTTCCGATTCCTTGAAGGACGAGCTTGCTAGAGTCGGTGTACCACAGACACTCAACCTGTTGATTGATCTAACCATCCAGATTGACCGGCGTCTGAGGGAACGGAGGGCTGAAAGGACCGCTGGCTTCTCCCGCCCAACCTGGATGCTTCCTCGGGCTCCTAGTCACCTGTACTCTGCTCCTGCTACACCTCCAACTCCCACATCTGACACGCCTGAACCAATGCAGCTCGGGCTCCTTCGTCCATCCCTCGCTCCTGAGGAACGCCAGCGCCGCCGAATAAATAATCTGTGCCTGTACTGCGGGGAACCCGGACATTTCGTTAGAACCTGTCCCCTGAAGCTTCGTAAGTTTCTTTCAGTTTCTTCTAACATGACTAACCTACAAGCCAAAACCACATCTCACCTTGCCCTCTCTGTTTCATTACAGCTCCCAGGAAGGACTTTGCAAGTACCCGCCATTATTGATTCCGGAGCATGCAGCTGCTTTATGGACTCAACCTTTGCCATTAAACACCAAATTCCCCTTCGTACCAAGACCCACGGACTTTGTGTCCATCTGGCTGATGGTTCCGTCATTAAGTCCGGACCTGTGACCCAGGAGACCACTCCTATACCCGCTACCATCTTTACCACCTCTGGAACCCACCAAGAATACTTATGTCTGGACATCATCTCTTCTCCGTTGTTTCCCTTGATCCTTGGTATGCCTTGGTTACAAGCCCACAATCCCACTATCAACTGGACTAAGGGACTAGTTGCCTTTCCTTCTTCCTATTGCCAGCAGTCCTGTGGCTCAGATAAACCTCCTGGGCCGGCCTCGTTACTATGCATTGATACAGAAGATGGCACCCGTCAATCCATCCCAGAAGTTTACCACGACTTTCTTGACGTATTTAGTAAACAAAAGGCAGAGACTCTACCGCCCCATCGGGCCTACGATTGCCCCATCGACCTACTTCCTGGAGCAAAGATTCCATTCGGTAGAGTCTTCCCTTTAACGGAGGTAGAACAAGGGGCTTTAAAAAATTATGTTGATGAGAACTTGCAAAAGGGGTTCATCCGCCCTTCCACATCCCCAGCAGGCGCAGGCATCTTTTTTGTAGAGAAAAAGGACCACACTCTTCGACCTTGTGTGGATTACCGGGAACTGAATAAAATTACAGTAAAAAATCGCTACCCTCTCCCCCTGGTACCAGAGCTATTTCAGAGACTAGGAACTGCCACCATCTTTACCAAACTTGATCTCCGCGGAGCCTACAACTTGATCCGTATCAAAGAAGGGGACGAATGGAAGACCGCCTTCCGTACCCGGTATGGACATTTTGAGTACTTGGTAATGCCATTCGGGTTGTGTAACGCCCTTGCCACTTTCCAGTATTTTATCAACGATGTTCTACGGGACTTCCTAGACCTCTTTGTCATTGTTTATCTTGATGATATCTTAATTTTTTCTTCCTCCCTTGATTCTCATCGCAGACATGTCAAAAATGTGTTGGGTCGGCTCCGCCAGCATGGCCTGTATGCGAAGGCCGAAAAATGAGAGTTTGAGCAAGAGAGTATATCATTTCTGGGGTTAATCATTTCCAGCGAGGGCATCAAGATGGATCTTCAAAAGATTACCGCAATCTTGGACTGGCCAGAACCGGTGGACAAGAAGGGAATCCAACGTTTCGTTGGATTCGCCAACTTCTACCGCAAGTTCATCAGGGGGTTTTCAGCTATTATCGCACCCATTACTCAACTCACCAAGCAAGGAACACGTTTTCACTGGTCTCCTGAAGCCCAAGAAGCTTTTGAATGCCTGAAGGCCCTATTTACCTCGGCCTCTATCTTGAAACACCCAGACTCCTCACTACCATTCATACTTGAGGTAGACGCCTCCGAAATAGCGGTAGGAGCAATACTGTCCCAAAGACAGGGAGTCAAAGCCTTGCTCCATCCAGTAGCCTTCTTCTCCCGCAAGCTTTCTGCAGCGGAGAAGAACTACGACGTGGGGGATCGGGAGCTACTAGCGATCAAGTCTGCACTAGAGGAATGGCGGTACCTGCTGGAGGGCGCGGCTCATCCGATTCTGATATTCACTGACCACAAGAACCTGGAGTACCTGAAAGCCGCGAGAAGATTGAATCCACGGCAAGCCAGGTGGGCACTCTTCTTCTCCCGGTTCTCTTTTCATGTTACTTATCGTCCTGGGGCCAAGAATATTAAGCCTGACGCCCTGTCTCGGATGTTCCATAAGTCCAAGGAGACTTCTCCGCCTGATACCATCCTTGCCCCCGGAAATTTCCTTCTTCTACAGGAAAACCTGTTCACTAAAATCAAACAAGCTTCCACCGGGCAGAGACAGTTCTCCGAGCCGGAATTGCAGGTTAAGGATGGACTATTGTGGTACCAAAACAGAATCTACGTACCTGAGAAATTAAGAGTAACCGCATTAGAACTCTGCCACGACCACGCCCTGGCCGGACATTTTGGCGTTGCCAAGACCACTGACCTGGTACAGCGCACCTTCTGGTGGCCTCGAGTACGTGAAGACTGTAGGAGGTTTGTAGATTCTTGTACAACTTGCACCCGAAACAAGGGTTCCAGATCCAAGGCCTGGGGACTACTAAAACCCTTACCCGTTCCAGATAGGCCCTGGAGAATGTTGTCCATCGACTTCATTGTCGAGTTACCCCCGGCTGAGAACCATTCCACCATCTTCGTTATAGTGGACCGTCTGTCCAAGATGGCACACTTCATCCCTATGAAAGGGACTCCCTCCGCTCCTGAAACCGCACAGGTATTCATCAGAGAAATAGTCAGACTCCACGGGGTACCAGACAATATTGTTTCCGATCGCGGGGTTCAATTTACCTCTCGATTTTGGAGATCCCTTTGCAAAACCTTGAAAATCGAATTATCGTTTTCCTCTGCTTACCATCCACAGACCAACGGACAGACGGAGAGAACGAATCAGACGCTCGAGCAATACCTGCGATGCTTCTCCTCTTTTGCTCAGGACAACTGGGTTTCCCTACTTCTGTTGGCCGAGTTTGCGTATAACAATTCCGTTCACTCCGCTACCTGCCAGACTCCTTTCTTTGCAAACTATGGTTTTCATCCTACTTTTCTGCCTAATTCCCTTCCTGAGTGTCCTGTACCTGCAGTCCAGGAAAAGTAAAAAATTTTCTCGGTCAATAACCAGCTTCTACAAGAGACCATGACCAAGACTCAAGAACGCAACAAGACAATCTATGACAAGAAGAGACGGGGCGAATTAGTGTTGGTACCCGGCGACCAAGTATGGCTATCTACCACAAACCTAAGAATGGCATGCCCTTCTAAAAAACTGGGCCCCAAATTTTTAGGTCCATTCCCTGTTAAGAGGAAAATTAATGAAGTAGCTTATGAATTGGAACTTCCTGACTCTCTTAGAATCCATCCAGTCTTTCATGTCTCTCTCCTAAAACCCACAGTCTCCAATCCGTTTCCAGATCGGAAGCCGGATCACCCTGATCCGATCATTATTGACGGTGAGCAGGAATTCGAAGTAGAAGCTATCATGGACTTCAGGAGAAGAAATAACCAGAACCAATTCCTAATTAAATGGAAGGGCTAGGGACCCAAGGAAAACTCATGGGAACCCGAGGAGAATATCCATGCCAGAAGTTTGGTACAGGCTTTCAAAAGGACTCACCCTGGAAGGTTCACCCGGCTGGGCATCCGGAGGCTGCCCCTTGGGGGGGGGCAATGTCATAGAAATCCTGTCAGCTACAGGATTCCTGGACTTCCTGATTCCCAATCTCGGGCACGTCCGCGCGCGCGCTCCACAAAGCGCGCCAGAAGGGCTATTTAAACATGCCTGTGACAGACAGTCCCTGCTGTCTGCTCTACAGCGTGTAGCACCCAAAGAGACCTGATTTGTGAATTTACCTGCATCCGACCCGGCTTACCTTGACCCTTCCAGTTTCCTGCCTGCCTCTGACCTCCGGCTTTGTTTGACCAATCTTCTGCCTGATCCTCCAGTACCTTGCCGCCAGCCAATTCTACCGACCCGGCTTGCCTGACCAATCTCTCCAGTTGCTGTGTCCTGGTTCCAGTCCAGTCAGCCTCATCAGTTCCAGTCCAGTTGCTTGTTCCTGGTTCCAGTCCAGTCAGCCTCATCAGTTCCAGTCCAGTTGCTTGTTCCTGGTTCCGGTTCAGCCTGCCATACTTCCTGGGTGCCTGGATCCGTCCCAGTCTTCAGACTCTACTCTACCTTGATCCATCATGCCAGGCACTCGTACCCCTTCTACCTCCGTGCCTCCTGTCTTCAGTACCAGGGGCCGCCGGTGGAAGCCGTAAGAGAGGCCTCCCTCTGCAGATCCGGGCTCGTTACCGTCAGGTACGTGACAGGGCGTGTTTAGAGGCGGAATTATGGGCGGGGTGGGGTGGGTTTGGGTGGGGCAACTGGTGGCGAGTAACCCTTGAGGCCTGGCTAGTAGCTCAGAACTTGAAATTTTGAGCCCTGTTGGTACAATGCAACATTCCAATATTATCATGACATTTATGGCACATGGTCAGGCATAATAACTGACGCTTATTTGCTCTCCAGGTTGCTGGAGCAGTAAAAAATTTCAATTAAAATGGAACGTTAGTCAGAGAATTAAGTCCTACTGGAGGTAAAGCTACATAAAATATTAAAAATAAGTGCCTATTCTGTTTAAAATCTAGTAATACATGGTTTCACCCTGCTCTGCACATGCTCAGTTGCTCTATTCTCATTTGCTCTATTCTCGGTACTGTGCCAAATTTGTACAGGCCGATCTGCTGACAGCCTAAAGATTTACTGCTGCTCAGGGGCTCTTCGGTTCAGCAAAATGTCAGCACACACTAATTTCAGTGACATAATTATTAATGTGGAATGTATGTTCTTTGCTAAAGAGCATTATTTTTATCAAGTTGTTATGGGTAAAGTTTTGCTTTAACATGGTCCTGACTGCACCATTGTTATATGACCATTTTTGAGTGTCTGTTATTAACACAGAGCTTAGGCATGTGATAGGATGGCTATCCAGGAGATGTTTTCAAAAATTCAAGACTTTAGATTCCAATTATTACAAATGATGTCTGTTTTTTATTAAACATTCCATATCACAACACATTTTATGTTCTTTACACTTACCATTTCTGCATTTTCCTTTGAAAGGACTTTCAGCTTCTCCTCCATACGTTGCAAGGATTGCGTTAGTTCATCATTTCTTTTAGCGAGGCACTTGTTCTTTTCCAGCATAGGTTTGCATTGCTTTTCTGCTTCCCTGACTCTCCGCAGCTGGAAACAAGACATAATAAAATATGATTCCTAAATATGGCTTTTCTGTATACTGGGATCTAACTTTTGAAATTCGTAAAAATAACCAGTTCATACGTTTTGTCATTTCCTTGCAGTACAAAGCAGTTAATATGCAGTCTGGGGCCTGACACTATGACAATTATTCTTTGTTTACCATGAAAACCTGTTTATGCTTAGCCACACTGTTTATGCTGGGAAGTGGTCATACAGGTCATTTTTTTAAACAGTCGGTCCATTAAAAAGTAATATTTTATTTACAGGTAGAGTCTTCTAGTTGACTTCCTCATCCACAGTTTGTTTTATTTCTTGGGACTCCAGTCCTTACATCTTTGTGCCATTCATTTTGGTTCCATTTTTGCCCTACTTTGAGTTTCTGGGGTCCTCCCTACCATGGGGTGTCAATCTTTTGTTGCATTTCTCTTAACCACTTAAGCCCCGGACCATTTGGTAGCTAGAGGACCAGAGGTGATTTCAGAATTTTGCACTGCGCTGCTTTAACTGTAAATTGTGCGGACATGCAATGTTGTACCCAAACGAAATTTGTGTCCTTTTCTTCCCACAAATAGAGCTTTCTTTTAATGGTATTTGATTGCCTCTGCGATTTTTATTTTTTGCGATATAAACGGAAATAGACCGAAAATTTTGAAAAAAAAAGATATTTTCTACTTTTTGTTATAAGAAAAATCGAATAAACTCAATTTTAGTCATACATTTAGGCCAAAATGTATTCAGCCACATGTCTTTAGTAAAAAAAATGTCAATAAGCGTATATTTATTGGTTTGCGCAAAAGTTATAGCGTTTACAAACTAGGGTACATTTTCTGGAATTTACACAGCTTTTAGTTTATGACTGCCTATCTCATTTCTTGAGGTGCTAAAATGGCAGGGCAGTACAAACCCCCCCCCCCCCCCCAAATGACCCCATTTTGAAAAGTAGACATCCCAAGGAAATTGCTGAGAGGCATGTTGAGCCCATTGAATATTATTATTTTTTGTCTTAAGTGATTGAATAATGACTAAAAAAAAAAAAATACAAAAAGTTGTCACTAAATGATATATTGCTCACACATGCCATGGTTATATGTGGAATTGCACCCCAAAATACATTTTTCTGCTTCTCCTGAGTACGGGGATACCACATGTGTGGGACTTTTTGGGAGCCTAGCCGCGTACGGGCCCCCGGAAACCAAGCACCGCCTTCAGGATTTCTAAGGGCACAAATTTTTGATTTCACTCCTCACTACCTATCACAGTTTTGAAGGCCATAAAATGCCAAAATAGCACAAAACCCCCCCAAATGAGCCCATTTTAGAAAGTAGACAACCCAAGGAAATTGCTGAGAGGCCTGTTGAGCCCATTGAATATTTTTTTTTTTGTCCCAAGTGATTGAATAATGACAAAAAAAAAATTACAAAAAGTTGTCACTAAATGATATATTGCTCACACATGCCATGGTTATATGTGGAATTACACCCCAAAATACATTTTGCTGCTTCTCCTGACTACGGGGATACCACATGTGTGGGACTTTTTAGGAGCCTAGCCGCGTACGGGACCCCGAAAACCAAGCACCGCCTTCAGGATTTCTAGGCACAAATTTTTGATTTCACTCCTCACTAACTATCACAGTTTCGAAGGCCATAAAATGCCAAAATAGCACAAAACCCCCCCAAATGACCCCATTTTGGAAAGTAGACACCCCAAGCTATTTGATGAGAGGCATGTTGAGTATTTTACAGCTCTCATTTGTTTTCGAAAATGAAGAAAGAAAATATTTATTTTTTTTCAATTTTCAAAACTTTGTGACAAAAAGCGAGATCTGCAAAATACTCACAATACCTCTCAGCAAATAGCTTGGGGTGTCTACTTTCCAAAATGGGGTCATTTGGGGGGGGTTTTGTGCCATCTGGGCATTCCATGGCCTCCGAAACTGTGATAGGCAGTGAGAAGTGAAATCAAAAATTTACACCCTTAGAAAGCCTGAAGGCGGTGCTTGGTTTTTGGGGTCCCGTACGCAGCTAGGCTCCCAAAAAGTCTCACACATGTGGTATCCCCGTACTCAGGAGAAGCAGCATAATGTATTTTGGGGTGTAATTCCACATATACCCATGGCATGTTTGAGCAATATATCATTTAGTGACAACTTTGTGCAAAAAAAATAAAATAAAAAAATAAATTGTCTTTTTTCCGCAACTTGTGTCTACATATAAAATATTCCATGGACTCGACATGCCTCTCAGTATATAGCTTGGGGTGTCTACTTTCCAAAATGGGGTCATTTGGGGGGGGGGTTTGAACTGTTCTGGCATTTTATACACAACATTAGGAAGCTTACATCCACTCTTCTAACCACTTGAAGACAAAGCCCTTTTTGACACTTTTTGTTTACATGAAAACATTTTTTTTTTTTGCAAGAAAATTATGTTGAACCCCCAAACATTATATATATTTTTAAAGCAAAGGCCCTACAGATTAAAATGGTGGGTGTTGCATTTTTTTTTCTACACAGTATTTGTGCAGCGATTTTTCAAACGCATTTTTTGGGGAAAAAATACACTTTTTTACATTTTAATGTACTAAAACACACTATATTGCCCAAATGTTTGATGAAATAAAAAAGATGATCTTAGGCCGAGTACATAGATACCAAACACGACATGCTTTAAAATTTCGCACAAACGTGCATTGGCAACAAACTACATACATTTTTAAAAGCCTTTAAAAGCCTTTACAGGTTACCCCGTTAGATTTACAGAGGAGGTCTACTGCTAAAATTACTGCCCTCGATCTGACCTTCGCGGTGATACCTCACATGCATGGTGCAATTGCTGTTTACATATGACGCCAGACCGACGCTTGCGTTCGCCATTGGGCAAGAGCAGGGCAGGACAGGGGTGCTTTTTTTTTTTTTTTTTTTTTTTTTTATTATTAATTTTGCTTTTTTATTTTATTTTTAAATTGTTCCTTCCATATTTATTTTTTTTATCATTTTTATTGTTATCTCAGGGAATGTAAATATCCCCTGTGATAGCAATAGGTAGTGACAGGTACTCTTTTTTGAAAAAACTGGGGTCTTCTAGACCCTAGATCTTTCCTCTGCCCTCAAAGCATCTGACCACACCAAGATCGGTGTGATAAAATGCTTTCCCAATTTCCCAATGGCGCTTTTTATATCCGGGGGGGGACATTCCCTCCCACTGCTTGTAAAAGCAGTCCAGAGGCTAATTAGCCACTAGGATTGCTTTTACATGAAAGCCGGCCGCTGGCTGAAAAGAATGATACCAAGATGATACCTAAACCCGCAGGCATCATTCTGGTATAAACATTCAAAGTCCAGCAACATACCAGTACGTTGCTGGTCCTTGTTGGACATGTATTGTAATCTTTTTTTTTCATGCAGCCAGTTGGCTGAACGAAAAAAGAGATTGATCGGTGGGTATGCCCACCATTAGAATACCGCCCTTCATCCACCCACTTCTAATGATGGGCATACATGCACCATTTATATATGCCGAAGCATGGGGGCATCCTCCCGCAAAAAAGTTATGCCGCACACACATGGTCGGACTTTTCCACGGGCAAGCCTCCGTCGGAATTTCGACCGTATGTACGCGGCATTAGGAGCAAAATCGCTCCTCCGCTCCTGCTACCCCATTGCTTCGGCATATATGCTTTTTTTTTTTTTAACTGTGGTGGTGAAATCACTTCCTACAGCACTGGAGTCGCAGGGATCAGGCCTGTCTCTGCGAACGCTGCAGTTATGTGTGTTGTGTTTTGTAAGTGACAGTGATCGATCGATACTGCACTTGGGGGGCCTGGGCTGGACGAAGGGGCAAAACGCAGGTGCTAGCAGGTATCTGGGCTGATCCCGCTAACACTGCGTTTTTGGGAACCCTAAACTGCTGGGGACGCTAGTATAGATCTGATCAGATCAGATATTGATCTGATCAGATACTATACCACTAAGGGGGGTGTATGCTTCACGCGTGGGTGTTAGCGTTAATGGCACTAACCTGACGCTGCCTGGGGTGTGACGCAGACCCTTTCTGACGCTAAAACCTAATTGATATCACCCGCCGGGCGATCAGGGGGTTAAACCTTTATTGGGTTATATATACGGCGGGTGCCCTGACACTATAAAAAGCAAACTAACTAACCAGCGTCACCCGTAACACTTATATGGTGATCACTGGTGAAAGGGTTAACTAGGGGCAATTAGGGGGTTAAAACCTTTATTAGATAATATATGGGGGTACCTGACGCTATAAAAACCTGCGGCGAACCTAAAAAAAATTACTGGCTACCGATCTGCATCACCGACGCTAAGACAGCGATCAGAAAAATTATTGCTTAGTGACAGTGGTGATAGGGGGTGAAAGGGTTACCTGGGGGGCGATCAAGGGGGTTAAACCTTTATTAGATAATTTATGGGGGTACCTGACGCTATAAAAACCTGCGGCGAACCTAAAAAAATTACTGGCTACCGATCTGCATCACTGACAATAAGACAGCGATCAGAAAAACGATCGCTTAGCGACAGTGGTGATAGGGGGTGAAAGGGTTACCTGGGGGGCGATCAAGGGGTTAAACCTTTATTAGGTAATATATTGGGGTACCTGACGCTATAAAAACCTGCGGCGAACCTAAAAAAAATAACTGGCTACCGATCTGCATCACCGACAATAAGACAGCGATCAGAAAAATGATCGCTTAGCGACAGTGGTGATAGGGGGTGAAAGGGTTACCTGGGGGGCGATCAAGGGGGTTAAACCTTTATTAGATAATTTATGGGGGTACCTGACGCTATAAAAACCTGCGACGAACCTAAAAAAAATTACTGGCTACCGATCTGCATCACCGACAATAAGACAGCGATCAGAAAAACGATCGCTTAGCGACAGTGGTGATAGGGGGTGAAAGGGTTACCTGGGGGGCGATCAAGCGGTTAAACCTTTATTAGGTAATATATTGGGGTACCTGACGCTATAAAAACCTGCGGCGAACCTAAAAAAAATAACTGGCTACCGATCTGCATCACTGACAATAAGACAGCGATCAGAAAAACGATCGCTTAGCGACAGTGGTGATAGGGGGTGAAAGGGTTACCTGGGGGGCGATCAAGGGGGTTAAACCTTTATTAGGTAATATATGGGGGTACCCGACGCTATAAAAACCTGCGGCGAACCTAAAAAAAATTGGCTACCGATCGGCATCACCGACAATAAAACAGCGATCAGAAAAACGATCGCTTAGTGACAGCGGTGCTAGGGGGTGAAAGGGTTACCTGGGGGGCGATCAAGGGGGTTAAACCTTTATTAGGTAATATATGGGGGTACCCGACGCTATAAAAACCTGCGGCGAACCTAAAAAAAATTGGCTACCGATCGGCATCACCGACAATAAAACAGCGATCAGAAAAACGATCGCTTAGTGACAGCGGTGCTAGGGGGTGAAAGGGTTACCTGGGGGGGCGATCAAGGGGGTTAAACCTTTATTAGGTAATATATGGGGGTACTCGACGCTATAAAAACCTGCGGCGAACCTAAAAAAAATTACTGGCTACTGATCAGCATCACCGACGCTAAGACGGCGATCAGAAAAATGATCGCTTAGCGACAGTGGTGATAGGGGTGAAAGGGTTATCTGGGGGGCGATCAAGGGGTTAAACCTTTATTAGGGGGGGTTAGGGGGCTACACTGGACCTAAAACTAAACTTTGGTGACACTTTTACAGTCACAAATGTCACTGATTGCAGTGATCAGTAAATAAATGGTCACTGCAATCAGTGACACTGTGGCTGGGGGCTGGGGGGTGATCTGGGGGGTGATCTGGGGGTGCGATTTATGTACCTATGTGTCCTGGTGTCAGTGTAGTGTTTTGTGCACTAACCTGGCATCTTCTCCTGTACGGCGCTCGGTATATGTGAGCTACGCAGGAGAGATGACATCACTTCCTCTGCCTGTGTAAACATTACACAGGCAGGGGAAGCTCTCTCATTCGCCGGGAGCGATCGAGAGGGGGTGGCCGGAATCGAACGGCCGTCCCCTCATGCCTGATCGCTCCCGATCAGTTAACCACCGCTCACTGTAAAGAAGGGTGGTCCGATCGCACCTCCCAACTATACAAATGCAGTCACGTAGATATACGTGATTCTGCCTGTCGGTGCCATTCTGCCAACGTATATTTACAGTGGGCGGTCGTTAAGTGGTTAATATCAAATAATATAAAGTATATGTATAGACAAAGCTTTAGGGGTTTTGTTTTGTTTTGTTTTTGTGTTTTGAATAGGGCAGAGAAGGATTAAAAACACTTATATAATGTTGAGAGATTTTCCTTCAATTTCTCTCCAAGACTCAACAGGAAGTGAGGGGAACTCCTTACAAATTGGGGGGAATTACCCTCTTAGGTGAATCTACCTAGCTAGGACATAGACAGCAATAAAAACTTGACAAAGGTTCTAATCCCTTTCCACTGTATCCAAAATGAAAAATAGAAGTTTTCGCTATACAATATATACCATTTATTACAGAGTGTGGAGCCCCTGCCCCTGCATTATAGCCATTGGAGGTGTGCAGATCTGCAAACAGAGGCACAGAGATCCAACCATCATAGTCCTTGAGAAATTTAAGAAACTGCTAGATGGTTCAACCTTTTGGCATCTACCAAACACTGAAATATTAAGTTTGGGTAGAATGACCTTTTTAAATCACCACCTATTGATATTAATGTTTCTTCTGATAGAATTAGGGCACTGGCACTTTTTGGCACATTTTAATTGAATGATATTTGTATCAAACATTTTATTTATTTAACATCTTCATTACTTAAAGTTTTTGGATATGATGGGAACTCAGCCTACTCTCCTCCAATGATCAGACTTGATGAAACTTAAATAAAGATATTGTGAAAAATACAGTCATTTAAACTTCCCATTGGTCATGTAGTCTGCATTGATTTCATATATTTTGATATAGACTAACATACATCTAAAGTCAATTAAAATATATGCCCTATGGTGGTTTTCAAAGGTAGGGTAACATTTCATTTTTATTTATTTTTTTAGATATTTTTATTGAAGTTTTGTACACAACACAAAAGAAAAAACAACTTTGGTTATTCACTGCATCCAAGCATTACAACCTGTATACAAAACATACATTAAACAGTGTTCATGCCAGGTGTTTCTTGTCATTATTAAACATAAGATTAGGTAATACACTTTCCCCAATATGAGGCCACCGGAAGGATGTACCTGACACAGGTTTAACGTATCAATAATGCACATTATCTAGCACGTAATCTGCCTGATGTGAGGGTAAGGGGGCTGGCCAGCCATCTGCCCCATATCTTATGAAATGTTTTGGATCGTTTCCGAACCTCAAATGTAAGCTTGTACAGTGGTATCAAGTCATTAACCAGTGATATCCAGAGAAACTCTAAAGGTGTCTGTGAGCCTTTCCAGGTCAATAATATAGTTTTCCCAGCATAAAAATGAAGAATGCGAAGGAGTCTCTTTGCATGGGTAGAGATCCCCAAAAATTCCCAGAAGGCAGTTCTTGGGGTGAAGGACATTCGGGAGGCCCAGTGCTTGCGAAATAAAGGACCCAACCTCTTCCCAGAAGGCCTGAACTATTGGACAGGTCCAGAAACAGTGTAGAAAATCTGCCTCCTGGCCACAACCACTGAAGCAGTCAGCTGTGGGGGCTAGGCCCATCTTGCGTAGTCTAAAGGGGGTCAAGTGAGATAAGTGAAAGATCTTTACATTGATTATACAGTCTTTGGAAGATATTACTGAAGTTTTATACGTGTCACTGAATTCTGACAAGTCATCGTCTGTAAGTGTAGAGTCCATAGATGCCCATTTTGCCTGTGACATCCGGAATCTAGGGTTACGGTCAGTCAGAAGAGCAACATAATATGTAGATATAAGTTTAGTGGAGTCGAGGTGTCACAGTAGCTTCTCTATTTGCGGTACAACGGTGGGGTCAGCTAGGGAGCCAAACTGGGCACGAATGGCGTGTCGGAGTTGGTAGTAAAAGAATATGTATGAGCGTGGTAAGTCAAAGTCTAGTCGCAATTGTTGACAGGACTTAAACCCCTGCGCATCATGGCGATGACACAGGTATTTAATCCCCCTGGAGTACCATCGCTGCGGATCCGGTATGGAATTAAATTCCTTAAGGTTATGATTAAACCGCAGTGGGTTATTAAGGGATACTGACCATGATTCTTTTGTAATGTTGGAGACAATTGTTTTAAACAAGGAGAGCGAAGTGTTTAGTACAGATGTGCCCGGGCGGGTCAGTGTCCGACCCCGGTACACAATATTGTGGAGGGTCTCTATAGAGGAAGCTATGGCACCTTCCGTGGATGTGCAAGCGTTCGCTGCAGCTGGGTGGAGCCAGTCATGGACATTGACTAGTTGGGAGGCCAAATAGTACAGGTAGAAGTTGGGAAATGCCAAGCCCGCCAGGGGTGCCAGCAACCACAAAGTCTCCAGTGCCACCCTGGGGGACCTGTCATTCCACAGAAACGCTGTGCATATCGTATCTATCCTTTTAAAAATGGATTTAAGGACCCTACAGGGAGCATTTGATAGGACATATAGCAGTTTAGACAAATAAATAATTTTAAGGGTATTAACCCGTCCCATGAGATCCAGGGGCAGGTCCATCCACAGTTTAGTCTGTTCTAGGAGCTGGGTCAGTAGGGGAGTTAGGTTGTTGTCAATATAGGAGGATAGAGGGATCTGCACTATGACTCCTAGATATCTAAATGAGGACACTACCTGAAGTTTGGACTGATGGTGAATCTGCGAGATTGCATCAGTATGCAGAGGAAACAAATTAGATTTGTCCCAGTTCACTTGGAACCCTGAATAGTCCCCGAAGACCTCTACCTCTGTCAACAGTGTCTTTAATGAGTCCTGAGTATCGGCTAGGTACACCAAGGTATCGTCTGCGTAAAGAAAAAAACGCTCTTCAATAGTGCCAATAGGAAGTCCTCTAATGTGGGAGGAGCAGCGAATACGTACAGCCAGCGGTTCCATGGCCAGGGCAAATAGGAGGGGTGACAATGGACACCCCTGCCTAGTGCCTCTGGTGATGGAAAAGGTGTCCGTAATATGAGAATTAAACTGTATACGCGCCTGTGGGGAAGTGTAGAGGAGCCTGATCCAAGCAATGAAGCGAGGGCCAAAGCCATATCGCTGCAGAACTTGAAAAAGATACGGCCATTCCACACTATCAAAGGCCTTACAGGTGTCTAGGGACACAATGGCCCGGGTAGGGGTGCAGTCGTGTGGGTATTGAAGATTGTGGAACAATCTACGAATGTTCATTCTCATAGATCTGCCTGGTATAAAACCTCCCTGATCACTCCTGACCAGCTGCGCAACTACGGCATTTAGACGATTGGCCAGGACTTTTGCAAGAATTTTGACATCCTCATTTATAAGAGCAATAGGACGATACGAGTCACATTTAAGGGGATCCTTCTGTGGTTTCAGCAAAAGGATTATCAGGGCTTCCCGCATAGTGGGAGGGAGAATCCCAGCAGTTAGAGCAGAATTATAAGTTCGTAAAAGGAATGGGCAGAGGAGATGTTTAAACTGGGAATACCATTCAGCAGGGAAGCCATCTAGGCCAGGAGTCTTATGTGCCGGTAGCTGAGAGATAGCCGTTGCAATCTCCTCAACAGAGAGGGGTGCCTCCAGTTCTCTTCCACTCTCAGCCAAGAGGGAGGGAAGGGATATTTGGCCCAAGTAGTCAGTCAACTGGGAATCTGTGTAGTCTGCCCTAGACGAGTACAACTCTTTGTAGAAGTCTAGGAATGTCACCATAATGTCTTCTGGGGTATCACTAGTCTGTCCTTGTTTAGTCATAATTTGCGGGATAGATAAGGGGGAGAATTCTGGTCTTGTCAATAAGCTAACAAACGGCCTGCTTTGTTACCATGTTCAAAGGACTTTTGTGTAGCATGCAACATACGTTTCTGAGTGAGGTCCAATAAGCGGAGCTCATATTTTCTGCGTCTTTGTAACCAAGCATCTCTGTTGGTCGGACTAGGGTCAGAGGCATAGACACGCTCTGCAGCTGTCATGGTTGTTTCCAATTCCATCGTATGTTGCTGGTTGTTTTTACGTAAAACACCTGTTATGGACACAAAAGTACCCCTGAAACGTGGTCTTAAATGCCTCCCATTCTGTAAGCGGGTCTACTGTGCCCGCAATCTCTTTCCAATAACTAGCTATACCTGTCCCACACTCTCCCTGCACTCCTCTAGCCAGAATGAGTTCAAGCGCAACACTCTTGAACCCGAGCCAGGAAGAAGGACACACCACGAGGCAGGTATGATACAGTAGAGACCACCAGGAGAACATCCCAGGTTCCAAACGCCAGGTCTATACAAGACATAGTATGGAAAGAGTCCGAGTGGCAAGAATATTGACGCTCATCCGGATGTTTCCATCTCCATATCTCAGTAAGGCCATTTACCTGGGTCCAGTCAGTAAAGGAGGTATAGGATCTTCCCCCTCCCCCCATACGATCTATAGCCGGATCCATGACAGCATTAAAGTCACCTACATAAAGTAACGGGCCTGGACAATAGCATGAGAGACAATTTCATCAACACATCAGCAGAGAAGGGGGGGGGTACATATACATTTACCAAGGTAAGCGTTATAGAGGCAATCTGCAGAATAAGAATGATATACCTGCCCTCTGGGTCCGTCTTAACTTGCACAACCTCTGCATGAAGAGATTTAGCAAGTAAGATGGATACCCCCCTGGAGTAGGCCGTATGAGTGGCATGGTATGACTTGGCCAACCATGGCCTTTTAAGTGACCTCGTTTTAGAGTCATCCATGTGAGTTTCTTGGAGGCAGATGAAATGGGGTCGGTATTTTTTTAAAACTGAGAAGACCAGGGAGTGCTTCTGAGGAGAGTTCAGCCCCCTGGTATTCCATTAAATTATTTTCATCGGGTTAGCCATTACACTGGGAACAGTATATAGTGGACATCCTGCGGGCTAGTGGCAGTGACATAGCACAGTCTGGCATGCCTCCCAGGATGTGCACAAGCAAAATATATAACAATAGGTAGTGTGCATTATTCAGAACTAAGGAAACAGAGATACATATGAACAACCAAAGTACAAAAAAACAACCTTTTTCTCAAAAACCGGAGAAAAAAAAATCATAAATAAGAGTACCCCAACAAAGAGAGAAAAATATAGGAAGTTCAGAAAAAACCCCATGCCCCCCTCCCCGCTCGACCAACCCCAACATAGCGAGGCTTGGATCCCTGAACTGAAAAACAAACCCCCTCTTTAAACTGAGGGAGAGCTGTTCCGTGGCCTCGCCACCAACTGGTACGGGGGTGTTGTGGAATTTAGAGTGACTCCCGAACAGCACTACAGGAGGGAAAAGTCCAGTCCAATAGCAGATACAATATACTGCAGAATAAACAACCATCAGGAATTATAGAGAGCAGGCCTGGACTGGCCATAGGGCATACCAGGCAAATGCCCGGTGGGCCGCCGCGGCCCGCGGGCTGCCAGTGGCCCGCGACGGGCCGCCGGACAGCATGTCTTGTCTTCCCCATCATCTCCAATGTCTCCGGAGGCAGCCGGAGTTGGTGGGCGGAGCTGGGGGTGTGGCTGCCCCCTCCACTCCTCCCACAGACTCGTTCACTCTGGCTGATCCCACAGCTGAAGGAGAAAGAAACAAGGGCACAGCAGCCAGAGTGTCTTCTCTTCATCTCCAGGCATGCTGTAAGTTACTGCACATGTCACTACATAGAGTCCTAACCTGGCACCATACCACCCCAGCCTCCTCTATGCCACCGCACCCTGCCCTATGCGTGCCACCCCAACCTGCCTTATGCCACCGCAACCTGCCCTATGCCACCGCAACCTGCCCTATGCCACCGCAACCTGCCCTATGCCACCGCAAACTGCTCTATACCACCCCAACCTGCCCTATGCCAGCGCAAACTGCTCTATACCACCCCAACCTGCCCTATGCCACCGCAACCTGACCTATACCACCGCAAACTGCCCTATCCCACCCCAGCCTGCCCTATGCTACCGCAACCTGCCCTATGTCACCGCAAACTGCTCTATGCCACCCCAACCTGCCCTATGCCACCGCAACCTGCTCTATGTCACCACACCCTGCCCTATACCACCACAAACTGCCCTATACCACCCAAACCTGCTCTATACCACCCCAGCCTGCCCTATACAACCCCAACCTGCCCTATGCTACCTCAGCCTGCCCTATATCACGCAATCTGCCCTATATTACCCCAACCTGCCCTATATTGCCCCAGCCGGCCCAATATCACCCTATACTTTAATTTACAGGGGTCATTTGGGGGTGCGCCTCGTGATCGTGCGCTGCCTGCAGGGCTCTGGGCAGGATAGACAGAAGGGGGGTGACACCATGTTTTGCCGCACCAGGTGACACCAACCCTAGTGATGCCACTGCCCCAGTGCACTCTCAGCTGCGAGTCGGAGTGGCACTCGAGTGACTACCTTTGGCACATCAGGGGGCCGGGACCCGCAACGATCCCCTTCTCTCAGGCAAGGGGGCCGCGGCACTGATGATCTGATCAGTCTCGGCTCGGCTGTCTCACACAGCCGAGCAGAGTGAAGCCGCCTCCCCCTCCTCCTTTATGTCCACACAGGGGGAGGGGACCCAACATGCAGTCCCGCGCTGATCTGAGGTACATTATGGGTCTAAAGGGGGGTCTGTATTGTAGGGGGGGTTTCTGTATTGTAGGGGTGGTCTGAAATGTAGGGGGGTTCTGTATTGTAGGGGGTCTGTAATGTAGGGGGGTTCTGTATTGTAGGGGGGTCTGAAATGTAGGGGAGTTCTGTATTGTAGGGGGGTCTGAAATGTAGGGGGGTGTAACATGCAGGGGGTCCAGAACTGTTAGGGCGTGTCAGTGTAACAAACTGTGGGGGGCTATGTAATGTAAAGGGGTCCAGAGGTGCAAGGTGCTGTGTAATGTAAAATGGTCCAGAGGTGCAGGGTACTGTGTAATGTAAAGGGGTCCAGAGGTGCAGGGTGCTGTGTAATGTAAAGGGGTCCAGAGGTGCAGGGTGCTGTGTAATGTAAAGGGACCCAGAGGTGCAGGGTGCTGTGTAATGTAAAAGGGTCCAGAGGTGCGGTGCTATGTAATGTAAAGGGGTCCAGGGTGCTGTGTAATGTAAAGGGGTCCAGAGGTGCAAGGTGCTGTGTAATGTAAAGGGGTCCAGAGGTGCAGGGTGCTGTGTAATGTAAAGGGGTCCAGAGGTACACAAGGTGCTGGAACCCCACATCCCATCATTAACCGCCGCCTCGAAGCGCCGCTGCCGCGCCCCCCCCCCCCGGGCTGCTCAGTCTAAAATGCCCGGGCCTATTTTTTGTCCCAGTCCTGGCCTGATAGAGAGCATAGGCCTGATGATAGGGAGGAAGTCCAATCTGCAAGGATTAAAGGCATCAGGATAGCAGTTCTCAGGCCTACCTTAATGAGGAACCGGAACAGTCAGTATGGACAAAGTAGATGAATTCCCTGGTGGTGAAAGAGGGGTAAACCCACCACCGATTTAAGGCAATCGTAGAAGAGAATGCAGGGAGCTAGAACCTCAGACATCAGACAGCTCTGCGCCTTGGTGGAACTCCATACCATCATTAAGCCACGCCATAGCCTCCTTGGAGTTGGTGTAGAAATTAGCTTTACCATCCTGAATGACGCACAGCTTGGCGGGAAAGAGCATGGCGTAAGAGAGACCCTCTGCATGTAGCCAGGCCTTCACTGCTGCAAAGGAGGTGCGCTGTCGCTGGACATCTGCTGAAAAATCAGGGTACACTGAAATGGTATTGCCATTGTATTTTAAGGGGCCTTTCTCCCAGGCAAGACGTAGAATAGCAACTTTGTCTTGGAAGTTGAGGATCCGTGCAATAATGGATCGTGGGGGTACTCCAGAAGGTGGGGGACGCGGAGAGGTGCGGTGAGCACGCTCAATCACATGGGAGAAGGATGGTGCGTCAGTCCCAAAAATGTCTCTCAGCCAATTATAGAGGAATTTTTCTGGGTGGTTGCCCTCCGCCCGTTCGGGGGAATCCAACGAAACGGAGATTGTTCCTGCGCAAACGATTTTCCAAATCCTCAATTTTGGCGCTGAGGGCCGCCATTTCCCCCGTATGGCCCCTCACTGTGACAGATAAGGGGTGGACAACATCCTCAAGAGAGCTGACACGTTCCTCAGCGGCCCGTTCTGTCCCTTAGGTTCTGTACATCTTGTTCAGTAGAGAAAAGTCCATGCGGACTGATGCAATCTGAGCAGTAAGAGAGGCCTTACAGTCCTGGATAGCAAGCATAATGGTGGCTAGAGTAGGTTCAGTGGAAGGGGAGCCTGGGCTGGAGCTATCTTCACTATCCAGAGGGGAGTCCTGAGATTGTATTGGGTCAGTGGAGAGTGGCTGTGCATCGTGGAGAGCAGGGGCAGATTCACTCACCATAGCCGTTAGGTGTTTGTGAGGAGCTGAGACAGATGACTTCAGCAGCGTGTCATGCTGTTCTGCCTATGTCCCGGCGCCATCTTGCCAGCGAAATCGGGCTAGCTGTCCGCCGCAGATGCTGGCACGGGTGGCCCGTATTTCACCATGGATGCCAGCCTGGATCGTTCCCACGATTGTGGGGAGTAGTAGGAGCAAAACGGACTCAGGATGCCTAAAGGATGTCGCTCGGGAGCCGGAGCTGTGGCTTTACATGTCTGCTCGCTCTGCTATCCGGACACGCCCCTAACATTCCATTTTTAATAATAATAATTATTGTTGTAATTATCCTTATAGGCTTTGATCTATCTTTAATAAGTCTGTAACCGCTACAGAATGATATATAGTCTACATATCAGTAAGTCTTTATATACTATATCCTTTTTACAAAAGTTCATGATTTGTACATCATTTGGGATTGTTTGCTTCCTTTTATTGAATATTTTTTTATTACACATCCTTAATTTATTTTACATATATAGCGCTTACCACCCTCTCCTCCTTGTCTTTCGGCTCCTTGTAGGAAGAAAGGGCACACCCAGCTCTATCTGCCCATACCCTCCTGTGTGAGGAGGTTGAGCGGTGTTGTGATGGGTCTCCGCAGCCGGATACTCCCTCTGAATGGTTTTTATCCCTATAGCCAATAAAGTCTCTATTTCCCCCAATGACTTCAATGTCCACACCAGCTGTAACTCCAACGTAGAGTTTATTTCTCTAATGCCGCGTACACACGATCGTTTTTCACGTCGTTAAAAATGGCATTTTTTAAATTGGGCATTAAAAACGATCGTGGGTAGGCTCCAGAGCATTTTTAACGACGTGAAAAATGGCCTAAAAAAATGAGAACCTGCTCTATTTTTTCACGTCGTTTTTTACGTCGTTTTTTTTTACGACATGAAAAACAGTAGTGTGTATGCTTTTACGAGGGGAAAAAAAACGCGCATGCTCAGAATCAAGTATGAGACGGGAGCGCTCGTTCTGGTAAAACTAGCGTTCGTAATGGAGATAGCACATTCGTCACGCTGTAACGGACTGAAAAGCACGAGGCTGAAAAGCGCGAATCGTCGCTCAACAAACTTTACTAACATGAAGGGTGGCGCCATTCGAACGGAACTTCCCCTTTATAGTGCCGTCGTACGTGTTGTATGTCACTGCGCTTTGCTCGAGCGTTTTTTTTAATGAACGTGTGTATGCAAGACAAGCTTGAGAGGAAACAAGAAAAATCACGTCGAGAAAACGATCGTGTGTACGCGGCATTAGATAACAGTCTCTGATAGAAAAGGTTGGAGAAAGAACAGGAAAGCATTAGGTGTGGGAGAGGTCCAGGCACAAACGTAAATACACTTCACTGCTTGGCTTCTCAAGCAGACTTAGTCCATTTGGATAGTCTCCCTAGATAGGGACTAGCAGCCAAAATGGTACCTGAACTGTTCACCCAATCACTATTCAACTTGCACACGGGTCTCTGCCACAGACCTGGTGAACTTGGTCTCTGCCACAGACCTGGTGAACTTGGTCTCTGCCACAGACCTGGTGAACTTGGTTTCCTTAACACTTGGCCTCTTTGTAAGGAAAAGACATCCCTCCAGAGAGTTGCCGGGCCCCTTCCTTCACTGTGACTTCTCACCAGTCCCTCGGGACGGTCCTCCCCCGGCCTCCTCGTCTAAGATATGGGTCCCCTCGCGAGGCGGCACCCTGGGATTCCTCGATCCTTCATGGACCCCAGCCGAAGGTGCTGGGCCCAAGGCCTTTAGTTGCAGCCCCAGGGCTAAAGGTGCCTGGGACTGATACACCGACCTCCGCCCCTGGGCCAAAGGTGCCCAGGGCGGACAGGTGCACACACTCCCTGGGAGTAGGACTCCCAACGACCACCGAACCCCTGAACAGGCAGGGTCTGCCCCTTTTATATCCTCTCCCAGCATACACAGCAGGCCGACCACTCCCACTGTATGGTTGTCGAGGGGGGACACACAAGGCACAGCACTGTATCAGCAGTTCAACCCTGGCCCACCATGACAGAGCCACCTGCAGGCCACAGGGAACAGTACACAGATACTCTTCCTGCAGACAAAATGGTTGATAATGTCCTAACAATTTAGGTGTTTGAGCATAACTACCTTAAACACTACCCCTAAATTGAGGACCCCGCTACACATATCTATAGACATAAGTTCTGTATGAGGTTATTACTATATTTGCTGATGATTTTTTATTATTTTCTATTGGTTTATTATAATAAAGTGCATATCATTGAGATGGTGCTATGCTCGTGTAATCATCTGTTTTTAAACTTTAACGTTATGTATATTCATGTAATTATTATAATTTTTTTATATATATCTGCTGCATATATGTGCTGCATACTATGTCTGTCTTGGCTGCTGCAGTGTTTCTTCATTGCTTACAAAACATATTGCTGAAAACGAAACCTGGCCTCTCCCCCTTAGTTGGGCGCCGCCTCCTGTCACTACATATAGAGGCTAAGCGCCGCCACCCGATTAGCTTTGACAAAGTAGCCATGGGTGGCTCTGAAAGGCGTTAGCCATGCCCCTCTTTCCTGCCTCCAGTGCTGACATCACCGCTGGTGTTCAGTGTCCCACGACCACAGGAGTTCTGAGCTTCCTGTAACACAGTCCACCATTCGGCAGACTTCCTCCATGGCAAAATAGTTTGCTCTCACGACCGAGTGTTTGTTATTCAAAAAAACGAGTTTGAAAGATTTTACGTATAGTGTATGGCCAGCATTGGAGTGGCGCTCTGTGTTTGTTTTTATTTGCCAGAGAACAACAGCTTGTCACTTGGACAGGAAGTGAGGGCTAACAATTCTGGGCATTAAAGATTAAATTGATTATTAGCTATGGACCAGAAGGCAAAGAGTAAGAAACTGTCAGATTTTAATTTGCAATGTCCCTGCTGGAAGAAATTTTCGCCTCAATCAAATGGGGAAGGGATAGATCCAGTGGAGGTGCATCCATAGAGGGCGCAGGAGTGCCGCCCCCTCTCTCCTGCACCACTCTAATTACCAATAGATAGATTCATGCATTGCATGAATCTATCTAATGTTGCCGCTGCCGCCCCCTATTCATGTGCCCGGCCCCTTGTCGGGCACCGGGCATATGAATTGCAGTGGCGGGTGTGTTTTGGAAGCACCTGATTAGAGCCAGAGGCTCTAATAGGCTTCCTGATTAGAGCCTGTGGGCTCTAATAGGCTTCCAAAATGGTAAGCAGCGGACGCACTGCTGTGCGTTCACTGCTTACACAGTGCTGTGTTAAGGAAGCTAATACATTGCTTCCCTAACACAGACCCGCCTCTCAGCCAATCAGGTGCACCGGGTCTGGTTACCTGTCACCTGATAGGCGTCCAATCACAGCGCCTGTCACTTCAGCCAATCAGGTGTCCAATCACAGCGTCACTGTGTCATAGCAGAAGACGGAAGAGGACGGGAGAAGAGAGAAGACATCGAGGACTCGGAGGACAGCGCTGACCCAAGACAGGTAAGTCTCGGGCGGGGGGGGGGGGGGGGGGCACACTGGCGGCATTTGATGGAGCAAATCTGGCAGCACACTGGCGGCATTTTATGGGGCAAACTGGCAGCACACTGGTGGCAATTGATGGGGCAAACTGGCGGCATTTGATGGGGCAAACTGGCAGCACACTGGCGGCATTTGATGTGGCAAACTGGCAGTACACTGGCGGCATTTGATGAGGCAAACTGGCAGCACACTGGCGGCAATTGAAGGGACAAATCTGGCAGCACACTGGCGGAATTTGATGGGGCAAACTGGCAGCACACTGGCGGCAATTGATGGGGAAAATCTGGCAGCACACTGGCGGCATTTAATGGGGCAAATCTGGCAGAACACTGGCGGCAGGCGGCATTTGATGGGGCAAACTGGCAGCACACTGGTGGCATTTGATGGGGCAAACTGGCAGCACACTGGCGGCATTTGATGGGGCAAACTGGCAGCACACTGGTGGCAATTGATGGGGAAAACTGGCAGCACACTGGTGGCAATTGATGGGGAAAACTGGCAGCACACTGGCGGCATTTGATGGGGCAAACTGGCAGCACATTGGCGGCAATTGATGGTGCAAACTGACAGCACACTGGCGGCAATTGATGGGCACACTGGGGGTAATTAATGGGGCACACTGGCAGCACACTGGCGGCAATTGATGGGCACACACTGGCAACAATGGATGGGGCAACACTGGCAACAATTGATGGTTACAGTAGCTGCATTCGATGGCACAGTGGCTGCGTTTGATGTTTTTTTTTTCAGTTTGTTTGCGCCCCCCCCCCCCCAAACATTTTGATCACCAGCCGCCACTGGATAGATCCTCTGTAAGGGCTATTATTAGGCTGGATCCACACATGTGCGGTGCGAATTCCAGCTCCGTTTTCTCTGCGAAGAGAAAAAACAGCAGTTCCTCTCCGTTGTAGGTGAGGATCAGCTGAGCAGGGAGAGGGGGAGGTGTAGTGAGGAGGGGGAGAGAATGCCTGTTGATAATAGAAAGCATTTGCGAATCAGATGCGTTCCCATAGAAGATAATGTGTTTGCATTTCGCACCACAATGCCCAGAAAACACACACGTTTTTTGAGCAATGCGGAGTGCGAATGCAACGCACATATGTGAACCAGCCTCATTCAAATGAACGTATTTTTAAATGTCCTGCGGTTTAAGCTGCATCCAATTCGCATAGGTGTGAACACAGCCTTACTGTTTGTGCCTTCTAGTCCCAGTGACAACTGCTCCTCTAATATCTTCTGTTTATGTCACAGGGAAAATAAATGAGGTGAGTGTTCAATTGGCCATAGGCAGCAATAAAAACTTGATAGTATTTACTATTCCCAAATGTATCCAAAACTTTAAAAAAAATGGCTAAAGAAAGGCTTTAAGCTTATGTATATCTACACGTTTATCAATAAGATAATAAATGAAGTTAAATGAAAAATATTACCAATTCATTTCTCTCATCCCCAAGCAATGTATTTCTGTCCTCCAGTTTTCGGATTGTTGCATTTAATTCTGCCATTCTTTTCTGATTCCTGCGTAAGTCCTGAAAAGCAAACAGGTTTATCAGTTTACAAAAATGATAGAATAAGTAAGCCATGGCAATTTACTTATTTGGTGTTTATCTAATATTAGTAAAATTTCCCAAATTTTTGGCTTGCGGTTCCTTTAAAAATTATTCCAGGTATCAGTAGACTGCTAGATTAGGCTTTATGCACACAGGCTTATAAAAATAAGCAGCTTTTTTTTTCTGCAGAACTTGGCAGAAAAAACTTCTCTAAAGATACAATATTGTATGTGCGTTTATGCCATTTGAGTGTAAATGCATTCTACTGGCCTAAATATTAATTTATTCTGGCCAATGGAATACATTTACGCACATACACATGCATTAGACGCATTTACGTCCACTTTTTTGCTGCTCAAAAGCTCCTCTCAGAATGCACCCTTGGTGCCTTTTTTCTGCCTGTAAACGCTTCTTTTCAAATACACCTGTAAATACCTATGTGTGCATGGTCACATACTGTAGGCTAATATAGGGGTTGCTTTTACAGGCATTAAAAAAAAAACACTGAATGCCTGTATAAGTGGCCTTTCTTAAGCTGCATGAAACCTAAATCTTCCCATAGCCATTATGGTAAGGTGAGCATTTTTTACTACTACAGTACATTGTGAGAATACTAGTTGCAATATGTGCAAATAATGTGGAAACCTGTCCTGCACTGAGATGCCATAACTGCTTGAAGTACTTTATTTGTTATGACAAACCGAACTCCAGTCAAACAGCAAAATGCACAACTAAAGATAAATTGCAAAAAATGCACTACGTCAGGCGGCCCTGCTGTGCCAAAAAAGACAAAATGCACTACGTCAGGTGGCCCTGCTGTGCCGAACCACATACATGTATGTGATCCAGCATTTTCGGCTAGGGGGCGCGCTGCTGGCAGCTATTTCCAACTATTTCCAACGCAGCCTTAACCCATAGACAAAGCAAAATGCCTTGTCTGTGCACATTGGCACTGTGTCACACAGCACAAACTAGCGGTCGTGGGTTCAGCACAGCTTGCTGGTGTAAATTAAGTATATGGTCACATTTTTGAATGTGTACATTTCTCTTTCAAAAACCACAGTAATGAAGGGTTCCCACTGTATGCAATATAAAATAGATGAATGGATAGATGGATAGACATCTAATGTCCAAATACAGTATATATTACTACATTTTATAATCAAATTACATTAAGGGTTCCCCTATCCTGCATTTTTACACTGTTTCACTAATCTGAGAAACTGCAGTGCCACCAAAGTTCTGCAAGAGACATCTGTGACTGGCTGCCATTTCTAATGGGTAAAACCCATTAATTACAGCAGGGAACTGTGAGGACTCTTCACATCTATGTGTTGCAGAAGCATGCAATTATATACCTTGTGTCTATTGGTGTGCTGCAATGTTATTCATTTTGTATGCACCTCCACAATGCATCTGAATTGTACACTGCAATGAACATTAACACATGACATACTGTAAGTTATTAATATAATGTACTGGAATAGACAGGTATGAAGCCATAAGTGTTACTAAAGCAGATGCAGGACTTCCACGTAGACTAAATTCGTTTAAAACTAGCTGTTAATTCATTAACCACTGTATTTTACCCTGTCAAAAGCAGATTTATCTTACCGGACTTCCACAGTGCTCTGATCCATCCCCTGCCCTTCCTGGGATTTCACGCTTGGGACTTCCAACGTTGCACTCAGCTTCTTTAACTAAAAATAATTGCTCATCCAGGGCTTCCTTCTGTAACAAAAGCTTTTGCAGGGAGCTGGTTTGTGTCTCAAGCTCTTTTTCAAGAGAGAAGATGAACCTATCTTTTGCTTTAATTTCATCCATCTGAAAGAGTCATCAAGAGAAAGCATTTACTCTAATTATTTACTAGGAAATGCTAACTAAAAAGGTTACAGATACTTTATTTTGTAACTATCTTCTCATGTGAAGGGCCATATTGTAATGGCTTGATGACGGGTAAGAGCTTCTCCAAAAGTGCAGCTCTTGTGGGGTGTTCCTGGTCTGCAGTGGTCAGGACCTTCCAAAAGTGGTTCAAGGAAGGAAAACCATCAAACCAGTTACAGGGTCATTGGCAGCCAAGGCTCACTGATGCATGTGGGGCGCAAAGGCCCATGTAGTCTGATCTACTGGAAGAGATACTGTAGCTCAAATTGCTGAAAAGTTCTATCTGAACCAGCTCAAAAGCTGGTTCCGATAGAAATGTGTCAGAGCACACAGTGCATCACAGGTTGTTGTGTATGGGGCTGTGTAGTCACAGACAGGTCATGGTGCCCATGCTAGTGTTAGAACTGCACCACGGAGCAATGGAAGAAGGTGTCATGGTCTGGAATTACGTTTTCTTTTACACTGAAAATTGGGCAATCTTCTGCTGGGAAACTTTAGTCCTGCCATTGATGTGGATGTTACTTTGACACATACCACCAACCTAAGCATTGTTGCTGACCAAGTAACTTCATGGAAACTGATGACAGTGGCCGCTTTCAGCATGATAATGTGCCCTGCCACACTACAAAAATGGTTCAAGAATAATTTGAGGAACAAAACATCAAATTTGAGGTGTTGACTTCTCAATCCAATCATTTGTGGGATGTAGGGTATATAAATCCCAACAATCTGGAACATGATCAGGTAGTGGCCACGCAAGTTGATAGCTTCTCGCTGGGTCTCTACCTTTGGGGACTGGATCTGGGAAATAGATAAACATGTTATGTTCAACAAAATGCATCCTTGAAGTTCAAAGAATATGGAAAAAATTGATAGATGCTCCATGCTCCTAAATGCATAATAAAGAGAGGTGTTTGAACAGCAGGTTGGCCTGTTTTATTTAACTTGCCCTGGAATATTTCTGGAATTTTTGATATACTTGATGATAATGAAATAATTGTGTTGCCATTCGTCGTGAGGGAAATCGGCAGTGAAGCCTTTCAGCTTCACAGCTAGTTCCCTACTTTGCATGCGTGAAGCATGCTGCATTTTCTACACGGGTGCACGAACTTTTGAGAGATGGCACCGCGGCACCGTCTCCTGAAAGTGGAGAAGGGTACCTGTCAAAAACAGGTACCTGTTCCCCCCTCCCCCCTGAAAAATGCAAAATGTGGCACGGGAGGGGAAGCAGATCAGCGGAAGTTCCACTTTTGGGTGGAACTCCGCTTTAACAGAAATATTATCTGGAGGTAGGGATGAGCTTCGAGTTCGAGTCGAACTCATGTTCGACTCGAACATTGCCTGTTCGCCCGTTCGCCGAACAGCGAACAAATTGGGGTGTTCGCGGCAAATTCGAAAAATCTATGGGAGAAATCTAAAGTGCTAATTATAAAGGCTTATATGCAAGTTATTGTCCTAAAAAGTGTTTGGGGACCCGGGTCCTGCCCCAGGGGACATGTATCAATGCAAAGAGAAGTTTTAAAAACGGCCGTTTTTTCGGGAGCAGTGATTTTAATAATGCTTAAAATGAAAAAATAAAAGTGAAATATTCCTTTCAATTTCGTACCTGGGGGGTGTGTATGATATGCATGTGAAGTGGCGCATGTTTCCCGTGCTTAGAACTGTCCCTGCAAAAAATGTCATTTTTGAAAGAAAAAAAGTCATTTAAAACTCACTCGCGCTTCCGGCAATACATTCAAGTCATTGATAAAAAAAAAAAAGCGTGGGGGTTCCCCAGAATTCAATTACCAGGCCCTTCAGGTCTGGAATGGATATTAAGGGGAACCCCGCCGCAAATTTAAAAAAAATTGACGTGGGGTTCCCCCAAATATCCATTCCAGGCCCTTCAGATCTGGCATGGATTTTAAGGGGAACTCCACCCCAAATTTAAAAAAAAGTGGCGTGGAGTCCCCCTAAAAATCCATACCAGACCCCTTATCCGAGCACGCAACCTGGCCGGCCGCAGGGGAAAAAGGGGGGACGAGAGAGCGGCCCCCCCTCCCTCCTGAACCGTACCAAGCCACATGCCATCAACATGGGGAGGATGTCCCCATATTGATGGGGACAAGGGCCTCATCCCCACAACCCTTGCCCGGTGGTTGTGGGGGTCTGCGGGCGGGGGACTTATCGGAATCTGGAAGACCCCTTTAACAAAGGGGACCCCCAGATCCCGGCCCCCCCTATGTGAATTGGTAAGGGGTACATTGTACCCCTACCATTTCACGAAGAAAGCGTAAAAAAATGTTTAAAAAAACACAAACACCTTGAAAAAGTCCTTTATTTAAAAAAAAAACAAAAAAAAAACATTCCAGCGGTGAAATCCAGTGTCCCGCGGCGATCCTGATGGTATGTCGGACCCGCCTACGTCATTGGCTTGAGCGGGGAACTTCCTTCATTGTGTAATTTAAATTTACATAGTGAAGGAAGTTCCCCGCTCAAGCCAATGACGTAGGCGGGTCCGACATACCGAGGGGGCGGACCTGATGGGGAACTGCTCTCACTTTGGTAATACATGTATAGACCCGCCCCTTCTCATGTTCCGCATCTGGTCCGCTGAGCGGACCTGATGGGGAACTTTAGAAGGGGCGGGTCTATACATTTAAAACACTGAGAGGGAGTTCCCCATCAGGTCCGCTCAGGCACAACCAATGAAGGACAGCGCTGGACATCGGGATCGCCGGATTTCACCGCTGGAATGTTTTTTTTTTTGTTTTTTTTTAAATAAAGGACTTTTTCAAGGTGTTTGTGTGTTTTTTTAAACATTTTTTTACGCTTTCTTCGTGAAATGGTAGGGGTACAATGTACCCCTTACCAATTCACATAGGGGGGGGCCGGGATCTGGGGGTCCCCTTTGTTAAAGGGGTCTTCCAGATTCCGATAAGCCCCCCGCCCGCAGACCCCCACAACCACCGGGCAAGGGTTGTGGGGATGAGGCCCTTGTCCCCCATCAACATGGGGACATCCTCCCCATGTTGAGGGCATGTGGCCTGGTACGGTTCAGGAGGGAGGGGGGCCGCTCTCCCACCCCCCTTTTCCCCTGCGGCCGGCCAGGTTGCGTGCTCGGATAAGGGGTCTGGTATGGATTTTTAGGGGGACTCCACGCCATTTTTTTTTAATCTGGGGTGGAGTTCCCCTTAAAATCCATGTCAGATCTGAAGGGCCTGGAATGGATATTTGGGGGAACCCCACATCAATTTTTTTTTAAATTTGCGGCGGGGTTCCCCTTAATATCCATTCCAGACCTGAAGGGCCTGGTAATTGAATTCTGGGGAACCCCCACGCTTTTTTTTTCTTTTTTATCAATGACTTTTGAATGTATTGCCGGGAGCCGACAATTCATTAATAGCCGCAAATGAGTTTTAAATGACTTTTTTTCTGTCAAAAATGAAATTTTTTGCAGGGACAGTTCTAAGCACGGGAAACATGCGCCACTTCACATGCATATCATACACACCCCCCAGGTACGAAATTTAAAGGAATATTTCACTTTTATTTTTTCATTTTAAGCATTATTAAAATCACTGCTCCCAAAAAAACTGCCGTTTTTAAAACTTTTTTTTGCATTGATACATGTCCCCTGGGGCAGGACCCGGGTCCCCAAACACTTTTTAGGACAATAACTTGCATATTAGCCTTTATAATTAACACTTTAGATTTCGAACGTTCGAGTCCATTGTATTTAATAGGGTTCTAAAGTTCACACGAACATTTTGTCTGTTCGCAGGTTCTGGTGCGAACCGAACAGGGGGGTGTTCGGCTCATCCCTGTCTGGAGGCAGTTGCCAAATATTGTCAAAATAATCAATCCAAAAATCATATATTGTGTCATACAGATACTGTATTACTTTAAAGAGAAGGGTTTGTGGAAATGGACAAATTGTTTGAATACAGGTTTTTAAAGGACCAGTTCACACAAAAACAGATTTTAGCAGTGGTGGCTAGTGGTATATTATTTTTTGGGGGGTGTGTGGCAATCCCCCCTGCCGCCCCCCTCTGGTCAGTCGGGTTACAGGCACCTGCCCCCCCCGGTCGGTCAACAGCCCCCCAGGGGAAGCCGCCTCCTCCCCAGCGGCAAATGGAATTGCTTCTCCTCTTGGCCAATCGGGTGACGGGTCTCAGGACCCACTTCCTGATTGGCCGGGAAGAGAAGCAGGAAGACCGTAGTGAATATTAATTTGCTATTGTCACAGAACTGGCTGAGGGCGCAGTGCTCTGTGCCCCGAGCCCACCCTTTTTTTTAAGCCAATTAAAGCCTCAGGCTCTAATCATGTGCTTCTAAAAAAAAAAAAATTGGAATCCATGCGTTCGGCACCCTGCATGTAAATTAGGGGCCGGGCGCATGGATTAGGGAGGCAGTGTCCCTGCGCCTCGTATAGACGGGCCACCACTGGATTTCAGGTTGTGAAAGATACTGGGCAGTTAAACCATCTGACAACATTTATACCTTGTGTAATTACTAATAGTGAGATGTTTGCACTCAAGTTCTCAAGTCTGCACAGCTGCTGTGGCTATTACAAGGGGTTCCCACATTCCCTGCTAGATTTTTAATTTCTTTTATAATACAAGAAGTGCAACAGCAGGTGCCCCAACATGCAAAGTAGACAGGAACACCCGCAACTCCCAGATAGACAGGAACAGAGTCAGGAACATTGACAGGAAGATCTCGGGTGTATTATGACAGGAAGATCTCTGGAAAGACTGGTGAAGTCTTTAAAACACCATTTAATTAGCCGACCATTCAATAGTGGTATTGAATAAGTAAAAAAGTCAAGTCTCACCAGTCTACGAATGTCCCTTTCACTTTCCCATTTAAACTTTGTAATAGCCTCCTGGTGGGAATGATGCTCGCTTCTCAAATCCCCAGCCTTGATTTTGTCAGCCTGGATCATATTATTGAGAGCCTCATCCATTTGTTTCTTAGCAGATTTTAGCTCAGTGATCTCCTGTAAGAGCTTGAGGCGCTCAGAGTCAAACACTTTTCTGGCTTCTTCTCGTGCCTCCGTGCTCAGATATGTCCTTACTTTGTCGCTGCTGCCATCGCGAAGAGCATTAACAGCAGATTTTAGTCGCAGGATTTCTGCCTCTTTTAATTTAACCATCCGAGACATCTCCTGCTCATGCTGTTTGATTAAGTTCTCCCTTACTGCCTTGAGCTCCAACATCTTCTCTTCATGCAGCTTGGCTTTCAGTTCAGAAACAGTTGCAGTGTGTTTGTGTTGTTCTTGCTCCTTTATCCTTTTACTCTCTTGATTTTTCTCCCTTTCAAGCCTAGACACCTGAATAAAATCCAGGAAGGGCAATGTTATTTAAGAGTGCAATTACAGTATAGACATTGAAGAATAACAATAAAGCAGTGGCGTAGCATGGGTTGTCAGCGCCCGGGGCAAGGCAAGAAATTTGCACCCCCTAACCTGCAGACTTTTTGCACTCCCTGAGTGCCTTCCCTTCCTACAATAGTACTGACCAGCCTGATTCCTATACTGACCACTACACTAACCTCTACACGAACCTACATGATTCCTAGACTGACAATTACACTTACCTACCTGTCCACTGCACTGACCTACCCGATTCCTACATCGGCCACTACAATGACCACTACACACTGGCCACTACACACCACTACACTGACCACCAGGGCTGGTGCAAAGATGTTTGCCGCCCTCCCCCCGGCTGCGCCCTGACTCCACTTTACCCTGAAACACATGTGACCTTAGAAAAAAAGAAGCCCTAAGGCTAACGCTGCGCTAATTTAAGAAGATAATAAAAAAATTATGATAAAGTGTATAAGAAAGCAGCTGGCACTTAAGTTCAGTACAAAAAACTTAGGATAGATAGCAAAAAATGGAAAGAGTGCAGCGCTATGTGTGAAATAATTGTTAAACCTTGAAATGTAAACAAATATGTGAAAAATAAATATATGAAAAATGTATTAAAAGAAAACGAATGCAGAGTCCAAAAAGAACACAACATAGTCCATAAAGAGTTAATTCCAAAAGCAAATCCGTGAAGGGTTAACTCCCAAAAAAATACAAATTGCTTGCCAAGAAAGTGAAGATAAAGTTCGGTGAATAATAAGTCCCAAAATAAACCAGGGTATTGCCAGAGAAGTAGTGAGTGATACAAATCTTCCCAAGAGCAGCGTGATATTTCAGGTGTGACACCCAAGTGATATCCTGCTTACCAGATAGCCGTGACTGTGATGCACAGTCTGGTAAGCAAGATATTAATCACTTGGGTGTCACACCTTTTGGGAAGATTTGTATCACTCACTACTTCTCTGGCAATACCCTGGTTTATTTTGGGACTTATTATTCACCGAACTTTATCTTCACTTTCTTGGCAAGCAATTTGTCTTTTTTTTGGGAGTTATCCCTTCACGGATTTGCTTTTGGAATTAGCGCTTCACGGACTATGTTGTGTTCTTTTTGGACTCTGCATTCGTTTTCTTTTTTAATTAATTTTTCATATATTAATTTTTCACATATCATTTGTTTACATTTCAAGGTTTAACATTTATTTCACACATGGTTTTAACCACATAGCGCTGCACTCTTTCCATTTTTTGAACACATGTGACCTATCTGACCCCTACACTGACCCCCTGACACACCTACCTGACACATACACTGACCCACCGACCTTACACCTACACTGACCTACTACACAGACCCACCTGACTCCTACAGTAGGAGTCCTACTTCCTGCACTACTCACACCCCCCTCCCCCTCCACACAGCTCGGTGCAAATCCATCCTCCTTACCTCTGTCTGCTCTTCGCCAGGACTCTCCTCATGACCTCAGCACTGGATCTGGATGTGCAGAATTGCTTTGGAGTCCCGACTCCCCGCCAGCGCCATCCACCCACAGCCCGCTCCATGTGTCAGACGCTGCACCTCCGCTCCATGTGTCAGACGCTGCACCTCCACTCCATGCTCCCATCTCCACCGAGCCGTGCCCCTCCGCTCCGCTAGACACACAGCGCCGTACCAGAGCAGAGGGACAGGTGGAGGGGAAGACAGCTGCCCCGGCGGCTCACACAGTGCTGGTCTCCCGCCGCCATGTTCAGTGTTTCCCGGCGCACTGTGATTGGGCGTATGGCGGTCATGTGCGGAGGCAGGACTTCTAGAGCGATCGCAGACAGGCCAGCCCCACGCCGCACATGACCCCCATACGCCCAATCACAGGGCGCCGGACACTAAACATGGCGACGGAGATCGGGACACAGAAAATGAAAATTAGGAGGAGGCACGGAATGTCGCCCCCCTAAATGTCGCGCCCGGGGCCACGGCACCCCTTGCTTCCCCCACGCTACGCCACTGCAATAAAGTAACATTTTGGCAAAGGAAATAAAAAAGCATCATTAAGGAGCCTAAGCATTTCATTTAGTGTGTCTCAATCTTGCATCTTAGGTACAATCGTTATTTGTTTCATTGACTTTTATCTATGTTCACCTGTCATGACAGAAGTATGGGGGCTGCATTTGCTGGACTCTTTCTAACAATTTGTGTTGCCTACCTGTGTACAGGTGCACACTTTTTAGGCCTCATGCACACAGGTGTGAAAAAGGACAAGCATGCAGTAAATGTGTGTCACACCTGGAATCTCACAGGAACGCACAGCGTTTACATGCAGTTCTATGCAGTGCAATTTCAGCCCCTTAATTTTGAATGGGCTGGAGTCGTACTGCACCAAAAATAGCACATGCACTACTTTTGGAAACTCAACACAACCTGATCTCATAGTACTTCTGTACCAAATGGATCTGGTGGTGGCAAACGCATTGCGTTTGCGACCTGCGTTTGGGATATCATTAACTTAATATTGACACCCGCTGCAGATCACAACTGCAGTGTGTTTTGAAGGGAATGTGGGTGTCCTGTACCGCATTCTGATTTAAACTGGCTGCTTTGAAGTCAATGTATCAGTATGACAGCCAGGCAATTAACGTTTTTGTAAAATGAAAGGTCAGCAATGGCAGCTTACATAATTCTCTCATTTTACCTGAATGTTCTTTACTGATTGCTCTACATTTAACAACAAAGCGCAACAATCTATTATATCCAGACGGTAATCAGCATTAGCCTGTATTAAACTCATCAATCATGCCGTGTGACTCTCCTTAATGGATTACTGCCAGTCTCTTCTTTCCAATACATTATTATAGGTTTACTAACCTAGAACTAGGCACATCGTCATTAAATAAATCAGTCACATGAAAGTTATCACCTGAAGGCCTATGCTGATCTTATACTTGCACAATTTTGAGGTAATTTCAACCAATTTTGACCAGCTCTTGATTGCAAAAAAACAAGTAAATGGATCAAGCCAACCTACCAACAGTTCCTCTTAAGTAAAATGTCTGAAACTGTTGGTGACAGGTTTGACTTGATCCATTAGATCACATTGACAATTGAAAGTTAGTTGAAAGAGGTTGAAATTGTCTGGTGTCTTTCCATAATTGTGGCACAAACCTTACCAAGTCTGCTTTGCCCTGTTATGGAAGCAAAAAAATGATTGCTGGGACAGGTAGTGCTTTTCATTTATCTAAAATATGAAAGCAGCTACAACATACCATGTTTCCTAAAGGAAACTTGAAAGAGTAGGGATGTGGTGTTTACAGTATTAAGGGGAAGAAACCTATGCAAAGACCCAATTTATAGTTTTTTTATACTGTATAGTGTAAATAAACACTGAAATATAAGCATACAGTGGGTCAAAAAAGTATTTAGTCAGCCACCAATTGTGCAAGTTCTCCCACTTAAAAAGATGAGAGAGGCCTGTAATTGTCATCATAGGTATACCTCAACTATGAGAGACAAAATGTGGAAACAAATCCAGACAAGCACATTGTCTGATTTGGAAATAATTTATTTGCGAATTATGGTGGAAAATAAGTATTTGGTCAATATCAAAAATTAATCTCAATACTTTGTTATATATGCTTTGCTGGCAATGACAGAGGTCAAACGTTTTCTGTAAGTCTTCACAAGGTTGTCACACACTGTTGCTGGTATGTTGGGCCATTCCTCCATGCAGATCTCCTCTAGAGCAGTGATGTTTTGGTACAGTGATGTTTTGGTTTCATTTGGTACATGAAAGAATGAATGGGGCCATGTATCGTGAGATTTTGAGTGCAAACCTCCTCCCATCAGCAAGGGCATTGAAGATGAAACGTGGCTGGGTCTTTCAGCATGACAATGATCCCAAACACACCGCCCAGGCAACGAAGGAGTGGCTTCATAAGAAGCATTGCAAGGTCCTGGAGTGGCCTAACCAGTCTCCAGATCTCAACCCCATAGATAACCTTTGGAGGGAGTTGAAAGTCTGTGTTGCCCAGCGACAGCCCCAAAACATCACTGCTCTAGAGGAGATCTGCATGGAGGAATGGGCCAACATACCAGCAACAGTGTGTGACAATGAAAGAAAATCAGACAGCACAAAAACCAACCCCTAATGAAAGTAGCTGGACACTGAAGGTCAATATAAATGTCCTTAAGTAGAGTACATGTAAAAAGCAGTGCAGCGCTGAACGCCAAAATAAAAATAAAAACAAAAAAACAATAAAACCATATCATTAGCATCAAAAGTCCAAAAAATATGTGGCAAGATGAAGCCAGAGGATGTTGAAGGGCAACAGAAGTGTAAAGCCCTGTACACACGATCGGATTTCCTATGGATTCTGATCCGATGGATTTTTCCATCGGAAATCTGATGAAGCTGACTTCCATCAGTCTTGCCTACACACCATCAGTCAAAAATCCGACCGTCCCAAACGCCGTGACGTAAAACACTCCGACAAGCCGAGAAAAATGAAGTTCAATGCTTCTGAGCATGCGTGGGTTTTTTGTCCGATGGAGTTCCACACAGACGATCGGAATTTGCCATAGTTTTTTTTCCCATCGAATAAATTTAAAACATGTTCTATTTTTTCTCACCGATGAAAAAAAGACCGATGGGGCCCATACATGATCGGTTTGTCCAATGAGGAAAGTCCATCGAACTGTTTTCATCGGTAAAACCGATCGTGTGTACACGGCATAAGACTTCTTAGGTAGTAAATGGGGTGCCTCAATCAATCACCGCTGAGGAAGTCCTGCACCACGGACGATACGCGTGCGGGGGGCTTATAGTGATGTCAGGACAGCCACCTACCTGGTTCTTTTTTTTTGTTTACAAACGTTTTTATTGGGATAAAGAAAGCATACAGTCGTAGGGCAGCATACATCTTACAGACAGAATCACAAGTGTATATGAAAAAAACAAAACAAAGAATAAAAATTTGAAGCATACGATAACAGACATTAGAGAATATTGATCATTAATATTAGAGACAACAAGGACAGAAGGGGAGACGAAAAGGTACACCCGGAGGTATCACAGACGTAAAGTTAGATAGTGTAAATTTGAAGCTAGGCTTATGACAGTAGAATATTCTTATGTGTTTTCCAGGCATCCCATCTTTGGTTAAATAAAAGCATTCTATCCTGCAAGGTGTATAAAATCCTTTCCATCGACATAATTGCATCAATTCTAGCAAGGATAGAGGGTAATGGGATAACAGGGGTCTTCAAGTGCAGGGCAATAGTCCACAGAGTGGAAACGCAGATCGTATGTATGAGGCTTTCCTGCCTGCGGAGAGTGCCCGGGACTGGCGCCCCAAGAAGACCCATTGAGATTGTGAGCTGTAAAGAGGTACCCGCAATCACCGAAGCGACGGCAGACACTTTATTCCAAACTGGGGAAAGCGACTCACAATCCCAAAATATGTGTTTAAAAGTATCCGGGAGACCGCAACCCCTGAAGCACAGCCCAGAGGTCCCAGGAAACATGGTGTGGAGTCTGGAAGGGGTATAATACCACCTAGTGAGTACTTTGTAGGCAGTTTCTCTCACTGCCAAGGATTTTGTGGCCTTGCGTAAGTTATCCAACATGGTGTCCCAGTCTGCAGGGGGGAACTGCTCCCCACAGTCAACCTCCCATTTAGTTTTGTATGGAGGCTCCCCCGAGAAGGTTGAGGCTAACGTATTTCTATAGAGCACTGAAAAAAGGCCTTTGCCCCTGGGAGAGTCACAACAGATTTAAGACAGAAGAAGGGTAGGACAGGGCAAGAGCAAAATGGGAGCTAAAAAGGTGTCTGATTTGTAAATATTGATAGTACTCTCTAGGTGGGACCTGTTTACGGGTGCGAAGAAGGTCAAATGAAGGAAAAGTATCATTCAATTGGAGATCCTACCTGGTCCTTTTATATGTACTATCTATGACTTCATGCCATGCACTAGGATATAGTGCCGTGTTTGTGAGTAGTTTTTATTTTATTAAATAGTGTTGCTTTTACATACGGAGAGCACTATGCATTTATTTTATACTTTTACATGATCCATTCTATATATGAGTGAATTTGGAGACCATCTATCGATTGAGGAGTCTTAGTGAAGGACTTTACGTGAAGACAACACCTTACCACTACCCTAGTTAAGGGACAGCGCGACTGACCTTCTGTTTGCTCAGAGGTCCATATGTTCAGGTGAGTGGTTTGTACTTCTGGTGGAGGAGACATACTTGTCTGGATGCATGGTGATTGATTGAAGCACCCCATTTACTACCTAAGAAGTCTTACACCTCTGTTGCCCTTCAACATCCTCTGGCCTCATCTTGCCACATATTTTTTGGACTTTTGATGCTAATGATATAGTTTTATTGTTTTTATTTTTAGTTTAGCTTTCAGCGCTGCACTGCTTTTTACATGAACAGCGTGTGACAACCTTGTGAAGACTTAAAGAAAACGTTTGACCTCTGTCATTGCCAACAAAGGATATATAACAAAGTATTGAGATGAACTTTTGATATTGACCAAATACTTATTTTCCACCATAATTTGCAAATAAATTCTTTCCAAATCAGACAATGTGATTGTCTGGATTTGTTTCCACATTTTGTCTCTCATAGTTGACGTATACCTATGATGACAATTACAGGCCTCTCTCATCTTTTTAAGTGGGAGAACTTGCACAATTGGTGGCTGACTAAATACCCTTTTGCCCCACTGTATAAGCTTTATGTATTCATAATATATTTTAGCAGACAAGAAAGAATACCCCATTCAATAAAATGTCAGATTTCCAGTTTTTTTATTAACCTTCAGGCCCATAATTATTGAAAAGAACAGTGATTTTTATTTCTTAAAAAAAGATTGTGGACTATTGTGTATTAGAAAAATACAAGAACAAAAGCACATCTTTTGTGATGCGTCTGTCCATGAGCACAATAGGTTTCCTCAACTTCCATCATTTGGTAGGCAGGCACTAAGAAGACACACTCAAGAATCAACATTACCTCTCAGAGCCGGTTCACACAGGGGCGACCTGGGATCCGACTTGAAGTCGTCCCAAGTCGCCCCAAGTCGCGCTGTTGAGAAAAGCAATGGAAGTGAATGGAGCCGTCTTAATCTACACTACTGAAGTCGCTCCGACTTCAGAAAAGGTTCCTGTACGACTTCAATCCGACTTCTAGGCGACTTGTATCCATTGATTTCAATGGAAGTCGCCTCCAAAGTCGGATCGTGTCTTAACTGAAGCAACAATACAGGAAGAAAAAATTATTTTCTCATGTTTTCTCAGGCAAACCCTTCCCTCCCCCCTCCCTCCCACAGTACTGATTCTTGTTTGATTGGCCACCGGAAAGCCTCCTGTCCTGGAGGCGACTTGAAGTCACCTTGTAAGTCGCCCCAAGTCGTGCTGTGGTGCACGCTCAGGTCGCCTCGCAAAGTCGTGACCAGAGTCGTGCCGCCTGTGTGTGAACCGGCTCTCAATTCCCCCCAAAAAAAGGGTTTATATGTTCATCTGCAGCCAAGTATAATAATTAGCATTTAGCCAGCTAAACCCGTGCAGTGCTCACTCTTATTTGTTCTATACCAGAGGGAAAGCTACTCTGCCAGACTCTGCTGGAGAAGTCCTAACAGGGTATAATGAAATATTATTGGCTTCAAGTATCTGGTAGCTGTTAGATTCCCAAGGACCATATCAGAGCATCTGTCAGAATGTCTACCACCTGTAGGCTTGCCCTTTGGTTTGGGGTTTCATACCTTGGATTTCTCCTGGTGTAGCTCAATTTGAATGTCTGTTAATTTAGTCCTGAGATCTTCATTTGCAGCTTGAAGAGCAAGAATTAGGGCTTCGGGCTTCTCGCCCTTGTTGCGCCCTTTTTTCGCCATTCTTGTTTTAAGCGTCTGTGACTTCACTACTTTCAATAAAAAGCCATCATGGTTGGATGTTGGAACTCCTGTTAGGTTAGGATTCCAGGAAGTACGAAGTCCTGCTCTGGTGGAAGCCCTTTAAGAAAAAAATAAAAATAAGGCATGAAGCATCAAAAATTATATAGGCAGTATGTATTGTCCATGTGAATTTCATCTTTAGAGATAAAGGAGATCTATCGGTAAATGTTTTTTGAAATTTAACTCCCTAGGGGACCAAGCGCATATTTTTTTTGTGCTGTTCTGACTGATGACCATGTTGTCCCCTAAACACACCTCCTAATGCTGGCGGTAGCTCCACTCCCTTTTGAATCCAAATAATGGATGACACACACACAGCCATTAATGTCTAAACCACTGGCAACAAAAGTGGATACACCAAGTGAAAATGTCCAAATTGGGCCCAAAGTGTTAATATTTTCTGTGGTCACTATTATTTTCCAGCACTGCATTAACCCTCTTGGGCATGGAGTTCACCAGAGCTTCACAGGTTGCCACTCGAGTCCTCTTCCACTCCTCCATGACGACACCACAGAGCTGGTGGATGTTAGAGACCTTACATCAGTGTGTCTCATCAGCAGCCCCTTACATCAAAGTGTCCCATCAGCACCCCCTTACATCAGTGTGTCCCATCAGCAGCACCTTACATCAGTGTGTCCCATCAGCAGCCCCTTACATCAGAGTGTCCCATCAGCAGCCCCTTACATCAGAGTGGCCCATCAGCAGCCCCTTACATCAGAGTGTTCCATCAGCAGCCCCTTACATCAGAGTGTCCCATCAGCACCCCCTTACATCAGAATGTCCCATCACCAGCCCCTTACATCAGAGTGTCCCATCACCAGCCCCTTACATCAGTGTGTCCAATCAGCAGCCTCTTACATCAGTGTGTCCCATCAGCAGCCCCTTACATCAGAGTGTCCCATCACCAGCCCCTTACATCAGTGTGTCCCACCAGCAGCCCCTTACATTAGAGTGTCCCATCAGCACCCCCTTACATCAGAGTGTCCCATTGCCAGCCCCTTACATCAGACTGTCCCATCAGCAGCCCCTTACATCAGAGTGTCCCATCAGCACCCCCTTACGTCAGAGTGTCCCATCACCAGCCCCTTACATCAGAGTGTCCCATCACCAGCCCCTTACATCAGAGTGTCCCATCACCAGAACCTTACATCAGAGTGTCCCATCACCAGAACCTCACATCAGAGTGTCCCATCAGCACCCCCTTACATCAGAGTGTCCCATCGCCACCCCCTTACATCAGAGTGTCCCATCGCCAGCCCCTTACATCAGAGTGTCCCATCGCCAGCCCCTTACATCAGAGTGTCCCATCGCCAGCCCCTTACATCAGAGTGTCCCATCGCCAGCCCCTTACATCAGAGTGTCCCATCGCCAGCCCCTTACATCAGAGTGTCCCATCGCCAGCCCCTTACATCAGAGTGTCCCATCGCCAGCCCCTTACATCAGAGTGTCCCATCGCCAGCCCCTTACATCAGAGTGTCCTATCGCCAGCCCCTTACATCAGAGTGTCCCATCACCAGCCCCTTACATTAGAGTGTCCCCCCTCTCCTCCCCCTCCCATGTGTACTCACAGTTCTGAAGGCAGCTTCTCTTCTTCCTCTTTCCAGTCATGTGATAAGTGACAAGTGATAAGGGGAGAGAGGAAGAAAAGTCTGCCGGCTTTCTATCTCCCCCTGCAGGCTGGAGGGAGCAGAAAGCCTAATCCTCACTCCAGCAAGTGACGGAAGCTGCTCCTCCTGACAGGAGTGAAATCGCGATCACTCACTGTCAGAGAGGACCGGCTCCAGGACTGCACATGACCGGCCCTCTGAGCCATCGGCCCACCGGGAAACTCCCGGTAGTCCCGATGGCCAGTACATGCCTGCCATCACCTTTACCCTCAGCTTCTTTAGCAAGGCAGTGGTCATCTTGGAGGTGTGTTTGGGGTCGTCATCATGATGGAATACTGCCCTGTGACCCAGTCTCCAAAGGGAGGGGATCATACTCTGCTTCAGTATGTCACAGTACATATTGGCATTCGTGGTTCCCTCAATGAACTGTAGCTCCCCAGTGCCGGCAGCACTCATGCAGCCCCAGACCATGACACTCCCACCACCATGCTTGACTGTAGGCAAGACACACTTGTCTTTGTACTCCTCACCTGGTTGCCACCACACACGCTTGACACCATCTGAACCAAATAAGCTTATCTTGGCCTCTTAAAAAAATAAAAAAAGTTTATCTTGGTCTCATCAGACCACAGGACATGGTTCCAGTAATCCATGTCATTAGTCTGCTTGTCTTCAGCAAACTATTTGTGGGCTTTCTTGTGCATCATCTTTAGAAGAGGCTTCCTTCTGGGACTACAGCCATGCAGACCAATTTGATGCAGTGTGCGGCATATGGTCTGAGCACTGACAGTTTGACCCCCCACCCCTTCAACCTCTGCAGCAATGCTGGCAGCACTCATACGTCTATTTCCCAAAGACAACTTCTGGATATGATGCTGAGCACTCAAATTCGACCATGGTAAAACCTGTTCTGAGTGGAACCTGTCCTGCTAAACCGCTGTATGGTGTTGGCCACCGTGCTGCAGCTCAGTTTCAGGGTCTTGACAATCTTCTTATAGCCTAGGCCAGGGCTCAAAATTTCAAGTCCTGAGCTGCTAGCCAGGCCTTAAGGGTTACACACCACCAGTTGCCCCACCCAACCCCTACCCTGCCCCACCCCTAATTCCACCCCTAAACATGCCCTTGTAAATCATCTCATGAAATTACACAAATGTTTTATGCAGAATTAAGTTACAAAAATAAATATGAACAACAACTTTATCAGTGCCTATCAGTGCAGCCTCACCTGTGCCCATCAATGCAGCCTCACCTGTGCCCATTAATGCACCCTCACCAGTGCCCATCAATGCAGCGTGACCAGTGACTATTAATACAGCCTCATCTGTGCCCATCAATGCAGCCTCACCCGTGCCCATTAATGCAGCCTTACCCATGTCCATCAATGCAGCCTCATCTGCGCCCATCAATGCAGACTGACCAGTGACCATCAATGCAGACTGACCAGTGCCCATCAATGCAGCCTCACCTGTGCCCATCAATGCAGCCTCAACTGTACCCACCAATGCAGCGTGACCAGTGTCCATCTATGCAGCCTCACCTGTGCCCATCAATGCAGCATGACCTGTGCTCACCAGTGCAGCCTCACAGTGCCCATCAATGTAGCCTCACCTGTGCCCATCAATGTAGCCTCACCAGTGCCCATCAAAGCAGCGTGACCAGTGATCATTAATGAAGCCTCATCTGCGCCCATCAATGCAGACTGACCAGTGCTCATCAATGCAGCCTCACCTGTGCCCATCAATGCAGCCTCACCTGTGACCACCAATGCAGCATGACCAGTGCCCATCAATGCAGCCTGACCTTTTCCCATCTATGCAGCCTCACCTGTGCCCATCAATGCAGCCTGACCTGTGCCCATCAATGCAGCGTGACCTGTGCCCACCAATGCAGCCTCACCTGTGCCCACCAATGCAGCGTGACCAGTGCCCATCAATGCAGCCTCACCTGTGCCCATCATTGCACCAGTGCCCACCAATGCAGCCTCACCTGTGCCCATCATTGCAGTGTGATCAGTGTGATCAGTGCCCACCAATGCAGCCTCAGCTGTGCCCATCATTACAGCGTGACAAATGCCCACCAATTCAGCCTCACCTGTGCCCATCATTGCAATGATGGGCCCTCGCCTGTGCCCATCATTGCATCGTGACCTGTGCCCACCAATGCAGCCTCAGCTGTGTCCATCATTGCAGTGTGACCTGTGCCCATCATTGCAGCCTCATCTGTGCCCATGATTGCAACATGACCTGTGCCCACCAATGCAGCCTCACCTTTGCCCACCAATGCAGGGTGACCAGTGCTCACCAATGCAGCCTAACCTGTGCCCATCATTGCAGTGTGACCAGTGCCCATCAGTGCAGCCTCACCTGTGCCCATCATTGCAGCGTGACCAGTGCCCATCAGTGCAGCCTCACCTGTGCCCATCATTGCAGCTTGACCTGTGCCCATCATTGCAGCGTGACCAGTGCCCATCAGTTCAGCCTCACGTGTGCCCATCATTGAAGCATGACCTGTGCCCATCATTGCAGTGTGATCTGTGCCCATCATTGCAGCCTCACCTGTACCCATCATTGCAGCATGACCAGTAGCCATCATTGCAGCATGACCAGTGGCCATCATTGCAGCATGACCAGTGGCCATCATTGCAGCATGACCAGTGCCCATCATTGCAGCATGACCAGTGCCCATCATTGCAGCGTTACCTGTGCCCATCATTGCAGCCTCTCCTGTGCCCATCATTGCAGCCTCTCCTGTGCCCATCATTTCAGCGTGACCTGTGCCCATCATTTCAGCGTGACCTGTGTGGAGGAAGAGAGGCTGGCCGGATCATTACAGAATGGGGATAGCCCGCCGTAACAGCTTACATTATAATTGCCTTCCGGTCGCGGTCACACACAGCCCCGCCTCTTGACCCTGCGCCTGTGACAGACAGAACACTGGTCCAATGCTGGGATGTGTTCTGTCTGTCACAGGCGCCAGGTCAGGAGGCAGGGCTGTGTGTGACCGCGAGGCAGACGGCAACTAATGTAAGCTGTTAAAGCTCTGAGATCCGGCTAGCTCGCCTCTCGCCTCCCCCCTGAAAGGTGCCAAATGTGACTCTGGAGGGGGGGAGGAACCGGATAAGAGGAAGTTCTATTTTTGGGTTAAACTCCACATTTAAAGGACCCATTTATTAGTTTAGTACAAAGATGTGATTTAATATTACTCTTAATATTCAATCAGAAAACAACTTTCAGGAGGTAAAGCAGGTAGATTATTGGAAACTCAAATCTCAAATTATTCGAAACTTAAATCTCAAATCTCAATACTGTGAATGAATTAGACCATCATTAAAGTCAATTTAGTATTCAAAGAATTTCCTAATTATTAACAGAACCTGACTCATACTTTCTCCCAACCCTCTTACGCCAACCTAGGCCAACGTATGCTGTTCCCTAACCCAGTCATCAGGCTATTTTAGTATCATTCTAAAAAGATAAAAATTTTAAACACAAGATATACAGAGTCCGGAGGCAGATATGCTGAAAGAAATAAGTAATTTTCCCACACTGTCTCAGTACACCTAGAATCAACAACATGAGGAGTTGAAACTGTACTGCCCAAGCTGGGGCTAACTGTCACCCTATTTGGCTAGCAGTTAAAGTGTTTGTTACCCTATTATTATTATTATTATTATTATAATACAGGATTTATATAGCTAAAAAATACATTTAACCACTTGCTTACTGGGCACATAAACCTACTTCCTGCCCAGGCGAAATTTCAGCTTTCGGCACTGCGTCGCTTTGAATGAGAATTGCGCGGTCGTGCGACGTGGCTCCCAAACAAAATTGACGTCCTTTTTTTCCCACAAATAGAGCTTTCTTTTGGTGGTATTTGATCACCTCTGCGGTTTTTATTTTTTGCGCTATAAACAAAAAAAGAGCGACGATTTTGAAAAAAAAACACAATATTTATTACTTTTTGCTATAATAAATATCCGAATTTTTTTAAAAAAAAGTTTTTTCCTCAGTTTAGTCCGATACGTATTCTTCTACATATTTTTGGTCAAAAAAAATCGCAATAAGCGTTTATTGATTGGTTTGCGCAAAAGTTATAGCATCTACAAACTAGGGGATAGTTTTATAGCATTTTTATTAATATTTTTTTTTTACTAGTAATGGCGGCGATCAGCGATTTTTATCGTGACTGCGACATTATGGCGGACACATCGGACACTTTTGACACCATTTTGGGACCATTCACATTTATACAGCGAACAGTGCTATAAAAATGCACTGATTACTGTATAAATGTGACTGGCAGGGAAGGGGTTAACACTAGGGGGCGAGGAAGGGGTTAACTATGTTCCCTATTTGTGATTCTTACTGTGGGGGGAGGGGACTGACTGGAGGAGGAGACCGATCTGTGTCCCTATGTACAAGGGACACAGCATCGGTCTCCTCTCTCCCTGACAGGACATGGATCTCTGTGTTTACACACAGAGATCCACGTCCTGCTTCTGTAACTGCCGATCTAATGTACCTGGCGGACATCGCGGCCGCCAGGCACGCTCCTCGGCATCATGTGATGCGCGCCGCACAGCTGTTCCCCGCCGCGCGCCCTCGGCGGCGGGATGTAAACAGAGAAGGACCTGGGGACGTCCTCTCGGCACTTGAGAGCCGCGCTGCAGCCGTCTTTTGGCTATAGCGCGGGTCTCAAGTGGTTAAAAAAAGATCATGTTCCCTTAAAGCATGTTATACAGCACAGTGCTTGCGCTGTGTAATTTAGCCCCTTCTATCACCTGTAAAACATGGCTGATCCTGTCTGGCTATACCTTCCCCCCTGTAAACTGACCACGGTATATCATGGCTGCTGAACCCTGACACCGTGGTCAGTATACGTGCCTCTGTCATCTGCATCCCTGCTCTGTCCTCCTCTCCTGCCCTCCCTGCCTGTCTGCTCTGTGTCAGTGCCCACACCCTGTCCACAAGGTTTAGGAGTGTGTCTATGGGAATGTTTGAACATTCTTCCAGAAGTGCATTTTGTGAGGTCAGGCACTGATGTGGACTGAAAAACCCCTGAAAAACAACCCCACACCATAATCCCCCCTACACCAAATGATTTGACATGGATGAGCGAGTTTGGTCAAACATTCCCATAGACACACTCCTAAACCTTATGGACAGCCTTCCCAGAAGAGTTTGTAAAGAGTGGGCCAATTCAATATTGAACCCTACGGACTAAGACTGGGATGCCATTAAAGTTCAAGTGTGTGTAAAGGCAGGCGTCCTAATACTTTTCATAATATAGTGTACATTAACGATCTAACAAATTTGTTAATTGTGACATAATTAAATTCACTGCTGCTGAGAATATCACTGCATGTACTTCTATATAATCCTGTTTTGGCATTGTTGTGCCTATTGGCCTTTTTGATTTATAAATCACAATTGAAATGTTGGAAGTCTTAAAATCATATGATGTTTACTGGCTACAGCTTCAAAAAATCACAAAATCATAACTAATCGGGACCCTTCGGGGTTAGACCGCGCTATGTTAAGATACCTCTCAACTCAACTCAACTCAACTCAATAAAATCATAACTATGTCAGGAAGAAGAAACAGTAAAGCAAGAAGTTGCCTCCACCCTGTTCACACTTTGTGTAGCAGGAACTCACGTTCCCATTTGTGATTTTCTGTGGGCGTCTGTCACATGATTCCCTGCGTCATGCATAGGGCACACTTGAATGTGCTGCCCTATGTGCATTTGTTGCTGCAGAGAAGCTCAGGCATCACATTTTGGTTCTGTGTCAGGAGCGTTTTTACATGATCGTTGTTCGAGCGCCACTTGCAGTGAAATCACACTGCATTTGGGTGCCATTTAGGATGAATGGCGCCCAAATGTGCATCCCATTTGTTGCTGCGATTTGGAATTGTGGGCAGAAATGCACTGATTCTGCCTGCAATCTCTAATCGCCTGAGTTTGAACAGGTATCCTGATATAGCTATGACTTAGTTTTGTCTCAAACGAAAGGAATAAACATTTTGAGCAATTTGGTAGCTACCCCACCTGGTGCACTAGCATCCATTTGTCAGCCTCTGTCCACACATTTTTCTAAACTTCACAGGCTTTGTAACACTAGGGCACCTCTTCACTGCTATGTATTTCCCCAGGGCTAAAAGCTAATTGTGTTGTATAATAAATGCAATATACAAACCACTATTCGTGTCCAGTACTTTTAAGTTTACATTTTTCATAATTCTGGGTATGTTCAAAAACATACCTTCTCACATTATAATTGTGTAATAAAGCCCGATTTCGAAATGAAAGAATGTTTAAAAAAAAGTCACAAGTTAGTAAAATTTTTAGTTTTATGAGTAATATATAATGACAATCTTTAACTGGATACAATATATGATCTTACAGAAAAATTATGTTATATGGCTATTAAAGTGGACTCAAATTATATTTCAAACCCCATTCAATAAACCAAAATACCCAACTCTCTGGAGTAATACTTTGCACACGTGATTGTCGGGCTTCATCTGGTTAGTGGTACTTGTGTTAGCTATGGTAGAGGGGAAAGGTCTGAGAGGCAGCCAATCGGTGATTGAACCCACACATATAAGCACCCCACCACCACCGTTAGACCCCATACACACTATTTGATTTTCTGCAGATTTTTGTCTTCAGATTTACCAAAACCATATAATATGAGGTCAAACCTTAAGGCCGCGTACACACAGTCAGAATTTCCGACAACAAATGTTCGATGGGAGCTTGTTGTCGGAAAATCTGACCGTGTGTATGCTCCATCGGACATTTGCTGTCGGAATTTCCGACAACAAATGTTTGAGAGCTGGTTCTCAAATTTTCCGACAACAAAACTTCTTGTCGGAAATTCCGAGCGTGTGTACACAATTCTGACGCACAAAATTCCACGCATGCTTGGAATCAAGCAGAAGAGCTGCACTGGCTATTGAACTTAATTTTTCTACCACGTTCTTGACGTTCGCAATTTCTGACAACATTTGCATGACTGTGTGTATGCAAGACAAGTTTCAGCCAACATCTGTCGGAATGTCCGATCGTCTGTACGTGGCATAAGAGTTTCAATTTGTATGCAATCAGGCAGGCCCTTGCACTACATGGTTTTGGTAAATCTGAAGACAAAAATCTGCAGAAAAACTAATAGTGTGTATGGGGCCTTAGAAAGTATTAAGCCTCGTACACACGAACGAGTTTCTCGGCAAAAACCAGCAAGAAACTTGCTGGCAGAGATTTTTTGCCGAGAAATTCGTTCGTGTGTATGGTTTCTCGTCAAGAAAAGCGACAAGAATCTCGACGAGAAAATAGAGATCCTGCTCTCTATTTTCTCGTTGAGATTCTCGTTGGCATGTTTCTCGACGAGAAAAGTGAGTGTGTGTACACTTACCTGTCCTCCCGGAAGCCCGCGCATGTTCGAAATGAATTCGACGCATGCACGGTAGCTTCCTAGGCATAGGTAGGGTATACCAAGATGGCGGCGACGGCATCGAATGTGACGAGCGCATGCTCGTCATAGTCGATGACGTCACCGCGTACGCTCCATTCAAAGAACCGCGGGTTCTTTGAATCGAGCGTGTGTACACTCGGCCAGGACAAGTTTCTTGTCCAAGAATCTCGTTGAAAAAAACGACATGTTTTTTCCGACGAGAATCTCGGCCGTGTGTACGAGGCTTCACACTATGCTGTTAAGAGCTTTCTGATAACACAACAGGACGAGGGATGTTACACAGAATGTATTAATTGTACAGAAATGACTGAATATTGACATAATTGTGAATGCAGTCTCACCTGTGACTTCAACCATCTACATCCATTGTCTCCAGCCCTCCAGTCCATATCTGTAGAAAGAAAAAAACAGAGCAAGGTGAAAACATGCATTCAACTGGCTGCTAGATAACTAAATATGAAGAACTGGAAAGGGAATAAAACCAGAATCATTTGCTAAGTGCTCTAGATTTGACCACACTAGAGAACTCTTGGGTTTGTTAGACTGATCTGACGGCTTTTGATTCCTTAATGGTAGTGGCCAGATGTACCTGTACTTTTATGGTACTGTTGTCCATTTCTGTGCTCTCAGAAATCACTCCCAGTGCCACCATTCTCCTTAGAATAACAAGTTATTAGGTAAAAGTTACAAAACTGTAACAGAAGGATAAAGATCTTCATTTTGGCTACCGTATATAGCGGCTGTAATTTTTAAATCTCACCAGACTAATGCCGCGTACACACGACCATTTTTCATGAAGAGAAAAATGCAATTTTTTTTATTTGGTCATTAAAAACGATTGTGTGTGGGCTCCAGAGCATTTTTCACAACGTGAAAAAAGGCCATTAAAAATTTGGAACATGCTCTAATTTTTCTCGTTGTTTTTCACGTCGTCGTTTTTCTCGTCATGAAAAACGGGCGTGTGTAGGCTTTAACAACGTGAAAAAAACGTGCATGCTCAGAAGCAAGTGATGAGACGGGAGCGCTCGTTCTGGTAAAACTAGCGTTCATAATGGAGATAGCAAGTAACGGACTGAAGAGCACAAGGCTGAAAAGCGCGAATCGTCTCTCACCAAACTTTACTAACACAAGGATCAGTAAAAGCAGCCCAAAGGGTGGCGCCATCCGAATGGAACTTCCCCTTTATAGTGCCGTCGTGCATTTTGCGCTTTGCTCAAGCATTTTTTTTCATGATAGTGTGTAGGCAAGGCAGGCTTGAGAAGAATCACGTCGAGAAAAACTTCGTTTTTTTCAATGACATTAAAAACGATCGTGTGTACGCGGCATCAGATAGAAAAAAGCCACTGTTAAAAATAAAAAATAAATCTATATCCTAGTATGTTAGCTTTGTGAATTGTGCCCATTGGCTGTGAACAAGCAACCCAGCCAGTAGATGTATTTCTTAATTCTGCTCCCATATGTCTGTCTATACACTGGCTTCTATAGGTCACAAACACAATTTATGGTATTGGCTCTAATATGTAAAGCCCTACACACTTACTTTCTTTAGTACCCAGGTGTGTCATAAACTGCTGCAACCTTTATTTGTTTCCAAGTTTTCCCTGGTACTTCTCTCTTTGTCTGTAAGGCTAGGTTAACATATATGCGAATTGCATGTGTTTTTAACCGCATCCAATCCTCATAACATGTGAATGTGACCAGCTCTTAATGGAGCCGGTTCACACATGTCCGGGGCGGCCACGGTGCAGTTTTGAAAAGGGTCTTGTGCGTTTTTGGGTCCCGTTCATGTGTAAATTCAGGGAAAAACTTTCACCTGATTCGCACCTGAACCGGTGAACATAAACGCACCGGATTCCGAACTGCAAACCGCAGCCGCAAATATGTGAACCCAGCCTATAATGCTTTTTCAAATCCTTTCAGGCCTTTTAAGGCACCAATAAAATGAATCTTCTCAGAAAGATATATTATTTGGTCCAACACCACACAATATTCCTGGGTGACTCCTATAACTGTTCCTACAACACAAGTGTTGCTATCTCTAACCCTTCTCATTTTAGACTGTAAGCTCCTGTAGGCAAGGTTTTCATTTCTATTTTTTGATGAATTTAATGTCATTGTTATAGATCATGTATGTCTGGAGATCACCATGGAAGATGCTGGTGCTATGTATTTGTGTTTACCTAAACCCACCAAATAATTTGATTTTCAGTAGTCACATGCTATTGTTAATATTTATTTTACAAACATAGGAAATATGGGCAGCTGATTTAACTAACCAGTTGACAAGATACGTGATCAGGCAGGGAGCACAAGATTACCTGTCTTCAACCAAAAAAATACAAGCGCCCACTGTGTAGAAGGCACCCCGTGGTGTCTTAAAGTTAACATATGCTTTGTCTCCTATACTTTTTCCTGATTAGAGAAACATATACTTACCTTCATTTTAGTCCCCTGATGAAGAGAGTAAAGCCTCGTACAGACAATCGAGTTTCTCGTCAAAAAACGACAAGAAAACTGCCGAGAGAGCTTTCTTGACGAGAAAACCGTTCGTGTGTATGGTTTCTCGTTGAGAAAACTGCCGGGAATCTCGACGAGAAAAATAGAGAACCTGCTCTCTATTTTCTCATCAGGATTCTCGTTTTTCTCGTTGGGTTTCTCGTCGGCCTGTTTTGCGACGAGAAAACCGGTCGTGTGTATGCTTTCCCGAGTCTTAAAAAATCGCGCATGCTCAGAATCAAGTATGAGACGGGAGCGCTCCTTCTGGTAAAACGAGCGTTTGTAATGGAGATAGCACATTCGTCATGCTAAAATGAACTGAAAGCACGAAGACTGAAAAGCGCGAATCATCTCTTCCCAAACTTTTACTTCACACGCGGTAACACGAGATCAGCAAAAGCAGCCCAAGGGGTGGCGCCATTGAAATCGAACTTGCCCTTTATACTGCCGTCGTACGTGCTGGACGTGACCGCGCAGAACAACGACAAGATTTGGAATTGACAGTGTGTATGCAAGGAAAGCTTGACAAGAATCTCGTCGAGAAAATCAACAGGTTTTTTACGACGAGAAACTCGGTCGTGTGTACGAGGCTTAACCCTGTTTTTTGTAAGTTTGGACTTACACAGGTCTGTCTTCCTATGCCCATAAACTCTGCCAGGAGCAATTTACTTTTTAATGTACATCAATAAAACCAATGAGCCAGCCTTTCCTTAAAATGGAACTACACTGCATCTGAGCACCACAAACCAAAAATGCAATCTAATTCATTTATGATATTTAAAGCAAACTGCCTCCCGCTATTCATGTCTCCATGATTTATTTTGCTGAGAAATCACTTTAAAAAACACTTTCTCACATTTCTGTCCATGGCCATATTTGAGTAGGGGCAGATGATTCATGTAGCATTTAGTTCCTGGAATCGATCTTCCCTTAGCTCAGGCAGAAGGGTGTGCTTAGCTCAAAAAACTCTTCCTCCCCTTCTGAAGACTCTTGGGATGTATGACATAATTTGCCTAGGCCTGAAAACCAGGAAGTAACTGAAAAAAAAGTAAAAAATATACTTTTCTATCTATTTACTAATGTTAGCAACATAAGGATTAAAAATAATCAATCATGATTGAGAGAGTGAATCTCTGCTTCACTGCATTGTTATAAATGTATTACTGGTTGCTATGGGTTATAGCACCACATTGCTGTTCCTGAATTAATACTAAAGGGACTGTGTCACAAAGAAAAAAGAGCAGATTCACTCATTCCAAGACCCATTTATCACATAGTAGTTCTGTGGCTGTGATTTAGTGATGCTAACCTCTAAAAGCTGGAGTATAGAAAGCTGAAACAACAGTTGGCAGTTGTCAATAGTAACCAATCATGTCTGCGATTTCTAATCAATCTGATTGGTTGCAATCAATAAGTCCACTTTTGCTGTAATTTACTTATTTTCAGTTTTAGTGACTAATGCCGCGTACACACGATCGATTTTTTTGACGGTGAAAACACCGTCGAGAAAATCGACGTTAAAAACGAGGAACAGCTTGTTCCCCCCACACACAGCCGTTTTAAATGTCATTTTTTTTTTGGTCGAAAAAAACGACCGTGTGTGGGCTCCGCGGCAGTGTTTCCCTATGGGAAACACTGCCGCGGAAAACATGTCGAAAAAAACGACGAGAAAAATTAGAACATGTTCTAATTTTTCTCGTCGTTTTTAATGCCGTTTTTCTCGTCGAAAAAAACGACAGAAAGCCCACAGACAGTCGTTTTTCTCGTCGAACCCGTGTGTACGCGGCATTATCCTCAGTGAATATATTTGAAATCACTGCAAATATTAGTTTGCAGCACAAGAGTCAGAGAATGGTTACTTTCATAAGAGCCTTCTCACACATGCTTGGCTTCATGAGATTCTCTTTAAATTCTGAGTTCATTTCTACTGACCTTTGCCAAAAACCTCCCTTCGCAATACATAGTCCTCAATTCATTACCATGCAGTGCTTGCTCCTTTTTGTAAATAATTTTAATGTTTTTCAGGTGCTCATTACATTTTGCTCCCCTAAAGACAAGACAGGGTGTGCACACCCAGCATCTCACAAACAAGATTTTGGCTTTGTCCTCTACCCATGCATGTGCAGTCTGCAGCTGCTCCATCTTAGCATACTACATGAGTGAGAGAGAGCAGACTGCACATGTGTATGTAGTGAACTAAGCTAGGTGCTGTGAGTACCTCACAGGACACAGATGACTTAGATATTCATGACTATTTGCGTTATGCTGACACCTTCAGGTGAATGGACATTGGTCACAAAAAGGCAGGGACCCATGCCCAGGCATAACCCTTCCCAGCTCAGCTAAACCTCAGTTTTGTAGCAAGCAATGAGGAATAGTCAAGAGGGCAGGAATCTCTGTGCCTTGTGATGTACTCCAAACAAAGTATTTTACAGGTAATTTAAGAATCTTAATTAATGTCTTATGCTGCGTACACACGACCATTTTTCATGACGAGAAAAATGCAATTTTTTAAAATGGTCATTAAAAACGATCGTGTGTGGGCTTCAGCGCATTTTTCACAACGTGAAAAATGCCCATGAAAAATTTGGAACATGCTCTAATTTTTCTCGTCGTTTTTCACGTCGTCGTTTTTCTCGTCATGAAAAAACGGCCGTGTGTAGGCTTTAACGACGTGAAAAAAACGTGCATGCTCAGAAGCAAGTGATGAGACGGGAGTGCTCGTTCTGGCAAAACTAGCGTTCGTAATGGAGATAGCACATTCGTCACGCTTTAACGGACTGAAGAGCACAAGGCTGAAAAGCGCAAATCGTCTCTTCCCAAACTTTTACTAAACAAGCGGTAACACGAAATCAGCAAAAGCAGCCCAAAGGGTGGCGCCATCAGAATGGAACTTCCCCTTTATAGTGCCGTCGTACGTGTTGTACGTCATCGCGCTTTACTCAAGCATTTTTTTCAACGATAGTGTGTAGGCAAGGCAGGCTTGAGAAGAATCACGTCGAGAAAAACGCAGTTTTTTTTAATGACATTAAAAACAGTCATGTGTACGCGGCATTAATCATACATTTGAGGACACAGAGAGCAAAGATATTCATGACTACTTGAGATGTTCTGAATCACTGAACACGAGGGGTGTGCAATTCAGCAACAAGGCCAACATGACTAAAATTAAAAAACAGAACAGGGGGGAACCCCACTACAAAGTTGTCTGCAACGTGTAGCCATGCCTGCTGTGGAACGTCCGGTCATTATGTCTCATCGGCCCAAACAACGGGGAAGCCCTGCGTGCCTCCGGCGCAACCTATAAGCACATCGGCAGTCCTTTCTTCTGGCGGACCGGGACCTGATGTTGGACACATTGTTTTTGCAGCCAATAAGTGAGTTTTGACTTACCTAATGTCAGTGTATATCTTTGTGTTAACAAAGTGTTTTACTTACTGCTACACTTAGCTGGCGCTTGTCCTCCCTCCCCTTCTTAAAGCTGTCTGCATACCCTCCCACCCCAAACTGGCATCCACAGAGGGGTAAACACCGACCTGATAAAACTTAGTAAATGTTGAAGAGAGAAACAGGTAGCAGCCTTACAGACTTGAACAACAGAAGTTTGTTGCTAAATGGCCAAGGAAGCACTGACACTGCTGGTGAAATGGGTCTTGATCAGGAAAGGGGGAACTTTGCCCTCAATACCACAGGTCTGAGGAATAAGCTGAGGACTCCACCTAAAAATATAGTGGATCGGGAGGCAGCATGACTCTTACAAGAGCCCTCAGGCAGAAGAAACGGAGAATCAGACTGTCAAAAAGAAGCTGTGGACTTGAACTCGATAGCTTGAACAACAAGGGTGAAGCACTTTTTCCATAGCATGTTTAGGATAAGGACAAAAGGACAAAAGGATGACAACATAATGTCCTGATTTAGATGGAATTACAAGGGAATCTCTCAGAGAGGTTCCAAGAGAAGGCACATCCAACACTCAAAGACACTAGTCTAGAACAAAACTGAGGCTTAATGGAGCCGGGAGGGGTTATGCCTGGGCAGGGATTCCTGTCTTTTTTGGCCAGCGTCAATCAATTAATGTAAAAGTGGCAACATAAAGTAGCCATGTATAGCTGAGACCTCTGTGTCCTATGATGTATGATTAAGAAAAGTAAGCTGTGACAGACCTAGCCGGAACAGAGGCTTTTGGAGAGAGGCTTTTGGAGGGGACTGAATGCTAGCCTCTTGCCCACTGATCATGGGCCCTGGCATTTGGGGGAACGGTGCTTTTTGTGAGCTGTATGCCTGGGGACCCTTGAGGTGGTGTTACTTTGGATTCAGGTCCATGTCCCCCAAGACACACAGACTCTGGGAACCCTGTATATGACATATTAGAAATAGTGACTGATTCATAATGTTGGGACACAGACTGTAAGGAGATGCTGATGTCAACTCCAGCCACCTGTCTGTCTGTTGTCTGTTATAATGTAAATTAGTCTAGTATAACTTCTAAGACTCTTTCACCCATTGTTGTCTGTGCTAATTAACCCTGCAATTGTATGAAGGAGTTCTGTGTTGATATGTATAGTAATGTGTATTGTAGTTAGGGAGTCACATCTGCTGCTTTAAGGGATTAGTTAATAAGCTCATGTTAATTTATGTTTCTGGTTACAGGAGTATTGTTAGAGTAATATGAGCAGGAGGGGGGAACCTTCTCTTTAACTGTACATAAGACTTGTATTCTGGTTCTAATAAACACTCCATGTTCAGCAATCAAACGAGTATCGTCTTGTTTGATGTTGATAGTGGTTGGAATATCTGCTATCTATATCCAGACTGGGAGGAAGTGGTATATGACGAAAGCACTCAAACGGAGTGTGGGACGTTTCGTTACATAAGCATTCTCTTACCAAATGGAGCACAGAGTTTTAATGTATTGTGGAATGCGTATTACAAAGGGAGATTTGTTTGCCAAAAGTAAGTAAAGGTGAGCTAACACTTTAGGAACCAGAACAATGTTGAGCAACACATGATCACCGTGATCACACTGTACATTTTTATAACATACAAGACTCATAGATTTCTTAAAATGTAACAGAAAAATTATTTATTATTGTATAATTTAAACTAAATCAAGAACGATAAAATAATAAGTACAGAACAACTGATACATGACCTTAAGAGGAATGCAATCTATGAAATACTAAAGGGATCAGCTACCAAGAAACAGCAGCAAGTGGGAGGGAGCAGCAAAGCAGACAGAAAGGAGGGTTCACTCACAGCATGTGGTTTATGTTCATAGAGAAGATGCTGACACTGCACTATGGCATGTCGCAGGACCGAACACAGCTGTCTTAGCAAGATCAGCCAGCAATTCCTAAAACAAAAATCTATAATATTTTCTAATGTTAGATGTGCCACACACATTCCCTATAGTGGCTTGATACAGGTGCAAATCCCTCCCCCTACTACAACATAGCAAATCGAAAATATGTTTTAGGGTGAGGATGCTACATTATCTTTTAAAAATGTTGAAACATTCCGGGTGTTGCTGATGAAAGAATTACTCACAAAACAGATCTATAAATATAGGGTTTTACATAGCTTGGGGTCTACAAAAACGAAAACACACATAGCTCTATAACCCCTGCTCCATGCACATCTTAAACAAGATTACCTGTAAAGTGCAAAAGCAGATTACATTCTGGTAGCAAATAATCAGTGTATACACCAGTAATAGCTGGACATTATAATGGACATTATAATGAACCATGTCCAAAAAAAAGGCATGAACAATCCAAGTAAGAAAATCTATGAAGATAGTAATAAGATCAATAAAGTGCTCCAGAAACAACTTGACCTGAAAAGTGCAAATTTCTTCAGCAAGGTATGTGGAAACCTAGACACTTCAAAAAGTGATAAACTCACCTCTGAGTTTTGATCCCTTAAATCAATAGCCTCCCGTGGCCTGTTGCTTGCTTTCATCTGGCCCTTGTGGCATTATTCCCCCCACTGTCAGCAACAGTGGGGCATAGATCCTATCATTGACACAAACAATGGGGCACTATTTCTTCCATTGACACCAATGATGAGACACTATTCCTCCCACTAACCCCAATGATGGTACAGTTTTATCCCACTGATACCAATGATGGGACACTGTTCCTCCCACTGACACTAATGATGGAACACCATTTCTCCCATTGATACCAATGATGGGACACCATTCCTCCCATTGACACCAATGATGGGGCACCATTCCTCCCACTGACACCAATGATGGGACACCATTCCTTCCATTAACACTAATGATGAGACATCATTCCTCCCATTGACACCGATGATGGGATATCATTCCTCCCTTTGACACCAATGATGGGACACCATTCCTCCCATTGACACCAATGATGGGGCACCATTCCTCCCACTGACACCAATGATGGGGCACTATTCCTCCCACTGACACCAATGATGGGGCACCATTCCTCCCACTGACACCAATGATGGGACACCATTCCTTCCATTAACACTAATGATGAGACATCATTCCTCCCATTGACACTGATGATGGGATATCATTCCTCCCTTTGACACCAATGATGGGACACCATTCCTCCCATTGACACCAATGATGGGAAACCATTCCTCCCACTGACACCAATGATGGGACACTATTCCCCCACTGATATCAACGATGGGGCACTATTTCTCTAATGTCACATACACACGACCATTTTTCTCGTCTGGAAAAATTAAAATTTTTCTCTTTGACGAGAAAAACGACCGTGTGTGGGCTTTTGGTCATTTTTCCCGACGAGAAAAACGGCATTAATCACGACAAGAAAAATTAGAACATGCTCTAATTTTTCTCGTCGTGATTCACGGCATTTTTTTCTGCGGCAGTTTTCCCATAGGGAAAGTTGTGAAGGTTCATTAGAGTGCCATTAAAAATCACACTATAATGCACTGATGTGCATAATGCATGCTACCTCAACAAAGAGCTGTTGTGGTATTCTTTTTACTGTGCTTGGCCCAGGCCTGGGATTGGGCTTTAAATTTACACTAAACAATATTCTTATTCTCCAACAATAATCCATACACATCTACTACTTAATGGCCCTGTAATCTACTGTAAATACCATAAGAGATTAGCGCTACTCTAAGCCTGCAGTATCAGTCTCCCAGATTTACACTCTGTATTCAGATGCTTGTAGAGACAGGGCACATCTCGCTCCAAAATATAATATGACATGCAGGTTCTGCCGCCCACTGTATTCAACTGCAATGTAAGGTATATATGTAAGGTATATAGCGCACCCACCCCTCTCTTTACCTGGCTTGTTCGGCTCCTCGCAGGAATAGAGGGGCACACCGCGCCACAAGCCCGTACCCTCCTGTGTGAAGAGGTTGAGCGGTGTTGTTGATGGGTCCTCCACAGTCAGACAGCCAGAGAATGTTTCTCACCTCTATATTAAATAAAGACAAGTCCTTGTATCCCCACAGTAACTTGAATGTCCACACCAACTGCAACTCCAACGTAGAGTTTATTTTCTTGTAAAACACAGTCTTTGACAGAAAAGGTTGGAGGGAGGACAGGACAGCTTAAGGTGTGGAAGAGGTCCAGGCACAAACTTAACCCAATTCACTGCTCCGATTCTCAAGCAGACTCAGCCCATTCGGATAGTCTCCCTAGCTTGGGACTAGCAGCTGATATGGTACTCAAACTTTACCCAAAGTCTCTGCCACAGACCCAGTGAACTTGGTCTCTGCCACAGACCTGGCGAACTTGGCCTCTATTAAAGAGAAGACATCCCTCCAGAGAGTTACCGGGACCCTTCCTTCACCGTGACTTCTGCACCAGTCCCTCGGAACGGTTCCTCCCCCGGCCTCCTCGTCTAGGATACGGGTCCCCTCGCAAGGCGGCACCCTGAGACTCCTTGATCCTTGGTGGGCTCCAGCCGAAGATGCTGGGCCCAGGCCTCTGTTGCAGCCCCAGGACTAAAGGTGCCTGGGACTGATCCACCGACCTCCGCCCCTGGGCCAAAGGTGCCCAGGACGGACAGGAACGCACACCTCCCTGGGGTAGGACCCCCGACAACGAACCCTGCACAGCAGGCCTACCACACCCACCGTACGTCTGCCGAGAGGGGACACACAAGGTACAGCACTGGATTAGAGGTTCGACCCTGGCCTACTATGGCAGCGCCACCTGCAGGCCACAGGGAACTATACACCAATGCTCTCCCTGCAGACAAAAATGGTTGCAAGAACTCTAACAATTAGGGTGTTTGGGTATAACTACCACACAACACTTCCCCTAAATTTAGCACTCCGCTACAGGTAAATGAAACACAGGCTTCAGATCAGATTCCAATCCACTGGTCACGCCCCTCTGACATGTTTTACCCACATTGGTCTTAATAGTACAATTAAGTCCAATTTGGGTGAAACATGTCAGAAGGGAGTGGCCAATGGTCTGGGAACTGATCTAAAGCCTGTATTTCATTTACCTTACATTAGGGTTGAATACAGTGTGCCTGCATGCGTGTAATCTACTGGTCATGAAATTGTCTCTTACTGTGTTTTTCTGCCTTCTTATAACATCTTCTGTGAGCTCCTGAACCTCCATTTTGCGTGGAACTGTTTGTTTGGAACAAGCAGTGGACCTAAGCTCTGTTGACATGAAAAGCTCTATGCCCACTACAAATTCCATAGTCCATACAGTGGGACCAATAGGAAGGAATGTATACTCTCTTTAAACCCTTCATGACTGAGGGCAAAACAAGCCTTAACGCCCAGACCCTATTTTGTATTTGTTAGTAAAACTGTACATATAAACTACTTAGTGTAGCCAGGTGAATTATACCTTGATTTTTTCAGGAAAAATTGGGCTTTCTTTTGGTGGTAAATGGTAACGGATATCTCCTGATTTTTTTTTTATTATCAAAGGAAAACTGTCTCAAAACAATACAGTAAATCATTTTGTTAAATGCTTCAACTCTTCTGGGAAGGCTGTCCACAAGGTTTAGGAGTGTGTCTATGGGAATGTTTGACCATTCTTCCAGAAGCGCATTTGTGAGGTTAGGCACCGATGTGGACTATAAGGCCTGGCTCGTAGTCTCCGCTTTTATTCATCCCAAAGGTGTTCTATCGGGTTCAGGTCAGTCAAGTTCCTCCATCACAAACTCGCTCCTCCACACTATATTGCCAAAAGTAATGGGCCACCCCTCCAAATCATTTGTTGGAGGGGGGATGTGGTGTGGGGTTGTTCTTCAGGGGTTGAGCTTGGCCCCTGTGTTCCAGTAAAGGGAATTCTTAAGGTTGCAGCATACCAAGACATTTTGGACAATTTCATGCTCCCAATTTTGTGGGAACAGTTTGGGGATGGCCCCTTCCTGTTCCAACATGACTGCGCACCAGTGCACAAAGCAAGGTCCATAAAGACATGGATGAGCGAGTTTGGGGTGGAGGAACTTAACTGGCCTGCACAGAGTCCTGACCTCAACCCGATAGAATACCTTTGTGATGAATTATTGCAGAGACTGCATGCCAGGCCTTCTCGTCCATCATAAGTGCCTGACCTCACATATGCGAAAGAATGGTCAAACATCCCCATAGGCACACTCCTAAACCTTGTGAACAGCCTTCCCAGAAGAGTGGAAGCTGTTATAGCTGCAAAGGGCGGGCTAACTCAATATTGAATCCTACGGACTAAGACTGGGATGCCATTAAAGTTCATGTGTGTGTAAAGGTAGGCGTTCCAATACTTTTGGCAATATAGTGTATATGTGGCACCCAGGTTTAAGGTCCTCCTGGATGCTGCATATATGTGTGACCATGTCGAAAAGGGGTTAACAAGTTGGATCACAGTAACAAAAACAAAAAGGGATATGGAGTTTTGGAGGAGGCTTAGAGCTATAAAAGGTACTTTTTGAGTTTAGAATAGATACTTTCAGGGCTTTTTTTCTCAGACAATAGGTGCAGGAACTCCCCCTTTCCGAGTCACCCCTTTTCTCTGCCCCTACCCACCTCCCAGTACCATCCCTTTTAGACAATATAGAACCAAGTATCATTTTGTAATGCTAAGTAATTTGTATGGAATTTGGTAATGATATCAAGAAAACCAGTAAAATAAATCCCCTGCAGCCAGCAACAATAGATCCCCCTAACAACAATGGACCACCCACAACAAAATTTTCCTGCCAGCTACAATAGACTCCCGGCAGCATCAACAGATCTCCGCACAGCCAGCATTAAATAGACTCTCTGGCAACAACAATAGACCCCTCCCCCAACAGTAGATCTCTTTCAGCAACAACTGACCCCCCAGCAACAACTGACCCCCCAGCAACAATAGGTTCCCCACCAGCAACAATAGACCTCCCCAGCAACAATAGACCCCCCCTGCAAAAATAGATCCCCAGCAGTGAGAATCAATACCCTGCAGCACACCCCAGCACCCCTTGCCATTACAGAAGTCAGTCCAGGAGGTGCCGAAACTGCGTTCCCCCGCGTTCCCGCTGAAAAAAAGCCCTGCATACTTTTAATAGATTTTTTTTAAACCAGAGTGTAGTGTCACGTTGAGCATGTCCCCCTGGCTTACCACAAATCAGGCAAGTGTCACAGGACCGTATTGGGGCCCAGATGGGTATTCCAAAGCACCAGAGAAACTTAATTTATTTCTCCTAGGACACATTAAAGCTCTGTATACACAAACTGAAGGTATGTATAGACATTGGGGGAGATTTACTAAAACTCGTGCACTCAGAATCTGGTGCAGCTGGGCATGGTAGCAAATCAGCTTCTAACTTCAGCTTGCTCAATTAAGCTTTGACAATAAAACCTAGAAGCCGATTGGTTTCTATGCTGAGCTGAACCAGATTTTGCACCATGTAGTTTTAGTAAGTAGCCCCCAATGTATGGTACCTGCTCTAATGACATAATGCTGGTTCATTTTATGCTCTCAAAGCACAGGTTACACTTAAACTGAATGCTGCAGGATTTGTGTTTGCTAGAGCTAGTGCTATGTGTGAAAAAGACAAGACTTTTTAAATGAAAAATGATAGGCTGACTATACAGTCAAGTGATAAAATGTAGTTGTTTACAAGCTGTGAGATGGAGATGGCGAGCTTGGGTTATACTGCAGCATGTTGCCAGATCTCCTTTGTGAAGCTTGATCTTAGCACAACTGCAGTGCAGAATTTCAATGAGGAAGTTATCATGGCTGAGCAGCACAGATCTAACAAAGCCATCATCTCAGGTGCCAAGGAAATGACTACCTTTAGTATTGACATACCGAATAAGAACCAATCTTTACAATAATGCCGTGTGCACATCCTAATCTCAACAAATAATGTTTCCTGCTCTAACAATCAATAAAAAGCCAAATATCACATCCTAGACACATTTCTGCTACAACCGATTGGATTAGAGGTCATAGAACTGCAAGAGTACAGTCTTCTGTTTATTTGGATGGCAGCCAATGGAAAACAGGAAAACATACTCCAGACCAATCTATAGAAACAAGAAGCATTACCAGCAGGTGTAAAAAAAAAAGTTGTCTAACTGTAAATTTTTGTACGATTATGTAGCGCCTCATCCAATAACTGTCCCCCATGCTATAGAATCATTTTCTGAGCCTGCAGAAGTTTCTTTACATGGACTATAGCCTAAGGTGACCAGATTTTTAAAATTAAATCCAGGGACATATTTTTTTTCTACTAGTAATGGCAGCAATCAGCGACTCTCTGCCCGTCGCCGCTGCCCGCCTCACAGCCTGTCAAGTCTTACTCTCCGGGCCCCAGCTACTAGTGTGTGGGGAGCGGAGGAAGATCACTCCGCCAGGGAAGGCAAGGAGATAGGCAGGCGGCTGGCTGGGACTTGAGCCAAGGCAGAAGAACATGCGAGCGGAGCCGAATAGGCATGCACCTGAAACTGAAGAAATATTCCTTCCGCTCTGACCAGCACATGATCATCAGAAAGGGGCACAGATAATGGAAGAAAATAAACCCCCCTAAGATAGTAGGAGTGGCAGAGCGGGTGTGTGCAATTCAGATATTTTTTTTTTTGTTTATTCTGCACTGACTATCTTTGAAATTGCCCCAGCCCCTGTTCAAATCCAATCCGGGGACAAAACTGGGGACAGACTTGGTCCGGGGACAGTGTCCTCAATCTGGGGACTGTCCCCTGAAACCGGGGATGTCTGGTCACCCTACTATAGCCTGACTCATGTCTAAAATCTTCCCTTGCCTAGGAAATAAAACGTGTCTTTCAGATCTGTGGTTTACTGTATCTATATACGGTAAAACTTTGGATTGCAAGCATAATTCGTTCCAGAAACATGCTTGTATTCCAAAGCACTTGCATATCAAAGTGAATTTCCCCATAGGAAATAATGGAAACTCAAATGATTCGGTCCCTGAGTTTATAGTATAGCAATGTGACTAGTTGTGTAACGATAAAATGTCCATCCACAAATGGAAGCCTCCACAAGGGGATTAGAATCAAAATCCAGCAGGAGCTACAGAGTATAAAAGAAACAAAATTGCTGGTCTTGCAAAACACTCTCAAACCAGGTTACTCTCAAACCAAGGTTTTACTGTTAGTCATTTATTCCAGCAGCCTGTCTCATTTCTTCTTTCTGCACCTCTCATTGCGGGACTAACATCAGGTGATGTGCAGGAGATTATAGGAATTTAAAGGTGAACTCCAGGCAACCCACTATATTACACAAATAATTTAATGTATGTGAACTGTTTTTTATCTGTACATTCAGTCCTTGGATTTATACTCTTCTGCCACACAGAACAGTCCTGTTTATGGAGTATATATATATATATATATATATATATATATCAGGGCTGTGGAAATTAACTATTAATTCCTCGATTAATCGATAATTTTTTTTGATCGATCAAAATTCTTTTAATCGGTACTCACCTCTCCACCGGCTTCCGGGTCTTCAGGGAGTTCCGTCGGAGATCCGATGACGTCACGGACACCGACGGGGCTTGCCGTGTCCATCTGAAGGGCTCCTTTGCTGTGCCTTCATATCTGCATGCTGGCGGGACCTTACTATCTGCCACACGCAAGGGCTGTTACACTTCCCTCTATCACTTCCCTCTATCAACCTGGGATTCTAGAGCCATCCACTGGGAGTTGTGATAGTTCCCTTCACGGGACATCTACATGCCGACGGACTGATGTTAACCCTTCCTCATCTGGATTTAGCAGTGGTATCGTTGTACACATTTTTATACCAGTATCATATTTGGCTACATGTTTTTAGGACTGCTTTTGCTACCGTTTGGTATTACTCGCACCATTTTTACAGTTTATGTAGCTACATCGATTTTATCTCCAGTGCAATATTTATTTTGTTACCTACTTGAAGACTATAAAAGTTTTAATGCTATTCCCATCGAGCGCTGCCTTTGTGTGTTTTTTGTATCCTGCTATCCATTTTTCCAGTGGTTGGTAGCTGCACTGGGAATCGGCCTGCAAAGGCAACAGCTAAAAGTAGTTGGATCTGTATGTGCGTTATAATTAATCAAAATTAGTTGATTAATCGATTAAAAAAAAAAACTATTAATCGAACACAAATTTTTAAATCAGTAACAGCCCTAATATATATATATATATATATATATATATATATATATATATACACACACATCACAGCAAACAGAATATATAGTGTATAAAGGGGAGAAGTGTACAGTGAATAGAATGGATTGTTGTAGATAATGTAACATACAATGTATAGTGTGTAACGATGCGATGTGCAGTAAAGAAAGTATAGTACAATGGAGTGAATGTAGTGTATATCACATTGTGCACCAAGTTTAGCAGTGTTCAGTATACAATGAATAGAGTGTGTACTGTACTGAGTGCAGCAGTGAAGAGTATGTAAAATACAATGGAGTATGTCATGTACTGCACAGCACAGAGTTCAGAGTGACACTGCATGCAGTACAGAAGCACAGTGTAGAGCAGTACACATGACCGTTTTTTCCATCGGGATAAACTCTGACGGATTTTTCCGACGGAATTCCGTTCAAGCTGTCTTGCGTACACACTGTCACACTACGACGAGCCGAGAAAAATGAAGTTCAATGCTTCCGAGCATGCGTCAACTTGATTCTGAGCATGCGTGTTTTTTTCTCCGTCGAAGTTCCATACAGACGAACGGAATTTCCGCTAGAAATTTTTTCCGTCGGAAAAAAAGAGAACATGTTCTCTTTCTAACCCCGTCGGAATTTCCGACGGAAAAAGTCAGATGGGGCACACGCAGACGGTAAGAATGTCGGATGAAAAAATTCCGTTGGACTTTTTAACTCGGAAATTCCAAACCGTGTGTACGCGGCATAAGACGTACACCACAGTGTAAAGAGCGGAACCGGTGTGTAGTACAGAACATACAGCACAGTGTTCAATGATGTAAAGAGCAGAATATAAAGCACAAGTTGAAGTATTGCACAAAAGTGGAGACAGGATGAGGTGAAGTACCATTTTAGGCTAAATATGCTATGTTAATGTGTCAATGATAGCCAACGCCAAAAATAATTAAACAGTTTAAGTTAAGATTGTGGATAGGGACCGATGAAGGTACAAATGAAAGAAGTGACTGTAGCAGATGGTGGAGAGGGACAGAGCGTGTGGCAAGCCCAGCACAGCATAGATATGTATGGGAAGGGGCAGAGAATGAAAGGGGGAACCACAGGACCAATGTTGATGAGTGTCAAAGGTATAAGATGGAAAAAGACAACTGGACAGCACAAGTGATCATGATCAAAAGCACATGAGGACAGAAGATGGACGGAGAAGGGGGTATAGGTAGCAGCTGAGAAAAAGAGGAGATGAAAGGTGTGCAGAACAGGTGTCAAAAGACCAAATCATCTAAAGAGCAGGGAGAAAAGCATGGACAGGATGGAAAAATGGGAAGCAATGGAGGCAGATTTTCCATGAGCTACAAAAGCATAGAGTGAGCAGAACCATACTGCAGTGGGAGAGACATGAAGCACGGGCACTCAGAATTCTAGGGCAGGCCAAAAAAAATTGACAGATGACAGTACAGGATGATAGTGGGCCTAATGCCGCATACACACGACCATTTTTCACAACGTTAAAAATGCAATTTTTTAAATTGGGCATTAAAAACGATCGTGTGTAGGCTCCAGAGCATTTTTTAACGACGTGAAAAATGGCCTAAAAAAAAATGAGAACCTGCTCTATTTTTTCACGTCGTTTTTCACGTCGTTCTTTTTAACGTCGTGAAAAACGGTAGTGTGTATGCTTTTACGAGGAGAAAAAAAACGTGCATGCTCAGAATCAAGTATGAGACGGGAGCGCTCGTTCTGGTAAAACTAGCGTTCGTAATGGAGATAGCACATTGGTCACGCTGTAACGGACTGAAAAGCACAAGGCTGAAAAGTGCGAATCACCGCTCAACAAACTTTACTAACATGAAGGGTGGCGCCATTCGAACGGAACTTCCCCTTTATAGTGCCGTCGTGTTGTACGTCACTGCGCTTTGCTCGAGCGTTTTTTTTCATGAAAGTGTGTACGCAAGACAGGCTTGAGAGGAAACAAGAAAAATCACGTCGAGAAAAACGTCGTTTTTTTAAATGACATTAAAAATGTACGTGTGTACGCGGCATTAGAGTGCAATCCAAGAAAGTAGCATGCAAGTGGAGACTGCGGATCAGAGTAGTGCTTGATTATAGATGGAGAGTGCTCAGCAGGCAGATGCGGTACAGGACACTGAGGGCAATGGGCTTGCCACTGGATGATTAAAAGAGCAGATGTTAGCAAGAAAGAAAGTTGGGAACACAGGCAAGCCATAAGTGATGGAAAGATGAGGACAGTAAGCACAGTGGCAAAAGAATGGAAGCACCAACTAGGACAACAGAAAGATGAAGAACAGATCATGGGCAGAAGGAAGATGACTGATAGTGAGCAAAGGAGAAGACAGCAACACAAGGCATAGGAGAGAGAGAAAGCATTAGGCAAAACAGTAAAGCATGGATATCTGCATCGGAGAGAATAAAAGGAGAGAAGTACTAAGGGTAACAAATACAACTGGCACTTACAAGACTACATCCGAATGTAGAAGTGGGGAGCAGCACAGCAGACTCACAGGGTAAAAGTTTCAGCTATTCAAAATTCATGTCAATTTCATGGCCTATGTGGGACTGTTCGACTTGCTTACTATAAAAAGCATACTCAACAAGATGATTTTCAAGTGGAATTCCATGATAAGTGCTCAAGGATGACAGTGGTCAACCTATAAATCATTTCAAGTAGGATTAGTACTCCTTCAAAGACACACTGGCTCTTATAGAAGAATGCAAGATACTGTATATAGATATATAGAAAACCAGTATCCTTATTTCTAAAAGAGCCTTTCCAACATTAATTACCAATGCCTGATTAATTAACCACTTAAGGACAGGACCAATACGCAGCATAATGACCAGGCCCCTTTTTGCGATTCGGCACTGCGTTGCTTTAACTGACAATTGCGCGGTCGTGCGACGTGGCTCCCAAACAAAATTGGCGTCCTTTTTTCCCCACAAATAGAGCTTTCTTTTGGTGGTATTTGATCACCTCTGCAGTTTTTATTTTTTGCGCTATAAACAAAAATAGAGCAACAATTTTAAAAAAAAATACATATTTTTTACTTTTATAATAAATATCCTCCAAAAATATATAAAAAAACTTTTTTACGTGATTGTGCCTGTACGAGCCATTCTGCCGACGTATATATATATATACAGTGAGGGGTCCTTAAGTGGTTAATCACCCATGTGAACTAAAGGTGCTCAACCAATGAAACAGAAGAAAACATTTAAGGTAATGCTCATTTGCTGGTTCATGTTCTTAAATAAGGAAAATCTATATATAATGGATACCTTGATCCACAAAAAAAAAAAAAAAAAGAGGTAGCAATCCTGATTTTATAAAACTCTTGAGTTCCTGGTCTGCAGCCAATGCAATCTCTATGAAAAAGCAAAAAATATCAAGCAGAACAATGATCAATATCTTCCTACATAATACAAATTTATGCCAAACATATGGGAATGCAGTGCTGTAAGTGTAGTGCTACTCCCGTAGGATCTGCATGAATACTGTGCAGATCTTCCTCGCAAGCTTCGCCCTGCAGCCAGGCACACAGGCTCATTTACACATTTCTTCAATGACCAGTCTATGGGTGTTGTATTTGTCCTTTTTTATTTTTGGAGAACTTGGATAGAGTTGAGGGGATCAGGTGGCATACTGCAAAAATAAGAACTATGTACAGACTTTTTTTTATTCTACAGGACAAGCCATATTAAAGTCTGTACTTGTAGCAAACAGTAGACTTCAACTTTAAGGTAGCAGTAGTAGTAGTAGTTAACTGTAAACTGCTTTCTCAGAGCCACAAGAGAAGAGTCCCTTTAACCTCCCCGGCGGTATGATTCTGTCAGATTTTAGGTGCTGAAAGCGGTACAATTATTTTGCATGGAAATTTGGCGTTTTATATTGTAGGCCTGTAATTCTTAGGAATAACTCACTTAAATCTGTCCAAACAAGAGTCTAGTAGACATCCCGGGTATGATAAAGTTTGAAACACAAAATCATAAATTATAATATGATAAATACCGTAACTATAAATAATTATAACAAATAATAATATAATAATAATAAAAATTATTCAATAATGTAATCAAATCAAAAATACTGAAATTTGCTCAGTTGCAGAATGGTCGCTGTCATTAGATTTAGTGTTTGATGACGAATTTCCCTACAAATCTCTATCGCTCAATTCTGCAAGTGATTCTAATTTATTGTCGCTGTTTTTTAGCTGGTCTAAAACCACTTTTGACATAAAGGGACACTTTTTGGTTGCTATGGACATTCTCCAGTTTCCAGGCAGAAAGAACAGTTTTTTATAATATAAAACTGCATGCAGGGCACTGGACAGACCACTAGGGACAAAGGAGATGTGTAATTATTTGGTACAGTACTGTAATCAGTAAGATTACAGTATACTGTATCTATACTGTGTTTTTCACTTTTTAAATCTGGCGCTGAACTCCGTCCCCATGCGTCGCAACGTCGCAGGGAATGGAGCTTGGCACTCGGCAGTGTGAATCGAGCGAAACACGGCTCGCACACACTGCGAGGAGACATTGCAGGATCCAGGGAACAAGGTAAGTAACTCTCCCTGGATACTGCGATGCAGCCTGAGTCTGGCTCGGGATTACCGCTAATGGTACTGAAATCTCACCCCGAGCCTGACTCAGGAATACCGCCAGGGAGGTTAAGTAGAACCAAAAAATAAAAATAAAAAAGAAATAGACAAATGTTAAGTAGAAGGTTAGCTGGACAAAGCTCTTCATGACACCAGCCATTGTCCCCTTTAACTAGACCCGCAGCTGACTTTCTCTAGCACCTGAGGGGTAGCAAAAGCACAAAGGTTCCCAAGATCTCTCAAGTGTCTGTACTCACAAAAGGCCCAAGGATAGCTGGTTTCCTCCTTCCAAACAACACCTTACAGTGATACCAGACCAGATCTTCAGTGGACAGCCCCCCCTCAGTCAGCTTCCCTCAGTTCCAGGTCCTCAGCATCCAGGCCCCCAGGTTGCCCACCTGAGGCCTCATGACAGCACACACAGCAGTATTGCCTTGGAGAGCAGTGTGCCCTCCAGGGTGGACTAATCCTCTCTGGGAAAAGACCCATAGACCAGTGTGCTCATAGAATATATACAGTCTCCCAGCATACCACCAAAACCTAGCTCTCTGGGATAGGCCAGGGCTGTATCAATATTCCAGCTGCTATCTGCATAGCTCCACACCTATCATCCAGAAACTTTTCAAATCCCTACAGAGGAAGCTATCAGACAGACAGCTGCTGAGCACACTGAGCAGACCTAACTAATTGATCACAACTACACTGAGTACAGTGAGCAAACTATGCTGTTAACTAACAAACAATCACAGCCACATTGACTACAGTCTGGAAACTAAATTCACCTATCAAAACACATAGTAATGTAGCACCCTGGTGTTTAGGCAGGGTTGCTATCAAATTTAGTTGCCAGGCGATAGTTGCCTTGGCAAATTGTTAGGAAATCAATTGATTCCTCTCTAAATCTGGACTTGTTCCACCCTTTCTCTTCTGTCACTAGGTGGCACTATGCTAGTGACATTAGATAAGACAGGGGCTTTGCAAGATCAGCCATGAATGGATGGGGTGTCTCAGCCAATGGCAGGGATTTTCTTTGGTCCCTTGGCCTGCTGGGAGAGACTATTTATTTGGGTGGAGTCAGGTGATCGGGGTTCTGTGCCGCCTGGAAGGCTGTCTGGGTGGAAGTGTGTTGTGCTGCCCCGTGCTGCTAGCCAGAAGCCTGAGGCCCATCCCTGGGACATTTGGCTGCTAGGCTGCCTGAGGGCCTTTCCAGGAGCGGGAGAGCAGCATAGGGTTGGGACTGCTGGCTTGTAGTCCAACCAGAAGTAGCTGTGGTCGGAGGTAGAAGGGGAAGCTGTCGCCACTAAGAGACCATCCACCTTGTTACCGGAAACCACTGTGAGTAAACTGGAGCCAGTACCAGAGCAGTCTTCTCACCCGTCGGGTACGGTGAAGAAGTGGGAAAACGTAAGCGAGTGCTAAGTCAGGGACCCAGCGGCACAGCAGAGGTGACGCTTGCGGAGCATCAGTGGGTGCCAAGCCAGGGACCTAGCGGGTCAGCAGGGGTGACGCTTGAAGAGTATCTGTGAGTGCCAAGCCAGGGACCCCACAGGGAAGCGTGGGTGACGCTTGAGGAAGATACTGAGTGCTAAAAGTGGAAGAGCTCAGGGGATCCAGTGGCTATTGGATCCGAAGTCTAGTAAAAGACTGGGAGTTCATTGAGTGAAGACCCCTAGTGAGTGACTGTGGCGTAAGCGGAGAACTGTATGTGTTGCCAATAGTTAAATACAACCATCGTTAGTAACTGCTACAAGATTTTTGCCATAGAAGATAGCGATCCTACCTATACAGAAGTGGTGTCCGGCTGGAGGCCTTCACCTGTATAGCTGTCTACCTATAGAAGTCTCGGCATCTGCCAATTATCATTGCATCTACTTAAGGGTGTCCTGGCCCTAATCCTCTCTCCCACAGTTCTGTTCAAGAGACAATAAGTCTCTGTGCATTCAAAAAGTGTCTGGTGCCCACCATTTCATCTTGCCCACCATGCCTTGTAACCCACTCTACACAGAAGGATGTCCCTAACTCTGGAGATCACCATTAGGCCTCAGGGGACCCTGGACTTTGCTACACTAATTATATCTATCTAATCCTAGCACCTACCTAGGAGGGTGCTATATCCATAGTTTTACTAAAACAGTAATGCTTTTTGGTAGGGTCACATCTTTTTAGTTCAACCATTTTCCATAATGATCTCTTTATAATAATTAAATCAGAATGTGCTGTTGAAGTGAAAAGTATACTCACTATATATACAGATTTCATGTTGATCTGCAATCCATCTGATCTGTAAACTGTAGACTTCAGAGTCATGGTGTGTCACATCCACGCCATGTTAATAAACAAGAGATGTGCTAATGTTGAGTAGGGATGAGCTTCGTGTTCGAGTCGAACATACGTTCGACTCGAACATCGGCTGTTCGATCGTTCGACGAAGATCGAACGATTTGGGCCGTTCGCGCCAAATTCGAGTGACGCGAACGGCCCACAATGCACTACGCCATCGCAGTGTCATCCAGGCGCTGTGATTGGCCAAGCATGCACTGTGACCCCGCATGCTTGGCCAATCACAGCGCCGGCAGCGAGGAGAGCAATGATTGGCCACAGGCAGGATGCCTGTGGCCAATTATTGCTGAGGGGGTTTAGTACACGCCCCACACTATAAAAGGCCGCCAGCGCGGCGGCCTTGTGTAGTGTGTTCCGGAGCAGGGAAAGAGAAGCATAGGCAGGGACAGTGTCATTTTTTTTCATTTACTAATCCTGGATTCCTTGTGTTTAGGGACAAATAAGGATAGGTAGGGAGAGTGTCAGTGACAGTGTGTTATTCTGTGCTAAACCTTGTTTGTAGGGACAGAGAGGTACAATGAGGGAAAGTGTCAGTGTGCTATTCTGTGCTAATCCTTGTTTGTAGGGACAGAGAGGTACAGTGAGGGAAAGTGTCAGTGTGCTATTCTGTTCTAAACCAATTTTGCTGAACCATATTTTCAATCCTTGAGTTTAGGGACAGAGAGGTACAGTGAGTGAAACTGACAGTGTGCTATTCTGTTCTAAACCAATTTTGCTGTTCCATATTTCAAATCCTTGAGTTTAGGGACAGAGAAGGACACTCGTGGAAATTATCAGTGTGCTATTCTGTGCTAAATCTTGTTTGTAGGGAGGGACAGAGTAGGACAGTGAGGGAAAGTGTCAGTGTGCTATTCTGTTCTAAACCAATTTTGCTGTTCCATATTTTCAATCCTTGAGTTTAGGGACAGAGAAGGACACTCGTGGAAATTATCAGTGTGCTATTCTGTGCTAAATCTTGTTTGTAGGGAGGGACAGAGTAGGACAGTGAGGGAAAGTTTCAGTGTGCTATTCTGTTCTAAACCAATTTTGCTGTTCCATATTTCAAATCCTTGAGTTTAGGGACAGAGAAGGACACTCGTGGAAATTATCAGTGTGCTATTCTGTGCTAAATCTTGTTTGTAGGGAGGGACAGAGTAGGACAGTGAGGGAAAGTGTCAGTGTGCTATTCTGTTCTAAACCAATTTTGCTGAACCATATTTTCAATCCTTGAGTTTAGGGACAGAGAGGTACAGTGAGTGAAACTGACAGTGTGCTATTCTGTTCTAAACCAATTTTGCTGTTCCATATTTCAAATCCTTGAGTTTAGGGACAGAGAAGGACACTCGTGGAAATTATCAGTGTGCTATTCTGTGCTAAATCTTGTTTGTAGGGAGGGACAGAGTAGGACAGTGAGGGAAAGTGTCAGTGTGCTATTCTGTTCTAAACCAATTTTGCTGTTCCATATTTTCAATCCTTGTGTTTAGGGACAGAGAAGGATAGGCAGGGGACAGTGTCAGTGTCATTGTTGCTAAGCCTCCTGCACAGTATACACCTGAAGGTAGCCCTTATTGCTCTTTTTCCCATCTCCCTGCAGGCCATCCATTAAAATGTCTGGAAGGCAAACAAGGAGAGGCAGACAGTCAGGAGGCAAAAAAAGAGGGCAAGCAGGCTCTGTGTCTGGGGGCAACAGTGCTGGTCGTGGACGCGGTGCATTGTCATCAGCACATGGCCATGGGACACGCTTGTCCTTCTTTTCGGCAGCTGGACATGTTGAGCCACATCATGCCGAAGACTTGGTAGAGTGGATGACCAAGCCCACCTCATCCTCCTCATCCTCTCTCACCCAGGCTCAGGGTACTGGCAAAGCAGCTGCCAAAGCGTCCTCTTCTCTGGTATCATTATCTTCATTAGTCAATCCTTCGCTAGACCCACCATGTCCTCCTCCTGAGGAGTGCCCCGAACTGTTTGAGCACAGTGTTGGGTACATGCTCCAGGAGGATGCCCAGCGTTTGGAAGGATCTGATGATGATACCCAGCTAGAGGAAGGCAGCAGCGTGAGAGCAGAGAGAGGGGATGCTTAAGAAGGACACCAATCTGGCAGTCATGCTCCAGCAGCTGCAGCATACTGCCAGATTGGCTCCAGTGATGAGGAGGGAGGGGATGATGAGGTCACTGACTCCACGTGGGTGCCTAATAGGAGAGAGGAGGAGGAGGAGGAGGATGAGGAGGAGGCACATCTCCAACGAGGCAGGATGCCCTTTGGTGGCCAGCGTATGGGCAGCACACCGACGGAATCACACCGCAGAGCTCCGCCTGTGCAGGGCGCTGCCTCTGCCCGTCATTCAAAAAGTTCTTTGGTGTGGGCCTTTTTTGAGGCGAGTGCATCAGATCGCACAGCTGCTGTTTGCAACATATGTCTCAAGCGTATATCGCGTGGCCAAAACATCAGCCGCTTGGGCACCACATGCTTGATCAGACATATGTTGACCTGCCATGCAGCTCGTTGGCAAGCCTACCTTAAAGACCCACACCAAAGAACAAAGCTGACCTCTTCTTGCACCGCATCAGCTGGGATCTCCAACCCCACTATACCTTCACTCCTCTCTGAAACCTGCTCTGAGAGGAATGAAGGTGTAGAATTAGGTGTGTCACAGGCAAGTACTTGCGGGCACTCTGCTAGCAGTACACCAACGTCCGATTCTAGCAGGCAAATTTCCCTTCCCCAGCTGCTGGACCATCGAAAGAAGTTCACTCCCAGCCATCCACATGCCCAGCGGTTGAATGCTAGCTTGGCTAAATTGCTAGCGCTTCAACTGCTGCCTTTTCAGTTGATAGACTCGGCCCCCTTCCGTGAGTTTGTGCAATGTGCGGTTCCTCAGTGGCAGGTTCCCAAACGCCACTTTTTCGCACGGAAGGCGATTCCGGCTCTCTACAGGCATGTGGAAGGCAATGTCTTGGCCTCGCTGGACAGGGCGGTCAGCGGTAAGGTGCATATTACCGCTGACTCATGGTCCAGCAGGCATGGACAGGGACGTTACCTTTCTTTCACGGCTCATTGGGTCACTCTTTTGGCAGCTGGGAAGGATGCAGGACAAGGTGCAGTAGTGTTGGAGGTTGTTCCACCGCCACGCCTCCAAAATGCTACTACTGGTTGTGACACACCTCTCTCCTCCACCCCCTCCTCTTCTTCTTCCTCCATGGCCTCTTCCTGTGGTTTGTCCTCGGAACCAGCGGTGCTCCGTAGCCGTTCAAGGGGCTACGCAAGTACGCAGGCAAAAAGATGCCATGCCGTGCTTGCGCTGGTGTGTTTGGGGGACAGGAGCCACACTGGGGCAAAGGCCCTGTCTGCTCTGCAGGGGCAGGCCGAGAGGTGGTTGACGCCACGCCAGCTTAAGCCAGGAATGGTGGTTTGCGACAATGGCACCAACCTCCTCTCCACCCTCCGACAGGGACAACTGACCCATGTGCCCTGTATGGCTCATGTCCTTAACCTGGTGGTGCAGCGGTTCTTGGGCAGGTACCCGGGCTTACAGGATGTCCTGAGGCAGGCCAGGAAAGTCTGTGTGCATTTCCGCAGATCTTATAATGCCAGTGCTCGCCTGGCTGAGCTGCAAAAGGAGTTGAACCTGCCCAAGAACCGCCTTATATGTGACACGCCCACCAGGTGGAACTCAACGGTGGCCATGCTGCAGCGGCTGCACACGCAGCAGAGGGCCATCAATGAGTACCTGTGCGACTACGGCACCAGGACAGGGTCAGGGGAGCTCGGGTTTTTTTCACCACGCCAGTGGGGCATGATCAGGGATGCATGCACTGTCCTGGCACCATTTGAGGAGGCCACGAGGATGGTGAGCAGTGACAGTGCATGCATCAGTGACACTGTACCTCTTGTCCACCTGTTGGAGCACACGCTGCGTGGAATAATGGACAGGGCACTTGAGGCAGAACAGAGGCAGGAAGAGGAGGACTTCCTTGCCTCTCAAGGCCCCCTTTACCCAGACAGTGTTCCTTCTGTCCCACCCATCGCACAGGAAGAGGAGGAGGAGGAGGAGGAGGAGGATTGTGTCAGCATGGAGGTGGAGGCTGGCACTCAGCATCATCAGCAGCAGTCTTTTAGGGATGATTTACAGTCCCAAGAAACCAGTGGACTTGTACGTGGCTGGGAGGAGGTGGCTGCGGATCATGTCGTCCTTAGTGACCCAGAGGACTCCGGACTGAATGCCTCAGCTAACCTACGCTGCATGGCCTCCCTGATCCTGCAAAGTCTGCGGAAGGATCCTCGTATTCTTCGGATCAAGGAGAGGGACCATTACTGGCTGGCCACTCTCCTTGATCCACGGTACAAGGGTAAGGTTGCGGACCTTATCGTACCGTCGCAGAGGGAGCAGAGGATGAGACAACTCCGGGAGGCCTTGCAGAAAGATCTGTGCAACGCGTTCCCAGAGACTGGGAGGTTACAAACTCCTGGTCCTGGACAACGAGTTGCTGAGGCTTCGGGCAGTCAAAGAAGGAGCGGTGGGGAAGGTGGCCGTCTGACCGATGCGTTCAGACAATTCTTTAGTCCGCAGCCCCAAAGTATGATCGGTTCCAGCAACCATCGCCAGCGTCTGATATACATGGTCCAGGAATACCTAGGGGCAAGGTCAGACTTGGACACCTTCCCCACCGAAAATCCTCTGGCTTACTGGGTCTTGAGGATGGATCACTGGCCAGAGCTTGCACAGTATGCAATTGAGCTACTGGCCTGTCCTGCATCCAGCGTTCTTTCAGAACGCACATTCAGTGCTGCTGGAGGATTTGTCACGGATCACAGGGTGCGCCTGTCCACCGACTCGGTTGATCGACTGACTTTCATCAAGATGAACCAGTCTTGGATCACCACCAGCTACCACACACCAGATGCTGATATAACAGACTAATTGATTTTAAAATGTCACATCCCTTCAAGACTGATGCTGATGCTGAGTGCCTGTGCTGTTATGTTGACTGGCTATCCTCCTCCTCCTCCTCAATGATACGATTAATGATGATAGCTTGGAAGATCATTTTGGTTTATGGGTGACGCCACCAGTGGCTAAGGCCCAATTTTTCAGCCCCTGTTTAACAGGGGCGTGTAATTAAAATTTTTGATGCAATACTTTGCAACAGGCCTCATTGCTGTGCTCCAAGTACAGTATCTGTGAGGGGTTGCAGTGTTGTGCCCCCAGTGCCTAAGGCCCAATTTTTCAGCCCCTGTTCAACAGGGGCATGCAATTATAATTATTGATCTAATAATTCACAGCAGGGCCCATTGCTGCGCCCACCAAGAGTAACTGTCAGGCCTTACAGTGTTGTGGCACCAGCACCACCATCACCACCACCACCACCACCAAAGGCCCAATTTTTCAGCCCCTGTTCAACAGGGGCATGCAATTATAATTATTGATCTAATAATTCACAGCAGGGCCCATTGCTGCGCCCACCAAGAGTAACTGTCAGGCCTTACAGTGTTGTGGCACCAGCACCACCATCACCACCACCACCACCACCAAAGGCCCAATTTTTCAGCCCCTGTTCAACAGGAGCATGCAATTATAATTATTGTTTGAATAATTCACAGCAGGGCCCATTGCTGCGCCTACCAAGAGTAACTGTCAGGCCTTACAGTGTTGTGGCACCAGCACCACCATCAAAGGCCCAATTTTTACTACCACTGATCAACAATTATATGTTATTACAATTCCTGATATAATAGTTGACAGCAGGGCGTTCCAGCACCCACCAAGAATAACTGTGAGTGCTTTCAGTGTTGTGCCAACACCAACACCTAAGGGGCCAATTTCTGCAGAGTATATACGGCAGGTCCCTACTTTCAAACATCCAACTTACAAACTACTACTACTTGCAAACGGAAGAAGACAACAGGAAGTGAGAGGAAATCTAGCCCTTGGAAGGAAAATTCTCTCCTGTAAGAATTAATATGGGAGAAAGGTGTCTCCTCTCTACTGATGCTTTATCACCAATCCTTGTTTCAATAAAAACACCACATTTCAAAAACAGTTGTCATTGGGACGCAAAGTGAGGTGAAATGTTCTGAACAGGGGCACAGACAGCAAAAAAAATGTGACAGGGGTGATAACCGTTCCCTATGTTTTACAAAAAGCTAAAAAAAAGGAATTTGGCATGGAGCTCCACTTAAACAATGCAGCTGTTCAAAATTACAAACAGATTCTACATAAGAACAAACCTACAGTCCCTGTCTTGTATGCACCGCCTGTATACGGCTGTTCAGAGTATATAGGGCCTTTTTTATTTTGTGTGCGGGGTTCCCCTTAATATCCATACAAGACCCAAAGGGGCTGGTAATGGGCTGGGGTGGGGGGGGGGTTGATGGGGTAGCTATGCCATTTTTCCTAAAGATTTTCATCCATATTACCGGGACCAGACATTGCATTAAAGCCGCAAGCAGTTTTAAATGGCTTTTTTCCCTTTAGAAATGTTATTTTGTGCAGGGACAGTTCTAAACACGGGAAACACGTGGCACTTCATAGGCATACTTTAGACACCCCCCAGGTACAATATTTAAAGGAATATTTGACTTTTTTTTTTCACTTTATGCATCATTAAAATGACTGCTCCCGGAAAACGTCCGTTTTTAAAACTTCTTTTTGCATTGATACATGTCCCCTGGTGCAGAACCCGGGTTCCCAAACTCTGTTTCGGACAATAACATGGATAATAGTCATTATAATTAGCACTTTAGAATCCGAACGTTCGCATCCATTGTATTTAATAGGGTTCTAATGTTCGTGCGAACTTTCGGTCCGTTCGCGGGTTCTGGTGCGAACCGAACCCGGGGGTGTTCGGCTCATCACTAATGTTGAGTGGGCAGCAGGTGCCACTGCTGAGTTCTAAAGAAGAAATGTACATTTTGTACATATAACATGTCCTTGGTTTGGCATTACACATGAAGTTCCAAAACAGACGTTTCAGGGAGATTTACCCTATTTGTGCTGTTTACCATTATCACTGAGAGGGAAAGTGAAAGAAAATCCCAAATTTTGGGTTGTCACCAGGACACCAATATTTGGCAAATCTTCCAACTGGAAGACAAAATTTGGTGACACGCGGGGATTCCCTCACTTTGTAAATATTTCTTCTCACTTTCTGTTGTAGCTATGGGACAGGAAGTGAAAAGAAAGCTCCATAACGGGACACATAGCAAAAAAAAAACTTGACAGGGGTTATAGCCCTCCTTTACGCTATCCAAAATGAAAAAAAAATGTTCTACTTTAAGGCCCAAACACTCTCTGATAAAAAAAAATTGTCACTGCATTAAAGTGTAGCGCACAGACCCCTTTCTTTACCTGCATCAACTTTGGCTTCTCGCAGGAAGAGAGAGGCACACCGCACCACAAGCCCGTACCCTCCTATGTGAAGAGGTTGAGTGGTGTTGTTGTTGGGTCTTCCACAGTTAGACAACCAGAGAATGTCTCTCACCTCTATTTTGAATAAAGACAAGTCCTTGTATCCCTACAGTAACTTGAATGTCCACACCAGCTGCACTCCAACATAGAGTTTTATTTCTTATAAAACACAGTCTCTGACAGAAAAGGTTGGAGGGAGAACAGGACAGCTTAAGATGTGGATGAGGTCCAGGCACAAACACTACACAATTCACTGCTCCGATTCTCAAGCAGACTCAGCCCATTCGGAGAGTCTCCCTAACTTAGGACTAGCAGCCGAAATGATGCTCGAACTTTACCCCAAAGTCTCTGCCACAGACCTGGTGAACTTGGTCTCTGCCACAGACCTGGTGAACTTTGTCTCTGTTCAAGGAGAAGACATCCCTCCAGAGAGTTACCGGGACCCTTCCTTCACTGTGACTTCCGCACCAGTCCTTCGGAACGGTTCCTCCCCCGGCCTCCTCATCTAGGATACGGGTCCCCTCGCAAGGCGGCACCCTGAGATTCCTCGATCCCCGATGGGCTCCAGCCGAAGGTGCTGGACCCAGACCTTTGTTGCAGTCCCAGGGCTGAAGGTGCTTGGGACCCTTGACAATGAACCGCAGACCCGCCCCTGGGCTAAAGGTGCCCAGGGCAGACAGGAACGAGAACCCCGAACAGGCAGCGTCTGCCCCTTTTATATCCTCTCCCAGCATGCCCATCAGGTAGACCACACCCACTGTATGGTTGCCGAGAGGGGACACACAAGGCACAGCACTGTATCAGTGGTTCAACCCTGGCCTACTATGGCAGCGCCACCTGCAGGCCACAGGGAACTGTACACCAATACTCCACCTGTGGACACAAATGGTTTCAAGAACTCTATCAATTAGACTACAACCCAAACACTCCCCCTAAATTTAGCACCCCGCTACAAAAGTATAACTAAAAGGCAAAGTTGTTTTCAGCTTTGGATAGAGGGGAGACGGATTACAACACCTGCTAGTTTTTAATTGTTATCTGTGTCCCCGTTAGGGAGAATCACCCTCTCTATTTGGCCTGTGTACCATCATCATTGAAAGTGAAAGTAAAAGAAAATCTAAAATTTTGGGTTGTCCCCAGAAATTTTATAAAGGGAAAATCTTCCACTGAGGACACTCACAAAAAAAAATATAATTCTACTTTAATATAAGGATGGGCTATAACATTACTTCTTGTTGATGTTACAGTACCTTTTGACTCCAACAAGCAGGGCCTTCTGATTCCTCCTGTATAGTGAAGCCTGGAGTCAAAAAAGAACAAAGAGGCAAAGTAACGGAGGGCTGGGCATGACCAGGTGTATGGGAGACTAACGAAGGGTTAAATTGGAAGTGAAAACCAAGGGGTGGAGACAAGTTGGAAATTTTGATGTGAAGGGGTGGAGCAATATAAAAGGGGGAGGCGGGTACTTTCGGGAACAGTCGGGAAGAAACAGAAAGAAGGAGGCAGCTTCACCACTATTTGAATTGTGGTCGCTTTAAGGGGGGCGACTTGAAGGTTATGCCAAGTACTCAGACCCAGAGATTGGGAGTTTGAAAAGTTTTGGGAAAAACTTCCAAACCCCGATTACAGGGACTCTGGTTATAAAGAGGTTATGCCACATGCAATGTGAGTCTTGAATAGGAAGAGGAAACATGACCTCAAACTAACGGAATGACATGACCCCAAACTAACTAGAGGAAAGTTCAAAACTAATCTTAGAAAGTATTATTTTATTGAAAGGGTAGTTTATGCTTGGTATAAACTTCCAGTGGAACTAATGAGGCAGTCAACGAGCCAGTCAACAGTAAATGGCTCCCAACATGCTTGGGACAAACATAGATCTATACTCAGACAAAAAAGTTAACCCAAACAAAAATGGGCAGACTCAATGGACTACGCAGTCTTTTTTCTGCCGTCACTTTTCTATGTTTCTAAACCGAGCAGTGAGAGAGAGCTGGACATACTGTACCTGAGTGAGAAGGGTGAACCAAGCTTTTGATTGAGCCACAGTTGCTGAACTGTGGAAACTTTTTCTTTGGGACCCCTGAAGCAAATGGTAAATACCAAAACCCCAGTGTGAGACCAGTAGAGTGGAGGTGAGCCATTACCTTGTTTTTACTATTAAACCAGAGTTGTGGACTATATTATGTTGGTTTTATTGAAGTAAGCTGTTTGTTTTTCTGAACTGTTTAAAAGCACCAATAAAGACTGTTATATTTACAAGCAGCTGGCTGTGATCCTGGGTTCCCATATGGCATTATGGCATTATGCACAATTTTAAGCTGTTGCACACTACAACCAATTGTGCTGCTATCATCCAATCAGATGCCCTTGTGTAATCTTTACTAGTGTGGAAAAAAAGAAGGATCTAAAGGCCAGTTCAATAATTGTATTGCTTTATTGTTATATCTGGGAAATGCTAAAGGGTATTACTGTCTAGATCTGTTTTAGTACTCTTCAAACAGAGTAGATATCCTTATTCAGAAAAAAAAATCCATACACAGTCACTTCTTAAAGGGGTTGTAAAGTCAGACGTTTTTTTATCTTAATGCATTCTATGCATTAAGATAAAAAAGCCTCTGCGTGCAGCAGCCCCCTAACACTTACCTGAGGTCCCTCGCTGTCCAGCGAAGTCCACGAGTGTCTCAGCCATCAGAGATTCTCCCTCCTGATTGGCTGAGACAGGAGCGGGGCCACTGGCTGCTGCTGCTGTCAATCAAAGTCAGATAGCCAATCGGGAGAGAGAGGGGATGGGACGGGGCTCTGTGTCTGAATGGACACAGGGAGCTGTGACTTAGCTCGGTTGCCTCCAAAGTAAGTTGCTTGCTGTGGGGGCACTGAACAGGAGGGGGGCTAGGATGACAGAAGAGGGACCCGAGAAGAGGAGGATCTGGGCTGCTCTGTGCAAATCCAGGTAAGAATAACATGTTTGTTATTTTTATAGGGAAAAAAAGAGACTTTACAATCACTTTAACTGCTCTGTAATACATTTTTCATGAAATAGATTTAACCGCTTAACGACTGCGCACTGTAGATATACGTCGGCAGAATGTCACGGACAGGCATAATCACATACCTGTACGTGGCCCTTTAAATGCCTGCCTTGTGGTCGCGCGCGACCCTGCCGCCTTCCCTGTGAGTTGGACTGCGGGTCCCGCTGACTCGATCGCCGCGGGGATCCCCACGATCGTCTCACGGAGGTATAGAGCAGGGAGATGCTTGTGTAAACAAGCATCTCCCTGCTCTGCCTAGTGACAATGACACTGATCTCGGCTCCGTGTACACGGAGCGAAGATCAGTGTCATGTGACACAGAGCCCAACCCCCCCTCAGTTAGAAACACAATGCAGGGAACACTTAACCCCTACAGCGCCACCTAGTGGTTAACCCCTTCACTGCCAGTGTAATTTTCACAGTAACCAGTGCAGTGTTTTTACAGAACTGATCGCTGTGAAAATGACAATGGTCCCAAAAATGTGTCAAAAGTGTCCGATGTGTCCACCATAATGTCGCAGTCACGAAAAAAATCACTGATCGCCGCCATTACTAGTTAAAAAAAAAAATATATATAAAAATGACATAAAACTATCCCCTATTTTGTAAACGCTATAACTTTTGCGCAAACCAATCAATAAACGCAGAGAATACATATCGGCCTAAACTGAGGAAAAACATTTTTTTTTATATATTTTTGGGGGATATTTATTATAGCAAAAAGTAAAAAAATATTGCATTTTTTTCAAAAATTTCGCTCTATTTTTGTTTATAGCGCAAAAAATAAAAAACGCAGAGGTGATCAAATACCACCAAAAGAAAGCTCTATTTGTGGGAAAAAAATGACGTAAGTTTTTTTTGGGAGCCACGTCGCACGACTGCGCAATTGTCAGTTAAAGCGACGCAGTGCCGAAACGCAAAAAGGGGCCTGGTCTTTAACCAGCCAAAATGGTCCGGGGCTAGTGGTTAAACTCTGTTTCTGGCTCCTTGTAATGTCCTCATTGAGCTCCCCAACTTTTCATTGTCCCCTTCCCTTCAGATTGCTTTAAATAAGCGGTGCAAATTGTGGTCATTGCTCTATACACACTACAAATCCCGTAGTCCCTGGTCCACTTTGAGAGCGAGCAAGAGAGGATGGCTCATAAATATAATGAGACCATGGAGGATGAACATAGCCATCCTCTAACAGGAAGTCAGATAACAGCTGATAAAAAAAGGAATTTGGACATTTGGAGGAGGCCGAGAGCAACAGAAGGTACTTTTTTGAATTAGGAATATTTGAATAGCATTTTGTTAAAAGCAACCTACCACCAACATTTTCAGTCTTTTCACGTTGGCAATAAATAATCAGCTCTTTGGACGGTATGCATGTACTGTATGAAAAAGGGAGCTCTAGCAAATGCTGCATTCCAGAGAAGTTTAACTAAGGCTATCATTATCCACCCAGAAAATTAATCCGCAACACTTGGTGGCTTTTTAGAAACTATTTTTAGATGTTAAAGATGGTATTTAGGGAATGCAGTGCTCTCCTGAATAAAGTTTATCACCTGTTGAAATGTTAGCATTTTTACATCCCAAAGAGAATCCTCAACAGTTATATACATTTTTGGTCCTGGGTTTAGATACACTTGCTGACATTCAGGCAACCAGCTAAATACACCAGTATAATACAGTTTATGGGAGATTATTTACCTGCCAAAGTATTTGTATATTTGTGTACCCATTTTTGAGATTAAAGTGATATTAAAGTTAAATCTTTTAATGAAAAATAACAAACATGTTATAGTAACCTGTTCTGTGCAGTGGTTTTGCACAGAGCAGCCCTGATCCTCCTCTTCTCGGGTCCCCAGGCGGCGCTCCTGGCTTCTCCTCTTCTCCGAGTGCCCCGTGCACATCGCTGGATCGTGATTGGGCTCGGGTAAGTATTAGGCGTGGCTGCGGGTAGAGCTGCATTCTGAAGGATTTTTACCCTCATGCATAGAACGCATAAAGGTAAAAAACCTTCAGCCTTTAGAACCACTTTAACACAGCCATGTTAGACATTATAGCTAGGTGGGTGGCCTGATTTTTTTCTACAGCAGTTAGGCAACACCTTCCTCAGCCCCTCAGCCTCTGATTGGACTATGAAGGTGCAGCAACAGCCTGATAAGGTCATCCCCCTACTTTCTAATCCAGCCAGTGTGTTGCTTGTGAGCACCTGTACAAGCAGGTACCTTGATTGGAAAAATGTACAGATTTTTAATGGTTGTATTTTAAAAGTAGCTCTAAAACTACACCTCTCAGTCCATCTCTTGTCTTGTCTGTAGAAAGGGGGGGGGGGGTGTAGCTGCATTTACTGAGGGCAGGCATGACATATAGGGCAGTAAGGAATACGTTCCCTATCTTCTCAGGTTGTTTTCCTCAATGCGATCCCAGCATCCCTGCTGCTTTGACTGTGAGGATCCTGTTGGGAGCCTCTGTCAGTCAACGCAAGCAGGTCTGGGGTGCTTGTCAGCTAGGCTGAATATAGGACTACAGGTATTAAAAGCTAGGGAATGCAAAACGGCCATGCCAGCATGGATTTGCTTCCGCAATGCAAAAGAAAGAGAAGAGGACTGGGAAGATTACCCGGTGTTTGCAGCTAAAGTATGAATCTTACAGAAAAAAAACAACATGTACAAGTCTAATGCCCAGTACACATGATCAGAAAATCGTCCGAAAAATATACGAAAAATAACGCTTTTGAATCGATCGTACGATAATCGGATCATTAGTACAGAGCTTTCAAAAGCCGATCAGGACAGTTCATCCGATATTATTTGATTGGACATGGAGGGAAATATTTTTAGTACAATGCCAGATCGTACGATTTTTGTTTAATCAGTACAGCTGTCGTTCGAAAATGCAATACAAATGCATTACAACACATGACATCACTTCCGAATTTTTATTCTGTTGTACAAGAATTTTCGTGACTTTAGTAAACTCATCAAATTTGATCTGAGATCTGCATGCAAAAAAACCACAAAAAAAAAACGACAATCATTCGTTAGATAATCTCATTGTGTATATCGGGCTTTATAACAGAAAGAGAATGCATTACAGTAATAGGATTTTAGTATTAGGGTTTACATATACAGTATCTCACAAAAGTGAGTACACCCCTCACATTTTTGTAAATATTTTATTATATCTTTTCATGTGACAACACTGAAGAAATTACACTTTGCTACAATGTAAAGTAGTGCGTGTACAGCTTGTATAACAGTGTAAATTTGCTGTCCCCTCAAAATAACTCAACACACAGCCTTTAATATCTAAGTGAAAATTTCCAAATTGGGCCCAATTAGCCATTTTCCCTCCCCGGTGTCATGTGACACGTTAGTGTTACAAAGTCTCAGGCGTGAAGGGGAGCAGGTGTGTTAAATTTTGTGTTATCGCTCTCACCCTATCATACTGGTCACTGGAAGTTCAACATGGCTCCTCATGGCAAAGAACTCTCTGAGGATCTGAAAAAAAGAATTGTTGCTCTACATAAACATGGCCTAGGCTATAACAAGATTTCCAAGACCCTGAAACTGAGCTGCAGCACGGTGGTCAAGACCATACATTGGTTTAACAGGACAGGTTCCACTCAGAACAGGCCTCGCCATGGTCGACCAAAAATATTGAGTGCACATGCTCAGCGTCATAGCCAGAGGTTGTCTTTGGGAAATAGACGTATGAGTGCTGCCAGCATTGCTGCAGAGGTTGAAGGGGTGGGGGGTCAGCCTGTCAGTGCTCAGACCATACACCGCACACTGCATCTAATTGGTCTGCATGGCTGTAATCCCAGAAGGAAGCCTCTTCTAAAGATAGGACAAGAAATCCCAAAAAACGTTTGCTGAAGACAAGCAGACTAAGGACATGGATTACTGGAACCATGTCCTGTGGTCTGATAAGACCAAGATAAACTTCTTTGGTTCAGATGGTGTCAAGCGTGTGTGGCGGCAACCAGATGAGGAAAACAAAAACAAGTATGTCCAGGCTACAGTCAAGCATGGTGGTGGGAGTGTCATGGTCTGGGGCTGCATGAGTGCTGCCGGCACTGGGGAGCTACAGTTCATTGAGGGAACCATGAATTCCAACATGTACTGTGACATACTGAAGCAGAGCATGATCTTCTCCCTTCGGAGACTGGGTCGCAGGGCAGTATTCCAACATGATAATGACCCCAAACACACCTCCAAGACGATCACTGCCTTGCTAAAGAAGCTGAGGGTAAAGGTGATGGACTGGCCAAGCATGTATCCAGACATAAACCCTATTGAGCATCTGTGGGGCATCCTCAAACAGAAGGTGGAGGAACGCAAGGTCTCCAACATCGACCAGCTCTGAGATGTTGTCATGGAGGAGTGGAAGAGGACTCCAATGGCAACCTGTAAAGCTCTGGTGAAGTCCATGCCCAAGAGGATTAAGGCAGTGCTGGAAAATAATGGTGGCCACACAAAATATTGACACTTTGGGCCCAATTTGGACATATTCACTTAGGGGTGTACTCATTTTTGTTGCCAGCGGTTTAGACATTATTGGCTGTGTGTTGAGTTATTTTGAGGGGACAGTAAATTTACACTGTCATACAAGCTGTACACTCACTACTTTACACTGTAGCAAAGTGTCATTTCTTCAGTGTTGTCACATGAAAAGATATAATAAAATATTTACAAAAATGTGAGGGGTGTACTCACTTTTGTGAGATACTGTACTTCATGTTAGGGTTATATAAAACTTTTGCCATTACAAAAATATGTGTCTCAGCACTTAGTGTGTTACTAAACCCAGAACCCTGCATTCACTATATCTGGTCTGCCACAGTACACAGAACATAGAAATGCATATATTTTAGTAAATATAATACCTTGTCTCATCAGCAGTATAAAGCAGTCTTGTTACTTCTATCAGTGTTTGGTTAAAGCTTGTAGGAGGAGTTTTCATTCTCCTCTGACTGCCCTATGAGGCTGCAGGACCCCTGGCCCTCTGTCTGGACAGTGCTGATTGGCCCCGTGCTGATCACATGCACCCTTTCCAAGAAAAAAAAAAAAACTCTCTAGCAATACATACCAAACTGAGCATGTGCAGAGGGCCCTCAAGGCTTTGTTCTATCAGGAGATAAATTGGGGACAGTGGAAGAAGGGGAGGATCAGAGAAGACATGATCAAACAGCCTTTTTACATAATGCGCAGGATTAACCGCTTAGGTTCCACAGTGAGTATAACAAGTATTCTTTACCGCATATACAGACTGATTACTGTTGTGGGTTTAGTAACATTTCAATTATAGGTGCATCTGCACTTACAGTTTTCTCTTAATCCTACTGCAAAATAACACAAATACCTGTTGAATCTCCTAGTGAAGCCCACCTAATGCAGCTTCCTATGATGGTGTGGCAATGATGCTGCACTGCTCCTGAATTCAAAGCAGAGTTGCCGCTCTCATGTAGACAGTGCCTAGTTGCACTACAGTGGGATTATAAAATGTTGCAGGCGGCGTGCCTATCAGCAACTGTCACCTATTTACAAACCCATAGTCAAAATTGGCACCTGAACACACCAAGCCCTGACCTGTTTTCTGGATTGACAGTACAGAAAAGCCCGGAGAAAAAAGAAAGAATGCAATAGACGGAGGGCTGGCATGACTGAGTGAACAGGATATGGAGATGTAAAAGGAAGAGTGATTGGTTAAGAAGTGTAAAGGGGGGAGGGGACAAGTCTGAACAAAAAGGTAATCCCCGCCCCCTAAGACAACACAGCGCGGGGGAAAGTTCTATATACCAGCAGCATGTCCAATGTGGAGAACCTTCTGGCCCAACTGCGGGCAGAGGCCGCAACACGGGGCGAGGATTGGCTCCAGGAGACCCTGGGGCCGAAGCTGTCGGGTCTGTCTGGAGTGTCAGGTACCGTGGGGAGAGAGGCTGGGCGAGCTCGCAGGTCCAGACCTCCGTAGCGCTACTCACCGGGCCCCTCCCCTAGAGCTCAGCGGCAGACTGGGAGTCCCCCTAGGGCCCCTTCGGGCCCCCCGGCCAAGCGCACTGCCTTGCCTAGGGTGGGTGGTACCGGAAGGAATCCCCCTCAAGATCGAAGCTCAGCGGGGGGGCCGTGCCGGGAGTTCCGGTGCGGCCACCAGGCCCGCGCGGCGCATGGAGTCTGAGGGCACGGGCTCCGCCCCCCGGGGGTCCCCAGGGGGATTGGAGCCTCGGCGGGGGTTGTCGGGGGTCGCGGTGACCAGGCCACCTACCTCCTCGGCCTGTCATCCTGGGCAAGTGCAGTCTGGACCTGGAATGGAGGAGGCTGGGAGAGATGACGGCGGTGCTGCTGGACCGTTCCAGCGTGGTCGCAAGTCGGCGGGGAAATATGTGGGCTGTTCCGGTGCACGGAGGATGGATCAATCGGGCGCCGGGCCCTCGGCTTCCAGGGAGAGGTCGCCTGGTGAGCTTTCTTCCGGTGGTGAGGAGCAGTCCGGTGTGCTGTCTGAAGGGGAGCTGTGCAGCTCGGAGGAAGATCGGAGACCCGGACGATCGGTGGCTGCGGTGGAGTCTGTTCGTTCGGCTGGTGGAACTTCTTCCAGGCAGCCCGGTAAGTCAGCTTCCTTTAATCATTCCTGGGGCCATGCTGGGGGTAGTGGCCGGGGTGGTGGGCCTGCAGTTAGTGAGGGGTTGGTGGCACTGGGACAGGACCCGGTGAGTGGGCAGGCTGGGGGGAGTACGGTCCCCACTGGGGGCGGCATACGGCAAGATGGGTTGCAGGGTTTTCTGGCGGGCATTAAGAATTTGGTCAGCCAGTTTGAAAATGGGGACAGCGGGAATGTCAGCCCGGCCGTGGCTTGGGTCCCGCCGGCGGGACCGGCGGGGTCCTCCACAGCGGTGGTGACACCGGCTCCTCCTGCTGCTACTAATGCAGTGGGGAACATGGCAGGGACAGTTAGCGGGACACTGGTGGCCTCGCAGGTGGGTGGTGCGGTGGAGCAGGCTGCTCGGCAGGATATCATTAGGTTGGCAGACGCCGCAAAATGTGAAGTTTATATTTGTTATGAGGCACCCCTAGGGGCGCACCTGAAACCAGAAGTGAGGGAGAAGATTTGGAAAGGTGAGTATGTGGCGATGTTCTCACTGTTACCATTGGAGAAGTTTCACTTGGATAGGGTGAAGCCAGATGATTCAAAAAAGGAAGATGAGGAAAAAAGGAGGTACAGGCTCATTCCGCGGACGTTCACAAATTGGCTGCAGGCGTTCGCCATCATGGCAAGTGTGATAGGGCAAAAGAATCCTGAGCACTGTTCAGCACTCTTTGGCTATCAGGACACTATTGGGGAGACCTACAGGGTGTATGGGGGCACGGGGTGGCTCCGTTATGATGAACAGTTCAGGCAGAGGAGAGCGGTGAGGACGGACCTGCGGTGGGATCATAAGGACATCAGTTTATGGATGCGGTTGATGACCTCGCCGAGGGCACCTGGTCAGTTTTTTCAGGGGGGGCGGTGGAACTTCTTCCCCAGGACAATCGGCCGGTAAGAAAAAGGGGGTTTGCTTGCAGTACAATGAGGGCACATGCAAGTTTGGGGGGTCCTGCAGATACAAGCATGAGTGCTCCGGTTGCGGAGGTTCTCACACGCAGGCCAGATGTTTTAAGCAGGGAAAAGGCCGTACCAGGGAGTCTGGGCAAAAGAGGGAGGACTCCGTGATGGTGGAAAGGATGCGGCTGTTTCTAGGTAGGTATCCAGATAAGGGGGCGGCTTGATTGTTGGATAAGGGTTTTTCAGAGGGGTTTCACATTCCATGTTCCTTGCAGGTTATTCCCCCGGTTTCGTGTAATTTGCGGTCGGCCATACAACATGCTGAGGTGGTCACCGAAAAACTGCACAAGGAGGTTGCTTTGGGCCGCATGGGCGGTCCTTTCCCTTCCCCCCCCTTAGCAAATTTGGTGGTCTCCCGGCTCGGGGTTGTCCCCAAGAAGTAGCCCAACAAGTTCCGTCTCATTCACCATCTGTCCTTTCCGAAGGGTGGGTCAGTCAATGACGCGATTGATCCAGAAGCGTGTACAGTGAGTTACACTTCATTTGATGCAGCAGTAGGTTGGGTTTGCCGGTATGGGCAGGGGGCGTTGATGGCTAAAGCCGACATCGAGGCGGCTTTTAGGCTGTTGCCGGTACACCCGGAAAGCTTTCACCTCCTGGGGTGTCACTGGGATAACGCGTTTTATGTGGACATGTGTTTACCAATGGGATGCTCCATAATATGCACGTTATTTGAACAGTTCAGCTCATTCGTGGAATGGGTGGTCAGGGACGTGTCGGGGGTGAATTCCATTATTTACTACCTGGATGACTTCCTTTGTGTGGGGCCGGCCTCGTCCAGGGTCTGTGCGGTGCTCCTGGCCACCTTGGAGCACATCGCGGTGCATTTTGGCATTCCATTGGCGCCCGACAAAACTGAGGGACCTTGCACGGTTATCATGTTTTTGGGCATTGTCCTGGATTCGGATGCCATGGAATGCCGCCTGCCATTGGACATGCTGGAGGATCTTAAGCGGGAGCTGGAGGTAATGATGCAGTCGCTGCTGGGTAAGCTTAACTTTGCATGCCGCATTCTTCCGATGGGCAGGGTGTTCTGCCGACGGTTGTCGGCCAGCACGGCTGGGGTCCGGTCACCCACACACTTTGTGCATTTGGGCAGGGAACACAGGGAGGACTTGCAGGTCTGGCATTCCTTTCTAGAGTCCTTCAATGGCAGGGCGTTGTGGATGTCCAGACCGATTAGCAATTTTGATTTGGAGCTATACACTGATGCAGCTGGGGGGTCAGGTTTTGGGGCTTTCTTTCAAGGCAAGTGGAGTGCGGGCCCCTGGCCACAGTCGTGGATTGATGCTGGTTTCACCAAGAACTTGGTCCTGTTGGAACTGTTCCCGGTGGTGCTGGCGGTAGAACTGTGGGGTGCATGTTTCAGGGATCTGAAGGTGAGGTTTCACGGGGACAACCTAGGGGTGGTGCAGGTGATCAATAAGGTGTCGGCATCCTCCCCTCCAGTGGTGTGGCTGCTGCGCCACCTGGTTTTGAGATGTTTACAACTTAACGTGTTTGTGTATGCGGTACACCTCCCGGGGGTGGATAATGTCATAGCTGACGCAGTGTCTCACTTTCAGTGGGACAGATTCCGGGAGTTGGCACCGGATGCGGAGAAACGTGGGGTCCCTTGTCCAGGCTGGCTGTGGAGGATTCCGTTGGAATAGTGTCAGGTTGGATCAGGAAATCGGTGAGTAAGGGCACATGGGCGGCTTATGAGAAGGTGTGGCTGGAGTGGCAACAGTTGGTGCGGGAGGCTGGAGTTGACCCGGTGAGTTCTGATGTGAGGTTACTGGTGTTGTATTTTCTATCCAGGAACATGGAAGCGGTGTCCAGGTCGAGTCTGAGTAAGAAGCTAGCAGGGTTGGCTTTCCTGTTCAAATGGCAGGGGTGTCCTGATTTTACCAAGGATTTTTGGGTACGTCAGGCATTCAAGGGCTATGGACGGGGGGGGGACAGAAGAAAGACGGCAGGCGGCCCGTCTCGTTTGCTCTTTTGGGAGGGATCATGGGGAAGTTGCCGGGTCTGTGCTCGTCTGGGTATGAAGTCTTGCTGTTCAGGTTGGCTTTTTCCTTAGCGTTTTTTGGAGCATTTCGGATAGGTGAGTTGGTTAGCCCATCCAAAGCGGTGCACGGGGGTTTGCTGGACAGTGAAGTAGGGTTGACAGAGGAAGGAGTGTCATTGGTGCTCAGGAAATCTAAGACGGACCAGATGGGAAAAGGTAAGTTGGTGCAAGTTTTCCCGGTTCGAGGTTCTTGGTTGTGCCCAGTGGGAGCTGTGAAGGGTTACTTGGAGTCTCGCCCGTCCGTCGTGGGTTCATTCCTGATACACGCGGACGGGACCCCTCTTTCCAGACAACAGTTTATTGCTGTATTTAGAAAGTGTGTTCGGGCTTTGGGGCTCCAGGATAAGGAATGCTCCTCTCACTCTTTCCGGATTGGGGCGGCTTAAGAGGCGGCCAGGTGCGGAATGGATGAGGAGGCGGTTAGGAGGATAGGCCGGTGGGAGTCTAGACGATTCAGGCTGTATGTCCGCCCTCAGTTACTGGTGGGGTTGGCATAAAAAAAGGGTTAAAGGCCTGGGGTGGTTGTCTATGACTATGTATATGTTGGTTCCGGGGTTGATGGCAGTTGTTGCTTTCTTCTTTTATTTTCAGGCAGGATGCAAGGTTTGGTCTGGATACTTGGCCATTCGTTTGTGTTCTGGGGGGCTAAGAGGGCTGACGTTAGGCCTGAAGGTCGGCAGCTGGGGTTCCCGAGACATGAGGCATGCGTCCCCTGGCTGGGAGTTCCTGGTATGCTGTGGAGCAGAATGGTTCCTGAAGTGCACCGTTTTGCTAGGTTGGACAGGCCACCTGACGTTTTAATACTGCACGTAGGTGGCAATTATCTGGGAATGAGGTCCATGTTGGATGTGTCGAGGGACATAAAATGAGATTTTCTGTGGCTCCGGATGTCCTTCCCGGACATGATCATTGTGTGGTCCGATATGGTTGCGCGGACTGCCGGGAGAGGGGCTAGGTCCATGGAGGGCATCAACAGGGCTCGCAGAAAAATTAATCGGGATGTAGGGAGGTTTGTAGTGAAGAACGGAGGGTTGGTGGTAAGGCACTTGGAGCTGGAGGTGGACACATGGCGATATTTACGGGGTGATGGGGTCCACTTGAACGAGGTGGGGATGGACTTGTGGGCCTTGGGTCTCCAGGATGGCATTCAACGAGCCCTGAGGGTTTGTAGGGGCGCCAAAGGGTAAGGAGTTCCCCCTTGGTGCTGTGGCAGGTGTTTGGTCTTTTCGGGGGAATGAAGATACCTCAAAAAGCAAGTGGTCAGGACCTATCGTGGTATGGGTTCTGAGGGTGTATTCCAGCTAACAGTGGTTTAGCTGGAATAGTTTGATAATGGGGGCACTGCGGTCCATAGTCGTCTCTGAGCAGTTGGTCGGCTTGGGCCTATGACCAGTTGAAGGTACCTCAGTGTTAGGTGGGTTTGTTATTGTTATGATTATTATTATTATGGTAATTAGAGGTCCCTGCAAAGACCAACGCTAGGAGGCAATGTTAGGAGAACATGGGGTTCAGATTGATGGTTGATGTTTTTGATAACTGGTGTAATGTTTAAATAAATGAGGCTGCTACGGCCATGTTTTACTCCAAACTTAGTGTGTGGTCTCATGTATTAGGTATAAGTAAGGTTATGGGGTAGAATGTGGTATGCAGGTCATAATACATCTGTTATACAATAGTCAAGAAAAGGCCGGAGCAAAAAGAAAGAATGCAATAGGCGGAGGGCTGGCATGACTGAGTGAACAGGGTATGGAGATGTAAAAGTAGGAGTGATTGGTTAAGAAGTGTAAAGGGGGGAGGGGACAAGTCTGAACAAAAGGGTAATCCCCGCCCCCTAAGACAACACAGTGCGGGGGAAAGTTCCCACCCACCCTCCCTGTTGATAGGTTGTTGGGTTTTTGGCTGTTCTGTTTCTTTTATTTTACAGGTGAGCGGATTGTCGTGGCAGTGGCGGGTGTTTGGTCTTTGCGGGGGAATGAAGATACCTCAAAAAGCAAGTGGTCAGGACCTATCGGTGGTATGGGTTCTGAGGGTGTATTCCAGCTAACAGTGGTTTAGCTGGAATAGTTTGATAATGGGGGCACTGCGGTCAGTGGTCGTCTCTGAGCAGCTGGTCGGCTTGAGGCCTATGACCAGTTGAAGGTACCGCAGTGTCAGGTGGGTTTGTTATTTTTATGATTATTATTATTATGGTAATTAGAGGTCCCTGCAAAGACCAACGCTAGGAGAACATGGGGTTCAGATTATGTTGATGGTTGATGTTTTTGATAACTGGTGTAACGTTAAATAAATGAGGCTGCTACGGGAATGTTTTACTCCAAACTGAGTGTGTGGTCGCATGTATTAGGTATAAGTAAGGTTATGGGGTAGAATGTGGTATGTGCAGGTCATAATACATCTGTTATACAATAGTCATGCTTCTGTTGATGAAAAACCCCACTGTAAGGTGTAGTAATGTCTGGGAGAGGGAGTGTGCGAAACAAAAATGAAGGAGGATTTGGCTCAGCAAGGCTGGGTTCACATATATGTGGCTGTGGTTTGCAATCCAGAGTCTGGTGCGTTTCTGTTCACCGGTTCAGGTGCAATTCAGGTGCAAATTTTTCCCTGAATTTGCACCTAAACCAGACCCAAAAACGCACAGGACACTTTTCAAAACTGCACCGCGACCGCCCCGGACATGTGTGAACTAGCTCCATTGAAAGCCGGTCACAATCAAATGTTATGCAAATTGGATGCGGTTAAAACTGCATCTAATTTGCATATATGTAAACTTAGCCTAAGGGAAGTTGTTTGTTTACTTTATGACTCTACATTAAGGTAAAAAAAAACTTTTACATGCAGTAAAGTAGTAAGGTAAAGAGGAGGATTAGGACTGATGCCGTGTACACACGACCATTTTTCATGACGAGAAACATGACATTTTTTAAATTGGTCGTGAAAAACGGTCGTGTGTAGGCTCCAGAGCATTTTTCTCGTCGAGAAAAATGGGCATTAAAAATTTAGAACCTGCTCTATTTTTTCTTGTCGTTTTTCTCGTCGTGAAAAACGGTCGTGTGTACGCTTTAACGACGGGAAAAAACGCGCATGCTCAAATGCAAGTTATGAGACGGGAGCGCTCGTTCTCGTAAAACTAGCGTTCGTAATGGAGATAGCACATTCATCATGCTATAACGGACTGAAAAGCACAGAGACTGAAAAGCGCGAATCGGCTAACACCAAATTTTTACTAACACGTGGTAACACGAAATCAGCAAAAGCAGCCCAAAGGGTGGCGCCATCCGAATGGAACTTCCCCTTTATAGTGCCGTCGTACGTGTTGTACGTCACCGCGCTTTGCTCAAGCATTTTTTTTCACGATAGTGTGTATGCAAGGCAGGCTTGAGAAGAATCACGTTGAGAAAAACATTGTTTTTTTCCATGACATTAAAAACGGTCGTGCGTACGCGGCATTAGTTTAGGGTTGAGTTTTTGGATTTAGGACAGGGAAGAGTTAACTGTTAAAGCATAACTGCAGGCCAAATCAATTTTTTGCTTGCCTCCCACCCAATCCCTCTAACCCAGTGGTCATCAACCATGTCCTCAGGGCCCACTAACAGGCCAGGTTTTATGTATTACCTTGGGGAGATGCAGACTAGAATACTGCAATCACTGAGCAGCAAATGATATCACCTATGATGTATTTCAGCTATCTTGCAAACCTGGCCTGTTAGTGGGCCCTGAGGACAGGGTTGATGACCACTGTTCTAACCCATCCTGCCAGCTGATAACTTTTCCTTCCTTGGTGAAGTCAATTTTCCTGGTTCCCTCATGGCAGCATACCAATGGTTGGTGGCTCCGCCCTCGTCCAACCCACAGGACCACGTAACTCTATAAAAGAAAGAGTTACTCCCCCCTCAGGTATTCTTTTTCCTGTCCTCATCCCTGCAGGATCACAGATCAGCCCTGCCTCACCGTCATATGGTGTAACCATTGCAGGTTCATGCTCTCCTGCAGGATGGAGTCCCATCACTTGGACTGCTAAATGCGTCACATAAGTATGGGAGCCTGTTTTTCTGTGGATCTTTTTGGGGCCTGTCTAAAACACCCAGGAGCACCTCCTTCTCCTCTGTGGCTTTTGGCTGACTATTCCACGGCAAGACAGCACAAGGTACCTTTTAGAGCACTTCAGTGGTGTTTTTTTCCTCATGTGTACCTGACACTGCATTCATGCGTGACACTGCATTCATGTGCAACTGTCTCCATGTGCACCTAAACACTGCAGCCATGTGTACCTAGCGCTGCCTCCATGTGCACCTAACATTGCATACTTGTGCACCTGCCGATGCTTCCATGTGCACCTAACACTGCATCTATGTGTACCTAGTGCTGCCTCCATGTGCACCTAACACTGCATACATGTGCACCTGGTGATGCCTCCATGTGCACCTAACACTGAATCCATGTGTACCTGGTGATGCCTCCATGTGCACCTAACACTGCATCCATGTGTACCTGGTGATGCCCCCATGTGGACCTAACTCTGCACTCATGAATTTCTGGCGCTGCCTCCATGTGCACCTAACATTGCATCCATATGTGCCTGGCGCTGCCTCCATATGTACCTGGCGCTGCCTCCCATATGTACCTGGCGCTGCCTCCATGTGCACCTTACACTGCCTCCATGTGTACCAGGTGCTGTCTCCTGTGTACCTGGCGCTGGACGCTATCCTCATATGCGCTGCCTCCATGTGCGGTCCTCTCCTGAAGATTCCTTCCATTGGTAGGAGCCGTGAGTGGCCTGATAATGTCGCCGGGTGCACCGCCATTCCCCCCCCCCTTTCCTGTGTGTGCGGGCGCTTCGTGCACGTCTCCTTGCACAGCCTCATCATCTCGGGGGCGGAGTCACAGCGGAGTCACATGCGCAGTAGCCTTCTGAGGCCGAGCGGTGGCCATCCTGGTAGACCCTGGTCAGATTGTATGATTTTTGGCTAATTTAAAGCCTGCCAAAGTAAAAATAAGACATCTCCTATTCTCTGCTCCCTCCATTACCTTTTCATATAGCCTGACCAGTAGTATTAATGAGGTGTACTGTATATATATATGTGTATGTATGTGTGCGTATGTGTATATTCCCCAAGATAGCAGAAGAGAGTTCGCCTCACAGTCAGCTACCAAACAAAGATCAAGAGAGAAGAGACTGGGAAGGCTCACGAGCCACTTTTCTCAAATTGGACAATTCTTAAGACTGCGTCATCGTCGGTTGAGAGCCAGAAGTCCTTCTGACCCCCCTGATCCACAGGTCTGGCAGTAACATCAGGCCTTTCGTCTAGGTTTGAGTGGGAAAACTGCAATGGTCCATGCAGCCTCCACGATCCTTCAAGGGTTTATTCTTTTCTGGAAGTTCAATCCATCCTCCACCCCCCTTCTCTCCGACCCACCAAATTCCGACCTCCAAAGATGAGAACGAAGCTCTCTTTCAGTGTATTCAAATACTTCTACACCAACAGGCAGTATTGCCAGTACCAAACTTGGAGAAACACCCGGGGCTCTACTCCCCAGTCCTTTCTTTTAGTTCCCAGGAAATCAGGGGCTGGAGACTCGTGTTGGACCCAGAGAGGTTGACGGATACGTTTGGGTAGAACATGTAATTCGGTATCCCTAGACACAGTAATTCTGTCAGTACAGCCAGATATTTGGATGGTCTCTATAAGTCTCCAGGATGTATACCTTCACATTCCCATCCATCATCTTTTCAATCTTTTTCCCGGGTTGAAAGTAGGCGATCTGCGCCTCCACTTCCAATATCCTCCCTTTGGGATTTCATCAATCCCCAAAACCTTCACCAAGGTCTTAGTAACCATCCTGGCTTCCTTCTGGGAAAGGAGGTCAGGGTCCTGCATTTCTTCCAATTCGAGTGACTTATCTGCTCAAAGTCAATTGAGGCCTACGGGCGCAGCTGCAAACTTTAGTCAACACCCCGGTGAAGGCGGTGTCACTTCAATCAGCGAGGTACCACAATTCAGTTCATAGGCTGAGAATAATTTGATCAATCTTCTGGCTGCCTACATCCCAGCCCCTGAGATTCAACTAGCCGTTCGCCTTTCAAGACCTTTCAACAGCAACAACGAATGATCACTAGGCCCGTGGATTTTCCGTTGGATATACCAACAGTAGGGTACTCCCCATTTAGATCATAGATCTTCCAAAAGGATATGATTGTTTTCCTTAATGATTACTCGGATATGGCTTTTTCTCCAGCCTCTGCCGTTGATGAAGGTTGCTATCCTGGCAGTCACGCCATTCTGGCAAAGAAGACAATAGTTTCCACTATTGGTCAAATAGCTCGGTACAGTTTTCACACTCAGACAACCTCCTATATCAAGACGACTTCTTTCACCCACGTCCGGGAATCCTGGACTTGAAGCCCTGAAAGTTGAGCAGAACAGTCTGGGTGACCTAAGGTGTTCATATAATGTCTCCCGAACATTATTACAGCCAAAGAGAGTCATCCACCTATGCCTCCTACTATTAGGTTTCAAGGGGGTTCACAGAGCTGGCAGAATCCAGCCATTTAAATCTGCTAGGCCCTGGTCTCCAAAGATTCTACTCTTTCTACTAACTGGTCTGGACTTAGGCTGAAGTCTAAAGCATTCTGAAGGTTCAGCCTGTAGTCTTGTCAGCTTTGACGGGCGCACGCTGGGCACTGAATCTCCTCGTAGAACGTTTCCTGAAAACAGTCAAAGTCTACGTCCTCCCGAGACGACACATACCCCATATGGGTGTCTGACAGATGTCTTAACAAACCCTTCCTTTGCACCCACTAAAGAGAGTGCATTGGAAGACATTACATTGGGAACCTACCTTGCTGATTGCCATCATGTCAGGTCATAGGGCGTCAAAAAAACACTGCCTCTAAGGGGAACAGGAACCCTACGTCACCCTTTTCCCAGGCAGGGTAGTCCTACAGCCTATTTACCAGCATGTCTCTAAAGTGTCTGCAGTCTACCTTCTCAGCCAGGAATGGATTCTCCTGACCTTCGGAGAAGATCCAATCTCCTCAAACTACATGGTTTGGATATAGCCAGATCCCTGAGGTGTTACTTAGAACTAACACAACAGTTTTGCAAAGATCAATGTTCGTTTGTTATTGCCAAGGGCGCGAAGAAAGCAATGACACCCTCCAAGCTAGTCCAAGGACGTATCAGGCTAGTGATCTCCCAGTCCCAAGTGCGCCGAATGCGCACTCATCACGGGGAATGTCCTCTGCCTCGGCAGCGTTTGGGCTAGGGTCTCTCCTGAGACAACTGGCAGGACGGCTAGTTAGTCATCCTTCATCATCTTCATGTCGCACTATAGCCTAGACGCGGCAATCCTTATCTCCCAGGATTTGGGAGGAGGTCCCTTGGAACTATCAGTTCTGTAAACTCATTTGATTGTATTATTGCAGTACCCTCCCTGTAAGCGAGTTAATTACCATTGGTATGCTGCCATGAAGGCACCAGGAAAACGGAAAATTGAATACTTACCTTTCCGTAATTTTCCTTTCCTGGTGCCTATCCATGGCAGCATACACCCTCCCTTCTATAATCCTTAAAGTTCTGAAGACTAGTTACAAGAATACCTGAGGGGGGAGTAACTCTTTCTTTTATAGAGTTACGTGGTCCTGTGGGCTGGACGAGGGCGGAGCCACCAACCATTGGTATGCTGCCATGGATAGGCACCAGGAAAGGAAAATTACGGAAAGGTAAATATTCAATTTTCCGTTATACTCATCTGAGTCCCTCTATCCAGGTCCCTTGCTCACACCATTTCCACCTGTGGAGATCCAACATGACCATGGCTTAAGATAAGTGAAAACAGGAATTTAAACTTTTTTTGTTAACCCAAAAATCTGAGAGGGGGAGTGGGGTTAAATACATCCCAAAGTTGGGCTTTAAGGTGAGATCCCATATAGCAAGCAATTGAGCTTTAAAATGACTAGCTAAGCTATTGCTAGACTTGCCAGGCTTCACAAGTTTGTTGCACAATCGCAGCAAGTCCACATTGCATGACTCCAGATCAACTTTCTTTGCAAACATTCTGCAAGTCTGCTGCAAGTTCTGGTTCAGTTATGTTGTACAATAGTGATCCCACCACAGTGGTCACTGTGACTTAATTGTCATGCTGAAGACTTGCAGAGCTCTTGCTGTAGACTCACCACTGCAACTTTGCTCTTGCTAGAGACTTGCCACGCAAATTTGCTACAAATTGGAAAAGTGTCAACTAGAACTTGTGCTTCAAATGCTCTGGAAATGTACAACTTGCCAGTGAAAATGTGCAGCAATTTAACAAGACTTACAATTCAACACTGCCACAAATTTGTGGCAAGTTATCCTTGGTATCTGGGATGAAGGATAAGGAAGAGGTAAGGGGTCAGAAACATGGCTGCACACATTGTACATATCATGATGACTAATATCATTGGTACTATAACTCTTTTTTGTGTTTTTTAGTTATTTAAACTTGGGTAATGAGATTTGAGATTCTGAAAAAGGCTGGTGAGCTACTGAAGACAGAGTAGTTAGCTTGAAAATAAAGGTTAAAAATGTATTTCCTGCACTGCACTGATGTCCCCTTCTTCCCTGACCACAGCACTGGTCCATAGTAATCTACTGACTATGCTGACAACTCCCGTGTTACCTCACCCTAATATAGAAATATTTTATTTTAAGATCAATGATAGAAGGTAGGTTGCCAAGGGTTCCATCAAAATTTTGCTATGGGGCCCTCTCCGTAGTCAAGCCCCTGATACTTCCCATAGGAAGCACAATCTGTATCTGCATTGCCTGGCTACTTTAATTGCTCATAGACATTTATCATTGTGATATATGAGGGAAGCAGGCTACAGCACTTTCTCTGGATCAATTTAAATGTAGAATAATGATCTGGATAGGTTTATTTTTATCATTGCCGCCAGAGCTTTAATGCATGAATTGCTAGAGATGAGACTGAAAGTATTTCCAGATAATGTTAGCACACTCTCCAGGGCTCATCTTGTGATAAAGGATTACACAGTGCATGGTATTGTTCTGCTTCTTCCTTTACGTCTTTTCACATTGTAGAAGCTGTAAATCAGAAGGCTCAGCTTTACGGGGTTTGTATGCTATAAAGTGACTGCTGAGAACACTGTACCGTCTATTATATTCTACCACTAATAGAAACACTAGTTTAATAAAGGGTCAGAATTCAAACCTGTGGGGGGCTGCCACTGTTAATCCATACCTCACAGCATTCTGAGAAAGGAAAGAGACATCTATAGTATGTGAGCAAAAGACACACCTTTACCATGCCACAGAATTTGTGGACCACAAAGAATTACAGAAAAAATGTACAGAATAAAAATTATCAGTTAAATTCATTGTTGTTCTTTGAATAACATTTTTCCTTATATCAGTGTTTAAAAATAACAAATCCAATATTGCACAGTCTAGGGGAAAAGCCATATAAGCTCTTTTGATAGGTAAATACTGTATTATATTTGTTAATAGAAGATTAGAGATCAGACCAAAAAAGTGACAGTTAAAGGGGTTGTAAAGGTTCGTTTTTTATTTTCTAAATAGGTTCCTTTAAGCTAGTGCATTGTTGGTTCACATACCTTTTCCTTAGATTTCCCTTCTAAATATTTTTTTTCTTTGTTTTCTTTGTCTGAATTTCTCACTTCCTGTTCCTCCTCAGTAAGCTGTTCGGTAAGCTGTTCTGGCTGACTAAACACCACTCGGATGATGGTGTGGAGTTCAGTGAGGAGAAACAGGAAGTGAGAAATTCAGACAAAGAAAAAAACATTTAGAAGGTAAATCAAAGGAAAAGGTAAGTGAACCAACAATGCACTAGCTTAAAGAAACCTATTTAGAAAATAAAAAACGAACCTTTAAAACCCCATTAAGGATGAAAGAGGGACAGATGGATTTGTCTGAGGCATTGTTCCTCCAAAAATGGATATTGAGGAGCTATGTGAGGGAAATGCACATTTGGACAGTTATCACTGGAACAAGTGGCCCCATGAGAAAAATACAAAACATTTGATTTTCCAAGACAAGTAGTGAGAGTGAACCTCTCAAATGAGGACACATGGGTTTCCTATCCCTCACCACTCTATCCAAAAATAAGAGAACAAAATATAAAAAAAGTTTTGACTTTAGACACACTCTGACCACTTTCTGAAAGTGCTAGCTGCCTCACCCTGAAGCTAACTGCGTGGCTTCAGTACCTTATGAGTAACTGGCTGGAACAATTACTGTATGCACATCAGGAGAGTCAGAACAAAGGCAGAAGTCCTCATCTGCATACTTAAAGCGTTTGTTAACCCCAAAAAAATAAAAAAATATGGATCCTGCTCCTTTAAAGCATTTTATACAGCACAGTGCTTGTGCTGTGTAATTTGGACCCCTGTAACACCTTAAAAACCTGGCTGATCCTGCCAGTTTCTCCCCTCTGTAAACTGACCATGGTAATCATGGCTGCCAGCCCTGACACCGTGGTCAGAATACCTGCCTCCGTCATCCGCAACCTGCTATTCTGTGTCTCTCACCTCTGTCCTCCCCCTCCCCTTCTCTGTGTGTCATCTAGTGACAGTGCTGCCCCATCCCCCTCCTGCAGCAGGAATAACCAATATATCTGTATTCTATCCATTCTGTCTCCTAATACAGTGCCCCCCTGTCTCTGTGTTTTATAAAAAAATCACCTCCTTTACCATATCTCACGGTGGCTCCCAGGCGGTCACGTGACTGGCCGTGTCTCCTCTCTCCTCTCCTCCTCACATCCCGCTGACATCAGCGGGGGAATCTCGGCCCCTCCCGCTGCTTCTGTCAAGCGGGCAGAGAGGAGACACAACCTAATACATGAGCACCGGGAGCCACCGTGAAATGTGGTAAAGGAGGATTTTTTTTAATAAAACAGAGACAGGGGGGCACTGTATGAGGAGACAGAATGGATTATGTGAACATAGGAAAGTGGGTTAACAACCACTTTAACTCAGGTTAGTGACTCAAAGTATTGATGCCAAAAGTTCACCATGATGGCCAGACATTTTCAGAAGGACAGGTCAGCAATGGCAGCCTCACAGTTTTAAAACTGTTAACAGCAATGGCTAGACCTTACTTTACATCCTTAGTGCCCAATCTACGACCTATGGACCCCAGCAATCAGTAATGGGATCATTGTGAGTTGTAAAGGGACTGAAATTAAAGTGATGTCTAGCAGTCTTATGTAACATAACCTCAGTCTCTGACTGTCTACTGCAGCATGTTTCCAGTTTCCAGTCCAGTCATGTTTCCAGTCTTCAACCACACCTGTAGCATGGTCACACTCTCTGTTTCCTTTCTTTTAGTACTATGTAGTACTATGTATAAAGTAATGTACAGCCCTGTAGTATTGTCAGGAGCTGAAGCTGAGCTTGGAAAAAAAAGTTTAGTGCATTATAACACTTAATAAATTAAATGATACATTGATTACAGAGGTCTATACAACAGACCAGAAAAAGTGGCAACTGAGGAAAAAGGAACTAGTGGCAACTGTTGCACCAGGCACTAGTATGCCTGGCGCAACAATCAATGTCATTAATAACTAGTAACTGCCAAAAATAGGTAAACTGCGTGGCTGAATTTCCCATTAAATGCTGTATGTTGCACCAACAAGCAGAACCCACGTGAACACATCCATTACTGTTCAGGGTACAGGTTACTCACAAAAATCCACAATACAGACTAGAAGCAAGCAATAAATCTAAATCAGCAACATAAAAAGCTTTATGCCATTAGGAAAACTGGCCTACCTTGCGCAAAAATAAGGTCATGGTCGGTCAGACCCATCCACTAACTGTCAATGCAAAGTGAGTAAATGGAGAATTGAAAAACATGCAAAGGCCAGAGTATGTGAGGATAAGTTATTGCACAAGCAAAAAACACACATGACATAAGAAAATACTATGAAGTCCCAGAGGAGGAAGAAAGGGAATGCTGGGAATCGCACTACTTTAGATAATTGTGCTCGCTGTCAAATTTATCTGATGGTTATGCAGAGTTCAAAACGGACCAACTGTATAACATATTTAATAATTCACACACTTAACATTCATTCTTACTAAACTAGAAAAATGAAAAGAACACACATTTTTAACATACTGCTTTTTGACAGGGGGTGAAATAAATCAGAATCAGAATACTTTATTAATCCCAAAGGGAAAGTATTGCGACACAGCCACACTCAACAAAGACAACACAAGATCACAACAATAAATAGAACAAGACACAATGACACAACAAAATTACTAATAACAGCAATTAGCACCAATAAAAATAGGATTTTTGTATTCACTGTAAAATCCTTTTCACTGAAGTCCATGGACGGACACAGCTCCTTTAGTCTTGACAAGTGGGTTATGTTCCGTCTATTAGGAGAGGACTAGGCAGACATGTTAGATATACAAAAACATGTAATGATACCAAAGCTGAACAGCCCCGCCCATGGGGTGGTCCCTCTGGTCATAACCCCTCACCCTGCACTCAGCAGCTCAGTTCGTCAAAAAGCAGTACAAACTCAAACAGGAGGGGTGGGTGCTGTGTCCGCCCATTTTACGGTGAGTACAAAAATCCTATTTTCTCTTTCGTCCATGGACGGACACAGCTCCTTTAGTCTTGACAAGTGGGACGTCCCCAAGCAGTGTCAAATAAACGAGGGGTGGGAACAGCAAGCAAACAAACTTCACCCCAAACAAACAGAGCTCCTCAACCTTGTTGCAACCTTAAACAGCCACCTGTAAAACCTTGCGGCCGAAGCAAGCATCCGCAGATGCATGCACTTCAACCTTGTAAAATTTAGTGAAGGTGTGAATGGACGACCAGGTCGCTGCCTTACACTCCTGTGAGGCAGACGCTTGTTGTCGAAAAGCCCAGGAGGCACCAATTGCCCTGGTCGAATGCGCCGTGACAGGAAAGGGAGGCGCCCGCCCTTTAAGGGCATAAGCCTGAATCACAATCTGTCTGATCCACCGAGAAATGGTGGCCGACGAGACCGCCAGGCCTTTCTTTGGACCAGTCACCGACACAAACAGTGAGTCTGACCTCCGAAACAGAGCCGTAGCAGACAAATACACCCACAGAGCACGTACCACGTCCAAGGAATGTAACGCAACCTCTTTGGGATGCGACAGCCGAGGACACAAGGATGGAAGTACAATGTCCTCATTCAGATGAAAAGCCGAAACCACCTTCGGAAGAAACAAAGGCTGTGGGCGTAGCACCGCCTTATCCTTATGGAGGATCAAGTAGGGGGACTTGCAAAACAAGGCCACCAACTCAGAAACCCTCCTGACAGATGTAATGGCCACCAGAAAGGCAACTTTCTGAGAGAGTGTCAAAAGAGGAATCTCTCTAAAGTTCTCAAAGGGAGGTTTCTGAAGTACCGAGAGCACCAGATTCAAATCCCACGCAGGTAGTGGTGGTCAAACCGGAGGAGCCACATGTTGGACCCCTTGCACAAACGTACTCACCAGTGAATGAGCCGCCAGGGGTCGTTGAAAGAAAACAGCCAAGGCTGAAATCTGCCCCATAATGGTGTTTAAGGCAAGTTTCTGATCCACTCCATGCTGTAGAAACAGCAGGATCCTGGAAACCGAATATGCCCGTGGACGCCACTCCATCTCCTCACACATAGAGATGTATGCCTTCCACGTGCGATGGTAGATCTTCTGAGAAGATGACTTCCATGCCCTCAGCATAGTGGAAATTACTGAATCCGACAGACGTCGGTTCCTTAGTACCTGGCTTTCAATAGCCATGCCGTTAAAGCCAGCGACTGTAAAGCAGGATGAAGTATGGGACCTTGCGACAGAAGGTTCTCCCGCATCGGCAGTCGCCAAGGGGCATCCGCCAAGGGGCATCCGCCACCAGGCGCACTAGGTTGGCGTACCAGGGACGCCGAGGCCAATCTGGGGCAATTAGGATTACCGGAATCCCCTCGGTCTCCACTCTGCGGAGCAGACGAGGAAGAACTTTCAAAGGGGGAAAAGCATAGATCAGCCGATACTGTCCCCACGGGGCCACCAACGTGTCCGTTGCGTTCCGCCCAGGGATCTTTTGACCTGGCCACAAACCTCAATACCTTCCAATTGAGTCGAGAAGCCAGGAGATCCATGTCTGGCGTGCCCCATTTTAGGCAAAGGAGTTGAAACACGTCCAGGTGTAGCGACCATTCTCCTTGGTCCAGCATCTGGTGACTTAGGTAGTTCGCCTGCCAGTTTTCTACGCCCGGAATGTATACGGCCGATAGAGCCGGCACGCTCCTTTCTGCCCACCGCAGGATGTGAGCAACCTCCGATGCTGCAGCCGAGCTCCTTGTTCCTCCTTGATGGTTGACATACACCACTGCAGTGGCGTTGTCCGACTGGATCCTGACTGGACGCCCCTGTAGCCTCTGTGACCATGTGGAGAGGCACTGCCTGATTGCCCGAAGTTCCAGTACATTGATCGGCAGGCAGGAATAGTCCTGTGTCCAGCGACCTTGTGTCAACTGGACCCCCTAACACCCCCCCAACCGGTCAGGCTGGCGTCCGTCGTGATCACCGTCCAGTGAAAGGGAAGGAATGACTTTCCGGACTGAAGGCCTGGAGATGTCAGCCACCAGACCAGGGAAGTCCTGACTAGTTGGCTCACCCGGATTTGACAATCCAGGGACAACGGAGATTTGTCCCACTTGGACAGGATCTCCTTCTGCAAGACTCGAGTGTGGAATTGAGCATACGGTACCGCCTCGAAGGAGGCCACCATGAGACCCAGGACACGCATGCAAAAGCGCAGCGACGACCACCTGTGGGATGCCAACAGCTTCACCGCCACCTGAAGAGCCTGCAATTTTTCTAAAGGGAGAAAAATCTTTGCCTCCGAGGAGTCCAGGATCAAGCCCAGGTATTCCAGGCGCTGAGTTGGCACCAACACTGACTTCTGGAGGTTCAGTACCCAACCAAATTCTTGACGGGTCTGACTGGCAATCGCTACATCATCCTCTAATTCTGAGTCTGAAGCAGCTCTCAGAAGGAGGTCGTCCAGGTAGCCCACGATAGCGATACTTTGCTGTCTCAGCAAGGCCAGAATTGGGGCAAGCACCTTGATGAAAACCCTTGGTGCCGATGCCAGGCCAAAAGGGAGAGCCACAAATTGGTAGTGATCGTCCCCGACTGCAAAACTCAGAAATCTCTGATGCCCGATGCATATGGGGACATGCAGGTATGCGTCCTTGATGTACAAGGACGCTGAAAATCCCCCGGATGGAGTGCAGCGACCACAGAGCAAACTGATTCCATCCTGAACTTTTGCACCTTTACAAAGGATTGGACGGACCCTGTCCTTCTTTGGGACTACAAACAGATTGGAGTAAAATCCCTGAAACCTTTCCGGCAGTGGCACAGGTACTATCACCCCGCTTTAGCAGGTCCTGCACTGCCCCGAACAGGGCGTTCTGACGAGCTGGAGGAAGATGAAGGTTTGAGGGAAAAAATCAGTTTGGTGGACAAGAAAGAAATTCTATCTTGTACCCTGATGAAACCACTTCGCAAACTCACTGGTCGGAAAACAGGGAGGTCCACCGAGCTGAAAACTCGCAAAGGCGACCCCCCACCCAAGAGTCGGGCGGGAGCAAACCTTCATGCAGTAGCAGATTTGTTTGCAGGCTTGTTTGGCTTGCGAAACCAGGGACGCTTTTGTCCCTCAGCTGGCTCCTTGTCGGCCTGGGAACGCTTACCTGCGGGCCCGGCCGGCCGAAAAAAATGCTTTTGAGTGAAAATAGAGGGCCCAGGCCTGCGGCGTGGCTCCTTACCTTTTCTGGATTGTGGGAGCAGTGGGCCCTTACCACCAGTGACATCCTCAATAATGTCATCCAGCGAGGCTACAAATAGCCTTCCACCCTGGAAAGGCAAATCAGCCAGAGCCTTCTTGGAAGTCTGGTCCGTGGACCAGCATTTTAGCCAAATCAGGCGACGCAGTACCACAGCAGATACTGAGGCTCTAGAAAGCAGGGGAGCTGTGTCCAGGGCTGCATCGCAGACATATTTGAGGCCATGCACCAACTGGTCAGCCATTTCTATGCAGACCCGGGAAACCTGTTGTCTTTCCAACTCCTGGTGCAAAATTTTAGCCCATTCTGTAAATGTCTGTGACACCAGAGCCGCAGCCAAATCTGGCCGTAATGCAGATCCCAGCAAGGTAAACATGGACCGGGCCACCGCCTCGGACCTCCTATCCGCAGGGTCCTTAAATGCAGGGGTCCCCTCAACCGGAATATTGGTTACTTTGTTTAACCGGGATACCAGGGGGTCCACAACCGGGGGAAATGCCCATTTTTTCAGAAGGCTCTCCTCAAAAGGGTAAAGGAACGCCATGCGTTTTGGGATCGAAAAGGTCCTCTGCGGTCGTTCCCATCCCTTGTCTATAAACTTATCAAAATAAGTTACATAAGGAAACACCTTAGTAGTGCGGGTCGGCTTGTGGGACCCAAAAGGGACCGACACCTCAGCAGTAGGGATGAGCTTCGAGTTCGAGCCGAACCCATGTTCGACTTAAACATCGCCTGTTCGGTTGTTCGTCGAAATGCGAACATTAGGAGCCGTTCGCGCCAAATTCGAGTGGCGCATCAAGGCCCATAATTCACTGCGGCATCGCAGTGCTTTGCTGGCTGATGATTGGCCAAGCATGCACTACGACCCGCATGCTTGGCCAATCACAGCGCCGTCTGAACAGAGAGCCGTAATTGTTTAACAGGGGCGTGGAATTACAATTTTTGATGCAATACTTTGCATCAGGGCTCATTGCTGCGCTCCAAGTACAGTATCTGTGAGGGGTTGCAGTGTTGTGGCACCAGTGCCTAATGCCGCGTAAACACGACCGTTTTTAATGACGAGAAAAATGACATTTTTTAAAATGGTCATTAAAAATGATCGTGTGTGGGCTTTCCAGCATTTTTCCCAACGAGAAAAACGCAGAGAATCACGACGAGAAAAATTGGAACATGCTCTTATTTTTCACGTTGTTTTTTACATCGTCGTTTTTCTCTTCATGAAAAACGGCCGTGTGTGGGCTTTAACAACGTGAAAAAAATGCGCATGCTCAGAATCAAGTATGAGACGGGAGCGCTTGTTCTGGTAAAACTAGCGTTCGTAATGGAGATAGCACATTCGTCACGCTGTAACGGACTGAAAAGCACGAGGCTGAAAAGCGCGAATCGTCTCTCAACAAACTTTACTGACATGAAGGGTGGCGCCATCCGAATGGAACTTCCCCTTTATAGTGCCGTCGTACGTGTTGTACGTCACCGCGCTTTACTCAAACATTTTTTTCCACGATAGTGTGTAGACAAGGCAGGCTTGAGAGGAAACACGATAAAACACGTCGAGAAAAATGCTGTTTTTTTCAATGACATTAAAAACGGTCGTGTGTACGCGGCATTAGGCCCAATTTGTATGCCCCTGTTCAACAGAGGCATGTAATTACAATTCTTGATCTAATAATTCACAGCAGGGACAATTCCTGCGCACACCAAGAGTAACTGTGAGGGCTTACAGTGTTGTGGCAACACCACCACCACCAAAGGCCCATGCCATTTTTCTCAATGATTTTCATCCATATTGCCGGGACCAGACATTTCATTAAAGCCGCAAGCAGTTTTAAATGACTTTTTTTCATTTAGAAATGTAATTTTGTGCAGGGACAGTTCTAAACATGGGAAACACGTGCCACTTCACAGGCATACTTTAGACACCCCCCAGGTACGATATTTAAAGGAATATTTCACTTTTTTTTTTCACTTTAAGCATCATTAAAATTACTGCTCCCGAAAAAAAGGCAGTTTTTAAAACTTTTTTTTGCATTGATACATGTCCCCTGGGGCAGGACCCGGGTCCCCAAACCCTTTTTAGGACAATAACTTGCATATTAGCCTTGATAATTAGCACTTTTGATTTCAAACGTTTTGCGTCCATTGTATTTAATAGGGTTCTAAAGTTCGCGCAAACTTTCAGTCCGTTCGCAGGTTCTGGTGCGAACCGAACCGTGGGGTGTTCGGCTCATTCCTACTCAGCAGATGTCCCAGTCGCATCCTCCAATTTGAGGGTTTCCCGCACTGCGGTGATAAGTGCTCCAACAAGCGCCTTGTCCTGCCTGACCCGGACACGGAGTCTTCCTCACTGTCCGAATAGTCCTGGTCTGCATACTCTGACCCTTCAGAACAGGGGTCCTGTTTCACAGCCAGGCCCAGAAGATGGTGGGGGGAGTGGACGTTTTTTACCCCCCTTGCGCCCGCACAATGCTTCCACCCTGGCAAAAAATTATTCCAGGACCGCCGACAAAGCATCCACAGGTACTGCAGGTGCAGGGGCATCGGTTGCTACCACCGGAATGACTGGGGAAGAAACGCCAGCTTCTGACGCCATGCTGACCCACACACTTGACTGCCACTCAGGGAACAAGTCAAGGTACAAGAAAAGGCCCACCCTCCTAGCTGCCCAGACCGAGGGGTATTCCCAGAGGAATCACCGTCCTGACCCAGGCACTGCTTTAGCACTGCCGTCCGCTCTAAACTCCTGCACAGTGTGTGCCTGAGGTGTCTCTGAGGTGATCTGCCATTCACGCCATTCAGAATGACAAACCAGCGCTATAGGTCCAGCCAATGTAAAAATCCCCACAAAAATGGCCACCGGTTACCTCAGGAAAAATGAGCCCGAGCTACAAGAAAATGGCCGACCGCTGTATTAGCTATAGAAACAGCGCAGCTACAAGAAAATGGCCGCCAGCTGTATTAGCATTAGGAACAGCGCAGCTTTCTGAGGTAAAAACAAATCGCCGCGAAAACACTGGGCCTCAGAGCGGAGGCCCCCCACAAGGCAGACCACCCACACTATAGCGTGGAACCTGGACACACCGCGCAGCCCCCAGACAGGACCCAGAGCCCCCCTCAGGGACCCCCCGGTGAGGTACACAGCAGGCCCAGCAAAGCATGGGAAGGAGGGATGGATGGGGAGAGAGGAAAGGGAGGACTAGAGACCCCCTAATCGACCACCCCAGGAATGCCCAGCTGTTCCATCCTGCCAAGACAGGAGGAACCTTACTTACCCGTCCCTGCGAGGACTGCTGGACGCATTCCTGACAGACCCATCACGGAGCAGTATGGAGTGGGTGTCGGCCACGGCCCACTGTGACTGGACAGCAGTAGCCCGGTCATATGTGAGCCCCAGAGCATATAGCTCACCGGCCACCCCTGGAGCAAACGGGGTATGTCGTGGCTGACCCAGCGCGTAGCTAAAGGCCTGCTCACGCTCGATGGCTGGACTGGGGAGACTACAAGGATCTATATTATCCAGCCTGTCACCCAGCCAGCAGTTGATAGTGGATCTCAAGATCCAAAATTGAAAATAAAAAAATAAAAAAGTTCTCCATGACCAATGGGCCCATAGGGAGCCAGGTCCTTCTCCTACACTAGGCAGAAAAAAACTGAGCTGCTGAGTGCAGGGTGAGGTGTTATGACCAGAGGGACCGCCCCCTGGGCGGGGCTGTTCAGCTTTGGTATAATTACATGTTTTTGTATATCTAACATGTCGGCCTAGTCCTCTCCTAATAGACGGAACATAACCCACTTGTCAAGACTAAAGGAGCTGTGTCCGTCCATGGACGAAAGAGAAACAAATTTTAACTATTCTCTAATAAACCATCCATACAATTAAAATACAACATAGAATAAATAACACAATACAAATAATACACCACTTTCTCTAGCATTACCCCAAATAATAATTAACATAATACCAACATACTTTAAAAACTACATAAAAATCTTGATCATAAACCAGATTCAAATCTTCACCTCCAGCTCTCACAGAGAAGAATTATATGACTTGATGGCCACACGCAAAAATTATTTCCTGTGTCGCTCTGTGGTGCATCGTGGTTGTAACAATCTGTCACAGACTGACCAGCGTATTGTGGAGTGGGTAAGAGGAGTTGTCCAAGATTGATTATACCTTTGTAGCGAGGTGCCACTTTGCAGTGTGGTTATAGACTACTGTTTGTATTGAGAATGAACTCAGCTCCCTCCGGTGTTTTAATTATGACATTACAGCAACTGGTTCGTTTTAACTGTATTGAGCAATGCATTATGGAACTTGCAGTACAGGGAGACAAAGACTCCATTGCCTTGGGTGTTAGACAGACTACAAAGCCCACAGTGCAGCTTTGCTACCAGGGTGCAATGCATCATCGCACGCCCTTCTGGGGAAGCTTTAAAAAGGAAGGGGAGGCGGGCACTCGGCCTCTTGGGACATCTCCTTCTAACAAGCAGGAAGCCTGCGCTGAGGCCTGCTTCCAGCGTGTCTAGGCTGAGAAGCCTGGGCTCACAGTTGCCAGGTCGGATCGCCCAGCCCAGGAGGGATCCTTTTCCGTGGTATTCAACTCTCGCTCCACAGAGACCGGAGTCGCCCATCCACCGACACCTTGTGCGGCTGTGTGAGGGACCGGAGACTGCAAGTTGCGGAGAGGCCGGGAACCGGGACACTACCAGCGGAACATACCGGAGAGGCGAGGCCTCATTTGGTGAGGGGGCACCTGCCCAACATTAACTAACTATTGCGTTGGAAGATGACTCTTAAATACTCGCCAGTGTTGTTTGGAGTAACGCGCCACGTGCAAGGACACATTGCATCTCACAGTGGTTGCATGTTTAAAGGATTGGCGCTTGCGCCGCCAGCAAGTTACATATACTTATAAATACTGTGGATGTTCGTTTTCTTGCCTTTGCATACCAGTTGGATTACATATCTTTAACGTGCACCAACTAATGTTAGCGAAGACTCTTACTACCGGAAGGAACTTTTACAGGATTCAGTTTGCCTGTTTGAACTGGGAGTAGTAGGACACGTGCATAAGAGTGCCCATTAGAGGGAGTCCGAGAGCATATAGTTGCAGATATACAAAAGTATATACCAGAACTGTGATTCTTTATTTGATTGTTTCTGACTTACAATTTCTTATCATACTATTGACTCTTACAGGGCCCTGTAAGCAGTCAACTGCATTTGTTTAACTCTGTTTAATCTTTTTTCATACTAAGTAAAAATTGCATCTTGGTTAAGCAGAAACTTGTGTGGAGTTTGTCTGTTACCCTGTTGGACAGGTGGCCATTACAAGGTAACAACTTTTTATTACAATTTTATTATTGTGTGACATTATTGTGTTTCCCAATTACCAGTGGGTTCCACAATCTCTGTGTGGACCAGTTGTGTCAAGGGAGGGTTCGAGCCAAACTTCTGGGGTTGATAGGCAGAGTACAGACCCAAAATATAACCAGCAGCTCCGTCGGGGCTACACCTTCAACAACATTTTCCTCTCCTATGCTGTTAAAGACACCAGCTCAAATCCAATAACATCACAGGCCTCACAGATAGGTTTGTTGGGTCTGTTGGTGTCAACCACTCTAAACCTGCTTCCCCAGCATGCCACTGCATAAAGATGTGCTCGAACCTCATAGGCAAATTTCTTGATTTTAGGAAAAACTAAAACATATCTTCTGCCAAAATGGATGAACAAAAGTTGAATGGGTGGAATCAAAAAATGCTTTTAACATACAGATGATACCAAGAATATCCATACAAAAATATGATGGGTGCTATGGCGGGGTAACTCAAGATTTTAATGTTATGTTCACTGTCTTGCTGTGATGGATTAATAAGGATTGAACAATAGAACAGCTGGCTATGGATTTAGGTAACCAGCTCTGAAGAGAGCTTGATGCCATATTTTATCAAAAAAATGTCTTACAGCCCTTTTTATTACTATTTACTTATCCATTACAGAAAACCCGTTTTTTTCAGACAAGCTCACAAACAAAAGATGGGTGCCAAGGTAAGTAACAGCATCAAAACCTGAGATCTCAAGGAATAATTATGCTTTTTTTACAAATAGCTTAAAGGTTCAAAAAGGGATTGGATACATGTACAAGAAGAAGAACATGAAACCTTAAAGTGGCACTAATTGATATCCTTATTCTCCAAAAATAGTCCATACACATCCATGACTTAGTGGCCCTGCTCTCATAAATCATTTCTTACTGTGTTTTTCTGCCTTCTTGTATTGTCCTCTGTGAGATCCTGAACCTCTCCTTTTCTCCCTCACTGTTTGGAAAAAACAATGCACGTTAGTTGTGGTCATGTGCACAGCTCTACACACACTACAAATCCCATAGTCCCTAGTCCACATTTCCACATACAGTGGGACCATGGATAATGAGCGTAGCCACCCTCTATCAGGTCAGATCACAGAAACGAAAAAAAAAAAAAAAAATTTGGAGATCTGGAAGAGGCCGAGAGAAATGAAATGTGTTTTTTTGAGTTAACAATGCAAACGTGAACAGAATTTTCACTTTAAAGAGTGAAGAAATGTTTACAGGAATATTTTTCACCTTTTTTCCGTCACCCACTTAAGAGGATGTAGCCAACCCTAACCTCTCAAAGCTCTGTGCTTATCCAAATCTTACGCTGAGAACTGCAACATTGTTTACATTGCTATTTTGGCTTCTTCACTAGATGCCCATGAATGTGTAGTCTAGCCCCATAGACTTTTATGGGTCAAATAGATAGATAAGAGCCTATCTGTCTTGCTGCCTCAGGGAAGTCTGTAGGGCCAAACTGCACACATTCTAACATTTCGTGAAGAAACCGGCAGAGCAATGCAAACAATGCCGCAGACCTTGGTGTGAGATCTAAGTAATTATAATGCTTTGAGAGGGGAGTGTGCGCTACATCTGCTTAGGGGATGGGAGCAAAAGGGTAAGAAAACTTTTTGTGAAAGTTTTCTTACCTTTTAAAGTGATAAAAACGTGATTACTAGACCCCTTTTCCTTAATTTTTACATAAGACTGTTGGGATGGCTACACAGTTTTAGCAATGGTGGCAGCAATGCTAAGTGAGCACAGGCCTGTTCTTCAAAAACAGATAAATTAAGAATCTACAGTTCAGGAACCATAAACTGAGTCATTCTTCATTTGCCAGTAACAAACCAACAAGCTGAATGATTCATGCTGTAAGTTATTGTAGTTGGCGGTACATGAGGACAGGGTTGAGAACCACTGCACTAGGGGACCTGTGTGAAGGCTTGATGAAGACTAAGGCTGGTCCTACAAGAGTAAATTTTTTTCATTCAACCAGTTGATAAGTGACTCGCTTCCCCCATCCACAAACTTGATGTGGATGAGGGAATCTCTCCTGTTGAGTCTTTATATTCTGACAGTGGTGAGATTTCCCAGCTGCCAGAATATACTCATCAGCACAGCATTGTGGAAATTTTTTCCAGCAGGCTGGTGTAGATCGATTTGTGTACAACCAGCCTGCCCATACATGGATCAAAATTTGTCCGGTCCTTGCTGAACCAGCTGAATTTTCTACCTCCAGGAGAAATTAGTCTTCATCAAGTCTTAACGCATTTACTCAAGTGCATTCTGTCATGATTTTATACAACATCAACTGCTCAAGCCATGAAGAACAGGGAGGCTTTTTTCCCCCAAAATGCATTGTACCGGGCGCTCCTTAGTACATGTCCAAGAATCTAAAGTCAGGTGAGTGCTTCCTCACCTAGCAGAATGGAACCAGAACATGGTCCACCTGTATTATATTTTAACCACGGGTCTGCTTCTTTGAAGGAAAAGTCACATTAGGGTAAATCCATCTAAACAAACTTTCACTATCAGTCCAGCGCTATCACACGCACATTAAACATAGGCAGAGAAGTCATGCCCCACAGTTCCTTTATGCCGCGTACACGCGGTTGGAATTTCCGATGGAAAAAGTCCGATGGGAGCTTTTGGTCGGATATTCCGACCGTGTGTATGCCCCATCTGACTTTTTCCTTCGGAATTTCCGACGGACTTAGATAGAGAGCAGGTTCTCTATTTTTCCATCGGAAATTCCGACCGAGGTTTTTCAGGTGGCAAGTCCAGCCGTGTGTACGTGGCATTAGAGTCAGTAATTGATGGTTATTCTTTAGAAAATGAATAATCCTTTGAACGGTCCTTCATATGCCCAACACAATCATTTAGGTCTCTATTACGTGGCAAAAAGAAGTGTATATATTCTTTAGCAGTGTTTTTTTCTTGTTCAAAAATGTTTACTAAAAGTTTTAGGTACAGCATAGGTGTCAGGGTCACCTGTGGCCAGGTGACAGATGCACACCGTAGGGGGACAGGAGTGCACCGCGAGGTAGTGAACCCTATGGCTGGCTTCTGTGGATAGGACACTGGGTGGTTGTGGAAAGCGGGACCAGAGGAGCACAACCGGGATCCCAACGGAAGCGAGAGCCAAGATTCCCCAGGGCGCGGAGTCTAAGACCCAGCTGGTCTTCTCCAGGGCCTCTAGTGGTGAGGATGTTACGCTGCAGGCTGGGACCAGGTCGCGGCCCCTGGAGTTTCCTAGCTCACGCCCCGTAGGATAAGGGGAAGCAGCAGCACACGATAGAGAGAACCGAATAACAAGCCGAAGGTCAGGGGCCACAAGCAGACAAGGATAACGAAGAACGAGCCGAAGGTCAAGGGTCACGAGCAGACAGGGATGGTCGGGGACAAGCCAATAACGTAACAGAGAGACAGACGTAGCACACGGCAGGCAGGAACCCAAACACACAATGCCTAACAAACACGTTGATCAGCAAAGCAGGCTTGCAGTGCACAGGTTAATATAGTGTTCAGTGATAGGGCCTGGGGTGGAGTCAGGCTGGGAGGAGATTATAAAGGAAGCCAGGTGAAGGAGGTCTGGTCTCTAGATGAACACATGAGGAGGAAGGTAAGATGGCAGACAGACATTAATGCATATCCATGACAGTACCCTCCCTCTTACGAGGCCTCCCCCTTCCCCGCCTGGGCCCAGGTTTAGAGGGAAACTTCAGATGAAACTCCTTTAACAGACGAGGTGCAAAGACCTCAGATGCAGTGATCCAAGACCTCTCCTCAGGACCAAACCCTTTCCAATGAACGAGGTACTGAAGAACGCCTTTACAGAGTCGGGAGTCCAGAATTTGACTGATCTCGTACTCCTGATTATCCTCAGAGACAGGCGCCACGGTAGGAAGAGGACGAGAGAATTTATTGAGGACTAAAGGCTTTAGAAGAGCAACATGAAAGGAGTTAGTGATTTTAAGGCTCTTAGGAATCTGGAGTTTGAAACAAACCGGATTCAGTTTAGCAGTTACCGTGTATGGACCGATGAATCGTGGAGCAAACTTCAGAGAAGGAACTCGGAGCTTGATGTTCCTGGTAGAGAGCCAGACTTTGTCCCCTGGCTGAAGAGAAGGCGGTTTACGCCTGCGGCGGTCGGCAAAGCCTTTGAATTTTTCAGCAGCTGCCCGGAGGGAATCATGAACGTGACCCCAAACGGAATTGAGAGACTCCTGAACCGAAGCCAAAGCTGGAATGTCTGGAGAACAGATCATAGGAAGAGGAAGTTGAGGGTGTTTTCCATAAACTGTGAAAAAGGGTGTCTTCTGCGAACTGGTATTCACATGATTGTTATGGGAGAATTCTGCCCACGGGAGTAGAGAGGACCAATCGTCATGGTGAGAAGACACAAAGGTGCGAAGAAAGACCTCTAACTCCTGATTAACCCTCTCAGTCTGTCCATTGGATTGGGGATGGTAAGAAGAAGAAAAATCCAAGACAATATTGAGGGATTTGCAAAAGGCTCTCCAAAAACGAGACGTGAATTGGACTCCCCTGTCGGAAACAATATGAGAAGGGACCCCATGTAGGCGGAGAATTTCTCGAATGAAAATGGGAACCAAGGCAGGGGCAGAAGGAAGACCAGGAAGAGGAACAAAATGAGCCATCTTGGAGAATCGATCGATTACCACCCAAATGACTGTATTATTCTCAGACAGTGGGAGATCGGTGATAAAATCCATGGCAATATGGGCCCAGGGTTCCTTAGGAATAGGCAAGGGCATGAGGAGACCAGCAGGAGCTTGTGTGGAGGATTTGGACTGAGCACAGACATGACAAGCTTTAACGTAGTCTTTGACGTCTGAGCGGAGATTAGGCCACCAGTAGTGACGACTGATGAGTAGGAAGGATCGGAGGAATCCAGAATGCCCTGCCACCTTGGAATCATGTCCCCAACGAAGGATCTTAGCTCTTAGCCCAGTGGGGACAAAGGTCTTACCAGGCGGAATTTTAGACTTCAGGGTGGTAGAGTGGGCAACAATGCATGAGGTGGGAATGATCGGCTCAGGTTCAGGGGCGGACTCCTCGTCCAAAGTGTCAAATGACCTAGAGAGCGCATCAGCCCGACCGTTGCAGGAACCAGGTTTGTAGGTAATCGTGAAATTAAAACGGGCAAAGAAGAGACTCCACCTGGCCTGTCTAGGATTCAGACGTTTAGCATTCTGTAGATACTGTAAATTCTTGTGATCGGTAAAGATCGTTATGGAGTGAGGGGAACCCTCCAAGAGATGACGCCACTCCTCTAACGCCAATTTAATTGCGAGAAGTTCCCGATCACCGATGGCATAATTCCTCTCTGCCTGAGAAAATTTTTTGGAGAAGAACGCACATGGTTGGCGTCTCTTCTCAAAGATTTGAAGAAGCACAGCTCCCACCCCCATTGAGGAAGCGTCCACTTCAATAAAAAATGCATTCCCAGGATTTGGTCTCCTCAAGAGGGGGCCAGAAACAAAGGCCTGTTTCAGGTTGTGAAATGCAGAGACAGCTTCGGGAGGCCAGTCTCTGGCATTCACACCCTTCTTGGTCAAAGCGATAATAGGCGCGGCAATGGAAGAGTAATTCCTTATGAACTGCCTATAATAATTAGTGAAGCCAAGAAAGCGCTGTGTGGCCTTGAGGCTAGCAGGAAGAGGCCAGTTGGTGATAGCCAAGACCTTCCCAGGGTCCATACGAAGCCCCGAACATGAGACAAAGCACCCCAAAAACAGGACCTCAGAACATTCAAAGGAACATTTCTCCAGCTTGGCATAGAGATTGTTCTCTCTAAGACGTTGAAGTACAGTGCGGACATGGTTTCTGTGGACGAGCAGATTTTCAGAAAAGATCAGAATGTCATCCAGATAGATGACAACAAACTGGTACAGCAGATCTCTGAAGATTTCATTGACAAAGTTTTGAAACACGGCTGGAGCATTACACAGACCAAAAGGCATCACCAGATATTCGTAATGCCCGTCTCTAGTGTTAAATGCAGTCTTCCATTCGTCACCCTCCTGTATTCGAATGAGATTGTACGCGCCTCTGAGATCCAACTTGGTGAAAATGGAGGCACCCTTCAACCTATCGAATAGCTCAGATATTAAGGGTAAGGGGTATCGATTTTTAATAGTAACCGCATTTAAACCCCGATAATCGATGCAGGGTCTTAAGGTACCATCCTTTTTGGCAACAAAAAAGAACCCTGCCCCTGCAGGCGATGAGGATTTCCGGATGAACCCTCTCTCCAGATTCTCTGCTACATACTCCGACATGGCCTGGGTCTCTGGGATGGACAGAGGGTAGGTACGACCCCTGGGTAGAGTTGCTCCGGGGACAAGATCAATAGCACAGTCAAAAGACCTGTGGGGAGGAAGCACCTCAGCTGATTTTTTACAGAACACATCCCGGTAATCGCTGTATGCGGCGGGAAGATCAGAAGAAACAGAAGTGGCAGCAACCGGAAGACTCTCCTTGGGGGTCACCTTGAGAAGACACGACGAGAAACATGAGGAACCCCAGGCCAGGATCTGCCCAGAGACCCAGTCCACATGTGGAGAGTGGAGCTGTAGCCAAGGGAGGCCCAATACAACTGGGGTAGAGGCCTTGGGTAGAATAAGAAAGGATATCCACTCCTGGTGGAGAATCCCTACCGACATCCTAATGGGTAGCGTCTGGAAGCGAATAGGGCCCCCTGGGAGAACAGTGCCATCAATTGCCGAGACTACCAATGGGGTAGTGAGAGGTGAAAGGGTAAGCTTCATAGAAGAAGCAGTTCTCCAATCCATGAAATTGCCGGCAGCCCCGGAATCCAGGTATGCAAGGGTTGACTGAGGAGAAGTGCCTACATGAAGGGACACCGGCAAGAGCAGGCGAGAATGTGATGTTTCTGGGTCCAATACTCCACCTTCCAAATGTATTAGACCCGAGCGTTTCCCGGACGAAGCGAGCAGGAGTCACGAAAATGACCCTTGCCCCCACAATAGAGGCACAAGCCCAGAGTTCTGCGCCTAGCATGTTCTTCGGGGGTTAGTCTGGTCCGGCCCAGCTGCATAGGTTCTTCAGCAGGTAGAGGATGCTCCACGGAATGAAGGGAGGGGAGCTCAGACTGGCTAGGACCCAGAGAGTGCTGGCGTCTTTTTTCTAAGGACCTCTCTTGAAAACGAATGTCGATCTGGTTGCATAATGAAATTACATCGTCCAGACCGACGGGAATGGCTCTTCCCGCTAATTCGTCTTTCACTCGGTCAGAGAGGCCATGTAAAAAGGTAGCGACCAGGGCCTCATTATTCCAGCTCAATTCAGCTGTGTGGATACGGAACTGAAGAGCATATTGCCCCACTGAACTAGATTCTTGGCGAAGACGTAAGACAGCACTAGCCGCTGAAGAAGCCCGAGCCGGCTCTTCGAAGATATTACGAAAGAGCTTCAAGAATTCGGACAGACTGGAAACCACCGGATCGTTCCTCTCCCACAGGGGGGCAGCCCAGGCCAAAGCTTCACCGGAGAGGAGGGAAATGATATAGGCTACCTTAGCCCGGTCAGATAGGAAGCTTTGAGGCTGAAGCTCAAAATGAATAGTGCATTGGCTGAGAAACCCCCTGCAGGCCTTGGAGTCCCCAGAGAAACGGAACGGAGCTGGCAATCTTAGTGAGTGTGAGGCTGCGACTGGTGCGATAGGTACAGCCGCTGGTTGTACTTGGGGTTGCGGATTCGGGGTTCCCAAGGAGACCTGAAGCTGCTCGAATCGAGAAGCCAGATCCTGGAGGAATCGCATCACCTGGGTCTGATTTGATTCCTGGGTCTCAAGTCTGCGAACTATGCCCTGCAATGGATCATCCGCGGGAAGCGGGATGTCAGCCGGGTTCATGGCTGATCAAACTGTCAGGGTCACCTGTGGCCAGGTGACAGATGCACACCGTAGGGGGACAGGAGTGCACCGCGAGGTAGTGAACCCTATGGCTGGCTTCTGTGGATAGGAAACTGGGTGGTTGTGGAAAGCGGGACCAGAGGAGCACAACCGGGATCCCAACGGAAGCGAGAGCCAAGATTCCCCAGGGCGCGGAGTCTAAGACCCAGCTGGTCTTCTCCAGGGCCTCTAGTGGTGAGGATGTTACGCTGCAGGCTGGGACCAGGTCGCGGCCCCTGGAGTTTCCTAGCTCACGCCCCGTAGGATAAGGGGAAGCAGCAGCACACGATAGAGAGAACCGAATAACAAGCCGAAGGTCAGGGGCCACAAGCAGACAAGGATAACGAAGAACGAGCCGAAGGTCAAGGGTCACGAGCAGACAGGGATGGTCGGGGACAAGCCAATAACGTAACAGAGAGACAGACGTAGCACACGGCAGGCAGGAACCCAAACACACAATGCCTAACAAACACGTTGATCAGCAAAGCAGGCTTGCAGTGCACAGGTTAATATAGTGTTCAGTGATAGGGCCTGGGGTGGAGTCAGGCTGGGAGGAGATTATAAAGGAAGCCAGGTGAAGGAGGTCTGGTCTCTAGATGAACACATGAGGAGGAAGGTAAGATGGCAGACAGACATTAATGCATATCCATGACAATAGGAAATAGGGGTATAGTAAAGCTACCCCAAGAAAATAGGAAGGACAAAACAAAACCTCCACACAGGGATGATAAGTGGGTTGTACATAAACATGAGAAAATAATTCAACAAGTTCACAATACTATACAATCATCAGTAAGTATTCCACTCCTTCTCCTACTCCATTCCACTCTGAGTAAGAATAAGATAAGATAATACCATATCTAAGAACAACATGTAAACAAGGAAGATGGTGACGAAAAAGAACTAAGGAAACAATAAATGGGGGAAAGAAGGGGGAAGAGAAAAATAAGAGCGGGCAAAGTGGAAGACCAGGATAGGAGGGGGAAAAAGGAAGAGGGACACCCCAGGGGTCACGCAAGCTGTGGCATTCGACAAGGCCATTGTTACAAGGTATTACCCAAAAGTATCACGGCTCAAGAAGAGAGATGTCAACATTTTTTGGGGAAAAAAAGATCAACCTAGGGCAGCCAAATTTATATATACTTTCGTATTCTATCTTGCAAGGTTGCCTCAACCTTGGCATGGACCATAACATGTACCTCCATTCTTCGTAGCAGGGAGACAGAATGGAGGTGCCTTCCAGGCTCTGGCTATTGTTTGCCTAGAAGAAGTAATTATTTGAAGCAAGAATATGAATTGTGCCATGGTCATGCTTGCCTAGCAATAATACCTGGGAATCTGTCCGGATCTCAATACTAAACAACTGTGAGAGAATTTGGAAGTTTTAAGACCAGAATGAATTATCGGGAAGGTCCACCAAATATAAAGATGGGTTTCTGGACCCCCACAATGGCGAAAGTAGGTTGAAGGGTAATTCGGAACATACTTGGCTATCTGCGCTGGAACTACCGTAAATACCATCTTGAGAGAAATTGAAAGATGATTTCAAGTGTGGAGATGTTCTGGGATGCCATGTGTGTAACTTGCCAGATCTTATTTCAGTTGTCTGTTTCCAGCATCAACAGGAGTTAAAAAAAAATAAAAAAAACAGGCAATAGGCTATGATCCAGGAATACTGGTTATGTTTATGAGCTAAAGAGTTTACTCCAAGTGGTGATTCTGAAAATGCTTTGTATACAGGTGAATGTTTCTTGCTGTTTCAACAGTAATCAGAATATCAGACTATAGGAGTTTAAATACAATCACATTTATAAGCACAAATGATTTTAAACAGTTAGCACATAGCAGTAGCAGTTATGTTCAATAAAAATGAGGTAAGGCAGCACCATGATAACATAATTTTAAATACAGTATTTGTAGGCTGTTCAGTAGTAAATATGCATTCTATATAATAGAATTAGAGTTACTTCTGACAGGTTTTCCTGACACCAGGAGGTGAAAAAAATGCCCAAATAATGGCAAATGTGTTTAACCTTGAAGAAGGTTCCTTTTTTAGCTTCTATTCTTTGAACTACATCAGAATTAGGATGTTCTAAATTGTCTGAAAATTTTTGGTGGAAAAATGTTACAAAATTAATTTATTTATCCATTACCAAAGTATTTTTCACATATCATATATTTAAAAAAAATAGTGGAAACATTTAATCCAAGTATTTTTATAAAGAGTAACCCTGCCACAATTTACAATTCCAATGCAAAGAATCATCCATTTGTATCTTTTAGAAGTAAACTCCTATGAAATGATTTCATACAATGCTTAAAAATGAACAACACTTTGAAGAATATAACAAAAATAGAGGCACTTAATACCATCTACAAAGGATAAACAGTTCAAAAGTGCATGACAATAGATAATGTGTGTACTTAAAATAATTTATGCACATTTCTAGAAAGTATATGATGAATGGGGGCATGCCAACTTTCCTCACTTTGTGCTGCTTAATAATATTGTGTTTCATACAATTTGCTGTCACATGACTGAGGATTTCCATAATTTACATTTCACCGGAAACAAGCTGAGAAGATGAGATAACTTTAGAACACGCCTAAAACATTAAGGCAAGAAAAATAAAATATGAAAAAAATTAAAAATATTTCACTGCCTTGGGATATCAATCCAGTAGAGTATGGGTTTTTAGCTATTGTTAAGAACCAGTACAGTACGTCCATTGTTGGACGTACCAGAATCCTCCACAGAGAACAATACACATGCAGAAATTCCTTCACATGCCTAATTCTGTTACATGGGACACTGCCAACTTCAACATGTACGGCGTATATGGGATAATGTATTACCTATTTTATATCATAAGGATATTAAAAGATTTAGAGGATCTCAGTGACTGTTTAATATAATCATTGATTCATATAGTGCCAACATCTTCCATTGTGTTTAGTATGGAGCAGGGGAAAATTTCATATAAAAGAATACTGGAAAGCTAGCTGGACGAGGAGCTTTGGATGGTTTTGTAACTGTAATCACTTGTAATGTCTTCATTCCTTAAAGAGAATGTGTAGAAATTGTATATACTCACCGACCACTTTAGTAGGTATACCTGTTCAATTGCTTGGTAACAAATTGCTAATCAGCCAATCACATGGCAGCAACGCATTTAGGCATCTAGATGCGGTAAAGGCGACTTGCTGAAGTTCAAATCGAGCATTGCAATGGGGAAGAAAGGGGATTTAGGTGACTTTGAACATAGCATAGTTGTTGGTGCCAGACGGGCTGGTCTGAGTGTTTCAAAAACTGTTGATTTACTGTAATTTTCACGCACAACGATCCCTAGGGTTTACAGAGAATGGTCAGAAAAAGAGAAAATATCCGGTGAGCGGCAGTTATGTGGACAAAAATGCCATGTTGATGTCAGAGGTCAGAGGAGAATGGGCAGACTGGTTTGAGAGAATAGAAAGGCAACAGTAAAGCCCTGTACACATGGCCGAGAATCCCGTCAGGAAAAAAACGTCGGTTTTCCTGATGAGATTCTTGGCAAGCTTTGCTTGCAAAGCCGTGCATACATATGGCCATTCAAAAGAACCGCTATTCTTTTGAATGGCAAGAACACGGTGACGTCATCGACTATGACAAGCATGCGCTTGTCACATTCGATGCCGTCGCCGCAATCTTGCTTCACCCTACACTACCCTTGCAAGCTACCGCACATGCGTCGAAGTCTCATCGAGCATGCGCGGGCTTACCGGAGGACAGGTAAGCTTGTAGCATCGTACACACACACGGTTTTCTCATTGGGAAAAATGCCGACGAGAATCCCAACGAGAAAATAGAGAGCAGATTCTCTATTTTTCTTGTCGAGATTCCCGGCAGTTTTCTCAACGAGAAACCATACACACAAGCAGTTTTCTCTGCAAAAAGCTCTCCCAGCTGTTTTCTTGCTGTTTCTTGCCGAGAAAACCGGTCGTGTGTATGAGGATTTACTCAAATAACCACTCGTTACAACCAAATTATGCAGAATACCATCTCTGAACGCACAACACATCAAACCTTGAAGCAGATGGGCTACAGCAACAGAAGAATACACCGGGTTCCATTTCTGTCAGCTAAGAACAGGAAACTGAGGCTACAATTCGGACAGGCTCACCAAATTTGGACAACAGAAGATTGGAAAAATGTTGCCTGGTTTGATGAGTCTTGATTTTAGCTGTGACATTCAGATGGTAGGGTCAGAATTTGAGTAAACAATATGAACGCATGGACCCAGCCTGCCTTGTATCAACAGTTCAGGCTGGTAGTGGTGTAATAGTGTGGGGTATATTTTCTTGGCACACTTTGGGCCCCTTAGTACCAATTGTGCATCGTTAAAATGAGTTCAATTATAAGGTAAACACTACAACAATAACTCAAAATGTTCACTGAAAGTATATTTTCTATTTAGAATGTTTAATAACTTATTGAAACGGGTAACATTTTCTAAGTAATAAGTAATAGGCAAAAAACTGAATATGTGCTACAGTACTAATCTTGCAGTTGGCATAATACCCAATGGTCTTGGTCTACTGATATAATTGTGTCCTTCAATGAACAAAAGATAAATGCTATATTTTAACTTTACTTTTTTTCTAACTGCAGAGGTCAAGTGAGGTTATCCCTCTATGGAGCTGTTAAAGGTCTGAACTATCATATTCAGCTGTTTCTAAGATATCCATTAGACCTCGATATAAATAGCTTTGTGATGCAATAGATTTTTAAGAAACTTTCTGCCTTTCTAGATTCTAGGGACATTTACTGGTATAGAATGGACGAGGACAAAGATTCTATCAGCAATTTGAGAATACATTTACACGACTGTAAAAAAAAATGCATTTCAAATTTTGTTTGCACATCTGAATGCAGGTATATTGTTTATCCACTTGCTGCCAAATCACGTATATGTACGGGATTCAAGTGGTTCTACTGGGGTACTGTCTGAAGCTGTATGCCCTAACCTCAATATTTTTTTTTCAGCCGGTGATGCTATTTAATTTAAAAGCAATCCTATCGGCTGATTAGCCGCTGGATTGCTTTTACAGACGGTGGGGGACATCCCTTTCCTTCCCGCCACCCACCAGCACCTCTTTGGGCTCTCCTGTGCTGTGTGAACAGGGAGCCTGGTATCCAATTCAGTGGTGCTGCCGGGTTATCATAGAGCTGGCCGAGCACCGGAAGGTCCCTGGCTGACTCTATGGTCTATGAGACTGGAATCAATGGCATTACATCACTTCGGGTTAGGGCATATGTAAACACTGGATTTTTTTTTTTTTTTTTCGAAAGCATGAGATCAATGTTTTGTTTTTGTTGATCTAATGCTTTCCAGGGTAGAGGGGAGATCTGGGGTCATCTTATGACCCTGTCATTACTTATTTCTTTCACAAGGGATGTTTATATTTCTTGTGCTAGGAATAAAAGTGTGTTTTTTTTTTGTTTTTTTTTTAAAGCGTCCCTGTCCCTCTATGCTCACGTGCAGAAGCAAGCGCATACGTGGGTTCACACCACACATGTGAGGTATCGTCACAAATGTTATAGCGAGAGCAATAATTCTAGTGTTAGAACTCCTCTGTAACTCTAAATTTGTAACCTATAAAAATTTAAAAGCATCACCTATGGGGATGTTTAAGTATCGTAGTTTGTAGTTATTCCACAAGCGTGAGCAATTTTAAAGCGTGACATGTTAGGTATCTACTTACTCGGAGTAGCATCATCTTTTATATTTTACCAAAAAATGGGTTATATATTGTGTCGTTTTTTTTTTTGCATTACAATTCATTAAAGTGTATTTTTTTTCCCAAAAAACACTGCGCAAATACCGTGTGACATAATAATTTGCAATGACTTCCATTTTATTATCTAGTACCTCTACTAACAAAAAAAAAGATATACAAGGTTTGCAAGTTCTAAGCAATTTACTAGCTAAAAAATATGATTTTACCTTGTAAATAAAAAGTGTCAGGGGTTTGAATACACAACTGTCCTTTCCCACAATCCTCTGCACTGAAATATGCTAGCTAAAGAAAATATTGTTTTGTAAAGTTAAAGTGGCATTAAACCCAAAACCAAAAATGTATTTTCTTTCTCGTACATCACGGGACACAGAGCGACATAGTCATTACTAATGGGTTATATAGATACCGTCAGGTGCTGGCACTGGCAACTTCCAAAACCGGAAGTACCCTCCCCTATATAAGCCCCTCCCATCCGGGAGCACCTCAGTTTTTTGCCAGTGTCTAAGGTGTTGGCCAAGAAGAAACATGTGTTTTTCACTGAGCTTGCGTACAGGTTCTTTTGGGCCTCAGTAAGCTATTCCGGATCCGACCAAAAAAGCTTCATAGCTAAACGGTCGGTACCCGGGCCTTGCAGAGAAGAGCAAGGTTTTGCCTGTAATGCTTCTCTTAGGAGAGCTGGACCCTGGGATCCAGAGCTCTGGTCATACCCACGACCAAGATGTTTTCTGTGCAGGGTGCTATACAGGTCCAGGGGAGTGGAATCCTTGGGAACCCGGTCCCTGAAGGTTTGATTACAATGCCTGCCGTGATAGGTGAAGTTTGGGCTTTTGTGGACCAAACAAAGTCCTGCGGCGGGGAACAGGTAAGTGGGGGCCCCCAGGAACTTGGTTCTATTGGGGGACCCCCAAGCCTAATTTGTCTTTCTGTCTGTTACCTAACGGTATTCCCGCAAAATTCTGTGCATGCCTGTAACTACTAAAAAAAAAAATGTAATAATTTTTAATGGTGGTCAAGAAAAAAAAAAAAAAAAAATTTTTTTATATATATATTTAATATATTAGACTGCGGTACCTGTGTTTGTCCACTAGAGGCCGCTGTGGAATGTTTTCTTGTCATGTGGACTAGCTTCTTCTCAGCAGAGCAAAGTCCAGCCAGATGGTGAGTTCTCTTATAGGAAACTGCTTCCTCTGCCATGTTGCAGTGCTCGTCCATCCCCCGGCCTGCGGCAAAGAGGGGCCCTGGCTCCTGTCCCTTGTTACCATTTTTTGAAATTAGCGCCGAAGGCGCACGTGGCCGTGCGCGTGCGCGTGCACGCGCCTCTATATATAGAGGTGAGCCGGGAAAGGGGGCGGAGCCTGGGGGATGACGCTCTGTGCGCGCCGCAGCGCTTCTGCGCATGTGCGGGCGTCCCAGCAGTTTAAAAAAAACACAATATTGTAGTGAGCTGGCTATGAAGTACAGAGACAGAGCTGGCAACATTTAAAGGCATACAGCAAGCGGTTGATACAGGCATCCCCTAGAAAGGCACATTAGTAGACACCAACTGTTTCTTATAGCAGCATTTATGCTAGACTATTATCAGTAACTGGTGTATTTCGGCTGGAATACCTCAGCTTTGTGGCTTAGGAATATGCCGTCTAAAAACTCCGGGACTAGAAATTCCAGGAGGAATAGGGGGTCTCCATCGGGCTCTGAGGATCTTGGGCATGCTTTGGCTGCACCAGTCTCCCCTGAAGAATCAGAGGTTAGTGACCGTAGAGCACCCTCAGGAGTACCTGGTACTGTGGCTGTCCTCAGTTCACCTGCTCCTGTGTATGTAACAGAGGAGGTTTTTTCCTCAGCTCTGGGAGGGCTGGAAGAGAGATTGTCAGCATTGATCGCTGCTTCCCTGTCACAGGAGAAAAGCGCTCGATCTCCGTCTCCCCCCTCAGAGTGCCTGTTAACAGAGCAACAGTCCCATACAGAGGTCGACCTACCTGAGGGGGATCAGGATGAGGTCGATTCGGTTGCAGAGGAATCAACAGTGGAAGAGCCGTTCTCAGCATCACATGCTGAAAGGTTATGGGTTCAGTCCATGACTAATATGGTCCGATCAGCATTTAAAATGCCACTTGCGGAGCCATCCTCCACTTCTGTCTCCTCGTTGGGGTCGCTAAAAGCTCCCCAGACTGTTTGTTCCTTTCCGATCCATCCTTTACTGGAGGGGCTCATTTACCAGGATTGGGAGCATCCTGACAAAATATTTACTCCCCCCAAGAGATTTCCGGTGGTCTATCCCATGGAGGATAAGTTCATCAGAAAATGGAGGGTCCCTACAGTGGACGCAGCCATCTCTTGTGTGAATAAATCACTGACATGTCCGGTGGAAAATGTCCAAATGTTCAAGGACCCAATAGATAAAAAATTGGAGTCCTTATTAAAATCTGCTTTTTCTACAGCAGGATTGGTGACACAACCAGCAGTGGCAGCTATTGGGGTCTGCCAAGCAGTGAAGGATCAGTTGAAACAGGTCTTAAGGGACTTGCCGGATCAGCAGGCTCTTGCCCTAGCTGATCTACCTAGAGCCTTATGCTTTGCGGTGGACGCTATAAAGGATTCAATCCATCAGGCCTCCCGCCTTACGCTGTCTGTAGTACATATGCGCAGGCTTCTATGGCTCAAAAACTGGTCTGCTGAAGCTCCCTGTAAAAAATTGCTGGTTAGCTTCCCATTTCATGGGGAGCGCTTATTCGGGGAAGACCTGGACAAGTATATCCAGAGAATTTCCAGCGGTAAAAGTACACTTTTGCCGGTTAAAAATAGAGTTAGAGGTCCCTCTTTTAAGAGGCCGGCTTCTCCAGTCCCTAGGACATCGGCTGTGAAACAGTTCCGACGGCCTCCTCGGTCAAATCCCGGAGGTAGAAATCAGGGACAGTTGCAGGGTAACAAAAAGCCCTGGAGCAGGAGAGGTACAAAACCTCCCCCAAAGTCAAATGCATGAAGGGTTGCCCCCACCCAATCGGGTGGGGGGAAGACTTCAGTTGTTCACAGAGACCTGGCGGGACACGATCCGAGACAGATGGGTGCTCTCCGCAGTAAATCTGGGATACAAATTGGAGTTAAAAAACTCCCCTTCTTCCCGCTTTATAAGGTCAAACGTGCCAAGGGATCCCCAGAAGAGAGGATCCCTCCTGTTGGCACTAGAACAATTATTGCTTCAAGCAGTAATTATAGAGGTTCCCCTGGAAGAGTGGGGGTTCGGGTTTTACTCAAACCTCTTTACAGTTCCGAAGCCAAACGGGGACGTGAGGCCCATACTAAATCTAAAAGGGCTAAACAAATTCCTGCATATCAGGACTTTCCGGATGGAGTCGATCCGATCGGTAGCCACTGCCCTACAAGGGGAGGAATGGTTAGCCTCGATCGACATCAAGGATGCTTATTTGCACATTCCCATCTTTCCAGCCCACCAAAAATTTCTACGCTTTGCGGTAGAAGGCCGCCATTTTCAGTTCAGAGCCTTACCCTTCGGTCTGGCCACAGCACCAAGAGTGTTCACAAAAATTTTGGCCCCATTATTGGCCAATCTAAGAACACGAGGTGTAACGATAATGGCATATCTAGACGACTTGTTGCTGATAGACCACTCAGTGGAAAAACTAGAAGTGGTTGTTCACGAGACAATCAAGTATCTGGAATATCACGGTTGGATTATCAACCGAGACAAGTCAGCCCTAAAGCCAGTCAAAAGTCTGGAATACTTGGGGCTAAGGCTGGATTCAGACCAGAGAAAAATTTTCTTGCCTCAAGAAAAGGGGTCGTCTTTGAGAGATTTGATCCACTTAGTGGGCTCAAAAAGACAGCCATCCATACGCCTGTGCATGAGGCTGCTGGGAAAGATGGTGGCATCATTCGAAGCAGTACCCTACGGTCAATTCCATTCAAGGAAGTTGCAAAGGGCCATACTGTCAGCCTGGAACAAAAAAGTTCAGGCTCTGGACTTACCAATGTCCTTGTCCCCTTCCGTTCGCAGGAGCCTCCGCTGGTGGTTGGTTCCCCAGAATCTGGAAAGAGGGAAATCCTTCAGTCTGATTTCCTGGAAGGTGGTCACTACAGATGCCAGCCTTGTAGGCTGGGGAGCAGTACTGGAGCAATGGTCTCTCCAGGGCAAGTGGTCAGAAGCAGAAAAGGCCCTGCCCATCAATCTCTTAGAGATACGAGCAGCCCGGTATGCCCTAGTAGCTTGGACATCCAAACTCCAAGGGTCCCCTGTCAGAGTTCAGTCAGACAATGCCACAGCAGTGGCATATATCAATCGTCAGGGGGGCACCAGGAGTCGTGCAGCCCAAAGGGAGGTAAATTACATCCTGAGATGGGCAGAAAGATATGTCCCAGCCATATCTGTGGTATTCATTCCAGGGGTGGAGAATTGGAAGGCGGACTTTCTAAGTCGCCAACAATTATGCCCAGGGGAATGGTCCCTTCATCCCGAGGTTTTCCGGACAATATGTCAGCGGTGGGGAACACCGGATGTAGATCTGCTAGCATCCAGATTCAACGCAAAGGTGGACAGGTTTGTCTCTTGGACAAGGGATCCCCTAGCTTGCGGCTCGGATGCCCTAGTGTTCCCTTGGGATCAGTTCAAGCTGATATATGCATTCCCACCGCCACAATTGTTACCTCGATTACTCCGCAGAATCAGGGTAGAAAAGAAACCAGTGATTCTGGTGGCTCCAGCGTGGCCCCGAAGAGCATGGTACGCGGAGATTGTAAAAATGTCTGTGGGGAGTCCTTGGACCCTCCCACATCGTCCGGACCTGCTTTCGCAGGGACCGATATACCACCCTTCCTTACCAGCCCTAGGTTTGACGGCCTGGCTATTGAAGCCCACATTCTAAAAAAGAGAGGGCTCTCTAATGCTGTGGTGTCTACCATGATCAATGCCAGGAAACCGGTATCCAGGCAGATCTACTATAGAATCTGGAAGGCGTACATCGCCTGGTGTGAGGCCAGGAAATGGCATCCACGTAAATACGTAATAGGTAGGATTCTGGACTTCCTACAATGGGCTGTAGATAGGAAGCTTGCCTTGAGTACTATCAAGGGTCAGATTTCGGCCTTGTCAATATTTTTTCAAAGGCCCTTGGCTTCGCATTCACTAGTCAAAGCCTTTATACAAGGAGTGATGCGTATTAGTCCTCCGGTTAATATTCCCATATGTCCATGGGATCTAAACTTGGTTCTGTCGGTTCTACAGAAACAACCATTTGAACCATTACAGCATATTTCCTTGGTTCTTCTCACCAGGAAATTGATTTTTCTAGTAGCCATTTGTTCGGCTAAAAGAGTATCGGAATTAGCAGCTATGTCCTGTAAGGAGCCATATCTGGTTATCCATAAGGACAGAGTAGTGTTACGTCCTCATCCAGCCTTTCTTCCTAAGGTGGTATCGAGTTTTCATTTGAACCAAGATGTGGTTCTTCCTTCTTTTTTCCCCAAACCTACTTCGGTAGAGGAAAAGTTATTGCATTCTTTGGATGTAGTAAGAGCAGTTAAAGCTTATCTAAAAGCCACTGCTCAGATTCGCAGAACGGATACTTTGTTTATTCTGCCGGAAGGCCCCAGAAAGGGTCAGGCAGCGTCAAAATCTACTTTAGCCAAGTGGATTCGACAGGTCATAATACAAGCCTATGGCTTGAGAAGTAGACCGCCTCCGTTCAAAGTTAGGGCGCACTCCACGAGAGCAGTTGGAACTTCATGGGCAGTGCATCACCAGGCCTCCCTGGCTCAAATCTGTAAGGCCGCAACATGGTCTTCGGTACACACGTTTACTAGGTTCTACCAGGTGGACGTTAGAAGTCAGGAGGATGTCGCCTTTGGGCGCAGTGTGTTGCAGGCCGCAAAAGATCCTCATGTCTGATAGCGCTCAGCTTATATATGGTGTATCCCCCCCCCCTCATTTGGCATTGCTTTAGGACATCCCATTAGTAATGACTATGTCGCTCTGTGTCCCGTGATGTACGAGAAAGAAAATAGGATTTTTATAACAGCTTACCTGTAAAATCCTTTTCTTGGAGTACATCACGGGACACAGAGCTCCCGCCCCTCTTTAGGGACACTTATTGCTTTGCTACAAAACTGAGGTGCTCCCGGATGGGAGGGGCTTATATAGGGGAGGGTACTTCCGGTTTTGGAAGTTGCCAGTGCCAGCACCTGACGGTATCTATATAACCCATTAGTAATGACTATGTCGCTCTGTGTCCCGTGATGTACTCCAAGAAAAGGATTTTACAGGTAAGCTGTTATAAAAATCCTATTATATTGCAGCTTACCAATCCTTAGATGCTGTGGCTGCATTTTTTTTTTTTTTTCGACTTTATTCCTCTGTTTTCACCCGGTGATCTGGGCAGTACCACACCTCCTGTATTAGAGTGCCCCCACTCTGGATGAATGAGAACAAGGGGAACCTTTCAAAAACTTTATAAGCAGCTATAGCAAACAGTTTTTTCCTTTTTGGATAAAGGTCTTATATACAGTAAATAAATAAAAGGTGATCATTGTAAGCACCCTTGTCTGTAATAAATGGTTTGTCTTATCCTGTAACTGTTACATCTGCAGGAAAGTTGTTCTTTTGAAAAACAACAGACTTATTGGCAGGATCGCCAGGTGAAAATAAGGGAAAGAAATACTAAATAGAAAAACAATTCAGCTATCACATCTAAGAACTGGTAAGGTGCAATTTAATTAAATGTTTGCTTTTGGGTTTAATACTACTTGAATGAGCACCAAATGTCCTCTGTTGCTGTGCCGGTCATTAGTAAATCTCTATTATTATTATTATTATAATAATACAGGATTTATATAGCGCTAAACCATTCGCTTAGCACTTCACAAAATTAAAGAGAAAGTTACAATACAGTTCAATACAGGAGGGTTTAGAGGGCCTTGGTTGATGAGCTTGCAGTCTAAAACAATTATTGCTAGGGACCCTCAATGTAGCCGCAGCAGTAAGAAAAAAAAATTGATTTGTCCACATATTTGCATGCTTTTTACTAATGACATCTCAGTGAATACTGTGTAAGCTCAGTCCTGGTGAAAGTGAATTAAGCCAATTAATATCTTGCCATATCAATGACCTGAAAATTCAGATTGGCATTAATTACTACACTAGACAGATAAGCCTACAGAACTAGACTGGGAACATGCAAAGCAAGGCAGCACAAGTTCTATTTCCAAATAATTCATTTTCTTTAATACTATCACATAGGTTGCCTCTGGTAATGAATTTTAATAGAGAGTTTTGAGATTGCAAGAATTAATTCACTTCAAAGGCCTGATATAATGTATACTGAGAATAACAAGACGTTCCTTTAAATTCCGTCCACAATGAACATCAATATTTCCTACTTATATTCTCCAAAACATACAGAATGTTCATAGATCTAATTGCAATTTAGTAGGGATAAAAAAAAAAAAACTAAAATAACTAGAAATTTATAATAATATTATTTGTTGGCGCTAGTGATGGGTGAATCTGCCTAAGTTTGATTGTTTAAAGGTTTGACAAATCTTGTTTAAGATTCAGTGAACCCGAACTTAGAGGCAAATTATATTGAAGTCTATGGGGATGGGGCGGGGGGGGGGGGGGGGTTGCAAATATTGGCGTTAAATTCTGTTAGGGGTAGTAGAAAAACTATTGTAAAAAAAAAGCATGGGAAGCAAGGCACCGCCATGGAACACATCAAGAATGAAAAAAACATAAAAACATAACGAGAAGGGGGCCTTCGTGGGGTTTTGAGGGAACCATTAGAAATACAGAAATCCTTTAACCACTTCAATACCAGAAACGTATGCACGTTTCTGCCCAGACCAATTTTAAGCTTTCAGTGCTCTCACACTTTGAATGACAATTACTCAGTCATGCTACACTGTATCCAGGGCCGATCCTAGAGTCACAGGCGCCTGGGTGCAGAAATATTTCTGGCGCCCCCACATGGGCGTGGTCATCTTACTAACTCCTCCCCTTTACAAATGTTTCTATGGCTACGACTCAAACACAGAGATGCTTCCCTAAGAAGTCTCCATTACCCTGGGATCCTCCCATGATCTTTTAACAATAAAGAAAATGAGTACACTAATGGGACCTGGAGGGGGGTCTCTCTAATGCACACAGAGAGGGCTCCTGTTAGAGAGTCTGTTAGAAAGAGCCCCCAGACATACTGCAGACATGATACGGGAGATGGTCAGAGACTGCAGACATGCTACAAGAGATGGTCAGAGACTGCAGACATGCTACAAGAGATGGTCAGAGACTGCAGACATGATACAAGAGATGGTCAGAGACTGCAGACATGATACAAGAGATGGTCAGAGACTGCAGACATGATACAAGAGATGGTCAGAGACTGCAGACATGATACAAGAGATGGTCAGAGACTGCAGACATACTACAGGAGATGGTCAGAGACTGCAGACATAATACAGGAGATGGTCAGAGACTGCAGACACACTACAGGAGATGATTAGGGACTGCAGACACACTACAGGAGGCTGCAGTTCCTATGGATGGCAGTAGATAATGGCCAACCGGCCCTCTCACCAGACCCAGTGATACAGCAACATCGGTTCCTCTGATCAGGAGTCGGCTCACTCTGGGTTGCCCATGGCGACTCCGCTGGGTAGTGCTCAGATCTGTATTCTGGCAATGACTCCATTCCTTTCTTCACCAGGGATGGTGCCAGGCTGTGAGGCTTTCCCTCTGGTGGCGCAGGGCAGCGGGGTTCTCTCTCTGATGGTGTTCCCTCAGCACTGTCTTCTCCCTGGAGTCCTGGGTGCACTTCCCCAAAAGCTTTCCCAGGCTCCTGGCTCTCTCTCTCTCCCCCCTCTCCCATTCAGCTGGGCATGCTGTGTGGGCTGCAGTTTCTGGGTCACAATGGGGTGGCCAGTCCTCAGGACTATATGTCCCACAATACTCTTCTCTGCTTCTTTTTGATTGTATTTCTTCCCTGGCCAATATGAAGGAGGGAGAAGAAACATAGCGGGCAGCTGTCCTGGCAAGCGCCGCTCACTAGTACAGCAAAGCAAGGAGGAGAGGGGTCTAAGAGCCTGCGGCTGCTCTCTCTCCACTCAGACACGAGCGCTCCAATCTCTGGCTGCTTTGCTCTCCTCCTTTGACAGGAGGAGGGAGGTGGATGGGCAGTAAACACAGAGAGCCCTATTCCCATTGATAACAGGGGTGGCGGTGGCACAGTCTCTCCTCCCCTGATCCGCTCCTGCATACCTCCCAACTTTTAAAGTTGAGAATCAGGGACATTCTGGTGAGAGAGTGACCTGCGGCACTCACAGCTTATATCAAAGTCCCCATCAGAATCCCTCCTTATATCAGGGTTCCCATCAGAGCCCCCCCACAGCAGGTGTCCCCCATCAGAGTCCCCCATAGCAGATGTCCCCCATCAGAGTCCCCCACAGCAGGTGTCCCTCATCAGAGCCCCCCACAGCAGGTGTCCCCCACAGCAAATGTCCCCATCAGAGCCCCCCCACAGCAGATGTCCCTCATCAGAGCCCCCCACAGCAGGTGTTCCCATCAGAGCCCCCCACAGCAGGTGTCCCCATCAGAGCCCCCCACAGCAGGTGTCCACATCAGAGCCCCCCCACAGAAGGTGTCCCCCATCAGAGCCCCCACAGCAGGTGTCCCCCATCAAAGTACCCCCACAGCAGGTGTCCCCCATCAAAGTACCCCCACAGCAGGTGTCCCCCATCAGAGTCCCCCCACAGCAGATGTCCCCCATCAGAGTCCCCCTGCAGCAGGTGTCCCCAAAGATCAGTACCTATCCAATAGATCCCTGAAGCTCAGGCGCACTGGGAGCAGAAGCACATTACAGGGGGCGGGGCATATGTGACATCTTTGGTTACTAGGAGGGTGGCACTCGGAGAGGATTTCTGGGAGTGCACGGGATGATTGGCAGCAGCTCCGGCCAACCCAGAAGCCTCTCATCACACCGCCTATGGGAGAAGAGCCGACACACGCAGAGGGGGCGGGGCAGACAGGAGACTACTCCGCGCGCACCGGACAGAATAATTAGTGGAGCCTAGTACCGTAACGTGTTCCGGTACTAGGCTCTGCTGCGGTACCCAGCCCGGATTCCGGGGACAGCAATTATTTTATTCTTTTTTTATCACAAATTGAGATATTTTGTGGTATTTAATCACCGCTGTTTTTTTTTATTTTTTTTGCGATATAAGCGAAAAAAGAGTGAGTTTCTATTGTAAAATTTTGCAAATAAGTAATTTTTCTTCATAAATTTGGGCCAAAATTTATACTGCTACATATCTTTGGTAAAAATAACCCAAATTAGTGGATATTATTTAGACTGTGTGAAATTTATAGTCTACAATCTATGGTGCCAATCACTGAAAATTAATCACACCTGATGTACTGACGGCCTATCTCATTTCTTTGTTTGTCTGCTTTTTGGTAGCAGACAAACAAATTAAATAAGGCCATATGAAACAGGTGAAATGCAACTTTCTTATACCAATAACGGGACTTTCTGGTTGACAAATAGGGTTGTAGCATCTGATCGTTTAAATCCACCCCCCCATGTACATATTGTAGTCGTGGACACATTCAGGCTTTACAACGGGGCCGCGTCTTCTCTGTATCTCCACCAAGGTGTCATTGTGGATGGTAGAGAGGATGTGGACATCTTTCTTGTCCCTCCACTTCATGGCCAATACCTCCTCATTTCTGATGAATGCCGATTCTCCGTTTTGCAATTTTATGGTTAACAGATTTTCGTCCACACAAATGTTTTGGTCGGGGATAAACACTTCAGAAAATCACTGTAAAAATGAATTTATTAGGGGGCGTATTTTGTATTTGTCGTGGTTGGGTTGATCTCGGGGAGGGCACTCCGAATTCTCATTAAAATGTAGGAAACGCATGATCATGTCATAGCATGTCCTGGACATGACAGCAGAATATATCGGCATGTGGTGGATGGGGTTGGTGGACCAGCAGGCATGGAGTTGAATGCCGATTAGCGTTAGTAATTCTTTGTAAGCCCCATATTAAATGTAATGCCCAAAAACAATTTAAATTCGTCCAGTGTGAGACGTCACCACTGGAACATGCGGGTGTAAGATAAATTGGGGTTGGCAGCAATAAATTGCTCTCCATAAAGATTGGTTTGGTCCACTGTATTCTGCAACAAATCTTGTGGGGAAAAAAAATAATAATAATCAAATTCAGAAAAAATTGTAGGGTTGGGCTGTACACCTGGCTGTGCGGTGAAAGGGGGGATTATAGCGCAACCATAAGGGGTTTGCCAGGGCATCGGGAAGGTAGGACACGATTCTTCGGGTTGTACGTGTACTTCCAGTACTGGTACTGGGCTCCTCTTCCTGGGTTCTGGCGCTGCTGGTGGTAGGCAGGTCTTCTGATCTTGGTCCTGATCTCCTTATTCTTTTTGGAGGAATGGTTTCCTCCTTTGACTCAGACTCCGATCCACTACTCTCTACTAACTCATATTCCAAACCAGAATCAGATGATGGGAACTCCCCGCTGCTCTCATTATCCGACATGGTAAGGATGGCATATGCCTCCTCAGGTGTGTAAACCCTTTGAGACATGATGGCAGTACTTATTGGCGGGCATGTGTGATGGTACTGCTAGTGGTACTGGTGGCGGGCCTGTGTGGCGGTACTAGTGGTGGGCCTGTGTGGATATACCGATGGCGGTATTAGTGGCGGGCCTGTGTGGCAGTACCAATGGTGGTACTAGTGGCAGGCCTGTGTGGATATACCGATGGCGCAATTAGTAGTGGGCCTGTGTGGATATACCGATGGCGGTATTAGTGGTGGACCTATGTGGCGGTACTGGTGGCGGGCCTGTGTGGCGGTACCGATGGCGGTCCTGTGTGACAAATGGGCTGTGACAGATCCAGATGAACTGACAGAACTCTTGAGAGATTCTCTTTATTGGGGGGGGGGGCGTGTTGTGCACAATAATACAGTACGGTTAGACAGACACTGATATCTCACTCACTGATCTCTCCTCACACGATCGGTGTGTGAGGAGAGAGCAGGGATCAGATAGTAACTGCTTTGCTGTGTTTACATTTGTGACTGGCTGTGTCTCTAATTGCTTTTCAGAGGAGCAGCAGTGCCTGCTGCACTTGTGAATGAGCCCTTAGTTGTATCTGGCAGGGGCACCCTTAGGGCTCATTCACATGTAAAGTTGCTGAGGCAGCAGCCAAAGGTGTACACATGCCGCAGCAGAAATTAAGCCCCCTGTTGCTTTTGTTGGGTGCTACCACCTGCCAATCGCTACCCATTAAGTAAATGGGGCCACTCTGCAAGTGCCCCACAACTGCATGCTCTTGCCTGGTCCAAGGGTTTAAAGCAGGTGGTGAGAAAGCAACACAACGCTGCCTGCTTTAACTCCTTTTTTGCTGTACTGCACACGTTTGCAGGGCACTTGCAGAGTGGCCTCATTCACTTGAATGGGACATGCTTGGCAGGTGCTATATCCACCAACCATGACCGGGTGTATAACCCCTGCTGTGACATGTGTACACCCCTGGCCATTGCAGCTAAAGGGGTGCGGTTGGGGCGGGGGTGATAACAACACGCCTTTACTATGGGGTTTTACCACCCACCAAACTGCAAATGTGAATGAACCCTTACTGTACTGAGCCCCCTATAAGACTGCTTTCACACTGATGTGCTATGATTTACCTGCACCATGGGTACAGCGCAGTGCATTTGTGACTTTCCTGGGTTAGCTGCGCTTTGCCATAGACTTCCGTTTTTTTTTTTGCTTTTTTTTTAATAAAGGAATTGTCAAGAAACAGTTTCTGTGTTTTTATTACTTCTTGACACTTTTTTGGTGAATGGGTATTATGTACCCCATACTCATTCACATGGGGGGGTCGGGACCTGGGGGCTTCCAGATTCCGATAAACCCCCTGCCTGAGACTCTTGTCCCCATCAACATGGGAAAAAGGTGCTTCGGGATAGGGGGCAGAACAATAATCTGTGCTTTTGTTTGATATGGGAAATTCTTGCAATTTTAATAATAAATATAACAAATATGGATGGCTTTCCAGGCATATTGATGCAGGAGTTGTAAAAGCTATGAAAACTAGGGATGAGCTCGGTGTTCGAGTCGAACATACGTTCGACTCGAACATCGGCTGTTCGATCGTTCGACGAAGATCGAACGATTTGGGCCGTTCGCGCCTAATTCGAGTGACGCGAACGGCCCACAATGCACTACGCCATCGCAGTGTCATCCAGGCGCTGTGATTGGCCAAGCATGCACTGTGACCCCGCATGCTTGGCCAATCACAGCGCCGGCAGCGAGGAGAGCAATGATTGGCCACAGGCAGGATGCCTGTGGCCAATTATTGCTGAGGGTGTTTAGTACACGCCCCACACTATAAAAGGCCGCCAGCACGGCGGCCTAGTGTAGTGTGTTCCGGAGCAGGGAAAGAGAAGCATAGGCAGGGACAGTGACATTTTTTTTTCTTGCTTAACCCGGATTCCTTTAGTTTAGGGAAAGAGAAGGATAGGTAGGGAGAGTGTCAGTGTGTTTTACTGTGCTAATCCTTGTTTGTAGGGACAGGGAAGGACAGTGAGGGAAATTCTCCTTGTGCTATACTGTGCTAAAGCATTGATCATCAACCATCTTTAAAAAAACATTTTTTATAGGGACAGAAAACTATAGGTAGGGAGAGTGTCAGTGTGTTTTACTGTGCTAATCCTTGTTTGTAGGGACAGGGAAGGACAGTGAGGGAAATTCTCCTTGTGCTATAGTGTGCTAAAGCATTGATCATCAACCATCTTTAAAAAAACATTTTTTATAGGGACAGAAAACTATAGGTAGGGAGAGTGTCAGTGTGTTTTACTGTGCTAATCCTTGTTTGTAGGGACAGGGAAGGACAGTGAGGGAAAGTCTCCTTGTGCTATAGTGTGCTAAAGCATTGATCATCAACCATCTTTAAAAAAACTTTTTTTATAGGGACAGAAAACTATAGGTAGGGAGAGTGTCAGTGTGTTTTACTGTGCTAATCCTTGTTTGTAGGGACAGGGAAGGACAGTGAGGGAAATTCTCCTTGTGCTATACTGTGCTAAAGCATTGATCATCAACCATCTTTAAAAAAATTTTTTTTATAGGGACAGAAAACTATAGGTAGGGAGAGTGTCAGTGTGTTTTACTGTGCTAATCCTTGTTTGTAGGGACAGGGAAGGACAGTGAGGGAAATTCTCCTTGTGCTATACTGTGCTAAAGCATTGATCATCAACCATCTTTAAAAAAAAAAATTTTATAGGGACAGAAAACTATAGGTAGGGAGAGTGTCAGTGTGTTTTACTGTGCTAATCCTTGTTTGTAGGGACAGGGAAGGACAGTGAGGGAAATTCTCCTTGTGCTATACTGTGCTAAAGCATTGATCATCAACCATCTTTAAAAAAACATTTTTTATAGGGACAGAAAACTATAGGTAGGGAGAGTGTCAGTGTGTTTTACTGTGCTAATCCTTGTTTGTAGGGACAGGGAAGGACAGTGAGGGAAATTCTCCTTGTGCTATAGTGTGCTAAAGCATTGATCATCAACCCTCTTTAAAAAAATTTTTTTTATAGGGACAGAAAACTATAGGTAGGGAGAGTGTCAGTGTGTTTTACTGTGCTAATCCTTGTTTGTAGGGACAGGGAAGGACAGTGAGGGAAATTCTCCTTGTGCTATACTGTGCTAAAGCATTGATCATCAACCATCTTTAAAAAAACATTTTTAATAGGGACAGAAAACTATAGGTAGGGAGAGTGTCAGTGTGTTTTACTGTGCTAATCCTTGTTTGTAGGGACAGGGAAGGACAGTGAGGGAAATTCTCCTTGTGCTATAGTGTGCTAAAGCATTGATCATCAACCATCTTTAAAAAAATTAATTTGATAGGGACAGAAAACTATAGGTAGGGAGAGTGTCAGTGTGTTTTACTGTGCTAATCCTTGTTTGTAGGGACAGGGAAGGGCAGTGAGGGAAATTCTCCTTGTGCTATACTGTGCTAAAGCATTGATCATCAACCATCTTTAAAAAAAAATTTTTTATAGGGACAGAAAACTATAGGTAGGGAGAGTGTCAGTGTGTTTTACTGTGCTAATCCTTGTTTGTAGGGACAGGGAAGGACAGTGAGGGAAATTCTCCTTGTGCTATAGTGTGCTAAAGCATTGATCATCAACCATCTTTAAAAAAACATTTTTTATAGGGACAGAAAACTATAGGTAGGGAGAGTGTCAGTGTGTTTTACTGTGCTAATCCTTGTTTGTAGGGACAGGGAAGGACAGTGAGGGAAATTCTCCTTGTGCTATAGTGTGCTAAAGCATTGATCATCAACCATCTTTAAAAAAAAAAAATTTTATAGGGACAGAAAACTATAGGTAGGGAGAGTGTCAGTGTGTTTTACTGTGCTAATCCTTGTTTGTAGGGACAGGGAAGGACAGTGAGGGAAATTCTCCTTGTGCTATAGTGTGCTAAAGCATTGATCATCAACCATCTTTAAAAAAAAAATTTTTATAGGGACAGAAAACTATAGGTAGGGAGAGTGTCAGTGTGTTTTACTGTGCTAATCCTTGTTTGTAGGGACAGGGAAGGACAGTGAGGGAAATTCTCCTTGTGCTATAGTGTGCTAAAGCATTGATCATCAACCATCTTTAAAAAAAATTTTTTTATAGGGACAGAAAACTATAGGTAGGGAGAGTGTCAGTGTGTTTTACTGTGCTAATCCTTGTTTGTAGGGACAGGGAAGGACAGTGAGGGAAATTCTCCTTGTGCTATACTGCGCTAAAGCATTGATCATCAACCATCTTTAAAAAAAAAATTTTTATAGGGACAGAAAACTATAGGTAGGGAGAGTGTCAGTGTGTTTTTACTGTGCTAATCCTTGTTTGTAGGAACAGGGAAGGACAGTGAGGGAAATTCTCCTTGTGCTATACTGTGTTAAAGCATTGACCATCAACCATCTTTAAAAAAAATTTTTTTATAGGGACAGAAAACTATAGGTAGGGAGAGTGTCAGTGTGTTTTACTGTGCTAATCCTTGTTTGTAGGGACAGGGAAGGACAGTGAGGGAAATTCTCCTTGTGCTATACTGTGCTAAAGCATTGATCATCAACCATCTTTAAAAAAACATTTTTTATAGGGACAGAAAACTATAGGTAGGGATAGTGTCAGTGTGTTTTACTGTGCTAATCCTTGTTTGTAGGGACAGGGAAGGACAGTGAGGGAAATTCTCCTTGTGCTATAGTGTGCTAAAGGATTGATCATCAACCATCTTTAAAAAAAAAATTTTTATAGGGACAGAAAACTATAGGTAGGGAGAGTGTCAGTGTGTTTTACTGTGCTAATCCTTGTTTGTAGGGACAGGGAAGGACAGTGAGGGAAATTCTCCTTGTGCTATACTGTGCTAAAGCATTGATCATCAACCATCTTTAAAAAAACATTTTTTATAGGGACAGAAAACTATAGGTAGGGAGAGTGTCAGTGTGTTTTACTGTGCTAATCCTTGTTTGTAGGGACAGGGAAGGACAGTGAGGGAAATTCTCCTTGTGCTATAGTGTGCTAAAGCATTGATCATCAACCATCTTTAAAAAAAATTTTTTTATAGGGACAGAAAACTATAGGTAGGGAGAGTGTCAGTGTGTTTTACTGTGCTAATCCTTGTTTGTAGGGACAGGGAAGGACAGTGAGGGAAATTCTCCTTGTGCTATACTGTGCTAAAGCATTGATCATCAACCATCTTTAAAAAAACATTTTTTATAGGGACAGAAAACTATAGGTAGGGAAGAGTGTCAGTGTGTTTTACTGTGCTAATCCTTGTTTGTAGGGACAGGGAAGGACAGTGAGGGAAATTCTCCTTGTGCTATAGTGTGCGCTAAAGCATTGATCATCAACCATCTTTAAAAAAAAATTTTTTATAGGGACAGAAAACTATAGGTAGGGAGAGTGTCAGTTTGTTTTACTGTGCTAATCCTTGTTTGTAGGGACAGGGAAGGACAGTGAGGGAAATTCTCCTTGTGCTATAGTGTGCTAAAGCATTGATCATCAACCATCTTTAAAAAAACATTTTTTATAGGGACAGAAAACTATAGGTAGGGAGAGTGTCAGTGTGTTTTACTGTGCTAATCCTTGTTTGTAGGGACAGGGAAGGACAGTGAGGGAAATTCTCCTTGTGCTATAGTGTGCTAAAGCATTGATCATCAACCATCTTTAAAAAAAAAATTTTTTATAGGGACAGAAAACTATAGGTAGGGAGAGTGTCAGTGTGTTTTACTGTGCTAATCCTTGTTTGTAGGGACAGGGAAGGACAGTGAGGGAAATTCTAGGTGTGCTATAGTGTGCTAAAGCATTGATCATCAACCATCTTTAAAAAAAAATTTTTTATAGGGACAGAAAACTATAGGTAGGGAGAGTGTCAGTGTGTTTTACTGTGCTAATCCTTGTTTGTAGGGACAGGGAAGGACAGTGAGGGAAATTCTCCTTGTGCTATAGTGTGCTAAAGCATTGATCATCAACCATCTTTAAAAAAAAATTTTTTATAGGGACAGAAAACTATAGGTAGGGAGAGTGTCAGTGTGTTTTACTGTGCTAATCCTTGTTTGTAGGGACAGGGAAGGACAGTGAGGGAAATTCTCCTTGTGCTATACTGTGCTAAAGCATTGATCATCAACCATCTTTAAAAAAAAATTTTTTATAGGGACAGAAAACTATAGGTAGGGAGAGTGTCAGTGTGTTTTACTGTGCTAATCCTTGTTTGTAGGAACAGGGAAGGACAGTGAGGGAAATTCTCCTTGTGCTATACTGTGTTAAAGCATTGACCATCAACCATCTTTAAAAAAAAATTTTTTATAGGGACAGAAAACTATAGGTAGGGAGAGTGTCAGTGTGTTTTACTGTGCTAATCCTTGTTTGTAGGGACAGGGAAGGACAGTGAGGGAAATTCTCCTTGTGCTATACTGTGCTAAAGCATTGATCATCAACCATCTTTAAAAAAAATTTTTTATAGGGACAGAAAACTATAGGTAGGGAGAGTGTCAGTGTGTTTTACTGTGCTAATCCTTGTTTGTAGGGACAGGGAAGGACAGTGAGGGAAATTCTCCTTGTGCTATAGTGTGCTAAAGCATTGATCATCAACCATCTTTAAAAAAAAAATTTTTATAGGGACAGAAAACTATAGGTAGGGAGAGTGTCAGTGTGTTTTACTGTGCTAATCCTTGTTTGTAGGGACAGGGAAGGACAGTGAGGGAAATTCTCCTTGTGCTATACTGTGCTAAAGCATTGATCATCAACCATCTTTAAAAAAAAAATTTTTATAGGGACAGAAAACTATAGGTAGGGAGAGTGTCAGTGTGTTTTACTGTGCTAATCCTTGTTTGTAGGGACAGGGAAGGACAGTGAGGGAAATTCTCCTTGTGCTATAGTGTGCTAAAGCATTGATCATCAACCATCTTTAAAAAAACATTTTTTATAGGGACAGAAAACTATAGGTAGGGAGAGTGTCAGTGTGTTTTACTGTGCTAATCCTTGTTTGTAGGGACAGGGAAGGACAGTGAGGGAAATTCTCCTTGTGCTATAGTGTGCTAAAGCATTGATCATCAACCATCTTTAAAAAAAAAATTTTTATAGGGACAGAAAACTATAGGTAGGGAGAGTGTCAGTGTGTTTTACTGTGCTAATCCTTGTTTGTAGGGACAGGGAAGGGCAGTGAGGGAAATTCTCCTTGTGCTATACTGTGCTAAAGCATTGATCATCAACCATCTTTAAAAAAAAAAAATTTATAGGGACAGAAAACTATAGGTAGGGAGAGTGTCAGTGTGTTTTACTGTGCTAATCCTTGTTTGTAGGGACAGGGAAGGACAGTGAGGGAAATTCTCCTTGTGCTATAGTGTGCTAAAGCATTGATCATCAAACATCTTTAAAAAAAAAATTTTTATAGGGACAGAAAACTATAGGTAGGGAGAGTGTCAGTGTGTTTTACTGTGCTAATCCTTGTTTGTAGGGACAGGGAAGGACAGTGAGGGAAATTCTCCTTGTGCTATACTGTGCTAAAGCATTGATCATCAACCATCTTTAAAAAAAAATTTTTTATAGGGACAGAAAACTATAGGTAGGGAGAGTGTCAGTGTGTTTTACTGTGCTAATCCTTGTTTGTAGGGATAGGGAAGGACAGTGAGGGAAATTCTCCTTGTGCTATACTGTGCTAAAGCATTGATCATCAACCATCTTTAAAAAAATATTTTTATAGGGACAGAAAACTATAGGTAGGGAGAGTGTCAGTGTGTTTTACTGTGCTAATCCTTGTTTGTAGGGACAGGGAAGGACAGTGAGGGAAATTCTCCTTGTGCTATAGTGTGCTAAAGCATTGATCATCAACCATCTTTAAAAAAACATTTTTTATAGGGACAGAAAACTATAGGTAGGGAGAGTGTCAGTGTGTTTTACTGTGCTAATCCTTGTTTGTAGGGACAGGGAAGGACAGTGAGGGAAATTATCCTTGTGCTATAGTGTGCTAAAGCATTGATCATCAACCATCTTTAAAAAAAAAAATGTTTATAGGGACAGAAAACTATAGGTAGGGAGAGTGTCAGTGTGTTTTACTGTGCTAATCCTTGTTTGTAGGGACAGGGAAGGACAGTGAGGGAAATTCTCCTTGTGCTATAGTGTGCTAAAGCATTGATCATCAAACATCTTTAAAAAAAAATTTTTTATAGGGACAGAAAACTATAGGTAGGGAGAGTGTCAGTGTGTTTTACTGTGCTAATCCTTGTTTGTAGGGACAGGGAAGGACAGTGAGGGAAATTCTCCTTGTGCTATACTGTGCTAAAGCATTGATCATCAACCATCTTTAAAAAACATTTTTTTATAGGGACAGAAAACTATAGGTAGGGAGAGTGTCAGTGTGTTTTACTGTGCTAATCCTTGTTTGTAGGGACAGGGAAGGACAGTGAGGGAAATTCTCCTTGTGCTATACTGTGCTAAAGCATTGACCATCAACCATCTTTAAAAAAAAAAAAATTATAGGGACAGAAAACTATAGGTAGGGAGAGTGTCAGTGTGTTTTACTGTGCTAATCCTTGTTTGTAGGGACAGGGAAGGACAGTGAGGGAAATTCTCCTTGTGCTATAGTGTGCTAAAGCATTGATCATCAACCATCTTTAAAAAAACATTTTTTATAGGGACAGAAAACTATAGGTAGGGAGAGTGTCAGTGTGTTTTACTGTGCTAATCCTTGTTTGTAGGGACAGGGAAGGACAGTGAGGGAAATTCTCCTTGTGCTATAGTGTGCTAAAGCATTGATCATCAACCATCTTTAAAAAAAATTTTTTTATAGGGACAGAAAACTATAGGTAGGGAGAGTGTCAGTGTGTTTTACTGTGCTAATCCTTGTTTGTAGGGACAGGGAAGGACAGTGAGGGAAATTCTCCTTGTGCTATAGTGTGCTAAAGCATTGATCATCAACCATCTTTAAAAAAACATTTTTTATAGGGACAGAAAACTATAGGTAGGGAGAGTGTCAGTGTGTTTTACTGTGCTAATCCTTGTTTGTAGGGACAGGGAAGGACAGTGAGGGAAATTCTCCTTGTGCTATAGTGTGCTAAAGGATTGATCATCAACCATCTTTAAAAAAAAAAATTTTATAGGGACAGAAAACTATAGGTAGGGAGAGTGTCAGTGTGTTTTACTGTGCTAATCCTTGTTTGTAGGGACAGGGAAGGACAGTGAGGGAAATTCTCCTTGTGCTATACTGTGCTAAAGCATTGATCATCAACCATCTTTAAAAAAAAATTTTTTATAGGGACAGAAAACTATAGGTAGGGAGAGTGTCAGTGTGTTTTACTGTGCTAATCCTTGTTTGTAGGGACAGGGAAGGACAGTGAGGGAAATTCTCCTTGTGCTATACTGTGCTAAAGCATTGATCATCAACCATCTTTAAAAAAAATTTTTTTATAGGGACAGAAAACTATAGGTAGGGAGAGTGTCAGTGTGTTTTACTGTGCTAATCCTTGTTTGTAGGGACAGGGAAGGACAGTGAGGGAAATTCTCCTTGTGCTATAGTGTGCTAAAGCATTGATCATTAACCATCTTTAAAAAAAAAAAATTTATAGGGACAGAAAACTATGGGTAGGGAGAGTGTCAGTGTGTTTTACTGTGCTAATCCTTGTTTGTAGGGACAGGGAAGGACAGTGAGGGAAATTCTCCTTGTGCTATAGTGTGCTAAAGCATTGATCATCAACCATATTTAAAAAAAAATTTTTTTATAGGGACAGAAAACAATAGGTAGGGAGAGTGTCAGTGTGTTTTACTGTGCTAATCCTTGTTTGTAGGGACAGGGAAGGACAGTGAGGGAAATTCTCCTCGTGCTATAGTGTGCTAAAGCATTGATCATCAACCATCTTTAAAAAAAATTTTTTTATAGGGACAGAAAACTATACGTAGGGAGAGTGTCAGTGTGTTTTACTGTGCTAATCCTTGTTTGTAGGGACAGGGAAGGACAGTGAGGGAAATTCTCCTTGTGCTATAGTGTGCTAAAGCATTGATCATCAACCATCTTTAAAAAAAAAATTTTTATAGGGACAGAAAACTATAGGTAGGGAGAGTGTCAGTGTGTTTTACTGTGCTAATCCTTGTTTGTAGGGACAGGGAAGGACAGTGAGGGAAATTCTCCTTGTGCTATACTGTGCTAAAGCATTGATCATCAACCATCTTTAAAAAAAAATTTTTTATAGGGACAGAAAACTATAGGTAGGGAGAGTGTCAGTGTGTTTTACTGTGCTAATCCTTGTTTGTAGGAACAGGGAAGGACAGTGAGGGAAATTCTCCTTGTGCTATAGTGTGCTAAAGGATTGATCATCAACCATCTTTAAAAAAAAATTTTTTATAGGGACAGAAAACTATAGGTAGGGAGAGTGTCAGTGTGTTTTACTGTGCTAATCCTTGTTTGTAGGAACAGGGAAGGACAGTGAGGGAAATTCTCCTTGTGCTATAGTGTGCTAAAGGATTGATCATCAACCATCTTTAAAAAAAATTTTTTTATAGGGACAGAAAACTATAGGTAGGGAGAGTGTCAGTGTGTTTTACTGTGCTAATCCTTGTTTGTAGGGACAGGGAAGGACAGTGAGGGAAATTCTCCTTGTGCTATAGTGTGCTCAAGGATTGATCATCAACCATCTTTAAAAAAAAAATTTTTATAGGGACAGAAAACTATAGGTAGGGAGAGTGTCAGTGTGTTTTACTGTGCTAATCCTTGTTTGTAGGGACAGGGAAGGACAGTGAGGGAAATTCTCCTTGTGCTATACTGTGCTAAAGGATTGATCATCAACCATCTTTAAAAAAATTTTTTTTATAAGGACAGAAAACTATAGGTAGGGAGAGTGTCAGTGTGTTTTACTGTGCTAATCCTTGTTTGTAGGGACAGGGAAGGACAGTGAGGGAAATTCTCCTTGTGCTATAGTGTGCTAAAGGATTGATCATCAACCATCTTTAAAAAAAATTTTTTTATAGGGACAGAAAACTATAGGTAGGGAGAGTGTCAGTGTGTTTTACTGTGCTAATCCTTGTTTGTAGGGACAGGGAAGGACAGTGAGGGAAATTCTCCTTGTGCTATAGTGTGCTAAAGGATTGATCATCAACCATCTTTAAAAAAAAAATTTTTATAGGGACAGAAAACTATAGGTAGGGAGAGTGTCAGTGTGTTTTACTGTGCTAATCCTTGTTTGTAGGGACAGGGAAGGACAGTGAGGGAAATTCTCCTTGTGCTATACTGTGCTAAAGCATTGATCATCAACCATCTTTAAAAAAATTTTTTTTATAGGGACAGAAAACTATAGGTAGGGAGAGTGTCAGTGTGTTTTACTGTGCTAATCCTTGTTTGTAGGGACAGGGAAGGACAGTGAGGGAAATTCTCCTTGTGCTATAGTGTGCTAAAGCATTGATCATCAACCATCTTTAAAAAAAAATTTTTTATAGGGACAGAAAACTATAGGTAGGGAGAGTGTCAGTGTGTTTTACTGTGCTAATCCTTGTTTGTAGGGACAGGGAAGGACAGTGAGGGAAATTCTCCTTGTGCTATACTGTGCTAAAGCATTGATCATCAACCATCTTTAAAAAAAAAAAATTTATAGGGACAGAAAACTATAGGTAGGGAGAGTGTCAGTGTGTTTTACTGTGCTAATCCTTGTTTGTAGGGACAGGGAAGGACAGTGAGGGAAATTCTCCTTGTGCTATACTGTGCTAAAGCATTGATCATCAACCATCTTTAAAAAAACATTTTTTATAGGGACAGAAAACTATAGGTAGGGAGAGTGTCAGTGTGTTTTACTGTGCTAATCCTTGTTTGTAGGGACAGGGAAGGACAGTGAGGGAAATTCTCCTTGTGCTATAGTGTGCTAAAGCATTGATCATCAACCATCTTTAAAAAAAAAATTTTTATAGGGACAGAAAACTATAGGTAGGGAGAGTGTCAGTGTGTTTTACTGTGCTAATCCTTGTTTGTAGGGACAGGGAAGGACAGTGAGGGAAATTCTCCTTGTGCTATACTGTGCTAAAGCATTGACCATCAACCATCTTTAAAAAAACATTTTTTATAGGGACAGAAAACTATAGGTAGGGAGAGTGTCAGTGTGTTTTACTGTGCTAATCCTTGTTTGTAGGGACAGGGAAGGACAGTGAGGGAAATTCTCCTTGTGCTATACTGTGCTAAAGCATTGATCATCAACCATCTTTAAAAAAAAAATTTTTATAGGGACAGAAAACTATAGGTAGGGAGAGTGTCAGTGTGTTTTACTGTGCTAATCCTTGTTTGTAGGGACAGGGAAGGACAGTGAGGGAAATTCTCCTTGTGCTATAGTGTGCTAAAGCATTGATCATCAACCATCTTTAAAAAAAAAAATTTTATAGGGACAGAAAACTATAGGTAGGGAGAGTGTCAGTGTGTTTTACTGTGCTAATCCTTTTTGGTAGGGACAGGGAAGGACAGTGAGGGAAATTCTCCTTGTGCTATACTGTGCTAAAGCATTGATCATCAACCATCTTTAAAAAAACATTTTTTATAGGGACAGAAAACTATAGGTAGGGAGAGTGTCAGTGTGTTTTACTGTGCTAATCCTTGTTTGTAGGGACAGGGAAGGACAGTGAGGGAAATTCTCCTTGTGCTATAGTGTGCCAAAGCATTGATCATCAACCATCTTTAAAAAAAAAAAATTGATAGGGACAGAAAACTATAGGTAGGGAGAGTGTCAGTGTGTTTTACTGTGCTAATCCTTGTTTGTAGGGACAGGGAAGGACAGTGAGGGAAATTCTCCTTGTGCTATACTGTGCTAAAGCATTGATCATCAACCATCTTTAAAAAAAAAATTTTATAGGGACAGAAAACTATAGGTAGGGAGAGTGTCAGTGTGTTTTACTGTGCTAATCCTTGTTTGTAGGGACAGGGAAGGACAGTGAGGGAAATTCTCCTTGTGCTATAGTGTGCTAAAGCATTGATCATCAACCATCTTTAAAAAAAAAATTTTTATAGGGACAGAAAACTATAGGTAGGGAGAGTGTCAGTGTGTTTTACTGTGCTAATCCTTGTTTGTAGGGACAGGGAAGGACAGTGAGGGAAATTCTCCTTGTGCTATAGTGTGCTAAAGCATTGATCATCAACCATCTTTAAAAAAAATTTTTTTATAGGGACAGAAAACTATAGGTAGGGAGAGTGTCAGTGTGTTTTACTGTGCTAATCCTTGTTTGTAGGGACAGGGAAGGGCAGTGAGGGAAATTCTCCTTGTGCTATACTGTGCTAAAGCATTGATCATCAACCATCTTTAAAAAAAAAATTTTTATAGGGACAGAAAACTATAGGTAGGGAGAGTGTCAGTGTGTTTTACTGTGCTAATCCTTGTTTGTAGGGACAGGGAAGGACAGTGAGGGAAATTCTCCTTGTGCTATAGTGTGCTAAAGCATTGATCATCAACCATCTTTAAAAAAAAAATTTTTATAGGGACAGAAAACTATAGGTAGGGAGAGTGTCAGTGTGTTTTACTGTGCTAATCCTTGTTTGTAGGGACAGGGAAGGACAGTGAGGGAAATTCTCCTTGTGCTATAGTGTGCTAAAGCATTGATCATCAACCATCTTTAAAAAAAAATTTTTATAGGGACAGAAAACTATAGGTAGGGAGAGTGTCAGTGTGTTTTACTGTGCTAATCCTTGTTTGTAGGGACAGGGAAGGACAGTGAGGGAAATTCTCCTTGTGCTATAGTGTGCTAAAGCATTGATCATCAACCATCTTTAAAAAAAAAAATGTTTATAGGGACAGAAAACTATAGGTAGGGAGAGTGTCAGTGTGTTTTACTGTGCTAATCCTTGTTTGTAGGGACAGGGAAGGACAGTGAGGGAAATTCTCCTTGTGCTATAGTGTGCTAAAGCATTGATCATCAAACATCTTTAAAAAAAAAAAATTTATAGGGACAGAAAACTATAGGTAGGGAGAGTGTCAGTGTGTTTTACTGTGCTAATCCTTGTTTGTAGGGACAGGGAAGGACAGTGAGGGAAATTCTCCTTGTGCTATACTGTGCTAAAGCATTGATCATCAACCATCTTTAAAAAAAATTTTTTTATAGGGACAGAAAACTATAGGTAGGGAGAGTGTCAGTGTGTTTTACTGTGCTAATCCTTGTTTGTAGGGACAGGGAAGGACAGTGAGGGAAATTCTCCTTGTGCTATACTGTGCTAAAGCATTGACCATCAACCATCTTTAAAAAAAAAAAAATTATAGGGACAGAAAACTATAGGTAGGGAGAGTGTCAGTGTGTTTTACTGTGCTAATCCTTGTTTGTAGGGACAGGGAAGGACAGTGAGGGAAATTCTCCTTGTGCTATAGTGTGCTAAAGCATTGATCATCAACCATCTTTAAAAAAACAGTTTTTATAGGGACAGAAAACTATAGGTAGGGAGAGTGTCAGTGTGTTTTACTGTGCTAATCCTTGTTTGTAGGGACAGGGAAGGACAGTGAGGGAAATTCTCCTTGTGCTATAGTGTGCTAAAGCATTGATCATCAACCATCTTTAAAAAAAAATTTTTTATAGGGACAGAAAACTATAGGTAGGGAGAGTGTCAGTGTGTTTTACTGTGCTAATCCTTGTTTGTAGGGACAGGGAAGGACAGTGAGGGAAATTCTCCTTGTGCTATAGTGTGCTAAAGCATTGATCATCAACCATCTTTAAAAAAAAAAATTTTATAGGGACAGAAAACTATAGGTAGGGAGAGTGTCAGTGTGTTTTACTGTGCTAATCCTTGTTTGTAGGGACAGGGAAGGGCAGTGAGGGAAATTCTCCTTGTGCTATACTGTGCTAAAGCATTGATCATCAACCATCTTTAAAAAAAAATTTTTTATAGGGACAGAAAACTATAGGTAGGGAGAGTGTCAGTGTGTTTTACTGTGCTAATCCTTGTTTGTAGGGACAGGGAAGGACAGTGAGGGAAATTCTCCTTGTGCTATAGTGTGCTAAAGCATTGATCATCAACCATCTTTAAAAAAAAAATTTTTATAGGGACAGAAAACTATAGGTAGGGAGAGTGTCAGTGTGTTTTACTGTGCTAATCCTTGTTTGTAGGGACAGGGAAGGACAGTGAGGGAAATTCTCCTTGTGCTATAGTGTGCTAAAGCATTGATCATCAACCATCTTTAAAAAAAATTTTTTATAGGGACAGAAAACTATAGGTAGGGAGAGTGTCAGTGTGTTTTACTGTGCTAATCCTTGTTTGTAGGGACAGGGAAGGACAGTGAGGGAAATTCTCCTTGTGCTATAGTGTGCTAAAGCATTGATCATCAACCATCTTTAAAAAAAAAAATGTTTATAGGGACAGAAAACTATAGGTAGGGAGAGTGTCAGTGTGTTTTACTGTGCTAATCCTTGTTTGTAGGGACAGGGAAGGACAGTGAGGGAAATTCTCCTTGTGCTATAGTGTGCTAAAGCATTGATCATCAAACATCTTTAAAAAAAAAAAATTTATAGGGACAGAAAACTATAGGTAGGGAGAGTGTCAGTGTGTTTTACTGTGCTAATCCTTGTTTGTAGGGACAGGGAAGGACAGTGAGGGAAATTCTCCTTGTGCTATACTGTGCTAAAGCATTGATCATCAACCATCTTTAAAAAAAAAAATTTTATAGGGACAGAAAACTATAGGTAGGGAGAGTGTCAGTGTGTTTTACTGTGCTAATCCTTGTTTGTAGGGACAGGGAAGGACAGTGAGGGAAATTCTCCTTGTGCTAAAGCATTGACCATCAACCATCTTTAAAAAAAAAAAAATTATAGGGACAGAAAACTATAGGTAGGGAGAGTGTCAGTGTGTTTTACTGTGCTAATCCTTGTTTGTAGGGACAGGGAAGGACAGTGAGGGAAATTCTCCTTGTGCTATAGTGTGCTAAAGCATTGATCATCAACCATCTTTAAAAAAACATTTTTTATAGGGACAGAAAACTATAGGTAGGGAGAGTGTCAGTGTGTTTTACTGTGCTAATCCTTGTTTGTAGGGACAGGGAAGGACAGTGAGGGAAATTCTCCTTGTGCTATAGTGTGCTAAAGCATTGATCATCAACCATCTTTAAAAAAAATTTTTTTATAGGGACAGAAAACTATAGGTAGGGAGAGTGTCAGTGTGTTTTACTGTGCTAATCCTTGTTTGTAGGGACAGGGAAGGACAGTGAGGGAAATTCTCCTTGTGCTATAGTGTGCTAAAGCATTGATCATCAACCATCTTTAAAAAAAAATTTTTTATAGGGACAGAAAACTATAGGTAGGGAGAGTGTCAGTGTGTTTTACTGTGCTAATCCTTGTTTGTAGGAACAGGGAAGGACAGTGAGGGAAATTCTCCTTGTGCTATACTGTGCCAAAGCATTGACCATCAACCATCTTTAAAAAAAAAAATTTTATAGGGACAGAAAACTATAGGTAGGGAGAGTGTCAGTGTGTTTTACTGTGCTAATACTTGTTTGTAGGGACAGGGAAGGACAGTGAGGGAAATTCTCCTTGTGCTATACTGTGCTAAAGCATTGATCATCAACCATCTTTAAAAAAACATTTTTTATAGGGACAGAAAACTATAGGTAGGGAGAGTGGCAGTGTGTTTTACTGTGCTAATCCTTGTTTGTAGGGACAGGGAAGGACAGTGAGGGAAATTCTCCTTGTGCTATAGTGTGCTAAAGCATTGATCATCAACCATCTTTAAAAAAAAAAATTTTATAGGGACAGAAAACTATAGGTAGGGAGAGTGTCAGTGTGTTTTACTGTGCTAATCCTTGTTTGTAGGGACAGGGAAGGACAGTGAGGGAAATTCTCCTTGTGCTATACTGTGCTAAAGCATTGATCATCAACCATCTTTAAAAAAACATTTTTTATAGGGACAGAAAACTATAGGTAGGGAGAGTGTCAGTGTGTTTTACTGTGCTAATCCTTGTTTGTAGGGACAGGGAAGGACAGTGAGGGAAATTCTCCTTGTGCTATACTGTGCTAAAGCATTGATCATCAACCATCTTTAAAAAAAATTTTTTTATAGGGACAGAAAACTATAGGTAGGGAGAGTGTCAGTGTGTTTTACTGTGCTAATCCTTGTTTGTAGGGACAGGGAAGGACAGTGAGGGAAATTCTCCTTGTGCTATAGTGTGCTAAAGCATTGATCATCAACCATCTTTAAAAAAAAATTTTTTATAGGGACAGAAAACTATAGGTAGGGAGAGTGTCAGTGTGTTTTACTGTGCTAATCCTTGTTTGTAGGGACAGGGAAGGACAGTGAGGGAAATTCTCCTTGTGCTATACTGTGCTAAAGCATTGATCATCAACCATCTTTAAAAAAAAAAAATTTATAGGGACAGAAAACTATAGGTAGGGAGAGTGTCAGTGTGTTTTACTGTGCTAATCCTTGTTTGTAGGGACAGGGAAGGACAGTGAGGGAAATTCTCCTTGTGCTATACTGTGCTAAAGCATTGATCATCAACCATCTTTAAAAAAACATTTTTTATAGGGACAGAAAACTATAGGTAGGGAGAGTGTCAGTGTGTTTTACTGTGCTAATCCTTGTTTGTAGGGACAGGGAAGGACAGTGAGGGAAATTCTCCTTGTGCTATAGTGTGCCAAAGCATTGATCATCAACCATCTTTAAAAAAAAAAAATTGATAGGGACAGAAAACTATAGGTAGGGAGAGTGTCAGTGTGTTTTACTGTGCTAATCCTTGTTTGTAGGGACAGGGAAGGACAGTGAGGGAAATTCTCCTTGTGCTATACTGTGCTAAAGCATTGATCATCAACCATCTTTAAAAAAAAATTTTTATAGGGACAGAAAACTATAGGTAGGGAGAGTGTCAGTGTGTTTTACTGTGCTAATCCTTGTTTGTAGGGACAGGGAAGGACAGTGAGGGAAATTCTCCTTGTGCTATAGTGTGCTAAAGCATTGATCATCAACCATCTTTAAAAAAAAAATTTTTATAGGGACAGAAAACTATAGGTAGGGAGAGTGTCAGTGTGTTTTACTGTGCTAATCCTTGTTTGTAGGGACAGGGAAGGACAGTGAGGGAAATTCTCCTTGTGCTATACTGTGCTAAAGCATTGATCATCAACCATCTTTAAAAAAACATTTTTTATAGGGACAGAAAACTATAGGTAGGGAGAGTGTCAGTGTGTTTTACTGTGCTAATCCTTGTTTGTAGGGACAGGGAAGGACAGTGAGGGAAATTCTCCTTGTGCTATAGTGTGCTAAAGCATTGATCATTAACCATCTTTAAAAAAAAAAAAATTATAGGGACAGAAAACTATGGGTAGGGAGAGTGTCAGTGTGTTTTACTGTGCTAATCCTTGTTTGTAGGGACAGGGAAGGACAGTGAGGGAAATTCTCCTTGTGCTATACTGTGCTAAAGCATTGATCATCAACCATCTTTAAAAAAATTTTTTTTATAGGGACAGAAAACTATAGGTAGGGAGAGTGTCAGTGTGTTTTACTGTGCTAATCCTTGTTTGTAGGGACAGGGAAGGACAGTGAGGGAAATTCTCCTTGTGCTATACTGTGCTAAAGCATTGATCATCAACCATCTTTAAAAAAAAATTTTTTATAGGGACAGAAAACTATAGGTAGGGAGAGTGTCAGTGTGTTTTACTGTGCTAATCCTTGTTTGTAGGGACAGGGAAGGACAGTGAGGGAAATTCTCCTTGTGCTATAGTGTGCTAAAGCATTGATCATCAACCATCTTTAAAAAAAAAAAATTGATAGGGACAGAAAACTATAGGTAGGGAGAGTGTCAGTGTGTTTTACTGTGCTAATCCTTGTTTGTAGGGACAGGGAAGGACAGTGAGGGAAATTCTCCTTGTGCTATACTGTGCTAAAGCATTGATCATCAACCATCTTTAAAAAAAAAAATTTATAGGGACAGAAAACTATAGGTAGGGAGAGTGTCAGTGTGTTTTACTGTGCTAATCCTTGTTTGTAGGGACAGGGAAGGACAGTGAGGGAAATTCTCCTTGTGCTATAGTGTGCTAAAGCATTGATCATCAACCATCTTTAAAAAAAAATTTTTTATAGGGACAGAAAACTATAGGTAGGGAGAGTGTCAGTGTGTTTTACTGTGCTAATCCTTGTTTGTAGGGACAGGGAAGGACAGTGAGGGAAATTCTCCTTGTGCTATACTGTGCTAAAGCATTGATCATCAACCATCTTTAAAAAAAAATTTTTTATAGGGACAGAAAACTATAGGTAGGGAGAGTGTCAGTGTGTTTTACTGTGCTAATCCTTGTTTGTAGGGACAGGGAAGGACAGTGAGGGAAATTCTCCTTGTGCTATACTGTGCTAAAGCATTGATCATCAACCATCTTTAAAAAAAAATTTTTTATAGGGACAGAAAACTATAGGTAGGGAGAGTGTCAGTGTGTTTTACTGTGCTAATCCATGTTTGTAGGGACAGGGAAGGACAGTGAGGGAAATTCTCCTTGTGCTATACTGTGCTAAAGCATTGATCATCAACCATCTTTAAAAAAACATTTTTTATAGGGACAGAAAACTATAGGTAGGGAGAGAGTCAGTGTGTTTTACTGTGCTAATCCATGTTTGTAGGGACAGGGAAGGACAGTGAGGGAAATTCTCCTTGTGCTATACTGTGCTAAAGCATTGATCATCAACCATCTTTAAAAAAACATTTTTTATAGGGACAGAAAACTATAGGTAGGGAGAGTGTCAGTGTGTTTTACTGTGCTAATCCTTGTTTGTAGGGACAGGGAAGGACAGTGAGGGAAATTCTCCTTGTGCTATAGTGTGCTAAAGCATTGATCATCAACCATCTTTAAAAAAAAAATGTTTATAGGGACAGAAAACTATAGGTAGGGAGAGTGTCAGTGTGTTTTACTGTGCTAATCCTTGTTTGTAGGGACAGGGAAGGACAGTGAGGGAAATTCTCCTTGTGCTATAGTGTGCTAAAGCATTGATCATCAACCATCTTTAAAAAAAAAAAATTGATAGGGACAGAAAACTATAGGTAGGGAGAGTGTCAGTGTGTTTTACTGTGCTAATCCTTGTTTGTAGGGACAGGGAAGGACAGTGAGGGAAATTCTCCTTGTGCTATACTGTGCTAAAGCATTGATCATCAACCATCTTTAAAAAAAAAAATTTATAGGGACAGAAAACTATAGGTAGGGAGAGTGTCAGTGTGTTTTACTGTGCTAATCCTTGTTTGTAGGGACAGGGAAGGACAGTGAGGGAAATTCTCCTTGTGCTATAGTGTGCTAAAGCATTGATCATCAAACATCTTTAAAAAAAAATTTTTTATAGGGACAGAAAACTATAGGTAGGGAGAGTGTCAGTGTGTTTTACTGTGCTAATCCTTGTTTGTAGGGACAGGGAAGGACAGTGAGGGAAATTCTCCTTGTGCTATAGTGTGCTAAAGCATTGATCATCAACCATCTTTAAAAAAAAAATTTTTATAGGGACAGAAAACTATAGGTAGGGAGAGTGTCAGTGTGTTTTACTGTGCTAATCCTTGTTTGTAGGGACAGGGAAGGGCAGTGAGGGAAATTCTCCTTGTGCTATACTGTGCTAAAGCATTGATCATCAACCATCTTTAAAAAAAAAAAATTTATAGGGACAGAAAACTATAGGTAGGGAGAGTGTCAGTGTGTTTTACTGTGCTAATCCTTGTTTGTAGGGACAGAGAAGGACAGTGAGGGAAATTCTCCTTGTGCTATAGTGTGCTAAAGCATTGATCATCAACCATCTTTAAAAAAAATTTTTTTATAGGGACAGAAAACTATAGGTAGGGAGAGTGTCAGTGTGTTTTACTGTGCTAATCCTTGTTTGTAGGGACAGGGAAGGACAGTGAGGGAAATTCTCCTTGTGCTATAGTGTGCTAAAGCATTGATCATCAACCATCTTTAAAAAAACATTTTTTATAGGGACAGAAAACTATAGGTAGGGAGAGTGTCAGTGTGTTTTACTGTGCTAATCCTTGTTTGTAGGGACAGGGAAGGACAGTGAGGGAAATTCTCCTTGTGCTATAGGGTGCTAAAGCATTGATCATCAACCATCTTTAAAAAAAAAATGTTTATAGGGACAGAAAACTATAGGTAGGGAGAGTGTCAGTGTGTTTTACTGTGCTAATCCTTGTTTGTAGGGACAGGGAAGGACAGTGAGGGAAATTCTCCTTGTGCTATAGTGTGCTAAAGCATTGATCATCAAACATCTTTAAAAAAAAAAATTTTATAGGGACAGAAAACTATAGGTAGGGAGAGTGTCAGTGTGTTTTACTGTGCTAATCCTTGTTTGTAGGGACAGGGAAGGACAGTGAGGGAAATTCTCCTTGTGCTATAGTGTGCTAAAGCATTGATCATCAACCATCTTTAAAAAAAAAAATGTTTATAGGGACAGAAAACTATAGGTAGGGAGAGTGTCAGTGTGTTTTACTGTGCTAATCCTTGTTTGTAGGGACAGGGAAGGACAGTGAGGGAAATTCTCCTTGTGCTATACTGTGCTAAAGCATTGATCATCAACCATCTTTAAAAAAACATTTTTTATAGGGACAGAAAACTATAGGTAGGGAGAGTGTCAGTGTGTTTTACTGTGCTAATCCTTGTTTGTAGGGACAGGGAAGGACAGTGAGGGAAATTCTCCTTGTGCTATAGTGTGCTAAAGCATTGATCATCAACCATCTTTAAAAAAAAAATGTTTATAGGGACAGAAAACTATAGGTAGGGAGAGTGTCAGTGTGTTTTACTGTGCTAATCCTTGTTTGTAGGGACAGGGAAGGACAGTGAGGGAAATTCTCCTTGTGCTATAGTGTGCTAAAGCATTGATCATCAACCATCTTTAAAAAAAAAAAATTGATAGGGACAGAAAACTATAGGTAGGGAGAGTGTCAGTGTGTTTTACTGTGCTAATCCTTGTTTGTAGGGACAGGGAAGGACAGTGAGGGAAATTCTCCTTGTGCTATACTGTGCTAAAGCATTGATCATCAACCATCTTTAAAAAAAAAATTTTATAGGGACAGAAAACTATAGGTAGGGAGAGTGTCAGTGTGTTTTACTGTGCTAATCCTTGTTTGTAGGGACAGGGAAGGACAGTGAGGGAAATTCTCCTTGTGCTATAGTGTGCTAAAGCATTGATCATCAACCATCTTTAAAAAAACATTTTTTATAGGGACAGAAAACTATAGGTAGGGAGAGTGTCAGTGTGTTTTACTGTGCTAATCCTTGTTTGTAGGGACAGGGAAGGACAGTGAGGGAAATTCTCCTTGTGCTATAGTGTGCTAAAGCATTGATCATCAACCATCTTTAAAAAAAAATTTTTTATAGGGACAGAAAACTATAGGTAGGGAGAGTGTCAGTGTGTTTTACTGTGCTAATCCTTGTTTGTAGGGACAGGGAAGGGCAGTGAGGGAAATTCTCCTTGTGCTATACTGTGCTAAAGCATTGATCATCAACCATCTTTAAAAAAAAAAATTTTATAGGGACAGAAAACTATAGGTAGGGAGAGTGTCAGTGTGTTTTACTGTGCTAATCCTTGTTTGTAGGGACAGGGAAGGACAGTGAGGGAAATTCTCCTTGTGCTATAGTGTGCTAAAGCATTGATCATCAACCATCTTTAAAAAAAATTTTTTTATAGGGACAGAAAACTATAGGTAGGGAGAGTGTCAGTGTGTTTTACTGTGCTAATCCTTGTTTGTAGGGACAGGGAAGGACAGTGAGGGAAATTCTCCTTGTGCTATAGTGTGCTAAAGCATTGATCATCAACCATCTTTAAAAAAACATTTTTTATAGGGACAGAAAACTATAGGTAGGGAGAGTGTCAGTGTGTTTTACTGTGCTAATCCTTGTTTGTAGGGACAGGGAAGGACAGTGAGGGAAATTCTCCTTGTGCTATAGGGTGCTAAAGCATTGATCATCAACCATCTTTAAAAAAAAAAATGTTTATAGGGACAGAAAACTATAGGTAGGGAGAGTGTCAGTGTGTTTTACTGTGCTAATCCTTGTTTGTAGGGACAGGGAAGGACAGTGAGGGAAATTCTCCTTGTGCTATAGTGTGCTAAAGCATTGATCATCAAACATCTTTAAAAAAAAATTTTTTATAGGGACAGAAAACTATAGGTAGGGAGAGTGTCAGTGTGTTTTACTGTGCTAATCCTTGTTTGTAGGGACAGGGAAGGACAGTGAGGGAAATTCTCCTTGTGCTATACTGTGCTAAAGCATTGATCATCAACCATCTTTAAAAAAAAAATTTTTATAGGGACAGAAAACTATAGGTAGGGAGAGTGTCAGTGTGTTTTACTGTGCTAATCCTTGTTTGTAGGGACAGGGAAGGACAGTGAGGGAAATTCTCCTTGTGCTATACTGTGCTAAAGCATTGACCATCAACCATCTTTAAAAAAAAAAAATTATAGGGACAGAAAACTATAGGTAGGGAGAGTGTCAGTGTGTTTTACTGTGCTAATCCTTGTTTGTAGGGACAGGGAAGGACAGTGAGGGAAATTCTCCTTGTGCTATAGTGTGCTAAAGCATTGATCATCAACCATCTTTAAAAAAACATTTTTTATAGGGACAGAAAACTATAGGTAGGGAGAGTGTCAGTGTGTTTTACTGTGCTAATCCTTGTTTGTAGGGACAGGGAAGGACAGTGAGGGAAATTCTCCTTGTGCTATAGTGTGCTAAAGCATTGATCATCAACCATCTTTAAAAAAAAAAAATTTATAGGGACAGAAAACTATAGGTAGGGAGAGTGTCAGTGTGTTTTACTGTGCTAATCCTTGTTTGTAGGAACAGGGAAGGACAGTGAGGGAAATTCTCCTTGTGCTATACTGTGCTAAAGCATTGACCATCAACCATCTTTAAAAAAATTTTTTTATAGGGACAGAAAACTATAGGTAGGGAGAGTGTCAGTGTGTTTTACTGTGCTAATACTTGTTTGTAGGGACAGGGAAGGACAGTGAGGGAAATTCTCCTTGTGCTATACTGTGCTAAAGCATTGATCATCAACCATCTTTAAAAAAACATTTTTTATAGGGACAGAAAACTATAGGTAGGGAGAGTGTCAGTGTGTTTTACTGTGCTAATCCTTGTTTGTAGGGACAGGGAAGGACAGTGAGGGAAATTCTCCTTGTGCTATAGTGTGCTAAAGGATTGATCATCAACCATCTTTAAAAAAAATTTTTTTATAGGGACAGAAAACTATAGGTAGGGAGAGTGTCAGTGTGTTTTACTGTGCTAATCCTTGTTTGTAGGGACAGGGAAGGACAGTGAGGGAAATTCTCCTTGTGCTATACTGTGCTAAAGCATTGATCATCAACCATCTTTAAAAAAAAAATTTTTATAGGGACAGAAAACTATAGGTAGGGAGAGTGTCAGTGTGTTTTACTGTGCTAATCCTTGTTTGTAGGGACAGGGAAGGACAGTGAGGGAAATTCTCCTTGTGCTATACTGTGCTAAAGCATTGATCATCAACCATCTTTAAAAAAAAATTTTTTATAGGGACAGAAAACTATAGGTAGGGAGAGTGTCAGTGTGTTTTACTGTGCTAATCCTTGTTTGTAGGGACAGGGAAGGACAGTGAGGGAAATTCTCCTTGTGCTATACTGTGCTAAAGCATTGATCATCAACCATCTTTAAAAAAACATTTTTTATAGGGACAGAAAACTATAGGTAGGGAGAGTGTCAGTGTGTTTTACTGTGCTAATACTTGTTTGTAGGGACAGGGAAGGACAGTGAGGGAAATTCTCCTTGTGCTATACTGTGCTAAAGCATTGATCATCAACCATCTTTAAAAAAAAATTTTTATAGGGACAGAAAACTATAGGTAGGGAGAGTGTCAGTGTGTTTTACTGTGCTAATCCTTGTTTGTAGGGACAGGGAAGGACAGTGAGGGAAATTCTCCTTGTGCTATAGTGTGCTAAAGCATTGATCATCAAGCATCTTTAAAAAAAAATTTTTTATAGGGACAGAAAACTATAGGTAGGGAGAGTGTCAGTGTGTTTTACTGTGCTAATCCTTGTTTGTAGGGACAGGGAAGGACAGTGAGGGAAATTCTCCTTGTGCTATACTGTGCTAAAGCATTGATCATCAACCATCTTTAAAAAAAAAATTTTTATAGGGACAGAAAACTATAGGTAGGGAGAGTGTCAGTGTGTTTTACTGTGCTAATCCTTGTTTGTAGGGACAGGGAAGGACAGTGAGGGAAATTCTCCTTGTGCTATACTGTGCTAAAGCATTGATCATCAACCATCTTTAAAAAAAAATTTTTTATAGGGACAGAAAACTATAGGTAGGGAGAGTGTCAGTGTGTTTTACTGTGCTAATCCATGTTTGTAGGGACAGGGAAGGACAGTGAGGGAAATTCTCCTTGTGCTATACTGTGCTAAAGCATTGATCATCAACCATCTTTAAAAAAACATTTTTTATAGGGACAGAAAACTATAGGTAGGGAGAGTGTCAGTGTGTTTTACTGTGCTAATCCATGTTTGTAGGGACAGGGAAGGACAGTGAGGGAAATTCTCCTTGTGCTATACTGTGCTAAAGCATTGATCATCAACCATCTTTAAAAAAACATTTTTTATAGGGACAGAAAACTATAGGTAGGGAGAGTGTCAGTGTGTTTTACTGTGCTAATCCTTGTTTGTAGGGACAGGGAAGGACAGTGAGGGAAATTCTCCTTGTGCTATAGTGTGCTAAAGCATTGATCATCAACCATCTTTAAAAAAAAAATGTTTATAGGGACAGAAAACTATAGGTAGGGAGAGTGTCAGTGTGTTTTACTGTGCTAATCCTTGTTTGTAGGGACAGGGAAGGACAGTGAGGGAAATTCTCCTTGTGCTATAGTGTGCTAAAGCATTGATCATCAACCATCTTTAAAAAAAAAAAATTGATAGGGACAGAAAACTATAGGTAGGGAGAGTGTCAGTGTGTTTTACTGTGCTAATCCTTGTTTGTAGGGACAGGGAAGGACAGTGAGGGAAATTCTCCTTGTGCTATAGTGTGCTAAAGCATTGATCATCAACCATCTTTAAAAAAACATTTTTTATAGGGACAGAAAACTATAGGTAGGGAGAGTGTCAGTGTGTTTTACTGTGCTAATCCTTGTTTGTAGGGACAGGGAAGGACAGTGAGGGAAATTCTCCTTGTGCTATAGTGTGCTAAAGCATTGATCATCAACCATCTTTAAAAAAAAATTTTTTATAGGGACAGAAAACTATAGGTAGGGAGAGTGTCAGTGTGTTTTACTGTGCTAATCCTTGTTTGTAGGGACAGGGAAGGGCAGTGAGGGAAATTCTCCTTGTGCTATACTGTGCTAAAGCATTGATCATCAACCATCTTTAAAAAAAAAAAAATTATAGGGACAGAAAACTATAGGTAGGGAGAGTGTCAGTGTGTTTTACTGTGCTAATCCTTGTTTGTAGGGACAGGGAAGGACAGTGAGGGAAATTCTCCTTGTGCTATAGTGTGCTAAAGCATTGATCATCAACCATCTTTAAAAAAAAAATTTTTATAGGGACAGAAAACTATAGGTAGGGAGAGTGTCAGTGTGTTTTACTGTGCTAATCCTTGTTTGTAGGGATAGGGAAGGACAGTGAGGGAAATTCTCCTTGTGCTATACTGTGCTAAAGCATTGATCATCAACCATCTTTAAAAAAAAATTTTTTATAGGGACAGAAAACTATAGGTAGGGAGAGTGTCAGTGTGTTTTACTGTGCTAATCCTTGTTTGTAGGGACAGGGAAGGACAGTGAGGGAAATTCTCCTTGTGCTATAGTGTGCTAAAGCATTGATCATCAACCATCTTTAAAAAAACATTTTTTATAGGGACAGAAAACTATAGGTAGGGAGAGTGTCAGTGTGTTTTACTGTGCTAATCCTTGTTTGTAGGGACAGGGAAGGACAGTGAGGGAAATTCTCCTTGTGCTATAGGGTGCTAAAGCATTGATCATCAACCATCTTTAAAAAAAAAAATGTTTATAGGGACAGAAAACTATAGGTAGGGAGAGTGTCAGTGTGTTTTACTGTGCTAATCCTTGTTTGTAGGGACAGGGAAGGACAGTGAGGGAAATTCTCCTTGTGCTATAGTGTGCTAAAGCATTGATCATCAAACATCTTTAAAAAAAAAATTTTTATAGGGACAGAAAACTATAGGTAGGGAGAGTGTCAGTGTGTTTTACTGTGCTAATCCTTGTTTGTAGGGACAGGGAAGGACAGTGAGGGAAATTCTCCGTGTGCTATACTGTGCTAAAGCATTGATCATCAACCATCTTTAAAAAAAATTTTTTTATAGGGACAGAAAACTATAGGTAGGGAGAGTGTCAGTGTGTTTTACTGTGCTAATCCTTGTTTGTAGGGACAGGGAAGGACAGTGAGGGAAATTCTCCTTGTGCTATACTGTGCTAAAGCATTGACCATCAACCATCTTTAAAAAAAAAAAATTATAGGGACAGAAAACTATAGGTAGGGAGAGTGTCAGTGTGTTTTACTGTGCTAATCCTTGTTTGTAGGGACAGGGAAGGACAGTGAGGGAAATTCTCCTTGTGCTATAGTGTGCTAAAGCATTGATCATCAACCATCTTTAAAAAAACATTTTTTATAGGGACAGAAAACTATAGGTAGGGAGAGTGTCAGTGTGTTTTACTGTGCTAATCCTTGTTTGTAGGGACAGGGAAGGACAGTGAGGGAAATTCTCCTTGTGCTATAGTGTGCTAAAGCATTGATCATCAACCATCTTTAAAAAAAAAAAATTTATAGGGACAGAAAACTATAGGTAGGGAGAGTGTCAGTGTGTTTTACTGTGCTAATCCTTGTTTGTAGGAACAGGGAAGGACAGTGAGGGAAATTCTCCTTGTGCTATACTGTGCTAAAGCATTGACCATCAACCATCTTTAAAAACATTTTTTTATAGGGACAGAAAACTATAGGTAGGGAGAGTGTCAGTGTGTTTTACTGTGCTAATACTTGTTTGTAGGGACAGGGAAGGACAGTGAGGGAAATTCTCCTTGTGCTATACTGTGCTAAAGCATTGATCATCAACCATCTTTAAAAAAACATTTTTTATAGGGACAGAAAACTATAGGTAGGGAGAGTGTCAGTGTGTTTTACTGTGCTAATCCTTGTTTGTAGGGACAGGGAAGGACAGTGAGGGAAATTCTCCTTGTGCTATAGTGTGCTAAAGGATTGATCATCAACCATCTTTAAAAAAAAATTTTTTATAGGGACAGAAAACTATAGGTAGGGAGAGTGTCAGTGTGTTTTACTGTGCTAATCCTTGTTTGTAGGGACAGGGAAGGACAGTGAGGGAAATTCTCCTTGTGCTATACTGTGCTAAAGCATTGATCATCAACCATCTTTAAAAAAAAATTTTTTATAGGGACAGAAAACTATAGGTAGGGAGAGTGTCAGTGTGTTTTACTGTGCTAATCCTTGTTTGTAGGGACAGGGAAGGACAGTGAGGGAAATTCTCCTTGTGCTATACTGTGCTAAAGCATTGATCATCAACCATCTTTAAAAAAAAATTTTTTATAGGGACAGAAAACTATAGGTAGGGAGAGTGTCAGTGTGTTTTACTGTGCTAATCCTTGTTTGTAGGGACAGGGAAGGACAGTGAGGGAAATTCTCCTTGTGCTATACTGTGCTAAAGCATTGATCATCAACCATCTTTAAAAAAACATTTTTTATAGGGACAGAAAACTATAGGTAGGGAGAGTGTCAGTGTGTTTTACTGTGCTAATCCTTGTTTGTAGGGACAGGGAAGGACAGTGAGGGAAATTCTCCTTGTGCTATACTGTGCTAAAGCATTGATCATCAACCATCTTTAAAAAAACATTTTTTATAGGGACAGAAAACTATAGGTAGGGAGAGTGTCAGTGTGTTTTACTGTGCTAATCCTTGTTTGTAGGGACAGGGAAGGACAGTGAGGGAAATTCTCCTTGTGCTATAGTGTGCTAAAGCATTGATCATTAACCATCTTTAAAAATTTTTTTTTATAGGGACAGAAAACTATGGGTAGGGAGAGTGTCAGTGTGTTTTACTGTGCTAATCCTTGTTTGTAGGGACAGGGAAGGACAGTGAGGGAAATTCTCCTTGTGCTATACTGTGCTAAAGCATTGATCATCAACCATCTTTAAAAAAAATTTTTTATAGGGACAGAAAACTATAGGTAGGGAGAGTGTCAGTGTGTTTTACTGTGCTAATCCTTGTTTGTAGGGACAGGGAAGGACAGTGAGGGAAATTCTCCTTGTGCTATACTGTGCTAAAGCATTGATCATCAACCATCTTTAAAAAAACATTTTTTATAGGGACAGAAAACTATAGGTAGGGAGAGTGTCAGTGTGTTTTACTGTGCTAATCCTTGTTTGTAGGGACAGGGAAGGACAGTGAGGGAAATTCTCCTTGTGCTATAGTGTGCTAAAGCATTGATCATCAACCATCTTTAAAAAAAAAAAAAATTATAGGGACAGAAAACTATAGGTAGGGAGAGTGTCAGTGTGTTTTACTGTGCTAATCCTTGTTTGTAGGGACAGGGAAGGACAGTGAGGGAAATTCTCCTTGTGCTATACTGTGCTAAAGCATTGATCATCAACCATCTTTAAAAAAAATTTTTTTATAGGGACAGAAAACTATAGGTAGGGAGAGTGTCAGTGTGTTTTACTGTGCTAATCCTTGTTTGTAGGGACAGGGAAGGACAGTGAGGGAAATTCTCCTTGTGCTATAGTGTGCTAAAGCATTGATCATCAACCATCTTTAAAAAAACATTTTTTATAGGGACAGAAAACTATAATAGGTAGGGAGAGTGTCAGTGTGTTTTACTGTGCTAATCCTTGTTTGTAGGGACAGGGAAGGACAGTGAGGGAAATTCTCCTTGTGCTATACTGTGCTAAAGCATTCCTCATCAACCATCTTTGAAATCCTTGTTTTTTGGACAGTCAGGGAAATTGTCGTTGTGCTATTCTGTGCGAAAGCAATCATCCTCAACCATATTTAGAAATCCTTAAGTAAAGGGACAGAGAAGGACACCTGAAGGTAGCCCTTATTGCTTTTTTCCCATCTCCCTGCAGGCCATCCATTAGAATGTCTGGAAGGCAAACAAGGAGAGGCAGACAGTCAGGAGGCAATAAAAGAGGGCAAGCAGGCTCTGTGTCTGGGGGCAACAGTGCTGGTCGTGGACGCGGTGCATTGTCATCAGCACATGGCCATGGGACACGCTTGTCCTTCTTTTCGGCAGCTGGACATGTTGAGCCACATCATGCCGAAGACTTGGTAGAGTGGATGACCAAGCCCTCCTCCTCCTCCTCATCCTCTCTCACCCAGGCTCAGGGTACTGGCAAAGCAGCTGCCAAAGCGCCCTCTTCCCTGGTATCAATGTCAGACTCATCATCAGTCACTCCTTCCCTAGACCCACCATGTCCTCCTCCTGAGGAGTCCCCCGAACTGTTTGAGCACAGTGTTGGGTACATGCTCCAGGAGGATGCCCAGCGTTTCGAAGGGTCTGATGATGAAACCCAGCTACAGGAAGGCAGTAGCGTGAGAGCAGACAGAGGGGATGCTCAAGAAGGACACCAATCTGGCAGTCATGTTCCAGCAGCTGCAGCATACTGCCAGATTGGCTCCAGTGATGAGGAGGGAGGGGATGATGAGGTCACTGACTCCACGTGGGTGCCTAATAGGAGAGAGGAGGAGGAGGAGGATGAGGAGGAGGCACATCTCCAACGAGGCAGGATGCCCTTTGGTGGCCAGCGTAAGGGCAGTACACCAACGGAATCACACCGCAGAGCTCCGCCTGTGCAGGGCGCTGCCTCTGCCCGTCATTCAAAAAGTTCTTTGGTGTGGGCCTTTTTTGAGGCTAGTGCATCAGATCGCACAGCTGCTGTTTGCAACATATGTCTCAAGCGTATATCGCGTGGCCAAAACATCAGCCGCTTGGGTACCACATGCCTGACCAGACATATGTTGACCTGCCATGCAGCTCGTTGGCAAGCCTACCTCAAAGACCCACACCAAAGAACAAAGCGGACCTCTCCTTGCACCGCATCAGCTGGGATCTCCAACCCCACTATAACTTCAGTCCTCTCTGAAACATGCACTGAGAGGAATGAAGGTGTAGAATTAGGTGTGTCACAGCCAAGTACTTGCGGCCACTCTGCTAGCAGTACACCGACGTCCGATTCTAGCAGGCAAATTTCCCTGCCCCAGCTGCTGGACCGTCGAAAGAAGTTCACTCCCAGCCATCCACATGCCCAGCGGTTGAATGCTAGCTTGGCTAAATTGCTAGCGCTTCAACTGCTGCCTTTTCAGTTGGTAGACTCGGCCCCCTTCCGTGAGTTTGTGCAATGTGCGGTTCCTCAGTGGCAGGTTCCCAAACGCCACTTTTTCTCACGGAAGGCTATTCCGGCTCTCTACCGGCATGTGGAAGGCAATGTCTTGGCCTCGCTGGACAGGGCGGTCAGCGGTAAGGTGCATATTACCGCTGACTCATGGTCCAGCAGGCATGGACAGGGACGTTACCTTTCTTTCACGGCCCATTGGGTCACTCTTTTGGCAGCTGGGAAGGATGCAGGACAAGGTGCAGTAGTGTTGGAGGTTGTTCCACCGCCACGCCTCCAAAATGCTACTACTGGTTGTGACACACCTCTCTCCTCCACCCCCTCCTCTTCTTCTTCCTCCATGGCCTCTTCCTGTGCTTTGTCCTCTGAACCAGCGGTGCTCCGTAGCCGTTCAAGGGGCTACGCAAGTACGCAGGCAAAAAGATGCCATGCCGTGCTTGCGCTGGTGTGTTTGGGGGACAGAAGCCACACTGAGGCAGAGGTCCTGTCTGCTCTACAGGGCCAGGCCGAGAGGTGGTTGACGCCACGCCAGCTTAAGCCAGGAATGGTGGTTTGCGACAATGGCACCAACCTCCTCTCCGCCCTCCGACAGGGACAACTGACCCATGTGCCCTGTGTGGCTCATGTCCTTAACCTGGTGGTGCAGCTGTTCTTGGGCAGGTACCCGGGCTTACAGGATGTCCTGAGGCAGGCCAGGAAAGTCTGTGTGCATTTCCGCAGATCTTATAATGCCAGTGCTCGCCTGGCTGAGCTGCAAAAGGAGTTGAACCTGCCCAAGAACCGCCTTATATGTGACATGCCCACCAGGTGGAACTCAACGTTGGCCATGCTGCAGCGGCTGCACACGCAGCAGAGGGCCATCAATGAGTACCTGTGCGACTACGGCACCAGGACAGGGTCAGGGGAGCTTGTTTTTTTTTCTCCACGCCAGTGGGGCATGATCAGGGATGCATGCACTGTCCTGGCACCATTTGAGGAGGCCACGAGGATGGTGAGCAGTGACAGTGCATGCATCAGTGACACTGTACCTCTTGTCCACCTGTTGGAGCACACGCTGCGTGGAATAATGGACAGGGCACTTGAGGCAGAACAGAGGCAGGAAGAGGAGGACTTCCTTGCCTCTCAAGGCCCCCTTTACCCAGACAGTGTTCCTTCTGTCCCACCCATCGCACAGGAAGAGGAGGAGGAGGAGGATTGTGTCAGCATGGAGGTGGAGGCTGGCACTCAGCATCATCAGCAGCAGTCTTTTAGGGATGATTTACAGTCCCAAGAAACCAGTGGACTTGTACGTGGCTGGGAGGAGGTGGCTGCGGATCATGTCGTCCTTAGTGACCCAGAGGACTCCGGACCGAATGCCTCAGCTAACCTACGCTGCATGGCCTCCCTGATCCTGCAAAGTCTGCAGAAGGATCCTTGTATTCTTCGGATCAAGGAGAGGGACCATTACTGGCTGGCCACTCTCCTTGATCCACGGTACAAGGGTAAGGTTGCGGACCTTATGTTACCGTCGCAGAGGGAGCAGAGGATGAGACAACTCCGGGAGGCCTTGCAGAAAGGTCTGTGCAACGCGTTCCCAGAGACTGGGAGGTTACAAACTCCTGGTCCTGGACAACGAGTTGCTGAGGCTTCGGCCAGTCAAAGAAGGAGCGGTGGGGAAGGTGGCCGTCTGACCGATGCGTTCAGACAATTCTTTAGTCCGCAGCCCCAAAGTATGATCGGTTCCAGCAACCATCGCCAGCGTCTGATAAACATGGTGCAGGAATATCTAGGGGCAAGGTCAGACTTGGACACCTTCCCCACCAAAAATCCTCTGGCTTACTGGGTCTTGAGGATGGATCACTGGCCAGAGCTTGCACAGTATGCAATTGAGCTACTGGCCTGTCCTGCATCCAGCGTTCTTTCGGAACGCACATTCAGTGCTGCTGGAGGATTTGTCACGGATCACAGGGTGCGCCTGTCCACCGACTCGGTTGATCGACTGACTTTCATCAAGATGAACCAGTCTTGGATCACCACCAGCTACCACACACCTGATGCTGATATAACAGACTAATTGATTTTAAAATGTCACATCCCTTCAAGACTGATGCTGATGCTGAGTGCCTGTGCTGTTATGTTGACTGGCTATCCTCCTCCTCCGAGTCCTCAATGATACGATTGATGATGATAGCTTGGAAGATCATTTTTGTTTATGGGTGCCGCCACCAGTGGCTAAGGCCCAATTTTTCAGCCCCTGTTTAACAGGGGCGTGTAATTACAATTTTTGAAGCAATACTTTGCAACAGGGCTCATTGCTGTGCTCCAAGTACAGTATCTGTGAGGGGTTGGAGTGTTGTGCCACCAGTGCCTAAGGCCCAATTTTTCAGCCCCTGTTTAACAGGGGCGTGTCATTACAATTTTTGAAGCAATACTTTGCAACAGGGCTCATTGCTGTGCTCCAAGTACAGTATCTGTGAGGGGTTGCAGTGTTGTGCCACCAGTGCCTAAGGCCCAATTTTTCAGCCCCTGTTCAACAGGGGCATGTAATTACAATTCTTGATCTAATAATTCACAGCAGGGCCCATTGCTGCACCCACCAAGAGTAACTCTGAGGGCTTACTGTGTTGTGGCAACGCCACCACCACCACCACCACGAAAGGCCCAATTTTTCAGCCCCTGTTCAAAAGGGGCATGTAATTACAATTCTTGATCTAATAATTCACAGCAGGGCCCATTCCTGCACCCACCTAGAGTAACTCTGAGGGCTTACAGTGTTGTGGCAACACCACCACCACCACGAAAGGCCCAATTTTTCAGCCCCTGTTCAACAGGGGCATGCAATTACAATTCTTGATCTAATAATTCACAGCAGGGCCCATTGCTGCACCCACCAAGAGTAACTGTCAGGGCTTACAGTGTTGTGGCACCAGCACCACCATCAAAGGCCCAATTTTTACTACCACTGTTCAACAATTATATGTAATTACAATTCCTGATATAATAGTTGACAGCAGGGTGTTCCAGCACCAACCAAGAGTAACTGTGAGTGCTTACAGTGTTGTGCCAACACCAACAACTAAGGGGCCTATTTCTGCAGAGTATATACGGCAGGTCCCTACTTTCAAACATCCAACTTACAAACGACTCCTACTTGCAAACGCAAGAAGACAACAGGAAGTGAGAGGAAATCTACCCCTAGGAAGGAAAATTCTCTCCTGTAAGAATTAATATGGGAGAAAGGTGTCTCCTCTGTACTGATGCTTTATCACCAATCCTTGTTTCAAGAAAAACACCACATTTCAAAAACAGTTGTCATTGGGACGGAAAGTGAGGTGAAATGTTCTGAACAGGGGCACAGACAGCAAAACAAATGTTACAGGGGTGATAACCCTTACCTATGTTTTCCAAAAAGTTTAAAAATAGATTTTTGGGCTGGAGCTACACTTAAACAATGTACCTGTTCAAAATTACAAACACATTCTACATAAGAACAAACCTACAGTCCCTGTCTTGTATGCACCGCCTGTATACGGCTGTTCAGAGTATATAGGGCCTTTTTTATTTTATGTGCGGGGTTCCCCTTAATATCCATACAAGACCCAAAGGGGCTGGTAATGGGCTGGGGTAGGGGGGGGGGGGGGGGTCATGGGGTAGCTATGCCATTTTTCTTAAAGATTTTCATCCATATTACCGGGACCAGACATTACATTAAAGCCGCAAGCAGTTTTAAATTGTTTTTTTTTCCTTTAGAAGTGTCATTTTGTGCAGGGACAGTTCTAAACACGGGAAACACGTGGCACTTCACAGGCATACTTTAGACACCCCCCAGGTACGATATTTAAAGGAATATTTGCCTTTTTTTTTTTTCACTTTATGCATCATTAAGATGACTGCTCCCGAAAAACGACCGTTTTTAAAACTTCTTTTTGCATTGATACATGTCCCCTGGTGCAGAACCCGGGTTCCCAAACCCTTTTTAGGACAATAACATGCATAATAGTCGTTATAATTAGCACTTTAGAATTCGAACGTTCGCATCCATTGTATTTAATAGGGTTCTAATGTTCGTACGAACGTTCGGGATCCGTTCGCGGGTTCTGGTGCGAACCGAACCCCGGGGGTGTTCGGCTCATCACTAATGAAAACCACAAACCTTTGGAAAAATAGGTCAGAGTTGGATATGCACCAAATAATCCTGATGAACTCTGTGCCTTGATAATATTTTTCAGCATAATGAAAAACCACCTGGCTCTTATTTTCTTGTCCTCTTTTTGGCTTATTAGTGTAACTTTTGCAATGATATTATACATATGACTAACTAATAACAGCTAAGCTTATGAATGTTTATATCGGATCTCATATACCACCTGCCTTTTGAGATGCTTTGCACAGGACCTGTGTATTGACGTAGGGGACGCTAGTGATAGGCACTAGTTTAGAAAAAAATCGCATAGTAGTGAAAATCACATTGATATAAAAAATAAAACATACAACATAACGTCCATATGTGCTATCATAAATATAACATTGAATAAAGTCCCAAAAAAAGAATATATGTTCCACCGCGTCCCTCTGGTTGCTCTATTCGGTCGGTGGAACGCACGCCATCCACGGAGGTGGACGCGAGGCATATCCAGTAGACTTGTGCGCAATGGAAAAAAGTGTTTAGTTTCGGTTCGTTTTTTGTGCACAACGGAAAAATTTGTTTAGTTTCGGTTCGTTTCTTTTCGGTCCTGTTGATTCGTAATCGTTCGTGATTTTGCTAGACAGGATTTTTCGTGTTTGGACTAATTCGTATTTTCACAAGCGACATTTTTCGTTGAATCGGAATGATTCGTATTAATGTAAGCCTTATTTTTAGTGGATTTATAAGTTTTTCGTTGATTCTGGACACAACTCCTACTTTCGTAACTTTTTTTGGGTTCGTTGATTCGTAATTTTCCGTGTCTCTCTCACAACAACGCTGCCTATTATGCCTAATTAGCTTCGATTGGATTTGTACTTTTCTAAATACATAGCGTTATTTGTAAAGATTCGAAATCTCGTATTTTACGTTTTTGAGAGGGAGTTCAGCACGGTGAGGGAGAAGCAGAGAGCAGAGTGTTATTGTGCTTCGAATGGATTCGTACATTCGTAACTTTTTTCGAATTATGCCGAAGACATTCGGGCATTCGCTATTTGCTATATAATTTATTTCGGATTCGGTTTTATTCGTAATTGCTTTGTTCGGAAATTCGAATGCTTCCGAATGTCCGAAAGTTGCTAAATTCGGACGAATTTCGATTAGTTACGAAACGAATTGCACAAGCCTAATATCCAGACACCAATTTGAGATAAGTTTTGCTTATTTATATTTTTTAAATAAACAGTGTTACGCTATGGTGGTTATCATTTCTTTCACATATCCTGCTTTGAACTATGAGGAGGAAGGTTCCTATACATCACAGTCATATCCCATGTGAGCAGGCCCTATCCTGCTAAAGCTTCTTTTGACTCTTTTTTTTTAATTAAAGAAGTCAAATCTTTCTGGTAAGCAGATCACTTATCTGGTACACTTTGGGTGTCGTTTTAGTGCTTGGTGAAGGATAACTGATAATTTGTTTGGAAGACAACAGCACTTTATAAGAACTTTCTGCTTTTGGAATTTTATGAACATATATTCTTTTCTGGGACTTGATTCAATGTTATATTAATGATAGCGAGCGTGTGTGTGTGTGTATATATATATATACACATACATATACACACACACACACACACACATATATATACATACACGCACACACACAGTGGGGCTGATTTACTAATAACAGTGCGCTGCGCTGGTTCTAACCTTAATTGGTGCGCCGGCTAACTCCTTCACTGGGCGCAGGAACCAGCGGCGCACAGCTGCGCACTGTTATAGTAAATCCAAATGTCAGCGGCGCTCTATTGAAAATGAATGGTTCCCTATGGGAGCCCATTGATTTGAATAGAGGTCGCCCGGGAAGTCGGATGAAGCGGATCCGACTCGCGGGGCGACTCGTGTGCCGGCTGACACGGGGACAGCGCGACTTTGCGACTAGCCGGCCTAGAATGTCTCCAGCGCGAGCCTCGCTGTCCCATGTTTGGTATGAATCATGAAGGGGAACTCCAGGCCAAATTTTAATGAAAAACACGGCATGGGTTCCCCTTCAGGAGCATACCAGGCCCTTAGGTCTGGTCTGGATTTTAAGGTGAACCCCCTAAGCCGAAAAACGGCATGGGGGTTCCCCCAAAATCCAAACCAGACCCTTATCCGAGCACGCAACCTGGCAGGCCGCAGGGGAAAAGGGGGGGACGAGAGAGCGGCCCCCCCTCCCTCCTGAACCGTACCAGGCCGCATGCCCTCAACATGGGGGGTTTGGTGCTTTGGGGCAGGGGAGCGACCTGCGGCCCCCCCCACCCCAAAGCACCCTGCCCCCATGTTGATGGGGACAAGGGCCTCTTCCCGACAACCCTGGCCGTTGGTTGTTGGGGTATGCGGGCGGGGGGCTTTTCGGAATCCGGGCTCCCCCTTTAAAAAGGGGGCCCCCAGATGCCGGCCCCCCACCCTATGTGAATGAGTATGGGGTACATCGTACCCCTACCCATTCACCTGGTGGCAAAATAAGTCAATAAAAAAGACAACACAGGTTTGAAAAGTAATTTATTGGGCAGCTCCGGGGGTCTTCTTCCAACTTCGGGGGTCTTTCTGCCGGGCGCCCCCGCTATCTTCTTGCAGCTCTTTTGCTAGCGGGGGCCGGTCTTCTTCGTCGCCTTCTTCCCTCTTCTCTTCGCCCGATGTTGCCTCGTCGCTGTCCACCGCCGCAATGCTCTGTCTGAGCAGCGGTGCCACTTTTATTGGCATGGGGAGTGGTCACCGGCTGATGCCACCGCTGACCCCGCCCCCGTTTCACGTCACAGTCCCATCATTCCCCGGGACTGTGACATCATACGGGGCGGGGTCAGTGGTGGCATAAGCCGGTGACCACGCCCCATGCCAATAAAAGTGGCACCGCTGCTCAGACAGAGCATTGCGGCGGTGGACAGCGACGAGGCAACATCGGGCGAAGAGAAGAGGGAAGAAGGCGACAAAGAAGACCGGCCCCCACTAGCAGGCAGAAGATAGCGGTGCGTCCAGCAGAAAGACCCCCAAAGTGGGAAGAAGACAGCGAGGAAGCCCGGGACCCCCGCTAGCAAAAGAGCTAGCGGAAGAAGACCGGCCCCCACTAGCAGGCAGAAGATAGCGGTGCGCCCGGCAGAAAGACCCCAGAAGTCAGAAGAAGACCCCCGGAGCTGCCCAATAAATTACTTTTCAAACCTGTGTTGTCTTTTTTATTGACTTATTTTGCCACCAGGTGAATGGGTAGGGGTATGATGTACCCCATACTCATTCACATAGGGTGGGGGACAGGTATCTGGGGTCCCCCTTATTAAAGTAGGCTCCCGGATTCCGATAAGCCCCCCGCCCGCAGACCCCGACAACCAACGGCCAGGGTTGTCGGGAAGAGGCCCTTGTCCCCATCAACATGGGGGCAGGGTGCTTTGGGGTGGGGGGCCGCAGGTCGCCCCCCTGCCCCGAAGCACCAAACCCCCCATGTTGAGGGCACGCGGCCTGGTACGGTTTAGGAGGGAGGGGGGCTGCTCTCTCGTCCCCCCCTCTTCCCCTGTGGCCTGCCAGGTTGAGTGCTCGGATAAAGGGTCTGGTGTGTATTTTTAGGGGACCCCACGCTAATTTTTTTGGGTTTTGGCGCTGGGTTCCCCTTAAAATACATGCCAGACCTGAAGGGCCTGGTGTGGATTCTGGGGGGACCCACGCCATTTTTTTATTCATTTTGGGGGGGGGTGGGGTCCCCTTTGAATCCATACTAGACCCAAGGGCCTCGTATGGACCTGGGGGGGGGCCCCACACTGTTTTTTTTCTAATTTTTTTTTCTATAATTACAAAAGACCGAGTTTAAAAATAAAAAAAATGGATATTTTACCCACTTCAGCACTGGGCCTATTCTGGCACTTCTCTCCTTCATGTAAAAATCATAAATTTATGGCTATAAAATTACTTCAAAACACCAAACATTATATATGTTTTTGGAGCAGACACCCTAGGGAATAAGATGGCGGTCATTGCAAATTTTTATCTCGCTCGGTATTTGCGCAATAAATTTTCAAACGCTTTTTGTTTGCTAAAAATATTACAAAACAGTAAAGTTATGGCCAATTTTTTGGTATAATGTGAAAGATGTTGTTATGCTGAGTAAATAGATACCTAACACGTCATGCTTTAAAATTGGGCACACTCATGGAATGACACCAAACTTCGGTAATTAAAAATCTCCCTAGGCGATGCTTTAATTTTTTTTACACGTTACCATTTTGGCATTACAGAGGAGGTCTAGTGCTAGAATTGTTGCACTCGTTCTAATGCACGCAGCAATAACTCACATGTGTGGTTTGAACGGCGTTTACATATGTGGGCGGGACTTACGTGTGTGTTCTCTTCTGAGCGCGAGCTACCGGGGACATGGGCGTTTTTTCTTATTTTTGCTTTTTTTTTTATTTATTTTTTTTACTTTTTTGTATTTCTTACTCTTTTTTTAACTCGTTTTTTTTTGGATTACTTTTATTCCTATTACAAGGAATGTAAACAACCCTTGTAATAGGAATGTGTGTGACAGGTCCTCTTTATGGAGAGATGCAGGGTCAATAAGATCCCACATCTCTCCTCCAGGCTGGAAAGCATGATATTGGTCCAAAAAAAATCACCAAATTCATGCTGACAGCTGAGATCACGGCTTGATTAACATACGGGAACATGGCGTGATGTCATAACGTCGTGCCCACGCCTCCGACGGTCATAGAGATGACTGATGACCATCTGGTCACCAGTCATCTCCAAATCGTTCTCCGAGCCCAAGATGGCACGGGAGAGCCCGGAGAAGCACCGGATGGCGGCAAGAGGGGGGACGTCCCCTCCCGCCGCCTATAAGAACGATCAAGCGGCGGAACTGCCACTATGATCGTTTTTAGTGTGCACAGAATCGCCGGCTGAAACGAATATCTGAATGATGCCTGCAACTGCAGGCATCATTCAGATGTCACCGCCCAAAGCCAAGGATGTCATTTGACGGTGGGCGGTAGGAAACTGGTTAATATTTTTAAAAAAGGTAATTTTTCTTCTTCATTGATGTACACCGATGAGACTGCAGTGATGGGCTGCACTGAAGGGCACCGATAAGGTGGCAAGGGTGGGCACTGAGAGGTGGCATTGCTAGTTGGCACTGGTGGGCAGTGAGAAGTGGCACTGCTAGGTGGCAATGATAGTTGGCAGTGATGGGCACTGATAGGCAGCACTGCTAGGTGCCACTGATTGGCACCAGTGGTGGGCATTGATAGTAGCCCCTGTCAGTGCCACCTAATTGTCACAGATGACGCAGAATTGCCTCTTCCTCTTCAGGCCCCATGTCCCTTACACATAAGCCAGTGATTGCCTTTTTTTTATGCTCACGCTGTCAGCACAAGGAGAAAACAAAAACCATTACCCAGCTTTTGTTTACATCACATGATCAGCTGTCATTTGCTGACAGCTGATCACATGGTAAAGGGCAGGGATCGGGCCCCTTACTTTGATCTGTCATCACCCGAGTCTCAGTGACTCTGTGACCACAGCGCGCGCAAAGGGGAGGACGTTTATTGACGGACTCCCGGCAATTGAGGACCATGCTGTGGCCGTCGATCAGTTATAGCGCTGATCTCAAGTGATTAAAGAGGGTCTAAATGGGCCATTGACATGCATTACAATTCAACTTAGGAATGTGTCTTTGAAAAGTTAAACTAAATAATTTGGCCACTTTATCCTTCCAAATAATTCACTTCCTGTCACACAGGAAGTGAGGGGAAAATCCCTAACAATGTCTTTCCTTGGGGACACACAGGTCAGTCTAAATACTTTCCCCATTATGCACATTGCACTCCAGCATATTGCGGGGTACACCACAAATTATTTGGTAGTTTGGACTTTGGGGTTTATTTACTAAAGGCAAATCTACTTTGCACTACAAGTGTACTTGCTGTATATCTGAGGGGGACATGCAAGCAAAAAAATACACCATCTTTGCTTTTACATGATTGTAACATCCAATCACCAGTACTTTCCCTCAGATTTTCAGCAGCTACACTTTTACTGCAGAGTGGATTTGTCTTTACTAAACCCCAAACTACCCAGTGATTTGGGGTGTACACAACAAAGTGCTAGAGTGCAATTTGCTTAATGGGGACACTAGTTAGATTGATCTGTGTGTCCCCAAGAAAAGACATTGGTAGGGTTTTACCTTCACTTCCTGTTTAGCTGTGTGACAGGAAGTGAAGCCAATTTTAAGAAAAGGAGACACAAAGGCCAAACTACAAAAAAAATAAAAAATCTAATTAAAAAAAACACACACACAGGGGTTCTAACACTTACTTTGTTTCCCTCAAAATGCCCACAATTAGAATTGTATGGCCTTGAGCTATTTTTAAGTGCAGTGCTCTAAATCAGTGCTTCTCAAGTACCCCCAACAGGCCATGTTTGCAGGTTTTCCTTCATCTTGCACATGTGCTTTAAATCACAGTCAATGGTTTGGTATTTTGGACAGCAATTCTCGATAAGATAAATTCACAAAACATGTCCTGTTGGGGGGTACTTGAGGACTGAGGCTGAGAACCACTGCAGTAAAAAAGGAAAATTGAATACTTACCGCTCTGTATTTTTCATTTCCTGGTGACTTTTCATGGCAGCACACAATACAATCCATGCATATGCTAGCATGAAGGCACCAGATTAGACAAATCACACCTGTTTTGTTTTGACATGCCAATCAGCTATCACATTTGTTGCAAAGAAAACACAAAACAAACATCAAAACTTTGCATCAAATTTTATTGGTCGACAAAACAAAAGGGAAGGCAAAATAAAAAACATGGTCAATTTGAAACAGTTACAGACTCAACATCTTGAGAAAATTTTGGCCAAAAAAGAGGCAGCAGACAATTAAATCAAAGTGAACAAACAACACACATTAACAACATCAGAATTATTTCAGGGGAACATTTCCCCCACACAAAAAAAAAAGAAAAACCACAAAAGTTAACCAATCACCTGTTTTGCAAAGACATAACAAATAAAACACACACACACACACACCTCTTCTCAGGGCAAGCGAACGAATGCTCCATATGTTTGTGTGCTAATGAGGCAATTGATAACACATGCACCGTCCATGAAACACCCAAAATGCAAGTTCACTCAATGTAGAGACTGAAATTCGAAGTGGGTACACCTGTTAAGGATGTCCTTCAATTACTAACCCATAAAAACACTCTCTGAGTGAGCATGCCCAGAAATATCCAGGCGCTGTTCACACACAAAAAGCACGCAAAAAAAAAACTAACTGGCTGGGCATGTGCAGAACAACACCAATGCAGCTAGCAAAAAATAACCCCCCCCCTCCCCCCGTCCAAAATTAAGCACATTATCCAGCATGCTACAAAATTAGAGATGGGACAATCACCCCCCCCCCCCCCCCTTACCAACAAATACCATTGCAGTCTATGGTAACTGACTTGTTAATTTTGCTAGTCCCCACTTGGCTGGCTTATCTTCTAGTTATTGGCCTTAAAATGGGGGCCCAGGTCCCACCCTAAGGGACATATATCAATGTCACCAATTTGGAAAACACCAAAAACAAAACAAAGAGAAGTGCCTTTAAATATGCCAAATTGCTTAAGGGCCATTTCACACCACATGCAGTGCATTGCGTTTTTTATGCATCAAAAATGCATGGAAAGATGGTTATTTGGTTCTAAATTGCAGTATTTGTTCCAGTGCGTTCCAGTTCCACCAAAAAAGTAGAACATGCTGCATTTTACCTGCACTGGACTGTACTGGAACGCATCAAAACGCATCATAAACGCACTGGAACGCACAGGAACACACCTAAATGCACCAAAAACGCACTGGAACACACTTGTCCTTATCTATGGTTAATAAAAAAGAGGGGTGAAAAAAAGCACTGGACTGCATCAAAAACGTACCAAAAATGCACTAGAACGCATCAAAAACCTGCATGCAGAAAAGCACCTGGAACGCATCCGGATTGCGTTTCTATGGTGTGAACTGGCCCTAGTTCATACTATAGAAACGCAGTCTGGGTGCGTTCCAGGTGCTTTTCTGCATGCGCGTTTTTGACACATTCCAGTGCATTTTTGATGCGTTTTTGATGCAGTCCAGTGTTTTTTTCCCCCTCTTTTCACTTAGGACAAGTGTGTTGCAGTGCGTCTTTGGTGCATTTAGGTGCGTTACGGTGCATTCCAGTGCATTTTTGGTACGTTCCATTGCGTTTTTGATGTGTACAGTTTTGTACCTAAAAAATGCAGCATGACCAATTTTTTATTTGCTTTCTGAAACGCACTGGAATGGACTGCAGTGGTGTGAACTATGCCATTGGCATTAATGTGATCAACTTTCTTCGCGTTTTTCAGGCATCAAAAAAACGCACTGCACTGCATCCGGTGTGAACTGGCCCTAAATATCATACCCGGGGGTGTCTATAGTATGCCTGTAAAGTAGCACATGTTTGCCATGTTTATAACAGTTGGAGAGCAAAATGACATTTCTAAAGTAAAATAATAATCATTTAAAAGTCCTTGCGGCTGTAATGAATTGCTGGGTCCCGTCATACAGATAAGTCATTGAAAGTCTTTGATTACACCAAAAAAAAGCGTGGGGGTCCCCCCAAATTCCATTACCAGGCCCTTCAGGTCTGGAATGGATATTAAGGGGAACCCCGCTGCAATTTTTTTTTTAAAATGACGTGGGGTTCCCCCCAAATATCCATACCAGGCCCTTCAGATCTGGCATGGATTTTAAGGGATAACTGCACCCCAAATTTAACAAAAAAAAGGCGTGGAATCCCCCCAAAAATCCACACCAGACCCTTTATCCGAGCACATAACCTGGCTGGCCGCAGGAAAAGAGGGGGGGACGAGAGCGCCCCTCCCTCCTGAACCGTACCAGGCCACATGCCCTCAACATGGGGAGGATCTCCCCATGTTGATGGGGACAAGGGACTCATCCCCACAACCCTTGCCCGGTGGTTGTGGGGGTCTGCGGGCAAGGGGGCTTATCGGAATCTGGAAGACCCCTTTAACAAAGGGGACCCCCAGATCCCGCCCCCCCCTATGTGAAATGGTGTAGGGGTACAAATGTACCCCTACCATTTCACAAGGAAAGTGTAAAAAATGTAAAAAATGACAAGAGCCGGTTTTTGACAATTCCTTTATTAATGTCTTCTCCTTTCTTCCATCTTCTTCTTCCATCTTCTTCCATCCTCTTCTTTTCTCCATTCGGGTTTCTTCCTCCATCTTCATCTTCCTCTTTATCTTTCTTCTTCTTTCGGTCTTCTCGTCCGCATCTTGCTCCGGCGTCTTCCCTTCTTCTTTCTTCTCCGGCCGCTCCGTTTGAATTGGAGGTTCCCGCTGTGCGACGCTTCAGTTCGCCTCTGGGTCCGCTTACACCCGGTGACCCCGCCCCCCTCTGACGCACATGGATTTCATGGGGAATTTCCCTGTGGTGTCAGAGGGGGGCGGAGCCACCGGGGGGCAGCGGACCAAGTGGAGAACTGAAGCGTCGCACAGCGGGAACCTCCAATTCAAACGGAGCGGCCGAAGAAGAAAGAAGAAGGGAAGATGCCGGAGCAAGATGCGGACGAGAAGACCGAAGGAAGAAGGAAGATGAAGATAAAGATGAGGATGAAGAGGAAGAAACCCGAATGGAGAAAATAAGAAGATGGAAGGATAAGATGGAAGAAGTTGGAAGAAGAAGATGGAAGAAAGGAGAAGACATTAATAAAGGAATTTTCAAAAACCGGCTCTTGTCATTTTTTACATTTTGACACTTTCCTTGTGAAATGGTAGGGGTACATTTGTACTCCATTACCATTTCACACAGGGGGGGGCGGGATCTGGGGGTCCCCTTTGTTAAAGGAGTCTTCCAGATTCCGATAAGCCCCCGCCCGCAGACCCCCACAACCATCGGGCAAGGGTTGTGGGGATGAGGCCCTTGTCCCCATCAACATGGGGACATCCTCCCCATGTTGAGGGCATGTGGCCTGTTACGGTTCAGGAGGGAGGGGGGGGCCGCTCTCGTCCCCCCCTCTTCCCCTGCGGCCGGCCAGGTTATGTGCTCGGATAAAGGGTCTGGTGTGGATTTCTGGGGGGACTCCACGCCATTTTTTTTTTACATTTGGGGTGGAGTTCCCCTTAAAATCCATGCCAGATCTGAAGGGCCTGGTTTGGATATTTGGGGGGAACCCGCACGTCATTTTTTTAAGAAATTTGCAGCGGGGTTCCCCTTAATATCCAATCCAGACCTCAAGGGCCTGGTTATGGAATTCGGGGGGACCCCCACGCTTTTTTTTTTTAGTTAGCAAAGACTTTCAATTACTTTTCTCTATATTGCCGGGAGCCGACAATTCATTATAGCCGCGGCTGCTTTTAAATGCCTTTTTTTTCCTTTAGAAATGACATTTTGCTGGCGCACTGGGAAGTTTAGAGCTGCGCCTGTTCAACTTATGCAAATTGAGTTATGTGACTTGACATTTACGAAGATTTTGCCGCCGCGGTGTCTTGGCGCGTTTAAACCATTGAAATTCCTGCGCTGAGCTCAAAAAAACCTCCCGCAGCTCGAATCGTACTTGCCGGCGCAGCGGGCTGGTTTTGAAAAAGTTACTTTCTCACTCAATTTTGGGCATATTAGTTATTTGGGCAGGTGTCACTACACTTCCTCACATCACCCCATGTCACCCCCATTATATTCTCACTTCCAGCTTCTTTATATTTAGTGTTTAACATGCCGTGCGCCAGGTCCATAGTGGCGCACTGAGCGCCTCCTCCCATCCGCCGACAACACTATAGTAAATGGCAAATAGGGCTGCGCTACAGGCGCTAATGTTTTGTAAATACCAAAACAGCCATTGCGCACGCAGATGCGCCAATACTCATGGCGCAAACGTTTCGTAAATCAGCCCCAGTATCTCACAAAAGTGAGTACACCCTTCACATTTTTGTAAATATTTTATTATATCTTTTTATGTGACAACACTGAGGAAATTACACTTTGCTACAATATGAAGTAGTGAGTATACATCTTGTATAAGTGTAAATTTGCTGTCCACTCAAAATTACTCAACACACAGCCATTAATGTCTAAACCGCTGGCAACAAAAATGAGTAAGTGAAAATGTCCAAATTGGGCCCAATTAGCCCATTTCCCTCCCCCGTGTCATGTGACTCGTTAGTGTTACAACGCCTCATGTGTAATTGGGGAGCAGGTGTGATAAATCTGGTGTTATCCCTCTCACGCTCTCATACTGGTCACTGGAAGTTCAACATGGCACCTCATGGCAAAGAACTCTCTGAGGATAGAAAAAAAAGAATTTTTGCTCTACATAAAGATGGCCTAGGCTATAAGAAGATTGCCAAGACCCTGAAACTGAGCTGCAGCACCGTGGTCAAGACCTCACAGCAGTTTAACAGGACAGGTTCCAATCAGAACAGGCTTCGCCATGGTCGACCAAAGAAGTTGAGTGCACATGCTCAGAGTCATATCCAGAGGTTGTCTTTGGGAAATAGATGTATGAGTGCTGCCAGCATTGCTGCAGAGGTTGAAGGGGTGGGGGGTCAGCCTGTCAGTGCTCAGACCATATGCCGCACACTGCATCAAATTGGTCTGAATGGCTGTTCTCCCAGAAGGAAGCCTCTTCTAAAAATTATGCTCAAGAAAGCCCGCAAACAGTTTACTGAAGACAAGCAGACTAAGGACATGGATTACTGGAACCATGTCCTGTGGTCTGATGAGACCAAGATAAACTTATTTGGTACAGATGGTGTCAAGCATGTGTGGCGGCAACCTAGGTGAGGAGTACAAAGACAAGTGTGTCTTGCCTACAGTCAAGTATGGTGGTGGGTGTGTCATGGTCTGGGGCTGCATGAGTGCTGCTGGCACTGGGGAGCTACAGTTCATTGAGGGAACCATGAATGCCAACATGTACTGTGACATACTGAAGCAGAGCATGATCCCATCCCTTCGGAGACTGGGCCGCAGGGCAGTATTCAAACATGATAACGACCCCAAACACACCTGCAAGACAATCACTGCCTTGCTAAAGAAGCGGAGGGTAAAGGTGATGGACTGGCCAAGCATGTCTCTAGACCTAAACCCTATTGAGCATCTGTGGGGCATCCTCAAACAGAAGGTGGAGGAGCGCAAGGTCTATAACATCCACCAGCTCCGTGATGTTTCATGGAGGAGTGGAAGAGGACTCCAGTGGCAACCTGTGAAGCTCTGGTGAACTCCATGCCAAAGAGGGTTAAGGCAATGCTGGAAAATAATGGTGGCCGCACAAAATATTGTCACTTTTGGCCCAATTTGGACATTTTTACTTTGGGGTGTACACACTTTTGTTGCCAGAGGTTTAGACATTACTGGCTGTGTTGAGTTATTTTCGATAACAGCTTATGCAATCCATACATACAAAGAACCAAAAACAAAGAAGTTCAGAAATTAAATTATGTGTAAAAAAAGGAATGACACAAGGAAAAAATATTGAACACATGAAGAAAGGGAGGTGCAAAAAGGCATGGAAAACCAAGACACCAGATGAAATATATCAGTAATTAGAAATCAATCCTGCTCCTTGTCAGTGCGAATTAATATCAGCTGGTTCAGTCTCAAATAACGGCCTATTAAAAGGTGCATCATTACCAAGGTGTCACATACAAATCATCTCATGATGGATAAAAGTAAAGAGCTCTCTCAAGACCTTCACATCCTTTTTGTTGCAAAAGTTGCTGATGGCATTGGTTACAGAAGGATTTCTAAACCTCTGAGTGTTCCAGTGAGCACTGTTGGGGTTATAATCTGGAAGTGGAAAGAACATAATTTCACCATAAACCAGCCACGACCAGGTGTTCCTCTTAAGATTTCTGACAGACTAGTGAAAATAATTATCAGAAGAGTTGTCCAAGAGCCAAGGACCACCTGTGGAGAGCTTTAGAAAGACCTGGAATTATCAGGTACAATTGTTTCAAAGAAAACAAGTAATGCACTCAACCGCCATGGCATGTATGTACGCTCACCATGCAAGACTCCATTGCTGTTGAAGCTCGTTTAAAGTTTACTGCACAACATTTAGGCAAGCCTGTGAAATGATGGGAGAATATTGTCCAGTCACATGAGACCAAAATTGAACTCTTTGGATGCCATAATACAGACCATGTTTGGAGGTCAAATGGCGCTGCACATTACCCCAAAAACACCATACCAACAGTGAAGTTTGGAGGTGAGAACATCATGGTGCAGGGCTGTTTTTCAACATATGATACTGGCAAACTTCACATCGTTGGAAGGAAAGGTGAATGGAAAAATGTACCAAGACATTCTTGATAAAAATCTGCTGCCATCTACCAGGATGATGAAGAAGAAACGAGGGTGGACATTTTAGCAAGACAATGATCCCCAACACAAAGCCAAGGAAACTCTCAATTGGTTTCCAAGAAAGAAAATAAAGCTGCTAAAATGGCCCAGCCAATCACCTGACTTGAATCAAACAGAAAACTTATGGAAAGATGCATGCGACTAGTTTCTCCATACAGGAGGCGTCTTGAAGCTGTCATTACCGACACAGGATTTTGTACGAAGTATTAAATAGATTTCAGTTAGTGTGTTCAATACTTTTTCTCTGTGTCATTTCATTTTATTACACATAACTTCATTTCTGAACTTATTTGTTTTGGTTTCTTTGTATGTATGGATTTCACAGGTTGTTACCAGCATGTGGTGAAAATTTTAAGTCAATAGCACCTTAGAAATATACTTACCAAGAAAAATGGTGACGTGGTCAATACTTATTTTACCCGCTGTATATACATTTTTATTTCTGGTCAGTGTGCTATTTACTTACTGGTGTGGCACCATACACGGGAAATGATGGAAAATACAGAACTTTATTTAGAAAGTGTTTTCTCTACACTTGGACTTGCATATTGTCTGAGTAGACATTTATGGACTTTTGTAATTATATATATTTTTTGTGATCACTTTGGTGAATTTTAAGAGTGCACAGCACTGCAGTTACTATTGCATGAATAAAAACACTGCAGGAATTAATTTAAGCTATTGTTTTATCACACTGATTTTCAAGCACGTTTGTATATTTTGTGACTATTTATTACATAATGTTTATCATTTAATTTCACACATAAGTTAACATACTGAAACAGAATAATTTGTTATATATTTTGAGAGCACAGGAGACTGCAATCTATCTTCAGGTAGCTTTTAGGAGTTTTTATATCACCTTTTTTTGCTGGCTGTCTTTTTACCACTTAGCACTGACTATATATACAAAATCCTCTACTAGGCCCGTGTCTGGCGCAATACTGACTAACTGGAGTTTCATGTTATCTTAAAAATGTAAACAGCCTCCATATTTTGCTAAGCAAAAAATAGAAAATTGATTTTCTTTTTCTTTTAAGACAATTTGGGGTGGTTATGAGAGCATACAAGTTACAGTTAAGAATCAATTGATCCTAAATTCAATTGTTTCAAACATTATTTTACTCATAAATCATTGAAAATCAAATGCAAATACAATTGCATTTTCTGCTAGAATGAAAATAACCTTTCTGAAAGGACCCACCCATGTAACAAAGTCATTTTTCAATGATACAGTTCTCTTCTGAAAAAAGTCATTACTGCCCCTGTGGCCACACTGACCATCACTAGGCCAACACTGCCAAGAAAAAGCCTGAATTTCTAAGTACATCAGAACCAGGAAGTTCCCATTAACAAGGCGCATGGTACACCATTACAAAGCAATCTCGGTATATGCGGTAACTGACAGCTGTAAGAAAGGAAAAAAGCACACATGATGCCATTCACTGCTGCTCTTGCAACTCTCAAGAGACATCAGTCTTCCATTTTATCGTTTCAATTACTATGGCAACAATTAGAAATCTTCCTGAAGCAGTGTGTTTGTATTCAGCTTCCATAATAATCTGTGCCTTGAGGTATAAACAGATCAGTGACCTTGTTTCACTAGCATGCTTCTACTAAGCAAGCAGGTAATGCAAAACAAAGTGTGTTAAGCAGGGGGAAATCATTTGGAAGAGTAAAAAAGCTCACAGGAGTATGTGCTTATTCGGTAATTAATTATATTCAATTAAGGCCTCATTCACATGGATGAACTACAGCTTACGCCCGTGTGAAGGCCGTGTTTCCCCGCACGGGAATACACAGGTGTTCTGTGCATTCCCATGCAGGCAGTTCCATTCATGTCAACTGAGATGCAGCGGCTGCAAGGAGACAGCCGCTGCTCCCAATTTTACATCTGTGCAGGTGCACAACCCTGAACGCAGACAGTGTGCGTTCGAGGCCATGCACCTGCACGGATGTCAAATTGGGAGCAGAGGTTATGTCTGTGCAGCCATTGCATCCTAAGGTCCCTTTCACACTGGGGCAGCGTCGGCGTCGGCGGTAAAGCGCCGCTATTTTTAGCGGCGCTTTACCGCCAATTTTGCGGCGCTGTTCGGGTGCTAGCGGTGCGGTTTTACCCCCCGCTAGCGACCGAGAAAGGGTTAAAAACCACCGCAGAGGCGCTTTGCCAGGGGTATAGCCGCGGTGTCCCATTGATTTCAATGGGCAGGAGCGGTGGAGGAGCGGTATACACACCGCTCCTTCACCGCTCCAAAGATGCTGCTAGCAGGACTTTTTTTACCGTCCTGCCAGTGCACCGCTCCAGTGTGAAAGCCTTCGGGGCTTTCACACTGGAGACACAGGTCAGTTTGCAGGCGCTATTTTTAGCGCAATAGCGCCTGCAAAACGACCCAGTGTGAAAGGGGTCTAGGTGACCTGAGAACCTGCCTGCATGTGGATCCACAGAAAACCTGTATTTCTGAAGGGAACAACCCATGTAACAAAATAATTTTCCAATAATACAGCTCTTTTATTAACCTTCCTGGCGGTATGATTCTGGAAGATTTTAGGTGCTGAAAGCGGTACCATTATTTTGCATGGAAATTTGGCGTTTTACATTGTAGGCCTGTAATTCTTAGTAATAACTCACCTAAATCTGTCCAAACCAGAGTCTAGTAGACATCCCGGGTATGATAAAGTTTGAAACACAAAATCATAAATTATAATATAATAAATAATAACAAATAATAATTTAATAATAATAATACTTTTTATTCAATAAATTTTAGTAAATAATATAATCAAAAACACAGAATTTTTTTTGCCTCAAACAAGGGTGCAATATTAGAAGTCATATTGATTCAGTATACGTCTCGGGTATGAAAATTTTTAAAGCAAGGTACAGCACAAAGTCCTACATCCGGGTTCACAACGCCAGCAGCCCGACGTCCAGATCTGCTTACAGTCGTTGGCGTCTGGTGCTTTAGAAAAATTAGTTCGCAACCTTCCACACAAAGTCTGCATGGATCATAGGCCTGTCACTATTTTTTTTCAGAAGAATGAAAGCATTCCACAGGCACTGTTCCAGAAGATGCCTGAATATTTTTTTATAATATTTCTTCTGTTGCTTTCTCATCGCATGATAAAAGGTCATGGCCTGGTCAGCCCTGTCCACGCCTCCCATGGTGTTGTTGTAGTCCAACACGACCTGTGGCTTCATGACCTCTTTTCCACCTTTGGTATGTACCATTGCAGTAGAAGTGTTGTGGATGGTACTCAGAAGGCACACGTTTTTTTTTGTCCTGCCATTTCAGTGCCATCATTTTGCCTTTCTGCCAGGCAACTATTTCTCCTGCCCCAAGCTTTTTGTGGGCAAAGGTTGGCGGCATGTCACGCCGGTTAGGCCTAACGGTCCCATAGGCGTCCGTTTTGTTCAAGATAAGGAACTCAAAGAGTTCTGGGGACGTGTAAAAATTGTCTGTGGTGACACAGTAGCCCTGATTCAGCAATGGCTCAATCAAGGAGAGAACCGAAGCGGTTGCCATTCCAAAAAATCTGAATCGATCGCTGAATTTGGTCCCTTTCCCGGTGTACAGGACCGAATTCCAGATGTAGCCAGAGCTGGATTCACACAGCATGAATGACTTCATGCCAAAACGAGCTCGCTTTGATGCTATGAACTGTATCCAGCTAAGTCTACCTTTGTACGCCATCAGACTTTCGTCGATACTTATATCTCTCTCCGGTACATAGGCCTGCTGGAAATTCGTGAGAATAAGTTGGTAAATTTCCCAAATTTTTTTCAGCTTAGGAGCTGGATGAGAACTCTCATCAAAGTCTTCGTTATTTGCAAAATGCAAATACTTCATGATAAGAGAAAATTTATATTCGGACATAACTGTGCCAAAAAAAGGCGTGGCCAGCAATTTGTTGGTGGTCCAATACCACTTCTGCAGGGGTTTCCCCACCACTCCCTGTAGAATTATGAGGCCCAAAAAGTTCCATATGTCCTCTCGGGTTACTGGCTCCCATTTTCTGCTCCTTGAAAAGCGATAATGGGTAGCAGCTTGTTGCTCCTGATAGCGATTCGTCTCCAAAACAATTTTGGAAATAACTTCATCCGTGAGAAAGAGCTCGAGGTATGCCAAGGGGTTATTGTCCTCAACTTCCACTTTAATCCCAGGTGCTCCTGTAAATGGAAATCTTGGGGGCGCTGCGTGCTCCGTACCGCAGTCAATTGAGCACCAGGTCCGCACGTCGCTGGGCACAGTCGCAGGATCATCGCTAAAATCACTTTCTGCGTCCGATGAAGAGCTTCCCCACGAATCGCTGTCGCTGTCGCTCAACTCCTCTGCAACCCATTCTGAGTCGCTGTCGCTGACTTCCAGCATGTCATATAGCGACTTTGAGGTGGAGGCGCGTTTTTTGGATGCCATGGTCGCTGTGCAGTTTCCAGGTACTAAGTACAGTAAAACTGCAGGCAAGGGCACTGGAGAAAGCACTGGGGGGCAATCAAAGGTCAATTTATTTTATTTTTTATTGTAATCCAATAGGATTACATTGTATCAGTGTGTTTGTGCTTTTACATTTGAATTTGCCGCCGGTTCCACCCCCCTGCGTCGCGACGCTCGCAGGGAAGGGAATCAGGGGAACACACAGTGCATCGGGCGGAAGATCCGGCCGCTGTACACTGCGGGAATACATCGCGGGATCCCAGAGACAAGGTAAGTCACCTCTTCCAGGATCCAGCGAGGCAACCCCGAGTGTGGCTCGGGGTTACCGCTTTAGGTACAGAAATCTCACCCCGAGCCACACTCGGGAATACCGCCAGGGAGGTTAAAAAAATAAATGCCACAGAACCTGTGCAGGCCAAATGCATGGGCTGGCCCTACTCAACACGCAAAAATTACATGCAAATTGCTCCACAAAATCGCGGAGTGGGAACGCTCATTTCTTCTATGCTGTGAACAGACCTAAATGATTAGCCCAGTACAAGGAACAAGTCCTACCCACTTCAACACCCGGAAAGATTTACCCCCCTTAATGACCAGGCCATTTTTTGCTATACGGCACTGCATCGCTTTAACTGACAATTGCGTGGTCTTGCGACGCTGTATCCAAACAAAATTTATGTCCTTTTTTTTCCACAAATAGAGCTTTCTTTTGGTGGTATTTGATCACATCTGCGGTTTTTATTTTTTGCGCTATAAACAAAAAAAGGCGACAATTTTGAAAAAACAAAACAATATTTTTTACTTTCTGCTATAATAAATATCCCTCAAAAGGCCAATATGTATTCTTCTACATATTTTTGGTAAAAAAAAAAAAAAAATCTCACAAGTGTGAACCCAGGCTCAAAGTGGTTATAAAGGCTCAAGGTTTTATACCCTAATGCATGTACTACAAAACCCCAAACTAAATGCGGTTTGCCACGATTGCAGCTGTGTAATTCAGGAATAGACCCGCCCCTTCTCATGTTCCGCATCTAGTCCGCTTAGCCTTACACCTAGTCATTGGCAGAGCGGACCTGATGGGGAACTTTAGAAGGGGCGGGTCTATTCATGTATTACACAGTGAAGGAAGTTCCCCATCAGATCCGCCCCCTCGGTATGTCAGACCCCGCCTACGTCATTGGCCTGAGCGGACCTGATGGGGAACTTCCTTCACTGTGTAATACATGAATAGACCCGCCTCTTCTCACGTTCCGCATCTGGTCCGCTTAGCCTTACACCTATTCATTGGCTGAGCGGACCTGATGGGGAACTTTAGAAGGGGCGGGTCTATACATTTAATAGACTGCGGAGGAAGTTCCCTATCAGGTCCGCTCAGGCTCAGCCAATGACGGACAGCGCTGGACATCGGATCGCCGCGGGACACTGGATTTCACTCGCTTTTCCAAGGTGTTTGTGTGTTTTGGTTTTTTTTAATTACACTTTCTTCGTGAAATGGTAGGGGTACAATGTACCCCTTACCAATTAACATGGGGGGGGCCGGGATCTGGGGGTCCCCTTTGTTAAAGGGGTCTTCCAGATTCCGATAAGCCCCCCGCCCGCAGACCCCCACAACCACCGGGCAAGGGTTGTGGGGATGAGGCCCTTGTCCCCATCAACATGGGAACATTCTCCCCATGTTGAGGGCATGTGGCCTGGTACGGTTCAGGAGGGGGGCCGCTCTCTCGCCCCCCCCTCTTTTCCTGCGGCCTGCCAGGTTGCATGCTCGGATAAGGGTCTGGTGTGGATTTTTGGGGGGACTCCACGCCATTTTTTTTTATTTGGGGTGGCGTTCCCCTTAAAATCCATGCCAGATCTGAGGGGCCTGGTAAATGAATTTGGGGGGACCCCCACGCTTTTTTTTTTTTTTTTTATCAAAGACTTTTCTATGTATTGCCGGAAGCCGACAATTCATTATAGCCGCGAGTGAGTTTTAAATTACTTTTTTTCCTTCAGAAATGACACTTTGTGCAGGGACAGTTCTAAGCACGGGAAACAAGCGCGACTTTATATGCATGCAATACACACCCCCCAGGTACGAAATTTAAAAGAAAATTTCACTTTTATTTTTTCATTTTAAGCATTATTAACCACTTCAATACAGGGCTTTTTGTACCTATTCAATACCGGGCCTATTTTGGCACTTCTCTCCTACATGTACAAATCATCATTCTTTTGCTAGAAAATTACTCAGAACCCCCAAACATTATATATGTTTTTTTAGCAGCCACCCTAGGGAATAAAATGACGGTCATTGCAACATTTTTTCTTGCACAATATTTGCGCAATAATTTTTCAAACGCCTTTTTAAAAAAAAAAAAAATGGTTTCATGAATTAAAAAATAACAAAACAGTAAAGTTAGCCCAATTTTTTGGGAACATATGAAAGATAATGTTACGCCGAGTAAATAGATACCTAACATGTCACGCTTTAAAATTGCGCACACTCATGGAATGGCGCCAAACTTCGGTACTTAAAAATCTCCATAGGCGACGCTTTAATTTTTTTTACAGGTTACCAGGTTAGAATTACAGAGGAGGTCTAGTGCTAGAATTGTTGCACGCGCTCTAACGCACGCGGCGATACCTCACATGCGTGGTTTGAACGGCGTTTACATATGTGGGCGACTTACGTGTGCATTCGCTTCTGATCGCGAGCTACCGGGGACAGGGGCGTTTTAATTTTTTTTTATTATTATTTATTTATTTATTTTACTTATTTATTTATTTTTTTACAATGATTTTACTTTTTTTTTTTTGATCACTTTTATTCCTATTACAAGGAATGTAAACATCCCTTGTAATAGGAATGTGTGTGACAGGTTCTCTTTATTGAGAGATGCAGGGTCAATAAGACCTCACATCTCTCCTCCAGGCTGGAAAGCATGAGATCAGTGAAAATTTTTTCACTGATTTCATACTTACAGCCGCAACGGCGGCTTTGTTTACATTTGAGACCCGGGCGTGACGTCATCACATCGCGCCCGGGCCTCCGACGATCATAGAGATGACTGGTGACCATCTGGTCACCAGTCATCTCTATGCTCATCACGTGACTCCGCCAACAATGCCGGAAGATTCGCTCCGGGTCCCCGATCGCACGGGGGAGCCCGGAGAAGCACCGGATGGCGGCGGGAGGGGGGGTGTCCCCTCCCACCGCCTATAAGAACGATCAAGCGGCGGAACCGCCGCTATGATCGTTCTTATGGTGCACAGAATCGCCGGCACTTCAAAAGGATATCTGAATGATGCCTCTAGCTGCAGGCATCATTCAGATATCCCCCTACAAAGCCGAGGACGTCATATGACGTCCACCCAGGATGGGAGATCCCATCTGTGGACGTCATTTGTCTATGGCTGGGTAGGGAAGTGGTTAAAATCACTGCTCCCGTAAAAACGTCAATTTTTAAAACTTTTTTTTGCATTGATACATGTCCCCTGGGGCAGGACCCGGGTCCCCAAACACTTTTTAGGACAATAACTTGCATATTAGCCTTTATAATTAGCACTTTAGATTTCGAACGTTCAAGTCCATTGTATTTAATAGGGTTCTAAAGTTCACACGAACATTCTGTCTGTTCGCAGGTTCTGGTGCGAACCGAACAGGGGGGTGTTCGGCTCATCCCTGATATTGATATACATATAGATAGATATATATACACAGTATCTCACAAAAGTGAGTACACCCCTCCCATTAGTGTAAATATTTTATTATATCTTTTCATGTGACAACACTGAAGAAATTACACTTTGCTACAATGTAAAGTAGTGAGTGTGCAGCTTGTATAACATAAATTTGCTGTCCCCTCAAAATAACTCAACACACAACCATTAATGTCTAAACCGCTGGCAACAAAAGTGAGTACATCCCTAAGTGAAAATATCCATTTTGGGCCCAAAGTGTTAATATTTTGTGTGACCACCATTATTTTCCAGCACTGCCTTAACCCTCTTGGTCATTGATAACACCAAAGCTTTATATATATATATATATATACACACACACTGTATAGTTATTAGAATCCCACCACAGTATGAGAGGAATAACAATTCTTAGTTTGATAGGAAACTGATAGTGTGTGGTGTCCACACGGCTCTAACAATCACTGCATACAGAGGAATTCAATAATCTGGTATCCGTGTGTGTGGTTTCTCTAATGCAGGACCTGCAGGAAAAATATGAAATATGGCTTCCATTGTCACCCCTTCAGTGAGAATAGGCTGTAAGGGGGCACAGTGACAAGGACTCCTGGATCCTGCTCACTGAGTGTCATGTACTCCAAAACCCAATTCTAACTGCAGTTGTACTCATTTTCATTAGAACTTAGTGAATATGGTGAAGCTCTGCTGGTTTACATCATCCAAACATGTGCAAGAAAAAATTAATTATTTTTTTTTAAATGTTCCTTGCACCTGATAAGATATTCTTTACAAAGTGAAACTTCACTTGATGGTGGAGGTGAGCAGTAATAATGACTAGGCCTCAGTTAGCAACGTCCTAGCAATGCCCTGGGAATATGTCAGTGAGTCTTTGGGAGGTATGTAAATGGTCCACACCTATAGGCAAGGGCATTATTCAACTTTAGTCAGAGCTGCACAGTTTGGCTTTATCCACAAACAGCCCTTACCCTACAGAGACAGTTTTTTTGTAAAGGTGAACTAATCCTTTAAATGTATGAAATTAATTACTGAAGAGATGCAAGGAGTAACCTTGTTTTGGACACTGCTCTGTATATAAATTAACTTCGGGGTTGCCGCCACCCCCTCTCCACATGCACATTGAAGCATGAGAGGGAGGTTGCAGAGTTGTGAGTCTTCTGTTATTCTTATTTTCTAAGTGGCCCTGTATTTGATCCTGCAACTGTGCAGCTGAGAAGTCTTGGATTCTAGAGAGCAACCAAACAGCAGAAATGTGAACAGGGGCCACAATGCTGACATAATCGCTGTAAAAATCCCCATGCATCTGACTGCCAACAAATTTATAATATATAAGGCCCATTCATACTCGTCCCATATCCATAATAAAACAAAAAGGCGCATTTCAAATAGGGATTCAGCCTAGGTTCACACTGTAGCGATGCGGGAACCAGCGCGATTACAGCGCCGGTTCCCGAATCACTCCTCTCCCGCAGGCAGTTCACACTGCCCTCTGCGAACCGCTGTGGGTGTCAAAATATTAATGACACCCCCAGATCGGTTCACAGATCGCAGTGCGAACTGTGAACTCGCACAGGAATCAGATCACATGGGTGAGAACACCCATGTGATCCGATTCCAGTGCAGGAAAAAAAAGTCCCTGCACCCTTATACCTAGCTATGACTAAGCATCGATTGATGTGAAACGCGTTAGCTATTCTCCCCTGTTTCTCTATATGATTTGACTGCTGTACACTAGATTTTATTTTATTTTCTACAATAAAGATGCCTTTTTCACGGTGTGCGGCCATCCAGGATATTTTTCCTCACCCTTATACTTACCTTACCCTGATTTTGATCCAGCAATGTGCCTGTGAGCAGCGGTTCTCTCTACTTTCTCCCTCCTTACACGGCAGAGTGATAGCAGTGGGAGCCATTGGCTCCTGCTGCTGCCAATCAAATCCTCTGACGAGGGAGTGGAGGCTGGACCGAGCTGCAAAGTGTGTCTAGAGACACAGGCAGTGTGGCTCAGGATCAAGCTTGCATAAGTGCCCCCATAGAAAGCATCTTCCCATGGGGGCACTTGCTCAAGAGGAGGAGCCAGGAGCTCTGGTGGGGGACCCCAGAAAAGGAGGATAGGGGCTGCTCTGTGCAAAAACCATTAAGTATAACATGTTTATTATTATTTTTTAAATAATTAAATAATAATTAAGCTTTATAATCACTTTAATGCAGGCATGTCCAAAGTCCGGCCCGCGGGACAATCGCGGCCCGCGGCCCGGTTCTGAACAGCCCGTCTGGTTATCTACACATATATATCTTTTGTGGCCCCCGACGATCTCCCAGCGCCATTGCCACAAAAGATATACCGTATTTATCGGCGCATAACACACACTTTTGTGCGTGTTATACGCCGATCCCTGCTGCCTGTGGGTGAAGAGGAGCGAGCGCCGCCGAAATAGCCCGAGCCGAGTATACTTTGTACTCGGCTCCACTCGCAGTCACGCCCAGTCCCGCTATTGGACGTGTGTTATGTCCACCATAGAAGCCGGGTCAAGGGGCGGGACTGCGAGAGGAGCCGAGTTTCAGCCGAATACACAGGACATCTGGCTCTATCTTGGCGTCAAAATTTAAAAGCTGGCTGCAGATGGACACTTGGGCATGCTGGCTGCAGATGGACACTTGGGCACGCTGGCTGCAGATGGACACTTGGGCACGCTGGCTGCAGATGGACACTTGGGCACGCTGGCTGCAGATGGACACTTGGGCACGCTGGCTGCAGATGGACACTTGGGCACGCTGGCTGCAGATGGACACTTGGGCACGCTGGCTGCAGATGGACACTTGGGCACGCTGGCTGCAGATGGACACTTGGGCACACTGGCTGCAGATGGACACTTGGGCACTGCTGATCATTCCTGGCAATGGTGAGTGCATTCCTGGCAATGATAAGTGCTGCATTCCTGGCAATGATAGGTGCTGCATTCCTGGCAATGATAGGTGCTGCATTCCTGGCAATGATAGGTGCTGCATTCCCAGCAATGATAGGTGCTGCATTCCCGGCAATGATAGGTGCTGCATTCCCGGCAATGATAGGTGCTGCATTCCCGGCAATGATAGGTGCTGCATTCCCGGCAATGGTGAGTGCATTCCCGGTAATGATAGGTGCTGCATTCCTGGCAATGGTGAGTGCATTCCCGACAATTATAAGTGCTGCCTTCCTGGCAATGGTGGGTGCATAACTGGCAATGGTGAGTGCATTCCTGGCAATGTGGAGTGCTGCATTCTTGGCAATGGTGAGTGCTGCATTCCTGGCAATGATGGGTGCTGCATTCCTGGCAATGATGGGTGCTGCATTCCTGGCAATGATGGGTGCTGCATTCCTGGCAATGATGGGTGCTGCATTCCTGGCAATGATAGGTGCTGCATTCCTGGCAATTGTGGGTGCTGCATTCCTAGCAATTGGGGGTCTGCAGATGGGCACTGACCCTTATTTTGCTGCACAGTTCTTTATTTAAAAATTTTAAGTTTTTTTCCTGAAACTTCCCTATTAAAGTGAAGATGTGTGTTATACGCCAATAAATACGGTATATCCAAAAAATACGCCTGAGCTCATCTCTTCACCACACACAGCCACAAAGGCAAGAGACTTCTTGTTGGGCAGTGTATTAGTGCTCGAACGAACACACTTAGACCGAATTTTCATGATTCAAAGAATGTCAGCAAAATGGTCGGCCCTCGAGCATGTTCACTTCATCAAATCTGGCCCTCTTTGAAAAAAGTTTGGACACCCTAGCTTTAATGTGTTGTTATGTGCCTAGTTTACATCTATACTGTTTACTATGTATGTATGCATGTATCATGCATTTTTTGTCACTTTTTAAGTACAGCTGCACCTTGAAAGCTCACAGTTCTATTTACTTTACCATGGACTAGAACATGCTAGTTAACGCACGTCAAAGACACGCTAACTTATGCAAATGCATGAAATATCGCACATTACTGTTGTGGACATAATTGTGAAAAGGCCCTAAAGCTGGCTTCACACCAAAGCACTTAAAAATCATGTAGTATTACATGCATATAACAAGCATTACCTTCATTGGGGGGGGAGACTGGAGCAGCCAGAATCTGAATCAGCTGTGCATGGCAACCAATCAGCTTCTATCTTTCAGTTCCAAAACGTAAAGGGAATCTATAGATCCATGCTCATAGTATACACTTTAATTTTATAACATTAGCATTGTAATAGCAATGCGAACAATAGCTATTTTTGGCAATCCAATACAAGCTTACTTGAAAAATCTCCTTTCATTCCACAACTTCCTTGATTTCCTGCATGCTTTGCAGCTTCCCCTCTCTGTTTACTTTCAATTTCTAGGGACTACATACCCCATGGTACCTTGCTGCCTGCAAGCAGTGATTCCTATACTGACTCCGCCTCCTGAAATTTCTTCTCTCTGCCTCTCTGTAGGTCAGAAGGCAGGCTCTGTGAAATGTGTGACACAGCATTGCCTATTAACAGAGCATAGTGTCATAAAATTCAAGGAAGTGAATGTGTGGGGATCTTCACAAATTACATTTAGAAACATTAAGATTATTCAAAGTATTAGAAGTAGGCTAGAAATAATTGAAATAGAATGTAGAAATGAATATACTATTTTACATTTTGACCAAAGATATGCTTTAGCCCTATAAGCTGAAACTAGAAGCTGATTAGTTACTATGCACTGCTGCTTCAGTTTCAGTAAATGCCCCCCAATGCGCAGTTTGATGTTGTGCCATTCACTTAGAACACACACATTAACAAGTACAGTTGCCTGCTGCGGCACACCACAATACACACGTTGCATTAAGTACCACGTTAGGGTGCATGTGCAATGATATTTACAAATGTGAAAAAGCTGTAAAAGTAATGCGTGAAAATCAGGCAAAGAAGTCGATTGTCTAATTTGCTTCTGACGAAAAGACATTAGGACATCTTATATCGCTGACCAGTGTATTCTGTCAGAATACAATTTCCCGGTTGGGAGATTCACCTTGTTTGTGTGGATGGCGGAATCTGTTTCTGGAATGAATACGCATTTCTGGATTGGTAGCTTTTTCCGCTGCTCTGGACGTCAGAATGGAATTCCATTCAGTAGAAATGTTTTTCTGAAGTCGGTACTAATACCGACACTTTCAGGGGTGTCAATCTCCTGGCCTGGGTCACCCAAAACTCTTACTGAATCCTTCCTCTGACCTTTAATTACAGAAGCAGGAGGAACCAGTAAGAGCTATGGGTACCCAGAAGATCGACACTTCTGGTAGTGTCAGTTTTCCTATGAATTTCTTCTGAAGCGAGTGGCTTTTTGGTGGCACAGGCAGCAGGGAAGAGAATTTTTTTTTTTTTTTTTTTTTTTATAGATAAAACGTCTTTAAGGCTTTTTTTATTTTATGAAAGGGTTGCTTTACCATCAACTGATTGCACCAGGTTCTCCTGTATAGTGTACAGGCATACCCCACTTTTAAGTACACAATGGGGTTTATTTACTAAAGCTGGAAAGCGCAAAATCAGGCTCATTTCTGCACAGAAACCAATGAGCTTCCAGGTTTTATTACCAGGCTTAATTGAACAAGATGGGGTTAGAAGCTCATTGGTTTCTATGCATAAGTGAGCCTGATTTTGCGTTTTCCAGCTTTAGTAAATAAACCCCATTGTTTACTTAAAAGTGGGGTATGCCTGTATAATGAATCAGCATCACTTGGATTGTAATAGAAGTAGAGATCACGCTGAGTATTTCTGCCAGTTTACCACGGTAAACCAAATGGAGAGGGGATTGTCAGGGGAAATCTAGAAAAGGCAGAAATCATTCTGTACCTTACAAATCTTCAGACTGGCAGCAGGGGTCCTAAACTATACAAGCACATCCTCCCTTTTAACCTTCAGATCTTTTCCTCTATTGTATTTTTAATTGGCTGCGCCCTTCTAAACTAGAAATATTTGGGTAATAGGGGGTATATGAACAAGTATTATTGTAAACCATTTTGCTGGAGCAAAGACCTTTTACGATAATCTGAAATGATAATCTGAAATGTGTGAATCTTCCCAGGAGAGCTGACATTTGAAATGTTATTATTAAGGTGATTTTTTTAAATGAAATCCAGGGACATATTTGTTTTTATTGGAAAATGGTAAACTATTTTATTTTCCTAAAATGATATATGCAGTGTATGTGTTTATGGAATGATTGTATGATATATATGTTATTTCTCACATTTCGTCCATGAGATTAAAAAAAAAAAGAAGATACTTCTTAGAATTTTTGGGGATATGACTACCAAAAGTTAAGACAATAAGATAGAGAAATAATTTTGTCAATGCATATTTTGTATTTTATTCTTACCAAAGAAGCACTGAGGTGCTCCATGTACAGAGTGCAGAGTTCAGGGGTGCTCTATGTACAGAGTTCAGGGGTGCACCCATAGATGGTTTGAATCTTAGCCGATCCCTGCTAAACCAGGCAAGATTCTATTCATCTATGGCTTGCCTAACTGACACTGACATCAACTGTGACACTAATATAATGATCAGCTAAGGGAGAGGAGTGCAGAGTATATGGCAGTGGGTAGTATGTGCAGGATGGTGTCAGTAGGGCAGTGAATAGTGTCAGTAGAGCAATAGACAGTGACAATTTTTTTTGTTTATTATTTTTGTATTATTTTTACAACTTTATTTTTGTATTATTTTTTTACAAACATTTTGTGAGGGCAGTGGACGGTGTCAGTAGAGCAGTGGATGGTGTCAGTAGTTTTTTTATTTTATTTTATTATTATTATTTTTTACAATTTTATTTGTATTTTTTTTTTTCAAAAAATGTTTTCATAGTGCTTTGGCTGGGGGTTGCTGTGGACAGTGTCAGTAGTTTATTTTTTTATTCATACATTTTGTACAAATATATATATATTTATTTTTTTACAATTTTTGTTTATTTTTTTCACAATTCTTTTTTGGGGAGAGGAGGTTGACAGTAGATCATATCAGTAGGGCAATAGCTGGTGTCAGTAGAGAAATGGACGGTGTCAGTAGTTATTATTATTATTATTATTTAAATAAATAAATAAATAATTTGGTATTTATTTTTACAATGCTTTCTTTTTTTTGTGGGGGGGGGGGGGGTGTAGGGTGTCAGTGTGTGTTTTTTCTATTTTCTATTTTATTAATTTTACAATTAAATTTTTACATACTTACTTATTACAATTCTTTCTTCCTTTTTTTTTTATCAGCCCTGATGGGGGGGGGCTTTGGTGAGATATCAGACAGACAGATCCCTGACATCTCCCCTTTGAGACAGGGAAAGGGACTGAGGACACAATTGTTATTACAGCCACCATGAACAGTGGTGCTTTGTATATTTCCCTGAGGAAGCCACTGATGGCGAAACATGTAGGGATGTGATACTCATCAGTAACTATTCTCTATGAATACCCTGGCCAGTACAATATGTTATATAGCTACTCTGCTTATTTTATAAACTGTATATGTATCTTTTCTATGTAATAAAATTCATATATTTTTATTAGTTTTGCAATTTTTTGGGGTATATGTGGCACCGCTATAATCCCAATAACCCCTTTGCTATTGTGGTTACATAAGTGTGCACTCCCTCTTATAACTGGGGATGTAGCTGTGTTCAGAATTAAGCAATCACATTCAAACTCATGTTAAATAGGAGTCAGTACACACCTGCCATCATTTAAAGTGCCTCTGATTAACCCCAAGTAAAGTTCAGCTTTTCTAGTAGGTCTTTCCTGACATTTTCTTAGTTGCATTCTTCAGCAAATACCATGGTCCACAGAGAGCTTCCAAAGCATCAGAGGGATGTCATTGTTAAAAGGTATCAGTCAGGAGAAGGGTACAAAAGAATTTCCAAGGCATTAGATACACAGTGAAGACAGTCATCATTAAGTGGAGAAAATATGGCACAACAGTGACATTACCAAGAACTGGACGTTACCCCAAAATTAATGAAAAGACAAGAAAAAAACAGGCCAGGGAGGCTGCCAAGAGGCCTACAGCAACATTAACCACTTCCCACCCGGCCTATATCAGAATGGCGGCCGGGCGGTGGTTTCGTTATCCTGACTGGGCGTCATATGACGTCCAGCAGGATAACAGCCACCGCGCGCCCGTGGGGGCGCACATCGCGGCGATCGGTGGTGCGGTGTGTCACTCTGACACACCGCTACACTGATCTCGGTAAAGATCCTCTGGCGGAGGCTCTTTACCATGTGATCAGCGTCCAATCACGGCTGATCACAATGTAAACAGGAAGAGCCACTGATCGGCTTTTCCTCACTCGCGTCTGACAGACGCGATCGGCTGCTCTCCTGACAGGGGGGGTATGTGCTGATAGTTTATCAGCACAGCCCCCCCTCGGATCACCGCACAGGACCACCAGCATGCCGCCTAGGACCACCAGGGATGGGCATCCACACTGGACCACCAGGTATGCCCCCTAGACCACCAGGGAATGCCAATCTGTGCTAAGGCAGCTGCCAATCAATGCCCAGGCAGCTGCCAACCAGTGCCCACTCAAAATCCCTGCCAGTGCCCACCCAAAATCCCTGCCAGTGCCAGCAGGGATTGAGTGAGCGAGTGAGTAACTTGTATAGCGCTGCAATTGCGAATTAAATCGCCTCAAGGCGCTTGGCATCCAGTGTTGTTGAGATCCTTAGAAGAGATGAGTCTTTCGTTTTTTTCCCGAAGGCCCGATGGTTTTCTTCCATGCGGATGTTCGTGGGTAGCGCATTCCATAGCCTTGGTCCTTGGACAGCAAACCTTCATTCTCCCTTGGCTTTGTAGCGAGTCTTGGGGACGTGGAGGTTTTGGTTGGTTGATTGGAGGTCGCGAGTAGTGGTGTAGTGTTTTATTTTCTCGCATAAATATTGAGGTGCGTTTCCTTGTGCGCATTTGTGGGTGAGGCAGAGGGTCTTGAATGTGACCCGATCCTTTACGGCTAGCCAATGGAGGCTTCTCAGGGACGGTGCAATTGATTCCCAGGGTTTTTTCCCCGTTACCAGTCTGACCGCTGTATTTTGGATGACTTGTAGACGTGCAATCTGGTATTTGGGTAGTCCTAGGTAAAGGGAGTTAGCGTAGTCAAGCCGGGAATTGATCATGGTTCCGACTACTACTGCTCTGTCTTTTTCCGGGATGAAGGGGATAAGTCTTCGTAGCAGGCGGAGAAGGTGGTGAGATCCGTTGACTACTGATCCTATTTGTGCGTCCATAGTCATGTCTGAGTCAAAGATGACTCCCAGGCTTTTAACTTTGGTGCTTGGGGTTATGTTTTGTCCAAGGATGGTGGGTGGCATCCATGTGGTCCTAGCATTTTTCTTTCAGTTAGCATGGAAAATTAGAAGTTATGTTTTGGATCCATTAAGCTTTTGGATACCCATCAGTGCTGCATATCAGTGCCGCTGGTCAGTGCCCATTAGTGCCCATCAGTGCCATGTATCAATGCCCATCAGTGCCCAGTAGTGCTGCCTATCAGTGCCCATCAGTGCCCAGCAGTGCCGCCTATCAATGCCACCCATAAGTACCCACAATTGCAGCCTTTCAGTGCCCATCAGTGTCGCCTATCAGTGCCAATCTGTGCCCACCAGTGCCACCCATGAGTGCCCATCAGAGCTGCCTATTAATGCCCATCAGTGCTGCATATCAGTGCCACCCAACAGTGCCGCCTACCAGTGCCCATCAGTGCCGCATATCAGTGGCCATCGTCAGTGCCACCCCATTGGCGCCGCCTCATCGGTGCTGCCTTATCAGTGCCCGTCAGTGAAGGAGAAAACGTACTTATACACAAAATGTTATAACAGAAAAAAAAGAAAAACGTTTATTTTTTTCAAAATTTTCGGCCTTTTTTTATTTGTATAGCAAAAATTAAAAACCCCAGAGGCGATCAAATACCACCAAAAGAAAGCTCCATTTGTGGGAACAAAATGATAAAAATTCTGTTTGGGTGCAGTGTAGCATGACCGTGCAATTGTAATTTAAACAGCGACAGCGCACAAAGATGAAAATTGGCTTGGGCAGGAAGGGGCGTAGGTTAAAGGAGCTGCAGGAATATCTGGAAAGTACTGGCTGTGTGGTACATGTGACAACAATCTCATGTATTCTTCATATGTCTGGGCTATGGTGTAGAGTGGCAAGACGGAAGCCTTTTCTTACGAAGAAAACATTCAAGCCTGGCTAAATTTTGCAAAAACACATCTGAAGTCTCCCAAAAGCATGTGGAAAAATGTGTTATGGTCTGGTGAAACCAATGTTCAACATTTTGGCTATAATTCCAAAAGATATGTTTGGTGCAAAAACAACACTGCACGTCACCAAAGGATCACCATACCCAAAGTGAAGCATGGTGATGGCAGCATCATGCTTTGGGGCTGTTTTTCTTCAGCTGGAACAGGGGCCTTATTTAAAGGTAGAGGGAATTATGAACAGTTCCAAATACTAGTCAATATTGTCACAAAACCTACAGGCTTCTGCCAGAAAGCTGAACATGAAGAGGAACTTCATCTCTCAGCATGACAATGACCCAAAGCATACATCCAAATCAACAAAAGAATGTCTTCACCAGAAGAAGATTAAAGTTTTGGAATGGCCCAGCCAGAGCCCAGACCTGAATCCGATTGAAAATCTGTGGGGTGATCTGAAGAGAGCTGTGCACAGGAGATGCCCTTGCAATCTGACAGATTAGGAGTGTTTTTGAAAAGAAGAGTGGGCAAATATTGCCAAGTCAAGATGTGCCATGCTGATAATCATACCCAAAATGACTGAGTGCTGTAATAAAATCAAAAGGTGCTTCAACAAAATATTAATTTAAGGGTGTGCACACTTATGCAACCATATTATTTTTTTTTTACTTTCCTCCACCTAAAAGATTTTAATTTGTTGTTCAACTGAGTTGTACAGATTATAGGTCACATTAAAAGGTGGAAAAAGTTCTGAAATGATTTATCTGTGTCTTATTTTTTTACATCACAGAAACCTGACATTTTAACAGTTGTGTGTAGTTGTATCCACTGTATGTCCAAAACTTAAAGTGGATATTTACCCTCCCCACCCACTTTCTTTCATTACCTTCCCACCCCTGCTTATTAAATTTTTTATTCAGGTACCGTGCAGTAGTCTTCTAAGGATGTGCAGCATCACATCATCGATGGGGGAGAGGGGGAGGAGGGCGCAACTATCCTTTCGGCTGTCCAAAGCTTGCCGCCTCAACCTCTGCAACATCTCCAAGATATGCCCCTTTCTAACCAATGTCACCACAAAGCTTCTAATCCACTCCCTGGTCATCTCTGGCCTTGACTACTGCAACTCCCTCCTCATTGGCTTACCTCTAAATAGGCTATCCTCTCTTCATTCCATCATGAACACTGCTGCCAGGCTCATCCACCTTACAAACTGCTCGGCATCTGCTACCCCTCTCTGCCAATCCCTCCATTGGCTGCCACTCAACCAACGAATTAAATTCAAAATACTAACAGTAACTTACAAAGCCATCCACAACCTGACCCCCAGCTACATCTCTATCCTGGTCTGAAAATACCAACCAAATCATCCTCTTCGCTCCTCCCAAGACCTCCTGCTCTCTAGCACCCTTGTCAACTCATCCCATGCTCACCTCCAGGACTTCTTCTGAGCCTCTCCCATCCTCTGGAATGCTCTACCCCAATCTGTCCGACTGTCACCTACTTTGTCCACTTTCAGATGACCCCTGAAAACTCATCTCTTCAGAGAAGCCTATCTGGCCCCCATCTAACAACTGTCCATTCATTTTCTCCATCACCTCATCCCCCACAGTTATTACCTCTTGTATCTCTTGACCCTCCCTCTTAGATTGTAAGCTCCAACGAGCAGGGCCCTCTGATTCCTATTCAATATTCAAGTGTATTGTATTTGTACTGTGTACCCTCAAGTTGTAAAGCGCTGCATAAACTGTTGGCACTATATAAATCCTGTATAATAAAAATAATAATAACTGTCTCTTCCTAGCTTTTGCAGCTAGCCCTGTGATGACGCACTTCAGCGCATGAGCATCTTCAGTGGGGGCAGCTGTAAGAACTCAGAAGATACAGCTGGCTCCCTGATAACATCAGAAGAGCATGACATGTGACTTGGTGCGGAGCAGCGGATCCCCAGAAAATACTGCTGAGTCGTTGAACATGTGACTATGTTTTCTGAGTAGAACAAGTTCAAAACACTATGGTCTTTATGTAAAAGAGAATAGTCAGAACACTTGTCAAGTTTTATTTGTGGTCTGTGTCTTTGCTGAGGAGTTTCACCGTCTTTATTGGACCTGGTATTCAGAAAGCGATTGAAAATCTAAAATTAAAGAGGAAGTAATACGCTGTTTTTTTTTTTCTGACCTGCAAAAGTAAAGGCATAATGTGCTAGTATGCATTGCATACTAGCACATTATGTTAAACTTACCTGCAAACAAATTCTTTAGTCGTCACTGCTGGAGGCTGCATCCATCTTTGCCCGTCTTCCTTCCGGGTCCATGCGCGCGGGAGCCGCTGGTCACGGCACAGGGTTCTGAAGAAACGGCATGGGTGGCCGTTCCTTCAGCGCCCAGTCTCCTGCTGTCACCCAGCCTATTTTGCGCCCTTTCTATACCGTATAGAAATTATATTTTAGAGGTACAGAAGTTTTGTTTTTTGGGGGACGGAAGTAGCTGGTCTTGCCTAGGGTACAAAATAGTCTTGCATGGGCCCTGGCCCCATCAGAGCCGGACAAATAGTACTAGCAGTGGGACAAGGGAGTCGGCTGAGTGGGCACAGGCAGTCCAGCGTGCGGCGGCAGCTTTGACTCCGCCTGCAACTTGGGCTGTCACCACCTCTCCTGAGCCTCCCTCAGCAAGCTAAGACAAAGGGGGGCACCGAAGCTCAAGTGCCAAAGCTGAGCTGATCTGAAGAGAAGAAACTGTGCTGCCCCTCTCCCCTCAAGCTGCCGCTGTCAGAAGAAGGCTCTATTTCTTGCCTATCCTCCTCCTCCTGTCAGCAGTGGGGAGAGCGGCTGTGTCTCTGGAGAGGAACCGGTGGCAAGTGACAAGCTAAATCTGGTGACGGGATAGGTGGCAAGTGACACGCTGAATCTGGTGACAGGTGACGATGGCAAGTTACAGGCTGAATCTAGTGACAAGTGACAATGGCAAGTGACACGCTGAATCTGGTGACAGGTGACGGGTGGCAAGTGACACGCTGAATTTGGTGACAGGTGACGGGTGGCAAGTGACACGCTGAATTTGGTGACAGGTGGCAAGTGACAGGCTGATTTTGGTGACAGGTGACAATGGCAAGTGACACGCTGAATCTGGTGGCAGGGGATGGGTGGCAAGTGACACACTGAATTTGGTGACAGGTGACGATGGCAAGTGACATGCTGAATCTGGCGACAGGACGATGGCAAGTGACACGCTGAATCTGGTGACGGGACGGTGGCAAGTGACATGCTGAATTTAGTGGCAGGGGGTGGGTGGCAAGTGACACGCTATAAAGTAGAAATATTGTACTTTCATTCTTGAGTGTAGGTGCGTAAATTGGGGCAAGCTTGTAGGGGCCCCATAGCATTACTTTGCCCAGGGGCCCATGATGCCATTGAGATGGCCCTGTTGTCACCAGAACCAGATCTAATGAAACATTTTCAATGGAGACACCTGATCTGGTCAAAACTCCAATCTGACACAGACCACCAAAAATACCAAACAGGGATTTTAACCATTCCTTTCTCTATCAAAAATTGTTTGAGCTAGAGCAAGGTTCTCCAAACTGTGGCCCGAGGGCCAAATGTGGCCCTTTGCTAGCCTTTATCCTGCCCTTGGGGCAGTATTTCTCCCAACCATATGAGGCACTATTCCTCCCAATGACACCAACAATGGGGCACTATTTCATCCACTAATAGCAATGATGGAACACTATTCCTCCTCCTACTGCCCACCAACACTGGGCCCATGTTTATTCTCACTAATGCTCGGCCCTGGGGCATTTTCTACCCCTATTGATCAGAATCCGGCCCCCCTGAAGTCTGAAAGACAGTAAACTGGCCCTTTGCTTGAAAGTATGGAGACCCCTGGGCTAGAGATACACTTTGAAGCTAACCAACCAGACTAGTCATTCAATTCAAGTATAAATACACAAAGTGAAATGTGCTTTTTTTAACAATGTTTGCTTTTTATTTCTGGGTGCAGCAATTGAAAGTAAACAAGTTCCATACAAAGCAAGCTTGTTTTACTAAAGGATCAGAGGCCACTCAGAAAGATTCATCTGGTCCCCAGCCTTCCCTTCAGTATTGAACATTTGTACAGGCTCCTCTTCTGTACGGAAATTGTTACTCTAATTTCACTGTGAGCTTCTCACAGTGTGCATTAGAAGCTGCAGCAAGTCAAATAGAGCCCGCCACATTTCCTAGTTGGAGGATGTATCATGTAGCCCTTTCCTCCCCAGCCCATCCCTTTCATTAATTGAATTTTGGCTCCTTTAATCATGGAGCCTCAGCATCACATGTGGGCATTACCTAGGGTGGTTCTGAGAGCTCTTGATAGCAGTCTCCTGCTGGTCTCTCTCCCCAGCCATGATCGGCCTGTGTTGCATAGCAAAGCCAGTCATGACATCATAGGGTCTAAAATAAGGTATGTAATTGTAGCACCCCTCTGGCACCCAATAGCACCCTCCAGAAGCAGGGGCGGGCTAGCATTTCACCCCAGAGCTGAGTCCATGGCTAAAATGAGGAGAAAGAATATTGGGTGCCAGTCACTTTTGTCTTTTTAAAGTTTTATCGCAGAACGGTTAAGGAGGTGAGGGTTAGGGATCCCAGATACCACAGCAGATCACTTACAGATGTTCCAGATCAATGTCCAGCTTCACAGTGTCAGAATCTTTAAGCCAATCTGGCAACACTGTAAACACATTCCCACATTTCAGTGCATCCTCCAAGTGAGTCACCAGATCCTTCTGAGTGATCAGCCTTCTTCTTGCCTCTATCCAGCAAGGGGCCTCCCCTGGGTCTCCTTGATACAGCTTCCTCCAGACCAGTCAGGACCACTTCAGCACATGTTAGGCCCCAAAACAGGGCCTAACAGCAGAGCTCCATCTAGCAGCACCTCCTCAGGCATCAGCCCAGAGAAAGGGGGCTACATAATTAAAACAAAAAAACATTTCAATAAAACCTAATTAGCTTGTTGATAAGAGGGAAGGGAAGAACCAGGGAAGGCAAACCATAAGCAGATTAATCCTCAACTTTATTGTTCCCTTGTAAAAGGTGCATTTAGCTTAGTAAATAAGGTAAAGCTGTGTTGCAAGGAATGCATTCATTAAAGCGGAGTTCCACCCAAATTTGGAACTTCCGCTAAATCCACTCCTCGCCCCCTTACAAGCCACATTTGGCATGTAATTTTTTTGGGGGAGGGAGTGGGGGCTTCAGTAGGAGTGGGACTTCCTGTCCCACTTCCTCCTTCCACCCTGGGGTCGCCTAGGCGATACGTCATATCGCCTTTTGGCGGCCCCTCCCTGTAGGCGATCACCTGGGACGTGACAGGTCCCAGGCGATCGCCTGTCCACTCAGAGAGCGCTGCGCCATTCGCGCATGCGCAGTGAGTGCCCGGCCGTGAAGCCGAAAGCTGTCACGGCCGGGTGCCCACACTATGAATGGAGGCGCCGGCGGAGAAGGGGGGAGAGGAGCGGAGCTCCGGTCGGCGCGTCGCTGGAACAGTGGAACAGGTAAGTGTCTGTTTATTAAAAGCCAGCAGCTACACTTTTTGTAGCTGCTGACTTTTAATAAACATAAAACAAGGCTGGAACTCCCCTTTAAGTTAAAAAATGTTTAGGCTTCATAACCACATTAAACTGCAAACTTTCGGCATTGATTGATGGCCAGCACAGTCACAGCCAAAAATACTGATCATTTGACATTATGTTTGTGTTGGTAGTTTTTACTCTTCTCTAGTAGGACACAGAGGAGCAAAGTGCAGTAACCAATAGCAAACATCTTTCAATAACCTTAGTACAATAAACATCCACTTGCGTCAAGAATGGCCTTTACCATGGGATTCATTCCAAAGATGGCAACCACACTGCATATAGGCCTCTATGGAAGAATATGAGATTACCTTAAAGTGGAACTTTACAAACTTTTATAAGTTTCTCTTTTCTGACACCCCCCCCCCCCCCCTTACACATTGGTTAAAAAAAAAAATATGAAGAAATAAAGACATGCTTGTAGGTCAATTGTTTCCTGTCTAAATTGGCCCTAGTATTTGTATAAATGTGAGTTAGGGACCTTCAATTGTAATCTCCTGGAGGGCAGGGACTGATGTGAATGTACTATATGTAAATATATATATATATATATATATATATATATATATATATATATATATATATATAAAAATTGTTGTTTGCAAGATGTTGGGCATGTGCAGATATGTCATGAGGGGTCTGCCACACTACTATGGGACCTGGCAAGGACTTGTAGCATGTCATAAGCTTGATATCCAGTAAAGATGGCAGCACTGAAGATGAGATGTGAAGGGAGAACCTCTGCTTTAAACCAAAACAATGCTGAACTCCATTGACTAGTATGTATGTTTTCATTTTATTTTGAGACAGAGATTAGTGGTAAGTTGTGTACACATTATAAGAAAATCGGGTGAACTATCATCTGGTTTTCCTTGATGTTTTATAGCAAGTTGGAACCAAGGATGGAAATAATGTACGAAAATTCTCACACGGAAAATATTTTTTTTTGTTGTTTATTGTTTCTGAACATGCGCAGTCTTTTGTATCTGATTTTTGTCCCTTCCAAAATTTTGGTTTGGAAAGTCTGAATCAGATGTCGAAAGTTGTGTACACATTATACGAAAAATTGAACAATCGTACCTTGTACAGAATTTTTTTGTGTGTACTCTTACTTTAGGCCTTTTTTTCTTGGACAGGGGGATTCAGGCAGAGTGAAGTTCCTCTTTAAAGTAGAACTAAAGATAGAATTACTCATCTATGCTCCAAATGGTCCAACACCATGAGGTCCCTCACCGGTATCTTCACTCCAACTTCTTCCGGGTGCTGGTCTGTGGATGTCTTAATTGGCAGGTGCAGTATGTTTTTACTACTGTGCATGTGCAGGAGTGCAGTCACAAACTTTTAGAGATAGGAATGAGGGACATCTATTAGAAAAAGTATGTAGGCATAGGACACCTCCCTGCCATGCCCCCCTAAAGGGGAGTTATACAAAAAAAATGATTAGTTAAACCCACAAGTGCTTTTTTTTACCACTACTATACTTTAGCCCAGGTTCACACTGGGCTGCGGAAGTGAAGCCGTGCGAGTTCAGCTGAACTCGCACTATTTCACTCTCGCTGGCAGTCCCGATTTCAGCCACGATTACAAAGACATCTGACACAGATGTCAATGTAAATTGCGGCCGAAATCGCAAAAAGTAGTACAGAAACTACTTTTTGAAATCGGTGCAGCGCCGCAGATGCGGCGTCGCACCGATTAGGACGGTGCCATTTACGGCAATTTACGGCAAATAGCGGCGTTTTGGCATGAGATTTGACATGCCAAATCGCATGTCAAAACGCACCAGTGTGAACCAGGGCTTATACTGGCTTTTGAAATTTACAACTGCAGCAATCTAGAAACTGGATGAAAGGTTTAGCACTGGGAAACGCTTTTTTAAAGATAAAAAGTGCATTTTATATACAAATATATAGATCAGACCAAAATGAGGGACAAATGAGGAGAAAAGAGGGACAGAGGGACTTTCTTCCAAATAAGGGACAGTCCCTTGAAATCAGGGACAGTTGGGAGCTATGCAGTCATCCTGGCACAGAACCGGACTGTAAACTGAACTGCGCATGCGCTGCTCGATCACAAACAGGCAGATAAGTGAATTATATTGCAGAAGAGACATTGCATGTCTCTTCTGCAATTAAGGGCCTGCCTGTTCTCATTTTTTTTTTTTTTTTGTAGCCTTTAGTTCTGCTTTTAAGATCTAAAAGCTCACAGCTAAAATTTAGAAGTCATAAATAAATTCACATAACATATAAGTATCAGGTTTATCAGGTTATCACACAAGACACCATAAAAGACTGAAAATCATAAACGATATATAACCTCATTATTTATCTACATTGAGAAAAAAAGGCCAAGCATCCAAGAACGACTATGTGTACCTAACACTACACATAGCACAATAGCATATAGAGGAGGGCCCCCCTTCACATACATGGCATACCGCCAATGCAATATTTACAGCACAAATCAATAGGCACCAGTAAACGGCAAGCACGTGACAGGCAAAAGTGCTCTGCTACTACAAAGAGGACAATGTAACCAAGAACAGTATGTTCTATCTGCACCATAAAGCTAGAACTGTATCATAATTATTTCTCATTCTTACAAATATAAATCTTTTAAAAACATGCATTTATTTCATTATGGATTTTTTTGAATGACAAATATACACATTTTAATGCAGCATGCCACCATATAAAAGGTCAAAAATATCAGTGGCATGTCAAAACGTCTAGTTAAATGAATTCAAAAATAAATAAATAAAAATGTCATACCATTAAAAAGGGTAAATGAAGACGGCCCATTGCAGTGCGAGCCAGCTCAATGGCCGCAGTAGCTGCAGGGCCGATAATATGACATGGGTAAAATATTTCAGCATGCAAAGGGGTCTCTTTATAGGTCACTGAGATGCTGCACTTACTTCCTATAGTGATTGGCTATACATGCGTCAGTAATTTCCTATAAATATAAAATATCAGAATCCTTTATCAGATCCTTTCTTATTACAATGCATTTTGTTTCGATGTGCTGATTGCAATGCTGCTGTATACTGAAGCTGAAATAAAAATTGTTGCACATGACCGGATAACATATTAGCATAGAATCTCTGGGGATGTCTTCAGAGGAGAATGAAGGTGAGGCCCAGTGTAGCTATCATTAGCAAGCACATAAACCCACAAGTGTATGCACATTGCACGCCACATCACAAATATTACAGTATGCGCTATCATAAAAGAAGCTTATGTAAGATGTTAAGAAAAAAAAAATACTAAATATTATAAGAAGCGAGCAACCCATCTAGCTGCACCATTGATGTCCATTGTAATAATGATATAGAAAAATGCATTGACATGACATAAAAGACAGAGAGGGCTTACCATGTTGAAGTCGGGCAGAGATGAAAGCTGAGCAGGCTGAATCCTGAATCCATGGCTGGATGAGGCACACATCAGCAGCTGTGCTTGTGTGATGATGCTGAGGATGGCTGGATGGCAGACAGGCAGGCAAAGGACCCCTCCCTCCTCCTTCTAGGGAGGCAGACAGAACATGAGCTCATGGAGCCTGCAACTGCAATCTCCCTCCCTCAGTTCCTATGGAAACAAGGCTGTCATTACAATGGGAGATTGCTGTGTAGGTGCTCAGGCTTTCTGCTGCTAGCCAGGACTGCATGCTGCCATTATGGCCTAGTGAGTGGAAAATGCTTTCCAGAAACTATACTAGAAGATAAATACGAGATGTACAGCTGACAATGGCTGGTGTATTCGGCATAGTGACAGAGTGGGACTGTTTTATGAAAAAAAAAAAAAAAGCAAAAATGGAGCGATGCTATAGGCAGGATGTACTTGATTGTTATTACTTCCATAGGAACTTATTCAAGTACATCAGGGGTGCCCAACCTTTTTAAGAGCGAAGGCCACTTAAGCGACTTGGTGATCGGTCGCGGGCCACAATGAGCGGAGCGGGTGGATGGCATGTCCGTGTCTGCTCTGCATATGCAGAGCAGACACTGACAGCCCATTATACTTTTTAGTGGATCGTATTGGAGGTAGGACACAAGTCGGTTTATGTCTGCCACTACTTAGAGGTGAGTGGAGGGTCCAATTGGTCGGACTGTCGGACTGACCGTGTGAAAGAGGCCCAAGGCTGCTTTCACACTGATGCACTGCGGTTTACCCGCACTGCGGGTGCAACGCAGTGTACCTTTTGGATTTCCTGCACTTTGCAATAGACTTCTATTATGTTCTGCAGGTTTGGTGAACTTTCGGAAAGCTCACCAAACTCGCAGGTAATAACAGAAGTCTATGGCTCAGTGCAGGTAACCCGCAGGTAAATTGCTCTGCACCTGCGGATCAGTTTTAAAGCAGCCCAGAAACCACTGCAGAAAAGATATGCCCATATATACACTGTGATTTTTTTAATAAACTGACCTTTAATAACAGTATTCTATTCTATTCCATCCCAGAGCAGGAGGTCGCGGGCCACATCAGAGGGCTCCGCAGGCCACATGTGGCCCCCGAGCCACTGGATGGGCACCCCCGACGTACATCATCACAGGTTCTATGCAAGGGCACATAGAAAACAACTGTATGTTTACAGGGACATACTAAAAGGAATGACAGAAAGGAATGCCCATAGACTTTAACAGGGAGATAAAATACCCATAGAGAATAATGGAACAAAATGGAATGCCCATAGAGAATAATGGAAACAAATATTTCAAATAGTGACAGAATGTTTACACCATAATACAGCCAAAAACAGATAAAAATTAGGGATGAGCTCAGGCGTGTTCGCATTGAACACGTGCAGAGCCCGCCAAGGAAGTCGGAACCGCGCTGCGCTAATCACAGGCAGGGAGACATTGTCCCGATGCTCGGCTGCAGAGATCGGGAAATGTCTCCCTGCCTGTGATTAGCTCAGCGCTGTTCCGACGGTGCCGACTTCCTTGGCAGGCTCTGCACGTGTTCAATGCGAACACGCCTGAGCTCATCCCTAATAAGAATGACACTGCAATACCCCCACAGTATGCACATTGCTGTGCCTTTTTTTTTTTTTTAACATTCGTTACCGCAATGCATAGACCCCTTTCACACAGGATGGACTCTGATTAGATCAGCAGGGGACCTGTCAGCTGACCCCCTGCTGATCTGAACAGAGTGGGCAGATGACAGGTCTGTGTCTGCTCAGTTTATGCAGAGCAGACATGGACAGAGCCTGCTCTGCTCTATGGACCAGCGGGTGTAAACAAATTCTACTCTTTACAACTGACTGCCCCCCCGATCTGAACTGCCTAGACAGAGGCTTTTTTTTTTTTTTTTTCTTAGCAGGCCGGATCGGATTGGAGGTAGGCGGGTGTAAATGACAACAAGTCAGTTTCAACCCACTGGTCCATGGAGTGAATGGAGGGTCTGATCAGGCCTGAAAAACTGACAGGGCCCATTCACACCAGTGAACTGCAGTAATGCACCTTTCAAGCACGTGAGGTAACACACACCTATGCATAGCAGGGTATTGCCATAAATGCTGCACGCGTGCCTTTTTGGCAGTACCCTGCTTTATGGTCCATTGTGATGCATTGTATTAAGGCGGCCATTCATTTGAATGGATTACCTTAATGCAACGCACTTTAATACGCATTATAACAATGAAGCAGACAAAACCTGGAGCAATTGTGCATGGCACCCAATCAACTTCTCTCTTCACCTTGTTGAGTTAAAGTGATACTAAAGTCTCCTTTTTTTAGTTAAAAATAACAAACATGTTATACTTGCGTGCTCTATTTGGTGGATTTGCAAAGAGCAGCCCCCCGATTCTCCTCTTCTCAGGTCCCTCTTCGGCTCTCCTGGCCCCTCCCTCCTGTTGAGTTCCCTCACAGAATGCAGCTTGTTATGGAGGCATCCAAGCTGAGTCACAGCTCCTTGTGTCCATTCAGACACGGAGCCCCAAACCCGGCCCCGCCCTCTTTCTCTCTTCATTGGCTGACTGACTTTGACAACAGCAAGAGCCAATAGCCCTACGCTACTGTCTCAGCCAATAAGGAGTGGTGTCCCAGGCAGCCGTGACATTCCTGCAACATCGCTGGATCTAGAGGGACCTCAGGTAAGTATTAGAGAGGCTGAGGGGAGCTGCTGCACACAGAAGGTTTTTTATCTTAATCCATAGAATGCATTAAGATAAAGAAGAAAAAAAACTTCTGCTTTTACAATCACTTTAAGCTTTGAAAATGAAAGACAGAAGTCGAATGGTTGCCATGTACAGCTGCCCCAGATCATGACTACTCCAGTTAACACACCAAAACGGGTGGATAGCTTTTTCAGAGGGCGTTTTACAATTGCTTTATGTTGCCTCCTCACCGCCTATTTTAACTCTTAAAAGCTGGCACCTCTACTGTACAACCACAAGCATTGCGTGTGGTTGTGGCGCAGTCCCGTTCAGTTGAATAGTTTGCATTCAGTTGGTGATACTGCCCCTCAAACACCATGGGGGAGATCATTTGTGCCACACTGCCTTAGCTTCAACTGCCTGTTTTTACTGCCCCTCGGCTAATACTCACAGCAGGCAGCTCTCCAACTCAGCAACCCAGTCTCTGGTCACCTTTCACATCCCACATGAGACTGCTTCAATCCAAGGCTTCTCCTTTCTTTTCCTCCTGCTGCATCTTTCTGTCCTCCTGGGACTTGTAGTCCCATCCAGTCCTTGGAACTGTCTCCTGTGGACTACTACATCTCTTTTCTCTCCCATAGCTGCACAGCAGTCAACCACAGTGTCCTTCTGGGACTTTTTTTCCAACTACATCACAGCCCCAGCAAAATGTCCTGCAACCGTCTCTCTCTCCTTCATCGCCTCACTGTGACTGGGGAGAGAAAGAGAAACCTGTCTGTGGGTGTCTGCAGCATTAGAAGTGACACTGACCAGGGGTAACACCTACAGAAGATGGTTTGGCCCTCAAAGAGCCAAGATCTCAATATCAAGCCAGTCTGGGATTACTTGTAGAAACAGAAAGCCAATGTCTACAGTGGAACTTGGCTTTACAGCACACAAGACTATCCTTCTTTTGACAGCAAATTCCTTTTTCCCTCATGCGGCTCAGTTGTTCCTATTTTTATCTGATGTGTATATCTCTATACAAATTGTACTATTCTTACAACCGGAAGTGGTGTATGCTGCACTAAAATTTCTATCCATCCTCTATATTACTGCATTTGTTATTTTGAAAAGCCAATATAAAGAGAAAATAGGAGGTCAAATAAGCATTGTATGGTTTAGCCAATTATTTCCTGCATGTTAGATCTGTGTGGTGCATGTAAGAAGAACCATGTCCTCCAATGGCAGGGACATATCATTTGTCTACAGAGTGTATGCTAAAAGATGTCCCTTTTTATCATTTCAGTATGTTGGAGGTATGTAGCAGTCCTGAAAACATCTTCATCTTTCTTTCTCCCTATTAGACCAGTACAATCATTGTTTAGGCATCATCCAGTAGCTACTTGGACTAAATTCCCTCCCATAAGCAGGCCCAGACTTGCCATAGGGCCCACCGGGCATTTGCCCGGTGGGCCTGGGGCCTCCGGGCTGCATGTCTTAGGAAGAGCGTCCTCTTGATGACTGGGCTGCACAGTGGGCTTTGAGCAGCGACCGCAGTCCGAATTGGGTTAGCAGACCGAGGCCACCACTCACCTCCCACTATGCAGCCGTGCCTAAAGCAGGGCCAGCGCCAGCAAACAGTGAGGTTCAGAAGAAGGCGGGAGAGACGACTCCTGTGACACACAGGAGGCGCCTTCAGTGGACAGACACCTCCTGGGCCGCCGCTGGATATATTGTTGCACTCAGGGACAACGGCAGCCTTTCTCCTAACATGGTGATGGCTGCACAGGGAGGAAGGTGAGCACAGTGAAAACCCTAAACTGATCCAATGTGTTACAGCCAAAGTCCTGCTCTGTAGTGGCGGGGAAAGAGGGTGGATTTGGGCTGTCCTCTTTGCTAACCTGGGGCTGTGTCCTTGCTGGTCTGGGAATGTGTCCTTGCTGGTCTGGGAATGTGTCCTTGCTGGACTGGGGCTGTCTCCTTGCTGGACTGGGGCTGTCTCCTTGCTGGACTGGGGCTGTCTCCTTGCTGGCCTGGGAATGTGTCCTTGCTGGTCTGGGAATGTGTCCTTGCTGGTCTGGGAATGTGTCCTTGCTGGTCTGGGAATGTGTCCTTGCTGGACTGGGGCTGTCTCCTTGCTGGACTGGGCTGTGTCCTTGCTGGACTGGGGCTGTCTCCTTGCTGGACTGGGGCTGTCTCCTTGCTGGACTGGGGCTGTCTCCTTGCTGGACTGGGGCTGTCTCCTTGCTGGACTGGGGCTGTGTCCTTGCTGGTCGGGGAATGTGTCCTTGCTGGTCTGGGAATGTGTCCTTGCTGGACTGGGGCTGTCTCCTTGCTGGACTGGGGCTGTCTCCTTGCTGGACTGGGGCTGTCTCCTTGCTGGCCTGGGAATGTGTCCTTGCTGGTCTGGGAATGTGTCCTTGCTGGACTGGGGCTGTCTCCTTGCTGGTCTGAGAATGTGTCCTTGCTGGTCTGGGAATGTGTCTATGCTGGTCTGGGAATGTGTCCTTGCTGGACTGGGGCTGTCTCCTTGCTGGACTGGGGCTGTCTCCTTGCTGGACTGGGGCTGTCTCCTTGCTGGACTGGGGCTGTCTCCTTGCTGGACTGGGGCTATCTCCTTGCTGGACTAGGGCTGTCTCCTTGCTGGACTGGGGCTGTCTCCTTGCTGGACTGGGGCTGTCTCCTTGCTGGACTGGGGCTGACTCCTTGCTGGACTGGGGCTGATTCCTTGCTGGACTGGGATGTCTCTCAATATGTATATCCCATCACCAACCACCCCCACGAACGCCCGCTCCCCATCTTCGCCACCCGCGAACGCCCGCTCCCCATCGGGCTGCCCGTGACACAATATTTGTAAATCCTTTTGCATTTGTGTTCTGGGCTGTTTAAAAACGTGTTATGTCAATCCGCTGCATCTCTGAGAGTTTCTATAAAGTTATAGTGTTACAATATATGTGATCAAAGCACACTGATGACCTTATTTGACCATATTCCTTTCCTCAGCTTAGGCACTGTCATCTATCTGGAGCTTAAAACTGAGCTCCACCCAAAAGGGGAAGTTCCGCTTTAAGCACTCCTCCCCCACTCCTATGCCACATTTGGATGTAATTTTTTTTTGGGGTGGGCGCAACTGGCACCTAGTTTTTACAGATACCCGCTCCCACTTCCGCTTGAATCGCCTAGGTCGATCCGAGCAGATGTTCTCCTCTCCCCTCCCTCCCTGCAACCTTCTAGGACATGTCACAGGTCCCAGAAGATTTCCCGACGATTCAGGAGGCGCAGTGTGACTCACACATTCGCAATGCGCACCCGGCTATGAAGCCGCAAGCTGTCACAGCCGAGTGCCCACAGTTGTAATGTGCTGGGGAGAGGAGAGGAAGAAAATCGATTGTTCGGGCGGCCACATCGCTGGATCCTGTGACAGGTCAGTGTGTGTGTGTTTATTAAAAGTCAGCAGCTACACTTTTTGTAGTTGCTGATTGTTAATAAACACAAAAATTATTGGAACTCCTCTTTAAAGCGGAACTTCAGTCATTTTTTCAACTTTCCATGTATTAAATCTTCTGCCCTTGTTGTTTTAACTTTGGATGGTAAAACATTTTTTTTTCTGCCAGTAAATAAATACCTTATACAGTCAACTTCCTGTTTCTTGTCTGATCATTAGCCTTGGCTTTTGACATTATGCACAGCTCTCTCTCACTCTTGTGAGAGTTTGCCAGGAAGATGAGTCATAAGAGAGCCAATGAGAGCTGGAGGTGTACCTCTGGGTGTCTGTGTATATCCAGGAAGTGAACAGGCAGCAGCTTCAGCTGCCTACAGTTAAAATGGTGGCAGCCAGACTCAGTGGAGGGAGATTTCTGCAGCATATTTGGCAAGTACAGAATCACAGAATATATAAAATAATATGCAAAGTGGTTGGAGGGAAGCTTCAGAATGGCAAAGATGTTTTTATTCCAAATTATGTCAGCAGACTGCAGTTCCTCTTTAGGGACTGTTTAATGGTCAAGGACTGTTTAATGTTCCATGCTTAAGAAAATTACTTCATCAGGCTTGCTAGAGCTGTCGTTTTGTAACATTTTTCACGTTGTTTTAAATACATTGTAGTTACACTATGCTGGTTTTATTTTTGTTTTAAACTCTGTGACAGTGTATCAAGTTCTTGCCTGGTATACTGGAGGAGAGGTAAAAAGTTGCAGATGATTTGAAGCTGTAATCCTGTTTGCCTGTGGAGCTTGAGAGTGATCAAAGAGGAGCAACAGCACAGGGCGATTACTGTTGCTACAGGTGATTAACTGGAGAACTAAAGATCGGGAGGCTGTAACACAAGTGTTTGTAGACCTTCAGAAATGCAGGTCTAATGTTTCTGGTGCTGAATCTGATTGGTATTTGTATGTAACAGAAAGCACGGCTGTTGGAGTACCTACTGGATATGGTGAAAGGACAAAACAACTTTAGGAAGAAAGGAGGCCTGAGGACTCAAACAACCTTATCCCTGTATAACACAAAGAATGACTCTATACAGGAGGATAAGGCCAACAACTCAGATACTCTCCTCATGGACATGATAGCAATGAGTAAGGAAACCTTGTGTGTAAGGCCTCGTACACACGACCGTTTTTCTCGTCCAAAACAGTCAAGAAAAGTGCCGCGAGAGTTTTTTTGTCTAGAAAAACGTTCGTGTGTATGGTTTTACGACGAGAAAATTGCAGAGAATCTCGACGAGAAAATAGAGAACCTGCTCTCTATTTTCTCGTCAGGATTCCAGATTTCCTCATCGTGTTTCTCGTCGGCCTGTTTTGTGACGAGAAAATGGTTCGTGTGTATGCTTTTACGACTCTTCCAAAAGCGCGCATGCTCACAAGCAACTATGAGACGGGAGCGCATCTTCTGGTAAAACAAGCCTTCATAATGGAGAGAGCATATTCGTCACGCTCAAAAATATTTCATCGTTTAAATGTTCTGCATTGAAATCTTCGTTAGAATGTTACATTAATCAAAATGAGTGACCTTCTTTTGCTGCTGATATTCACACAGAGTTCTGCCTTATTTTTAACCTTTTTCATGCTGCTCTTTATAAGATTTATGTGTATTATATCATGCAAGTTTTTAGGAATAATTTAAATGGTTAGATTTTTCAAAATGATGTTAATTATAATTTCTCAAAGTTTTGATAGCGATCTCCCATTTAATTTTTGAATCTATATTATTTAAATTTCACACCATGTTTTTGTGCTAATCAGATTTAGTTATTCTTTTGGGGGGGTGATATCTGTGCCTTTTATTGTCAGTCAAATGTATCTGCTTACTCCAAAGCTTGATTTTGTTTATTTAAAAATACACATAGTCAAGTATGAACTCAAACAAAAAACACATTTATTCATGTTTATAAATTAAATAAAGAGAAGGCAGCGCTGGAGAAGCTGCTGCCATTTGTGCATCCCAGGGACCCCAGAGCACACAGCAACCCTGTGTGGACACTAAAATTGGGAGCTTGAGAAGGCCAACATTTCTGAACACAATCTGATGCTGGCCTCCCAGAGGTCAGGAACAGCAGCAGGTGAGATATATGTCCCAAGTGTGTGGTACTACAACAGGCTGCCTTCTGTCCGACCACAATGAAGCAAGGCCATCACTTCCTCTTCTTCCTGGCAACCTTCCCTGCAGCCTTTCCTGAAGCCTTTCTTGCAGCCTTTCCTGAAGCCTTCCCTGCAGCCTTCCTTCTTCGTTTGGCTGGAGGCTGGCCCACTGGAGGGGTACTCCTGTCAGGAGGAGGAGGTGTAGCAGAAGGGGGTGGGGCAGAAGAAGAAGGTGGAGGTGTAGCAGAAGGGGGTGGGGCAGAAGAAGAAGGTGGAGGTGTAGCAGAAGGGGGTGGGGCAGAAGAAGAAGGTGGAGGTGTAGCAGAAGGGGGTGGGGCAGAAGGTGGAGGTGTAGCAGAAGGGGGTGGGGCAGAAGGTGGAGGTGTAGCAGAAGGGGGTGGGGCAGAAGGTGGAGGTGTAGCAGAAGGGGGTGGGGCAGAAGGTGGAGCAGAAGGTGGAGGTGTAGCAGAAGGGGGTGGGGCAGAAGAGGAAGGTGGAGGTGGAGGTTGAGGTTGGGTCAGTTGGGCCACCTCACATATGGCGGTATTGGGTGTAATTTTCTCGATCACCCCCTTGTTGAGCAAGGTGATGAGCAGGGGCTCGCATAGGAGGCGTTGCTCCATGCTCATCACCTTGAACTTAGCCTCCACTAGGCCGGCAATGGCCTCTTCAGGGGATGTGGGCTCCTTGAGGGTGGCATGGGCCTCTTTAATAAGGGCCATTGCTGCCTCACTGGTGGTCCTGTCCCTCCTGCCTCTTTTGTGAAGCCGGATGGGAGGCACCTGGGATCTGGTGCTTCTCCTTTGCCCTACCACCTCCTGTCTGCCACTGGGCCCTGCCACCTCCTGGCTGCCACTGGGCCCTGCCACCTCCTGTCTGCCACTGGGCCCTTCCTCCTCCTGCCTGACAGTTTCCAGACCCTCCTCCTGGCTGATTTCATCCTGTGTATGAAAAAGGAACATAGTTTAATATGTTGGTTTAATCTTTGCATCAAAGTTTGTAATCCTGATTGAAGCAATTAGAATGTAAATGCATAAATCCTTGCTTTAAATTTACCACTACATCAGATTGACTATTTAGCACCCAATTAAGTGCAGAATAATGTCTACAGATCTTGATTTCACTTGTGGAATACAAAATAATGTATGTTTCTCATCCTGACATATTTGTCAAACATAAATTTTATCCCAATACATTTTCAGTTAATACTATACCTGGCTCCAGATTGCCAAATCAGGTTCATTCAGGATGGCTGCCTCCTCTTGCTCCAGAGAAGGCTCAGGTTGGCTGCAGGGAAGTCTGGGGGGAAGAGTGGAGAGTGATGGCCTTGTCTCAATGTGGTCATCTAGGAAGGACATCCTGTTGTAGTACCACAAAATCGGGACATAAACATCATCTGCTGCTGCTCCTGACCTCTGAGAAGCCAGCACCTTAGAGCGTTCAGTCCTGTAGGTACCTCTCAAGCTCCCAATTTTAGTGTCCACTTGTTTTGCTGTGGCTGTGGGCACCTTGGTATGCACAAATGGGAGCAGCTTCTCCAGCGCTGCTTTTCTCACCCCTTTTTTTTATGGATGGGGTTTTTCGTCTCCCACAGAGCCGGCAGCTCCCTTACCCGGTCAATAAATTCCGCCAGGAACTCTTTGTCGCTAATAAAGACATTCATATTGTATCTGCAAGTTAAATAAATTGTATTTAAATAATGTGAGGCAAACAGTCTAACCTCCTTAACATCCTAGTCACCATATATATCCTCCAACAATCTCAAGACAGTATAGGCCAACAATTTTTACAAGTCACAAAATCACATACCTTCGTTCGCACGTCCGTCACTTGAACTCCTCTCTCCGCACACCGAACGTACTATAGTCACATGTGTGTTTGCTATATACACACCACGCATGCGTCAAAATTCGAACACGTCGCTCCGCACACGTCGCCCGCCCATGACGTTCTAACTAACATCTTTTCCCCGCCCCTTCTCTTTCGGCGCGCAGACAGATATGGCGGAGTTACAGCAGGTGTCTGATAATTCCGCAACTAGCGAGGAGACAAGCCCGGAGACCGAGGACACGTCACGATCAAGGAGGAGATTCAAGGCATCGAATATGTCTTTGGTGGAGATGGCAGAGATGGTGGACATCTTGGTCAAGGCTGATTATGATGCCAAGCATGGGCCGTATAGTAAACCAAATAGAAGGAAGGCCAAAATCCTCACTAAAGTTGTGAAGAGTCTGAGGGCGAAGTTCGGGGTGAAACGCTCAAATGAGCAGCTCAGAAAGAGGTGGTCAGACCTCAAACTGAGGGAGCCAGACCAGTTGAGGAGCATAAAGAGGATGCTCGCTAAAAGTAAGTAAAATGACGTCGTTTCTGCTATTAATCTTTTTATAAACTGACATGTTTTTTTTTTTTATCATATTGGACTCCCTTCCAAAATGTAATATTTTGAACTAGGTTGGGCACAGTAATCGTTCGTTACGTTACCGACACTTCGTTCGGCCACTATCCGCGGTTTTGGCTTATTTAAGAGCCACAAAAGTAATTAGACATCTGCCATTTTTGATCAAGTATTGTGGATAATTTTTAAGTGTAGATGATGTGTTTGTAAAGAGAATGAAATGCAAACTTTTATCAGTGTAAAGGAGAGGACACTCAGCAGCTGCTTCCACATCTGTACTTTGGAGCACTATAGTGTGGGCCACCAGACCCGCCTTTTTTGGGTGTCCCACACAGGTGCATCAGAGAATTTTTGTGGTGCCTCCATGTCAAAAAAATTACATCCAAATGTGAATACTAAACATATTTGGGGTCATAAATAATGCATTCTTCTTTAAATTCCGCACAAACACACACTTGTACCCCACTTCCAAACAATTTAGCCTGTTTTTATTTTAACAATGAGATTTACAGTGTGATAAATAGACCTTTGGTTTTATTCTCATAGGGGAGAGAAGACTGGGAGGAGAACACTCCAGGGAGCACATGCACCCCACAACTTCCAAGCAACCCCAAACTCCCAAAGACCCACAACCGAAAGATGTGCAGGAAGTTGAGGTGGAGGAAGGAGAAGTGCAGGAAGGAGAGGTGGATGACGTTGTGGATCTGGTCACCACAACAGGTCAGTATCTGACACCACAGCTTAAGGTAAGCGAGGTAGGCCTGCAGAGTTATATTAATTTTTTTTTTTGGTTTTTAGGGGATGTAAATGTTAAGGATAGTACACGGTTCTCTGCTGACAGTGCCCTCCGTCTCATCCAGCAAGTGATGGAATGTAGCACGGAACTGGACCTAATTAAATAAAGAATCCATGTGATGGAACAAACATTTAAAGACATTCTCGATGTTTTGGGGAGAATTCAATAAGCCATCCAAACACATTTGTTTTTACATGTTTGTTTTTATAATTTTTTATAATTTTTTGACTATCAAACCAGCCAAAAATTGAATATGCACACAGTGTGTCAACATGTGCTATCTGCCATCAGGGGATATCCATGTACGTCTTTTGTGGGTGCAACCCCTTCCTCGTATCAAAAGTCGGTGAACTGAGGAAGGGGATGCACCCCCAAAACACGTCCATTGATCACCCCTGATGGCAGATAGCACATGTTGACAATAGGGATCAGGATTGTAAACTTCCTATATGAAAAAAAAAAAATGTGTGCATATTCAATTTTTGGCTGGGCAAGGGGTGGCAGGACCCCATATTAGGACGGGCACATAGAGACAGTTTGTGTAAGTGAATGTCTCCGATTGCTCAGAGGTATCCAATGTTGTAATTTTTGAAATGCAACTGTTATTTTTGTATTTTCATAAGCCAAAAATTGCCGGGTTGGGGCCAGGCCAACCCCAAAGTAAAAAAAAAAAAAAAAAAAATGAAGAGAATGTGCACAGAGTAAAATATTTGACCACAAACAACGTGTAGCTTCTTTTTATAATACCCTCTAAGCTTATTTGGTTCTTTTGTAAGGTTACATAGTGAAATGGTTGTTATTTACTAACGTAAAATACACTTGCCACTACAAATGCACAAAGACAAACTAGGAGACAGGAAAGAACAAATAATTAAAGGTTTAAACAAGATTTTTATTGGGATACTTAGACATAGGCTGGCATAGGAATTGCCCCCCTACCCGTGAAATACTCCATGTATTTGTCCCGAACCACACGGGCATTTTGGGGGGGCAAGCCAAGACGGGCAGATTCCAGGCCCGGAAGGGGATTTGCAGGGGAAAGTCCAGCGTCTGGCAAAACTGAGGCCATATATGAATTCGATTTGCGGCAAAGAAAATTGTGTAGCACACAGCAGCATAACACTACATAGTTTATTTTGTAGTCCGCCAAGTGGATGGAAGTCATAAAAAGGCGGAACCGGCTGGCCATTATGCCAAAGGCATTTTCAACGACTCTTCGGCCCCTGGCCAGCCGGTAATTGAACACCCTCTTCTCTGGGGTCAGGGTCCTCTGTGGAAATGGCCTCATAAGATGCCGTCCGAGTCCGAAGGCTTCATCAGCCAAGAAAACAAAGGGGAGTCCTTCAATATTCCCTGCATCCGGTGGCAATGCAAGGTCGTCACTCTGGAGACGGAGGGCAAACTCCGTCTGGATGAAGGATCCCCCATCGGACATCCGGCCATTCTTCCCAAATCAACATAGAGGAATTCATACCGTGCTGACACCACCGCCATCAGCACAATGCTATGAAACCCCTTGTAGTTGTAGTAGTAGGACCCAGAACGGGGTGGCGGCACGATGCGGACGTGCTTCCCGTCTATGGCACCACCGCAGTTGGGGAAGTCTCACCGCGTGGCAAACTCCGATGCCACAGTCTTCCATTCCTGTGGCGTGGAAGGAAGCTGGGGAGTGAAACAAGATGAAATAATATTAGAAAAACAAAGTCATACATTACAAGGAAATTCTATCCCAAAAATTAGAGGCCAACATCAATCTAATTACACGTTTATTAAGGTGTGTAAAAAAAGGATAATGGAAGGCTCATTTATCATATTCATCACCCCCTCTGATGGGCCATTACTAAATTATTTTGGGGGGGGGGAGATGTGTTTGGCCACAGGATAGCATTGCAGTGGCGGTGCGTCCAGAGTGGGCGCTGGAGCACTGCCCCCTCTCTCCTGTGCCCATCACTCAGAACAATACATAGGTTCATGCGTTGCATGAACCTATGTATTGTCTATGCCGCACACTATTCAGGTGGATGGCCTCTTGTAAAGCGACCGACATATGAATCATTGCGGCATTTAGGGGGTTAAAATTGCATAGCAGAAACAGGTAGTAAAATAGTCTTGCAAATTACAACCTGAGGGATGTAATTGGCTTCCTAAAAGAAAAATCGGGGACGCAGGGAGGGGGGCATTCCTTGGGTAAACACTGACAGGCTGCTCTGCCAATCAGGTTCACCAAGTCTGTTTAATGGTAACATGATTGGCTGATGCAACATGAAGGGAAGGAGAAGACATCAAGGACAGAAGAAGGATGGCGCTGACCACAAGAAGGTAAGTGCAGGGCTGGGGGGAAACTGGCTGCATTAGAGGGGACTAAATGGCTGCATTTGAGGGAACAAAATGGCTGCATTGGAGGGGACAACTGGGGGCGTTTAATAGGCAACAGAGCAAAAAAGGAGGAAGTTTATTTCCTAAATTGGGGTTTGAACCCCCCAACATTTGGAGCAACAGGCGCCCCTGCTGGAAAAGTTAGTGACGGGAAATATTTAGGGAGGAGAAAAAAGGGGCAATCTAAAGCTTCCAACATGCATGGGGACAAAGGGGACATTCTCAGCATATTAGAATCATGGTAATTAGGGAAGGATGAAAGAAATACAATACATTAGCATACATGTAATACCTAAAATGTGATGTTAAGGGAGCAAACTTACCCTAATATAGTCCTCCTGCAGGACTTGGATGATGGCAGAACAGGTGTCTGGGATTATGAGGCCCAGAGCCTGGGGGGAGATGCCTGTGGTGAACTTCAAGTCCTGAAGACTTCTCCCTGTCGCCAGATAACGTAACGTGGCGATGAGCCTCTGCTCAGCACTGATGGCTTCCCGCATAACGGTGTCCTTCCTGGTAATATAGGGGGACACCAAAGCCAACAGTTCCTGAAAAACGGGGTCAGACATCCGCAGAAAATTCCTGTAGTCCTCAGGATTATTCTCGACGATCTCCCACAGCAGAGGCATATGGCAGAATTGATCCCGCTGGAGCAACCAATTCTTGGTCCATGAACTCCTCCTCACACCATTCATGGACTGGTCTTGGTCCAAAACAAGCAGACCAACACCAAGCGCACGCACAGCACGAACTCGACGACGAGAACGTCCAGGCGACATGGCTAGGAAACGGTCGTCTAATCAGAACGTACAGAACAGAACGCACTTTAGAACAGCAAGGCCTATGAATAACGAACTGAAAATCAGAAACGAACAGGCAAGAACGCACTGTAAAACAGATACGACCTGCCTAGACGCCCTGAAAGTCAAGATACGAACCCACAAGCACAAACTGAATGGCAGAAAACGATCTGAAAAGTACGAAGACTGAAAAGCGCGAATCGTCTCTTCCCAAACTTTTACTTCACACGCGGTAACACGAGATCAGCAAAAGCAGACCAAGGGTGGCGCCAAGAAAAAAGATCTTCCCCTTTATAGTGCCGTCGTACGTGCTGGACGTGAGCGCGGAGAACAACAAGGAAATTGGGAAATGACAGTGTGTACGCATAGAAAGTTTGACGAGAAAATCGACAAGCTTAACAAGAATCTCGTCAAAAAAAACGACGTGTTTTTTACGACGAGAAACTCGGTTGTGTGTACGAGGCCTGAGGATAGACAAGGGCAAGGCGATATCCCTGATAGGTTCAAAGGGTGATTTTTCTGAAGCCAACATATCCAGAGTGCAGTCTCCTGGACCTACTGGGGAAAACAGAGGGGGAACGATGTAAGCAACACCCTATATAATTGCTTTCACGTAAAAGTTAGAGGCAAACAGTCTTTGAAAAAGAATGATTAAGACCAAAACCTGATCCTTCAGGGTACTCAAGGTCCAACACTGGTCAAGGTCAGATTGGAGGAAGGACAGAATTCGTCCTGCAGAGAACTCTGTGTTTGAAAACCCTGTCTTTGCTCCAGAAGAAGTGAGCTTTCCAAATGCAATTATAGACTTTACAGGAAGTCAATTTCCTAGCTTTCAAAAGCAAAGGAATGACGAAGTCTGGTAGGCCCCTGTGCCTCATGACCTGGTCTTCAACAAAAACTAGTCCTTGGTACACAAGATCTGGAGGGTCTATGGAGAGTCTGCCAGAAGCTTGAGTGACTTGTCTGAGTACCACAGCCTGCTGGGCAAATTTAGTGTAATGAATGTCCTGCATCTCAATCCTGTACAGCAGGCAAAGTAGAAGCTTCTGTTGGAGAAAGGAGTAGATCACGTTGAACTGAGCTCACAGAGTCACCAGAGCATCCACTGCAAATGCACGAGGATCCATGGTTCTGGCAACAAATCTGTCCAGTTTTGCGTTGAACCTGAGCATAGAAGGTCTACCCCTAGAGTCTCCCCACCTGCAACAGAGAGCTCAAAACACATCCAGGTGGGGGGACCATTCTATAGAGTCCAGATATTTAAGTTTGCCTGCCACTTTACCACGCCTGGAAAGTGCATGGTGGTTATAGCAGGAACATGAAGTTCTACCTGGACTCGCTGCATTGCTGTGTGACTTCTGGTGCCACCATGATGGTTGATGTAAGCCCTGGCCGTGGCATCATCTGACTGAATCCTGGTCAGGTGAGGCAAGGACAACTGAATTGCCCTAAACTGCAAAGTATTGTCTAGAAGTCGGGATTTCTATGTGCACATCCAACATGTCAGGGCAAGCCTGGTCTCGCTGGACAGGTAAATAGGACAATCCAGGGACTGCATCTGCTTATCCCACACTGGCAGAAAGTTGAGTTGCAATAGACTGTTTTAAAGAATGTCACCATCAGGCCCAGAACCCTTGTGCAAAAGAGAATGGTTGCCCAGCTCCTGGACACTGGGGTCTGAGCATGGAAGCAAAAATACTGGAGGTTGTTTGGGGGAAATAAGGCCCTGGACAGGGCCATTTCATGTGATGTCTTGGCTCCAGTGCCAACTTCTAAAGGTTTTAGGATCCATCCTCACTGTGAACTTGTTCCTGGACTTGCCGGGTTTGGAGAATCAAGTCTTGTGGGGGAACTGTGAATCAAGCTTGGACTTAGAACCTGAAGGTTAAAACATTTCCCATGGATTCAGATATAGAGTCTGAAAATTCCTCCCTGGATAAACACAAGAAAGCCTCAGAGGAGACGAGTGAGTGAGACTGGGACCAGTGCCTTGAGCTATCAGGAAAATGTCCATTAGTAGAAAAGGAATAACACCCCCCGAACCCTTAAGAGTATGGGCCTCTGACCTAATCATGTAATAGCACACATGTGCAGAACGGCAACTGAAGAGGAGGCTAGCACAAGCACAGTAGCATTCTCAGCCCGTGCGCTGCTGGCTATGACCAAAAAAGTTCAACAGTAAGGACAATTGATTTTTTGGAAAAAGAGACTTTGGGGGTTATTTACTAAAGGCAAATCCACTTTGCACTACAAGTGCAAACTACAAGTGCAAAGTGCACTTGAAATTGCACTGAATGTGCACTTGAAAGTGCAGTCGCTGTAGATCTGAGGGGGACATGCAAGAAAAATAAAAAACAAAATTTTAGCTTGCACATGATTGGATGATAACATCAGCAGAGCTTCCCCTCATTTCAGATCTACCCCTCAGATTTACAGCGACTGCACTTCCAAGTGCACTTTCAGTGCAATTTCAAGTGCACTTGTAGTGCAAAGTGGATTTGCCTTTCGTAAATAAGAGACAAAGGGGGTTATATGTAGTGCACACTCCTGTCATCCTGTCAATACAAAGTTAATGACACCCCCAGATCGGTTCACAGATTGCAGTGTGAACTGTGAATTCGGATAAGAATCAGATCGCATGGGTGTGAACACCTATGCAATCTGATTCCAGTGTGTGAAAAAAAAGGTTCCTGCACCTTTTTTGCGTGAATCCAATGCAAGCTCAGCCATACAATCATATGGCTAAATTCACATTGCACAGACATCGCATGTGATCGGCACAGCAATGGGGGTGCAAATCACATGCGATGTTTGTGTTTGCATATGTGTGAACCCAGGCTCTATTAGAAGTCAAAGAGTGATATGTGCAGGAATTGCATCATAATTGTGTCTCCTTTTGACAAATAAGCAAGACACTGGTATTATTTAACCACTTACACGACCGCCGCACGCCAATATACGTCGGCAGAATGGAACAGGCAGGCAAATGGGTGTACCTGTAAGTCCCTCCTCCCCGCAGGCAGGGGGTGCGATCCGCCCCCCGTGCCTGCGGCGGTCGTATTCGTTAGAGAACCGATCAGTCCAGGCCAATGATTTATGGCCTGGACCTGCTGATCGGTCCTAACGAATGAAAATGCTTCCCCCTGTCTGTGTAAGTGTATACACAGTCACAGACAGGGGAAGTGATGCCATCTCTCCTCGTGGAGTCTTTTCGATTCCAGTGAGAGAGAGAGAGAGGACGTCTAAATGTGAGTTGCACAACACTACACTAACACATAGGCACATAGGCACATAGGCACATATTTCACCCACGATCACCCCCCCCCCCCCAGTTAACCCCATCACTCCCTGTCACAGTGTCACCAATTGCAGTTTTCATATTTTTCACTGATCACTGCATTGGTGTCATTTTGTGACTGTAATAAGTGTTAGGGCAGTTAGTGGTAGGCCCCGTAAAGTCTAAGGTACCCCCTAATAAAGGTTTAACCCCTTGATCGCCCCCAGTTAACCTTTTCACCCCCTTGTCGCCAGTGTCACTAATAGATCTTTTTTCTGATCGCCGTATTTGTGTCACGGGTGACGCTAGTTAGCCAGTTAGTTGATTAGTTTCACCGTCAGGTTTTTATAGCATCAGGTACCCCCATATACTACCTAATAAAGGTTTTAATCCCCTCATTGCACCCTAGTTAACCCTTTCACCCCCTGTCACCAGTGATCTCCGTATTAGTGTTACGGGTGACGCTGGTCAGTTTGTTTTTTATAGCGTCAGGGCACCCATCGTATATTACCCAATAAAGGTTTAACCCCCCGATCGCCCCGCGGGTGATATCAGTTTGGTTTTAGTGTCAGTCAGGGTCTGCGTCGCCCCAGGTAGCGTCAGATTAGTGCCAGGAGCACTAACACCCACACCGGCACCATACACCTCCCTTAGAAGTATAGTTTCTGAACGGATCAATATCTGATCTGATCAGACCTATACTAGCATTCCCAGCAGTTTAGGGTTCTCAAAAACGCAGCGTTAGCGGGATCAGCCCAGATACCTGCTAGCACCTGCGTTTATCCCCTCCGCCCAGCCCAGCCCACCCAAGTGCAGTATCGATTGATCACTGTCACTTACAAAACACATAACTGCCGCGTTCGCAGAGTCGGGCCTGATCCCTGCGAACGCTAACAGTTTTTTTGATAGCGTTTGAATCAGTCGCTGACAGTTATCACATTCCCTGAGATAACAATAACAATAAAAACATAAAAATAAAAAAAGTGAAAGGAACAGGAAAAAAAAAAAGCTAAATAAATAATAAAAAAAGCACCCCTGTCCCCCTGTGCTCACGTGCAAAGGCGAACGCAAGCGTTGGTCTGGTGTCATATGTAAACAGCAATTGCACCATGCATGTGAGGTATCACCACGAAGGTCAGATCGAGGGCAATAATTTTAGCAGTAGACCTCCTCCTCCTTTAAAAATGTATTTAGTTTGTCGCCGCTGCACGTTTGTGCGCAATTGTAAAGCATGTCCTGTTTGGTATCCATGTACTCGGCATAAGATCATCTTTTTTATTTCATCAAACATTTGGGCAATATAGTGTGTTTTAGTGCATTAAAATAAAAAAAGTGTTTTTTTTCCTAAAAAATTGCGTTTGAAAAATCGCTGCGCAAAAACTGTGTGAAAAAAAGTTGCAACACCCACCATTTTAATCTGTAGGGCTTTTGCTTTAAAAAAATACACTGCTCCAAAAAATTTAAGAAACACTTTTGAATCAGAACTCCTGGGATATTGATCTGGTCAGTTAAGTAGCAGAGGGGGTTGTTAATTTCAATTAACAGCAAAGCAGCTCAAACTGATTAACAACAGGTGCACTAGATGGGCAACAATGAGACGACCTCCAAAACAGGAATGTTTTTTCAGGTGGAGGCGTCTGACATTTTTTTTCCCTACTCATCTTTTCTGACTGTTTTTCACTAGTTTTGCATTTGGCTAGGGTCAGTGTCACTACTGGTAGCACGAGGCGATACTTGGACCCTATAAAGGTTGCACAGGCAGTCCAACTCCTCCCAGGATGGCACATCAATATGTGTCATTGCTAGAAGGTGTTTGTCGTGTCTCCCAGCACAGTCTCGAGCATGGAGGAGATTCCAGGAGACAGGCAGTTACTCTAGCAGAGCTGGACAGAGCCGTAGAAGGTCCTTAACCCATCAGCAGGACTGGTATCTGCTCCTTTGTGCAAGGAGGAACAGGATGAGCACTGCCAGAGCCCTACAAAATGACCTCCAGCAGGCCACTGGTGTGAATGTCTCTGACCAAACAATCAGAAACAGACTTCATGGGGGTGGCCTGAGGGCCCGACATCCTCTAGTGTGCTCTGTGCTCACTGAAGGACACTGGAGCTTGATTGGCATTTTCCATTGAACACCAGAATTGGCAGGTCCGCCACTGGTGCCCCATGCTTTTCACAGATGAGAGCAGGTTCACCCTGAGCATATGTGACAGATGTGAAAGGATCTGGAGAAGCCGCGGAGAACTTTATGCTGCCTGTAACATTGTTCAGCATGACCGGTTTGGTGGTGGGCCAGTGATGGTCTGGGTCAGTGGCGGCTGGTGCTCACATTTTTTGGGGGGCGCATACAAACTGAAAAAAAAAAAATCATCAATTGCCGCCACTGTGCCCATTAAACACAGCCACTGTGCCCAAACGCCACTAGTTTGTCCCCAAATGCAGCCAGTTTCCCCCCCATATGCAGCCAGTTTCTCCCCCATATACAGCCAGTTTCTCCCCCATAATACAGCCAGTTTCTCCCCCATAATACAGCCAGTTTCTCCCCCATAATACAGCCAGTTTCTCCCCAATAATACAGCCAGTTTCTCCCCCATAATGCAGCCAGTTTCTCCCCCATAATGCAGCCAGTTTCTCCCCCATATGCAGCCAGTTTCTCGCCCATAATGCAGCCAGTTTCTCCCCCATAATGCAGCCAGTTTCTCCCCCATAATACAGCCAGTTTCTCCCCCATAATACAGCCAGTTTCTCCCCCATAATGCAGCCAGTTTTTCCCCCATAATGCAGCCAGTTTTCCCCCCATAATACAGCCAGTTTCTCCCCCATAATACAGCCAGTTTCTCCCCCATAATGCAGCCAGTTTCTCCCCCATAATGCAGCCAGTTTCTCCCCCATAATGCAGCCAGTTTCTCCCCCATAATGCAGCCAGTTTCTCCCCCATAATACAGCCAGTTTCTCCCCCATAATACAGCCAGTTTCTCCCCCATAATGCAGCCAGTTTCTCCCCCATAATGCAGCCAGTTTCTCCCCCCCAATGCAGCCAGTTTCACCCCCATATGCAGCCAGTTTCACCCCCATATGCAGCCAGTTTCTCCCCCATAATACAGCCAGTTTCTCCCCCATATGCAGCCAGTTTCTCCCCCATATGCAGCCAGTTTCTCTCCCATAATGCATCCAGTTTCTCCCCCATATGCAGCCAGTTTCTCCCCCATAATGCAGCCAGTTTCTCCCCCATAATGCAGCCAGTTTCTCCCCCATAATGCAGCCAGTTTCTCCCCCATAATGCAGCCAGTTTCTCCCCCATATGCAGCCAGTTTGTCCTCATAATACAGCCAGTTTCTCCCCCATAATGCAGCCAGTTTCTCCCCCATATGCAGCCAGTTTCTCCCCCATATGCAGCCAGTTTCTCCCCCATAATGCAGCCAGTTTCTCCCCCATATGCAGCCAGTTTGTCCTCATAATACAGCCAGTTTGTCCCCCCCAGCCCTGCACTTACCTTCCTCGAGTCAGCGCCATCCTTCCGTCCTCGATGTCTTCTCCCGCCCTCGATGTCACTTCAGCCAATCAGGTTACCGGTAACCAGACCCGGTGAACCTGATTGGCCAGGGAACGCACCCCTGTGCGTCCTCTCATTAGATATTTAGAAGCCGATTACAGCCCTCAGGCTGTAGTCGGGAATCCTATCAGAGCCTGCTGGCTCTGATAGGCACTTCTAAAGGCCAATCAGATGCTGTGATTCAGATGGCCGGCGCTCAAGGGGCTGGCCATCTGAATAGTGGGCGGCAGCAATACATAGGTTCATGCAATGCATGAACCTATGTATTGTTGTGGTGAGTGACGGCCGGGCGCAGAAGCGAGCGGTAGCAGCGCTTCTGCGCCCACTATGGTCGCGCCGCCATGTGTGAAAAAAAGACATTAAAAAAAAAACTCTTAAAGGGCCCGTTTTTTTTTTTTTTTGGTGACCACAGGAGGGGGGCGGCGCCTGGGCGCCCCCTATGGATGGGCCGCCACTGGTCTGGGGAGGCATATCCATGGAGGGACGCACAGACCTCTACAGGCTACACAATGCTACCCTGACTGCCATTAGGTATCGGGATGAAATCTTTGGACCCATTGTCAGACCCTATGATGGTGCAGTGGGTCCTGGGTTCCTCCTGGTGCACAACAATGCCCGGCCTCATGTGGCGAGAGCATGCAGCCAGTTCCAGAAGGATGAAGAAATTGATACTGTTGAATGGCCCCCACGCTCACCTGACCTAAATCCAAAAGAACACCTCTGGGACATTATGTTTCGGTCCATCCGGTGCTGCCAGGTTGCACCCTCAGTCTGTTCAGGGTCTCAGTGATGCTCTGGTCCAGATCTGGGAGGAAATACCCCAGGACACCATCCGTTGTCTCAATAGGAGCATGCCCTGATGTTGTCAGGCATGCATACAAGCACTTGGGGGCCATACAAACTACTGAGGACCATTTTGAGTTGTTGCAATGAAATTTCAGCAAAATGGACTAGCTTGCTGCATAATCTTTTCACTTTGATTTTCGGGGTGTCTTTGAATTCAGCCCTCTGTAGGTGGATAATTTAAATTTCCATCAAATGATGTGCTATCCTTTAATTCCTAACACATTACCCAGTCCATATCAGTATAGATATCCAGCATGAGATTTTTGCCCGTTGAGATCTGATGTGTTTTCAAAGTGTTCCTTACATTTTTTTGAGCAGTGTATATCAGTGGCGGCTGGTGCTCAAAATTTTTTGGGGGGGCGCAAACAAACTGAAAAAAACCCCCATCAATTGCCGCCACTGTGCCCATTAAACACAGCCACTGTGCCCAAACGCCACCAGTTTGCCCCCTCAAATGCAGCCAGTTTCCCCCCAAATGCAGCCAGTTTGTTTCCATATACAGCCAGTATCCCCCCAAATGCAGCCAGTTTGTCCCCATATGCAGCCGGTGTGTCCCCAAATGCAGCCAGTGTGACCCCATATACAGCCAGTTCCCCCCAAATGCAGCCAGTGTGTCCCCATATACAGCCAGTTCCCCCCAAATGCAGCCAGTCCCCCCCCCCAGCCCTACACGTACCTTTCTCTGGTCAGCGCCGTCCTTCTTGTCTTCTCCCGCCCTCAATGTCGCTTCAGCCAATCAGGTTACCGGTAACCAGATCCGGTGAACCTGATTGGCTGAAACGCCTGTCAGTGTTCACCAAGGAACGCACCCCCCGTGCGTCCCTCGGTGAACTATTTGGAAGCCGAATACAGCCTGAGGGCTGTAATCGGAAAGACTATCAGAGCCGCTGCCTCTGATTGACACTTCCAAAAACACACCCACCGCCGGCCACCGCTCTAATTCAGATGGCTGGCGCTCGCCAGGGGGCTGGCCATCTGAATAGTGGGCGGCAGCGGTGACAAAACATAGGTTCATGCAATGCATGAACCTATGTATTGTTTTTCAGTGGCGGTGCAGGAGCGAGAGGGGGCGGCGCTCCGGCGCCCTCTATGGACGCACCACCACTGGTGTATATAATGTTTAGGGGTTCAAAGTAATTTTCTAGCAAAAAAATAATAAGATTTTTTCATGTAAACAAAAAGTGTCAGAAAGGGCTTTGTCTGTAAAGTGATTAGAAGAGTGAATGATGTGTGACATAAGCTTCTAAATGTTGTGCATAAAATGATAGGACAGTTCAAAACCCCCCCAAATGACCCCATTTTGGAAAGTAGACACCCCAAAGCTATTTGCTGAGAGGCATGTTGAGTCCATGGAATATTTTATATTTTGCCACAAGTTTCAGGAAAATTACAAACTTTTTATTTTTTTTTGCACAAAGTTGTCACTAAATGATATATTGCAATGGGCATATGTGGAATTACTCCCCAAAATACATTCTGCTGCTTCTCCTGAGTACGGGGATACCACATGTGTGAGACTTTTTGGGAGCCTAGCCGCGTACAGGACCCCGAAAACCAATCACCGCCTTCAGGCTTTCTAAGGGCGTAAAATGGTGGTTTCACTACCCAGCACAGTTTCGGAGACCCTGAAATGTCAAGATAGCACAAACCCCCCCCAAATGACCCCATTTTGGAAAGTAGACACCCAAAGCTATCTGAGCATTCCATGGCCTCCGAAACTGTGATAGGCAGTGAGGAGTGAAATCAATAATTTACACCCTTAGAAAGCCTGAAGGTGGTGATTGGTTTTCGGGGTCCTCTACACGGTTAGACTGCCAAAAAGTCTCACACATGTGGTATCCCCGTACTCAGGAGAAGCAGCAGAATGTATTTTGGGGTGTAATTCCACAAATAACCATGCCATGTTTGAACAATATATCATTTAGTGACAACTTTGTGTAAAAAAAAAAAAAAGAAAAATTAAATTTTCTCGAAACTAAATAAAATATTCCATGGACTCAACATGCCTCTCAGCAAATAGCTCAATGTGTCTTCTTTCCAAAATGGGGTTATTTGGGGGGGGGGGGTTTGTGCTATCATGACATTTCAGGGCCTCGGAAACTGTGATAGGTAGTGAGGAAGTGAAATCACCATTTTAGGCCCTTAGAAATCCTGAAGGCGGTGCTTGGTTTTTGGGGTCCTGTACGCAGCTAGGCTCCCAAAAAGTCTCACACATGAGGTATCCCCGTACTCAGGAGAAGCAGCAGAATGTATTTTGGGGTGTAATTCCACATATAACCATGGCACAGGTGAGCAATATATCATTTATTGACAACTTTGTGTAATATTTTTATTTTTTTCAATCACTTGTGACAAAAAATAAAATATTCAATGGGCTCAATGTGCCTCTCAGCAATTTCCTTGGGGTGTCTACTTTCCAAAATGGGGTCATTTGGGTGGGTTGTACTGCTCTGCCATTTTAGCACCTCAAGAAATTAGATAGTCAGTCATAAACTAAAAGCTGTGTAAATTCCAGAAAATGTACCCTAGTTTGTAGACGCTAAAACGTTTCTGCAAACAAATAAACATACGCGTATTGACATTTTTTTTTCCAAAGACATGTGGCTGAATACATTTTGGCCTAAATCTCGATCGCCGTGGGGATCCCCGTGATCCTCTCACGGAGGTATAAAGCGGGGAGATGCTTGTGTAAACCAGCATCTCCCCGCTCTGCCTAGTGACAATGACACGGATCTCCACTCCGTGTACTCGAAGCGAAGATCAGTGTCATGTGACACACAGCCCATCCCCCCTACAGTAAGAAACACTCAATAGAGAACACTTGACCCCTACATCGCCACCTAGTGGTTAACCCCTTCACTGCCAGTGTAATTTTCACAGTAATTAGTGCATTTTTATAGCACTGATCGCTGTAAAAATGACAATGGTCCCAAAAATAAGCCAAAAGTGTCTGATGTGTCCGCCATAATGTCACAGTCACGATAAAAATCGCTGATCACCGCCATTACTAGTAAAAAAAAAAAATATTAATAAAAATGCCATAAAACTATCCCATATTTTGTAGATGCTAGAACTTTTGCAATAAACCAATCAATAAACGCTTATTTTTTTTTTTTTACCAAAAATATGTAGAAGAATACGTATCAACCTAAACTGAGGAAAAAAATAAAATTTATATGTTTTTTGGGGATATTTATTATAGCAAAAAGTAAAAAATATTGCATTTTTTTCAAAATATTTTTGTTTATAGCGCAAAAAATAAAAACCGCAGAGGTGATCAAATACCCCCAAAAGAAAGCTCTATTTGTGGGAAAAAAAGGACGTCAATTTTGTTTGGGAGCCACGTCACACAACCACGCAATTGTCAGTTAAAGCGACGCAGTGCCGAATCGCAAAAAGTGGCCTGGTCATTGACCAGCAAAATGGTCCGGGGCTGAAGTGGTTAATGACTATTTTAATGTTCAGGGAAAGATGGGGCTAACATAAAGTACATGCAGAAGGGATCAGAGGGGTAGAAAAGGTGTTGTGCCTTAATGAAATCTTTTATTTTTTTGCGAAAAGGTGAACTAAATCTTTAATTATGTACAAAGGATCAGGAAGGATAAAGGAAAAACAATAGCACAAATGTGTGGGGCTTTAAGTATTTTATAGCATTATAAAAAATTATATCTTAAAGCGGAGCTACACTCAAAAGGGGAAGTTCTGCTTTAAGGCCTCCTCCCTTGCTCCTCTTTTAGGGAAAAGGGGAGTTGCCGCTCCAGGCAGATCTGTTTTGTGATTATCCTTCCCTCAGGAACCACAGGTGCAGGCAATGCATATAGCAGACTGGAAATGAAGAATTCTGGACAGCCGCACTCCAAAAAATCGTTGCCTTTATTAGTAAAAATCAGGAAAAGCACTACAAGCCACAGCAAACTGGACAACTGACGCGTTTCACACTATACTTTGTGTTTAACCAGTTAACGACCTCCCCATGTACATATACGTCGGCAGAATGGCACGGACAGGCACAATCACGTACCTGTACGTGCCTGCCTTCGTGCTGGTGGGGGGTCCGATCGGACCCCCTCCCGGTACATGGGGCGGTCGGTATCGCTTCAGGAGCGATTCGTGATGAGGGGGCGGCCATTGGTTTCTGGCCACCCCCTCGCGATCGCTCCCGGCGAATGAGAAGCTTCCCCTGCCTGTGTAATGTATACACAGGCAGGAGGAAGTGATGTCATCTCTACATGCGGCGCTCTATTCGTCCAGAGCGCCGGGGAGAGAAGACATCAGGTTAGTGCACCAACAGCCCACTGATACCAGGACACATAGGTACACTTTCCACCCCCCCCAGATCACCACCTGCACCCCCAGTCACAGTGTCACTGATTGCAGTGATCATTTATTTACTGATCACTGCAATCAGTGACATTTTGATAGTAAAAGTGTCAAGGCAGTTAGTGTTAGGTCCCTTCAGGTCCGGGGTAGCCCCCTAACCCCCCCAAATCAAGGTTTAACCCCTTGATTGCCCCCCAGGTAACCCTTTCACCCCCTATCGCCAGTGTCACTAAGCAATCGTTTTTTCTGATCGCTGTATTAGTGTCGCTGGTGCCGTTAGGTAGCCAGTTATTTTTTTAGGCTCGCCGCCAGGTTTTTATAGCATCAGGTACCCCCATATATTATCTAATAAAGGTTTAACCCCTTGATCACCCCCCCAGGTAACCCTTTCACCCCCTATCACCAGTGTCACTAAGCAATCGTTTTTCTGATCGCTGTATTAGTGTCGCTGGTGCCGCTAGGTAGCCAGTTATTTTTTTAAGTTCGCCGCCAGGTTTTTATAGCATCAGGTACCCCCATATACAACTGTAGCGGGTGTGTACTTACCCGGGTGTAATTTTGAATTTGGCAAAGACATTGGTGATGTGTAATTGCCTGTCGCCCGGTGGGTGGCGCTGTCGCCCTGGGCTGGGGGTTGAATCATTGCTGTGAGCCGTCCTCCTTTTTGTCCTCCCTCGGCAGCGGTATGGTGGGGCGGGGAACCCGCCGTGCTTGCTGGGAGAGGGTATAAAGGGGGCCGGCCATCTTTGTCAAGGGGTCGAAGTCCCAGGCACCTTCAGCTTGCGGACGGTGGGTCGTGTCGCTCCTCTGGGTGGCTTAGGCCTAGAGGACAGCGGAGGTCGAGTTCCATCCCAGGCACCTTTGGCCTGGGGTGAGGTACTTGGATGGAGGTCTGGAGCTCAGTGCCCAACACTGAGTTCCACGAGGGAAGGAGATCCTAGGGTGCCCAGGGATTGGGTACCCGAATTCGGAAGGCGCTATGGACCGGGGGGAGCTCCTCATTTGAAGACCCGGTGCATCATATTGCCGGGGACAAGTGAGTCTCTCGTCGGAGACGGCCTGGAAGGAAATCTACCCTCATGCGGAGACCAGGATACACTTCTAGGAAGGGAAGTGACAGCTACATTGTGTCTGGGCCAGTTCGCATCCACACCTCCTTTTCTGTTCTGTTCTATCAAGGGAGTTCAACTGTTTGTGTTCAGACAAGAAGAATAAAGGAGTGTTAAACTTTAATGGTGTGGAGCTCAATTTCTGACAGACATGGTTCGTGGTGACTCTTGGAGGGAGGATCCAAGTGCACAGCACTGACCCGAAGGTAATACAGAACTGTTGCTTATACTGCACTAACATCTGTGGTGGAAGCTAGGCGTAGTGTCCCCGCTCCCTCCCCTCTAAGATACACCTAGACAAGAGAAAGACGAGACCAAGAGGGGAGTGTGAGGAGCAGCCGCTACACAGGGTAATTAGCCTCTGGACTGCTTTTACAAGCAGTGGGAGGGAATGTCCCCCCACCTGATATAAAAAGCGCCATTGGGAAAGCATTTTATCACACGATCTTGGTGTGGTCAGATACTTTGAGGGCAGAGGAAAGATCTAGGGTCTAATAGACCCCAATTTTTTCAAAAAAAGAGTACCTGTCACTACCTATTGCTATCATAGGGGATATTTACATTCCCTGAGAGAACAATAAAAATGATAAAAAAAAATGGAAGGAACAGTTTAAAAATAGAATAAAAAACCAAAATAAATAATAATAAAAAAAAAACACCCGTCTCTTGCGCAAAGGCGAACGCAAGCGTCGGTCTGGCGTCATATGTAAACAGCAATTGCACCATGCATGTGAGGTATCACCACGAAGGTTATATCGAGGGCAGTAATTTTAGCAGTAGACCTTCTCTGTAAATCTAATGTGGTAACCTGTAAAGGCTTTTAAAAATGTATGTAGTTTGTCGCCACTGCGCGTTTGTGCGAAATTTTAAAGCATGTCGTGTTTGGTATCCATGTACTCGGCCTAAGATCATCTTTTTTATTTCATCAAACCTTTGGGCAATATAGTGTGTTTTAGTGCATTAAAATGAAAAAAAGTGTATTTAAAAAAAAAAAATGCGTTTAAAAAATCACTGCGCAAATACTGTGTGGAAAAAAAAAATGCAACACACACCATTTTAATCTGTAGGGCCTTTGCTTTAAAAAAATATTTAATGTTTGGGGGTTCAACGTAATTTTCTTGCAAAATTTTTTTTTTTTTCATGTGAACAAAAAGTGTCAGAAAGGGCTTTGTCTGCAAGTGGTTAGAAGAGTGGATGATGTGTGACATAAGCTTCCTAATGTTGTGCATAAAATGCCAGGACAGTTCAAAACCCCCCCCCAAATGACCCCATTTTGGAAAGTAGACATCCCAAGCTATTTGCTGAGAGGCATGTTGAGCCCATTGAATATTTTATATTTTGACACAAGTTGCGGACAAAAGACGATTTTTTTTTTTTTGTACAAAGTTGTCACTAAATGATATATTGCTCAAACATGCCATGGGCATATGTGGAATTACACCCAAAATACATTCTGCTGCTTCTCCTGAGTACGGGGATACCACATGTGTGAGACTTTTTGGGAGCCTAGCCACGTACGGGACCCCAAAACCAAGCACCGCCTTCAGGCTTTCTAAGGGTGTAAATTTTTGATTTCACTCCTCACTGCCTATCACAGTTTCGGAGGCCATGGAATGCCCAGATGGCACAAAACCCCCCAAATGACCCCATTTTGGAAAGTAGACACCCCAAGCTATTAGCTGAGAGGTATGGTGAGTATTTTGCAGATCTCACTTTTTGTCACAAAGTTTTGAAAATTGAAAAAAGAAGAAAAAAATATATATATATTTTCTTTCTTCATTTTCAAAAACAACGGAGAGCTATAAAATACCATGCCTCTCAGAAAATAGCTTGGGGTGTCTACTTTCCAAAATGGGGTCATTTGGGGGGGGGGGGGGGGTTTGTGACATCTTGGCATTTTATGGCCTTCAAAACTGTGATGTGTAGTGAGGAGTGAAATCAAAAATTTGCGCCCTTAGAAATCCTGAAGGCGGTGATTAGTTTTCGGAGCCCCGTACGCGGCTAGGCTCCTAAAAAGTCCCACACATGTGGTATCCCGTACTCAGGAGAAGCAGCAAAACGTATTTTGGGGTGTAATTCCACATATAACCATGGCATGTGTGAGCAATATATCATTTAGTGACAACTTTTGTAATTTTTATTTTTTTTTGTCATTATTCAATCACTTGGGACAACAAAAAAATATTCAATGGGCTCAATATGCCTTTCAGCAATTTCCTTGGGGTGTCTACTTTCCAAAATGGGGTCATTTGGGGGGGTTTTGTACTGCCCTGCCATTTTAGCACCTCAAGAATTGAGATAGGCAGTCATAAATTAAAAGCTGTGTAAATTCCAGAAAATGTACCCTAGTTTGTAAACGCTTTAACTTTTGCGCAAACCAATAAATATACGCTTATTGACATTTTTTTTACTAAAGACATGTGGCTGAATACATTTTGGCCTAAATGTATGACTAAAATTGAGTTTTAGATTTTTCGTATAACAAAAAGCAGAAAATATCATTTTTTTTCTAAATGTTCGGTCTTTTTCTGTTCATATCGCAAAAAAGCAGAGACATCAAATACCATTAAAAGAAAGCTCTATTTGCGGGAAGAAAAGGACGAAAATTTTGTTTGGGTACAACATTGCATGACCGCGCAATTACCAGTTAAAGCAGCGCAGTGCCAAATTGTAAAAACACCTCTGGTCTTTATGCTGCGTATTGGTCCGGGGCTTAAGTGGTTTATCATTAAACACAAAGAATAGTGTGAAACGCGTCAGCTGTCCAGTTTGCTGTGGCTTGTAGTGCTTTTCCTGATTTTACCAATAAAGGCAACGATTTTTTGAAGTGCGGCTGTCCAGAATTCATTTCCAGTTTGCTCCTCTTTTAGTAACGGCACGTTTTTTGGTGGAGGGGGGTGGGGGAGCAGGTACCTGATTCCCACTTTAACCTAGGCGTTTGGAAGCAGAAGTTCTCCTCCCAACCGTCTTTTGGGACAGGTCCCAGAAGACTGAGACCATTCATAATGCACAGCGCGGCTCCTGCATGCACAGTGTGCACCAGGCTGCAACGCCGCACGCTGTCACAGATGGGTGCCCACAGTTAAGATGGAGCCGAAGACAGAAGATGAGAGGTGAAAAACGGCTGGGGTAAGCACATCGCTGGATCCTGGGACAGGTGGTAAGTGGCTGTTTATTAAAAGTCAGGAGCTAGTTTTTAGCAGCTCAGTTTTAATTTTTACACAGACAGAAGGCAAGGAATTCTCCAACAGCAACACAGATAGAAATAAAAAATGTTTTTCTTTAGTAGGTAGGAGAGAGGGAAAGAAGAGAACTCTTGTAAGATTTTTATATCTCTCTGTCTGTGTTCCTGCTTCAATTTTTTTTTCTCCCTTCCTCACTGGTTGAACCATTGCAAGTGGGACAGGAAATGAGGGTATCTCTATAGTGGAGGTCGGAATAGAAATTAAACTGGAGTTCTACCTCTTCCATCCAAAACTCGAAAACAAAAAGGGCTTTTGACTTAATATTTACACTAAAGAGTTTCATATAGTGTGTTGGGACATGTATTGCTCCAGAGGCAGGAGTGAGGCAAGTATATGTCTCAGTGAATACCAAGCATTAAATACTAATGAAGAATCTCAACGTTATCAATCTGAACAGATCAGCTATTATCGTTTGTAAAATTATTTGTTAAAGCAGAGTTTATAGTATATCAAGTGTGTGTGATACTTAAACATCTCCCTCTAGAGGCCACTTTTCAGATTGCATTAAAAGAAAGAAAATATATAGGCTGCCACTGCTTACCTTTACTTTAAATGCTAGTTGCCTGGCAGTAATGCTCCTTTAATAACTTTTATACTTTTCAACTCTGAATCAAAACAAGCTTGCAAGTCAGTAGTCCTGATTTTATTGTGGTATGCTTGGTCCTGGTCAGTAACTCAAATTGTTGAAAGCAATGGAAGCCATGTAACTTGTATTATATGAAGAGGGTCAGCAATTGCAGTCCATGCTATTTTTTCAGTACCTCCAAGTACACCTAAAATAAAATAAATATGACCATCTAAAATAAGGATCATTGACTTACCTGTAAATATTTTTTCTTGGAGTACAGTAGAGGACAAAGGTTTCCACTATTTAAGAGCATGGATTAAATGACGCAACTTGCAGTTCAGGACACTGTTATACAAAGCTATTAGGACAGCCCATATAACTCCCCCCCATACACACACTTTCAGTAATCCTCCGTTTTTTTATAAGCAAGCAATACGAGGAAATGCCAGTACAAAGGAGAGGTGGCCTGTGTCTTTTACTATACTCGAAAGCAGGGATCTCCAAACTACGGCCCTCCAGCTGTTGCGGAACTACAAATCCCATGAGGCTTTGTAAAACTCTGACATTCACAGTAATGACTAGGCATGATGGGAATTGTAGTTCCTGAACAACTGGAGGGCCGTAGTTTGGAGACCCTTGCTCTAAAGCCTCGTACACACGGTACGATTGTTTGCCAACTGAGCATTTGATTTTTGTGAAAAGGGCGTGTGCCAGGATCTTGTCTTGCATACTAATGGTTGATTGATTGATTTATTATTTGTAATAACGGTACACAATTGTCGTGCATCAAACACGAACGTAGTGATGTACTATGAGGAATTTTAGCTCTTGAGCGCCACCCTTTGGGCCCCTTGTGCTAATTTTGTGTTTGGTGAGCATTGATTCTGAGCATGCATGTTTGTACTTTTGACTTTTGTGTGACGGATTTGTGTACTGACCATAATCAGATGTGGAGCCGTTGTCCACCAAAAATGTACTAGCCTGTCATCCAACATTTGTTGGCTGAAAATTGGACAGCAATTGTCAAAAGGAGCGTACTAATGGTAAGAATTTAGGACAACAGTCTGTCAACAGACAATCCCCTTCCAACAATCATACCATGTGTACGAGGCTTAAAAAAAGGATTTAAAAGGCAAATCAGAGATCATGATTTCTTGTGGAATGAGGGCAGGGACGCCTACCTAGAAATCTAGATCTCACAGGGTCACCAGTGCATCCACTGCAAAGGTCCTTGGATACCTCATCTGATCTTGGCCACGAACCTGTCCACCCTCTTGTTGAAACAGGATGCCAACATCCACATACAGGCAGGTGGAGGCTGCAATATGTCCCTCCAACTCAAAAGTGGTATTGTGCCATTCATTCAGGCTGGCAGGACCCCAAAGAGGACCAAATGTCCCCTGCTATGGGGTCCAGCCAGGCAGCCATCTTGGGGAGGATGGCAATTCTATTGAACACTGAAATCCCACAAGATTTGGGCAGTAATCTTGACTGAGGATTCTATAAATAGAGGAATTCTGCATTATTTGGTGTGCCGACAGTTTAGATAGAGACAGAGCCCCCACTGGTTAAGAGGAGAGTAGGAGTATTATTTGGGGGAAGGGGAGAGTACCTGTCAAGAAGAGGGAGTAGGTTTCTCCTTACAGGGGGTCTCCTCTGTCAGCCTCTTGGCACAATCTCACATTTACAGCTGGATATCTCCAAGGACATTTGGGGATCGCATTATGAACAAGTTATATCATAGCCCCCTCCTGTGAAAATGCTCATCTGGCATTCTGTAGTATGTAGGTAACCAATATATTTGTAGCACACAGACCCCTCTGCTTCACCCATTTGCAGTAAGGCACACTTGCTACTTGCCCGGTATCCAACTCCATATATGGAGAGGCGAGCAGTGTTAGATTTTGGGCCTTGCGGCGAGTTAGCTCTCACGAGTGGATCCTTGTGCTCCGCCATCCGGGGTAGAAAGTCTCTCGCTTCAATAAAGTCAATGTCCACACAGAAGTAAAACCTGAACAGCAAGGCTTTATTCTTTTGCTTGGGGTATAACTTGAGATAAAGAAAGAGGACTGAGAGTAGGGGAAGGTTCAGGCATGCAACACTCAAAGAACACTTTCGTCCCCACTCAAGCCTGAGTGGGTATAGCTCACCCGGATAGTCCCTTTAGGAGCGGTCCTAGCAGCCGGAGTGAAGCATGGATTAAAGCTTTCCTTTCCATAGGATGCGATCAGGAGAATTCCTCTGCCACAGGAATGATTACTGTCCTGAACCTCCACAAGTAAAGATGGTGGATCCCTCTTTAAGCGAGTTTCCAGGCCTCTCCCTGAGACAGCAGTACCGTCACTGATCTCCTCTTGGGACCGATCCTCCTCTGGACTCCTTTCCTAAAGTTGGGCTCCCAAATAGTGGGCAGCCTGGAATTCCCCCGTAAGGTGTAGGCCCCAGCCAGCCGAGCCGGGCCTACCAAACAGCGATACAGCCTCGGGCTGAAGGTGCCCGAGACTGAAGCACATGCACGCACCCCCTGGCCATGAGGGCCACAAAGGTGGGGTACGCGCCACACGTCCTCCAGGACCAAGGGGTCCCCTGGAGTCCAACAACGCCTGATGGCGTCTGCCCCTTAAATACCCTCTCCCAGCAGGCACAGCGGACCGACCACGCCCACCGCACCGCAGCCGAGAGAGGACACTCAATAGTGCTGCGATACCTCCTGTGGTTCAACCTGAGCCCGAAGTGACAGCACCACCCCCAGGGAACTGTACTGCAAGGCAACATCGCACCCAGAGCAGAAGCCCAACTATTGGCTCGGACCACCCCTAAATTTACACATATAGCATCCCATAAATTGGGATGGGCGCTACATGTTATTATTGGAAAGTGCCTTGTGCAGACTTGGGCAAATTGCAGCACCAGGGCTACATCCAGCCAGCGATGTCTCCACTGTCAGCAAGCCTCTTTAAGGCTGCAGAAATCCCAGCTGTACAGATTGCAGACTCTCTGCTTTCAGCCACAATGCTTGCAGATCTGCCAATTATTTCCCAGAGCCCATCAGTCACACATTGCCACTTGGAATGGCAGAACAGTTAACTAAGTCCTGTGTCTGTCAGCTCCCTCACTGCTTTTACCAGCATGCCGTACACCAACATTGTTACCAGCAGATCAGCAAAGAACATTTCTTCCCTACTTCTAATAATCATATATGTGTGCACACAGTTTCATGAGCAGTTGTACCTATTATTCCTAGTGCCAGGTGTTTGCTTTCTTTATGTTTGTGTACTGTTGTGAAGTCATTAAGAAAAATAATAATGATACATTTAATATTTACTGGCAAAGATGTGAGATTTGCTTAGATGAACTATGAATTGAACAATTTCTCTTGGAACCAGTTAAAACAAGAGTGATGGACTAAAGGACTTTGTGACCTCACATGTTTTCCAATGTTGAGTGGATTAGCCATCTGTAACTTTTACAAGCCTGTTTTGAGACTTTGGGAACAATGGTAACTTTCGTCACCAAACAAAAATTTTTTTACTATATTTGTTGGTTAGATTAAGAAGACAAATCCTGCCATAGGAAAAGTTCTACAGATAGCTAACTGGGTTATTATCAGATGAAAATAGCCCTTAAATAAAGACCCCAATGTTTACTCAGTTTTTCCCCAAACGATGGCATCATTAAACACCTGGTTAATTCTACAACCAAGGACAACAGTAAGGCCCCTTTCACACTGAGGTGTTTTCACCGCGTTTTCGTGGTAAAAATAGCGCTGTAAAAATGCCTGAAATAATCCTGCCCCAGCATTCTCAATGTGCCCTGAGGGCTTTCACACTGAGGCGTTTTGCTGGCTGTGCGTTGGAAAAAATCCTGCAAACAGCTTTTTTGGAGCATCTTTAGGGCGCTAAAAATAGCGCTGTAATAACGCCTATCTCCATTGAAATTAATAACGCGGTAAAAAACATAGGCATTAGCGCTATTTTTACCGCGAACGCGGTAAAATCGTTTTTAACGCCTCAGTGTGAAAGGGGCCTAACTAGTGAAACAGAGACAACAGGATATGTAAAATTTATATCCATATAGATATATAATATGTTATATTACAATGTTGCCATGCATTTTATAAGAATCAATGTGTACCATAGTCGTCCATATCTTTGATAACTCATTCTAAATATCCATGATGTCTAGGTCTAGAGATGATATTTTAATATCTGGTGACCTAAGAACTTTGTTATAAAGAAAATTATATATATATATATATATATATATATATATAGTAACCTGGGGGATAGTTAGCAGGTACAAAAGCTCCCTGGGATGAGCAGGCACAGATACCAAGTCCATTGGATAAGTGAAAAACAGTGCAGTGTTTTATTGGTGATATATATAAAGTCTATTTCCAGGTGCTGTACAGTGTGCAAAACAAAAATAGTTAAACAAAAACCTAGCCGTGTCTCGGCTCTAACTATACTATATATACAGGCCCTCACTACCAGGCTGAGCAAGCCTACAGCTTGTCAGCTTCCACATAAATTGCTCCAAAAGTGTTCACCAACCTCCTTGCTCTCACAGACCAGCACTATCTGTGTTTCCCAAGCAGAGCAAAGGCTGTCTTGCTCAGGTGAGCTTAAATTAGCCTGGGGAAGAGGCCCAAGACCCGAACTGGATGCTGGATCAGAGATCCCTGAATGTATAAGAGAGGAGCCTGGGAGATGTATAATCCCCGAACAGGACTTTCCCAGGCCCTCTCTGGGATGCTCTGCTACAATATATATAAGAAGTGTGATTATAAGTAGAAATGTTTTGAAAAACGAATTAGCATTATAAAAGACACCCAATTATGATTATAACCATATCAGACTTTAGCCTATGTAATATTCATTGGATAGATCAGATTATTCATGTATCCATATAGATAATCATTTTGTGTGATATTGATTTATATACACTGCTCAAAAAAATGAAAGGAACACTTTGAAAACACATCAGATCTCAACAGGACAAAATCTCATGCTGGATATCTATACTGATATGGACTGGGTAATGTGTTAGGAATGAAAGGATGGCACATCATTTGATAGAAATGAAAATTATCCACCTACAGAGGGCTGAATTCAAAGACACCACTGAAAATCAAAGTGAAAAAATTATGCAGCAAGCTAGTCTATTTTGCTGAAATTTCAAAATGGTCCTCAGTAGTTTGTATGGCCCCCAAGTGCTTGTATGCATGCCTGACAACATCAGGGCATGCTCCTATTGAGACGACGGATGGTGACCTGGGGTATTTCCTCCCAGATCTGGACCAGAGCATCACTGAGCTCCTGAACAGACTGAGGTGCAACCTGGCGGCACCGGATAGACCGAAAAAATGTGCCAGAGGTGTTCTATTGGATTTAGGTCAGGTGAGCGTGGGGGCCATTCAATGGTATCAATTTCTTCATCCTCCGGGAACTGGCTGCATGCTCTCGCCACATGAGGCCGGGCATTGTCATGCACCAGGAGGAACCCAGGACCCACTGCACCAGCGTAGGGTCTGACAATGGGTCCAAGGATTTCATCCCGATACCTAATGGCAGTCAGCGTGCCATTGTGTAGCCTGCAGAGGTCTGTGTGTCCCTCCATGGACATGCCTCCCCAGACCATCACTGACCCACCACCAAACCAGTCATGCTGAACGATGTTAAAGTTCTCCACGGCTTGTCCAGACCCTTTCACATCTGTCACATATGCTCAGGGTGAACCTGCTCTAATCTGTGAAAAGCATGGGGCACCAGTGGCGGACCTGCCAATTCTGGTGTTCAATAGAAAATGCCAATCGAGATCCACAGTGTCCGGCAGTGAGCACTCTAGAGGATGTCGGGCCCTCAGGCCACCACCATAAAGTCTGTTTCTGATTGTTTGGTCAGAGACATTCACACCAGTGGCCTGCTTGAGGTCATTTTGTAGGGCTCTGGCAGTGCTCATCCTGTTCCTCCTCGCACAAAGGAGCAGATACCGGTCCTGCTGATGGGTTAAGGACCTTCTACGGCTCTGTCCAGCTCTCCTAGAGTAACTGCCTGTCTCCTGGAATCTCCTCCATGCTCTTGAGACTGTGCTGGGAGACACGGCAAACCTTCTGGCAATGACACGTATTGATGTGCCATCCTGGAGCCGTTGGACTCCCTGTGCAACCTTTATAGGGTCCAAGTATCGCCTCGTGCTACCAGTAGTGACACTGACCCTACCCAAATTAAAAACTAGTGAAAAACCGTCAGAAAAGATGAGTAGGGAAAAAAATGTCGGCCCCCTTCACCTGAAAAAACATTCCTATTTTGGAGGTCGTCTCATTGTTGCCCATCTAGTGCACCTGTAGTTAATTTCAATTAACAGCAAAGCAGCTGAAACTGATTAACAACCCCCCTGCTACTTAACTGACCAGATCAATATCTCAGGAATTCCCAGGAGTTCTGATAAAAGTGTTCCTTTAATTTTTTTGAGCAGTATATATAACATGTGTCCTGCTTAGAAAAAACGGTTTTAAAAGATAGATACCTTTTATACATAAATATAAAACTATTTTATGTTATGTCAATGAATCAAGATTATACTAAAGCATATTTTATATGATACCAGCTACCAGCATAACAAAATACTCAAAAATATAGATCCCTCTCACCATTATATAAAATAATACACATTATAGAATATTAACTTAAAGAGTTAGACTCAAAACACATGTGAGACACCTGGTGGTTGAAGGTGATATTATTTGAACTCACAAAAATTCTGGAAAAAGGTTAATGAGTATCAGGGCAGTTACCTCCCATATTTTCAACCAACCAATGAGTTAGGAACACATAACTTTTGGGCAGAACTTATTATAATTTTTATTATCTCATTGTCTGAGGATAGTATTTAGGACAAGAAAAATTAGATGAAGAGACACACACTCAGAGACACACCCTGGGAGGGGGAGATGCAGCCACACACTCCCCGACAGACTTACAGTGCCTTGCGAAAGTATTCGGCCCCCTTGAACTTTTCATCATTTTGCCACATTTCAGGCTTCAAACAAAGATATAAAATTTTAATTTTTTGTGAAGAATCACCAACAAGTGGGACACAATTGTGAAGTGGAACGAAATCTATTGGATATTTTAAACTTTTTTAGCAAATAAAAAACTGAAAAGTGGTGCGTGCAAAATTATTCGGCCCCTTTACTAGGGATGAGCTTCGTGTTCGAGTCGAACATACGTTCGACTCGAACATCGGCTGTTCGATCGTTCAACGAAGATCGAACGATTTGGGCCGTTCGCGCCAAATTCGAGTGACGCGAACGGCCCACAATGCACTACGCCATCGCAGTGTCATCCAGGCGCTGTGATTGGCCAAGCATGCACTGTGACCCCGCATGCTTGGCCAATCACAGCGCCGGCAGCGAGGAGAGCAATGATTGGCCACAGGCAGGATGCCTGTGGCCAATTATTGCTGAGGGTGTTTAGTACACGCCCCACACTATAAAAGGCCGCCAGCACGGCGGCCTAGTGTAGTGTGTTCCGGAGCAGGGAAAGAGCAGCATAGGCAGGGACAGTGACATTTATTTCTTTCTTGCTTAACCTGGATTCCTTTAGTTTAGGGAAAGAGAAGGATAGGTAGGGAGAGTGTCAGTGTGTTTTACTGTTCGAGTCCTTGTTTCTAGGGACAGGGAAGGACAGTGAGTGAATTCTCCTTGTGCTATAGTGTGCTTTAAAAAAACATTTTTTCTAGGGACAGAAAACTCTAGGTAGGGAGAGTGTCAGTTTCTTTCACTGTGCAAGTCCTTGTTTCTAGGGACAGGGAAGGACAGTGAGTGAATTCTCCTTGTGCTATAAAAAACATTTTTTCTAGGGACAGAAAACTCTAGGTAGGGAGAGTGTCAGTTTCTTTCACTGTGCAAGTCCTTGTTTCTAGGGACAGGGAAGGACAGTGAGTGAATTCTCCTTGTGCTATAGTGTGCTTTAAAAAAACATTTTTTCTAGGGACAGAAAACTCTAGGTAGGGAGAGTGTCAGTTTCTTTCACTGTGCAAGTCCTTGTTTCTAGGGACAGGGAAGGACAGTGAGTGAATTCTCCTTGTGCTATAGTGTGCTTTAAAAAAACATTTTTTCTAGGGACAGAAAACTCTAGGTAGGGAGAGTGTCAGTTTCTTTCACTGTGCAAGTCCTTGTTTCTAGGGACAGGGAAGGACAGTGAGTGAATTCTCCTTGTGCTATAGTGTGCTTTAAAAAAACATTTTTTCTAGGGACAGAAAACTCTAGGTAGGGAGAGTGTCAGTTTCTTTCACTGTGCAAGTCCTTGTTTCTAGGGACAGGGAAGGACAGTGAGTGAATTCTCCTTGTGCTATAGTGTGCTTTAAAAAAACATTTTTTCTAGGGACAGAAAACTCTAGGTAGGGAGAGTGTCAGTTTCTTTCACTGTGCAAGTCCTTGTTTCTAGGGACAGGGAAGGACAGTGAGTGAATTCTCCTTGTGCTATAGTGTGCTTTAAAAAAACATTTTTTCTAGGGACAGAAAACTCTAGGTAGGGAGAGTGTCAGTTTCTTTCACTGTGCGAGTCCTTGTTTCTAGGGACAAAGAAGGAAAGTGAGGGGAATTCTCCTTGTGCTATAGTGTGCTAAAGCATTCCTCATCAACCATCTTTGAAATCCTTGTTTTTTGGACAGTCAGGGAAATTGTCGTTGTGCTATTCTGTGCAAAAGCAATCATCCTCAACCATATTTAGAAATCCTTAAGTAAAGGGACAGAGAAGGACACCTGAAGGTAGCCCTTATTGCTTTTTTCCCCATCTCCCTGCAGGCCATCTATTAGAATGTCTGGAAGGCAAACAAGGAGAGGCAGACAGTCAGGAGGCAATAAAAGTGGGCAAGCAGGCTCTGTGTCTGGGGGCAACAGTGCTGGTCGTGGACGCGGTGCATTGTCATCAGCACATGGCCATGGGACACGCTTGTCCTTCTTTTCGGCAGCTGGACATGTTGAGCCACATCATGCCGAAGACTTGGTAGAGTGGATGACCAAGCCCTCCTCCTCCTCCTCATCCTCTCTCACCCAGGCTCAGGGTACTGGCAAAGCAGCTGCCAAAGCGTCCTCTTCCCTGGTATCAATGTCAGACTCATCATCAGTCACTCCTTCCCTAGACCCACCATGTCCTCCTCCTGAGGAGTCCCCCGAACTGTTTGAGCACAGTGTTGGGTACATGCTCCAGGAGGATGCCCAGTGTTTCGAAGGGTCTGATGATGAAACCCAGCTACAGGAAGGCAGTAGGGTGAGAGCAGACAGAGGGGATGCTCAAGAAGGACACCAATCTGGCAGTCATGTTCCAGCAGCTGCAGCATACTGCCAGATTGGCTCCAGTGATGAGGAGGGAGGGGATGATGAGGTCACTGACTCCACGTGGGTGCCTAATAGGAGAGAGGAGGAGGAGGAGGATGAGGAGGAGGCACATCTCCAACGAGGCAGGATGCCCTTTGGTGGCCAGCGTAAGGGCAGTACACCGACGGAATCACACCGCAGAGCTCCGCCTGTGCAGGGCGCTGCCTCTGCCCGTCATTCAAAAAGTTCCTTGGTGTGGGCCTTTTTTGAGGCTAGTGCATCAGATCGCACAGCTGCTGTTTGCAACATATGTCTCAAGCGTATATCGCGTGGCCAAAACATCAGCCGCTTGGGTACCACATGCCTGACCAGACATATGTTGACCTGCCATGCAGCTCGTTGGCAAGCCTACCTCAAAGACCCACACCAAAGAACAAAGCGGACCTCTCCTTGCACCGCATCAGCTGGGATCTCCAACCCCACTATAACTTCAGTCCTCTCTGAAACATGCACTGAGAGGAATGAAGGTGTAGAATTAGGTGTGTCACAGCCAAGTACTTGCGGCCACTCTGCTAGCAGTACACCGACGTCCGATTCTAGCAGGCAAATTTCCCTGCCCCAGCTGCTGGACCGTCGAAAGAAGTTCACTCCCAGCCATCCACATGCCCAGCGGTTGAATGCTAGCTTGGCTAAATTGCTAGCGCTTCAACTGCTGCCTTTTCAGTTGGTAGACTCGGCCCCCTTCCGTGAGTTTGTGCAATGTGCGGTTCCTCAGTGGCAGGTTCCCAAACGCCACTTTTTCTCACGGAAGGCTATTCCGGCTCTCTACCGGCATGTGGAAGGCAATGTCTTGGCCTCGCTGGACAGGGCGGTCAGCGGTAAGGTGCATATTACCGCTGACTCATGGTCCAGCAGGCATGGACAGGGACGTTGCCTTTCTTTCACGGCCCATTGGGTCACTCTTTTGGCAGCTGGGAAGGATGCAGGACAAGGTGCAGTAGTGTTGGAGGTTGTCCCACCGCCACGCCTCCAAAATGCTACTACTGGTTGTGACACACCTCTCTCCTCCACCCCCTCCTCTTCTTCTTCCTCCATGGCCTCTTCCTGTGGTTTGTCCTATGAACCAGCGGTGCTCCGTAGCCGTTCACGGGGCTACGCAAGTACGCAGGCAAAAAGATGCCATGCCGTGCTTGCGCTGGTGTGTTTGGGGGACAGAAGCCACACTGGGGCAGAGGTCCTGTCTGCTCTGCAGGGCCAGGCCGAGAGGTGGTTGACGCCACGCCAGCTTAAGCCAGGAATGGTGGTTTGCGACAATGGCACCAACCTCCTCTCCGCCCTTCGACAGGGACAACTGACCCATGTGCCCTGTGTGGCTCATGTCCTTAACCTGGTGGTGCAGCGGTTCTTGGGCAGGTACCCGGGCTTACAGGATGTCCTGAGGCAGGCCAGGAAAGTCTGTGTGCATTTCCGCAGATCTTATAATGCCAGTGCTCGCCTGGCTGAGCTGCAAAAGGAGTTGAACCTGCCCAAGAACCGCCTTATATGTGACATGCCCACCAGGTGGAACTCAACGTTGGCCATGCTGCAGCGGCTGCACACGCAGCAGAGGGCCATCAATGAGTACCTGTGCGACTACGGCACCAGGACAGGGTCAGGGGAGCTTGTTTTTTTTTCTCCACGCTAGTGGGGCATGATCAGGGATGCATGCACTGTCCTGGCACCATTTGAGGAGGCCACGAGGATGGTGAGCAGTGACAGTGCATGCATCAGTGACACTGTACCTCTTGTCCACCTGTTGGAGCACACGCTGCGTGGAATAATGGACAGGGCACTTGAGGCAGAACAGAGGCAGGAAGAGGAGGACTTCCTTGCCTCTCAAGGCCCCCTTTACCCAGACAGTGTTCCTTCTGTCCCACCCATCGCACAGGAAGAGGAGGGTCGAGGAGGAGGAGGATTGTGTCAGCATGGAGGTGGAGGCTGGCACTCAGCATCATCAGCAGCAGTCTTTTAGGGATGATTTACAGTCCCAAGAAACCAGTGGACTTGTACGTGGCTGGGAGGAGGTGACTGCGGATCATGTCGTCCTTAGTGACCCAGAGGACTCCGGAGCGAATGCCTCAGCAAACCTACGCTGCATGGCCTCCCTGATCCTGCAAAGTCTGCGGAAGGATCCTCGTATTCTTCGGATCAAGGAGAGGGACCATTACTGGCTGGCCACTCTCCTTGATCCACGGTACAAGGGTAAGGTTGCGGACCTTATGTTACCGTCGCAGAGGGAGCAGAGGATGAGACAACTCCGGGAGGCCTTGCAGAAAGGTCTGTGCAACGCGTTCCCAGAGACTGGGAGGTTACAAACTCCTGGTCCTGGACAACGAGTTGCTGAGGCTTCGGCCAGTCAAAGAAGGAGCGGTGGGGAAGGTGGCCGTCTGACCGATGCGTTCAGACAATTCTTTAGTCCGCAGCCCCAAAGTATGATCGGTTCCAGCAACCATCGCCAGCGTCTGATAAACATGGTGCAGGAATATCTAGGGGCAAGGTCAGACTTGGACACCTTCCCCACCGAAAATCCTCTGGCTTACTGGGTCTTGAGGATGGATCACTGGCCAGAGCTTGCACAGTATGCAATTGAGCTACTGGCCTGTCGTGCATCCAGCGTTCTTTCGGAACGCACATTCAGTGCTGCTGGAGGATTTGTCACGGATCACAGGGTGCGCCTGTCCACCGACTCGGTTGATCGACTGACTTTCATCAAGATGAACCAGTCTTGGATCACCACCAGCTACCACACACCTGATGCTGATATAACAGACTAATTGATTTTAACATGTCACATCCCTTCAAGACTGATGCTGATGCTGAGTGCCTGTGCTGTTATGTTGACTGGCTATCCTCCTCCTCCGAGTCCTCAATGATACGATTGATGATGATAGCTTGGAAGATCATTTTTGTTTATGGGTGCCGCCACCAGTGGCTAAGGCCCAATTTTTCAGCCCCTGTTTTACAGGGGCGTGTAATTACAATTTTTTTAGCAATAATTTGCCATAGGGCTCATTGCTGTGCTCCAAGTACAGTATCTGTGAGGGGTTGGAGTGTTGTGGCACCAGTGCCTAAGGCCCAATTTTTCAGCCCCTGTTTAACAGGGGCGTGTCATTACAATTTTTGAAGCAATACTTTGCAACAGGGCTCATTGCTGTGCTCCAAGTACAGTATCTGTGAGGGGTTGTAGTGTTGTGCCACCAGTGCCTAAGGCCCAATTTTTCAGCCCCTGTTTAACAGGGGCGTGTCATTACAATTTTTGAAGCAATACTTTGCAACAGGGCTCATTGCTGTGCTCCAAGTACAGTATCTGTGAGGGGTTGTAGTGTTGTGCCACCAGTGCCTAAGGCCCAATTTTTCAGCCCCTGTTTTACAGGGGCGTGTAATTACAATTTTTTTAGCAATAATTTGCCATAGGGCTCATTGCTGTGCTCCAAGTACAGTATCTGTGAGGGGTTGGAGTGTTGTGGCACCAGTGCCTAAGGCCCAATTTTTCAGCCCCTGTTTAACAGGGGCGTGTCATTACAATTTTTGAAGCAATACTTTGCAACAGGGCTCATTGCTGTGCTCCAAGTACAGTATCTGTGAGGGGTTGTAGTGTTGTGCCACCAGTGCCTAAGGCCCAATTTTTCAGCCCCTGTTTAACAGGGGCGTGTCATTACAATTTTTGAAGCAATACTTTGCAACAGGGCTCATTGCTGTGCTCCAAGTACAGTATCTGTGAGGGGTTGTAGTGTTGTGCCACCAGTGCCTAAGGCCCAATTTTTCAGCCCCTGTTCAACAGGGGCATGCAATTACAATTCTTGATGTAATAATTCACAGCAGGGCCCATTGCTGCACCCACCAAGAGTAACTCTGAGGGCTTACAGTGTTGTGGCAACGCCACCACCACCACCACCACGAAAGGCCCAATTTTTCAGCCCCTGTTCAAAAGGGGCATGTAATTACAATTCTTGATCTAATAATTCACAGCAGGGCCCATTGCTGCACCCACCAAGAGTAACTCTGAGGGCTTACAGTGTTGTGGCAACGCCACCACCACCACGAAAGGCCCAATTTTTCAGCCCCTGTTCAAAAGGGGCATGTAATTACAATTCTTGATCTAATAATTCACAGCAGGGCCCATTGCTGCACCCACCAAGAGTAACTCTGAGGGCTTACAGTGTTGTGGCAACACCACCACCACCACCACCACCACGAAAGGCCCAATTTTTCAGCCCCTGTTCAACAGGGGCATGTAATTACAATTCTTGATCTAATAATTCACAGCAGGGCCCATTGCTGCACCCACCAAGAGTAACTGTCAGGGCTTACAGTGTTGTGGCACCAGCACCACCATCAAAGGCCCAATTTTTACTACCACTGTTCAACAATTATATGTAATTAAAATTCCTGATATAATAGTTGACAGCAGGGCGTTCCAGCACCAACCAAGAGTAACTGAGTGCTTACAGTGTTGTGCCAACACCAACAACTAAGGGGCCTATTTCTGCAGAGTATATACGGCAGGTCCCTACTTTCAAACATCCAACTTACAAACGACTCCTACTTGCAAACGCAAGAAGACAACAGGAAGTGAGAGGAAATCTACCCCTAGGAAGGAAAATTCTCTCCTGTAAGAATAAATATGGGAGAAAGGTGTCTCCTCTGTACTGATGCTTTATCAGCAATCCTTGTTTCAAGAAAAACACCACATTTCAAAAACAGTTGTCATTGGGACGGAAAGTGAGGTGAAATGTTCTGAACAGGGGCACAGACAGCAAAACAAATGTTACAGGGGTGATAACCCTTACCTATGTTTTCCAAAAAGTTTAAAAATAGATTTTTGGGCTGGAGCTACACTTCAACAATGTACCTGTTCAAAATTACAAACAGATTCTACATAAGAACAAACCTACAGTCCCTGTCTTGTATGCACCGCCTGTATACGGCTGTTCAGAGTATATAGGGCCTTTTTTATTTTATGTGCGGGGTTCCCCTTAATATCCATACAAGACCCAAAGGGGCTGGTAATGGGCTGGGGTAGGGGGGGGGGGGTCATGGGGTAGCTATGCCATTTTTCTTAAAGATTTTCATCCATATTACCGGGACCAGACATTACATTAAAGCCACAAGCAGTTTTAAATGGCTTTTTTTCCCTTTAGAAGTGTCATTTTGTGCAGGGACAGTTCTAAACACGGGAAACACGTGGCACTTCACAGGCATACTTTAGACACCCCCCAGGTACGATATTTAAAGGAATATTTGACTTTTTTTTTTTCACTTTATGCATCATTAAAATGACTGCTCCCGAAAAACGACCGTTTTTAAAACTTATTTTTGCATTGATACATGTCCCCTGGTGCAGAACCCGGGTTCCCAAACCCTTTTTAGGACAATAACATGCATAATAGTTGTTATAATTAGCACTTTAGAATTCGAACGTTCGCATCCATTGTATTTAATAGGGTTCTAATGTTCGTACGAACTTTCGGTCCGTTCGCGGGTTCTGGTGCGAACCGAACCCGGGGGTGTTCGGCTCATCACTACCCTTTACTTTCAGTGCAGCAAACTCACCCCAGAAGTTCAGCGAGGATCTGTTAATGATCCAATGTTGTCCTAAATGACTGATGGTGATAAATAGAATCCACCTGTGTGTAATCAAGTCTCTGTATAAATGCACCTGCTCTGTGATAGTCTCAGGGTTCTGTTGAAAGCGCAGAGAGCATCATGAAGACCAAGGAACACACCAGGCAGGTCCGTAATACTGTTGTGGAGAAGTTTAAAGCCGGATTTGGATACAAAAAGATTTCCCAAGCTTTAAACATCCCAAGGAGCACTGTGCAAGCGATCATTTTGAAATGGAAGGAGTATCAGACCACTGCAAATCTACCAAGACCTGGCTGTCCCTCTAAACTTTCAGCTCAGACAAGGAGAAGACTGATCAGAGATGCAGCCAAGAGGCCCATGATCACTCTGGATGAACTGCAGAGAACTACAGCTGAGGTGGGAGAGTCTGTCCACAGGACAACAATCAGTCGTACACTGCACAAATCTGGCCTTTATGGAAGAGTGGCAAGAAGAAAGCCATTTCTCAAAGATATCCATAAAAAGTCTTGTCTAAAGTTTGCCACAAGCCACCTGGGAGACACACCAAACATGTGGAAGAAGGTGCTCTGGCCCGATGAAACCAAAATCGAACTTTTTGGCCACAATGCAAAACGATATGTTTGGCGTAAAAGCAACACAGCTCATCACCCTCAACACACCATCCCCAGCTTTTCTTCAGCAGGGACAGGGAAGATGGTTAAAATTGAGGGGAAGATGGATGCAGCCAAATACAGGACCATTCTGGATGAAAACCTGTTGGAGTCTGCAAAAGACCTGAGACTGGGACGGAGATTTATCTTCCAACAAGACAATGATCCCAAACATATAGCAAAATCTACAAAGGAATGGTTCACAAATAAACGTATCCAGGTGTTAGAATGGCCAAGTCAAAGTCCAGACCTGAATCCAATCGAGAATCTGTGGAAAGAGCTGAAAACTGCTGTTCACAAATGCTCTCCATCCAACCTCACTGAGCTCGAGCTGTTTTGCAAGGAAGAATGGGCAAGAATTTCAGTCTCTTGATGTGCAAAACTGATAGAGACATACCCCAAGCGACTTGCAGCTGTAATCGCAGCAAAAGGTGGCTCTACAAAGTATTAACGCAAGGGGGCCGAATAATTTTGCACGCCCCACTTTTCATTTTTTTCTTAGTTAAAAAAGTTTCAAAAAAACAATAGATTTCGTTCCACTTCACAATTGTGTCCCACTTGTTGGTGATTCTTCACAAAAAATTAAAATTTTATATCTTTATGTTTGAAGCCTGAAATGTGGCAAAAGGATGAAAAGTTCAAGGGGGCCGAATACTTTCGCAAGGCACTGTACATTCACAGACTCAGATACACATGCACTATGCATCAATACATATCTTTACATTCATGAAGATTCCTAAACACCTGATACCTGAAAGCCACGGCAGCCATCTTAACTCTGGTCACCAGCCAGTAGGAAAAGTAGCCATTTTAGAATGGATAATTATGTCATGTTGATTTTTATCTTGTATTAATTTGTGTTCCTTAAAATATTGATGTATTGAACATTCTGCAATTGATTTATTCTCCCGAATTAATAACCCCCTGGTAGATTTTTCTCTAAAGATTCAATTTTTTATTATATTTTTCTTTGTGCATAGTTCCAATTTTAGTGACAAAACAAACGTCCAATTTATTTCACATTGTTAACCACTTACTTACCTGCAGTATAGTAACGGTTGGACGTGTGAAATACAGACGTTCTGTTTAATTGTCATTTACACAAGGTTATTGATTTTACAGAGAAGTTATCATGGCAGTAGTATGTCAAAGGGACTGTGTCAGGTCACCTACGGCCAGGTGACAGATGCACACCGTAGGGGGACAGGAGTGCACCGCAAGGTAGTGAACCCTATGGCTGACTGCTGCGGATAGGAAAATGGGTGGTTGTGGAAAGCGGGACCAGAGGAGCACAACCGGGATCCTATAGGAAGCTAGAGCCAAGATTCCCCAGGGCGCGGAGTCTAAGACCCAGCAGGTCTTCTCCAGAGCCTCTAGTGGTGAGGATGTTATGCTGCAGGCTGGGTCCAGGTCGCGGCCCCTAGAGTCTCCTAGCTCACGCCCCGTAGGATAAGGGGACAAGAGGGGAAGCAGCAGCACAAGATATAAGAGTAACGAAATAACAAGCTGAAGGTCAAGGGCCACAAGCAGACAAGGATAATGAAAGACAAGCCGAAGGTCAAGGGTCACGAGCAGACAGGGATAGTCGGGGACAAGCCAATAACGTAACAGAGAGACAGACGTAGCACACGGCAGGCAGGAACCCAAACACACAATGCCTAACAAACACGTTGATCAGCAAAGCAGGCTTGCAGTGCACAGGTTAATATAGTGTTCTGTGATAGGGCCTGGGGTGGAGTCAGGCTGGGAGGAGATTATAAAAGGAAGCCAGGTGAAAGGATTCTGGCCTTTAAGATGAACACACGAGGAGGAAAGGTAAGATGGCAGACAGACATTAATGCATATCCATGACAGACTGCATGCCCATTTTTGCAGGTGTTTTTATTGATTTTCAAGTCGTTCATGTAACGCAATTGGTATCTTAATTTCATGTAAATATTTGTTTTTTGACAACCAATAAATTTAACTGTATATGTATTGATATTCCGCGCAAATTGGACTGAGATTAAGCTGCTGCCCCCCTTTTGTGTATTCTGTCACAAAGCCAGATCACTGTGTAGTATATAATGTAGGGTGTGGGGTGTTGGCGCTGCTTTAAGTTCAAATGGCTAGCTGTCTTGCCTTCTAATAGATGGATTTATGGCTGCTGTGCCCTTAATATTGGAATTGTGTACAATACGTGTTGATGTCTCAAACTATATTGTATTCCTCAACTTATATGCGATATCTTTAAAACACTCCTGACTCTCACAGTACCCTGTGGGGTCTGTGACAATGTGCTAGATTTGGGCCTCTGAGTTGCCACTTAAAACCGTGTGTGTATTGGTTAATTACATATGTGTCAATCACTCCTTAATACAGATTCCACTAACCAAATTCGTGAAAACAGTGTTACAAAAAATGATAAAAAATAATTATTATTAATAAATTTAACTATTTTGTATGATCACAGGTCTCCGTGAATAAGTTTCATATGTATAGACTGTGGTATATAGATTGATTTTGTATCTTAAAAATATCTGATTTTGTATCTTAAAAATATCCTCGTTAAAAAAAAAAAAAAATAATGTGCGGGCAAACGGTCCTTAAAAAGCACAACAGTACTTACGTACAGTCCAGTGTCGTTCACCTAAGGCTGCTTGTATAGTCAAAATATTTTTTTACTATACACTAAACTGGTTCGGCCCTCCACAACATTACCATTTTCTCATGTGCTCCTTAGATCAGAAATGTTGATAGGAAGTCTGAACTCCCTTGGACTGTTTCTGCCCCTAGAACCCTTCCCAACCTTCAGGTCTAGGATGGGGCAGATGCCCCTGCTGGGCTTTGGGACCATAAACAGATTTGAATAAAAGTCTGGAAATCTTTTCCCCAAGGGAACTGAACAAATAATTACAAATATTGAGGCAGGGAACAAATTCCAGCCTGTATCCTTGGGACACCCCATCCCAGACCTGAAAAGGCCAACAGACAATTGTAGAAATTTGGGTACCGCAAAGAGAAATTAGTTCCAGACTTGGCTAACTTGGACGTTCAGAACTTGCCTCTAGAAGCGAAGGTCTGAGAGGGACAAAAGCAGAATTACACTGAATTTGAGCACCACAAACCAAAAATGCTTTTTAATTCATTTATAATATTCAAAGCAGATTCTCCCATCAATGCATGTCTCCATGCTTTATTTTGATGAGAAATCACTTTGAAAAACTCTTCCCTAGCATTTCTAGCAGTGGACATCTTGAGTAAGGGCAGATGATTCATGTTACACTTACTTCCTGGAATCCATCTGATCTTAGTTCAGGCATGCAGGGAGAAGGGTGTGCTTAGCTGAGAAAGCCCCTCCTGAAGATTCCTGGGATGTATGAAATTTGCTTAGACCTGGAAATCAGGAAAGAACTGTAAAAAAAAAAAAAAAAAAAAAAAGTTTAAAACAAGTAAATATGATATACTTTCCCATCTATTTTTCCACATTAATAAAGATGTCCAAAGTGTCGTTCTCCATCAAAAGGAATACTTTCCAGACATTTCTAACAGGCTGTATCTGCAGCCCAGTTCATCAGCCAGTGAATCCTGCCCATCTGACCTAACATAAAGGCCAGGTGAAAATTTGGTGCAGGGAGTGCTAAAGTAGCACAAGGCTACTGGGAAGAGCTCCAAGGGACCTGTGAGGATCGGTCTGGGGGTACCACACAATATGCTTGGCCCAGACCACTAGGGTCTTGCAATCGGCAAGAGAAACCACAGTCCATTGCATGGGTGAGATTGACAGAGCAAGAGAGGCTTTAAGGAGGGCCCTTAACCTCTTGGTCACTGGGTCCACCACCGAAGCCTTCCACTTTTTGTGGTACACTGCCTCACCTGGGTACTGCTGGGTGAACCAGAAAGGCCTTGGTTTCTTGGATTAGGTAAGAAATTTAATGCTGGTGACTTTAGGTCCAGAAACTGGAGATGGCTTGAAGTTCAAACAATAGCGTACCCTGGCCACTAGAACTGCAATAGTTTATTTTAGCTTAAGGGAGATCAAAGGCAGCTGTCCATACTCCCAGGACAAGTTTTCAGACTCCAAGGATTTACCTTCCACTTCATCCTCTTCCCCCTCCTCACTTTCATCACAAGTAACGCTGCTGTAAAGCAAGTCTGAAAAAATACTCAGCAGGGGACGCGAACTGATGGCACTTATGCCTTGTACATCCTGTAGTCTATCAGCGCAGAGATTTTTCCCATCAGGTCTGTCGTGGAGGCCACAAATTTCTCTCCAGCTAGAAAGGAGGAACAGGGGTACCTGAAGGGGAGACTCCAAGATGTAGAGACTGAGGTCCAAAGTACCAGGAGCAGAATTTTCAGAGGAACCCTGAAAAACTTCACCATGGTCCTGTGCAGTGTGTGCTAGCCTACCTTCTTGTCCCATTCACATTGTGCTTGATATCTGCCATGAGTGTGAATGGTTATATAGGCTATCCTAATAGCTGTTTGCCAGTGTCCACATCTGAAGGTGGCAGCATATAACCTAAAGTCTTGCATGTTGGAAGTATGTGTCCTGTACAACTAAGAAAATGTGTTTGGCTGTGTCTGCATTATTCTTGAGCAGCATGTTAGGAGAAACGTCATCTCTAGATTTGTCCAGGGTCAATGACGACAAGTACTGACATCAAAGCATTAGCACGTCAACCAGGCCAATGATATTTTTAGTAAAAAGGTCAGCAGCGACAATCTTTATAATCTTTCCATTACAAGTTTCTCTAAAGTGGACATAAACTCAAGAGAAGATTTTCTATATAGGGAACATCTACAAATGTTGTGCCAAGAACTACCCTTGGTCTGTAATTTTTACTAAAAAACAGTGCGCTTCCTGGTATGCAAATGTGCCTACAGTCTTGTAGCTATTTGTAAGATTTAAGACACTTCAGCCTCTGATTGCAGACACGATGGGCCACTCTGTCTTTTTCTGCTGTAATTTTTCTATGTAGTCTCAAATTTGGAATGTGGTGCTGTTTATTGTTTTCCTTGCTTAAGGCTCTGATATTAGGAAGCAAAGACCTGTCTTTAAACAGAGATGGCTGCCCTCTACACCGACACAGTGCAGAACAAGGCATGGTCAGTAACTATGAAAGGTCAGCTGCAGGGAGACCACTGGCAATGCTAGTGACTAGTTCCTTGCCCTCTGCCTGCCTTTTTTGTGAACAGCTTCTAGAATTCAGTTCCTCTTTAAAGCCCCAAAATATAACATCTATAGGTGTTAGATACCCATTATCCAAACACCATATTAAAATGCAGAGAACAATTGAACTAAACCCATGCGTTGACCATGCAAAGCATGTTCTCCTTGTGCCTGTGTGGGTTTTCTCCAGGTGCTCCGGTTTCCTGACACTCTAAAGACACGCTGGTAGGTTAATTCCTGTCTAAATTGGCCCTAGTATGTGCATGCATAAAGGCGAATTAGGAGATTGTAAGCTCCTTGAGGGCAGGGACTGATGTGCATGTAAAGCGCTGCATAAATTGACGGCGCTGTATAAGTACATGAAATAAATTAAATAACCAAGTGGAAGCAATTCAACGTCACCCAGCCAACACAAATTCACAGAGGATGTAAGGAACGTCCAAGGAGCTCCAGAAGCAATAAATAGAGATAGGGATAGGGCTACCTATATGAATAGGGCCAGCCCGAGAGCCACTCACGTGGCTAAATATGGAGAATAGTGAGTATTCGACTCATATTAAACATTATATTTGGAAGAGCACTACAAAGGGTAGGGGTCCAGGAAACCTACCCGAGGTAGTCTCACTGTCCCTCATGAGCCAGACTATAGGGGTGGAAAGGCTGGGCAGTCTAATACCAGGTGTATTTATTGAGTCTAGGTGTCAAAATGCCAATTATGATCCTAAAAAACAAAATTATATAAAACGTTTTATAAAAGATAAATAGGATCCAGAAAAAAAGGGGGAGAAGCTGCTATATCTTGCATGAACCCCAAAAATTCCCAAAGATCGTGGAATATGGCTCACCTGAGTATAGCAAAAGTATTTACCAAAGGTAATGGGCCCAAAACCTAGGTATTGGCAGCCTGCATATATCTTGAAGTTCTACAACAAGGAATGACAAAAAAAGAGGAAGGATTCAAAAAAATCCCTAACATCCATTAAATCAGAATAGCAATAGCCTAAACTAATGGCTTACCAAGCTGTACCAGACACAGTGTATAGCGTGGCTCCCTGCTGACAGGAGTGAGGTACTGGTGAATCGCTCTCTCTTTATATATTGGTTACCTTAATCATAAGACCCAGGTGAGTGGGGCAGAGAGAGTCCAAAAGGGCGAGCCAGAGGAACGCCCCCCGAGTTCAGCGGCGCGCGCAGTCGCCTCTCCAAGCTTAGTCCAGGTGGATGTGAGAGTGACAGACGGCCTCCCTAAGGAGGTCGTCCGAGCATGCGTGCGTCACTTCCCCGCAGACAAGCAACAGGGTGTGGCGCGGAGAAGTGACGTCACGGGTCGAGGTCTTGCGACGCAGGGATGGCTACGGCCGTAGCCATGGTCACATTGCCAAGCCGGAAATAAGGGGCGAATGTGTCAAGACACAGATCGGCCCTACCTGCCCCGGGTGAAAAAGTGTAAGGCGGACGAGGAGAGGGGTGGCACAGAGCCCAAATAATCCACAACTGAGAAGCGAGAAGCTGAACATATGTCCCAGATCAATAGTAACTATATATAGCTGCCGTGCTTGTTGTGGTGGTAATTACACTTTGTAGTGTTAGGCATGATGAAACATAAAAGACGGGTGCTCTTGACAGATACATTAAGACAAAAAGACAAAACACAGAATCAAAAATAACAAAAAAATAATAAAATGGAAATGAAAATAATAAAAATAAAAACTGAATAAATACAGAACAGAAGCAAGGAGAGGGTCACCCTATATCCCAGAAACTTAGAGGCATATAGAGGTACAGAGAATATCGCATATCAATAAACCATAAAATTCAAACATATATATATATATATACACATACACACACACACATACATACATACACATACATATACACCTCTATAAGAGATATTAGATTCTGCGCAACAACCTATGGTATTGCCAAATTAGTGCAAATAAAATTGACAGATTCAATCAGGAATTTTATTCCTTAGTTAACGACGCCCATGCAATAGAATATTTTAGGCAAATCTGAATGGGAATTCATTAGAACAAAAACACAGAGAATTCCTACATTCTACTCACTTCCCAAATTACACAAATGCATGAAATGCCCTACTGGCAGGCCGACTGTATCCTGTAACGGATGCCTCACTGAAAACTTGAGTAAATTTGTGGATGCTCATTTACGCCCCTATGTTGTTGAAATACCTAGTTACATCCGGGATACACTGCATCTGCTGCAGATCTTGGACGGCCTGTGTATTGCCTCTACGTCGACCTTAGTGGCCATCGATGTAGAGGCATTATACAGCTCTATACCCCATGACAGAGGTATGGCCTGCATTGGACATATTCTCTCGCAAAACAGTCGTTTTGAGGGCAGAACCAATGAGTTTTTGCTCAGCGCCCTGGATTTTATTCTGCATCACAACCATTTCATGTTCAATGGCTCCCACTATCTCAAGTTACAGGGCTTTGTGATGGGGACATCTTGTGCCCCATCATACGCCAATCTGTACCTGGGGGAGTGGGAACGCATGATTGGACAATCTGAGGACTTGGCCCCCTTCATGAGCAACGTCAGCCTATGGTATAGGTATATTGACAACGTTTTGCTTGTGTGGGATGGGCCTAGAGACCTACTGGACCTTTTCTTGACCCACCTGAATCAAAAAACAACTTTAACCTTATGTTTACAATGACTTGGAATGAGTTGTCCATTAATTTTCTGGATGTTACTATCCATAAGGATGCCATGGGTCGCTTGAGTAGTAGCCTTTATAGGAAACAGACTGCAGGCAATTCCATTTTACACACCAGCAGTTTCCATCCTAGGGCGCTGATAGCATCCATCCCGTACAGCCAATATCTTAGAATACGTAGGAACTGTACAGATGAATACAACTTTAAGAGGAAAGCAGACCTTTTAAGAAAAAGATTATCCCTACGTGGCTACTCAAACCCCAGTCTAAAAAAAGCATACAAGAGAGCAATCGTCAAAACACGAAACAACCTACTCTACAATCCAGCATCTAAGATCAGTAAAATCAATCTTATCTTCATTGTAACAAGGTTCTCAAACCAACATGAGGCCATTAAGAGAATTACAAAGAGATTCTGGCATGTCCTTTACGATGGACCCCATTATCGGTCCATACGTAACAAAAAATCCATCTTTTATTTTTAAAATGGCCAGATCCCTCAGGGACCTTTTGGCTTAGAGTGAATTTAAGATATCTGGCAGATGTTGTCCATGCAAGTACCCAGGTACATTTACCTGCGGAGGATGTAGGTATTGTCGTTTCATGAATACTTCTCGGAACGTAACCTTACCTAATGGGGATTGTTACGTTCCCAAACACTATGCAAACTGCCAGACTGCTGGTGTGGTCTATTTACTCCTATGTGAATGCTCTTGTTTTTACATAGGAAAGACCATACAGCAGTTCTGGCAGCGAGCCTACCGCCACATTCTTTCCATGAAGGCCTGTAATCCAAGTCTCCCACTCGGTAGGCATGCAACGGATTTTCATGATGGCCGCTTTCCAAAAATATAATTATCTTAGATAGATTACCGTACATTCAGGTCTGAGAAGAGGCGACATCAACAAATTATTGTTACAATCTGAACAGAGGTGGATTTTCCACCAAAATGCCACCAAACCTCCAGGGCTAAACAGTTCTACATCCTATAGGCCATTCCTGGAGGGCATTTCATCGGGAGGCTGAGAGTGGGAACCCCCTGATTGATTTCTATATATCTGTTTAATAATGTGTACATTCTTCATCCGTCTTACATTACTTGTAGTTTTTCTGCTAATTGTTTCATTGTAGGTCTCATAATTTTCCATAATGGAATATTTCTCTTTTCTCTTCATTTCATAGCAGCTTTTGGGCTGGGTGATGATGGGAAAAAAATCTAATATCTCTTATAGAGGTGTATGTATATATATTAATATGTTTGAAGTTTATTGATACAAGATATTCTCTGTACCTCTATATTTCTGGGATATAGAGTGACCCTCTCCTTGCTTCTGTTCTGTATTTATTCAGTTTTATTTTTATTATTTTTATTTCGATTTTATAATTTTTTTGTTAATATTTTTTGTAACGGCACCCCAAGTATGAAAGGGGTTAACACCGTTAGGATATTCCCTTTCCAACCACACGACAGCCACCAGACACTCCAACCAGCTGAATAAGACCCCATACGAATGGTTCTCCCCCCAGATACGAGACAACGCTCTGTATTCAAGTTCCAAAACAGGGAATGCCTTTATTTTCAAAACACATGGTAACACATTTCTCTTCAAAACCCTCCCCCCCATCCTTTGGGGAACAGGGCGGGTTAAACTGTCCAATGACAATGGTGATACAGGTCAGGTGTGTTCAAACTTCTCCTTTGATAAACAGTCTTAGGCAGGAGGGTTGATCCCCCCCCCTCCTCACAGAAGACACTTCCACATCCCATAATATGGAGCCAGACGCTTTACCAAGCTCCAATCCACATCAACACAATGAAAGGGCCTGTAACATAGGTGGGGCTCATTAGCATTACACAAGGAGACAGGAGACACATCAGCCTCTCTTAATTTAACCTGTTGAGTTCATAAAACAGTAGATAGTTCTTTGCAGGTAAATGGGGAATATGGTGGATAAATATTACAGACCCATTTTAAGCAATCCAAGCCATATATATTCTCAATGTCCATTGTTTCCTGGCTAACCCTGTGTCCAAAGTGACCCCCTGTCACACATCTCCCCTTTCGGCAGGAGACTAACAGAGGAGTTGACCCCAGACGGGTTGATTCCGAAGTTAGTCCATAGTTCCATTCTTCTAATGTCTGGACAACCCATCACCACTAGGGGCCCGAGATGATGTCTGTTTGCCGGGACAACCCATCAGCATTGCCATTTTGCTTACCGGGTCGGTAGCTGATGGTGAAATTGTAAGGTTGTAGGGCTAGGCTCCACCGCAACAACCTGCCATTGTCTCCTGAGACCCGGTTAAGCCAGACCAATGGGTTGTGGTCGGTGACCAGTGAAAATTCCTGTCCGTATAAGTAAGGGTTCAACTTTTTAAGGGCCCAGACCAGGGCCAAACATTCCTTCTCCACTGCCGCATAGCTCACTTCCCGGGGTAATAGCTTTCTACTCAGGTATGCGACAGGGTGTTCTCCTCCATCCTCCCCAACTTGGCTCAGCACCGCCCCCAGTCCAAACATGGAAGCATCTGTGTGGACAAGAAAGCGTTTGTTAGGTACTGGGGCAGCCAAGACAGGAGCATTTACAAGTGCTTGTTTGAGGGCTAGAAACGCGGTTTCACAAGCTGGAGACCACAGGACCTGCCTAGGTAAATTCTTTTTCGTCAGGTCCGTCAGGGGTTTGGCGATAGCACTATAATTAGCGACAAAACGTCGGTAATACCCTGCAGTTCCCAAGAAGGCTAATACCTGGGTCTTAGTACGGGGCGTGGGCCAGTTAGCTACTGCCTCTACCTTGGCTGGCTCTGGTCTCTGGTTCCCACACCCCACTCGGTGTCCCAGGTACTGCACCTCCGCCATACCTAGATGGCACTTGTCTGGTTTCAAGGTCAGGCCTGCGGCCAGAATTTTGTCCAGAACCACCCCTACATGCACCAGGTGCTCCTCCCAAGACCCACTGTAGATCGCAATGTCATCCAGGTATGCACATGCAAAATCCTGGAAGCCATCGAGGAGCCTATCCACCATACGTTGGAAGGTGGCCGGGGCATTTTTCATCCAAAATGGCATGACCCTAGACTGGTACAGGCCAAATGGGGTAACAAATGCCGACTTGGGGATAGCATCCTCGGCCAGGGGGATCTGCCAATAACCTTTACACAGGTCTATTGTAGTTAAATAACGTCCCCTGGCTATCCGATCTAGCAGTTCGTCTACCCTGGGCATCGGGTAGGCATCGGTGGTGGTCTTCTCATTGAGTCGCCTGTAGTCCACACAGAACCGGGTAGTTCCGTCTTTCTTAGGCACCAGGACTACAGGTGAGGCCCAAGGGCTGTCAGAAGGCTCAATGACTCCTAACTGAATCATCTCCTGTATCTCCTTCCGCATTTCTTCTCGGACTGCTTCAGGGATACGGTAGGGGGGCTGGCGAAGGGGTGCTTGTCCAGGGGTCTCTACCTTATGCACAGCCAGGGTCGTATAGCCCGGTTTTTGGGAGAACGTCGCCTGTTTCTCCCACAGAAGCCTCTTAGCCTGTTCCTTCTTTGGGGGGCTTAATCGGTCTCCTAGCTGCACAAGGCTAATGAGATCAGTCTGGGGCTCTCTCTCTAGTAAGTCAGGGAGGGGTAGACCTTCTGAGTCGTCCGCAGCAGGGGCACATACTGCAGCAACATCCTCCTGCCGTTCCGGATACTCCTTCAGCATGTTCACATGAAAGGTTCGCTGGATTCTTTCATCTGCACAGCTGGCAATAACATAGGTAGTATCACATACCTGGGCTACTACTTTATACGGGCCCTGCCAAGATGCCTGCATCTTGTCGGTCTTCACAGGCTTGAGCACTAAGACCTTCTGCCCAACCTGGAAGATACGCTGTCGGGCCCCCCGATCGTACCATCTCTTCTGTCTTCCCTGGGCCGCCTGGAGATTCTCCCTTACCATCAGAGACAGTTGCTCCATGCGGTCCCGGAGTTCCAGAACGTAGGGCACTATGGGGGTCCCTTCTTGCTCTGTCTCTCCCTCCCAGTGTCCTCTGATGAGGTCGAGGGGTCCACGGACCCTTCTCCCATAGAGCAACTCGAAGGGCGAGAACCCCGTAGATTCCTGGGGTACCTCTCTGTACGCAAATAACAGGTGAGGCAGGAATCTCTCCCAGTCTCTGCAAGCGTCCGAAAAGGTCCTCAGCATTTGCTTGAGGGTCCCGTTAAAGCGTTCGCAGAGACCATTAGTCTGGGGGTGGTAAGGTGAGCTCAGCAAGGGCTTAATATTGCACACCTTCCACAACTGCTGGGTGAGCACCGCGGTAAACTGGGTTCCCTGGTCAGAGAGAATCTCCTTAGGGAACCCCACTCTGGTAAAAATCTTAACCAGGGCATCAGCTACTGTCTCTGCTTCAATGTTAGACATAGCCACTGCCTCTGGGTAACGGGTGGCGTAGTCCACCACGGTGAGAATATATTTCTTCCCGGATGGACTAGGCCTGGCCAGGGGACCCACAATGTCAACGGCTATGCGGTAAAAGGGCTCCCCAATAATAGGCATGGATATGAGTTTAGCCTTAGGGTGGTCCCCCCTCTTACCTATCCGTTGACATGTGTCACACGTTTTGCAATATTGTCGCACATCCTGGCTAAAATTGGGCCAGAAGAAATTCTGTGTGATCCTATGGGCTGTGCGACGGAACCCTAGATGTCCTGCTAGCGGTACATCTTGCCCGATTCGCAGAATCTCCAGCTGGTATTTCTTAGGTACCACCAGCTGTCGTTTCTGCGAAGGGGCCTTACTTCTCCGAGCTGGCTTAGGGATCCTGTACAGTCTATCCCCCACCCATTCAAAAAGCTCCCCATCTATTCCCCTTTCCTGAGTGTCTGCCTTAGCCCTATACTTGTGTAAGGTCGGGTCCTCCCGAGTTTCCCTCCCGAATGCTTCTGGGGTATCCCAGCCTAAGAGCGCCTGATCTAAGGTACGTGTCGGGGAAGGTAGTCTCACCTGTGTCTCAGCATCAAGCGGGCCGGTTCCAGCAGTACGTGTCTGGGCACGGGTAGTCACGGGGTTGACTTCATCGGGGCCCATCGGGGCGTAAGCAGAAAGGAGGGGGCCCAAATCATTCCCCAGTAGTACACCCGCTGGCAAATCCTTCATCACCCCCACATTCACGTGTCCCGAACCAACCCCCCAATCCAGGTGAACACGGGCAACAGGTAGCCGGAAGACGGTACCTCCCGCTACTCTTACGGCTAGTGTCTCCGGTGTGTTGGCTTTCTGGGATGAGATTCTTCTGTAGTAGGGTCATGGTAGCGCCACTATCACGTAAGCCATTGGCTACCATTCCATTAACCCGGACCGTCTGCCTGTGTTGCTGCCTGTTGTCCCGGTTAGCTGCTTGTATTGGATCAGCCTCGTGCAGGACGCTCCAATGTTCTTCCTCCTCAACGCAGTGGGCCGCAGGCATGGATGTGTGGGGGTTCCCCCTTGCTGGCTGTCTCCATGACTGGGACTGCCTGGCTGGATTCAACGGACAGTCTGGCTTTTTGTGCCCTAGCTGTTTACACCCGAAACACCTGATGGGTTGTGAGTAGTCCTGGGAGTTGAACCTGGGCTGCTGAGAATAAGTGGCCGCTGGAGGTGGTGCTGTAGGGCGGTACGACTGTGGTTGATAGGCGATAGCCGGAGGGGGTGCCGTTGATCGATAATCCACCCGAGCTGTTGCCTTGACCACAGGGGTATCCAGTTTGCGGGCGTCTGTGTATTCATCCGCCAAGCGAGCTGCTTCAGGCAAGGTGAAAGGTTTTCGGTCCCGGACCCACTCTCTGACTTCCAGGGACAGTTTGTCAAAGAAGTGCTCCAGCAGGAACACCTGCAGCACCTCTTCCCCGGATTCTGCTTGGCACCCAGCGACCCAGTGAGAGGCCGTGCGGTGTAGGCGGCATGCCCACTCGGTATACGAGTCTCCAGTCTGCTTGCTCGTCTCTCGGAACCGCCTCCGATATGCCTCCGGTGTGACGGCATACCTGGCCAACAGAGTTTCTTTTACCAGTCCATAGTTCATAATATCCTCGTCTGGGATGGCCCTGAACGCTTCACTGGCCCGGCCAGACAGTTTCCCAGACAAAATGGTAACCCATTCCTCTGTGGGCACCCGGTGTAGGGCACATTGCCGTTCAAAATCAGCAAGGTACCCATCAATCTCTCCTTCAGTTTCAATGAAATTTTTAAAAGCAGTAAAATGTATCTTTCTCCTTTCAGTTGGTGCTGCTCTGACTTCTGCTGCTGCAGAACCTCTTTGCTGTAGCAAATTTACATCCACAGCCGCTATAACTCGGTCTATGATCTCCGCTGTAGGGTTAGGACCATAATGTGCCAGTCTTATGTTAACAGCCCGATCAAAACTTGCCTCTTCGGGTGTCCTGTCTGTTATGCTGGGCCTTTCGGTTATGTTGGGTCTTTCAGCTCCATCCATTTCGACTAGTTCTCTGATAATGTCCCTCTTCTTACGGTTGTTGGCCGGTCTTCCCCGGTTCTCCAGTAAGTCTTTGAGGGTAGAACGCTTTAGCCGTTCATACTGTGCCTCCATTGTCCTGTGTCCTCTTGTAGCTGTCCTTCCGGCTGTGGAATCATCCCACTGCTGCCACCAATTGTAACGGCACCCCAAGTATGAAAGGGGTTAACACCGTTAGGATATTCCCTTTCCAACCACACGACAGCCACCAGACACTCCAACCAGCTGAATAAGACCCCATACGAATGGTTCTCCCCCCAGATACGAGACAACGCTCTGTATTCAAGTTCCAAAACAGGGAATGCCTTTATTTTCAAAACACATGGTAACACATTTCTCTTCAAAACCCTCCCCCCCATCCTTTGGGGAACAGGGCGGGTTAAACTGTCCAATGACAATGGTGATACAGGTCAGGTGTGTTCAAACTTCTCCTTTGATAAACAGTCTTAGGCAGGAGGGTTGATCCCCCCCCCCCCTCCTCACAGAAGACACTTCCACATCCCATAATATGGAGCCAGACGCTTTACCAAGCTCCAATCCACATCAACACAATGAAAGGGCCTGTAACATAGGTGGGGCTCATTAGCATTACACAAGGAGACAGGAGACACATCAGCCTCTCTTAATTTAACCTGTTGAGTTCATAAAACAGTAGATAGTTCTTTGCAGGTAAATGGGGAATATGGTGGATAAATATTACAGACCCATTTTAAGCAATCCAAGCCATATATATTCTCAATGTCCATTGTTTCCTGGCTAACCCTGTGTCCAAAGTGACCCCCTGTCACATTTTTGATTCTGTTCATCATGCCTAACACTACAAAGTGTATTACCACCACAACAAGCACGGCAGCTATATATAGTTACTATTGATCTGGGACATATGTTCAGCATCTCTCGCTTCTCAGTTGTGGATTTATTTGGGCTCTGTGCCACCCCTCTCCTCGTCCGCCTTACACTTTTTCACTCGGCGCAAGTAGGGCCGATCTGAGTCTTGACACATTCGGCCCTTATTTCCGGTTTGGCAATGTGACCATTGTTCCCATGGCTACGGCCGTAGCCATCCCTGCGTCGCAAGACCTCGACTCGTGACGTCACTTCTCCGCGCCACTCCCTGTTGCTTGTCTGTCTGCGGGGAAGTGACGCACGCACGCTCGGACGACCTCCTTAGGGAGGCCGTCTGTCACTCTCACATCCACCTGGACTATGCTTGGAGAGGCGACTGCGCGCGCCGCTGAACTCGGGGGGCGTTCCTCTGGCTCGCCTTTTGGACTCTCTCTGCCCCACTCACCTGGGTCTTATGATTAAGGTAACCACTATATAAAGAGAGAGCGATTCACCACTCAATCCTGTCAGGGGGGAGCCACACTATACACTGTGTCTGGTACAGCTTGGTAAGCCATTATTTTAGGCTATTGCTATTCTGATTTAATGGATGTTAGGGATTTTTTGAATCCTTCATCTCTTTTTCTGTCATTCCTTGTTTTAGAACTTCAAGATATATGCAGGCTGCCAATACCTAGGTTTTGGGCCCATTACCTTTGCTATACTCAGGTAAGCCATATTCCACGATCTTTGGGAATTATTGGGGTTCATGCAAGATATAGCAGCTTCTCCCACTTTTTTTCTGGATCCCATTCATCTTTTATATAATTTTGTTTTTTAGGATCATAACTGCCATTTTGCCACCTAGACTCAAGAAATACACCTGGTATTAGACTGCCCAGCCTTTCCACCCCTATAGTGTGGCTCATGAGGCACAGTGAGACTACCTCAGGTAGGTTTCCTGGATCCCTACCCTTTGTAGTGCTCTTCCGAATATAATGTTTAATATGAGTCTAATACTCACTAATCTCCATATTTAGGCACGCGAGTGGCTCTCGGGCTGGCCCTATTCATATAGGTAAGCCCTATCTCTATTTATTGCTTCTGGAGGTCCTTGGACGTTCCTTACGCCCTCTGTGAATTTCTGTTGGCTGGGTGACGTACCATCTTGGACGCCCCCTTCTGGTCTCGATTGGAAGCGAGAGTCTAGTGCTGATCAGCCATTAATATAAGTCTCCATTGTTTTTAAAAATGTTGCTACTGATGCTCGATGAATACGCACATTTTTTGCGCTTACGGTTAGTAATACAAGGACATTCACATTTGTCTACATATACACATGGTCTGCTTTTATAATTTTATTTTTTTCTTCTCCTATTCTTCTTCTCTTTTTACTGACTACAGATACCATTGTTGTCTTAGTGCAACCTCCCACCCCTGAAGAGGTTCTACCCATACACAACCTCGAAATGTTGGGTTCCTTTCTGTCTTCTTCCTTTAGACAGAGTTGGTTTATGTATTGTCACTATTAAATTTTCAATTGTTATCTGTACATTGCGCTTTTCTCCCATTGGTGCTTATATCTATTTGGATATGTCATGCATTTCAGTAGCATTTGTTCATTGTCTTTTTGCAATAAAATGTTCATAAAGAACCTTTTGGTATACTACTCTATATGAGGTTATACAGTCACACAAATTAAAAGTCCCACTAGAGGAGCCACACTCTTTGGAGTGAACCTTTCCATTGGTGCAGCTTGAACCAAAGTAAGCATGCATGTGTCAAACCTGGAAGATTCCCCTGGAAGCTGGAAATCACTGTAGCAGGCACTGCTACTATAGAGAATGCTGCCCTGCTACTTCGTGAACACAGGAGGCTGCTTGCTCAGTGGCGATCACTGTAGTACCTGTGACTTCTACAGTGGTGTCCAGCTTCCAGGTATGACACATGCAAACTTACATTGGTCTGACCTGGACCAATGCAACTACGTAGAGATATGTAAATGTAGAAATATATATACATACATTACAGTCTTGTGATAAAATAAAAAAGGTGTAGGCACAGTGTTTTAACCAACCATTTCAGAACAATCACTGGTATAAATGTTATTGTTTAACCAGATTGCACAAGAATAGATAAAAGACCAGTGCACTGGTCCAAAGCAAATGGCTTATTTGTACAAATGAGTAAAAAAAATGTTCTTGGTTCATTGTGACACCTCAGGTAAACTGCTAGTACAATTCGTTGTGTATATTGTGGTGTGTGCGGTAAACAAACAGTGCTACACAGACAAGTTGGATTTCCAGTCTTGCTTTTATTGTTTGTTAACTACTTCAATTCAGATAGAACAATTCTCTACTAATACTTGGAAACATAAAACCCAGTTACTCACGGTTTAACATGTTTTCGATTAAAATAAAGTTACTCTTTTGAACCCAGCTGTAGATCTTATTGCACATTACTGTTAAAAACAGTTTTTCTAGAACATTCACAACTATGTAAGACTTGCATTCTCTGTTTGTTCTTGAATAATACTATGAAACAATCTTAAAAATATATCTGTAGACTTGGGAATGACTGATGGTCTTTGGTTACAAAAACTGAAATGACAATAAAATAAACATCATACAGTGAATAAAGGCTAAGGCTTCACGTACACTGCTGCTGGTAAACAGACGCTTAGGAGCAGTTGGGCATTTTTTTTCAGCTGCTTCTGAACTCTCCTCTATATTATTTTTATCAGTACATGTACACAGGGTCGTTTATAGTAGTTTCTAGGCAGTCGAGTTTAAAAAGCATTTTTTGGAAAGAAAAAAAAAAAAAAATGCGGACAGATATTCAGAGGCATTTGAAACGCCAAATGCCTGTAAAAGCTTGTAAACGTGTGTAAATCCAGTAACTCGCGTTTAGCCACGTTTAATTTACAGGCGTTTTTAATGGAGATACATTTTTGACTATTTTCAATGCAAAAAACGCTTCTAAACCCAAACGTGGCACAATGGATGTTTTTAAAACGTTCCGTGTACATTAAGCCTAAAAACTCCAGAAATTGAATGGAGGTTACCATACATTGCGACTCTTAAGTATCTACAGTACATATGTGAAAACAAACTAAACTCAGCAGTCCAAATAGCTAAAACAGAATATATACAGAAGTTCTTCGGAGCATCCTCTTATAGTAAAAACATGTACAATAGTTTATATTCACAATAAAAAAAAGGTACTCAGTGCTACCTTTAGGTTCCACTCCACCATTAGAGTTTCTGAAGCAAAGAAGCCTAGTGACTGGAGGAACAGGACTGAGGGAACAATGTTTTGTGAATACAAGCTATATACTGTGACTACAGTTCAGGAGAAGCTGTGATAGCTTTATCATGTTTATACTGGAGGTAGGTTCTTAAACACGTAATTAAATAGTTTTAAAATTTGACTCCTGCAAAAAGTACAGATTAGAAATTCCTCAAAAAAAATAAAAAATTCAACTTTCACTATTCCGCTGGCTTACTCTGTCACAGATCAGGGCAAAGCTTTAAAGTGGAGTTCCACCCTGAAAAAAAAATTCCCCCCCCCAAAAAAAAAAAAAATTTTTACTCACCAGAAATAGCGGTTGCTATGTGGAAGTCACTAATCTTCCTCTTCAGCGTCCGCGGCAGGTCTCCTTCCTACTCGCGGTGTCTTCTGGTGAATGGGGCACCTCTCTCCTTGTTTCTCTATAGCAATCCCTGAACATGGTTTCGGTTTACCAATGAAGGCGGCCCTGTGCACTGTGGACTTTTTTAACCCTCCTTACACCCTGTGTGTAGATACAGACTTTGAAAGACTTTTAAAGACTGTGCCTTTTTACACGGATGATCTTAATAATTCTATTTTAGATGTTATACCATACATATATTAATTTATTAATTGTTCTGGGTACTATACATGTTTTTTTGGTTTGTTTGCGCCGTCACTTGTCGTATATGGTGAATGGGGCGCGCTGCCTTCTGGGAACTGTGTGTATCCCAGAGAGCAGCCGGCCCACTCACAAAACGCTGCGGGGCTCGCTGTAGGAAACGGGCAGTGAAGCCGCACGGCTTCACTGCCTGTTTCCCTTACTGATGGCGGCGCCGGGAGCTGCCAGTGCAGAGGAATCAGCCTCGGGGGGGGCGACATCGCAGGCGAGTAGGACAGGTAAGTGTCCTTATTAAAAGTCAGCAGCTACAGTGTTTGTAGCTGCGGACTTAAAAAAAAAAAAAGTCGCGGGTGGAATCCCGCTTTAAAGTGGAACTTAATTTTTATTTTAATGTTTTCCATAAGCATATAATTAGGGAGATTTCCCTTCACTCCCTTTCCTACAGCCAAAACAGGAAATACGGGAATATTCCTTTCAAAGTGAGGAATCCCTGGTTGTGATGAGGGTCACCAGAACTAATGCCACCATTAGAAGGTTTCCTCTATCCCTGTTCTAGTGACAACCCAAAATTTGGGATTTTCTTTCACTCTCTGTGACAACGGTAAGTAATCAAGAGAAATAGAGAGGCTGATTCTCCCTAACAGGGACACAAATGTCAATAAAAAAACAGATGTTTTAATCCCTCCCTACTCAGTCTTTTAGCTAAACTTTAATTTCTGGAATTGGTAGAGCTAGGGCACAGAGGTGATTTATTACAGGCAAGGCTCTCCTTATACTCTTCCTGCAATAGCAGACTAGTCCTCTAAATATCAAACCTGATGTAAAACAGAATCCATGCAAAGCTAGATTCAAACGCAATTGCTTATCTCTATTTCTGCAATTTACATCAGGCATTGTGAGTTACATAATGGCACATACCCCAAATGGTCATTATAGGTTTACATGTAAATAGTACCCTCTCAGATTCCCAGACAACGTGAGCATTTAAGAGATGGATGAAGCGATTTTCTTTCCTGCATCCATGGGTTACAGGAAAGAAAATCTCAATTGCCCAATGAACACAGTCAGGAGCGGCTGAGACGTCCTGGCCTGGGAGAGAACACAGGGATTACCAGCAGCAGCTAAAGCCGCTGGCAATAATCACATGGAAAATCTGACAGGCTGATTGTACCCAGCTTGATCAACTTGGGTATAACCAGCCTGCCCATACATGGTTCAAATCTCAGCCGGTTCCTGCTGAACCGGCCAAGATTTGAACCGTCTATGGCCAGCTTTACTTAGATTCTACCATCCATCTAGTTTATGACTTATCTATCCCATCAAGCCTTTATAATAAATATGTCTGATTCTAATAACCTACATTGGAAATGATTCTGTTCCTATTCCACATGGGTAAGTATGAAAACTGCTCTAATATCAGTACATTTTTTCAATAGTAATTAAAACGGACAAAAAATCCATAATTGACGTTCATATTAGTACAGTAGAGCACCACGAGGTTGTAGGGTGCCTGGGCCGTTTAATAACAAAGCTAAACCAATGTTCAGGGTATCAAAAGAATATTCAGCCACACCGGATCAAGCACTAAACAGGAATCCCCAACAGCACAGTAGTCCTGAGTATGATCACACTACATAATTATCTTGAAAACAGAATTTGGCAAATAACTGGCATAAACTTTTGAGTATAAAGCCCAGAGATACAACTCTACAGTGTTACTGTTTTGTTAGTATCATTTTTCATGTACACTGGCCTACATTTACCAAAAGCTGTTGGAAAACGCAAAACGCGGCAGCATATTTTTGCCGCATTTTGGGTTTTCCCGCGGCTGGTGATCAAAACATTCCTATCCTGAATGTGATTCTTCCACGTTCGAGGGAGGTTGAAGCTCATCTAAATGCGGCAGCTCCTAACCTCTGCTTAAAGCCTATGTGTACATTGACACAGGCTTTTATGGAGTTGAATTTAGGGGCTTTGGCAAAAAAAAAAGGCAAAGGCTCCTAAACTCAAGTTTAGGAGATGCCAGTGTGGGCTATTGTACATTAAGCCTAAAGCCTAGTATACACTACTATTTTTTTTTTGTTCAACAAAGCGAGTTGTAGGAAAAAAACACAACAAAAAAAAACTCACAGCTCAGGTTGGAGCCGCTGTGCTAACAATCCGATGTCAAAGTGGATGTAAACACACTCTCATCCTTTCTAAAGTACTGCCATAGTGCTGATCTTCAGAAAAGGAGTTGGGGTGGGAATTAAAAAACAATGCCTGTCTAAAGCTAGTGCACGAGATATGTAAATAACCTGTCACTCAAAGCAAGGGGGCGGAACGGACAAAGGTTTTTCTCTGTTTGTTTTATCTCACTGAACAATAAAAGAGGATTGCTCAGAGCTGGATTAACTCTTTGTGACAAGACCTGGCACAAATGATAGGAAATCTTATACTCTACATTGTGACAGCAAAACATTTTTTGGGTTTACATCCACTTTAATAGTACAATCTCCCTGCTGTGCTATTGTGTTCTGACAGGGGAAACCCCGCCAGCGCTCTCAGCCATTGGCTGAGAGCACAGATCGGCAGACGGTTTTTGGTCATAACCCTTTGATTGTTGGACTAGCTGCCATACACACGGGCTGAAAGTTGGCCGGTTTCCATTGAACCCGACGTTTGGCCCGTGTGTACTTAAGTCTCAGAGAAAAGAAGACTGACTGTCTTACAGCTAAAAAGCAACGTTTTTTGAATATCTAACTGGTAGCACAGTATAACTAAACAAACTAGATAATTTCTCATAGTTCTAATGTGACAAAATATAGTCAATTTATTTTTGACATCCAAACAAGTCTACAGATAAAAAGTAGCTAAAATTAAAAAAAAAAATCTTATATTTAAATAAAGCACTCTACTATGGCACAGCAGTCAAACAATAATGACATCAAAGTGTACACAAAAGGCATAGTGATACTATATGGCTAGAAAGCAGAGATTCTATACTTTGGCAACACCTGTTAAAACTGCCAAGTGTTAAAGTGGAACCAAGCTCACCGATTTAATGGTTTAAAAAAAACAAGATTCCTTCTTGTAAAAAAAAAAAAGATTTGGCGTGCCGGGAAGCTGTTGCTTTCGCCTGTGCTTCAAACCAAACTGTCAAACCATCAAATGGCAGCAAATGAAAAAAAGCTACGATGGCAGCTTCCTTGGCTGAAAAGAATCTGAGTGTTTAGTTCTGCTTTAGGCTGGGTTCACACTGAAGCATGGAGTGGCTCACAGCAGGTGTCTGGTGTGTCCCTATTCACCGTATCAGGTCCAATTTCAGCACAAATGTTTGGCTGAATTCGGACCTGAAGACGCACAGGACTCCTGTGCAATGCGCACCAGAGATGTGTGAACCGGCCACGTAGAGAGCCGGTCACAATCTCCTGACATGTGAATTGGATACGGAAAACCTGCATCCAATTCGCAATAGTGTGAACCCCACCTTAAACTGCCTATAGATTCATCTGGTTCAGCAGAAACTGTCCGAATCTTGATCCATTTATGATTGTTCCCACTCAACAGAAGTTGATCCAACGGTCAACTTCTAACAAATGGGACTGTTGGAAACCTTTTGCTGATCAGCCGGCTGCAGCCTATCAGTGTATTCTGACAGCTGAGGAGTACCACTGTCAGAATGTGAATGGCACAGTGGGCAAGATTCGTCCATCCACCTCCCTTGTGTGGATCGAGGAATCGTTTTTTTTTTTTGATGACAGAATCATTTGTGGCCAGCATTTCTACTAATGTCAATTGGAGATGAATTGCCTAGCAGCAGTTGTACTAAAAGTCATGTTAAAGTGTCAATCTATCCAAAACCAAAAATCTACTTTTTGATACATGCTGAAGAGCTCATTCAGTACCTTGCATCTTTTGGGAATCTTAGCAGCTTTGGCTCCTCGGACTTATTAAAACAAGCATGTAGGTACTGCATTTAGGTAGTACGCGCTAAAAAGGGAAATTTTGAATACGAGTAGGTGGATCCCAACAAGGCACGGTGGAACCAGCATAAAAATATGCTGCAGCCCACAGATTTACCTCTATTCTGAAGTATGGTCAGGCTTTTGGGAAGTAATTTGTGGTTTCTCCTTTTGAAATGTTTTAGTTGTAGCAAAGACCTAACTAAATTAGATTTTATCATAACACGAGCATTGCAGTCGTGTTTCATTTTTTAAAGATTTTGCTTTAACAATGAGAAAGTCTCCTTTCAAAATTCACATTCATTTAGGGCCTGTGTTGATCAGCTTTGGGTTTGAGTCAATGGGTACATGCAGCTTGTTTTCAGGTGCATTTAGGATCATTTTGAGAAGCTTTCGAGATCATTCGGAGTACATTAGCAGGATTATTTAACCTGCAGTTGACCTCCCTCTAGGCTACATCAACATGTTTCAAGCTGCTTTTGTGTTCCCATTGATTTGTATAGGGAAAAGGCAGTTCTGCATTAACAAAACCCTGTCTACTCAGTCCCCTAGCTTGGCAGTAGTCACTGAACAAAGATTTTACAAGAGTGAGTAAAGATCACATAAAAACCAAGCATGAACTTTGTGTAATGCGCAATGTACTGCAAAATGTCAGCTTAAATTCGGAGTGTAGTCTTAGCAGGTCTACGGGGCTTCATGACAAGAAAAAAAAAAATATGATTTCAGACGTGTCATACCATACTTTGTCATACACATAAATATTCTCAATGTTTGGAATCACCAAAATGGTATTAATCAGACTTGCCTGTATAAGAATTACATGTTCGTTAAACCTGTGCACAGCACATTTACTTTAATTTTACTAAAACAATAGATGCAACACTTTACAAAAATATTATTTACTACTAGATAATCCATACCCTAAACATCTGGAGTTCATCCTTGGTTTTTCTAGGACACCACAAAAAGACAATTCTAAAAGGATTCTGTTTTCACTCCTAGTCTTTGTTCTCTTACAAGTAGCACCAAAATAGTGTTAGAGCTGGCAAATTTTTTCTCTCATCACGAGCTATTAGTCTGCATATTTCCAGAGATCCCAATGTCAGTTTTGAACTAGGACCATTTTATGTTAGCTCTGCCATGTAATGTTTGTGCATATTACCCACGCCCCCTCTCTTTCCCAGGAGTCTGAGCCACCAGTTGTGAATATCAGGGCAGGACTGTAAACTCCATGTAACCAATTTTTGGGCAGTGCAACAACTATTCATGTTAAATAAATGCATCTCGTGTTAGCATTGAGTTGCTCACCAGTCCTGCCAGTGTTGACCATGAAATGGAGCAGTCTTATTTAGATTTGTTTCATGTAACTTGCCATATATTTTTGTTCTAAAACCATACATTATACAGTTTGATTTTCCTGTTATTCCCTTGGCTCTCCCATTCTCTTAAAATGTGACAACAGCAGCTTTTTACAACTCCCTTTATAAAATACCAACTCATTTGTTTTAGAAACAGTGGGGAAATGGGCTTTAAAAAAACTGCTTCTAACAATCCACAATTACAAATGGCATTTGCTAGCCCTAAAAAAAAAAAAAAAGTGTCTAAAACAGAGCAGAGCACAAGTGAACTTTGGAAATTTGTTGATTACACAAAGAAATTGGTGTGATTGAGTCTAGTGTTGGTCAGTGACCCCTTAGGCCTTTTGCACACTATACTGATGAATAAGCATCAGACATTCTTGGCTGAAAAAATGCGAGGATGGGCTGTAGACCACTTGCGCACATCTTCGAGTATGCACACACAAGCAGGAAGTGTTGCTCATGTGCGTATTTGCGAGTATACACACAAAAATTCTGACCAGCAATTCAGATTTCTGTATTATTTTTTTACTGATTAATATGCGCTTGTTTATGCGCCTGTGTACAATGGGCTGCATTTTAGATCAGTAAAAAAAGATGCTGTACTGAGGGTTTTCCTGCTGCAGTGTGCAAGAGGCCTTACATGTCTACCAAAACGAAAAAAAAAGGTAAGAATTCAGCTATGGCTGATCATAAGAACCTATGCTAGAAAAAAATAAAAATATATTATTGGGTAAAACAAGGCCATTGAGAGGCAGTTCACTTTATTACTTCAAAATAACCTTAACACAATTTGAACAGTTTTCAGTGTTAGAGCAACAAAACAATAACCTGTCATAACTCAGCAACAGGACCAAATTTGCAGCCAGGATTTTATTCTGAGATTATGTTGCCCAAGACACATGTGCAAGATGATGTCATTCCATGCAGACTCCAGCTCATTTAAGAAGGGCTGTGGGCAGATATTTAATCAGATCATAACAAAAAAGGTATGTGATGACAGCTAAGCCCCGGTTTACACCGGTGCGACTTGTCATGCGATTTGACAGTTCAAAAATCGCATGACAAGTCACACCCTATTTGTGTGTCAATGGAGCCATTTGAATCGGTGCAACTCTGACTTGCACCAATTTGAAAAAGGTTCCTGCACTATTTTTGGCAATTTCATGAGCGACTTGCATTGACATCTGTGCATGAAATGGCACAGATGTCGGCAAGCCACACATAAAATCAAACTGACTGGCAGTCATTCGCATTCAGTGTGAACCTGGGCTTGAACTGCTATCAGGTGCTACGTTTTTATGTTTGCCTGTTTTGCTGTAACTTACTATTCTGCAATATTTTAAAAACACAAAAAGGAAATTACAGTTCACTACTGTCCAACATTAAAAGGAAGAAATGCAATGTTAGCAACTACTTTATTAACAAAGCAAATGATGAAGAACAGGGTGCGTAAATGCACTCATACACAGCCTGATAGTTGCAAACAATGTAATAGATTTGATCATCCTTTGTAAATTGTAAGGAGAAAACTATGTTGGGATTAGGACATCATTCAGACGAGTAAATGATGGTGGATAGGCTGCTGCGTTCAGAAGCAGCTAAACACCTCCTCTGTGCTATGGCCACATACAAACTGGTCAATAAAAAAAGACACAATTTTCTGTGTCCAGGGCAAATCGGTGTGTCTAATCACATGTAACTACTCAGATGAGTAGTTACATGCAAACAATGGCAGTGCTGGTTTTTCATTTGTATGGGCAGGGCTGTTAAGGCAGTACAACCGATCCTGTTGTACTGGGCGCAGGCCCCGCTGGCTAAACAGGAGGGGGGCCCAATGCAGCTTTATGGTTAATTTCTGCCTAAATTAATAGATTTTACTATTTTACCCCCACTCTTACTTGCTTACCAGGGCTTAAATTACATTTCCCTGGTCCCCATTAGGTCAACAGATGGGCCCAGGAGGCGGGACTTTTTTTTTTCATTTTTGGGGAGTAGTCAGATAAAGTCAGTGCCGCTGCTCTACTGCACCCCGGAGAAGTGGGAGGGGGCGAGTAAAGGTGGGGTTGGGGCTGTCAGGAAGGCTGTATGGGGCCTCATGGTTTCTAACAGCAGCCCTGTGTATGGCAGACCGCTATTCCTCCTCCAGCAATATTCCACGGTTAGTGGCTGCCTGTGCAAATGTGTCCTAACAAACCGGAGGATGAGTGCTTTTGAGCTTCACAAATGAGAAGACTATGGCAGATCCCAGCAATACTACAATGCTAGCAGTAAAGGGGAGAGATCATACTAAGCAGTGTATTTGAGAAGAAATAGGTCTGGCTATGGTAAGCTCTAAACAAGAACCAAAATCTATATAAATGCTCTGGATTTTGACTATTTCCAGGGACAACAAGGGATGTCCCACAAAATAATAAATGCCACAGAAGTCCAGAACACAAAGAATTAAACAGGTATTCTAGCAAAAAACAGAAAAGGCTGTGTTCAGGTAATAGGTTGGCCACTGTTAACTAAAATCTTTTTTTAGTCAACTGGATTCCATCAGGCTCTACCACGCAATGCAGGTGTTGTAAAGGGTTGGAACTTCCATTTTCTGTTTCAATCACGGCACTTTCTTTCCCACTGCAAAGGGCTCGGCAAGCACTCCCACTGTCAGTTGAGTGGTAATGACAATTTCATAAAAAGTCTGCAGGTAAGTGTTTAGGCCGCACTTGTACATGTGCACATGCATGGGTGCTTCATTGCCTTTCACTTTTAATGGCACCCCAACACACATACTAGCACAAAAACACTTGACCCCCAACCCTCAAAAACCTTGTGGTGCACCAGAAAAAAAATAAGTTTAGGTGCGTTATGCTCACTGACATGCATCGAGGACAGACACACTGAAAACAAAAAACTCCAACACAATGCATGCACAAGTGTGGCTGAACATTTAATGAATATGTATATGGAAACAATAGAACTTTTATGGCATTTTAACTTTTAAGCAACCCTGTTATCAAAGCTTCATGAAGGTCTCAATGATTAATACAACTCCGGAACTGAATGTAGTGCCACTTCTGGACAACCTAGTGGAGTCTGGCCACTCCCATCAGCCTCAACCTTATCCAAGGCCTTGAGTGTTGCTTGCCGACATAGGTGGGTTAGGAAGAACAAAATAAGCAGATGTTATTCTATTTCACCAACTGAGTTTTTGGCTTGTTGGCCGCATAACTGCATCATTAAAAAGCACTTATACAGTTTGCACAGGACACGGCAAACTGTATTATTAAAGTGGACAGGGGGCCAACGTGATTTAGCAGCAGCTCTCAAGTTGTTAACAAAACCGTTGCACTGAAAGGTTTCTCCATTTGAAAATGGACTATAATCACAACAGACATTTCCAAATTCAAGTACAAATTTACCATGTCAATGAAAAGCTTTGGAAAATGATACAATAAATACAAAATACTACTCAAGCGACATTGGCAGTTTGGAGAACAGTAAACAATCCATGAATAATCTTACACCTGACTCTAGTCCAATTCATTTGTCACATAAATGCACTTATAAAATACAATGAAGGCAATTCTTCCAAAATGTTGCACTGCTGGTAGGCAAGACAAAATATCACACTTCAATTTCTGAAGCAATCTGTACCAATAAATACATTTACACTGATGCATACTACTTTCATTTTAAAACTGAGATTTTCTCGCTTTAACCTTCCTGACAGCTGCCATTGGCCCTTAATTTGAGATTAATGTAGGGTGGCGGGGCAGCTTCCAGACATGTGACTGCTGTAATTGGCTCTCACAGCTGTTGCATGATCAAGAGTACGTCCTGCTGGCTTCCATTCAAAAGCTGTGGTCGATAGCGGTCAGGAGATAGCTTGTCAGGGTGCTGGGAGTTCGCTCTATGGCCACAGCCTCAAATCAGTGGATGCATATGTACAGGGGCTCGGCACTAAAGCCCACATTTCCTGCCACCACATACACGAGTTACGCGGTTGGGAAGAGGTTAAAGTAGAACGCTAGGCAAAATGTTTTTCTTCAACTTGGATACAATAAGGGAGGGGTTAGAACCCCTGTCAGTTATGGCATCTGTGTCCTGTAGGGGAAATTTACCTTCACTTCCTTTCTGTCCTATAGCCAAAAACAGAAAGGGAAATCTATGGTAATCACTAATGTCACCAGAACGAATACCCCTAATGGAAGATTTTGCCAGTATTCCTGATCTGATGAACACTCAGAATTTGGGAGTGAATTTCTTTCCCTTTCAGTGATAATAGTCAACAGGACAGCTAGAGGGGTGAATCTTTCTAGACGAGGCACAAATAGACCTGATTGGAGTTCTAGTCCTTCTCCACTTTGTCTAAAACAAAAAAAGTTTTGCCTTCAAATATACTTTAATAATCAGAGGATGGTGTGCAAATTCTCATTTCATGATTGTGTGCTTTACCACAAAATGGGAATAATGAGAACTTCCTTACTACTTCAATGTATTTGCCCTTTTTTTTTTTACTTCTGCAAACAGTGAAAAAATGTTGTGTTCTGGAAGATACAAAAAAAAAAAAACTCAAACCTTCACCATCTTCAAGTCACATGAAATATTTTTCAGTGTAATGCAGTTATGGGCCATGAATCAATGAACCACCGCCAAAACTTTGTAACATTTTTAAGTTGTCAAACACAGAGATGGCTGCTGTCTAAAGCCTCATACACACGATCGGACTTCAAAACAAACTTTTCCGTGGATTTTTGTCCGAAGGGAGTTGGCCGGGAACGCCCATAGCATACACACGCTCTGACTTTTTCGGCAACAAACACGAACATAGTGACATTTCAACGTACTGATGACACTTCAAAAGAGGAAGTTCAGATCTCCAGCGTCACCCTTTGGGCTCCTTCTGCTAATCTCGAGTTACTAGAAGTTTTCATAGAACACAAATCCTTTGTAAATACATTTGTAATTTCTCTGTATTATCAGCAAGGCAGCTTTTTTTATTATCCCATTATTAAAGAAGAGAATGTGCGCTGCATTTCGAGATTTCATAACTTGCTGCGTCACAAATGTGAGATCTCCATTACGAACGCTAGTCTTACAAGACAGAACGCTTCCGGCTGGTCCTTGCTTCTGAGCATGTGTGTTTGTACTTTGGACTAAAGTCCGATGGATTTCTGTACACACGATAGGACTTTGAACCGTAGGACTTTTGTTGCCGAAAAGTTTGTCCGTTTGCCGCGTGAACATTTGTCCGATGAAAACCAAAAAAGTTTGTCCGATGGAGCGTACACACGGTCGGATTTTTTTTTAAAACCTGCTCATTTTGAAGTTTGTCGTCAAAAAGTCCAATCGTGTGTATGGGGCTTAACACTACCCCTTGAAGACCAATGAAACAAAGTTTCAAGTTGGGTTATGTAAAAGGTGGTTCAATAACATCCATGCATTAATAGTGTGATGATACACGTGTTTATAGGAACAGAATGTGTTCAAAATGTGGAAATCAAGCTGAGAACTGGCTCCCAAGCTAAAAGACAAAATATTCCAAACCTACCAACTGTCAATTTTGTTCTCCTGTTCTTACTATAATGACAGCTACCACATTTCCTTTTGGTGTGCACTTTACAGCACTAATAATCTGGCACTTTGTAAATAGGCACCAAAGCTTGTAATACATGAATCTGATGACAAAATACAGCCAAGAAAGCATTTAATACTGTCTGTGATATATAAAAATTTAGGCCCCTTTCACACTGAGGCGCTTTGCAGGCGCTATAAATAGCGCCTGCAATGCGCCCCAAAAAAGCCACTCAATTGTATCCAATGTGAAAGTCCGAGGGCTTTCACACTGGAGCGTTGCGCTTGCAGGAGGGTCAAAAAACTTCTGCAAGCTGCATCTTTGAAGCGCAATAGGAGCGGTAAAAATACCGCTCCTATAGCGCCCCTGCAAATCAATGGGGTAGCGCCTCCAAAATGCCCGCAAAACGCCGCAAAGAGGCGTTATTGCGGGCGTTTTTAACCCATTTTTCAGCCGCTAGTGCCCACAAATCGCGGTAAAGATACGGTATAGTGGCGCTAAAAATAGCGCCGCTATACCGCCAGCGCATCCAGCGCCTCAGTGTGAAAGTAGCCTTACAACCACTACCCCTCAATCTCAGCTAAAATATATACGAACACACAAAATTACAATGATTTTTCTTTGGCCGAAAATTTCACTGCTGAAACTCTTGTGCCAAATAGAATTTAGTCAATACTGATGTGGGATTGTTTTCCATGTTATCTGTAGCTCTTTCATATAACATAACTTTTTCATTTTAGATTGGCCCTTGCTGAAAATCTGCCAAGAAGCTAACCACTTTTCTCAAGAACTCCCATACTAGTGGATTCACCTGCAGTGATTCTAAAGAAGATTAGGCCTTCCTATTTAAATTGAAAGAATTTATATATCCCTGCTGCTGCTTACAGACAGGAGCCTGTATATAGTAGTAAACCTCAGGCCCCTTTCACACTTGTGCGACTTCAAAGTCGTGCAATTTTACCGTGATTCGCGGACGCGATTTTAAGGAATGCCTGTGTAAGTGGCATCAAAATCAGACCAAAGTTGTGCAGGGACTACTTTGAAGTCGGAACGACTTGAAGTCGTACTAATATGAATGGTTGTCATTGGAAATCATGGGAAATGACTTGTCATGCTACTTTGCCATCACAAATCGTGGGACAAGTCGTATAAGTGTGAAAGGGGCCTCACTGATTAGCACCTCCAAGTAAGAAGCAGAATACATAACAATGTACACTTTTCTGTAAAAGTGGAAACTCTTTTACTGCCCCAGAACTGGTAGGCTGCCTTTTAATCTGGCTGCTTTTCTAGAAAACAAAATATTATGCAAGTGGTGATAAGGATAACTAAAAAGGCACATCTGTCAGATGCACAGACATTTCGGCTGTGCATTTTACTGTGCTTATGGTGTGTTTTTCATAGGTCATGTGACGCAAAAACAGCATAAAAAATGTAACACAGCTGCGTCATTGATACGTTCTTGCTGTATTTTCAATGCATTTCAATGGGAAGGTTGGGTTTTGGTGCTTTTTGCAAGCAAGCAGGATTTTTAACACCACAACAGAAGCACAAAGGACCATTGTTAAGACAGAAATAGAATTTATAGGGGATACATTTTTCTTGCGCTAAGGGACTTGGAACTGCAAAGTCACATGACAAGTCATACCCCATGATTTGTGTCCCCGTTATGGAGATTTACCCTTTAAATGTGTCCTGTTTATCATTAACATCGAGAGTGAAAGAAAATCCCAAATTCTGGGTGTTCACCATAAAACAGTAACAAAGGGGCAAATCTTCCAAAGGAGACACTGTTCTGGTGACAGTCAGGGATTCCCTGAACTTTAAAGCAATTTCCTCACTTGTTTTGACTATAGGACAGCAAGAAAAAGGAAATCTCCCCAATGGGACACATGCCAAAAAACAAACAAAAAAAAAACCACGTGACTGCTGTGATTGGCTCTCACAACTGTCGCATGGTCACGAATACTCTATCCAAGATGAAAAAAATAAGTATTGCCTTTAGTTCTACTTTAAACTTCAGATTGAAAACAGGTACGCAGGTGGACAAGAAAGTTTTCTGTAATCTGGATCAGCACCAAGATTATATCATAGAAAAACTGAAACTTTTTTTTAGAATAGGTGATTCTGCAGCAGACCTAAAGCAGACTGGAACCCTGCCTGTAAAAACCTTGTGACAAATGGATTACATGCTGGCTAACAGCAACCACAATAAATGGTTTAGCCATATAACAGATTTGAACAAAAGATGAGACTATAACGGTCCAAATGTACTGGGAAAGCTTAATGCTAACTAAGCATATGCAGACCTTACATCAGAGTGCCACAGCAGTCACAGTCTTACTCACCATGGCTGATGGACAGGTATCAAGCACTTGTACATATGTACTTTAAGAATTTTTTGTAGAACACATGCACTCTATTACTCCCACACTCTAGTAATTTTGCTTACCCTGTTTATCCCCACCTTGAATACAACCACCACTGAAAGAAAAACTTGCAAGAAATGGCTGCCACTTAAGGCTTTCATTTAATAGAATACCCAGGGCAAATGGCAATGATGTGCAATAACCCATAGCACCAATCAGAAAAAGAGGCTCAATTCTCAGAGTATGATGTCTCCAAAAAGATGGAAAATAATACCATAATGAAGTGAAACAAACTAAAATAAAAGTGGTTCAATTAAAATAATACTGAACAATAGGTTTCTGGATAGAAGATTTCATATCTGCCTCAACTTATCTCACTCTTAGAACAGTTTGCGGTCAAATGCAAACCAGGCAAGAAGCTGACAGACAATACTAAAAGAAAGTAACATTTTAACAACTAACAAGATAAAGTGTCAAGCCTGTAAAAAATAAATTGAATGTCATGTTGGAACGTTCTTTTGTGTAAAAATAAATCATGAGGCTACATTTCTTTAAAACATATAAAACAAATATCTTGTGTTCTGTAAAAGGGAGTTTAGGACCTTCTTTTTCTTTCCTATGAGGTCAAGAAGACACATTTCCAGAAAATGCACAACCCCCTGAGGTGACTGAACAGGCCAGATTACAATCCTTTATTAAAGTAGACTCTCTCCAGCCCTGGATTGTTTTCCTTGATGTATGTTTGAAGTTCAGGCTCCAGGCGTGACACAGACATTGAGCTAGACAAAAACAGAAAGATTATTAATTAACAGGTTCAGGGTAACCTTTGAGACTAAAAGGAGGATGACACTGAATCTGGGACACCTGAATAACTTAGCAGTTACATATGAGCATAATTCCATTTGTAAATAATTCTACAGTTAAAAGAAACATAACTTTTAAAACGGAACTCCAGGAAGATATAAAAAAATGTTTTTGATCCATCTGTAAATCCCATATCTAGAAGTATAGTACATGGCACAGACTGGATATTTAGAGACCCTGGGTTATTTAGGTAATTGATCACTGGTAAAGCTTTCACCCCCCCCAAACTTGAGCATACCCCTATAATCTTACCCCACTCAATGAGATCTCAACTTTTTAGCAAGCAATGCAGAGTAACGCAGGAACAGAGGGAAGGGTGTTCTGAACTGTACTCCAAGATACGGAATTTACAGCCAAGTCAAATTGCCTTTATCCTAATTGAATATTACAACATTACAGGACAAAGGCTGAACATTCATAAACCTTCAGGCATTCCTAAGCAATTAATCAGTTGCATGGGAGACAAGGCAAACATAATTGTACCAAGGGACTAAACAAAACAGAAAGGAGTGAAAGGCCCGACTCAGAGTGCTGCTGCAAGAAACTTGTGTCCGAAAGCTGAATTTGCATAGGACTGGGCATCCACCTAGCAGAATTTGGAGGATATAACCGAAGTGCAGATAGCAGCCTTACAAAGCTGAGCAGCAGATGCCTAACGGCAGAATTCCCAGGAAACCCCACTGATCTGGTGGAGTGAGCATTTAAGGGTCCTGGAGGTACCATATCTATTCGAGTATAGGCTCTTACAATAAACAGCATCATCTACCAGGCAATAGTGGACTTGGAGGTAGGGTGCATTTTTGGAAACCCTGTTGGGAGGACAGAATCAGTGTCTTTTGTATAGAGGCTGTGGTTTTTGACAGCCCTGACTACGTCCAAAGATTGGAGAGCAATTTCCTTGGGATGTTTGGGAGCAGGGCACAAGGAAGATACAACAATATCTTCATTAAAGCTGGAAGGCTGACCAAAGGAAGAAAAGAGGATTTTGGGGGCTAAGACTACTTTGTCCCTGTGAAGGATTAGTATCACTAACTGAGACATGTCTGATAGATGTGATGACCACCAAGGCAGCCATTTTGCAGGGGAGATCACCCAGGGGGAGTTCCCCAATGGGTTGTAAAGGGTAGTTTCTGCAGAGCAGAGAGGACCAGATTGAGATCCCAAGAAAGCGCAGGGTGCAGTAATGGAGGCCTGATCTGTAAGACACCGTGAATAAAGGGTTTACAAGAGAGAGAGAGAGAAGCCAAAGACTTTTGAAATAGGTGGGACATGGTCAAAGCCTTAGAGTGGGATTAAACCCAAAACCAAAAATGTAATACATTGCAGAGTCATAGCAACCTTTTTGGCTGACATGTTGGTCTCTGTCTCCATCAACTCTGCCCCTGCAGTGGGTACTATCATCGTAGAGCGACGCCGGCTGGCCCAGGTGCACGCGCCGTCCGCAGTGTACGGTGGAGGGGATGTCAGGCAGCTTGTAAGCTGCCATCCGACTCTGGGGAGATTGGACATTCCTCATTTACTGGCTTACCTTACAGGGGTCATCCAGGAGAGGAGAACATCAATACTTGCTCTTATTTATGCTTCCAAATGTGAGCGCAATTTATGGAACACTTTTTATAAATTGCTCAAATAAACAGTATTATACTAGGGCGGTCGTGCACTCTTTTCCTTTGTATAGATCAGGGGTAGGCAACCCCCGGCACTGGTCCCGCAAGCGGCACTCGAAGCCTCTTTTGCTGTCACTCGGCTCCCTCCCCATCAGCAGAGCAACGCAGGGAAGTGTCAGTGAGACACTAATGCATTCCAATTTCAGAATTCTCCACACCGCACCTGCACTGAGGGGGAGGCACTGTGCCCCCACACATTGTAAAAGATGGGAAACATTGTTTGGTTCTCCAACTTTGCTGTGGCTGCGATCGTCAGCTTTTGTGATGGGAAAGAGTTTGGGTGCAGTTCGGTCCCTGTTTCCAGGATGTCCAATGTCATTGGCCATTGCTAAAGCCAATCACAGTCCTGCTAGCCCCGTCCAGCATCTGGGAGGAAGATTACTCGCTTGGTTGCCACTACCAATCTCAGAAAGAAGGGATTTCACTGTGATTGAGAAAACCACAATCAGGTGACAGTTTGTGGAATTACTGTTGAGCTTCTGGGAACTTTGTTGAAATTATTCCTGAACCTTTGCGTCACTTACTACTAAACCCCTGCACTCTGTGTCCCTTTAAGCCACAGCCAGTATTCAGCGCAATGAAAAGGACACCCAACTTTTCCTGTGGTGCTGAGCGCCTCACTTTTTCTCAGCTGCGGGGGCCTAACTTATGATCCTGCACACAGGCCCACTGCTTTCAGGAAATGCCCCTAACTTGAGCTCATCATTGCGCATCCATTCCAGATGCTTATATGTGACATCACATACAACATATACATCACATACAAGCACGTGGGCTGGATGCGAGAGTTGGATCAGCAGGATGAGTGTGCCAGGACAGGTAGAGGTGTCTCATCTCTGCTTCATTTGACCACTCTGCATATCATAGATGAGCAGGAGGGTTCAGAGGTGGGACAGAAGAGCAGGAGGTACAACGGTGGGGCAGATGTGCAGGGAGGTACAGTGGTGGAAGAGATGAGAAGGGGCTTTCACAGTGGGACAGAAGAGCAGGGGGGTACAGCGAGGGGACAGAAGAGCAGGGGACTAAAGTGAGGGGACAGAAGAGCAGGGGACTACAGTGAGAGGGGACAGAAGAGCAGGGGACTACAGTGAGGGGACAGAAGAGCAGGGGGGTACAGTGAGGGGACAGAAGAGCAGGGGGGTACAGTGAGGGGACAGAAGAGCAGGGGGGTACAGTGAGGGGACAGAAGAGCATGGGGGTACAGTGAGGGGACAGAAGAGCAGGGGGGTACAGTGAGGGGACAGAAGAGCAGGGGGGTACAGTGAGGGGACAGAAGAGCAGGGGGGTACAGTGAGGGGACAGAAGAGCAGGGAGGTACAGTGAGGGGACAGAAGAGCAGGGGGGTACAGTGAGGGGACAGAAGAGCAGGGGGTACAGTGAGGGGACAGAAGAGCAGGGGGTACAGTGAGGGGACAGAAGAGCAGGGGGTGCAGTGAGGGGACAGAAGAGCAGTGGGTGCAGTGAGGGGACAGAAGAGCATGGGGGTACAGTGAGGGGACAGAAGAGCATGGGGGTACAGTGAGGGGACAGAAGAGCAGGGGGGTACAGTGATCTGAGGTGTGAAGGTACAGGAATTGGGGCTGATCTGAGGTGTGAAGGTACAGGAATTGGGGCTGAACTGAGGTGTGAAGGTACAGGAATTGGGGCTGATCTGAGGTATGAGTGCAGGATGTTAATTTCACTACTACTCAAGAAGTTTACAGCATTTACTTTATAAAAAATCCTTTTCTTGATTGAGAGAGTGAAGTTGACTTGTTTTTTTATGAAATCGGCACTCTCAATTTCTTTGAAAATATTTTTCGGCACACTGTGCTCAAAAGGTTGCCTACCCCTGGTATAGATCCATGTCCACCACCCAGTGCATAATAAAGAGTGCTGCAGGGTCTTTAATGATAGAATTGTTTTCTGTGATTAGGATTACCAGCTGGACTTGGGAGCTTTCTTGACCAGTGCATGAATTGGTGAACTATTTTGTGCTTTTTTTTTTTTTATATGATGGACATGGCTGAAGCCATAAAGCGGGATTAAACTCAAAACCAGAAATGCAATATATTGCAGATTACCAATCCTTAAATATGGCGGCTCTATTAGTTTTCTTTTTTAGGCCCTTTCCCCCCTATGTTTTTACCTGCTGATCTGGCAGGAACATACCTTATGTATTAAAGTGCTCCCACCCTGGATGAAGGATTACAGGGGCAAAACAGCACTTTTATTCTGTGGGGAGGCTAGTGTGTTAGATGTACTAGCAGATTTAGATACATTATTACAGTAGTTCTCAACTCCTGTCCTCGGGACCCACTAACAGGCCAGATTTTTGGTATTACCTTGGAGAGATGCAGACTAGAATACTGCAATCACTGAGCAGCAAATTATATCACCTCTGTTGTATTTCAGCTATCTTGCAAACCTGGCCTGTTAGTGGGTCCTAAGGACAGAAGTTGAGAACCACTGCAATACCATATTGAAGCCAAACTCCAGCTCACATTGGAGTTACAGCAACATTTTTTTTTTCCTTTTGGTATAAAGATTTTGCATGAATAAATAAAAGATGGTCATGGTAAGCACCCCTGTTAGCAACAATCAGTTTGACTCATCACTCTTAACTGATACATTTGCAGGAAAACGTGTTCTGTGGAAAAAACAACAGAATTACTGGCCAGATCACAGGGTGAAAAAAAAGAAATGATGCTTAAAAAAGAAAACTGATGCATCCATCATATCTAAGAATTGGTAAGCTGAAATATAATAAATGTATGCTTTTGGGTTTAATAACTCTTTAGGAGTACTTAGAGCTGAGTTTTGGTCAAGTTACAATTGCAGAAAAGTAGTAATTTCTGAGGTTGAAATGCCTCTGTTCACACAAGGCGAAAAAGGATCTCAAGGTATGGAAGTAGATATTTCACAAAGTGGCTTTTCTGGCCTTGAGTAAAGTGGGAATGACGGTGTCAGAACGAGAGCATCGGATGCCAGTGCTAGAAGATCCTTGGTCCTAGCCACTAAAAGGGGCAACTGGTTGTTAAACCTAAAAGGCCAGTGTGTCTTCATCTAGGGGTTCCCCATTTCTTACCAAGGTGACTAAAGATGTTGGGACCATTCCCCTTGGTTCAGGTGATGAAGGCTGAGAAAGCCACCTTCTAATTTTTCTCTCCCAGCATGTAAACAGCAGAGATTGGTGGGCAGCGTTTCATCCAAGAGATGATCAGACTTGTTTTTTTAAAGGCTGCCTGACCCTTGGTTCCCCCCCAATGATCAATATATGCCAGTGCCGTGGCACTCACTGATTGGGTGCCCCTCGAAAAGGGGAGCCCAATGGTGCACAGCCAATTTTACTGCTTTGAGCTGTTGATGGGGAGCTTTGCTGCCCTGGGTGACCAAGTTCCCTGAACTGTGAGAGATTAAACCACTCCTCCCCCAGCTGGCATCTCTTATCACCTTTCATGAAGGGGGGAGAAAGGACTTTCCCATTTCCAAAACTGGATTGGTAATCCACCAAGAAAGGGAGTTTCTTGCTTTGCTGGAGAGAAGCATAAGGAAGCTTTGAGATGCAATGTAGTTGTTCCAGGTCGAAAGAATTTTGTGTTGAAGGGGCTAGCTTCAAAAGACGCAACCATAAGACATAGGACTCTCATAAAAAGTCTCATAGAAGGATGCTTTTTTGACCTCAAGTCCCGAGCATGAGACCTTAGAAAGACAAGTGGCGAAAGAAAAATCTTTGCCTGGGGCGTATTTAGGATGAGGTCAAAATATTCCAGATGCAGGGAAGACTGGAGTGCAGAAGTTGATTTCCCAATCAATAGTGTGAGGAATCTGAATAGTACTTTGGACATTTGCAGACAGTTTTGAAGGAGATCCCCTCATTATAAAAGTTGTCAAACTACCCAAACTGTGAAGAGGGGCAGAGGACACTACTATGGGGGGAAAAGTGAAGGGGGCAGAGGACACTACAGTGACACACCGTGTTCTTCATGCCGTCTCTTTATTGGGAGCTTGATATTTTAAAGGCCCGTATTTAAAAATAAAAAAAGGCCCTGAAAGGTTGCCTACCCTTGATTTATTTGCAGAATCTTAATAATCTTGGCTTTTAATGTGATGTTGTCCTTTCATGACAAAATGCAAAAAAGCGCTTCATACATGAGCTAGCTTCTTACAGGTACAGAATCACAGTATATATATATATATATATATATATATATATATATATATATATATATATATATATTGTGACAGCAGGAAGGTAAAGTCACCTGGTTGCATCCAGGGGGGTAGATATATTTCGCCCAGATTCAGGCTTTACGCCGACTTATACAACTAGGTGGAGTGTTGTATAAGCCCAGCTGAGGCTAGTGGGCTCACGGATGACTCATACCTCTAGAGAGAGGGCTGGGCGTCGTGCAGACAGGGAGTTGATGAGACCAGCTGAAGCTTGTCAGCTCATTTAGGCCTCTATAAGAACTCCCAGCTTCATTAGATGTTAGCTCATGCCTGGAACCAGACCTGTGTGGACTGTCTAGGGAGAGTGAACCCCTGTGCGGTGAGGCAAAGCCTGTGTGGCTATTTGCTTGGACATTTAAAACCAGGGACTTAGGGACTAGGACAGCACTAGGCTGATCCCAGTTGTTAGTTAGGAAACCTGTATGTTTAGTCAGAGGTCAAGTTGACCAGGATTTATTTTGTTTATATGTTTCTTTTGGCTTTGCTGTGTTTTGTCACTGTAAATAGAAAATAAACCGCACCTTTTTTTTTGATTTTGAAAACCACAACCTCCGTTTGCTGGGCCTGTTTTTGTGTGGGGAGCCCATCCCGGGGGTCACACACACCCGCTGCCGAGCTAACCCCCTCACAATATATATATATAGAATAATATGCCAAGTGGTTGGAGGGAAGCTTCAGAATGGCAAAGATGTTTTTATTACAAATTATGTGAGCAGACTGCAGTTCCTTTTAAAGTATAATTTTTTTTTATCTCAATACTTATTTCAGGTCAGAGCGTTAAAAACATCGAAGCCATATCAGCATGGGAACCAACATTCTCAAATGGAAGATGAGCAACTGCAGCCCCCACACTTATTACAAGAGTCATTGTAGGTATCATACACTAAAAAGTGCAGCTTGTCCACATTTTACTTCCGAGGAGCTGCCGAACAATTCATGCAATCTGGCTAAAGGTTATGTGCACAGTACTGTGAAGGGGGAAGTGAGCCCTCAACAAGCCATTCTGAGAAATCCTGCAGAAGCACTTTTAGTACATTACCAATATGCGATAAGCAGAGTTTTACAATAACCTGTACAAGAAATATAGTATAGTATTTATCACCCCCTTCCCTATTTAGCCACTTCACTACTGCTGCACAGAGACTTGTGTGTCTGTGCTTTCAGGGAAGTTACAGTAAAACTTTGCAACATATTCAATATTATGTATCACAACTCACATAGACTTATAATTGTACACCTTGAGATTCTTGCACTTTTCTATATTCCAGAGCTTCTAGGGCCTCTGTATTGGTAAGAAATGCATTGTATGGAAAAATGCGGAGATTTGCATAAAAGGGATCTGGCTTTTAGGGCTCAAAGCTTGCCATATCAATTTTAATTGGCATTTTTTCTGACCAAAAGAGTGCCTAGAAAATAAAAAGGAGGTACATTCGAGCACTACCAGATGCTTGCTTTTCAGGTGAGCCTCAAAATGTTACACAATTAGTAAACATTTGATGGTATTAGCAAACGATCTTACCTATTTTGAGGAAATAACGCACAGCAAAGTGGTGTCGCAAATACCAAGCTGAAAAAGGTAAAAAACATATTTAAAAAAATTAGTAATATATATATTTTTTTATTTCAATAATGAATTACAAAAATATGCCTGTAATACACTAAACATATGTATTGTAAGGTATATCCATAGCAGTAGTTCTCTTTAAATACATCAGGATTGATGAAACAAGGCAGATTGTGTATCCTTATTTTTGCATAATTTTCCTACCTTTTCTTTCTAAGGTCCAATTTGCAACACTGTTAAGTCTCACCTACACTGGTTCAAAGCGCCGTATAGAGTGAAAAGCTATTTGTTTGTTTTTCTATTAGAGTGTAGGCCAAGAGTCGGCAATACACGGGCCGCTCCCGGCCCACCGCCGTTTAATGTCAGGCCTGTCAGTGCCTGTGGTTAATTCAGGGACACCCGGCCCGCGGACATTTTCGCTGATGTCCTCTTTATTGGACAGCAGTGAGCGGCCGGTGTCACAGGGCTGGAACCGATTGAGTTAACCTTTTACATTAAACAGCAGGTGATTCGTTGACAGGCGATCCTAGCAACCAATCACCAGCCTGTTAATGTGAAAAGTTAACTGCAACGGTTCCCGTCCCCATCCAGACCTGTGATGCCGATTCTCTTCTCTGTTGTACACCTGTGTAAGGTAGAAGAATTCCACCTACAGTGTGTGTGTGTGTGTGTGTGTGTGTGTGGTGGAGTGCAGAGGACACTGCTTTGGGGGGCACAGGAAACTTGCTATGAGGGGAGGGAGGCAGAGGACACTATGGGAGTGATGTGACAGGGGACAGAAAACACTGCTATAGGGGTACAGAGGACACTGCAATATGGGGGGGCTGAGGGGAAAGGGAACCAATCTCCCCTAAGGGCAGGAACCCCATCTCCAGACCATGCTGGTTGGCAGGGCTGGCATCAGTCACTCTTGGGTGCCAGGATGGGGGAGGGGGCAGTAAAATCCGAATCCCCAGCCACATGCTCCCTCAGGGTGTGCTGGCTTTGTATTAGTGAAGCACCTTAAAGTGAAGTAAACTAGCACCGTTATTATGGTTAGGATTATTTTCTTTATCGTACATCACAGAGCTGCATACTAATAACTATTTGGGTTATAGGCCTACCTTCAGGTGATGGACACTGGCACACCCAAGACAGGAAGTCCCCTCCCCTATCCTATATAACCCCTCCCATGCAGGGAGTACCTCAGTTTTTTCGCCAGTGTCCAAGGTGTTGGTCACGGTTAAGATGTGTTATGAAGAGCTCCGCTGGAAAGGATCCTTCTGGATCAATCGAGCTATGCAACCGGATCCATTCAAAGTGCCACTGAGGCCAAGGTGGATGGTACCCGGGCCTCAGTAAAGAAGAGCGAGGTTTGCCTGTAATACCTCTTTGGAGGGCTGGATCCTGATTGCCAGTACTTTGGTTATGACAAATACCAAAAGTTTTTCTGGCAGGATGCGATACAGGTCCAGGGGAGTGGAAAGGTACCTGAAGGTCTGTTGACATGACCCGCCGTGATGGGTGAAGATTGGGATCTGTCTGGTTTTTCAGCAGAAACCTGCGGCGGGAAAGGTTCCTAAAGAAATTGGTTCACTTAGGAAACCAACTTTTGAGCAGTTGTCGCACCTTTAAGTTGCCACTAGAGGGTACCCGCTGGCTGATTTTCGTGTGCTCCGGTGGTTTCTGCTCCTCGAGCGGCTTGCAGCGAGCCTCAGTGCTCTCTTCCTTCTCCTCTCCCCCACGCCATGTCCCGCAGCGGCGCAGGCAGTACGCCCATCTATAAATAGATGGGCGTACTGTGGAGGAGAAAAAGGGTCAGGGCTTAGTGCTGCGGCCATTGCGTGTCCACGTTGTTGGCTTGGCGCAAGCGCAGGGCGGCCCTAGCTCATAAAGCCTCTGCGTTCAGAAACAAACTGGCTGAGGGAGGGACACAGCAGCGTTTGGGACAGGCATGCAGACTGGTGTATACAGGCATCCCCACAGACACATCTTGCTCAGCATCAGGCTGAACTCTGATAGCAGCATTTCTTGCTGGACTATGGCTCAGCAGTAGATGCAGGGTTTTTTATAAGTACCTCTGCTTTTGTGCTTAGGACTATGCCTTCCAAGAGTACTGGGACTAAGCTTCCCAAGAAGCCAAAAGGTATCACCATCAGGCTCTGAGGATCTCGGCCATGCCTCCACAGTTCCATCCTCCCCTGATAAGTCAGATGTAGTTGCGCAGGGTGAGCCATCGGGGCTGCCCTCATTCCAGCTGCTCCTGTTTATGTAACAGAGGAAGTTTTTGCTTCAGCCCTGGGAGGGTTGGTAAAGAGGTTAACAGCATTGATCGCATCTCCTTCCCATCCTGGAAAGAAGCGCGGCAGAGCCCTCTCCCCCCTCGGGCTCCCTAACTGCAGAGCAGCAGTGGCCGGAGGAAGTTTACTTACCCTCAGGGGACCAAGAAGAGGGACACGCCTGATGTTTCCGCTTCTGAGGAGTCAACGGTAGAAGAACCCTTTTCAGCCTCACAATCTGAAAGATTGATGGATCAGTCCCTTACTGAAATGGTTTGTGCGGCATTTAAGTTGCCCCTAACAGAGCCAGCAGGGAAGTCTGTCTCTTCCTTGGGTTCTTTGAAAGCTCCACAGACTGTTCTTTCCCTGCCCATCCTTTATTAGAGGAGCTTATCTATAAGGACTGGGATCATCCAGATAAGCATTTTCTTCCTCCTAAAAAGTTCTCTGCACTTAATCTCATGGAGGAAAAATTTTACCAAAAAGTGGAGTGTGCCAGCAGTTGACACTGCTATCTCCTGTGTGAATAGGAGTCTAAAGCCCTGTACACACGATCGGATTTCCTATGGTTTTTAAACCGATGGATTTTTCCATCGGAAAACCGATGAAGCTGACTTCCATCAGTCTTGCCTACACACCATCAGTCAAAAAACTGACAGTTCCAAACGCGGTGACGTAAAACACTCCGATGAGCCGAGAAAAATTAAGTTCAATGGTTTTTTATCCGATGGAGTTCCCCACAGACGATAGTAATTTGCTATCGGTTTTTTAACCATCGGATAAATTTAAAACATGTTGTATTTTTAAACACCGATGGGGCCCATACACGATCGGTTTGTCCGATGAAAAAAATCCATCGGACTGTTTTCATCTGTAAAACCTATCGTGTGTACACGGTTTAACTTGTCCGGTGGACAATGTACAAATGTTTAAAGATCCAACGGATAAAAGGTTGGAAACTTTATTAAAGACCTCTCTTTCCTTGGCAGGTACTGTAGCTCAGCCTGTGGTAGCAGTGATAGGCATTTGTCAAGCCCTGAAGGACCAGATGCAGCAGGTTCTCAAGGATATCCCTGCTCAAAAATTGGGGGGGCGTGGTCTGGTGCCGTTCCAGGATGGACGTGTAGTGTGCGAGCTCCCGTCCCGAGGTCCAGCAACTTCAGCTTATCAGCTTACCTGCTCCACCGGACATGGTGAGAACCGCTCGCAGTGCCTCGGCAACCCGTTCCCGATCCCCGCTGAACACCGACACCCCGCTGAGTCAGCAAATCCCCGAGATATTCCGGTCACGGCCTACGGCCAGGATGCAGGCCTCGCAAGCAGCCTCCTCCCAAGCGCCACGCGCCCAGAGCTCCAGCCCGCAGCGACCCGAGGAGCAGAGATCCCCAGGTCTGGCAACGGGGATGACTCACCCCCCGGCAGTGAGCCTTAATGACCTGCACAGCGTCGCTACGGATATTAAAAACACTCTCATGGCGGCCATCTTGGACATGAGGTCGGACATACACGCCATGACGCTTAGGGTGGAAGAGGTGGAATACGCTCAAGCCCGCCAAGACACAGCGATTTGTCACGTTCAACAGGTAACAGAGTCGCATGCGATCCACCTCAGGGAGATCAATCGCCACATGGAAGATTTAGATAATCGCGGAAGGCGTCACAACCTTAGAGTGAGGGGTATTCCAGAAATGATCGAGGCCAGCCAGCTCCCAGTGGCAGTAACTACCATCTTTAACGATCTACTTGAAAGAGCCCCTGATACCCCGATCGCGTTCGAACGGCTCCACAGGGCACTGCGCCCGCGGGTAAGGGACACAGATCCCCCACGGGATGCAGTCTGCTGCCTCACAGACTTTCCCTTGAAGGAGGAAATATTACGCAAGGCCAGACACCGCAACCAACTGTCTTTCCAGGGAACGGATATCAGAATCTACCAGGACCTATCTAACATCACCCTGCAGCGCAGACGCGAGCTACGTCCCCTCCTGGAAACACTGAGGGCCAGATCCATAATCTACCGATGGAAGTTCCCCTTCTGCCTGACAGCAACTCACCAAGGCCGCACAGCCAATCTAAAAGTCCCGGAGGATTTAGACCACTTCTGCACGGCCATGGAGATACCGTATGTGGAAGTACCAGACTGGTACAGCGACTTCCGTATACCGCCACTCAGAAGAGTCACCTCCATGGAAGGTATCGCAGAAGCAGGCAACTTTAGTATCGGCCGCCGACGCTCTCACCCACCTCCTCCCCACACTCCTTCAAAGGATCAAAGAGCCCCGCGTAATGGTAGCCCGACGGCTTCTCCAGTGCCCCGCAAAGCACGCATCGCCTAACAAGAAACATGAATACCGTCCTTCTGTTTCCACCTCACAGCTGGACTCTGGACCACTCCAATTCGCAGGTAACTTTATACAGCAATCCCTAGGGAACACTGGCAGAACGGTTGGTACCCTCTTTCCCTCTTGGACAACTCCCGAAGGTTTCCCCGGTCGCCCTAACTTCCTTATGTCGGGTCAGAGACTACCTTCTCCCGCACTGATTGTCTTTTCCTCCTTCTCCTCACACTGTATTCATTCTTGCTCATCGGCTGTACCCTTTTTCTATTGAAGCCTTCTTCCTACATTCTCCTATCTACTCCAATGCAGCTAATGACATGTCGATATATAATCCCCCGATTGCATTATGTGCTGTCTTTCTCCCCACAGGCCCTACTAGCTCCTAGCTCCTGAATTTTCTGCTTTACAGCACTGAGGGTGGTCGGGGATCCGAGGGGGACATGCACAGGTGTGTGGCCTACGTGGATGTCGGGTAGAATCCATTCTCAGGTTTGGGAATGGGCGTGCCCCCCTCGGATTTAGACAGCCTGCCCTTAACCCCTGGGTATGATTTTGTTTACTATGTTTTTGTTTACTATGTTTTGTTTGCTATGTTATCCATATTTGGATTTTTGATGTCAGCCATAACTGCAGATGCATACTTGTTCACGGTAACGCAAGCTGTACGTTCTGTTCTGTTCTGTTTTAACTAATTCACCATGTTACTGACTCTGTTCCCTGCATATTCCTCTAAACCAAAGTATATGCCCCCTATTCTCTGTCATGTGACATCTGAAATTTGAGCAATACACTTAATTTCTTATCCCCCTCTTCCACACAAACCCCCAGATTACACAATGCTAAACATCCTCCTCTAATTGCCGAATAAATGCCCTTACAACTCCACAGCCTTCATGCTTTATGAGAATAAGCCGTTACACACAGCCCTGAAGTCACCTACGAATCACCCTCTCACCATGTCCTTATAGGATGACCTGTCCGTCATCTACACAACAAGATTACTCCTCTGACACCAAAATGAGCCATAGATGACGCTAACAATCAGCAGCGTCTGTTATCCTTAAGACCTCATAGAGAGACGCAGACCTCACCTCTCTCTAGTTGAACTCCACCTACCGCTCTCACACACAGCGGACTCTGGTAGACACCGCTGAACCTCACCGGTACCCCCACTCCTAATTGGTGGGCTTGCAGGTCAAGTCCCACACCCGGTATAATACCCCATCCCCCTACCTGTCCCCTCCTTCCTCCCTGGTTATCTTCCTCCTCAACGTCCTAACCTCACCTACCCCACATCTTCCCTTCTCCCCATCCGCATAACCCCCCCCCCTTTCTTTTCCTCCCGTCTCTGACTTCCCCATATCCTCCCGCCCCCCACTCGCTTAAACCTCTACTACCAACATGAGCCCCGATAATGTCCGAGGCGCCAACCTGTCCCTAAAGGTAGTCTCCCTTAACGCCAAAGGACTGAACATACCTGAAAAGCGAACACAACTCTTTTCCCTCATGCGCAGCATGAAAGCTGACATAATCTTCTTACAGGAAACCCACTTTTGTAAGAAATCAGTTCCCAACATGACTAATCGCCTCTTCCCCCATAGTTTCCATGCCACCTCACCTATCTCGAAATCCAAAGGAGTCTCCATAATCATTTCCAAAAACCTTCCCATCCAAATTACAGACACTCACCTTGACGAACTAGGCAGGTATATCTTCCTAAAAGGGACACTCCGGAACAAACCAATCACTTTGGCTAACATATACAGCCCCAACTCGTCCCAAGTTCCCTTTTTTAGGGCTGTAACAAGACACCTAACCAATTTCCAAGAGGGTATTCTTATACTGGGAGGGGATCTCAATGTACCCCTGAACCCCCTTTTAGACACCTCGTCGGGGAAATCCCACCTACCATACAGGGCGCTCCGACAAATCAGAAAATGTTTCCAAGAACTCTTGCTCCACGACACATGGCGCACCTTACACCCGAACGTAAAGGATTTTACATTCTTCTCCGCCCCACATAACAAATATTCACGACTAGACTACATATTTCTTACCTAACAGGATCTCCCGTCCCTGAAAGCAGCAACCGTCGAACCGATGACCTTCTCGGACCACCACCCTATCTCAATGACCCTCACTTTCCCTGAAAAAGTATACCGCTCGCAAATTTGGAGACTAGACCCTTCCATCCTGACAGACAAAACCAAAGAATTAGAGATTCAAACTTGCCTAAGCAATTATTTCACTGAGAACAACACCCCGGACATTTCTAAACTTACTCAGTGGGCGGCTCACAAATGTGTTGTCCGAGGGAAATTGATTTCCCTGGGGGCCGCAATTAGAAAGGAAAAACGGGACAAACTGGCTGATCTCTTTTCCAAACTTAATAAACTAGAAGCACTACACAAACGAAACCTGGCCCAGCAAACCCTCGTAGAACTACTAGAGACTCGTACACTCATTCAGGAAGAATTGGGCCATCACCTCAGGAAGAAATACACTCTATCTCAGAAACTTTTTTACGAATTCGGCAACAAAAGTGGCCATCTTCTTGCTCAAGCCTTACGCAAGAAAAGGGCTGCTAATACGATACACCACATACAATCCCCCACGGGTAAGACTCTCACGAATAACAATGACATAGCCAGAGAGTTTGAGAAGTACTACCCGTCCCTATATAATCTAGATAAATCCGAACCCCCTACTACCTTATCGAATGACAGACCCAATGATATTAACTCGTTCTTAGACCAATTTGCTCCAGGAAAGCTCCCCACTGACACCACCACGATTCTGGAATCCCCGATCTCTATTCAGGAATGGAAAAAAGCTTTAAAACAACTTAAGCCTGGTAAGAGCCCGGGACCTGATGGTCTTTCCGCCGTATATTTCAAGACATTCTCAGACCTTCTTCAACAACCCTTCCTTGACGCCTTCAATACACTCTCTCCCACAAATCCTTTCAAAAGCGAAATGTTAGAAGCACATATCGTTGTTATCCCCAAAGAAGATAAGGACCCCACCCATACGGGAAATTATAGACCAATCTCATTATTGAGTGTAGATGTCAAAATCTTTTCTAAGATTTTGGCAAACAGACTCTTACCGCTTCTCCCTTCCTTAATCTCTCATGACCAGACCGGCTTTATCCCTGGACGTGAAGCCAGGGACAACACTGTTAAAGCAATAAACTTACACCACCTTATGACACAGACAACCCAAAAAGGCCTGTTTTTGTCACTCGATGCGGAGAAGGCGTTCGACAGAGTAGCTTGGGACTATATGACAGCGGTTCTGAGGGCCATAGGATTGGGCCCATATATGTTAGGCCTAATCCTGTCACTATACACGGGACCATCTGCTAAGGTACGGGTCAACAATACTCTGTCGGACGCCTTTCCCATCGGAAATGGCACAAGACAGGGCTGCCCCCTGTCCCCCATCCTCTTTGTACTCACACTTGAACCATTCCTCCGTAAACTGACATACAACCCAGATATCCAAGGTATAAGTTCCTCCAAAAGAGAATATAAATACGCTGCTTTCGCAGACGATATTTTGTTGTTCCTGTCGAACCCACTGATCTCCCTACCAAACCTTCTTTCTGAATTTAAACAATTTCAGTTCCTCTCCCACCTTAAAATTAATTTCTCGAAATCCTTTGCCCTTAATATAACATTACCTCAACACATAGTTGATCAATGTAAGGCTAACTTCCCGTTCCAATGGAAACATGATTCCATCACATACCTAGGGATACAACTCCCTTCCAAACTCTCAAACCTCTACGCTAAAAACCATGTTCCTATCCTACACAGAATATCCTCTGATCTTGAAACATGGAACAAACCGCTTTTCTCTTGGTTTGGCAGAGCGGCGATCCTCAAAATGAATGCCCTCCCGAGAATACTCTATATATTGCAGGCGATCCCTATACATATACCTCCGGCCTTTTTTAAATCTTATAGAAACATATGCACTAAATTCTTATGGGGGAACCGTAGACCCAGAATCAGCTTTACGCAGCTCACCCGACCTAAAAGACTTGGGGGCATAGGCCTCCCCAACCTTCTCAATTATTACACTGCTACACACCTTACCAGGATAGTGGACTGAAATACTCAATCTCTCCACAAAGATTGGGTTTCCCTAGAAGCATCTTTTTCTGCTCTCCCTTTGGAGTCTCTCCCATGGTTACTCTCACCCCACGTCCCCTCTGAATTACACGTACACCCACTTATAGGCCCAACCTTGCAATGCTTCAAAAAGCTTTGCTACCGATCACCCATATCTTCGATTCCCGGCCCACTGACACCTGTAAAAATGAACCCTGGGTTCCCACCAGGTATGCACGCAAAGTTTCTTACCGATAACTGGACACAGAGCCCAATTAGATCACATCAGTTCTTCCTCCGGGGCAAACTATTGTCTACATCCCAACTCTCCTCCCAACTAAACAAGCCACCCATTCCCCCTTGGACATATATTTTAATTGCTCATTTTCTAAAATCCCTTAACAAGAATATACAATGCTCCAGAGAACTCACCCCTTTCGAAAAGCTATGTATCCAAACGACACCCCAATCTCATCTAGTTTCTACCACACATGAACTCCTCTTCGCCGAGATGAAAGCTAACGAGACCTTAGCCTGTAAGAACTGGGAGTCAGACCTCTCGGTATCTCTTTCAGCGGAACAATGGGAACTAATTTTCCTCAACATACATAAAGGGTCGACGAATGTGTCGACCCAGGAAAACGGCTTTAAGATCCAATCTAGATGGTACCGCACGCCCACCCTTCTGCATAAATATAATCCCACAATCCCAGAGGTTTGCTGGAGATGTCTCCGGGAAAGGGGAACCCTTCTCCATATCTGGTGGTCCTGTCCATCTCTAAAAGACTTCTGGGAAAAGGTATGCCATATAACCTCTCGAGTCACCTCATATCATTTGGACCTTTCCCCTTCTCAATTCCTTCTACACCATTCACCCCTGTCGCACAATTCCTATCACAAATCCCTAGCAATGCACATGATCAATGCGGCAAAGCAGTGTATCCCTATACACTGGAAATCGACTCACCAACCAACCATAAAAGAATGGTTTAACAGAATATGCAAAATTGAGGAAATGGAAAATCTTATACATATTGCAAGAGAGACTCCGTCATCATTTAGTAAAAAATGGGCCTGCTGGTTACACTATAAAACGACCCCAGAATTTGCAAACTCCCTGAACCCTGACAAAGGATAAATTACTCCTCTGAGAATTGTCATTAAAAATCTACGACGTGCCAGGATCTCCCCTTAACCCTAAACCTTACAAAGACACCTCTCTCCTCCTATATCTCCCCCTATACAGATCCGCCCCTAGTTTCTCATAACACGCAAATTTGAACACCCCAAGGGGTCGGGGAAGTCAGAGACGGACCCCCTGCCAACGCCATCCCTTCCTGCCTCACTCCCCTCCCCTCGATCCCCACCCCACCCCACCCCTTCTCCTTCCACCACTTACCCCCTCCTACTTTCTCATCCACAAGCTTCTGTACAATACAACCACTAACATAGCTCCAGCCTACACTCCCGCATTCATACACTCTCAACGAAATAAACCTGTTTATAGCTCCTTCCCTCCCTTTCTGCCATATTGCACCTGTTGGCCTTTCCCTCCCACACAGACCAAAAGTCCATAACGGCATCCGTGAACCTACCTAGCTCTAACCTACCAACAAGATCTATCCCCGTCAATGGTAGTGGACTTTGACTAGACCCCACAACTACCTTGAATTAAGGTAGCCCACCCCAACACGGCCTAGTTCATGAAGGATGCACATAGCCATTTCATTTTCACTACCCGCAAGTTGAATTGTATGTGACACATGTTATTCATCCATGTTTTGTGGTTGTATTAATACCTTATTGTACTACTATTGTTCAAGATATCTGTAAATGCTTTTTACATTTCAATAAACTGTTTTTGGAAAAAAAAAATAAAAAAAAAAGAAAGAAAAAAAAAAAAAAATTGGTCAGCCGATGCGCCTTGTAAAAAGCTTTTGGCTGGATTTCCGTTTCACAGGGAACGGTTGTTTGGGGATGATTTGGACAAATATATCCAAAGAATTTCAAACGGGAAGAGTACTCTTTTGCCAGTTAAAAGAAGGAGTAGGCATCCTTTTAGTTAAACAGTCTTCCTCTCCAGTGCCAGGGTCATCTGCCTCTAGGCAGTCTCGACAACCTCCGTGGTCAGTGTCTGGAGGGAAAACTCAAGGTCAAGCCCAGGGTCACAAGAAACCCTGGGGGCAAAAAAAACAACTAAGCAGAGCCCCAAGTCCACCATATGAAGGGACGCCCCCGCTCAATCGGGTGGGGGGGGGGGGAGGCTTTGACAGTTCTCGGGAACTTGGCGGGAGGAAATCCAGGAGAGATGGGTCCTCTCCTCTGTGTCTTTAGGTTACAAACTGGAGTTGCGAGATTTTCCTCCACCTCGTTTTCTGAGATCAAGCGTTCCCAAAGATTCAGTAAAGAGAAAATCTGTTTCTGGCACTGGACCAGTTAATATCCCAAGGGGTGATCATAAAGGTTCCTGCAGAGGAGCACGGCTTGGGTTTTTATTCAAATCTTTTCACGGTACCGAAGCCATACGGGGACGTCAGACCCATCCTAGACCTCAAGGGTCTAAATCAGTTCCTAAATATCCGCTCCTTTTGCATGGAATCTATCTAATCGGTGGTCTCCAGCCTGCAGGGAGGGGAGCTGCTAGCGTCAATCGACATCAAGGACGCATATCTACATGTGCCTATTTTTCCCGCTCACCAGAAGCTTTTACGGTTCGAAGTGGAGCAGCACCCATATCAGTTTGTAGCTTTGCCCTTCGGGCTGGCTACTGCACCTCTAGTGTTCACAAAGGTTCTGGCCACGCTTTTGGCCAGGCTAAGAGCTCAGGGGGTAACAATAATGGCTTACTTGGACGATCTGCTGCTGGTGTATCAGTCTGTAGCCCGCTTGAACTAGGCCGTGCTCAGCACAGTCAAGTATATGGAATCTTTGGGTTGGGTTCTCAATCTGGAGAAATTGGCCCTTAAACCGGTAAAAATGTTGGAGTATTTGGGTCTGGTCATAGATACAGACCAAAGGAAGGTCTTTTTGCCTCAGGCAAAGGTCATCTCTTTAAGAGAGCTGATCCAGGTGGTCAGGATGAAAAAAAGACCCCTCCATTCGCCTTTGTATGCAGTTATTGGGGAAGATGGTGGCCTCATTTGAAGCCATCCCATATGCCCAATTCCATTCAAGGATATTGCAAAACAGCATCCTCTCCACCTGAAACAAAAAGATCCAAGCTCTAGACTTTCCAATGTGTCTGACCCCAGAGGTGCATCAAAGCCTCTGTTGGTGGTTGATGCCCAGAAATCTGCAAAAAGGGAAGCCTTTCATTCCAGTTACCTGGAAGGTGGTGACAACAGACCCCAGCCTTTTGGGTTGGGGAGCAGTCCTAGGAAAGACGACTCTCCAGGGCAAGTGGTATGTATTCGAGAGGACCTTGCCCATCAACATCTTGGAAATTCGGGCGGCTCGCCTGGCCCTGAGCGCCTGGACACTCGAATTACAGGATTATCCTGTCAGAATTCAATCCGACAATGCCACAGCAGTGGCCTATATCAATCACCAAGGGGGTACCAGGAGTCACGCAGCCCAGAAGGAGGTGAACCAAATCCTGGCCTGGGCAGAAAGGCATGTTCCTTGCATATCTGCAGTCTTTATTCCAGGAATAGAGAATTGGCAGGCGGACTTCTTAAGTTGCCAGCAGTTGTATCCAGGGGAGTGGTCTCTTCACCCCGACATCTTCCTGACCATATGTGAAAGATGGGGGACCCCCGACATAGATCTGTTGGCATCCAGATTCAACAAGAAAGTGAACAACTTTGTGTCACGAACAAGGGACCCACTCGCATACGGGATCGATGAGTTGGTAACTCCTTGGGATAAATTTTCACTGATTTATGCGTTCCCTCCAATTCAGCTTTTACCTCTGCTTATTCGTAGAAAGAAAGCCGGTGATTCTTATAGCCCCGACATGGCGCAGAAGGTCCTGGTACGCGGAAATCGTAAAAATGTCTGTAGGAGATCCTTGGACTCTTCCAATTCGCCCAGACCTGCTCTTGCAGGGCCCAATCTTCCACCCTTCCTTTCAACCTCTAAATTTAACGGTTTGGCTATTGAATCCCACGTTCTAAAGAATCGGGGGCTTTCTGAGTCGGTGGTCCCTACCCTTATTAATGCAAGGAACCAACTTCCAGAATCATATATTATAGAGTTTGGAAGGCTAATGTGTCTTGGTGTGAAACCAAGAGTTGGCTTCCTCGTAAGTATGTCAATTCTTGCCTTTCTACAATTGGGTGTGGATATGAAGCTGGCCTTGAGTACTATCAAAGGTCAGCTTTCAGCTTGTCGGTATTGTTTCAAAGACCGCTGGCTACGCACTCTTTAGTTCAAGGCTTTATACAGGGGGTACCACGAATCAATTCACCAGTTAAGTCACCCTTGTGTCTATGGGACTTGAATTTGGTTCTGTCGGCGTTGCAATAGCAGCCCTTTAAACCTTTGCGCAATATTCCCCTAGTCCTTTTTGACTAGGAAATTGGTTTTTCTAGTGGCTATATCTTCTGCTAGGAGGGTCTCAGAATTAGCTGCTCTTTCTTGTAAAGAGCAATATTTGATTATTCGTGCTGTGAGGGGGTTAGCTCGGCAGCGGGTGTGTGTGACCCCCGGGATGGGCTCCCCACACAAAACAGGCCCAGCAAACGGAGGTTGTGGTTTTCAAAATCAAAAAGGTGCGGTTTATTTTCTATTTACAGTGACAAAACACAGCAAAGCAAAAGAAACATAACCAAAATAAATCCTGGTCAAGTTGACCTCTGACTAAACATACAGGTTTCCTAACTAACAACTGGGATCAGCCTAGTGCTGTCCTAGTCCCTAAGTCCCTGGTTTAGTAAAAGTCCAAACAAATAGCCACACAGGCTTTGCCTCACCGCACAGGGGTTCACTCTCCCTAGACAGTCCACACAGGTCTGGTTCCAGGCATGAGCTAACATCTAATGAAGCTGGGAGTTCTTATAGAGGCCTAAATGAGCTGACAAGGTTCAGCTGGTCTCCTCATCTCTGTCTGCACGACGCCCCACACTCTCCCTAGAGGTATGAGTCATCCATGAGCCCACTAGCCTTAGCTGGGCTTATACAACTCTCCACCTAGTTGTACAAGTCAGCGTAAAGCCTGAATCTGGGCGAAATATATCTACCCCCCTGGATGCAACCAGGTGACTTTACCTTCCTGCTGTCACATACCCCCCCCCTCTTGTTTTAACCTCGGGGTTGGAACACCAGCAATCAGGCATTCATGTACTCGAGACAAAGCATCCACATTCCCCATTTGAACGCCAGGGCGATGCTTTACTGTGAAGTTGAATTCCTGTAGGGCCAGGAACCACCTATTTACTCTTCTATTTGTTTCCTTGTTTTGAGCCATCCACTTTAACGGAGCGTGATCCGTAACCATGTCAAAGTGCCTACCTAGCAGGTAGTACCGAAGGGAATCTAGAGCCCACTTCACCGCTAAACACTCCTTTTCAACGGTGGCGTAATTTACCTCATGGGACTTCAACTTCCTGCTGAGGTAAATGACTGGGTGCTCTTCCCCGTTCCAGACCTGGGACAATACTGCTCCTAACCCCACATCTGACGCATCACTTTGTACGACAAAGTCTTTAGAGAAGTCGGGTGAGTACAACACTGGCTGGCTACATAAGGCTTGTTTCAAGAATTGGAATGCTGCCTCAGCCTCGGGGGTCCATTTAATCATGACCGACCCTTTCCCCTTCGTCAGGTTGGTTAGGGGCACAGCCTTAGAAGCAAAGTGGGGAATGAATCGCCGATAATACCCAGCGATTCCCAGAAAGGCTCGTACCTGCTTCTTGCTGTTGGGACGTGGCCAACTCTGGATGGCCTCGACTTTGTTGAGTTGGGGTTTTATTACTCCCCTCCCAATGGTGTACCCAAGATATTTGGCCTCCTCCTGCCCAATGGTACACTTCTTGGGGTTAGCCGTAAACCCCGCTTCCCGAACAGAGTCCAGGACTGCTTGCACTTTTGGCAGATGTGAGGCCCAATCTGTGCTATGGACAATTACGTCATCCAGGTAAGCCGCAGCATACTTCCGATGGGGCCTCAGCATCTGGTCCATTTTCCGCTGGAATGTGGCCGGCGCATTCTGTAACCCGAACGGCATTCTTTTATATTGGAACGCCCCGTCTGGGGTTACAAATGCGGTTTTCTCTTTGGCCGACTTGGCCAGGGGGATTTGCCAATACCCTTTTGTGAGGTCAAGAGTCGTCATGTATCGGGCTGTTCCCAGCCGGTCGATCAACTCATCTATACGTGGCATGGGGTAGGTGTCAAATTTTGTAACTTTGTTCAACTGACGAAAATCGTTACAAAATCGCCAGCTCCCATCCGGTTTAGGCACCAACACGATGGGACTAGACCAATCACTTTGGGACTCCTCTATCACCCCTAAGTTCAGCATTTTCTGTACTTCCTCCCGTATTGCCTCCCGTCGAGCCTCTGGGATCCGATAGGGTTTTAACTTCACCCTTTCACCGGGCGGGGTAATGATGTCATGCTCTACCCCAGATGTTTGTCCCGGCAGCTCAGAGAATACCTCCTTGTTGCGAAGCACAAACTCCTTAACCTCCTGTTGTTGGGGTTGTGACAAGGTGGCTGCTATTCCAACCTCAGGAATCACGCAACCAGTTTGAGCTGGTGACCAAGTGTCTGCGACTAGGGACTCTCTATCCCTCCAGGCTTTCAACAGATTAACGTGATAGATCTGTTCGGGCTTTCGCCTTCCTGGTTGTCTGACCTTGTAATTCACTTCGCTCACTTTTTCCATTATCTCGTAGGGGCCTTGCCATTTGGCAAGGAATTTACTTTCAACCGTAGGGACAAGTACCAATATCCTATCCCCCGGGGAAAAGGTACGGGTCTTGGCTCCACGGTTGTACACTCTCTGCTGTGCCAACTGCGCTTGGGCCAAATGTTCCTTCACGATGGGCATTACCTGTGCAATTCGATCTTGCATCAGGGCGACATGCTCAATCACACTCCTGTGGGGAGAACTCTCACTTTCCCAAGTTTCCTTGGCAATATCCAACAGCCCTCTTGGGTGTCTCCCATACAGTAACTCAAAGGGGGAGAATCCCGTAGAGGATTGGGGCACCTCCCTAATAGCAAACATCAAATAAGGAAGTAAACAGTCCCAATCCTTTCCATCTCTATCCACCACTTTCTTCAACATTTGTTTTAGGGTTTTGTTGAATCTTTCAACCAGCCCATCGGTTTGGGGGTGATACACAGACGTACGCAATTGCGTCACTTTGAACAATTTACACAGCTCTTTCATAACCCGGGACATAAAGGGTGTACCTTGGTCCGTAAGCAGTTCTTTACAAATACCCACCCGGCTAAAAACAAGAGATAGCTCTTTGGCTATGGTTTTGGCCGAGGTATTTCGGAGAGGGATCGCTTCTGGATAACGGGTGGCATAGTCCATTATAACTAATATGTACTGGTGCCCCCTAGCGGACTTGATTATAGGACCTACCAAATCCATGGCGATCCTCTCAAACGGGACCTCAATGATGGGTAGAGGGACCAGCGGGCTACGGAAATGTGGCATCGGGGCCAACCTCTGACACACAGGGCAGGAGGAACAATAATTTTCTACGTCCTTCATCACCCCCGGCCAATAGAATCTCTGTAATACCCTCTCTCGGGTTTTCTCTGTCCCCAGATGACCTCCAAGAATGTGCCCATGGGCCAACTCCAACACCAACTTCCTGTAAGGTTTGGGCACCACAAGCTGCTCAACGGTTTCTTCTGCCCTTTTTGCCACCCGATACAGTAGGTCCTTCTCTACGCTGAAGTATGGGTAAGTGCAGGTATTATCTGGGTTCACTAACTCGCCATCTATTTTCACTACGTTTTCCCGTGCCTTTATTAGGGCGGGGTCTTTCAACTGTTCTGTGGCAAAGTTTTCCCTGTGAACCTCAAGATCAGAAAACTCCACAGACGGTAGGTTTTCGTCTGAGGAGGTGGGCTCCTCTCCAGTTTCTTGAGTCTCCCCTGCCAATACTGATAAGGGAAATTCCGGAGAGTCCTCACCACTCTCAGGGGAGTTCTGGCTATCACATTCCTGGTACATAGGGGCACCAGTGAGGGGCTCAGGATCATCCCACAGTTCCCAGAACTTCGGAAAATCCCTTCCCACAATGGCGTCATGCGGTAACTGAGATACTAAGCCCACTGGATGAGAGAGGGTACCTTTGGGGGTCTCGAAACACACTGTAGTCACTGGATACTCTCGGGTGTCCCCATGCACACAAATAACAGCTACCTTGCTATTCCCAGAGACCTCTGTTTTAACTAACTCAGCCTTTATCAGGGTCACAAGGCTACCTGAATCCAGCAATACCACAACATTTCTACCATTAACACACATTTTGCATAAATGTTTCTCAGTTCCTCGAATGGCAGTGCATGCGACTGTCGCACACAGCGACTGACGTCTGCCCGTCAGAAAGTCACACTGCATGGGTTCCTCCACAACCGGGCAATTGGCTGCAATATGTCCCGCTTGCCGGCAGCGGTAGCAAACGATCCTTCTTGCCGCCTCTTGAGCCGCTGATTTCCCAGGCTGTTCTCGCCAAACTTGGGGTAGAGCTCCCACCCTCTCACTCTCTCCACCCTCACCCCTTGGAATCCTCTTATCCGCCCCTGGGGATGGTCTGGTCTTAGGGTGGAAAGTCCGAGTGTCTCTGGAAGAGGCCGTCAGGTTCTCTGTAGCCAAGTATTTCTCCACACGATCCACAAGACCATCGGCCGTCTCTGGGTCTCCATGGCTTACCCACTTTTGGATGGCAGTAGGAAGAGCTCTCAAAAACCGATCCATTACAACACGTTCCACAATCTTTGGTGCGGACAAAGTCTCTGGCTGTAGCCACTTTCTGCTCAGGTGAATGAGATCATACATTTGAGACCTGGGGGGTTTTCCAAGCTGGAAAGTCCAGTTATGCACACGCTGAGCCCGGACAGCCTGGGTGACACCCAGCCTTGCCAATATTTCAGCTTTTAGCATCACATAGTCTTTTGCTTGGTTAGGCTCTAGGTCATAGTAAGCTTTCTGCGATTCACCAGTTAACAGAGGAGCCACCAGTCCAGCCCACTGCTCCTCAGGCCACTTTTCTCTTTCAGCGGTCCTTTCAAATGTGGTCAAAAATACCTCTGGATCATCCTCTCCAGTCATTTTTGTCAATAAACGACTCACCCCAAAGGACGCGGTATTAGTGGGACGGCTTTCCTCACTGGTCTGCGGACGTTGCTGCATTACTGCTTCCATCTGTTGTTGTAGTCTCTGCTCTTGCTTCTGCAACAGGTCTATGAAGCGGGCCTCAGATTGCTGCTGGGCTCGTTGCTGAGCCTCCAGACTCTGTTGCAAAGTTGCGTTTGTCTGCTGCTGGGCTGCAAGGCTCTGTTGTTGAGCTGCAAGGCTCTTTTGCAAACCTGCATTTGTCTGCTGTTGATTGGCATTTGCTAGAGCCAGCTGCTTCAGTATCTCCTCCATGCTGGCTTAAAAAAAAAAACTGCCACTGGTTCTCCACCAACTGTGAGGGGGTTAGCTCGGCAGCGGGTGTGTGTGACCCCCGGGATGGGCTCCCCACACAAAACAGGCCCAGCAAACGGAGGTTGTGGTTTTCAAAATCAAAAAGGTGCGGTTTATTTTCTATTTACAGTGACAAAACACAGCAAAGCAAAAGAAACATAACCAAAATAAATCCTGGTCAAGTTGACCTCTGACTAAACATACAGGTTTCCTAACTAACAACTGGGATCAGCCTAGTGCTGTCCTAGTCCCTAAGTCCCTGGTTTAGTAAAAGTCCAAACAAATAGCCACACAGGCTTTGCCTCACCGCACAGGGGTTCACTCTCCCTAGACAGTCCACACAGGTCTGGTTCCAGGCATGAGCTAACATCTAATGAAGCTGGGAGTTCTTATAGAGGCCTAAATGAGCTGACAAGGTTCAGCTGGTCTCCTCATCTCTGTCTGCACGACGCCCCACACTCTCCCTAGAGGTATGAGTCATCCATGAGCCCACTAGCCTTAGCTGGGCTTATACAACTCTCCACCTAGTTGTACAAGTCAGCGTAAAGCCTGAATCTGGGCGAAATATATCTACCCCCCTGGATGCAACCAGGTGACTTTACCTTCCTGCTGTCACAGTGCGCAATATTCCCTTAGTCCTTTTTGACTAGGAAATTGTTTTTTCTAGTGGTTATATCTTCTGCTAGGAGGGTATCAGAATTAGCTGCTCTCTTGTGAAGAGCCATATTTGATTATTCATAAGGATAAGGTGGTTTTACGTCCTCATCCGACCTGTCTACCTAAGGTTGGTGTCAAGTTTTCATTTGAACCAAGATGTTGTTCTCCCTTCATTTTTTCCAGAACCTAGTTCTGCTGAAGAGAAATTATTACATTCTTTGGATGTAGTGAGAGCAGTTAAGGTCTATCTAAAGGCTACTGCTCAGATTCGAAAAACTCATGTTTTGTTTGTGCTGCCAGAAGGGCCCAGGAAAGGTCAGGCAGCATCAAAGTCTACTATTTCAAAGTGGATTCGGCAAGTTATTGTTCAAGCTTATGGTTTGATGGTGAAAGTGCCACCTTTTCAAATTAGAGCGCACTCTACCAGAGCAGTCAGTGATTCATGGGCAGTGCATCACCAAGCCTCCATGGCTCAGATCTGCAAGGCCGCAACTTAGAATTTAGTGAATGTACTGAAGACCATCAGTTGGATGTAAAAAGGCATGAGGATATCGCCTTTGGGCACAGTGTGCTGCAGTATAGGTCCTCACGTCTGATGGTGCCCTGCTTTATTTTTGGCGTCTCCCTCCCCTCATTTGACATTGCTTTGGAACATCCCACATAGTTCTGTGTCTCGTGATGTACGATAAAGACAATAGGATTTTTATAACAGCTTACCTGTAAAATCCTTTTCTTGGAGTACATCATGGACACAGAGCTCCCGCACCTCTTCTTGGGATACTTATTGCTTTGCTACGAAAACTGATGTAGACAGTCTATAGAAGTGAATAGATATGCACAAGCTGTATGGATCCACCCGCACAGCTGAGTTTGAAAGGTTCACAGGGATGGGTGCACAGGTTTTGTGTTGAGGGCCTTACACCCATCCCTGCATACCTGATAAACTTGGCTGTGCGGGTGAGTCAGTACAATCAATGCTCATCTACTCACTTATATAGTCTGCCAGTATGCAGCTACATGCCAGCACAACATAATAAACAAATGGCTCTTTGCACTCTGAGCCATGCAAATAAGCCCTAAAAAGTGTGGCTTCTAGAACTTGGCATGCACATTTCTTGGACAAGAAGACTCTTCACCAAGACAAAACTTCTAGTGCATGACCCCAACTATGGTTATTCCATATTAATGTTGCACATAGCTGCCATTTCGCTGCCTCCTGAGGTGTCCTTTCAAATTATAGAAGGGAAAATTAACAAAGAGTGGTGCAAGCATAATATTTGTGCCACTCTTCTAAACTCGGAAACCAGGGCAGATGCTGCTCCTAATAAACAACCCTAATTAACAACCCCTCTTAGGTAATTAGGACTATCTATGCCGTGTCTGTGAAAGACATGGCACAGACAGCAGTTAAGGTGGAGCTGAATGCTCTGAATTCCTCAGCCTGTCCCAGCCCTTACGTTCATCTGAGTGCGAGAGGAAGGAGTAGCTTTGTTCATGCTCTGCTCAAACAAGCAGGGGGTGGGGACATGAGCTATCTGCTGACAATTTACATCCCATATACCAAGTCTCACCTGGTGGGCATCTGTGGCAGTTTTCTATACATTTCTTTTAATATAAATATTTTTTTCACTCTGAAAGAGAAACTGGTGTGGGTGTGGGCAGATAGACCTGAAAACAGGTCTATCTGGTTAGTTAATGTGATGCCCGCCACAAACACCAAGCACCTTTGTTAATCTTCCAGAATGTGCATGGCTTCTCTAAGGAAGGCCTACCATACTTTAATGATTTTTGCCATTTACCAAATGCTTTAGGTCTCCCACCTATTTGTTTCTTAATTTTATCTAAAAGAAGGTAATTGATCCCATATTCAGAGAAACATGGAGGCTACCATTGCTGACATGTCCTTCCAAAAAATGTAAAGACCTGGCTGTTATACTGCCCCTCGTTTCTAAATTTTTGGACAACGACAAGAAAAAAAAATACACAGGATTCAGTAATGACAGCCCCCATAATTTTTTGCTGCAATCTTAAAGCGGCAGTAAACGGCCAAATAAATATTAAACGGGGCCCCCTGCAAGGTTAAAGTCATAATGTACTAGTATGTACTGCATACTAGCACATTATGACAGACTTACCTGAAAAGCAGATCCCTCCCATGCAGCTCTGTCATGGATACCTGGCACTGCCATCTTCACCCGGTCTTCCTTCCGGTCACCCTCAGCTCCAGCATGGAGCTCTGAAGGTACAGCATGGATCTGCCATTCCTTCAGGAGCGCATGCATCAAAGAGGTTAACTGGAACATCACTTGTGAATATCTCCTACAAAGTATAAGTTTAGGAGGAGATATTCACTGTACCTACAGGTAAGCCTACAGGGCTACCTGTAGGTACAAGTTCAAAAGTAGAGTTTATCGCCACTTTAAGATGATATATTTTTTTCATATTAGTTCTCTCTTTACTGCTCTCCACTTTTCTTCTTTATTTATGGCTTGTTTGTAACCAACACTGTGGGATGTTTTAGTTGTTGACTATACTAAGAGTGAAAGCTGACCGAGAAAAAAAAGAATAAAAAAAGGGTAAAAAACATTAAGAGTTGACAGGCTCTTTATTGTAGATAAGACATGTTATGTGTCCTCTGCAATAAAACAGACTTACCAGTCGGTTTGTATTCCTTTTTAGAATGTACACTGACCTGGGCAGCTCAGTATATATCCTCAGAATAACTCAGGGCTGGAATGAATGGGCGCACAAGAGGTGCATCATTCGGCCTGGCCAATTGCAATGGTTGAAGACCCTGCACCTGGGAGATACTGGTGTGGGAAGTGAGTTTACTTGCGTTTTAAGATGATCACATTTTTGGGGAATTAGCTGTAAATTGCTCTGGTAAGCAAGAGCATGTTTATAATTCTTGAAACTATGAATGATGTGTGAGGGCAATAAATTATTATGCTGATTTTATTTCTTTACAGAAGGCAAAAATATTACTAATAATCACAGTATTAAATGCAGAGAATAGTTATTACAAAGTACTATGGCAGTAGGGCTTATTGGTATCGCATATGTTATCAAAAGAGATAAAAATGCAGCACTTCTTACCAGAATCCCACTAATCCTACTTGTATGGGGGCACTCATCCATGGAAATCGCTAATATGGAAAAGAGATTTGTATGAAAATTAAGCAAAATGATTTAGATGGCATTACATTATACAATGCAGAATTTTCACATTACCTTAAGGAATGCTTTCTTTTCCAAAGTGTTCATTAAAAATGGAGGAATAGCTGTAAATAGAGCATAGAATTTATGTTAACAGATAATAATGTTGCAATTCCCTTGATTTACATTGGCTTTAAATTTGGTTTAAGTAAGCACAGTTTTAAATGTTGCACATACAGTGCTCAGCATAAATGAGTTCACCCCTTTTGAAAAGTAAGATTTTAATCAATATCTAAATGAACACAAGGTCAATTTCCAAAATTTTGACAAAGCTGAGTTTTATAGAACATTTGCTTAGCTCATTACATGAAAGTAAGGTTAATAATATAACTTGGATGACAAAATATTCAGCTTTACTCAAATGAGTTGGTGCAAAAATAAATACACCCCACAACAAAAGCTACTACATATAGTATTTTTTATGACCTCCTTGAAAAGGACAGCACCAAGTCTTCTAGGCATGGAAACACTTTGGGATGTACGCTGTATTGTGTCACAGGAAACAATAACCCCAGTTTGGCTTTCTGCTTCTTTAACAAACTGCAGTGAACTTGTATGGCAATTGTCTTCAACCCTTCTCATCAGAAGACGCTCCTGTCGTGGTGTTAACTTCCGTGGATGGCCTGGATGTCTGCAGGGTGGTTGCAGTTCTATCTTTGTTCCGTTTTTGTATCACTTTTGCTACAGTATTCTGACTGATATGTAAAGCTTTGCTGATCTTCTTGTAGCCCTCACCTTTTTTGTGTAAAGAAATTATTTTCTCTCAGGCTTTGTGACATTTCTCTTCCATCTGGTGCCATTGCTGACAGCATGAAATGGGAAGAGGTTTTCTTTGAATAATTAGACTCACCTGTAGTTGAATTCTTGTCAATTAGGATTTTGTGGTCTAAAATTTAGCATTGCTCCTAAGACTTTTATTGCGGTGTATTCTTTTTTGCATGGTCGTGTACGAATATATTAGGAAAAATACTTGTGTGTGCCAATGAACAAATCTTGGTTGCAAGCAATGGCCCTCATTTGTGGGAGTATTTTGTAGTATAGTGACCCATAGAAAATGTTGATTCTGAATAGAAAAGTAAAGATTTTCTCACAAATCTGTTGGGGTGTACTCATTTATGCTGAGCACTGTATGTCTGAAGAGCAATACATACGGCATATCCGTGTATAAAAATAAATCTTCATACCTCAGGTTGACCTCAATGCTGAAACTGTCATATGAAAAAAGAACCAGCCAGTCTGCTAATTTCAGTGCATTCTCCTAATTTACTTGAGAGTCAGCCATTCCAAAATGCAGATGAGTCAGTAAGACGCATCAAATCAAGTGGCTTAAAGAAAAAGCTTTAATTTTACTCAGCTAAATTGATATCCATTGTAAATGAACTGGGATTGCTGTAGTAAAAACCACCACATTCCGTTAGTAGACTAACAATTTACACAGGCCAGTATAAGTCATAGTTGCATAGATAGTAAAGCTAAAAAAAAAAAAAAAAAAAAAAAGACACCAGTCCATCCAGTTCAACCTGAAGAAGAAAAAAATAAGAATAGGAATTTTGACTTGCCTGTAAATTCCTTTTCTTGGAATACAGTACAGGACTGATATTCATAGACCATGGGTTATATGCTGCTACCTTCTGGTGACTGGACACAAACTTTTGCTTGGGCTGCCCTTAGAGCATGCCCATACAACCCCATCAATTTTGTGAGGCTCCAGCAATAGGCAGCAATCAAAATACAGAAGGGAGGGGCCGGTGACCTGTACTGCACTCCAAGGGAAGTTATCCATTATTGCTCTGTCCAAAACAAAAAAAAAGTTTTACCCTGCAGGCACCAACAGCTCTGGTAGAATGGGCTCTGATGGGAAAGGAAGGAACCAGTTCCTTAAAGTGGTTGTAAAGGCAGAAGTTTTTTTGTTTTTTTTTTACTATGCAGCCCCCCCTCCAAATACTTACCTCAGCCCCATCTCCATCCAGCAATGTGCACAAGAGCTGTGGCACTCTAGAATCTTTCCTTCTGCTGCTCTGTGTCTTAATGGACAGACAGCAGCAGCTCGGAAGGAAGCCTTTTCGGGTGGCCCCAAGAGGATGCTGCTTGCTATAGTGGCACTCAGAATGAGGGAGGGGAAAGGAGCTCCAGCAGGGGATCCGAGAAGAGGAGGATCAGGGCTGCTTTAAGCAAAACCAACTGCACAGAGAAGGTAAGTATAACATGTTAAAAGAAAAAAAAAAAAGAAAAAAACAGCCTATATCATCGCTTTAAGGGTGTAGGCCCTGGAAACTAGTTGTCTGATCAACCTGGCAATGGTGGAACAGGAGTCAGGATGTCCTTTACAAGGGCCCAAAGGCAAGACAAAGAGGAACTTGATCTAGGTAACAGGTCCATTACCTAAGAAAAAGCTGGAACCTAAGAGCCCATTCACACAGGGGCAACACGACTTCCAGCGCGATTTTATGAGGCAACTCAGACACGACCTGAGTATGAATCACAGCGCGACCTGGAGCTATTTACAAGGCAACTCCAAGTTGCCTGCAGGACAGGAGACATTCCAGTGGCCAATCAAACAAGAATCAGCTCTGTGGGAGGGAGGGGGGAGAGAGAGTTTTGCCTGATAAATGTATGTTTTCTTCCTGGAGAGTTGCTCCTATTAAGACAGAGAGGCGACTCCCATTGAAATGAATGGTTACAGGTCGCCTAGAAGTCGGATTGAAGTAGTACAGGGACCTTTTTTGAAGTCGGAGCGACTGCAGTAGTGTGCATTAAGACGGCTCCATTAACTTACATTGATTTCTTCAGCCAGCGCGACCTGAGGCAACTAGGGGCGACCTGGGGCAATTTGGAGTCGGATCCAAAGACGCCCCTGTGTGAATGGGCTCTAAGAGTGGATGTTTGTTTTTATTGTGTTGCACACAGAACGTTTTTTGTAGAACTTAAAAAACAAACAAAAAAAACAAACACAACACCAAACATGGTCCACCAAATAAAAATGAGCATGCCAGATTAAACTTCACTAAATTCTACAGTTGTAAAATACAGACTTTGGAAGAAATGTTAAAAAGTCTACAGTCTGAGAAAAAAAATGGATTTATTCCCATGTGTACACACCCATGCCAGGAGCAGCCATCAGAATTCTGGAGACAACCACCTGAGTGATGGCTTGTTTAGCAGCATTAGGAGATTCTCCTATTCGATTTCCATTCTCATCTGTGACTGGTATACCATACTTCAATTCCCTGTAAAATACCGTACAATGCATACATTGAGTAGCTTTTTCATTTTAAGACACGGTTTCCATATAAACAACACACTGTTGTGTCTGCCATGACAGAAGACTATACCTCTTTTAGATGGCACCTGTGAGACAAGTATAATTGGCAGCATACAGCATACAACCTAACCAGTTTTTACAACAACATCCAGACTAAGACTCCATACACACTATTAGATTTTCTGCAGATTTTTGTCTTCAGATTCACCAAAACCATGTAGTGCAAGGGCCTACCTAATTGCATACAAATTGAAACTCTTAAGGTTTGACCTCATTATATGGTTTTGGTAAATCTGAAGACAAAAATCTGCAGAAAATCTAATAGTGTGTATGGGGTCTAAGGGTGCCTGTAAATATAAGAGGGCGATGAAGTGTGCAGAAATGTTGTCACCCCATTTTGTTATCTCTGGAGGCCAGCCCTGTCATTTATACAAATCCAGGAAAATGCTACGACAAGAGATCAGTGGTTATAGAGTGCAAATAGTTTTTTACATAATAAATGGAATAAAATATCCTACAAGTTTGGGGAGGGTTGTACAAGTTCTCCTTCATCAGGGCTTAAAATTCTGTTTAAAAAAAATGGGGGGGACTTACAAAGGTTCAGCAGTACAATCTGCTCCTTCTAAAGCAGGCTTCAGCTGCTTATGTGAATGTACACTGGATCCAGAAAGTATTCACAGTGCTTTGCTTTTTTCATTGTGTTACGTCACAGCCTTTTTCCCAAATGGATTAAATTCATTATTTTCCTTAAAATTCTATAATCAATACCTCATAATGACAACGTGAAAGAAGTTTGTTTAAAATCTTTGCAATTTTTATTTTTAATAAAACGAAAAACACCACATGTACATAAGTATTCACAGCCTTTGCCATGACACTCAAAATTGAGCTCAGGTGCATCCTATTTCCCCTGATCATCCTTGAGATGTTTCTGCAAATTGATTGGAGTCCACCTGTAGTAAATTCAGTTGATTGGACATGATTGGGAAAGGCACACACCTGTCTATATAAAAGGTCCCACAGTTAACAGTGCATGTCAGAGCACAAACAAAGCCATGAAGTCCAAGAAATTGTCTGTAGACCACTAAAAACGGGATTGTATCGGGGCACAGAAAAATGTCTGCAGTATTGAAGGTCCCAGTTAGGACAGTCTAGGACTCTTCCTAGAGTGGGCCACCCGGCCAAACTGAGCGATTGGGGGAGAAGGGCCTTAGACAGGGAGGTGACCAAGAACCCAATGGTCACTCTGACAGAGCTCCAGCATATCTCTGTGGAGAGAGGAGAACCTTCCAGAACAACCACCATCTCTACAGCACTCCACCAATCAGGCCTGTATGGTAGAGTGGCCAGACAGAAGCCACTCCTCAGTAAAAGGCACATGGCCGCCCGTCTGGAGTTTGCCAAAAGGCACCTGAAGGACTCTTAGGGCATGAGAAACAAAATTCTCTGGTATGATGAAACAAAGAATGAACTATTTTGCCTGACTGGAAAGCATCATGTCTGGATAAAACCAGGTATCGCTCATCACCTGGCCAATACCATCCCTTCAGTGAAGCATGGTGGTGGCAGCATCAAGCTGTGGGGATGTTTTTTAGTGGCAGGAACTGGGAGACTAGTCAGGATCGAGGGAAAGATAAATGCAGCAATGTACAGAGACATCCTTGATGAAAACCTGCTCCAGAGCACTCTGGACCTCAGACTGGGGAGAAGGTTCATCTTTCAACAGGACAACGACCCTAAGCACACAGCCAACAAAGGAGTGGCTACAGGACATCTCTGTAAATGTCCTCGAGTGTCCCAGCCAGAGCCCAGACTTGAACACGATTGAACATCTCTGGAGAGATCTGAAAATGGCTGTGCACCGACGCAACACATCCAACCTGATGCTGCTTGAGATGTCTTGCAAAGAAGAATGAGAGAAACTACCCAAAAATAGGTGTGCCAAGCTTGTAGCATCAAACTCAGACTTATCTACATGCGATTGTTTTTTGTTCTTTATTTTTAATAAATTTGCAAAGATTTCAAACAAACTTCTTTCGCATTGACATTATGGGGTATTGTTTGTAGAATTTTGAGGAAAATAATGAATTTAATTCATTTTGGAATAAGGCTGTAATGTAACAAAATGTGGAAAAAGTGAGCACTATGAATACTTTCTGGATGCACTGTATAGCTTGGCCAAGCATTGCTTAGGGAGAGAGCAAAAATAATCTATTGCATTCAGAATAATAGTAACATTAATAGCAATGTAACAGGTACAACTGTTAGAATAAAATGTTCTATTAATAACAGATGTGGAGTTGCTATTTTACTAAATGTCTAACATTGCTACAAATATATCAGGTACTAATTTTATTATGCGTTTCGATGGTTCAATATCTCAAACATCTTACCGTTGCCTCATTAATGGAATGTTGATACAGTTAGCAGCAGCAACAGCAGCAAAAGGAACAAATCTTCCTATAAGTGGTGAAATATGCTAAAAAAAAAAAAGAAAAAAAAAAAAAAAAAAAAGATAGGATTTTTCACATTATAAACCCATATAGTTAAGATTATGTTGTGCAAGAACCACATGCAGAGCAGTATTTATACTTTTTAATTCAGTGTATATGTAGTCAAATTCTGTGGAATTTCACAGCTCTGGATCTCCCACACCTGTCCATTTTATTAAGCAAGAAGGCCTCAAATATGTTCACACTGTAAATAACAATCCCTATACAACAGGAGCCTCTCTGGAAAAATGAGATGTGCCAAAGCTCAAAGTTTACAAAAAAAACCTTCCTGCTCGTTATTAGGGTTGAATATTTTTTATTGGTAGAATAGACAGAACATTAGAAACACAATTGACACATTGTTCACAGAAAAGCGTCATCGAGCGTGCCAAATGGCTATCGCCTACAGCAGCGATTGCGCCTAGAATTTTGCATACAATCGCATGTTCAATTTGTGTTAAACAGTAAAATAGCATAAGGGAGAGAAAAAAGTAGGAAAGAAGATAGAGAGAAGAAGGGATCAGAGGAGGGGGAAATGGGGAAGGGAGAGGGTTTGCTGGGAGAGACAGGGCAGGAGAGGCGTGTACTTGGCGAATGAGGACCAACCAATGAGTTTAGGCAGTGGTCAGGGTCTGGGTGAAGATGAGCTCGGGAGGCAGGAAGCATGCCCAGCAAAGTATCTGAGGAGAAGTGCAGCCAGACAGACCACAAAGTCTGATATTTGTCATATGTGTTATCAAGCGCCAGCATCTCCTCCATTCGCATGTCGTCATGCATAGTGGAGACCCAAAGAGATAGCAGGGGAGTTGTGGTTGTTTTTCAAAAAAGGGGAATGAGTTGTCGAGCCGCTGATAGAAAAAAGCATAGTAGACATTTTTTTTGAGAGGCTATTGATCCCGGGAGCATGGAGAGAAGAGCTATCTCAGGAATCAGTTGCAAAGATTCGTCATACATTTTATTATATACCTGAAATACCTGATTCCAGAAGGGTCGAATCCGGTCACACTCCCACCAGACATGAAGGTAAGTGCCTGTGGCTGCATTGCATCGCCAGCAGGAGGCCGAGGTAGCTGGGAATATCTTATCTAGCGTGGCAGGATCCCTGTACCATCTGGACGTGATCTTGAAGTTCTTCTCCTGTGAGTAACAGGAGATGGCGGACTTGTGTGTGAAGTTGAACGCAACCTGCCATTCGGCTCTGGAGAGGGTTTTTCCCCAAGTCTGCCAACCACATCCTGGTGTAAGTGTGTAGGTCATTTTGGGTGAGGGCTTGAATCAAGCTGTAAATGTGGGAGAGTAAGTGTCTAGGTAGTTCCTGAAGGGAACTTAGATGTTCGAATTCAGATAATGGGCGGTGGATCTGCGATGAGAGGAATAAATGTTTTGTAAAGGTTGTTAGATGTAGGGCAGTGAGCCAGTCCCGATTTCCCTCTATGACGATTGGGGTCCCATTACCAGAGTGGATGAATGTGTGTGCCTGTGGCCAGGAGGAGCGGTAAAACGAACCAAGGGTGTGGGGACCACTATGCCCTGTGGGAAGGCCGGATTGTCAAATAGAGGTGATAGAGGGGATGGGTCTGAGGAGAGAATCTTGCACAATCCTCTCCTGTACCAGAGCATAAAGACAGCTATGGTTAGAGGTGAGGTGGATGATAGGTCAGGGAAGTTGCCCTTGTGTAACTCCAGAGGAGAGCCCGTAGATCGACAGGGGACAGATCTTGTTTGACCATCACTGAGTTTCTGGAAAGGCCGTGGGAACCATGCCAAGGCACGGGCAATGAGAGTGGCTTTGTAATAAAGCTCATAGTCTGGTAAGCCTGTGCCACCCTGTAGTTTCGGGCGTGTGCGCAGCTTGTATTTAACTCTGGAGAGTCACTTATTCCATATAAAACAGATAGAAAGGGAGCGTAGGGCAGAAAAAAAAAAAGGTTTTGGGAATGGTGACCGGAATGGTTTGGAAAAGATACAATAATTTAGGTAGAGTATCCATCTTGAGGGTGTTAATGCGGCCAAACCAGGGTAAATCCGAACCCCCCCAGGAGGCCTGATCCTTCCGGAGGCGGGAGAGGGGGATATAATTTAATGTGAAGAGATTGGAGAGATTAACGGGGATCGTTACACCTAGGTAGGAGATGCCTCTGGTCTGCCATTGAAAGGAATAGTTGGAACGTAGCGAGGACATGGTGGATGTGGATAAGGAGATGTTGAGGGCCTCTGTCTTGGAAATGTTGAGTTTAAAGTTGCTCAGTAGGCCGAAGCGTTTCAATTCCGAGAAGAGTGAGGGGAGAGTTATGTGGGGCTGTCGGGCATAGATTAATAAATCATCTGCGTAGAGAGATAGTTTGTGGTGTTCGGAGGGCGTTTGGATACTGTGTATTGACGTGTTTTGGCGTATGGCACAAGCCAGGTGCTCAATGACAATAACAAACAGGAGCGGGGAGAGGGGGCATCCTTGGCGGGTGCCATTAGATATGTCAAACGCCTCAGATGATGTGCCATTCACCAAAACCGACGCAGAGGGGTGTGAGTAAAGGGACATGATTTTGTAAACGAAGGAGGATCCGAGACCCATTTGTTCTAGGGAAAGTCGCAGGAAGCGCCAGTTGACCCGGTCAAATGCCTTTTCTGCGTCAAAAGACAGGAGGCATGCCTGTTGGTGGCAATGTTGGATATATGAGATGAGGTGTATGGTTTTAGTCGTATTGTCTCGGGCCTCTCTGCCCAGGACAAAACCGACTTGATCCCTGTGTATGATCCCTGGTAATAGTGGGGAGAGGCGGTTGGCGAGGACCTTTGCGAACAGCTTGAGGTCAATATTTAGTAGGGATATAGGGAGGTAGCTACTACATTGTGAAGAATCTTTACCGGGTTTCAAAAGGATAGATACGTTGGCTGAAAGGAGATTTCTGGAGGGGAAGGTATTGCCATCGATGGCATTGAAGGCCTTGGCAAAGGAATGGTGTTAGCAAAGGTGCGAATGTCCTGTAAAATCTTGTGGTATAGCCGTCTGGGCCCGGACATTTGCCCAATTTCAGTCCCTTGATGGCACCTAGAAATTCCGAGTTCCTCCAAGGGTCTGTCAAGGTCCGAGGATTCCTGTGGATCAATTGTGGGGAGAGCCGTTTCTGTGATGTAGTCCTGCATTGGGTCATGGGAGGAGGATGAAGGGCTGTGTGGGGCTGTCCGTGCGAGATTGCATAACTGGGAATAATAGTCCCTGAATGAGGTAGCTATGCCTTTCGTGTTAAAGACCTTTGTCTGGTTGGTCTTAGTGATGAAGGGGATAGGAGGGCAGGGGGATCTGCTGGGGTGAATGACCCATGCCAGGTGTTGGCCACATTTATTGGATATGGAATAATGGTAGTTACGGGCTCGGTCCCTAGCAATCAGGGAGTGGGAGTCTAGTAACTGGAGGTGGTCACGGCGAGCGTTTGAGAAGGTGACAAAGGTGGATGGATCGAAGGTTTGTTTATGAAGAGATTCAAAATCCGAGATGGTGGCCAAGAGGCGTCGGATATCGTCCGATCTAATCTTTTTTAACCGAGAACCATTTCAGATAAGGACGCCTCGGATCACACACTTCAGGGCCTCCCACTGAATGAGAGGGGGTGGTGGTATCGGAGGAGTGATCGGACCTAAAATGTTGGATTGCCTTAGTGACTTTCGCAATACATACTGAGTCTCTTAGCAAATTGTCATTGAGACACCATGACGTCCCCCTACGAGATTGTGGGGGGCGAGCAAAGGATAGGTATATGGGGGAGTGGTCGGACCATAGCGCATGTCCCATAGTGGTTTGTAATGGGGTGTCTAGGAGGGATTGTGAGATGAAGAAGTAATCCAGTCTACTGTAAGAGTTGTGGGCTATGGAGAAATAACTGTAGTCCCGTTCCGTGGGGTGATGTATGCGCCATACGTCAACTAAGTGATGGGAGTGTAGTAGGAATTAATGTGGGAGAGTGAGGTTGTGGAAATGGACGACTTACCAGAGGATGTGTCGGCAGACGGGGACAGAGCGACATTAAAATCACCTCGGGCGATGACACAGGAACCTCCGAAGGTGGATAGTCTGGTGAGAGTGGTGGACAGGAAGCGAGCCTGGTCCGCATTTGGAGCACCTGCTCGTTATTAGAATCAGGTTCAGGGAATCCAGCCCACCAGAGAGGGTACTCGTCATCCTGCGCATGGGACACTATTCATTCCTATGGGGAAACCTGTACTCCACAGAACTGGGGAAGGCCACCACTGATACATCTCCCTAAAGGATTAATGGAGCTGCTATGCACATGCATAGAATAGAGGACCCGGCAGGGAAGCTTTTGGAGCCACATAGACTTTCTTCCAAGAAGGGCCACAAAGTTAAGTTTCCTTGAATGGAGACAGAGGTAAGTAAAGAACCAGGTGGTCTGCACTCAGGGGGATGAAACTATCCCTTAAAATACATCTTGTATGAAAAAGGTACAGGTGTTCTTTAAGCACCCAGGGTTTTGAAGGCCTGTATGCTTCTTATGCAAGGGCAAGAAAAATACACATTTTACATATAAGTGCAAAAATCAAACATGTTAGGGCAATGTAATGCCCACAACAAACAATTACACCTCAGCAAGCAGGACAATGAAGCAAGGTCAGCAATTAGCTACAATTTGCTAAAGTACTTTGCACATTCCTCTTTGTCTTATTAAATAGGATCAAATGTTGATTTTAATAGTTAAATTTTCTTCTTACTCTTCATACAACCAGTCCCATTTAGCTTTCATCTGAGGTTGATGCCATGAGCCAGTGTACGCTTTAACCAATCTCAAACTTGACACTAAAACACATATCTGTTTAACCACTTCTCGCCTGGTCAATAGCAGATTGACGTCTGGGAAGTGGTTCTGTTATCCTGACTGGACGTCTATTGATGTCCAGCAGGATAACATGCGGGGTGTCAGTCTGACACCCCGCATCTCTGATCGTGATAAGAAGCCTCTGTCAAAGGCTTCTTACCACGTGATCAGCTGTGACCAATCACAACTGATCATCGCATGAACCAGGAAGTGCCGTTAAACGTAATTTCTCGGTTCACGCTGACAGGGAGAGCCGATTGGCAGCTCTCCCTTGTCAGGGGGGGGGGGGGGGGGTCTGTGCTGATAATCAGCACATTGATTATCAGCACAGCCCCCTGAAATTTAAAAATTACATGCCCAGCAGTGCCCCATATAATAAAAACTCTGCAAGTGCCAATCCCTGCCCAGCAATTCTACATATCAGTGCCAATTTATCCGTGCCAACTCATCAGTGCCGCCTCATCAGTGCCCATCAGTGAGGGGGAAAACTAAATTTTATGACTGAAACAAAAAAAAACTTTTTTTTTTTCAAAAATGTTGGTGTTTTTTTATTTGTTTAGCAAAAAATAAAAACCGCAGAGGTGATCAAGCACCACCAAAAGAAAGCTCCATTTGTGGGAAGAAAATTATAAAAATTTAGTTTGGGTACAGTGTTGGATGACTGCGCAATTATTCACTTTTATTATTAAATTGGTTTTTGACACGCTGCACTATGGAAGCACTTTTCTTTCTCATTCCCGAGTTCCATGTGAGCGGTGAGGATTGAAGAGAGCATAATAAGTTTTGGGGAGACCAATTTCCCTATGCTCAGCTGGACCATCTATAATCTACTGGTCACATTTTAGCTGGTAAGCAGGTTGTACCGGGTGTGGAGCAGGATTCTCTCTGGTTTAAGGATTATCTCCCTTTTTTCACTTGAAGTATGTTTTGCTATACGGAGCACGGGTGAGCATCTCTGTATTGATCACCAATTACATAGACTCTTGATATGGGATTTTTTCAATAAAATTTCTGCATGTCATACCTATATTCTGTGATTCAAGATTTATGCAATTTCATTGTATTTGTTACTTTAGAGCTGCACTAGTTGTGTGTAAAATGTAGCTTGAACTACTGAGCTCCATAAACAAGCATTTTCTTTCTTTTTTGTTTTTAAATGGGGTTAGAATAGTTCTGACACAGAGCAACTTCTGATCTCTAAAATTATAATCCTATTGTACTGGGCAGCTGACAGGTGTATAGACTTCTATGTAATCTGTCTTCAGGCTGCAATATAAACTGTGATAAGCAAGAAGAAATTCAACCAGCAGGGCATGATTTTTTAAATATTCATCTATATTATTTCAATAAAATGTATTTACAATATATTATTTTACATTTTGTTTTAGTAGTACAACATCATCATCATCATCCAGTGCCAACATGTACTTGTATTTTTAGCACAAGCATATTTTACAGTGCTTTACAGAGCACATATATAATATAAACCTAATCAGTTCTTGTGCCTACCCCAATTTCGACAGCGACTGATTGAAGTTAAACTCAAGTTAAAAACACAATTTAAATAAATTCAGGAGCTCTGTTACCTGCCAAATTTTTTTTTTTTTATCTCTGTCCATCTATTCTTGAGATTTCTATAGCCCCTCACACAGCACAGCTGGGTGGATGAGACCACTCACAATTAAGCAACCCTGGTGCGTCCTCTCTCCATTCCCAGCTATCGGACTGGACAGTGAAACAGCAAAAGCAAACAAATGTGGTCATCTCTATCTGCACTCCTTCTATAAGCATGCTCCCTGTAAACATAACAGAATGCAGCATGCCTTATTGATTTTAGTGCTGCCCCTCACTCTGTTGCATAGGTGACTGCAATATGCTGATACCAATTCAAATTCAGGCACTTACACTAGTTTTAGAAAATACATTCAATGATTTATGAATGAATACAAAGCTACATTAAAAGTAGAACTAAAGGCAATTAAAAAAAAAATGATTAAGAAAGGAAGTATTATAACCCCTATCTTTTCTTTGCCATCTGTGTCCCACTGGGGAGCGTACCCTTCACTTCCTGTCTAGAAACCAAAATGGAATGCGAGTGGAAATCCTTCCAAACTGAAGGCATCCCTGAACTAGTGTCCCCATTGGAAGATTTTCCATCGGTTACTATTCTGGGGACAACCCAAAGTTTGGGTTTTTCTTTCACTGTTACTTTTGATGCCAACTGTAAACATGATGAATAGGGAGGGTAAATCTCAGACCGCAATAAAAACCTGACCCGTGTTCTAATCCCTCTTCACTCTATTCAAAAACTAAAAAAAAAAAAAAAAAAAAATGGTTTTGCCTTTAGTTATTATTTAATTTGTGACTTTTACATTTGCTTGGAATTCAACTTTAATCTGCATGTATATTTTAGGGCATGCAAAGAGATTATTCGTAAACATGCAAAGGACAGAGGGTGGCACCCTACAATCAATGCAAAACGTAGTAGTCGAGACATGCTGTAATAAGCATTAAGGCAAAACAAAAGTCTGCCACATTACAAGTATTTTCCAGCATTCAAGAAAACCAGTCACATTAACAAAAATACAGAAATCAGTAGAGCAAAATATTGTTGTGAATGGAAACCCAGAAAGTATCATGGCACAAGGCAGATTCCTCTTGAAACAGGTAGCAATGTTATCAAAAAGTTTAATTGAAAACATTTAGCCTGCTGGGTGGACAATGTGTGGCGAAGCATGACCAGCAGAAATTGCCTTCAATGCTGAACTTGTGACATGTCGATCTAAAAATTAATAAAAGCACAGATGCAGTTCTTAATCGATGTTACTTCTTCGTTGAAAATAGTTTTGGGCTACAAATTCAGGCCAGTGGCCTCCCTACAGCTAAACAGTGAATCTAGTCTGAATTACTTAAATAGGCACTTAGTATTTGTCACATTGCAATCTAATGTATACATTTCCTTCTACTGAAACAAATTAATCCTAAAAACAATTAGAACTTTCATGGTTTACAAGTGCCTTAATTAAACGCACAATGCGAGTAAGAGGCAATGATGACGTCAAAACTACCTAATGGAGATTGAATTATAATGACGTGCTTCCAAGTTCATGATCTTTCGTATAATAAACACACTTCATCAGGGGGTTATGTTATTTAAACGCTCTAGTAGTTGTACACAATAAGTTGATGTCTTCCTCAAATACAAACTTATGTACGCCAGAGGGCCCCACGACATCTCTTACATATGTACTATGGTCCTCACCAGTTTCTTCCAAACCTTGCATTTGTACGTTTCCCCGTTACATGTTTGGAGCAGACGAGGATTGTTCGCTGCTCCACTAAATGATCTTCTAATTTTTACTTGTTTATCAAAAACAATAAAAAAAACTATTGAAACAGAACTTTCATTGTTAAAAAACTCCAACAACCAAGACCCTTCTAAGCCATCCTATGTTTAAAGCTAAACTTTGTGCAAAAAAAAATAGGATTTTTATAACAGCTTACCTGTAAAATCCTTTTCTTGGAGTACATCACGGGACACAGAGCGACATAGTCATTACTAATGGGTTATATAGTTACCGTCAGGTGCTGGCACTGGCAACTTCCAAAACCGGAAGTACCCTCCCCTATATAAGCCCCTCCCATCCGGGAGCACCTCAGTTTTGTAGCAAAGCAATAAGTGTCCCCAAAGAGGGGCGGGAGCTCTGTGTCCCGTGATGTACTCCAAGAAAAGGATTTTACAGGTAAGCTGTTATAAAAATCCTATTTTCTTTCTCGTACATCACGGGACACAGAGCGACATAGTCATTACTAATGGGATGTCCTAAAGCAATGCCAAATGAGGGGGGGGGGGATACACCGTATATAAGCTGAGCGCTATCAGACATGAGGATCTTTTGCGGCCTGCAACACACTGCGCCCAAAGGCGACATCCTCCTGACTTCTAACGTCCACCTGGTAGAACCTAGTAAACGTGTGTACTGAAGACCATGTTGCGGCCTTACAGACTTGAGCCAGGGAGGCCTGGTGATGCACTGCCCATGAAGTTCCAACTGCTCTCGTGGAGTGCGCCCTAACTTTGAACGGAGGCGGTCTACTTCTCAAGCTATAGGCTTGTATTATGACCTGTCGAATCCACTTGGCTAAAGTAGATTTTGACGCTGCCTGACCCTTTCTGGGGCCTTCCGGCAGAATAAACAAAGTATCCATTCTGCGAATCTGAGCAGTGGCTTTTAGATAAGCTTTAACTGCTCTTACTACATCCAAAGAATGCAATAACTTTTCCTCTACCGAAGTAGGCTTGGGGAAAAAAGAAGGAAGAACCACATCTTGGTTCAAATGAAAACTCGATACCACCTTAGGAAGAAAGGCTGGATGAGGACGTAACACTACTCTGTCCTTATGGATAACCAGATATGGCTCCTTACAGGACATAGCTGCTAATTCCGATACTCTTTTAGCCGAACAAATGGCTACTAGAAAAATCAATTTCCTGGTGAGAAGCACTAAGGAAATATGCTGTAATGGTTCAAATGGTTGTTTCTGTAGAACCGACAGAACCAAGTTTAGATCCCATGGACATATGGGAATATTAACCGGAGGACTAATACGCATCACTCCTTGTATAAAGGCTTTGACTAGTGAATGCGAAGCCAAGGGCCTTTGAAAAAATATTGACAAGGCCGAAATCTGACCTTTGATAGTACTCAAGGCAAGCTTCCTATCTACAGCCCATTGTAGGAAGTCCAGAATTCTACCTATTACGTATTTACGTGGATGCCATTTCCTGGCCTCACACCAGGCGATGTACGCCTTCCAGATTCTATAGTAGATCTGCCTGGATACCGGTTTCCTGGCATTGATCATGGTAGACACCACAGCATTAGAGAGCCCTCTCCTTTTTAGAATGTGGGCTTCAATAGCCAGGCCGTCAAACCTAGGGCTGGTAAGGAAGGGTGGTATATCGGTCCCTGCGAAAGCAGGTCCGGACGATGTGGGAGGGTCCAAGGACTCCCCACAGACATTTTTACAATCTCCGCGTACCATGCTCTTCGGGGCCACGCTGGAGCCACCAGAATCACTGGTTTCTTTTCTACCCTGATTCTGCGGAGTAATCGAGGTAACAATTGTGGCGGTGGGAATGCATATATCAGCTTGAACTGATCCCAAGGGAACACTAGGGCATCCGAGCCGCACGCTAGGGGATCCCTTGTCCAAGAGACAAACCTGTCCACTTTCGTGTTGAACCTGGATGCTAGCAGATCTACATCCGGTGTTCCCCACCGCTGACATATTGTCCGGAAAACCTCGGGATGAAGGGACCATTCCCCTGGGCATAATTGTCGGCGACTTAGAAAGTCCGCCTTCCAATTCTCCACCCCTGGAATGAATACCGCAGATATGGCTGGGACATATCTTTCTGCCCATCTCAGGATGTAATTTACTTCCCTTTGGGCTGCACGACTCCTGGTGCCCCCCTGACGATTGATATATGCCACTGCTGTGGCATTGTCTGACTGAACTCTGACAGGGGACCCTTGGAGTTTGGATGTCCATGCTACTAGGGCATACCGGGCTGCTCGTATCTCTAAGAGATTGATGGGCAGGGCCTTTTCCGCATCCGACCATCTGCCCTGGAGAGACCATTGCTCCAGTACTGCTCCCCAGCCTAAAAGGCTGGCATCTGTAGTGACCACCTTCCAAGAAATCGGACTGAAGGATTTCCCTCTTTCCAGATTCCGGGGAACCAACCACCAACGGAGGCTTCTGCGAACGGAAGGGGACAAGGACATTGGTACGTCCAGAGCCTGAACTTTTTTGTTCCAGGCTGACAGTATGGCCCTTTGCAACTTCCTTGAATGGAATTGACCGTAGGGTACTGCTTCGAATGATGCCACCATTTTTCCCAGCAGCCTCATGCACAGGCGTATGGATGGCTGTCTTTTTGAACCCACTAAGTGGATCAAATCTCTCAAAGACGACCCCTTTTCTCGAGGCAAGAAAATTTTTCTCTGGTCTGAATCCAGCCTTAGCCCCAAGTATTCCAGACTTTTGACTGGTTTTAGGGCTGACTTGTCTCGGTTGATAATCCAACCGTGATATTCCAGATACTTGATTGTCTCGTGAACAACCACTTCTAGTTTTTCCACTGAGTGGTCTATCAGCAACAAGTCGTCTAGATATGCCATTATCGTTACACCTCGTGTTCTTAGATTGGCCAATAATGGGGCCAGAATTTTTGTGAACACTCTTGGTGCTGTGGCCAGACCGAAGGGTAAGGCTCTGAACTGAAAATGGCGCCCTTCTATCGCAAAGCGTAGAAATTTTTGGTGGGCTGGAAAGATGGGGATGTGCAAATACGCATCTTTGATGTCGATCGAGGCTAACCATTCCTCCCCTTGTAGGGCAGTGGCTACCGATCGGATCGACTCCATCCGGAAAGTCCTGATATGTAGGAATTTGTTTAGCCCTTTTAGATTTAATATGGGCCTCACGTCCCCGTTTGGCTTCGGAACTGTAAAGAGGTTTGAGTAAAACCCGAACCCCCATTCTTCCAGGGGGACCTCTATAATTACTGCTTGAAGCAATAATTGTTCCAGTGCCAACAGGAGGGATCCTCTCTTCTGGGGATCCCTTGGCACGTTCGACCTTATAAAGCGGGAAGGAGGGGAGTTTTTTAACTCCAATTTGTATCCCAGATTTACTGCGGAGAGCACCCATCTGTCTCGGATCGTGTCCCGCCAGGTTTCTGTGAACAACTGAAGTCTTCCCCCCACCCGATTGGGTGGGGGCAACCCTTCATGCATTTGACTTTGGGGGAGGTTTTGTACCTCTCCTGCTCCAGGGCTTCTTGTTACCCTGCAACTGTCCCTGATTTTTACCTCCGGGATTTGACCGGGGAGGCCGTCGGAACTGTTTCACAGCCGATGTCCTAGGGACTGGAGAAGCCGGCCTCTTAAAAGAGGGACCTCTAACTCTATTTTTGACCGGCAAGAGTGTACTTTTACCGCTGGAAATTCTCTGGATATACTTGTCCAGGTCTTCCCCGAATAAGCGCTCCCCATGAAATGGGAAGCTGACCAGCAATTTTTTACAGGGAGCTTCAGCAGACCAGTTTTTGAGCCATAGAAGCCTGCGCATATGTACTACAGACAGCGTAAGGCGGGAGGCCTGATGGATTGAATCCTTTATAGCGTCCACCGCAAAGCATAAGGCTCTAGGTAGATCAGCTAGAGCAAGAGCCTGCTGATCTGGCACGTCCCTTAAGACCTGTTTCAACTGATCCTTCACTGCTTGGCAGACCCCTATAGCTGCCACTGCTGGTTGTGTCACCAATCCTGCTGTAGAAAAAGCAGATTTCAATAAGGACTCCAATTTTTTATCTATTGGGTCCTTGAACATTTGGACATTTTCCACCGGACATGTCAGTGATTTATTCACACAAGAGATGGCTGCGTCCACTGTAGGGACCTTCCATTTTCTGACGAACTTATCCTCCATAGGATAGACCACCGGAAATCTCTTGGGGGGAGTAAATATTTTGTCAGGATGCTCCCAATCCTGGTAAATGAGCCCCTCCAGTAAAGGATGGATCGGAAAAGAACAAACAGTCTGGGGAGCTTTTAGCGACCCCAACGAGGAGACAGAAGAGGAGGATGGCTCCGCAAGTGGCATTTTAAATGCTGATCGGACCATATTAGTCAGGGACTGCACCCATAACCTCTCAGCATGTGATGCTGAGAACGGCTCATCCACTGTTGATTCCTCTACAACTGAATCAACCTCATCCTGATCCCCCTCAGGTAGGTCGTTCTCTGTATGGGACTGTTGCTCTGTTAACAGGCACTCTGAGGGAGGAGACGGAGATCGAGCGCTTTTCTCCTGTGACAGGGAAGCAGCAATTAGTGCTGACAATCTCTCTTCCAGCCCTCCCAGAGCTGAGGAAAAAACCTCCTCTGTTACATACACAGGAGCAGGTGAACTGGGGACAGCCACAGTACCAGGTACTCCTGGGGGTGCCCTACGGTCACTAACCTCTGATTCTTCAGGGGAGACTGGTGCAGCCAAAGCATGCCCAAGATCCTCAGAGCCCGATGGAGACCCCCTATTCCTCCTGGAATTTCTAGTCCCGGAGTTTTTAGACGGCATATTCCTAAGCCACAAAGCTGAGGTATTCCAGCCGAAAATACACCAGTTACTGATAATAGTCTAGCATAAATGCTGCTATAATAAACAGTTGGTGTCTACTAATGTGCCTTTCTAGGGGATGCCTGTATCAACCGCTTGCTGTATGCCTTTAAATGTTGCCAGCTCTGTCTCTGTATTTCATAGCCAGCTTACTGCAATAATGTGGCTTTTTAAAAACCTGCTGGGACGCCCGCACATGCGCAGAAGCGCTGCGGCGCGCACAGAGCGTCATCCCCCAGGCCCCGCCCCTTTTTCCGACCACCTCTATATATAGAGGCGCGTGCACGCGCACGCGCGCGGCCACGTGCGCCTCGGCGCTAATTTTCAAACATGGAAACCAGGGACAGGAGCCAGGGCCCCCTTTGCCGCAGGCCGGGGGATAGACGAACACTGCAACATGGCAGAGGAAACAGTTTCCTGTAGGAGAACTCACCAGCTGCCTGGACTTTGCTCTCTGAGAAGAAACTAGTCCATATGACAAGAAAAACATTCCACAGCGGCCTCTAGTGGACAAACACAGGTACCGCAGTTTAATATACTAAACATATATACAAAAACATTCTTTTTTTTTTTTTTTTTTTCTTGACCACGATTAAAAATTATTACATTTTTTTTTTAGTAGTTACAGGCATGCACAGATATTAGCGGGAATACCGTTAGGTAACAGACAGAAAGACAAATTAGGCTTGGGGGTCCCCCAATAGAACCAAGTTCCTGGGGGCCCCCACTTACCTGTTCCCCGCCGCAGGACTTTGTTTGGTCCACAAAAGCCCAAACTTCACCTATCACGGCAGGCATTGTAATCAAACCTTCAGGGACCGGGTTCCCAAGGATTCCACTCCCCTGGACCTGTATAGCACCCTGCACAGAAAACATCTTGGTCGTGGGTATGACCAGAGCTCTGGATCCCAGGGTCCAGCTCTCCTAAGAGAAGCATTACAGGCAGAACCTTGCTCTTCTCTGCAAGGCCCGGGTACCGACCGTTTAGCTATGAAGCTTTTTTGGTCGGATCCGGAATAGCTTACTGAGGCCCAAAAGAACCTGTACGCAAGCTCAGTGAAAAACACATGTTTCTTCTTGGCCAACACCTTAGACACTGGCAAAAAACTGAGGTGCTCCCGGATGGGAGGGGCTTATATAGGGGAGGGTACTTCCGGTTTTGGAAGTTGCCAGTGCCAGCACCTGACGGTAACTATATAACCCATTAGTAATGACTATGTCGCTCTGTGTCCCGTGATGTACGAGAAAGAAATAAAAATAGTGTGAGCTAAAGTGGCTGCATGTGTAACTTACCTTAATGCGCAGCCCATTTCCTGTAGCGTCCATTGCAGATGCTTGTGATCAGCCCTAAAAGCCAGGAATTAGCCAGCAGCAGGCACTTGTAATGGAGATGTTCTGTAAAGTCTTGTCATGGAGACTGGCCACTGCACCTCAGCGCCCACTTGTTGTTTTGTGCAGGCAAGATGTACAGTATATACATGTCAGAGCTGCCTGAGCAGGGAGGCCCCAGTCAGAGCAACAGTCAGTCTTTTCTCTGCCTGTCCCACGCCACTCGTCCGTAGTGTGCGCAGGCTTCAACTGCTCTGCAGGGCTGTACTGATGCCTCCACACACTGCTGACAGTCAATTACTGGAGAAGGGCAGAGGGGTTAAAGCAGCACACTATACCCTTTCCAATAGTTCTAGTGGTGTTGCATAATTATAGTAAAGTAATTTTTTTCCACATGTAGGGAATTTGGTGAAAATGTGCCAGTGCTCCTGATGCAAATTACCTGCACAGCAAAGGTGGTTAGCATGACAGGAAGCAGCCAGATATTCAAATATGAGCAGTTTTGAAAAAGAAGCAATTACTTTGCAGACTTCTAAGTGCCACCTGGAGAATATAAATCAATTCAGGAGAAATATTTCTACTGTGCCTTGCTCCACTGAAACCTTCAAAAACTGCCAAAACATCAATCAGTGAAAAAACGTATTCAGCCCAGCGCCACGGAATCCTCCATACATACTGGTACATACTGGTACATGGGTCCGTTTTTTTATTTAACCAACAGGTTGAACAAGTTAAAAAAAAAAAAAAAAAACCTGACCTGATTCCCCCATTCACATATTCAATATGGATGCATTAATCCTCCCCGCTGTGACATTGTATTTTGACAGCGGAGAGAATCCCCCACCGTCGGAATGCACAGATTGGCATGATCGAACAAGCAGATACTGACAGGGTGGTTAAACAGAAGTTGATCCTTTGATTGACTTGGTCAACCACAGTCGCCACACATGCTGCCGGACGGATTTCATTTCATGTATGGCCAGCATGAAAAGAATATGTATACACAGCACTTCATACTCCCGATATGTGCCTGCTGTACCATGTACTCGTATAAAAAGTATCCTATTCTCTTTGCATTAATTCCTTTGTGTGAAATTCCTGGTGTTCCTGCCAGACTCTCTGCTTTCCTATTAAAAACTGACCACACTAAACATGAGAACACAGTGTGGTCAGTTCTCTAGCTGTGCTGGAAACTCCGCCTGCTTTCCTCCAATGATCAGACTTGTCCTGACAACCCCCCCAATCTGCACAGCCATTCACTGGAAAGATCAACGTGCTGTAGCTTTTCATGCCACTAGCTCTTATGCAGCTGAGAACAGAGGGAATGTGATCACTTATAAAAAAAAATAGGTTCTTTTTTTTTTAAATCTATACACAAATACACATGCCCCCAGCTCCCTCCTCACAGGATTTGACTGACAGCAGCATGACTCCTATGGCTCCCTCTGCTCTTTGTTTCATGTGAAAGCAGGAAGACAGAGCAGTGGTGATGCAGCCGGGACAGTGATTGTGAGAAGTGTTTAGGTAAGGGGAGGAAGGAAGTGTTAATGGGCCGTGTGGTTTGTCGAGCTATAACATCAGATATATATGACAAGTTTTGAATGGCACAGAACAGAATCAGAACTCTTTTCCCTAAAAACAAAAGGCCATGTTTGAGGCATGGTTAATTTAGGTTACCCGTTTCCCTTTTGACCTGCTGGATGTGGAGAGTTAGAAGCGAGCACTGATGAAATGGATATTAGTCATTCAAGTAATTAAAATACAAAATAAGTCTAAATGCATAAAATACCTTGGTTAGTGCGTTAAGTCCTAGAGCTGTGGCAACAGCACCTGTGGTGGCAGAAACATAAGCTGTTCCCAGTTGGCTAAAACAACAAGAGGTAGAAGTGTTTGCATGTGCATGGAAAAGCATTACATGAAATAATGAAAGGTAAGTGGAAATTTAGTGTTTTAAAGGAACTGATCTACAATATTATGTTTCCAAAACACATGCTCTGTATATAGCAGGTCAGTATTGGGTATCTTGATAGTTAATAAACCTTATATAGTGCTTCATTATTGGAATTGTCAATTTTAAACAACATACCGTAGATATTTGCTACTCAGTCATTTTATAAACACAATGGTTCCTTTAATTTTAACCTTGATTTAGGATGTATAAAAGGTCCTCTCATGACACACTTTCTGTACTTCCTACTAAACTCCTGTAAACTTGTCAAAAGGGAACATGATGGCAGTCAATACTGAACTCTTCAAAATACCAGTTGTCGGCTGTTATGTGGACCTGGATCTGGCTTAAAAACGGAGTAACTTACCAGAAACAAGTACCCAAAACAGGAATGTTAGCCTTAAGCTGGAGGTTGTACTCTACATACTTGATCCAGGACAGTGGAAAGTATTAAAAGGCAGGACAGCTAGACAGTTGGTGTAGTTACAGTGAACAGGAATGGTACCACACATGTTCTTTTCATGACCGTTTGCTTTAATGACTGGGATCCTCTAATAAGGTTGTTTTCCTGTATCAGGGAACAGATCTGTGGTTCCACAGCAGCACTTTTTTTTGTTAGCCCAGCCAAGTGAACTCGCAAGAACATAAAAATGTGTTCTCTTCCAGAGGCATTCCTGCAGTCCCATGAACAGGCTGATGGACACTTCCACAATGAAAGTTTTAAAGCAGATCACACTGCGTTCAGCTGACGGACAATGGACAGCTAACAATTCAGTACTATCTAAGTATCCATTCATAATACAAATTGGTCATGGATCAGAAAGATGATGGATGCATTGTTCTTTGTTTTTTTTTAAATGGAGAAAGGGGACGAAATGAAAATGAAAAGACTTCAAAGGCTAAGTTCACACAGGTGTTAAAACGATATCAGAGCCATTAGAAAGCAATTTATGAAGCTTTTTGAATTCCTGTTTTATTTATTTTTTTGTGTGGCAGGACAAGGGCTATGCCCATACTGCTTTGCAAACACGCACACAATAGGTTTGTGTTGTGCTTCCATTGATTTAAATGTATACTAGACCATTTGCTATTCCTATAAACAGGCATTTGTCTTGGAACGTTTTATTAATGCAAAGTAAATAGTTCTTTACGCCAATGTGAACAATGCCTAACTACAAAACTTTGGGAACTCATTAGAATAGGTAGGAAAAGGTCAAACTGTAAAATAGAAAGATGCTCTTGAAGTCATGAAGCATTAACTACAAATCAAGAGACTATAAATTGCCCTCTGAAACTAACATAAGTAAAATTGTGACCCAAGGTCACTCATTTCACTCCAAAACATGGCAAGATTCCAAAGTCATATTGGCATAGTTATAGCAGTGTGAACTGAGGATGCTGGCACAAAGCCTCACAATACATTGTCCTACCTTCCGGTGATGGGAGCATCTCCACTCCTATTTGTATAGTTAACGATGGCATTAAAAGACTGGTTAATCCACTGCCAAAAGATCACGGCTGGCGTTGTTCTAAAAATAGAAAATAGCATTTACAGGCTCTGTTCATAGTGCTTAGAGGCAGCAGTCAGAACGACTAAAACATCTGGGCTCCGGCTCTATTTCTATATGGAGACTCCTCTGACAGATGAACACACACACTGACTGCCTTCTTCATTTAATCTCTTGAAGCAGAAAATGGGATGTCATGTTAAAACTATAATTTCATACTTGTAATATATTACGTGTCAAAAAATGCATTTAACGAACATGCACTTATTCTAATGGTTAAAATTGCACTAACTGCTACATTACGACATTAATGATTTGCAACGAAGCTCAAGAACCTCATTATGTAAAAGATCAGGTATGAGATGCATAAAAGCAATCTTTTTTTATCTAGTGCACCTAAAAGAGACTCCAGTTGTTAAAGTCTGTTGGTCATAATACCAATTGCTTTTGTATATTTGTGTGGGGCTAAAAGTAGCAATAAATAGTCCCCATCTTCCTTGGAGTCTCACCCCTACTTCTACAATGGGTAATCCAGCTCTAGTTTGTATTCTCCATAACCTGAAATAAAACCCTTGTAGCTGCAATGTCAGGCCTGGGAGCTCAAATTAATTTCTACTAGAATCCAACAGGGACTAATTTAAAGTATGATCATTATAGAATAACATTTTCTGTATTTTGAGGAAAGAAAAAGTAGTTGTGCTGCTTAAGTGTGCCTGTGCTTTGCCTATGTAAAATAACCTACAGGCATACCCCACAATGGGCTTTATTTACTATAGCTGGAGAGTGCAAAATCAGGCTCACTTCTGCATAGAAACAAATGAGCTTCTAAGCCCAGCTTGCTCAAATAAGTTTTGGTAATAAAACCTGGAAGCTCATTGGTTTCTATGCAGAAGTGAGCCTGATTTTGCACTCTCCAGCTATAGTAAATAAACCCCATTGTGTACTTAAAAGTGGGGCATGCCTGTATTTGATCCGCTTCATTTTGGATTTGACTTCAACACTGCACAGAAACTGCTCTCCTAAAACTCACAAAATGATTTACTAAAACAACATTTAATCCACTCGCAGAATAAGAGAGGATATATAAATACTATTATAGGTTGTTATATGTGGTACATATCATTAGTCTTTGAGATTAAACATTTTTTGTTAAAAAAAATAATAAAAGAAGACCTAAAACACTGTTTTGCAGATTTTCAGACAGGACTGTAATATAATATTATGCCTGACAGACTCCCTCGTCATAGGCTTGATATAAGCCACATGCTGTCACCAAGACATTGTTAATAGCAGCATGCTTTTTGTATCACCTGTCATGATGGGGATAAAAAAAAAACAGCAGATAATCACTACTATCAGAAGTTAAAGGGGCTGTAAAGCTTTGTGTTTTTTCACCATAATGCATCCTATGCATTAAGGTGAAAAAATAGGATTTTTTACTCACCGTAAAATCCTTTTCTCTGAGTCCATGGACCGACACAGCTTCTCTATTGACAAAGTGGGTATTATCCGTTAATTAGGAGTGACTAGGCAGAAAAACTTGTAAAAAGTGTTGCATCACACCTTCTACAGTACCGCCCAGGGGGCGGACCCTCTGGGTATACCCTCTCAGTCTGCACATCGCAGATCAGTTCGTCAAAAAGCAGTACAAACTTAAAAGGAGGGGTGGGTGCTGTGTCGGTCCATGGACTCAGAGAAAAGGATTTTACGGTGAGTAAAAAATCCTATTTACTCTTTCGTCCATGGACCGACACAGCTTCTCTATTGACAAAGTGGGACGTCCCAAAGCAGTGTCAGAGAAAAAACGAGGGGTGGTAACAGCATAAAAACAAACTTCACCCCAAAACACAAAACAGCACTCCTCCAACGGAGGAGTTGCAACTCTAAACAGCCGCCTGCAAAACCTTGCGGCCGAAAGAGGCATCCGAAGATGCACCTACATCAACTTTGTAGAATTTTGTGAAAGTGTGAGCGGACGACCAAGTCGCCGCTTTACATAGTTGGGAAACAGACGCTTGATGTCGGAAAGCCCAAGAGGCACCTATTGCCCTGGTCGAATGCGCCGTGACAGGAAAGGGGGGCGCCTGACCCTTTAAGGCGTAAGCCTGGATTACTATCTGTCGGATCCACCTAGAGATGGTGGCCGATGAGACTGCTTGGCCCTTCTTGGGACCAGCCACCGAAACAAACAGTGAGTCTGACTTCCGGAACAGGGAAGTAGCAGATATGTATACTCTCAAAGCTCGGACAACGTCCAAGGAATGCAACGCCGACTCCTTAGGATTCGACGGCTGAGGACACAAGGATGGAAGTACAATGTCTTCGTTGAGATGAAAAGCCGAAACGACCTTCGGAAGAAAGGAAGGCTGCGGCCGCAGCACCACCTTATCCTTGTGGAAAATCAAATAGGGAGCCTTGCAGGACAAGGCTGCCAGCTCAGAGACTCGTCTAACTGACGTAACAGCCACCAAAAAGACCACCTTCTGAGAAAGTGTCAACAGGGGAATATCTCTAATATTCTCAAACGGTGCCTTCTGAAGCACCGAGAGGACCAGGTTCAAGTCCCACGGAGGTAACGGGGGGCGGACCGGAGGGGCCACATGTCGAACCCCCTGCACAAATGTACTCACGAGAGAGTGAGTCGCCAGGGGTCGCTGAAAAAAGACAGCCAGGGCAGATATCTGTCCCTTAATCGTACTTAGGGCAAGCCTTTGGTCTACCCCATGCTGTAAAAACAGCAGGATTCTGGAAACCAAATAGGTACGCGGATGCCATTTCATTTCCTCACACATGGAGATGTAGGCCCTCCAAGTGCGGTGATAGACCTTCCTAGAGGACGGTTTCCGAGCACTTCTCATAGTAGAAATTACTGAGTCTGACAGGCCCCGGTCTCTCAGTACCTGGTTCTCAACAGCCATGCCGTTAAAGCCAATGACTGTAAAGCAGGATGGAATATGGGACCTTGCGACAGCAGGTCCTTCCGTAGTGGTAGGCGCCAGGGGACGTCTGCTACCAGACGTACTAGATCGGCGTACCAAGGACGCTGAGGCCAATCTGGAGCGATTAGGATCATTGGAATTCCCTCTGCCTCCACTCTGCGGAGCAGAAGAGGAAGAAGCCTTAAGGGAGGGAAGGCATAGATTAGCCGATACTGGCCCCACGATGCTACCAACGCGTCCGTTGCGTCTGCCCATGGGTCTCTTGACCGGGCCACAAACCTCAATACCTTCCGATTGAGTCGGGAAGCCAGAAGATCTACGTCTGGTGTGCCCCATCTTTGGCAGAGGAGTTGGAACACCTCCGGGTGTAAGGACCATTCTCCCTGGTCCAGCATCTGGCGGCTCAGGTAGTCCGCCTGCCAGTTTCCCACACCCGGAATGTACACGGCCGACAGTGCCGGTACGCTCCTCTCTGCCCACTTCAGGATGCGAGCGATCTCCGATGCTGCAGCTGAGCTTCTTGTTCCTCCTTGATGATTGACATATGCCACTGCTGTGGCGTTGTCTGACTGGATCCTGACTGGACGCCCTTGCAGTCTCTGAGACCATTTGAAGAGGCACAGCTTGATCGCCCGGATCTCCAGGACACTGATCGGCAGGAGGGCTTCCTCTGGGGTCCAGCGACCTTGCGCCGACTGGACACCCCAGACTCCCCCCCAACCTGTAAGGCTGGCGTCCGTCGTGATCACTATCCAGTAAACCGGAAGAAATGACTTCCCGGCCATTAGAGCCGGTGCTGTCAGCCACCATACCAGGGATCTCCTGACTAGGTGGCTCACTCGGATTTGATAATCCAGAGATGAAGGGCATCTGTTCCATCTGGACAGAACTTCCCTCTGTAACACTCGAGTGTGGTATTGAGCATATGGGACCGCCTCGAAGGAGGCTACCATGAGGCCCAACACTCGCATGCAAAAACGGAGTGACGACCAATTCCTGGAAGTCAGCTGCCGTACTGCAGCCCGGAGGGTCTGCAACTTCTCCACAGGGAGGAATACCTTTGCCTCTGAGGAATCCAGAATCAACCCCAGGTACACTAGGCGTTGAGTGGGCACCAATACTGACTTTTGCGTGTTTAGTATCCAACCACAGTCTCGAAGAGTCTGACAGGTAATGGACACGCTTACCTCTAATTCTGAGCTTGAAGGGCCCTTCAGCAGAAGGTCGTCCAAGTAACCTGTGATAGCGATACCCCGCTGTCTTAGAAGTGCCAGAATCGGAGCGAGCACCTTGGTGAACGTCCTGGGTGCTGAGGCAAGGCCAAACGGGAGGGCCACAAACTGGTAGTGGTTCTTCCCGATAGCAAATCGCAGAAACCTCTGGTGTCTGGAGTATATGGGGACATGCAGGTATGCGTCCTTGATGTCCAAGGAGGCCAGAAAGTCCCCCGGATGGAGAGCCGTGACTACGGATCGAACCGACTCCATCCGAAATCTTTGTACCTTCACAAAGCAATTGAGGGCTCTGAGATCCAAGATTGGACGAACCCCCTCCTTCTTTGGCACAATGAACAGATTTGAGTAAAAACCCTGACCCCGTTCCTGTTCTGGAACTGGAATAACTACCCCGCGTTCCAGTAGACCCTGGACCGCCCCATACAGGGCCTCCCGACGGGTCGGTAGTAGCTGGAGATTGGAGGTGATGAATCTGTCTGGTGGACAAGAGAGAAATTCTATCTTGTAGCCTGAGGAGATTACTTCGCAAACCCACCTGTCGGAGACTAGAGCAGTCCACTGAGTCGCGAATTTGCGAAGACGTCCCCCCACCCGAGAGCTGGGTGGGGGCGGACCTTCATGTGGACGCAGATTTGTCCACAGGCTTGTTGGGTCTGCGGGACCAAGGACGCTTTTGTCCTTGGGCAGGCGCTTTATCGGCCTGGGGTCTTTTCCCTGTCGCCTTAAGAGGGCGAAAAAACCGCTTACGTGCAGTAAAGGAGGGCCCTTGCCCTTGGCGTGGTCCCCTACCCTTGCTAGTTTGGGGAAGCAAAGTGCTTTTACCTCCTGTAGCATCCTTGATGATGTCATCCAGAGAAGCCCCAAAAAGTCTGTCGCCCTTAAAAGGCAGATCCAATAGGGCTTTCTTGGAAGTCTGGTCCGCAGACCAGCCCTTTAGCCAGATCAGGCGGCGTATTGCTACTGCATAAACCGAAGCTCTTGACAGCAGGGGAATAGTATCCATGTCTGACTCGCAGACAAACTTAAGGCCCTGGACCAACTGGTCGGCCAAAGTTATCTCATTAGGAGGAGCATCTCGCTCCTTTAACCCCTGGAGTAGCAATTTTGCCCATTCAGTAAGTGTCTGAGACACTAGGGCCCCCGCCAATGCCGGGCGTACTGCTGAGCCTACCACTGAGTATAGGTAGCGAGCGAGTGCTTCAGCCTTCTTATCCACAGGGTCCTTGAAAACAGGAGCCCCTTCTACTGGAATAGTGGTGGCTCTATTAAGTCTGGACACCGAAGGGTCCACTATAGGGGGAGAGGTCCATATCTTCAGAAAACTCTCCTCAAAGGGGTACCGTACTGCAAACCTCTTTGGGGCTGTAAAGACCCTCAGTGGGTTCTCCCATTCCTTGTATAAGAGTTTGTCAAAATAAGACACACAAGGGAACACCTTAGCAGTGCGGGCAGGTTTACGAAACCCAAAGGGGACTGGAGTATCTGCTACTTCTTCAGTCCTTTCCAACTTTAGCGTATCCCGCACTGCAGTAATAAGGTCAGATACCAAAGCCGTCTCGCGTACTGACCTGGACTTGGAGTCCTCCTCACTGTCCGATCGGTCACGGTCTGCAGTCTCTGATGCATCAGAATCTGGGCCATGAGCCGTAGCTGGACCTGGTTCTGCATCAGAAATATCCCCAGAAGATTGCAGGGGACGGGGGCGTTTATTACCCCCTGTATTCCCGTGTGCTGCTTCCACCCTGGCAGCAAACGCCTCTAGGATTGCCGACATAGAGTCCATAGACACCTCAGGGACACCAGCTGCTAAATCTGGTGTTTCAGGGGAGAAGACATCTGGCTCAGATGCCATGCTGACCACACGCTGACACTCACAGGGCTCCAGGCAAGATATCACTAGGCCACCCTCCTGCGCTGCAGAGATGCTGGGTTACCCAGAGGACTCACCACCCTGGATAGGTACTGCTATGCTGCGCCTATGATGCTGTCCCCTTGCTGCTGTGTCAGTCTGCTTCTTTTATCAGCACTTCCTGTGTGAATTTTCGCGCCAGTGTAATGCACCCTAGAGGCCGGAGGCTCTCGCAAAATGGTTGCCAAAACCGTCTGTATGGAAGATAATGTGGGCTCTAAGAAAATGGCCGCCGACAGAAGATAGAGGTCAGGCAGCCATAGCCCACAAAAAAGATGGCCGCCGAACGGCAATATCTGCATACAGGGTGGACAAACATGGCCGCCGATCACCTGATAGGGGCCAGTGGGTGTGGCCGAACTACAGGAAGATGGCCGCCAGGCAGTTACAAGAGGCCAAACTTGGCATGGACCACCTCAAAATGGCCGCCGACAGCATGGAGACACAGAAACACAGGTAAGCAAAAATGACATTTCTTTTAAATGTTAGTTACAGCCAGCCCCGCTCCAGTGGGACCCCCTAGGTGACCCCCAGCACCCAGCAACCTTTAGCTAGAAGCCCAGGGAGGAGGGAAAGGCAGGGAGAGAGGGAAGAAAGGGGCCACAACCACTTACTTGATCTCTCCAGGAATGTCCAGCTAAATCACCCAGCCGAGGCAGGGGAGTTTTACTTACCTATCCTGCATGTATTCTGCTGGAAGACATTCCAAACAGATCATCGTCCGTGCACGGAAGGTGACTGTTGGCCAGGCATGCTGTGATTGGACCCAGAAGGGACGATCATATGTATGCCCTGGAGCATGACGCTCACCGGACAGGCTGCTGCGACTCGGCCGTAAGGTCAGCCGAAGCTGAGCGGTCCAATGCAAGCCTTGGAGCGTAAGCTCACCGGCCAGGCTGCTGCGACTCGGCCGTAAGGTCAGCCGAAGCTGAGCGGTCCGATGCAGGCCCTGGAGCGTAGGCTCACCGGCCACCCGTGGAGCGACGGGCATGTCGTGGAAAACCCAGCGCGTAGCTAGGGTCGGCACACGCTCGATGGCCGAAACTGGGGAGACTACAAGGATCGAGGATCCAGCCTGTCACCCAGTCGGCAGTTGATCGAAGATCGCAGGAAACAACAAATGTAGCAAAAAAATAAAAAATATATATATCTTTTTTCCCCGGACCAATGAGCCCGAAGGGAGCCATGTCCTACTCCTTGCTAGACAGAAAAAAACTGATCTGCGATGTGCAGACTGAGAGGGTATACCCAGAGGGTCCGCCCCCTGGGCGGTACTGTAGAAGGTGTGATGCAACACTTTTTACAAGTTTTTCTGCCTAGTCACTCCTAATTAACGGATAATACCCACTTTGTCAATAGAGAAGCTGTGTCGGTCCATGGACGAAAGAGTAAACACCTTGCAGTCACCCCCCCCCCCCGAGCCCCCGTTTAACTTACCCGAGACACGAATCTCCTTGGGCGCGATCCCACATTGGTTTCACCGAGCTCTAGTCGGCTCTTAATTGGATGATTGATAGCGGCGCAGCCATTGGCTCCCGCTGCTGTCAATCAAATCAATGAAGCGGCGCGCCGGGGGCGGGGCCGAGGGATAGCCGCCAAGTGTATCACACGGGAGCGCGCCCGCAAGCTAACCCCCTTGGGAGAGCGCTTCCTAGAGGGGGGTTAGCTCATGCGGGGAGGAGCCGAGACAGCTGCCGAGGGACCCCAGAAGAGGAGGATTGGGGCCACTCTGTGCAAAACGAACTGCACAGTGGAGGCAAGTATAAAATAAAAAAAATGTTATAAACAACTATCAAGAACCCATACATCCCCTTTAACCACTTAGGGACCGTGCCTCTTTTTGAGATTTGGTGTTTACAAGTTAAAATCATTTATTTTTTTGCTAGAAAATTACTTTGAAAAAAATAAAAATAAACAATATATAATGTTTGGGGGTTCCAACATCCTACAGAATAAAATGGCGGTCATTGCAATACTTTGTCACACCGTATTTGCGCAGAGGTCTTACAAGCGCACTTTTTGGGGAAAAATTACACTTTAATTAATAATACCACAGTAAAGTTTGCCCAATTTTTTTTTTATTTTGTGAAAGAGGATGTTACGCCGAGTAAATTGATACCCAACATGTCACGCTTCAAAATTGCGCCTGCTCGTGGAATGGCGACAAACTTTTAACCTTAAAAATCTACATAGGCGATGTTTAAAAAATTCTACAGGTTGCATGCTTTGGTTACAGAGGAGGTCTAGGGCTAAAATTAGTGCTCTTGCTGCAACAATCGCGGTAATATCTCACGTGTGGTTTGAACAACGTTTTCATATGCAGGCGCTACTCATGTATGCGTTCGCTTCTGCACGCGAGCTCGGCGGGACAGAGCGCGTTAAAAAATAAATGAAATTTTTTTTTAACTTTTTATTTTTACAGTTTTTTAAATTGTGTCACTTTTATTTATGTAAACATCCCCTGTAATAGAAAAAAAGCACGACAGGACCTCTTAAATATGAGATCTGGGGTCAAAAAGACCTCAGTTCTCATATTTACACTAAAATGCAAAAAATAAAATAAAAAAGTCCCTTTAAGAGCGATGGGCGGAATTGACGTTTTGACGTCGCTTCCACCCTGCAATGGTATGGAGCTGGGTGGGAGCCTTCTTGCCCTCACTCAGATCCATACCACACAGGGAGAGGGATCCGATCGCCTTCACCGGAGCACTCCAGGAGGGGCACTCTCCTGCCACCAATAAAAGTGATCTTGCAGGGATTCCACCGCAGAGACCCCTTTTATCTGAAACCGGACTGCTCACTGAAGAGGATACCAAGGTTATGGCAGCTAGCTGCTGCCATAACAATGATATTCCTCTTCAAAGTGCCAACGTATATCGCCGTGAGCTGGCCCGGAAGTGGTTGTTAATGTATACTGTGAAAGTGTTTATATATCTTATACAGTATCTCACAAAAGTGAGTACACCCCTCACATTTTTGTAAATATTTTATTATATCTTTTCATGTGACAACACTGAGGAAATGACACTTAGCTACAATGTAAAGTAGTGAGTGTACAGCTTGCATAACAGTGTATATTTGCTGTCACCTCAAAATAACTCAACACACAGCCATTAATGTCTAAACCGCTGTCAACAAAAGTGAATACACCCCTAAGTGAAAATGTCCAAATTGGACCCAAAGTGTCAATATTTTGTATGGCCACCTTTATTTTCTAGCACTGCCTTAACCCTCTTGGGCATGGAGTTCACCAGCGCTTCACAGGTTGCCACTGGCGTCCTCTTCCACTCCTCCATGACAACATCACGGAGCTGGTTGGAGGATGCCCCACAGATGCTCAATAGGGTTTAGGTCTAGAGACATGCTTGGCCAGTCCATCACCTTTACCCTCAGCTTCTTTAGCAAGGCAGTGGTCATCATGTTGGAATACTGTCCTGCGGCCCAGTCTCCGAAGGGAGGGGATCATAATATGTCTTCCCTCTTTCTCATTTGATCATCTTATTATGGCTTCTACTTTAGAAAGTTTACTATCTGAATTTGATGTGGGGGTCCCATGGGATTAGAAATAGTCTTGTCTCCACTGGAGACAGATATTTCTATCCCATTCAGGCTAGGAGTGAAGTGGTAGACTCGTTCCATCAGGAAGTAGAGGTGGAGCTCAGCAAACTTAAAGAGCTGGCAGAGTCCCAAACACATTGTGTTAAATATAACTTAAGCAAAGGGAAACATGGAGGCACTGCAAAAACTTAAGGTTAGAACTGATATAATAATCCATCAAGCACATAAAGGTGGATCAGTTGTAGTTCTTAATACAGAAGACTATAAGTTAGAAGCACTTAGACAATTAAATGACACCAGCACCGATAGGCCACTGGATTCTGATCCTACTGATGGTATTCAATGGGGCTTGTTGCAACTTTTGGATGGAGGTGGAGAAATGGGAGTTTTAGAACATAGGATCATTGATTTACGATTTACAAATAAACCTGTGACTCCAATATTCCACCACCTTCCAAAAGGTACACAAGCAGCAATCCCCTGTTCAAGGATGGCCAACAGCAGCAGGCATTGGATCCCCATTAGAAAGATTCAGTGAATGGACGGATGAGCATTTTCAACCCTTGGTCAAACACTTACCCGGTTATCTTAGAGATACAGGACATTTACTGGCACATACACAAGATAAAATGGTCGGCCAATAGTTGTTGGATCTCAGTGGATGTTAAAACACTATACTCCTGCATACCACACCACTTGGCACTCCAAGCTGTTAAATATCACCTTACACGTTATGATTGTTATAAGCGGGAGTTATGTGAATTTCTGTGCATGGCCATAGAATTCCTGCTAAAATTTCATGTTTGACTCCAAATATTATTTACAGTGCCGTGGTACCTCGATGGGTTAAAATTTTTCCCCATCTCTAGCAAATTTGTACATGTGTTGGAGAGAGGAGATTTTCCTCTTCTCCCAACGTAACCCATATGGAGAATTCATTTATTGGTATTGTCGCTTTCTAGTTGATTTGATATTCGTATGGAAGGGACCAGCCCATGTATTGGACTCATTTTTTACTTATCTCAATACCAATCATCGGAATTTGGAGTTCACCCACACTTCAGATCCGGTCAGCATTGATTATTTGGATTTGACTTTGGTGGGATGTGTGGATAGTGGAATGGTCTCTACCAAAACCTACAGGAAACAATGTGCAGGTAACTCACTCCTGCTGGCAATACAAAAAGAGGGGGGAACCCTAGGGGTAGCCCCATGTCGGACTTTAATGGCACAGTAAACAATGAGGATATGGAAAAATATATTCTTTAATAAGACAAACACATACATGGTATAAAAAAGGACATACAAAATCGTTAAAAAAAATCATATATATGAAACTACATAATATGATGTGAGCCCAAGTGCATCAACGTGTTTCACCGTTAGGCTTCTTCAGGACTCATTCGGGATTCGTTAGTTGCAAGGGCAAGGAAAACGGGTCTCATTAAGCTTTTGGCTCTCTCCCAGGGGATTACTGCTAGATGTCCACAATACCAATCTACCACGAGTATTAGAATTCGGCTGTGAATGTGTTAGATCTTTTTGGTTGGATATAAGCAGAGTTTGCTGGCTTTGTGGACTTCCTGGATCATTTGGATTATAAGACTTGGATTTAACTATATTTGATAGGGCTATTTTCTTTTTCGTACATCACGGGACACAGAGCGACTTAGTCATTACTAATGGGTTATATAGTTTACCTTCAGGTGTTGGCACTGGCCAATTCCAAACCGGAAGTACCCTCCCCTATATAAGCCCCTCCCACCCGGGAGCACCTCAGTTTTTTGCCAGTGTCTAAGGTGTTGGCCAAAGAGTAACATGTGTTTTCACTGGGCTTGCGTACAGGTTCTTTTGGGCCTTAGTAAGCTGTTCCGGATCCCACCAAAAAAGCTTCATAGCTAAACGGTCGGTACCCGGGCCTTGCAGCAGAAGAGCAAGGTTTTGCCTGTAATGCTTCTCTTAGGAGGGCTGGACCCTGGGATCCAGAGCTCTGGTCATACCCACGACCAAGACGCTGTCTGTGCAGGGTGCTATACAGGTCCAGGGGAGTGGAATCCTTGGGAACCCGGTCCCTGAAGGTTTAATTACAATGCCTGCCGTGATAGGTGAAGTTTGGACTTTTGTGGACCAAACAAAGTCCTGCGGCGGGGATCAGGTAAGTGGGGGCCCTCAGGAACTTGGTTCTATTGGGGGACCCCCAAGCCTAATTTGTCTTTCTGTCTGTTACCTAACGGTATTCCCGCTAAATATCTGTGTTTGCCTATAACTACTGAAAATGTAAAATTTTAATAGTAGTCAAGAAAAAAAAAAAAAAAACAGGGACCGCGGTACCTGTGTTAAACCACTAGAGGCCGCTGTAGTCCATTTTTCTTGTAAATGTGGATCTTTGGTTTTCTCAACTCAAAAGATCCAGGCAGCTGGTAAGTTTCTCTGAGGGAATCCACTTCCTCTGCCCTGTTGCTGCGTTCATCCACCGCACAGGCCCTCCGGCAAAAAGGGCCCTGGCTCCTAGTCCTCTGTTGGTTTTCGAAAAGGGCGCCATTGGCGCACGGGCGCGCGCGCGGGCGCGTGCACGCGCCTCCTATGAAAAAAAAGGGGCGGGGCGGGTGGATGACGCTCGATGCGCGCCGCGGCGCTTCTGCGCATGTGCGGGCGTCCCAGCATGGTTAAAAGACACAGTATAAGTGTCAGCTGCATGCAAACAGAGCTAGCAACAAACAGTGGCACACAGAGGCGGTTGATGCAGGCATCCCCATAGAAAGGCACTTTAGTGGACACCAGCTGGTATATAGCAGCACCTGTGTTAGACTATTACCAGCAAAAATTGGTGTATGACGACGGGAATACCTCAGCTTTGTGCTTAAAGGATATGTCGTCCAGACGCTCCGGAAATAAATCTTCCAGGAAGCCAAAGGGGTCTCCATCGGGCTCTGAGGATATTGGGCATGCTTGCACTGCACCAATCTCCCCTGAGAATGCAGAGGTCAGTAGCCGTAGAAACCCCGCAGGAATGCCTGGTGCTGCGGCTGTCCCCAGTCCACCTGCTCCTGTATATATAACAGAGGAGGTTTTATCCTCAACTCTGGGAGGATTGGAAGAGAGATTAACAGCATTGATCGCTGCTTCCCTGTCACAGGAAAAGCGCGTCCGATCTCCGTCTCCTCCTTCAGAGTGCCTGTTAGTGGAGGAACAGCCCCACACAGAGATCGACCTACCTGAAGGGGATCAGGATGAGGTTGATTCACTTATAGAGGAATCAACAGTGGAAGAACCTTTCTCAGCTTCTCAGGCTGAAAGATTATGGGTTCAGTCTCTGACTAACATGGTCCGATCAGCATTTAAAATGCCTCTGGCGGAACCACCATCCACTACGGTTTCCTCGCTGGGGTCGCTAAAAGCTCCCCAGGCGGTCTGTTCCTTCCCAATCCACCCTTTATTAGAAGGGCTTATTTACCAGGATTGGGAGCATCCTGATAAAATATTTGCTCCCCCCAAGAGATTTCCGGTGATCTATCCCATGGAGGATAAGTTCATAAGAAAATGGAGGGTCCCTACAGTGGACGCAGCCATCTCTTCTGTTAACAAATCACTGACATGTCCAGTAGATAATGTTCCAATGTTCAAAGACCCAATAGATAAAAAATTGGAGTCTTTACTAAAATCTGCTTTCTCTACAGCAAGTATGGTGACACAACCTGCGGTAGCAGCGATTGGAGTCTGCCAAGCAGTGAAAGATCAGTTGAAACAAGTCTTAAGGGACTTACCAGATCAGCAGGCTCATGCCCTAGCTGACCTGCCTAGAGCCTTGTGTTTTGCGGTGGACGCCATAAAGGATACAATCCAACAGGCCTCCCGCTTTACGCTGTCTATAGTACATATGCGTAGGCTTCTGTGGCTCAAAAACTGGTCTGCTGAAGCTCCCTGTAAAAAACTGCTGGTTAGCTTCCCATTTCATGGAGAACGCTTATTTGGAGAAGATCTGGACAAATATATCCAGAAAATTTCTGCCGGTAAAAGTTCACTCTTACCGGTTAAGAACAAGGGTAGAAGTCCTTCTTTTAAGAGGCCTACCTCTCCAGTCCCGGGCACATCGGCTGTGAAGCAGTTCCGACGGCCTCCGCGGTCAAATTCAGGGGGCAGAAATCAGGGACAATCACAGGGTAACAAGAAGCCCTGGATCAAGAGAGGTACAAAACCTCCCCCTAAGGCATGAAGTATTGCCCCCGCTCAATCGGGTGGGGGGAAGACTTCAGTTGTTCACAGAGACCTGGCGGGACACCATCAGAGACAGATGGGTGCTCTCCGCAGTAAGTCTGGGATACAAGCTGGAGTTAAAAGGCACTCCTCCTGCCCAATTTATGAGGTCAAACGTGCCAAGAGATCCCCAAAAGAGAGGATCCCTCCTTCTGGCACTAGAACAACTATTGCTCCAAGGGGTAATCATGAAGGTTCCCCTGGAAGAAAGCGGATTCGGGTTTTACTCGAACCTTTTCACAGTCCCCAAACCAAATGGGGACGTGAGGCCCATATTAAATCTAAAAGGGCTAAACAAGTTCCTAAATATCAGGACCTTTCGGATGGAGTCGATCCGATCAGTGGCCACCGCCCTACAAGGGCAGGAATGGCTAGCCTCGATCGACATAAGGGATGCTTATCTGCATATTCCCATCTTTCCGGCCCATCAGAAATTTCTACGCTTTGCAGTAGAAGGGCGCCATTTTCAGTTCAGAGCCTTACCTTTCGGTCTGGCCACAGCACCACGAGTGTTCACAAAAATTCTGGCCCCATTATTGGCCAATCTAAGAACACAGGGTGTAACGATAATGGCATATCTAGACGACCTGCTACTAATAGACCACTCAGTGGAAAAGCTGGAAGTAGCTATTCACAAGACAATCGAGTATCTGGAATATCACGGTTGGATTATCAACCGGGACAAGTCAGCTCTAAGACCAGTCAAAAGTCTGGAATACTTAGGGCTAAGGCTGGATTCAAATCAGAGAAAGATTTTCTTACCTCCAGAGAAGGTGTCGTCTTTAAGAAATTTGACCCACTTAGTGGGTACAAAAAGAAAACCATCCATACGTCTCTGCATGAGGCTGCTGGGAAAGATGGTGGCTTCATTCGAAGCGGTACCCTACGGTCAATTCCATTCAAGGAATTTGCAAAGGGCCATACTGTCAGCCTGGAACAAAAAAGTTCAGGCTTTAGACTTACCAATGTCCCTGTCCCCTTCCGTTCGCAAGAGCCTCCATTGGTGGTTGGTGCCCCAGAATCTGGAAAGAGGGAAACCCTTCAGTCCGGTTTCTTGGAAGGTGGTCACTACAGATGCCAGCCTCATCGGCTGGGGGGCAGTGCTGGAGCAATGGTCTCTCCAGGGCAGGTGGTCAGAAGCAGAAAAGGCCCTGCCCATCAATCTCTTAGAGATACGAGCAGCCCGGTATGCCCTAGTAGCATGGACATCCAAACTCCAGGGGTCCCCTGTCAGAATTCAATCAGACAATGCCACGGCAGTGGCATATATCAATCATCAGGGTGGCACCAAAAGTCGTGCAGCCCAGAAGGAAGCAAATTGCATCCTGGAGTGGGCAGAAAGATATGTCCCAGCCATATCTGCGGTTTTCATCCCAGGAGTGGAAAATTGGAGAGCGGACTTTCTAAGTCGCCAACAATTATGCCCGGGGGAATGGTCTCTTCACCCCGAGGTTTTCCAGGCAATATGCCAGCGGTGGGGAACACCGGATGTAGATCTGCTAGCATCCAGATTCAACGCAAAGGTGGACAGGTTTGTGTCTCGCACAAGGGATCCCCTAGCTTGCGGCTCGGATGCCCTAGTGTTCCCTTGGGATCGGTTCAAGCTGATATATGCATTCCCACCGCCACAATTGTTACCGCGATTACTCCGCAGAATCAGGGTAGAAAAGAAACCAGTGATTCTGGTGGCTCCAGCGTGGCCCCGAAGGGCATGGTACGCGGAGATGGTAAAAATGTCAGTGAGGAGTCCTTGGACCCTCCCACTTCGTCCGGACCTGCTGTCGCAAGGACCGATATACCACCCTTCCTTACCAGCCCTAGGTTTGACGGCCTGGCTATTGAAGCCCACATTCTGAAAAAGAGAGGGCTCTCTAATTCTGTGGTATCTACCATGATCAATGCCAGGAAACCGGTATCCAGGCAGATCTATTATAGGATCTGGAAAGCGTACATTACGTGGTGTGAGACCAAGAAATGGCATCCACGTAAGTACATGATAGGGAGGATTCTGGACTTCCTACAGTGGGCTGTAGATAGGAAGCTGGCCTTGAGTACTATCAAGGGTCAGATTTCGGCCTTGTCAATATTTTTTCAAAGGCCCTTGGCTTCGCATTCACTAGTCAAAGCCTTTATACAAGGAGTGATGCGTATTAGCCCTCCGGTTAGTATTCCCATATGTCCTTGGGACTTAAACCTGGTTCTGTCGGTTCTACAGAAACAACCGTTTGAACCATTACAACACATTTCCTTGGTTCTTCTCACCAGGAAATTGGTTTTCTTAGTAGCCATTTGTTCGGCTAAAAGAGTGTCGGAATTAGCAGCTATGTCCTGTAAGGAGCCATATCTGGTTGTCCATAAGGACAGAGTAGTATTACGTCCTCATCCAGCCTTTCTTCCTAAGGTGGTATCGAGGTTTCATTTGAACCAAGATGTGGTTCTTCCTTCTTTTTTCCCCAAACCTATCTCAGTAGAGGAAAAGTTATTACATTCTTTGGATGTGGTAAGAGCAGTTAAAGCTTATCTAAAAGCCACTGCTCAGATTCGCAGAACGGATTCTTTGTTTGTTCTGCCGGAAGGCCCCAGAAGGGGTCAGGCAGCATCAAAATCTACTTTAGCCAAGTGGATTCGACAGGTCATAATACAAGCCTATGGCTTGAGAAAGAGACCGCCTCCGTTCAAAGTTAGGGCGCACTCCACAAGAGCGGTTGGAACTTCATGGGCAGTGCATCACCAGGCCTCCCTGGCTCAAGTATGTAAGGCCGCAACATGGTCTTCGGTACACACGTTTACTAGATTCTATCAGGTAGACGTTAGAAGTCAGGAGGATGTCGCCTTTGGGCGCAGTGTGTTGCAGGCCGCAAAAGATCCTCATGCCTGATGGCGCCCAGCTTATGTACCCCCCCCCTCATTTGGCATTGCTTTGGGACGTCCCATTAGTAATGACTAAGTCGCTCTGTGTCCCGTGATGTACGAAAAAGAAAAAGGGATTTTTATAACAGCTTACCTGTAAAATCCTTTTCTTGGAGTACATCACGGGACACAGAGCTCCCACCCCTCTTTTTGGGACACTTATTGCTTGGCTACAAAACTGAGGTGCTCCCGGGTGGGAGGGGCTTATATAGGGGAGGGTACTTCCGGTTTGGAATTGGCCAGTGCCAACACCTGAAGGTAAACTATATAACCCATTAGTAATGACTAAGTCGCTCTGTGTCCCGTGATGTACTCCAAGAAAAGGATTTTACAGGTAAGCTGTTATAAAAATCCCTTTTTTTTGCCCTTCGTGGTCATCTGTAGCATCATGTTTTACCCCTGAGTGAGATGATAACATGAGGACACCCCAATCTATGAGCCACTGGGTTCTTTAACTCCATGTTGTACCAATCGCTCTCTTTTCGTGAGCCTTTTTCTATCGGATTAAACCTCCATTAATATATGCTGACCAAGATGGACTCTTCTGCAAGAAAGTGAGACCCGCTTTTCTTGCCCTTGCAACTAACTAACGAATCCCGAATGCGTCCTGAAGAATATATTTTTCCATATCCTCATTGTTTACTGTGCCCCTCTTTTTGTATTTCCATTATCTACAGATGTGGCAATGTGAGTGCTGTCCCTTCATAATTTCACTCCTGCTGGCATTGAGTTGTCACCCAGCGCATACGGTGCGGGCATTGCCAACAGGCGAGTTCATTAGAGCAAGGAGAAATTGTTCCTCTCAAGGATTTTGCTAAAGAATGCAACATGGTTTCCAGTAGGTTGAGAGAACAGAGATATAGCAGACACTTGATCGAGGCAGAAAATAGAGATTGTGATGATCGGATTGGGAATGCCTCTTCCACCAGTAAGAGGACATGGACCCGTGGGAGGGGGAGGTGTTCACTTTGTGACCACCTACTCACAACAATACAACCAGATTGTCTCTATCATTAAACACTGCCTCCCTGTCTTATATGCGGACAAAACTTTGCATGACATTTTAAGACAGGGATGCAATTTTTCTAGCAAGAAAGCTCCTACTTTAGGTACTATGCTTTCCCCCTCTATTTCGTTTCACTCCCCCTTCCATTTCTTGGTTAGGGACAGTGGGTTCCTATCCCTGTGGTTATAACATCTGTAAACAGTGTAAAAAACACAGACAAAGCAAGTCTGTTATTTTTTTTTCAACAGGTAGAACATATCCAGTTAAAAGTTTTATAAATTGTAATTCAAAAATGATTGTCTACCTCACAGGTGTCAAACACAAGGCCCGCGGGCCGAATCCGGCCCTCCAGGCCATTTCATGTGGCCCTCACACCTCTTCTGCAGCTGCCGGAGAGCTCCAGCCCTCCTCTGGACCTTACTTTCTGCTTTCAAGCAATGCATCCAGCTTCTTTCCAGCAGCAGCATAAGGTAAGGGGGGTGGCACTGATGTAAGGGAGAGTGGGAGACTCAACTTCTGATGGTGGGCTGGCTCTTGACATCTAATGTAAGGGGAGGGGATGACCTGGACATCTAATCTTACAGATACAACCGCCCCTTTTGAGGGCAATCATAATGCTGATGCGGCCCACGATGAAATTGAGTTTGACACCCTTGGTCTACCTAATTGATTGCAGTACTTGTAGAGTACAGTAAGTGGGATGTACTATTTGCAATTAGAATGCAACTACGCATTAGAATATCAGAAAACTACAATGACTCTTAATAGCAACGCAAAAAAATATTTAAAATGTGTCTAAACACTTTAGAACAGTTCTTGGTGGTAATCTGGAGTCTTTTTTGCAGTCTGGAACAAGTGAGAAGATCTATTTTTTGGGGGGGGTGGGGGGATACACACCATACCATACTTCAGCGGGAGGTGTGGTGGATACACAGATTGAATACTCGATTTCCTAGTGGAGTGAACAGTAGAATGGATGTGAATTTGTTTTTAAAATACAATTTGATTCCACAAATTTTTTTCCCTAGAGTTCTCAGTCTACGTTTCCATTTTCCTTCCCCTCTTTATCTGGTTCTGCCAATTTTACATGATTTTAATTGTTAATTGATTTTAAATTGGATTGTATCGCCCCCTTTTCTGGAGGAATGGATATCTTTTATATATAAACTTGATTTTATTGTAAATCTGTAAGCCACGAGGAAGGCTCCGGCCGAAACATTAACTTAAGATGTCGCACTGCTGTTAGTGCTCAATTAAAAGATTTAAGAAAAAGAAATCGAGTTGCCGGAATTTCTTTCTATTTTGGGGTTTATTGGACACAACAAGCCTAATCACCGTTATTCAGCTCATCATTCTACAATCAGAGAGCTTGGGTGAGTTTTTGTCCACATTAACATGTTGGCATTCATGGTTCCCTAAATGAATTGTAGCTCCCCAGTGCTGGCAACACTCATGCAGCCCCAGACCATAACACTTCCACCACCATGCTTGACTGTAGGCAAGACACACTTGTCTTTGTACTCCTCACCGGGTTGCCGCCACACACACTTGACACCATCTGAACCAAATAAGTGCATCTTGGGCTTATCAGACCACAGGACATGATTCCAGTAATCCATGTCCTTAGTTTGCTTGTCTTCAGCAAACGGTTTGCGGGATTTATTGTCTAATCTTTAGAAGAGGCTTCCTTCTGGGATAACAGCCACGCAGACCAATTTGATGCAGTGTGCGGCGTATGGTCTGAGCACTGACAGGCTGTACGCCACACCCCTTCAACCTCTGCAGCAATGCTGGCAGCACTCATACGTCTATTTCCCAAAGGCACAACCTCTGGATATGAGGCCGAGCTTGTGCACTCAACTTCTTTGGTTGACCATGGCGAGGCCTGTTCTGAGTGGAACCTGTCCTGTTAAGCCGTTGTATGGTCTTGGCCACCGTGCTGCAGCTCAATTTCAGGGTCTTGGCATGCTTCTTATAGCCTATGCCATCTTTATGTAGAACAAAAAAAAAATTTTTCAGATCCTCAGAGTTATTTGCCATGAGGTGCCATGTTGAACTTCCAGTGACCAGTAAGAGAGTGAGAGCGATAAGACCAAATTTAACACACCTGCTTCCCATTCACACCTGAGACCTTGTAACACTAATGAGACCGGGGAGGGAAAATAGCTAATTAGGCCCAATTTGGACATTTTCTCTTAGGAGTGTACTCACCTTTGTTGCCAGCGGTTTAGACATTAATGGCTGTGTATGGAGTTATTTTGAGGGGACAGCAAATTTACACTGTTATACAAGCTGTACACTCACTACTTTACATTGTAGCAAAGTGTAATTTCTTCAGTGTTGTCACATAAAAACATATAATAAAATATTTACAAAAATGTGAGGGGTGTACTCACCTTTGTGAGATGCTGTATATCAGGGGTGCCCAACCAGTGTCCCGGGGGCCACATGTGGCCTGCCGAGCCCTCTGATGTGGCCCGCTACCTCCTGTTCTGGGATGGCTGGTTGGCAACCCCAATTGCAGGTTGCCTACCTGCCATCCCAGAGTATCAGTGTTGTGAATAAAGCCGGCGGTAGAGGAAGCAAGCGGCTTTTCAGAAAGTGCACCACACCTGCAGGATATAATAGACATCTATGGCAAAGTGCAGCTAACCCCAAGGAAAACCTCAGGTACACTGCGCAGCACCCACAGTGTCGGAAGACCACAGACCATCAGTGTAAAAGCAGCCTTAGGCCCCTTTCACACGATAGGTCCAACCCAATCGGACCCTTCATTCACCTCTATGGAGCGGCAGATGTAAACAGACTTTTGTCCGTTCACACCTGCCTACCTCCAATCCGATCTGTTAACAGAAGTGGATCCCTCCCCTTCCATCTGATTGGATCAGAGAGCCCATAGAGTAAATTGGGCTGTATCTGTTTTGCATATGCAGACTGGACACAGACCTGTCATCTGCCCACTCCACTCATTGTGGCCCACAACTGGTTACTAAGTCGCTTAAGTGACCCTCAAAAGGTTGGGCACCCCTGCTGTATATGAAGGTTGGAGGGGGGAGGGGTAAAAAATACTTTTATATTAAAATAGTAGAAGGCTAAAATTTGTAATAATTTTAAACATATTGCACAATACTGGTAAACTTTTGATTGAAATGTAATTGTAATGCCTTATATATTAGCTCCAGTCTATCAGCCTCTAGCTTCTCTGGGTTCAGATGTGGATCTTCCTGCACAGAGCCCTTAAACGCTTTGTAAACATTGAATTTTTTAAAAATAACAAACATGTCATACTTACCTGCTCTATGTAATGATTTTGCACAGGGCAGCCCCATCCCCCTCTTCTAGGGTCCCCCACCAGTGCTTCTGGCTCCTCCTGCCTTCAGAGTTTGGTTAGCAAAGGAGGTATGGCTACAGAATGGACACGGGGCTGTAGGAGATTGCAAGCTCAGCCTTTTATTTGTACAATTGTGTCTGTACTACCCCCTCCCCTCTGTGCAGTCAGAAAAGTGGTCATCAACCCTGTCCTCAGGGCCCACTAACAGGCCAGGTTTGCAAGATAACTGAAATACATCACAGGTGATATAATTTGCTGTTCAGTGATTGCAGTATTCTAGTCTGCATCTCCCCAAGGTAATACATAAAACCTGGCCTGCTAGTGGGCCCTGAGGACAGGGTTGATGACCACTGAGTCAGAAACTTGTCTCCTTTGTTCAGTGTAATCAGATAACAGTATGGGGGATTTTCAAAGTCTTTTTAACTTCTGATGGGACTAATTCTTTCGTTTTTATAGGGGGGGAACAGAAAATACGTATATTTTGTGTCTTACCTGTAAAAGGTCATCATGCAACCAGTGATGGTCATGTTCATTGGTACCTGAGCTGACATCCTTCCAATCAGAATCATCTTTTCACCAGTGTCAGGGTGAAAGGCAGAATCATATACATACTTGGCTCTCCACAATTCATCTTCAGTGAGTCCTGGCTGCACAATTCCATGCCTTGAAAAAAAATAAAAAAAACACATTTATTAGACTTAACGTGAATCTTACTATTTTTTCTTAAAGAGCAGATACCACAAGTATTATCTTTATTAGTCAGAAAAGTCTCTTTAGGCCCTTCTCTAAAACATGATGGTTCTAGCACTTCCATGTGTTATTTTTTGAGATACGGCACTGCGTCGCTTTAACTGACAATTGTGCGGTCGTGCAACGTTGTACCCAAATAATATTGACGTTTTTTTTCCCCACAAATAGAGCTTTCTTTTGGTAGTATATAATCACCTCTACGGTTTTTATTTTTTGCGCTATAAACAAAAAAAAAGACCGACAATTCTGAAAAAAAAAAAAAAAAAACTTTTTGCTATAATAAATATCCCCCCCCAAAAAATAGGATTTTTTTACTCACCATAAAATCCTTTCCTCTGACGTCCATGGACTGACACAGCTCTAATACTGAAACACGTGGGTATATGTCCCTGCTCGCAGGAGAAGATCTAGGCAGAATGTTAGAAACATACATTCTAGAAAAAAAGAGAGCTGAACAGTCCCGCCCAGGGGGGCGGTCTCTCCAGACATAACCCTCCTACCTGCAGCTAGCAGCCTCAGTTCATAACAAAGCATTCCAAACCTTAAAGAAGGGTGGGTGCTGTGTCAGTCCATGGATGTCAGAGAAAAGGATTTTACGGCGAGTACAAAAATCCTATTTTCTCTTATCGTCCACGGACTGACACAGCTCTAATACTAACACAGTTCTAATACTGAAACACGTGGGACGTCCCAAAGCAGTATCAGAAAAGGGTGGGAGCAGTAGTAAAGGCAAAACCAAACTCCACTCCAAACAAGCAGAACTCCTCAACGGAGGAGTTGCAACTTTAAACAGCGGCCTGCAAGCCTTGCGGCCGAAGGAAGCATCCGAAGATGCAGCCACATCAACCTTATAGAACTTAGAAAAGGTATGAACCGACGACCAGGTCGCCGCCTTGCACACATGTGCAACCGACGCTTGATGTCAGAAAGCCCAGGAAGCACCAATTGCCCTGGTGGAATGCACCGTAACCGGAAAGGGAGGCGCCCGCCCCTTAAGGGCATAGGCCTGTATAACGGTCTGTTTGATCCCCCTAGAAAAGGTGGCAGACGACACCGCTTGGCCCTGTTTTGGACCAGAGACAGACACAAACAGTGAGTCAGACTTCCGAATGGAAACAGTAGCAGACAGGTACACCCGTAAGGCTCGTACCACATTCAATGTATGAAGCGCAAACTCTCAGGGATGCGATGGGTGAGGACACAAGGACAGAAGAACAATGTCCTCATTAAGGTGAAAGGCCGAGACCACCTTTGAAAGGAAGACGGTCATGGGCGCAACACCGCCTTATCCTTATGAAAGACCAAGTAAGGCGACTTGCGGGACAAGGCCGCCAACTTAGACACCCGTCGAACAGAAGTAATGGCCACTAAGAAAGCCACCTTCTGGGACAAGGTCAAGAGAGGAATCTCCCTGATATTTTCAAAGGGATGTTCTTGGAGAACCGAGAGCACCAAATTAAGATCCCAAGGAGGGGGAGGAGGCTTGACAGGGGGGATCACATGGCGAAGCCCCTGCACAAAAGGTGCTAAACAAGGAATGGCCCACTAGCGGTCATTGAAAAAAGACAGCCCGGGCCAAAATCCGACCCTCGATGGTACGCAAGGCCAGCTTTTGGGTCACACCACGCTGTAAGAACAGCAAAATCTTGGGAACGGAATACGTCCGTGGACGCCATCAAGCTCCTCGCACATAGCGATGCAAGTCTTCCAGGTACGGTGATAGATCTTTCTGGAGGAAGATTTCCATGCGACAACAGATGAGATGACCGAATCCGAGAGATCTCGGTCCCTCAGCACCTGGCTTTAACAGCCGTGCCAAAGCCAAGGACTGTAAAGCAGGATGAAGTATGGGACCATGAGACAGAAGGTCCACCCAAATAGGCAGTTGCAAAGGAACGTCTGACTAGCCGAACTAGATCGGCATACCAATGACGTCGTTCCGGAGCAATGAGGATCACCGGAATGGCTTCGGCCCCTACTCTGCGAAGCAACAACAGTGGCGGAGGGTAAGCATACATCAGGCGATACTGCCCCCGCAGGCCACCAACGCGTCTGACGCTTCTGCCTAGGGATCCTTGGACCTGGCCACAAATCTCGACACCTTGCGAGTGAGTCGAGAGGCCAGAAGGTCCACATCCGGTGCCTCACCTCCGGTAAAGGAGGTGAAAACACCTCCGGATGCAAGGACCCTTCCCCTGGAATGCACACGGCCGACAGGACCATCCCTGCAGCGGGATGGGTATGATAATCCCAAAGAGACCCCGCAATGTATCGGAAAAGGGAGGCCCCGGCTTACGGGGTGCCTCAATTGTTGACCAAGAAAGGCAACCTGACAGAGCTTTCCTAGAAACTCGGTCAGTGGACCAGTAACTCAGCCTCTACAGGTGGCGCAAACCCACCCCGGGCACAGAGACCCTAGAGGCTAAAGCAGTTGCAGTGCACCTGCTGGTCGACTGATAGATGAAGCAGAGGCTTTTGACCAGTCATTGAGCTTCAGAAACGCCAGAGACGCAGCCACTAACGGGCGTAACGCTAACCTCAGCATGGCGAACACAGACCAAGCCAGCGCTTCTGATCACCACCGAAGGGCAGGTGGAAGGAGGTACCCCTGGTATCAGGGATCCTTATGACAATGCTCCATCCAGCAGCTATTCCATTGATAAGTGCTCATTGTACAAACGTATAGTTAATGCTGTGTATTGCGTCAAAACGCGCAATTAGAGCATGGGAGGAAACCCACTCAGCCACAAAGAGCATAGTACAACCACATACGGCGTATGTAGTTTAGTATGTGTGGATAAACATATTAGACACGTTTTACTGTGCTAGCGACGAAGGCGCACACATCATTGGGGCGCGGGCGGAAACCAGCCACGCAGAATGCGTACACAACCGTGTAGGCATGGTTAGAATGTGAAAAAACAAAATTGCACATGTTTATGCAGTGCATAGCGCTGAAAATGCGCACACCATTGGAGTGCGGGGGAAAAACCGGAGCACCCGGATGAAACCCACGCAGGACTGCATACGCATACCGTGTAGGTACTATAGTATGTGTGATAAACATTTTGAACATGTCTATGTGTCAATAGCGCCGAAGGCGCGCAAAACCGCTGGCGCGTGGGAGGAAACCGGAGTACCCGGAGGAACCACACGCAGACTCAGAGAATACAATACATACATCTACTGTGAATGTATTTAGAGTTGTGTATAAACATAATGTGTATGTTTATACTGTGTATGGCACCAAAGGCGCTCATGTCATGTAGCGTGGGCGGAAAACTGAGGACCCGGAGGAAACCCACGCAGACTGCACACACATACCGCGTAGGTATGTTAGCATGTGAATAATCAAATCGCACAAATTTAGGCTGTGCATAGCGCCGAGAGCGCCCATACCATTGGAAAGTGGGAGGGAACCGGAGTGCCCGGAGGAAACCCACACAGACTGCATACACATACCGCGTAGGTATTATAGTATGCCTGATAAACATATGGAACATGTTTAAACAGTGCAGAGAGCCAAAGGCGCACATACCGTCAGAGCGTGGGAGGAAACCGGAACACCCGGAAAAAACCCACGCAGACAGCACACAGATACCGTGTAGGAATGATAGCATGTGAATAAACACATTGCACATGTTTATGCTGTGCATTACCATTGGAACGAGGAAGGAAACCTGAGCACCTGGAGGAAACCCACGCAGACAGCATACACCTACTGTAGGTATTTATAGTATGTATAATAAACATATTGAACATGTTTATACTGTGCAGAGAGCCGAAGCACACATACCGTGAGAGCGTGTGAGGAAACCGGAGCAACCGGAGGAAACCCACGCCGACCCAGAGAGTATAATACATACCTATACTGTGAATGTATTTAGAGTCGTGTATAAACATATGGTGTATGGTTATAACGTGTATGGCACTGAAGACACAGCATTGGAACGTGGGAGGAAAGCCACGTAGACACAGAGACCAAGAACACATACATACACTGTGAATGTATCCAGTGTAGATTTATAGGATAAGTTTAAATTATGGCGCAGAGGCGCATAAACTTCTCTGTATCGTTCCAACCTGCCTAAATGAGCTGCCAAAGCAGCATGCAGGTAAAAGGAAACCTCTAAAACCTCAGACCGTGGTCCTGTCAGAGCTCAGAGCGTTCCCCAGAAAATGGCGGGAAACCACATGTGCAGAGACCCTGTTGTTGCCTCAGAGACATCACACAGAAAGCTCACAGGGACTAGAGAAATAAATGAATAAAGTCCCCCCCACCATGCTGCACCGACCGGGGGGGGGGGGGGGGGAGGGGGCACTGTGTACCACTGTATCATCCATGCTGCTCTTGACGCAGCGTGTGAGGAAACAGTGAGGAAGCTGTGTAAAAGAAAAGCTTGAATAGAACCAAAAGGAGAAAGTGTCCGCATGAGGTACCTCAGCCACAGCATCCAGCTTGAGTGTGTCCCTCACAGCATCAATGAGTTCACTTACAAGCGCCCTGTCATTTACTGACTCAGAACTTGAGTCTTCCTCACAAGGAATGTCCTGTTCAAAAAATATTAAAATATTCAGAGCTAGGGTCCTGAGCAGAAGCAGCTAGGCCCATATCTGAATCAGAGCACTCCCCTACTGGAGATTGTGTGGGGAGATGGCGCTTTATAGCTCCTTTGCGCTCGCACACCGCTTCCATCCTGACAAGAAATGTTTCCAGGACTGCCGTCAACTGGTCCATAGGGACCGCAGGTGCTGGAGCACTGCCTGTTGCCTCTGACAAGAGTGGGGAAGCAGGTGAACCAGACTCCATACTCGCCACCCTCTGAGACCTTATGCACAATAAAGTGAATAAACAGTCCACCCACTGGCTGTGCTGACTGAGGAGGAGATACCCAAAGGACCCACCAACCCTTTAGAGGACCGCTCTGCCAAAAACGAAAGTGAAAAACGCTGCGGCTTCAAGAAAATGTCCGCCGGCCGCGTGTTATACTGCGCCATTGATCCGCGGCAAGATAGCCGCCGAGCGCAGCAAAATTACAGCCAAAGCACCTAATGGCATCTCCAAACGCCCCACGTTTTCTCAGCCCCAGCACATGAGCGCCCCCCCCGCCAGGCCAGAGTGACCCCCGGGTACCCCCACACAGCTCAGCGCCAGATTAGGGTGCAGAGAGCAGCATACAGGGGGGAGACAGGGGACAACCCCTCCGTACAGAGAAACACAGCCAGCATGTACTCACCTGATGCAGGAGAGACTACTTACCCCGTCCAAGAGGGACCCACTGGCGTGTTTCAGACAGACCTATCACAGAGTAGCACTGAGTAGCTGTCAGCCCGGTCCACCGCGAAAGATACAGCAGGCACTGTTCAAACTTGTGAGGACCGCGGGAGCATAAAAGCCACCCGGCCACCCCTGGAGTCATGGGGCATGTCGTGAACTGAGTCTCACGCACACAAGGCGAGGATCAGCACGCTCGATGGTCGGACAGGGAAGACTACGAGGATACTAGTGTACCCAACCTGTTGCCCAGCTGACTGAAGATTGAAGGTCTCAAAAATAAAATAAAATTCTCAAAGGAATAAAAAATAAAATCTTCCAGGAGACTGGCTCCTGAGAGAGCCACGTCTTCTTCTGCTAGGCAGAAAAAAAACTGAGGCTGCTAGCTGCAGGTAGGAGGGTTATGTCTGGAGGGACCGCCCCCTGGGCGGGGCTGTTCAGCTCTGTTTTTTTCTAGAATGTATGTTTCTAACATCTAACATTCTGCCTAGATCTTCTCCTGCGAGCAGGGACATATACCCACGTGTTTCAGTATTAGAGCTGTGTCAGTCCATGGACGATAAGAGAAATATATATATTTCTTCATCAGTTTAGGCCAATATGTAATCTTCTACATATTTTTGGTAAAAAAAAATAAAAAAACATTTCAATAAGCGTATATTGATTGGTTTGCGCAAAAGTAAAAGAGTCTACAAAATAGGGGCCATATTTATGTCATTTTTTTATTATTATTATATATTTTTTTACTAGTAATGGTGGTGATCAGCAATTTTAGCGGGACTGCGACATTGCGGTGGACAGATCGGACACTTTTTTGGGACCATTGACATTTATACAGCGATCAGTGCTAAAAATAGCCACCGATTACTGTATAAATGACACTGGCAGGGAAGGGGTTAAAGCGGAGTTCCACCCTAAAAATTTACTTTTTATTAACAGCTTGCCTTTAATGTAAAAAAAAAAAATATATTTTTTTTACTCACTTCTATCTGGCTGTTACTAGGCAGATTTTGTAATCTGCCTAGTTCCTAGTCCTAGGTGGTTCAACTTCCTGTCCTAAGACCAAATTGCCTCCTGGGAAATGACGACACTCATTTCCCAGGAGTCTCTGGGCATTACTGTGCCTAAAAATCGCCCAGCATGCACCTCTCCCTGAAAACCAGGAAGAAAAAGGAACTGGGCTTCACATGCCCACACATATGATGGATACGGCCACAACATGAGCTGGAGGATATAAGGTAAGTGTTTGCAATGATTTCTGGAACGATTGGGGAGCTATATGTTTTAGGGACTATTTAATGTGATTAATTTTAGCTTGGAAAAAAAAACAACAGGATTTTTATAACCGCTTACCTGTAAAATCCTTTTCTTGGAGTACACCACGGGACACAGAGCCAGTCATTACATAATGGGTTAAGGGTCACCAGCGGTGATTGGACACTGGCACAACCAATAGAAGACAGTTCCCCTCCATATAACCCCTCCCATCAGGGGAGCACCTCAGTTTTTGTAGCAAAGCAGTAAGGTTCCCATAAGAAGGGGGGGACCTCTGTGTCCCGTGGTGTACTCCAAGAAAAGGATTTTACAGGTAAGCTGTTATAAAAATCCTGTTTCTTTATCGTACACCACGGGACACAGAGCCAGTCATTACATAATGGGACGTCCCAGAGCAATGCTCAATATGAAGGGTGGGAGACCCAGATCAAACAGGCCGCTTGCGGACAAGAAGCCCTATACTGCTGCCTGCAGCACACTTCGCCCGAAGGCGGAATCCTCATGTCCTTTCACATCTATTTGATAGAATTTGGAAAATGTGTGGACTGAAGACCAAGTTGCAGCTTTACAGATCTGAGCCATCGAAGCCTGGTGGTGCACTGCCCATGAAGCACTTATCGCCCTGGTAGAGTGCGCCTTAACAGAAAAAGGAGGAGTCCTGTTCTTTAAACCATAAGCTTGAACAATTACCTGTCTAATCCACCTGGAAATGGTGGATTTTGATGCCGCTTGGCCCTTCTTGGGACCATCTGGCAAAATAAACAAAACATCTGTTTTACGTATCTGAGCAGTTGCTTGCAGATACACCTTTACCGCTCTCACTAGATCTAGAGAGTGCAACAACTTTTCCCCCGCCGTCCGCGGGTTTGGAAAAAAAGAAGGCAAAACAATGTCTTGATTCAAGTGAAAAGCCGACACTACCTTAGGTAGAAAGGCAGGATGGGGTCGTAGTACAATTTTGTCCTTGTGACAATTTAGATAAGGCTCTTTACAAGAAAGAGCTGCTAGTTCTGATACTCTCCTAGCAGAAGCAATAGCAATCAAAAAGGCCAATTTCCTACTTAATATAATTAAAGGAATATGGCGAATAGGTTCAAAAGGTTGCTTTTGCAACACTGACAATACCAAATTCAAATCCCATGGGCACAAGGGAGACCTGACTGGAGGATTTATCCTCAGTACCCCCTGAATGAAGGCCCGAACTAGGGAATGAGATGCTAATGGTCTCTGAAAAAATACTGATAGAGCCGATATTTGACCCTTGATGGTACTAAGGGCTAATTTCATATCCACTCCTAACTGGCAAAAGGCAAGAATCCTGCTTATTTCATATTTCTGAGGGTTCCAACTTCTAGATTCACACCAGGAAACGTATGCTTTCCAGACTCTAGGATAGAGGAGTCTGGAGGCTGGCTTTCTAGCATTAATGAGCGTAGAAAGAGCTGGACCAGAGACCCCTCTCTTTTTCAAAATGTGGGTCTCAGCAGCCAGGCCGTCAAATTTAGCCTTTGTAAGGCAGGGTGGAATACTGGACCCTGTGACAGCAGGTCGTGTCGAAGCGGAAGCTTCCAGGGCCTTCCTTTCGCCATCTTTACGATCTCGGCGTACCAAGGCCTCCTGGGCCAGTTTGGGGCCACTAGGATTACTGGTATTCCCTCCTCTTTGATCCTGCGAAGAAGTCTTTGTAGAAGAGGGATCGGGGGGAATGCATAGATTAGTGAAAACGGATTCCATGGAGCTATTAGAGCATCTACTCCGTAGGCCAGAGGATCTCTCGTCCTGGACACAAAGTTGTCCAATTTCTTGTTGAACCTGGAGGCTAGCAGGTCTACATCTGGGTTTCCCCATCTCAGACATATGGCCTGAAAGACCTCGGGGTGGAGAGACCACTCTCCTGGTAATAGCTGCTGACGACTCAGATAGTCCGCTTGCCAGTTTTCTATCCCCGGGATGAAGATTGCAGAAAGGCAAGGTACATGCTCTTCTGCCCATGTCAAAATCCGGTTCACCTCCTTTTGAGCAGCCCGACTGCGGGTGCCTCCTTGGTGATTGATGTAAGCTACTGCCGTAGCATTGTCGGATTGAACCCGAACTGGGTGGCCCTGTAACCTGTATGTCCAGGTTTTGAGGGCTAGATATACTGCCCTGATCTCTAGTACATTGATGGGCAGGATCCCTTGGGTCTTGGCCCAGGTTCCCTGGGCAGAAGCCACTTTGAATACTGCACCCCAGCCCGATAGGCTGGCATCCGTAGACACCACCTTCCAGGAGACCGGGAGAAAGCATTTTCCCTTCCGTAAGTTCTTGGCTTCTAGCCACCAATTGAAGCTTTGGCGTACTTGCGAGGACAGGCGCATGGGTATATCCAGAGCTTGGCTCTTCCTGTTCCAGGCGGCTAAAATATTGCCTTGAAGCAGTCTCGAATGAAACTGGGCGTAAGGGACAGCCTCGAAGGAGGCTACCATCTTCCCCAATAGCCTCATGCAAAGGCGAATAGACGGCCTCTTGTTTGCTTTGACCTTGTGGATCAGATCTTTCAGAGACTGTATCTTTGGCTCTGGCAGGTATACCCTGTTTTGGGCTGTATCTATGATCATGCCCAAGTACACTATCCTTCTTTGGGCCTGAAGAGAGGATTTTTGTAAGTTTATAATCCATCCTAAATGCTCCAGGTATCTAACTGTAGTGAGCACAGCGTGATCTAATCCCTCTTTTGACTGATCTATCACCAGTAGATCGTCTAGATAGGCTGTTACCGCTATGCCCTGTGTCCTCAGATTTGCCAACAGGGGAGCTAGCACCTTTGTGAATACTCTGGGCGCGGTAGCTACACCAAAGGGCAGGGCCACAAATTGAAAGTGGCGATGTTCTACCGCAAACCTTAAGAATTTTTGGTGAGCGGGGAGGATGGGTATGTGTAAATATGCGTCCTTGATATCTATGGACGCCAAGAATTCTCCGCCTTGCAAGGTGGCGACCACGGATCGGATCGTTTCCATTCGAAAATGGCGAACGTTCAGAAACCGATTTAGAGATTTTAGATCCAGGATGGGTCTGACGTCTCCATTTGGCTTTGGAATCACAAAGAGGTTTGAGTAAAAACCTGAACCCTGCTCTTTTTGGGGTACCTCTATAACCACCCCTTGAGCCAGTAAGTGATTCAAACCTTTGAAGAAGGATCCTCTCTTTTGTGGATCCTTGGAGAGTCTTGAATCTCGGAATTGCGAAGATGGGATCTCTCGAAATTCCAGTCTGTACCCTGAGGATATTGTGGATACAACCCACTTGTCCTGGATTTCTGTCCGCCAAGTTGCTGAGAACTGACGGAGCCTTCCCCCCACTCGGCCGAGCGGGGGCGCCCCTTCACAGAGGTCTTGGGGTCCTGCTTATTAGCTCTTGCACCCCACGGCTTTTTGTTCCTCTGAGCCCGATTTCCTTTGGTTTTTGTGGGTGGCTGAAAATCCCGTCGCCACTGGCTAGAGGCAGGTTTCCCGGGAGCTGGGGAAAGAGAGCGTTTAAAACAAGGCCTCTTGTTTTTCTTTCTCTCAGGTAAAAGAGTCGTTTTACCACTTGATATCCTTTGGATATATTTTTCTAAATCTTCCCCAAATAGGCGTTCGCCATGGAAGGGGAAACTTGCCAACAGCTTTTTGCATGGGGCTTCCGCTGACCAATGCTTAAGCCACAGCACCCTACGCATATGTACCAGTTGGAGTGTAAGGCGTGATGCTTGCATAATAGAATCTCTCATGGCATCCACTGTGAAGCATAAGGCTTTTGGCAAATTCTCCCAATTTTTAGCCTGCTCTGGAGGCAGCTCCTTCAGCCCCTGCTTTACCTGTTGGCTGATGACCTGACACATACCGACTGCTGCTACCGCAGGTTGGGTAACTGAGCCGGCCAAAAGAAAGGAAGACTTAAGTAGGGATTCCAATTTCTTCTCAGAAGGATCTTTAAATACTTGCACATTGTCCACCGGACACGTCAGGTTCTTATTTACACAAGAAATAGCCGCATCTACAGAAGGCAGGCTCCATTTCTTTAAAAAAAATTCCTCCATAGGATAAAGAATGTCAAACTTTTTTGGAGGTGAGAAACGCTTATCTGGGTGTTGCCAGTCTGCGTACATTAGATTCTCTAGTAATGGATGAACCGGGAAAGAGCATGCACCCTGCAGGGATCTCAATGAACCTAGGGAGGAGACAGGCGATTCAGTTACCTCAGAAGAGGGTAACTTAAATGCAGATCGCACTGTTCCTGCATAACATTGTACCTGTGACTTCAAAATCTGGGATGCAGAGAAAGGCTCATCTGATATCCCTGATCCGTCTGAGTCCTCCTCTGCTTGTGTAGCATCATCCTCATCCTCCTCCTCCTCCTCAGATACTTCTGCAGGGAGGTCAACAACTGGAGGAGATCTGCTTCGCTTATTGTCCTTTTTAGAGGATTTAGCGATCAAAGTAGCAATTCTCTCCTCCAGATTATTTAGGGCTGCTGACAAAGTGTCTTCAGTGACATACGCAGGCCCAGGCTTCACTGGGGAAGCCGCCATACCTGACAGAGGTAATGGCTCATCCTGTACAGCTGCGTCCGGCAACACAGGAGAGGAAGGTACTGAGTTAGCACAGCTAGGGCCTCCTGTCTCAGGCAGCGGTGCTTTTTTGTCAGCATTCTTTCCCCTGGAAGGCATACTGCTCAGAAAAAAACACAAGGTACTCAAATGCATATACTACTGTGCTCAGTTTAGCAATTTACATAAAGTATGCAACCTTAAAAAACACACAGCTATGCATAAAGTGGATGTCTTCTAGGAAGTACCCAGCCCAACCACATGGAGTCTTGGGTCCCTGTATCGCTGCTGTGTATCCCTGCCGAGAGAGAGAGAAAACGAACTTGCTTGTCCTGCAGCGCTTTTGCACACTGACATTTTTTAAAACTTGCGCCATTTTCGTGCATGCGCGCGCGCCTACGTGCCCGCGCACGTGTCATTTGCGGCCTCCCGCGCCCCCCCTCCGATAAAGCGTGCGCGCGGCTCTAGCGCTAATGGCGGTGGTAACAGTGAGAGTGGAGCTCCCTCTTCACCAGCCCTTGTTCCAACTTTACCTGCTTCTGCAGGTGTCTGGTCAGCCATCCGAGAGGAGGAGGGAGGTGCCCAAGCCAGCTCAGCAGCAGAGGGACAGGCAGTGTACTTTGCCGAAGCAGACACTGAAGCAGAGCGAGGTGAGTTTTACACTCAGCTCTTTACTCCCCCCAGTGGCGGAATAAGAGAAGACATCCACCTTTTTTCTTTGGAAAGGTCCTTAAACCTAGTTTTAGGACCTAACCTCTTACCTTATCCACGCCGCAGGTTTTTTCTGCTGAAATTTTCAGACAGATACCAAACTTCACCCCTCACGGCGGGCTATGTGTGCCAACCTTCAGGGATATGGGTTCCTATTTAAAGGATACCTCTCCCCTGGGCCTTGTACAAGACTCTTACCAGGACTTTAGCGAAGTAGCGAAAGTGCTGGATCTTAGAGCCCAGTCCTCCGAAGAGAGACATTACAGGCTAAGCCTCATGTATGAGGCCCGGATCCCATCCAGTTTTGGCTTAACTCGTAGGCGTCTTGGATGGGTCCGAAAGCATAGCTCTTTCTACCCCCAGGGGGTCTCTTTGGCAGAGCTTTCCTTTAGCACCTCCAATCGCGTCCAAAACCTTTAGACACTGGCGAAAAAACTGAGGTGCTCCCCTGATGGGAGGGGTTATATGGAGGGGAACTGTCTTCTATTGGTTGTGCCAGTGTCCAATCACCGCTGGTGACCCTTAACCCATTATGTAATGACTGGCTCTGTGTCCCGTGGTGTACGATAAATAAAAAAAAATTATGCCCGGAACCCCGCTTTAACACTAGGGGGCGATCAAGGGGTTAGGTGTTCCCTAGGGAGGTGTTTAACGGTGTTCCTGATCACTAGGAAGACGATCTCTCTCTACTCCCCTTTCAGAATGAAGATCTGTTTGTTTTACATTGACAGATGCCTGTTCTGGCTCTCTGTGGAGCGATCGTGGGTGGCAGCAGGCCACGTGCATCGGCTCCGGCGTCGCGCCTGCTATTGCTCTTAAAGCAGCCGATGTACACCTACAGCAATTTGTGCAGCCGTGCCAACCTGCCGCAGTATGACGACGGCGGCTGGTCGGGAAGCGGTTACTATATACACACCTCGTATGTTTAACATAAGCTATTCTATGATGTAATTTCTTTTTCGTACATCACGGGACACAGAGCGACTTAGTCATTACTAATGGGTTATATAGTTTACCTTCAGGTGTTGGCACTGGCCAATTCCAAACCGGAAGTACCCTCCCCTATATAAGCCCCTCCCACCCGGGAGCACCTCAGTTTTTTGCCAGTGTCTAAGGTGTTGGCCAAAGAGTAACATGTGTTTTCACTGGGCTTGCGTACAGGTTCTTTTGGGCCTTAGTAAGCTGTTCCGGATCCCACCAAAAAAAGCTTCATAGCTAAACGGTCGGTACCCGGGCCTTGCAGCAGAAGAGCAAGGTTTTGCCTGTAATGCTTCTCTTAGGAGGGCTGGACCCTGGGATCCAGAGCTCTGGTCATACCCACGACCAAGACGCTGTCTGTGCAGGGTGCTATACAGGTCCAGGGGAGTGGAATCCTTGGGAACCCGGTCCCTGAAGGTTTAATTACAATGCCTGCCGTGATAGGTGAAGTTTGGACTTTTGTGGACCAAACAAAGTCCTGCGGCGGGGATCAGGTAAGTGGGGGCCCTCAGGAACTTGGTTCTATTGGGGGACCCCCAAGCCTAATTTGTCTTTCTGTCTGTTACCTAACGGTATTCCCGCTAAATATCTGTGTTTGCCTATAACTACTGAAAATGTAAAATTTTAATAGTAGTCAAGAAAAAAAAAAAAAAAAAACAGGGACCGCGGTACCTGTGTTAAACCACTAGAGGCCGCTGTAGTCCATTTTTCTTGTAAATGTGGATCTTTGGTTTTCTCAACTCAAAAGATCCAGGCAGCTGGTAAGTTTCTCTGAGGGAATCCACTTCCTCTGCCCTGTTGCTGCGTTCATCCACCGCACAGGCCCTCCGGCAAAAAGGGCCCTGGCTCCTAGTCCTCTGTTGGTTTTCGAAAAGGGCGCCATTGGCGCACGGGCGCGCGCGCGGGCGCGTGCACGCGCCTCCTATGAAAAAAAAGGGGCGGGGCGGGTGGATGACGCTCGATGCGCGCCGCGGCGCTTCTGCGCATGTGCGGGCGTCCCAGCATGGTTAAAAGACACAGTACAAGTGTCAGCTGCATGCAAACAGAGCTAGCAACAAACAGTGGCACACAGAGGCGGTTGATGCAGGCATCCCCATAGAAAGGCACTTTAGTGGACACCAGCTGGTATATAGCAGCACCTGTGTTAGACTATTACCAGCAAAAATTGGTGTATGACGACGGGAATACCTCAGCTTTGTGCTTAAAGGATATGTCGTCCAGACGCTCCGGAAATAAATCTTCCAGGAAGCCAAAGGGGTCTCCTTCGGGCTCTGAGGATATTGGGCATGCTTGCACTGCACCAATCTCCCCTGAGAATGCAGAGGTCAGTAGCCGTAGAAACCCCGCAGGAATGTCTGGTGCTGCGGCTGTCCCCAGTCCACCTGCTCCTGTATATATAACAGAGGAGGTTTTATCCTCAACTCTGGGAGGATTGGAAGAGAGATTAACAGCATTGATCGCTGCTTCCCTGTCACAGGAAAAGCGCGTCCGATCTCCGTCTCCTCCTTCAGAGTGCCTGTTAGTGGAGGAACAGCCCCACACAGAGATCGACCTACCTGAAGGGGATCAGGATGAGGTTGATTCACTTATAGAGGAATCAACAGTGGAAGAACCTTTCTCAGCTTCTCAGGCTGAAAGATTATGGGTTCAGTCTCTGACTAACATGGTCCGATCAGCATTTAAAATGCCTCTGGCGGAACCACCATCCACTACGGTTTCCTCGCTGGGGTCGCTAAAAGCTCCCCAGGCGGTCTGTTCCTTCCCAATCCACCCTTTATTAGAAGGGCTTATTTACCAGGATTGGGAGCATCCTGATAAAATATTTGCTCCCCCCAAGAGATTTCCGGTGATCTATCCCATGGAGGATAAGTTCATAAGAAAATGGAGGGTCCCTATAGTGGACGCAGCCATCTCTTCTGTTAACAAATCACTGACATGTCCAGTAGATAATGTTCCAATGTTCAAAGACCCAATAGATAAAAAATTGGAGTCTTTACTAAAATCTGCTTTCTCTACAGCAAGTATGGTGACACAACCTGCGGTAGCAGCGATTGGAGTCTGCCAAGCAGTGAAAGATCAGTTGAAACAAGTCTTAAGGGACTTACCAGATCAGCAGGCTCATGCCCTAGCTGACCTGCCTAGAGCCTTGTGTTTTGCGGTGGACGCCATAAAGGATACAATCCAACAGGCCTCCCGCTTTACGCTGTCTATAGTACATATGCGTAGGCTTTTGTGGCTCAAAAACTGGTCTGCTGAAGCTCCCTGTAAAAGACTGCTGGTTAGCTTCCCATTTCATGGAGAACGCTTATTTGGAGAAGATCTGGACAAATATATCCAGAAAATTTCTGCCGGTAAAAGTTTACTCTTACCGGTTAAGAACAAGGGTAGAAGTCCTTCTTTTAAGAGGCCTACCTCTCCAGTCCCGGGCACATCGGCTGTGAAGCAGTTCCGACGGCCTCCGCGGTCAAATTCAGGGGGCAGAAATCAGGGACAATCACAGGGTAACAAGAAGCCCTGGATCAAGAGAGGTACAAAACCTCCCCCTAAGGCATGAAGTATTGCCCCCGCTCAATCGGGTGGGGGGAAGACTTCAGTTGTTCACAGAGACCTGGCGGGACACCATCAGAGACAGATGGGTGCTCTCCGCAGTAAGTCTGGGATACAAGCTGGAGTTAAAAGGCACTCCTCCTGCCCAATTTATGAGGTCAAACGTGCCAAGAGATCCCCAAAAGAGAGGATCCCTCCTTCTGGCACTAGAACAACTATTGCTCCAAGGGGTAATCATGAAGGTTCCCCTGGAAGAAAGCGGATTCGGGTTTTACTCGAACCTTTTCACAGTCCCCAAACCAAATGGGGACGTGAGGCCCATATTAAATCTAAAAGGGCTAAACAAGTTCCTAAATATCAGGACCTTTCGGATGGAGTCAATCCGATCAGTGGCCACCGCCCTACAAGGGCAGGAATGGCTAGCCTCGATCGACATAAGGGATGCTTATCTGCATATTCCCATCTTTCCGGCCCATCAGAAATTTCTACGCTTTGCAGTAGAAGGGCGCCATTTTCAGTTCAGAGCCTTACCTTTCGGTCTGGCCACAGCACCACGAGTGTTCACAAAAATTCTGGCCCCATTATTGGCCAATCTAAGAACACAGGGTGTAACGATAATGGCATATCTAGACGACCTGCTACTAATAGACCACTCAGTGGAAAAGCTGGAAGTAGCTATTCACAAGACAATCGAGTATCTGGAATATCACGGTTGGATTATCAACCGGGACAAGTCAGCTCTAAGACCAGTCAAAAGTCTGGAATACTTAGGGCTAAGGCTGGATTCAAATCAGAGAAAGATTTTCTTACCTCCAGAGAAGGTGTCGTCTTTAAGAAATTTGACCCACTTAGTGGGTACAAAAAGAAAACCATCCATACGTCTCTGCATGAGGCTGCTGGGAAAGATGGTGGCTTCATTCGAAGCGGTACCCTACGGTCAATTCCATTCAAGGAATTTGCAAAGGGCCATACTGTCAGCCTGGAACAAAAAAGTTCAGGCTTTAGACTTACCAATGTCCCTGTCCCCTTCCGTTCGCAAGAGCCTCCATTGGTGGTTGGTGCCCCAGAATCTGGAAAGAGGGAAACCCTTCAGTCCGGTTTCTTGGAAGGTGGTCACTACAGATGCCAGCCTCATCGGCTGGGGGGCAGTGCTGGAGCAATGGTCTCTCCAGGGCAGGTGGTCAGAAGCAGAAAAGGCCCTGCCCATCAATCTCTTAGAGATACGAGCAGCCCGGTATGCCCTAGTAGCATGGACATCCAAACTCCAGGGGTCCCCTGTCAGAATTCAATCAGACAATGCCACGGCAGTGGCATATATCAATCATCAGGGTGGCACCAAAAGTCGTGCAGCCCAGAAGGAAGCAAATTGCATCCTGGAGTGGGCAGAAAGATATGTCCCAGCCATATCTGCGGTTTTCATCCCAGGAGTGGAAAATTGGAGAGCGGACTTTCTAAGTCGCCAACAATTATGCCCGGGGGAATGGTCTCTTCACCCCGAGGTTTTCCAGGCAATATGCCAGCGGTGGGGAACACCGGATGTAGATCTGCTAGCATCCAGATTCAACGCAAAGGTGGACAGGTTTGTGTCTCGCACAAGGGATCCCCTAGCTTGCGGCTCGGATGCCCTAGTGTTCCCTTGGGATCGGTTCAAGCTGATATATGCATTCCCACCGCCACAATTGTTACCGCGATTACTCCGCAGAATCAGGGTAGAAAAGAAACCAGTGATTCTGGTGGCTCCAGCGTGGCCCCGAAGGGCATGGTACGCGGAGATGGTAAAAATGTCAGTGAGGAGTCCTTGGACCCTCCCACTTCGTCCGGACCTGCTTTCGCAGGGACCGATATACCACCCTTCCTTACCAGCCCTAGGTTTGACGGCCTGGCTATTGAAGCCCACATTCTGAAAAAGAGAGGGCTCTCTAATTCTGTGGTATCTACCATGATCAATGCCAGGAAACCGGTATCCAGGCAGATCTATTATAGGATCTGGAAAGCGTACATTACGTGGTGTGAGACCAAGAAATGGCATCCACGTAAGTACATGATAGGGAGGATTCTGGACTTCCTACAGTGGGCTGTAGATAGGAAACTGGCCTTGAGTACTATCAAGGGTCAGATTTCGGCCTTGTCAATATTTTTTCAAAGGCCCTTGGCTTCGCATTCACTAGTCAAAGCCTTTATACAAGGAGTGATGCGTATTAGCCCTCCGGTTAGTATTCCCATATGTCCTTGGGACTTAAACCTGGTTCTGTCGGTTCTACAGAAACAACCGTTTGAACCATTACAACACATTTCCTTGGTTCTTCTCACCAGGAAATTGGTTTTCTTAGTAGCCATTTGTTCGGCTAAAAGAGTGTCGGAATTAGCAGCTATGTCCTGTAAGGAGCCATATCTGGTTGTCCATAAGGACAGAGTAGTATTACGTCCTCATCCAGCCTTTCTTCCTAAGGTGGTATCGAGGTTTCATTTGAACCAAGATGTGGTTCTTCCTTCTTTTTTCCCCAAACCTAGCTCAGTAGAGGAAAAGTTATTACATTCTTTGGATGTGGTAAGAGCAGTTAAAGCTTATCTAAAAGCCACTGCTCAGATTCGCAGAACGGATTCTTTGTTTGTTCTGCCGGAAGGCCCCAGAAGGGGTCAGGCAGCATCAAAATCTACTTTAGCCAAGTGGATTCGACAGGTCATAATACAAGCCTATGGCTTGAGAAAGAGACCGCCTCCGTTCAAAGTTAGGGCGCACTCCACAAGAGCGGTTGGAACTTCATGGGCAGTGCATCACCAGGCCTCCCTGGCTCAAGTATGTAAGGCCGCAACATGGTCTTCGGTACACACGTTTACTAGATTCTATCAGGTAGACGTTAGAAGTCAGGAGGATGTCGCCTTTGGGCGCAGTGTGTTGCAGGCCGCAAAAGATCCTCATGCCTGATGGCGCCCAGCTTATGTACCCCCCCCTCATTTGGCATTGCTTTGGGACGTCCCATTAGTAATGACTAAGTCGCTCTGTGTCCCGTGATGTACGAAAAAGAAAAAGGGATTTTTATAACAGCTTACCTGTAAAATCCTTTTCTTGGAGTACATCACGGGACACAGAGCTCCCACCCCTCTTTTTGGGACACTTATTGCTTGGCTACAAAACTGAGGTGCTCCCGGGTGGGAGGGGCTTATATAGGGGAGGGTACTTCCGGTTTGGAATTGGCCAGTGCCAACACCTGAAGGTAAACTATATAACCCATTAGTAATGACTAAGTCGCTCTGTGTCCCGTGATGTACTCCAAGAAAAGGATTTTACAGGTAAGCTGTTATAAAAATCCCTTTTTTAAAATCAAAGCATCGGTTACGGAAGGCAACATTTTCATATGTAGTAACGAAATAACTAAATAAAAATGTGCCAACTTTCTTTCAATGTCTGCACTGTGATAGCAAAGTTATCTCCGATGATTGACCTTAGCCTCTGAGAAAATTTAACATACTGGTAGTCTTGCATGTGGACTCTGGGTTCTCTGGTATCCGCTTTCAGATGGTCTCGTGTGTGCAGTCCATATGAGGCTTCGGCAGAGGGAACTCTTGTCCAAATGGGACAAATCTATAGGCTCCCTAGACAACCAGTTTCATCTGGAATGATCAGTTAAAAGGTGCACCAAATGGAAATTTTGGAACTGAAACCGAAAATGCAGGATGCACTTGGCCAAAAACCCGAAAATAACAGTTAAAAAAAATATATATATATATTATTTTTGACTTTTTAATTCATATTATGAATTTAACCACTTCAGCCCGGAGGATTTGGCTGCCATTTTTTGCGATTCGGCACTGCTTCGCTTTAACAATTGCGCGGTCGTGCGACGTGGCTCCCAAACAAAATTGACGTCCTTTTTTCCCACAAATACAGCTTTCTTTTGGTGGTATTTGATCACCTCTGCGGTTTTTATTTTTTGCACTATAAACAAAAAAAATCGACAATTTTGAAAAAAAAAGCAATATTTTTGACTTTTTGCTATAATAAATATCCCCAAAAAAGATATAAAAAAATATTATTTTTTCTCAGTTTAGGCAGATATGTATTCTTCTACATATTTTTTGTAAATATATATATCGCAATAAGCGTATATCGATTGGTTTGCGCAAAAGTTATAGCGTCTACAAAATAGGGGATAGTTTTATGGCATTTTTAGGGTTATTTTTTTTATTAGTAATGGCGGCAATCAGCGATTTTTATCGTGACCACGACATTATGGCGGACACATCTGACGCTATTTTGGGACCATTGTCATTTATACAGCGATCAGTGCTATAAAAATGCATTGATTACTGTGTAAATGACACTGGCAGTGAAGGGGTTAACCAGTAGGGGGCGGGGAAGGGGTTAAGTGTGTCCTAGGGAGTGATTCTAACTGGGGGGTGGGCATCCCCCCCGTTCTGCAGCTCCGTGACACAATCGCGGGCACCCCAAGGAACATGGAGTCCGCGGTCACACTCACGGAGCTCGCGTTTTAAAGGGGACATACGGGTACGTCCATATGCGCAGCCGTGCCATTCTGCCGACGTATACGTATAAAGTCGTGCAGCGGTCGGCAATCGGTTAAATTGTCAGCCATTGACACCTTTAGTGCAAGAAAAGCTCAAGAAAAAATGTATCCCTTTAAAGCGGAGTTCCGCCTGGGTAAAAAAATAAAATAAAAAAGTCAGCAGCTACAAATACTGCAGCTGCTGACTTTTAATATATTGACACTTACCTGTCCAGGGAGCCCACGATCTCGGCACCCGAAGCCGACCCGTCCCTGGGCTCCGGCTGCAGGCATCCTTACTAAGGGAAACAGGAAGTGAAGCCCGTTTCCTACTGCGCATGCAGTTGTGGCATTTTCACCACCATTATTGACACCTCTCTCTTATCAGCAAAATGCAGATAACACCATTTTCAGCCTCTCTCTATATACAGTCCTTGTTATTTGAATCTTAAAAAAATAAAAAAAATAAAATAAAAAGCTGTACTTTTAATTCAAGCAGAATACTTTTTATTTACACTAGATTTCACGTTTCCAGTGTATCTTTCAGGTTTGGATTTTTTTTCCAATTTTCCCAAATAACCGGAAATAAAAAAAAAAAAAAACTAGGGTTGTCCCGATACCACTTTTTTAGGACCGAGTACAAGTACCGATACTTTTTTTCATGTACTCGCCGATACCGATTACCGATACATTTTTAATGTCATGTGACAGTTTGACTGATGGGCACTGAAAGATGGCACTGATAGGCGGCACTTATGGGCACTGATGGCTGGCACTGATGGGCGGTACTAATGGCACTTATGGGCACTGATAGGTGGCAATGATGGATTGCACTGATAGTTGGCACTTATGGACACTGATGGCACTGACAGGTGGCTGGCACTGATGACTGGCACTGTTGGCACTGATGGGCAGCACTTATGGGCACTGATGGCACTGCCAGTTGGCTGGCACTGACGGCACTTATGGGCACTGATGTGGCTGGCACTGTTGGCACTGACAGGTGGCTGGCACTGATGGGCAGCACGTATGGGCACTGATGGCACTGCCAGTTGGCTGGCACTGACGGCACTTATGGGCACTGATGAATGGCACTGATAGTCGGCACTTATGGGCACTGATATGTGGCTGGCACTTATGTGCAGGCACTGAAATGCTGCAATAAATGACATGAGGAAAAGATTTTGAAATGTTATGCTGCAACGGCCATCTTGGTACACCCTGCACTCAGCATCAGTAAGTAACAGCAGACATCTTGTTACACCCAGCCCAAACTATTTGGGCTGGGTGTAACAAGATGTCCGCTGCTGGCTTACTGTGGCCAAGTGCAGGGTGTACCAAGATGGGCGTCGGGATGTCCAAGCTGACAGTCACCCAATCCTGATGCGGCTGCGCCCTGCACACTTCCAGCTTACCTAGCTGAGGACTCGCTCTCCGCCCCACTGACTCCGCCTACGGACGTGTCCCGCCCACTCCGCCCTCCCTCTCCGCTCGCAAACTCTGCCCGCCCTCGCCGCTCACAAACTCCGCCCGCCTTCGTCGCTCAAACTCCGCCCGCCTTCGTCGCTCACAGACTCCACCCGCCCTCTCCGCTCGCAAACTCTGCCCGCCCTATCAGCTCGCAAACTCTGCCCGCCCTATCCGCTCGCAAACTCCGCCGACCAGGTATCGGGAGCATTTGTGTGAGTACAAGTACTTGCGCAAATGCTCTGTATTGGTCCCGATACCGATACTAGTATCGGGACAACCCTAAAAAAAAACCTTCAAAATTTCCTTGGAATTTTACATCTCTAGAACATATATTACTTATTGTAGGTGTGTACCTGTAGTCTTGAACAATTTTCTTAGCATGCTCCAGTTGGTCATTAGACAGAAGGATGTTTCTGGGGTCAGTTACTGTGAAGAAATGGTTGGCTCTTCCAACAAAGGTACTCTGGTCCCAGCGAGGCTCCTTGATGTTAATATTTAATGGCAATTCACCTGACATCTTTTGAATCTGCATGAAAACAAACATGAATGCCAAAATGTAATATGTAGACAAACAGTAGTGCAAAATAAATATGTTCACTTATCCAAGAAAGAAATGATGGGTCTGTCCCGTGTTATATGAGAAAAAATACTGTCTGTTCTTTGTTAAAGGAGAGTCAAAGAACAAAGCTGCTAGGCATTGCCAAAATAACATAACCCAAATGCCATTTCAGAAAAAACTGTGCAATATTAAACACATATGTGGAAGAATTATTAGACCTGTGAGTGGTGAAACTGGGATTTTTTTACTTACCGTAAAATCCCTTTCTCCAAGTTCATTGACAGACACAGCTCTTCTCAATCTTGACCATAGGGTTATATCGCCACCTACAGGAGTATGACAATAGGCAGAAAAAAACTCAGCACCGCCTATGAGCAATTCTTTCTGGCATAATCCCCCCCACTCTGTTATAGGCAATCCAGTTAGTAACAAAGCAGTGTCAGAAAGCATAAATGCCAATAGAGGGGTGGGTGCTGTATCCACAGAGGAAAGGATTTTATGGTGAGTAACAAAAAACAATTTGATGAAAAAAGTTCTGAATCTTGGCCAAAGGGTTGTACCAAAGCAGTGCCTCAATGAGTGGTGGGCAAACCAAAAAGCAACTGTAGCAACCAGGCAAATGTGCCAACCACCCAAACAACCCCTAAAAAGGGCAAACAAGGAACCTTAAACAGCAGCCTGCACATCCTTGCTGCCGTAACAATCATCCGAAGATGCAAACACATCAACAAAATTTGTAAAAGTGTGCACAGACGACCAGGTAGCCAACTCACAAACCAGAGATACAGATGCCAGAAAGCACAAAAAGCACCAATCGCCCAGCTGAACGTGCTGTACCAGGGAAGGGAGGAACCCGTTCCTTAATAGTGTCTGCCTGAACCAGTGTCTGCTGAAGTCAGGAAAACGTGTCGGGAGGAGGCCACCGGGCCTTCCATTAGCAAAAAAGGAAAAATCGGACCACCGGCTGGAGGCCGCAGTGGACAAGGACACGCAAAAAACCACAACCAAGGAATGCAACGGCCATAGACACAAGGAAGACATGCCAATGTCCTCAGGTGAAAATCCGACAGTATCTTCTGACGAAGAACCACCTTATCATTGTGTAGAACCAAACAGGGAGACTTACAAGACCGCCAGTTCAGACACCCCCTTTGCAGAAGCAATGTGGACCAAGAAAGCAACTCTTTGAATACTCGCCAAAGGAAGGCTTCTGGAGAACAAAAATAAACCACCCCAAAAAAAATAACCAAAATTGGTGATAACAGGGAGTGCACAGGGGTGCCAACGGCGAACCCCTTGAACAAAGATACAAAAAGCAGAAAGTGCATGGCTAAGAGACGCTGAAAAAAAAAAAAAAAAAAAAAAAAGAAGAAGACAGCAAGGGCAGAAACTTGACTCGATACAAGGCAGGGTTTTGTTCAGTGCCCCATTGAAGGAAAGGCCAACCCATAAGCCATGAGAAGGGGCTTAAATGGACACCTAGACCCTTGTACCAGGCAAGATAATCCTTCCAGGTATTAGGATATATCTTCCAAGTGGCAGACTTGCGAGCCTTCAACATTGTGGGGAACACTAAACCCAATAACTCTTTATCCCACAAAAGCTGGCTTACCATAATCATAGCTCCCAGCCAGAGACGGTAACCCAGGGTGGTAGATCAGATCCTGGGACCGATAGTCCTTCTGAAGACGAAACTGCCAGGGAGCATTTGTGACCAGCTGCACCCTGTTGGCGTACCACAGACCAGTCTGAAGTCACCAGAATGACCGTAATCTAGAGCTGCACGATCGTTAAAAAAAATGTGTCAAATTTGAAAGATTAGGTTATGCAGAGAATCGTGATCTTTATACTAAGCAAAAAAATAATAAAAAAAATTGTGATTCTCATTTTATCCAGAATCACGCAGCTCTACCATAATTAGGGATGCTATGGCCGAAAAAAAATAATAAATAAAAAAAAGCAGATAATTGCGCCAATAGTTGGGCATTTCTATTCGGTGCACCCCTAACCATAATTCCTTTGGTCGCTGTTCTGCAAACTTGCGCAGCAGATGGAGGGAGCAGGAAAGGAGGAGAAAAAAACAAACAACAATACTGGTCCCACGACGATAGCAGCGTATCTGCACTCTTGCCACAATGTGTCACCTCCCTGTAAGGCAGAACGCCAAAAGATATACTCCCTAGGAACACCACCATAGGCAGATGTGACAAAAACCACCCAGGAGCAGAGACCACTCCCCTGATCCAGCGTCGGACAACCAAGGTAATCCGCCTACCAATTCTGACACCGCAAACGTACACAGTGGAGAGGGCCAGAATGTGCAGTGCCATACACTGCAAAAGGCTGAAAAACTCCGGCGCCGCTGCCACACTTCTCTTGCCGCCTTGGTGGTTCACATAGACCACTGTGGTGGCATTGTCCAAATAGATGCTGACCGGGAGCCTGCGGGGAAGCGTAGTCCAGTGCACCCGAGGCCGCTCCAGGACATTGATGAGCAGGTAAAACTCCTCCAAAGTCAAATCTCAAACCCAGAGCTTCACCCTAGCTGGGCAGGCTGGCATCTGTAGTAATGACTATCCAGAGTAAGGGGAGAAAGTACTTCTTAGCTTGTAGGACAGGGGACCGGAATCACCATAAGAGGAAAGTACTTATTGATCGTTCCAGATGAAACTGGTTGTCTAGGGAGCCTGTAGATTTTTCCCATTTGGAAAGGAGTTCCCTCTGCCGAAGTCTCATATGGACTGCACACACGGGACCGCCTAAAATTGAATACCAGAGTCCACATGCAAGACCGCAAGAAGGGCCCGCACGGGACAGGAGCAGTCAGACCTCAGTCTGCACCTGCCGGAGCCTGACCACCCTGGAGAGACACGTAGGCCTGCTAATCAGGCCTAGATACTGCAGTCTCTAGGTCAGGACAGACTTCTTGAAGATCCAAATCCATCTGAAGCCCTGCGGGGAGCGTCTTGTGCTCCCCAGGCTGTCCGGCAGTGAGACCTGGAAGTCCACCTTTCGGACTTTTCACGGTCCAGATGGACTCGGTGCCTTGATAGGCCGGAAGAAGACCTGCAGGAAGGAACTACTGCCACAATGTGGTCTGACAGACACAGTACATGGCCCTCATACTTTGTAATCCGAGGATCCGTAAACCAACATTAGCGACATAAAACCTGGTAATCATGGTGAGAGCCAGCCTACATGCCAAGAAGGGCTTGTGCCCAGGCTCCAAAAGGGGGGCCCGCCCAACATGGTCACTGGCTAAGCCACCCAGAGGAGGCCGACCTTGAAAAGGAGGCCACCACTGAGGTCCTGTACGACTGAGGCCCCACAAGGGAAACCCCTCACAGACTCACCGCAAAAGAGGCAGTGAGCAGAGGCCGCCGGCTAAGGACTTACAAAGGAGGTTGCCGGCTGAAACCCCGCAAGGGGAGCCGCCAGCTGAGGTCCCGCAAAGGAGGCCACCTCCTGAGATCTGTGGGCTGAAACTGGCATAGGGAAGGTCCAGCGCATGCAGCCAATTGGCTGAACAGAGTATTCTGAGGGCAGGGGAATCTCGCTGTACAATGGCAATACAGTGGGGAGGATTTCCCCATCTACCTCAAAATGTGTGGATGGGGATTTTATTCAGCTAGCTAGCTGATAAAAAAAAAAAACTGAGCCATGTATAGCCAGCTTAGAGAAATGGGAGTGGCCATAGCATAGTTCAGTGGCATAAATTTCCATTTCCGTGGGGGATGCAGAAATTGTTCACAAAAATGGTTAATAGTAGTGTAGCGGGTATTTGAATTTAGGGGAAGCATCTGGGTGGTAGTGTAACCCAGATGCACTGATTGCTAGGGAATCTGAGACCCTTTTATGGTTCTTGGAGGACTCTGGTGGTGTGAGGTTCCCTGCGGCCTACAGGTGGCGTTGTTGCCCTGGGCCGGAGTTGAACTCACACCGCAAGACTGTGCCTTTTTTTCATTTCCTGGCGCTGGTACAGCGGGGCGGGGAACCTGCTGTGACGCAAAGGGAGAGGAGATAAAAAGGGGCGGATGCGCTGACCTTGGGTTTCAGAGTCGGAGGACGCGGCCGCACCCAGGTACCTTCAGCTTGGGTGCTGGCATTCTGGGCCCAGGTGCCCTTGACCTGGCCGGAGCGAGAGATGGAGTCCATCTCAGGCACCTTTAGCCTGGGGTGAGGTACTATGGCGGATGCCTGGGGCTCAGTACCTTCGACTGAGTTCCGCGAGGGTGGAGGAATCCGAGGGGTCCCTAACTCCTTGGGTGCCAGTGTCTGAGTTCGTGAGGACTGGTGAGCGGAACTTCTCTGGAGAGTCCGGCGCAGCATTTTCTGGTGACAGAGAGGCCTCCGGTGACTCCCTTGGACGGATATCCTTCCCCTGACAGGGGCTGTGCTAGCAAAGGCAATTCATGCTCTACCTCACATAGTCAGTGGCAGTGACTATTCGCCACTGGTGACACCACAGTGGTTAGCGATACTTTAAAGGATTGTGCCTCGACCTACTCCCACTGTTGCAAAGGTCCCAACTTGACTGTGCTGTATGTTTATTCACTGAGAAGAATAAAACTGTGTTGGACCTATTCAGTGTGTGGAACTCTGGTTACTAGGAGCAAAGGGGAGTGGATCCGAGGAAAGGATTTGACCCTAGGACACCTACACAAAGCCCGATCTTTCTGGCCTTCACCTCTTCACTATGGAGGACATGGGCCGTGTGCATCTCATCCCTCCCCCCGGTACCGACACCCCTAGACAGAGACAGACAAGCCGGGGGTGAGGTCGCTACAGTAGTTATCACTTAGAAGAGATATTATGTACCATTGTTTACAAAATATAATGCATGCTATGTGAACTAACATATGGTTCAGTTTAGATCTAAACTCGTTTTTAGTCAGTGGCAGCAAGTAAAGGGGGGGGGGGGGCACATTGATCCTTGTTTCCCAAGGCCTCATGCACACTGGACGTTAAAATAACATTATAAAAACGCCAGTAGCATTGCAGTGAGTTTTTCAACTTTTTGCAATAGCGTTAAAAACTATTAGCATTAGCGCTATTTTTAAACGCTAACGCGGTAATAACGCCTATGCGTTTTTACAGCGGTACTCATTCGTTTCAATGGGGATAGGCGTTTTTAAAGCGCTATTTTATGCGCCCCAAAGATGCTCCAAAAAAGCTGTTTGCAGGATTTTTTCCAACGCACAGCCTCAGGGCTCTCACATTGAGAATGCTGGGGTAGAATTATTTCAGGCGTTTTTACAGCGCTAGTTTTAGTGCTAAAACGCCTGAAAAACGCCTAACACAATACGCACACACTGCTATATTTTTAACATCTAAAATCAGTGTGCCTACTCTATCCTTCGGTGAGGGAGTTCATGAATTTAGCATTTCATAGGTCTCCCCTAACATTCTTTAGTACCACATGGGTTCTGCAGTTTTTAGTGGGGGTTGGGACACTGAATAGTGGTTCTGAAAGCCCCAAAAAAAGATAAAATCAAAATAAAATATTCTAATTTGATTCGTGTTTTTTTTAAGCTTTATTTTTTGGAAAAAATAGCTGTGGGGCAGGGATTTGTTCATAGGAGTAATAATCTGGGAAATAACAGTACAAATTAGAAAGTGAATCTTATATAGCAGATACTCCAGGTGAACATATGTCGAGGTGATATTCACAACCACTATCTAAACCTAATTAAGGAATTTTCCTTGTAACTATTGATCTTGCACTAATCAATAACAGATTTGTATTGACTGTATTGAGTAGTAAATCAAAGAAACACCAGTAGCAAACAGTGTGACATTAAATAGTGCAATGAAGGCATGCACCAGTGTAGGTTTTACATGCTATATAAATACAAAGAGGTCAAAGGTTTTCCTTTTACAGTGTTGGCACCTTCAACATGCTGACTAGTGAAAAAAAAATCTTACAAATACTATCACATGCTTCAAATCCTTTCTTCCCCAGCACAGGGGAAGCAACACAGCAGACATTAAATATAAATCTGGAAAACCAGCCTGAGGGCCAAGCAAAACAGCGTGGCAGATTTTCATTATGCAATTGAAATCTCATACAGTGATCATGTGCAGAATGAATACATTGGATTGGTAGGCAAATGCTTTAAGATTCATATTTCTGAGAAAAACAGAAAGAGATAAAATGCAATGCAAATAAATTGATTCTTAATTGCTGCCTTGGGTGCACATGACCCCAGCAGAGCCCCTCAGAAAGATCAGCCTGGGTATAAACATTTCATTTTTCAAGCGACACCCTGTCGATTCCCTCAAAAGTATAACCCTAAGGAAATTTCACGTTTAACCACAATACAGGGAACTTTCACCCCCTTCCTGCCCAAGCCATTTTTCAGCTCTCAGCGCTGTCACACTTTGAATGACAATTGCGCGGTCATGCAACACTGTACCCAAATTACATTTTTATAATTTTTTCCCCACAAATATAGCTTTCTTTTGGTGGTATTTGATCGCCTCTGCGGTTTTTATTTCTTGTGCTATAAACAAAAGAAGAAAAAGAAGAGGGACAAGTTTGAAAAAACAAAAACAAATATTTTTTACTATAATATCCTTTTTTTTTTCTCAGTTTAGGCCGATATGCATTCTTCTACATTTTTTTGCTGTTTTGCTTTTGACTGCTGGGTTGCATTTAAGGTTCTTTTGGGGTCTTTTTCTTTGCAGCTTTTTAACACCTTTTTCTGGCACTTTTTAACCACTTCCTTACTGGGCACATAAACCCCCTTCCTGCCCAGGCGAAATTTCAGCTTTCGGCACTGTCACGCTTTGAATGACAATTGCGCGGTCGTGCGACGTGGCTCCCAAAAAAAGTTGACGTCCTTTTTTTCCCACAAATAGAGCTTTCTTTTGGTGGTATTTGATCACCTCTGCGGTTTTTATTTTTTGCGCTACAAACAAAGAAATAGCGACAAATTTGAAAAAAAAAACACAATATTTTTTGATTTTTGCTATAATAAAATATCCCAATTTAAAAAAAATATATATTTTTTTTCCTCAATTTAGGCCGATACATATTCTTCTACATATTTTTCGTAAAAAAAATAAAAAAAAACAATCGCAATCGGCGTTTATTGATTGGTTTGCGCAAAAGTTAAAGCGTTTGCAAAAATAGGGGATAGATTTATGGCATTTTTATAAAAAAAAAAATTTTTTATTAGTAATGGCGGCGATCAGTGATTTTTTTCGTGACTGCGACATTATGGCGGACACATCGGACACTTTTGACACATTTTTGGGACCATTCACATTTATACAGCGAACAGTGCTATAAATATGCACTGATTACTGTATAAATGTGACTGGCAGGGAAGGGGTTAACACCAGGGGGCGAGGAAGGGGTTAAATGTATTCCCTATTGGTGATTCTTACTGTGGGGGGAGGGGACCGACTGGGGGAGGAGACAGATCTGTGTCCCTATGTACAAGGGACACAGCATCGGTCTCCTCTCTCCCTGACAGGACATGGATCTGTGCGTTTACACACACACACAGATCCATGTCCTTGTCTGTGTACCGGCCGACCGCGGGTACCTGGCAGACATCGCGGCCGCCAGGCACGCGCATCGGCATTACAGTGACGCGCCGGGCACACTCGCGCGCCCCCCAGTGGCCAAAGAAGCGGAGGCCGTAAAAAGACGGCCTCCCGAATTTGTAGAGCCACCTCGCGGCCGTATATAGTCGTACGGCCGGCGCAAGGTGGTTAAACAGCCTTTTTTTTCCCCTTCAGCCTACTAATTAAGGGGAGTGGTTAATTGGTCACAGGTGCTTGAGGCCTATATAAATTTCTGTAGAGCTCATTTAGAGCCTGCTCATCTTGAGTTTGCTGGAACTCAGTCCAAGTGGAACTGGACTAAGTGGCGAGTTAAAATCAAGAGTTTAAAACAGGGGTCATAGTACCTGTGTAGTGCGAGTACCTTCGTGTTGTCCGAGTAGTGTGTGTGGATCGTTAGTACTTGTGTATTGTGGGTGCACGCGGGTCCGTTGGTCTGCGAGTACCTGTGTATTGTCTTGTTGAGTACCTGTGTCAGGAAGCTAGTTGTTAGGTAATTTGGACAGGGTATAATCTCTAATCCTAATTAATAGGTACGATGCCCGGCGGGTGTGGCGAGGCGACTCGGTGTACATCTTGCGGCATGTATGCGTTCCTTGATCATCTGATCGAGGGCGATTACTGCTGTGCAAAATGTAAGCACATTGTTTCCCTGGAAGCCCAGGTTCTGAATCTGGGGAAGCAACTGTCAGCACTGGGAAGACCCTCCACACTAAAGGAGAGCCGGAAATGTACCCAGCAGGTGATGGCAGGGGCCAGCACAGAGGTGGGTGGAGACAGAGGAGCAGGCACTAGAAAATAGTAGATAGGTGACAGTCAGGAAAGGTAGATTTAGAAATCGTCACGGCCGATATATGATGCCGATTTTTTGGGGGCGATATGTTAGGCCGATTTTTTTAGATTTTATGAGATGAATGGGGAAAAAACAAACTAACAGTTGGACCCCTTTCACACTGGGGCGTTTTTCAGGCACTTTTGGGCTAAAAATACCACCTGTAAAAATGGCTGCAAAACAGCTCCCCTGCAGTCTGTGTGAAAAGCCTGTGTGCTTTCACACTGAGGCGGTGCGCTGGCAGGACGTTAAAAAAAGTCCTGCCAGCAGCATCTTTGGAGCGGTGTATACTGCTCCTCCACCACTCCTGCCCATTGAAATGAATGGGCACTGCTGCCGAAGCACCTGCAAAGCGCTTCTGCAGCGGTGCTACACAGGCGCATTTAACCTCTTCATCGGCCGCTAGCTGGGTTATAAGCGCCCCGCTAGCAGCCGAATATCACCGCTAAAATGATTGTAAAGCGCCGCTAAAACTAGCTGCGTTTAACCGTCAATGCCTGCCTGCTCCAGTGTGAAAGCAGCGCAGTTCCGTAAAAAAAAAAAAAAATATTAAAAAGTCAGCAACTACAAATACTGCAGCTGCTGACTTTTAATATGTGGACACTTACCTGTCCTGGGCGCCCGCGATGCCGGCACCCGAAGCCGATTTCTCTCTCGGTTCTCGGGTGCTGCCGCCGCCATCTTTGGTAAGGGAATCAGGAAGCAGGCACAAAAACAGGTAATCAAAACTTTGACGAAAAAAAACAAACGAAAAACGGGCTAACTTTACTGTTTAGTTTTATTTAACATTCATTAAAGTGTATTTTTCTCCAAAAAAATTGCGTTTGAGAGACCGCTGCGCAAATACCGTGTAACATAAAATATTGCAACAACCGCTATTTTATTCCCTAGGGTCTCTGCTAAAAAATATATAATTATATATATATATTTATATATATATATATATAATTATATATATATATTTATATATATATAATGTTTGGGGGTTGTAATTTATTTTCTAGCAGAAAATACTGTATTTAACCACTTAAGCCCCGGACCATTTGGTAGCTAAAGGACCAGAGGTGAATTCAGAATTTTGCACTGCGCTGCTTTAACTGTAAATTGTGCGGACATGCAATGTTGTACCCAAACGAAATTTGCGTCCTTTTCTTCCCACAAATAGAGCTTTCTTTTAATGGTATTTCATTGCCTCTGCGATTTTAATTTTTTGCGATATAAACGGAAAAAGACCGAAAATTTTGAAAAAAAATGATATTTTCTACTTTTTGTTATAAGAAAAATCGAATAAACTCAATTTTAGTCATACATTTAGGCCAAAATGTATTCAGCCACATGTCTTTAGTAAAAAAAATGTCAATAAGCGTATATTTATCGGTTTGCGCAAAAGTTATAGCGTTGACAAACTAGGGTACATTTTCTGGAATTTACACAGCTTTTAATTTATGACTGCCTATCTCATTTCTTGAGGTGCTAAAATGACAGGGCAGTACAAAACCCCCCCAAATGACCCCATTTTAGAAAGTAGACACCCCAAGGAAATTGCTGAGAGGCATGTTGAGCCCATTGAATATTTTTTTTTGTCCCAAGTGATTGAATAATGACAAAAAAAAAAATTACAAAAAGTTGTCACTAAATGATATATTGCTCACACATGCCATGGTTATATGTGGAATTGCACCCCAAAATACATTCTGCTGCTTCTCCTGAGTACGGGGATACCACATGTGTGGGACTTTTTAGGAGCCTAGCCACGTACGGGACCCCGGAAACCAAGCACCGCCTCCAGGATTTCTAAGGGCGCAAATTTTTGACTTCACTCCTCACTACCTATCACAGTTTTGAAGGCCATAAAATGCCAAAATAGCACAAAACCCCCCCAAATGACCCCATTTTGGAAAGTAGACACCCCAAGCTGTTTGCTGAGAGGCATGGTGAGTATTTTACAGCTCTCATTTGTTTTTGAAAATGAAGAAAGAACATTTTTTTTTTTTTCTTTTTTTTTTCAATTTTCAAAACTTTGTGACAAAAAGCGAGATCTGCAAAATACTCACAATACCTCTCAGCAAATAGCTTGGGGTGTCTACTTTCCAAAATGGGGTCATTTGGGGGGGTTTTGTGCCATCTGGGCATTCCATGGCCTCCGAAACTGTGATAGGCAGTGAGAAGTGAAATCAAAAATTGACACCCTTAGAAATCCTGAAGGCGGTGCTTGGTTTTGGGGTCCCGTACGCGGCTAGGCTCCCAAAAAGTCTCACACATGTGGTATCCCCGTACTCAGGAGAAGCAACAGAATGTATTTTGGGGTGTAATTCCACATATGCCCATGGCATGTTTGAGCAATATATCATTTAGTGACAACTTTGTGCAAAAAAAAAATAATAATTTTCCGCAACTTGTGTCAACATATAAAATATTCCATGGACTCGACATGCCTCTCAGTATATAGCTTGGGGTGTCTACTTTCCAAAATGGGGTCATTTGGGGGGGTTTTGAACTGTTCTGGCATTTTATACACAACATTAGGAAGCTTACATCCACTCTTCTAACCACTTGAAGACAAAGCCCTTTTTGACACTTTTTGTTTACATGAAAACATATTTTTTTTTGCAAGAAAATTATGTTGAACCCCCAAACATTATATATATTTTTAAAGCAAAGGCCCTACAGAATAAAATGGTGGGTGTTGCATTTTTTTTTTCTACACAGTATTTGCGCAGCGATTTTTCAAACGCATTTTTTTGGGAAAAAATACACTTTTTTTAATTTTAATGCACTAAAACACACTATATTGCCCAAATGTTTGATGAAATAAAAAAGATGATCTTAGGCCGAGTACATAGATACCAAACACGACATGCTTTAAAATTTCGCACAAACGCGCATTGGCGACAAACTACATACATTTTTAAAAGCCTTTAAAAGCATTTACAGGTTACCACGTTAGATTTACAGAGGAGGTCTACTGCTAAAATTACTGCCCTCGATCTGACCTTCGCGGTGATACCTCACATGCATGGTGCAATTGCTGTTTACATATGACGCCAGACCGACGCTTGCGTTCGCCATTGGGCAAGAGCAGGGCAGGACAGGGGTGCTTTTTTTTTTTTTTTTTTTTTTTTTTTTATCATTAATTTTGCTTTTTTATTTTATTTTTAAACTGTTGCTTCCATATTTATTTATTTTTATCACTTTTATTGTTATCTCAGGGAATGTAAATATCCCCTATGATAGCAATAGGTAATGACAGGTACTCTTTTTTGAAAAAACTGGGGTCTATTGGACCCTAGATCTTTCCTCTGCCCTCAAAGCATCTGACCACACCAAGATCGGTGTGATAAAATGCTTTCCCAATTTCCCAATGGCGCTTTTTATATCCGGGGGGGGGGGGGACATTCCCTCCCACTGCTTGTAAAAGCAGTCCAGAGGCTAATTAGCCACTAGGATTGCTTTTACATGAAAGCCGGCCGCTGGCTGAAAAGAATGATACCAAGATGATACCTAAACCCGCAGGCATCATTCTGGTATAAACATTAAAAGTCCAGCAACATACCAGTACGTTGCTGGTCCTTGTTGGACATGTATTGTAATCTTTTTTTTCATGCAGCCTGTTGGCTGAACGAAAAAAAAAGATTGATCGGTGGGTATGCCCACCATTAGAATACCGCCCTTCATCCACCCACTTCTAATGATGGGCATACATGCACCATTTATATATGCCGAAGCATGGGGGCATCTTCTCGCAAAAGTTATGCCGCGTACATATGGTCAGACTTTTCCACGGGCAAGCCTCCGTCGGAATTTCGACCGTATATACGCGGCATTAGGAGCAAAATCGCTCCTCCGCTCCTGCTGCCCCAATGCTTCGGCATATATGCTTTTTTTTTTTAACTGTGGTGGTGAAATTACCTCCTAAAGCACTGGAGTCGCAGGGATCAGGCCTGTCTCTGCGAACGCTGCAGTTACCGTATTTTTCGCACCATAAGACGCACTTTTACCCCCCCAAAAAATAGGGGAAAGTGTCCCTGCGTCTTATGGAGTGAATACTGAGCAGGCTCCACCCCCCCCCCATCGCCGCCGCCGTGTCAGAGTACAGACACTCGGCTTCTCTGTGGAGGAGAGATGACAGCATGTGAGGCATATCCTTGCTGGGGCATACCAAGGGGGAGCGGGGGGAGACGGTCTGCCCCAGGTGCCAAAACATGGGGGTTGTCAGTGGTGTTGCTATAATGGTACACTCCGCACCCAGGTAAGTTGACATCCGCCAGATGTGACCCCATCCTGCAAGCGACAAGAGCCCTGGATGGCTTTTTTATTCAGCTGGAACACCCCTGGCGCCGTGGTCTGGTCCAGTCTCACTTCCTGCCTCTCTCCCCTTGCCGCTGCTGTTGCTGCAAACTATGTCCTCAGTCATCCATCCTAGCTGCTGCCTGGTGTATCTGATGCTGAGAGCCAGCCAGAGGGGGTTGTGGATTGTAATGGCAGTGTCCTCCACTGCCTGAGGTGAGTGATAATGGGGTGGGAGGTGTGGGATGGTATCCACTGTTCATCACCTGAGCTGTTGTTATATGAGAGGCTGAGGGGGTGTTTGTGTCTGCCCTGCCACCCTGAGCTGATCTGGGAAGGGGGGGGGGGGAGGTTGCTGTGTGTCCACCACCAACCAGGTATAGTGTAGCTAAGCTGATTTGATAGGGGGGCTGGTATTGCTGTGTGTCCACCACCCACCTATAGTAGTAATATAATATTAAATATTTTAGTACATCATTTGGTTCAGAATATTTTTTTTCTTGTTTTTCTCCTCTAAAACCTGGGTGCGTCTTATGGTCAGGTGCGTCTTATGGAGCGAAAAATACGGTATGTGTGTTGTGTTTTGCAAGTGACAGTGATCGATCGATACTGCACTTCGGTGGCCTGGGCTGGACGGAGGGGCAAAACACAGGTGCTAGCAGGTATCTGGGCTGATCCCGCTAACACTGCGTTTTTGGGAACCCTAAACTGCTGGGGACGCTAGTATAGATCTGATCAGATCAGATATTGAGCTGATCAGATACTATACCACTAAGGGGGGTGTATGCTTCACGTGTGGGTGTTAGCGCTACTGGCACTAACCTGACGCTGCCTGGGGTGTGACGCAGACCCTCTCTGACGCTAAAACCTAACTGATATCACCCGCCGGGCGATCAGGGGGTTAAACCTTTATTGGGTTATATACGGCGGGTGCCCTGACACTAGGGCTGGGAAAAAAATCGATTTTAATCTTGAATCGAGTTTTGAGCTCAAATCTATTCAGTTTTGAAGAAAATCGATTTTTTTAGATTTTTTTTTTTTTTTTCCCTTCAAAGTTTCCGTAGCAGGACTGCAGGGGGCGTATCCGGAATGGCACTGGGCAGCGTTACCCCAATTACATCTACTCGCTGCAGCCGCCCACTGCCTACCTGATCAGCGTGTCATGCAGACAGACGGCGGCCATTGCAGTGTTCAAAAGCCGCGCCTCCCGAGTCCTCGTTGTCTGTGATAGGCGGAACACTCAATTTCACTGCAGGCAGTATTCAGCCTATCACGGACATCCTCTCATCCTCGTCTGTGTTATGAGGATGACCATGATAGGCGGAACACTGAATGCTGGGAAATTGAGTGTTCCGCCTATCACAGACGAGGAGGAGGCGCGGCTTTTGAATACTGGAATGGCCACCGGTGTAGCAGTAAAATCCGTATACCATGAAAATCTGCATCAGGTACGGGCACAGTGATTGAAGCATGGGCACAGTGAGACACGGGCACAGTGAGACAAGGGTACAGTGAGGCATGGACACAGTTCAATTCAACTAAGAGTAACCTCAGGATTTTTTGTTGTTTTATTAGCTAAATCCAAATACAGTATTAATAATTTGGATGTTTAACAATCTTTGTTGCACACTGCAAAAAACAACAAAAGGTCACAAGCGCTAAATTGGTGGATAAAGAAAAAAATATAATGGATGATAATAATAATAATAATAAGAACAAAATCCCAAATATTTTGGGAAGTACAAAGTATCCAAAAGGGGGAAAAAAACAGGATCCAGCGCAGCAAGAAAAAATCCGTACCCAGATGTACAAAATACACAACATGCACACAATATAATCCAGCGCTCATGGAACATACATTATTAACTATTGAAAACTCTTGAAGAATTGATAAAAAAGCTTAGTCCATTTATCACAATAAAGAGAGGGATCCAATCCCAAATGTGCAGAGGGCAAATGAATCTTAACTCTCCAGTTGCCAGTGGTGACAAACTTGTTAAACTTGCAGTGACATCCGTGGAGCAAGGAGGGGTTAAAAAAGTCAAAACAAAGCCTGTGGCATGATCTCCGTGTGAGCACAGTACCTTGAATGATGGACAACAGGCAGACCAGCGTGTGGAGGGCCCTCCAACCCAAAAGGATGCAGAGCCAGGATCGCAGCAAGGCTGGGACAGAAGGAATCACACAGAGTTTCAAGAGTTTTCAATAGTTAATAATGTATGTTCCATGAGCGCTGGAATATATTGTGTGTTTGTTGCACACTGACTTTGCAGTTAGAGAAAGGGTTTGCCTTTGCAATTTTGTTTGTTGATGCACTTTAATTAATATAATAATAAAAAAAAAATCGAATCGAATCGTAAATCGAGTTTTTTATAAAAAAAATCGCAGATTTTTTTTTGGGGGAAAATCGCCCAGCCCTACCTGACACTATAAAAAGCAAACTAACTAACCAGCGTCACCCGTAACACTTATATGATGATCACTGGTGAAAAGGTTAACTAGGGGCAATTAGGGGGTTAAAACCTTTATTAGGTAATATATGGGGGTACCTGACGCTATATAAAAACCTGACGGCGAACCTAAAAAAAAATTACTGGCTACCTATCGGCATCACCGACACTAAGACAACGATCATAAAAACGATTGCTTAGCGACAGTGGTGATAGGGGGTGAAAGGGTTACCTGGGGGGCAATCAGGGGGTTAAACCTTTATTAGATAATATATGGGGGTACCTGACGCTATAAAAACCTGCGGCGAACCTAAAAAAAATTACTGGCTACCGATCAGCATCTGTGCACCAAATGGTATTTTAAAAAACGGCCCTCCTAATAAAAACACCGCTCAGCGCTTAAGATACAATCAGTGAGATAACAGTGAAATAGATAAACAATGAATACTCCAAGTAGCAGCTGCTTAAAAAGTTATGATGTATAAAAAAAGACAGTATAGAAAAAACTCTAAATAAATACACAGAGTCCTAAATGATACTGTAGCAGCGCTTCTTTCAAAATCAATTTCTGAAAGTCCTCTATAAAAGTTCAAGTATAGGTAGTGACAATGGTGCAGATGGTTAAAGATGTGACTGCAATAATATTGATTGTGCCAGATTATTCCTTTATCTCCAGTTGTTCACCACGTGGGGGGAAATTTAAATTCCAATTAAGGGGATGCACTTACCAGAGGTAAGGTTCAAAAAGGCATGAACCAATAGTCCACATCCGACCTGGTCGCTGCAATCTCCACCAGCCACACTGTTATGTTGAGGTCCGTATGACATATAAGGCAAAAATAAATTAGTAGAAGAGGATCCAGCCTGTCATCCGTGATTTACACACCTTCACTCTGCTCTGGAGGAGGAGCGCTTTGCTGTGTGCTGGGCGGGAACCAAAGATCGATGCTGCAGTGTCTTTTTTTTACCGATCAGCATCGCCGACGCTAAGACATCGATCAGAAAAATGATTGCTTAGTGACAGTGGTGATAGGGGGTGAAAGGGTTATCTGGGGGGTGATCAGGGGGTTAAACCTTTATTAGGGGGGGTTAGGGGGCTACACTGGACCTAAAACTAAATGTAGTGACACTTTTACAGTCACAAATGTCACTGATTGCAGTGATCACTAAATAAATGGTCACTGCAATCAGTGACACTGTGACTGGGGGCAGGGGGGCGATTTATGTGCCTATGTGTCCTGTTGTCAGTGTGCTGTTTTGTGTACTAACCTGCATCTTCTCCTGTACGGCGCTCGGTATATGTGAGCGCCCCAGGAGAGATGACATCACTTCCTCCTTCCTGGCAGGCAGGGGAAGCTCTCTCATTCGCCGGGAGCGATCGAGAGGGGGTGGCCGGAATCGAACGGCCGTCCCCTCATGCCGGATCGCTCCCGAAGGTAAAACGACCGCTCACTGTAAAGAAGGGGGGTCCGATCGGACCCCCCAACTATACAAAGGCAATCATGTACATATACGTGATTCTGCCTGTCGGTGCCATTCTGCCGACGTATATTTACAGTGGGCGGTCGTTAAGTGGTTAAGCAACAAGTGTCAGAAAATATTTAGTCTTTAGTCTTTAAATGGTTAAACTGAGAACTTCTACACACGGAGTTCAGTTCATTGATAAGAATAAACATTGTAATTAAAAAGTGCCAAAAATCGGCCGATATATCGGCCGGCCGATATATCGATCGACCTCTAATCAGGGATCTGGTGGACAGATTACTGGGAGGGGCTGGGGAAGACCCAGCTGTCATGGTGCACGTTGGCACCAATGACAAAGTCAGAGGCAGATGGAATGTCCTAAAGAACCATTTTAGGGACTTGGGAGGCAAGTTGAGAAAAAGGACCTCCAAGGTAGTATTCTCAGGAATACTACCGGTACATCGAGCCACACCAGAAAGGCAGAGGGAGATCAGGGAAGTGAACAAGTGGCTGAAGAGCTGGTGTAGTAAGGAGGGGTTTGGGTTCCTGGAGGACTGGGCCGACTTCTCAGTCGATAACCAGTACTATAGAAGGGACGGACTGCACCTAAATGAGGAGGGTGCAGATCAGCTGGGAATAAGGGTGGCCAAAAAGTTAGAGGGGTTTTTAACCACTTAACGACCGCCCACTGTAAATATACGTCAGCAGAATGGCACCGACAGGCAGAATCACGTACATATACGTGATTGCCTTTGTATAGTTGGGGGGTCCGATCGGACCCCCCTTCTTTACAGTGGGTGGTCGTTTTACCTTCGGGAGCGATCCGGCATGAGGGGACGGCCGTTCGATTCCGGCCACCCCCTTTCGATCGCTCCCGGCGAATTAGAGAGCTTCCCCTGCCTGCCAGGAAGGAGGAAGTGATGTCATCTCTCCTGGGGCGCTCACATATACCGAGCGCCGTACAGGAGAAGATGCCAGGTTAGTACACAAAACAGCACACTGACACCAGGACACATAGGCACATAAATCGCCCCCCCAGATCACCCCCCAGCCCCCAGTCACAGTGTCACTGATTGCAGTGATCACTAAATAAATGGTCACTGCAATCAGTGACATTTGTGACTGTAAAAGTGTCACTACATTTAGTTTTAGGTCCAGTGTAGCCCCCTAACCCCCCCCTAATAAAGGTTTAACCCCCTGATCACCCCCCAGATAACCCTTTCACCCCCTAGCACCGCCGTCACTAAGCAATCATTTTTCTGATCGATGTCTTAGCGTCGGTGATGCTGATCGGTAGCCAGTAATTTTTTTTAGGTTCGCCGCAGGTTTTTATAGCGTCGGGTACCCCCATATATTACCTAATAAAGGTGTAACCCCCTTGATCACCCCCCAGGTAACCCTTTCACCCCCTAGCACCGCCGTCACTATGCGATCATTTTTCTGATCGATGTCTTAGCGTCGGTGATGCTGATCGGTAGCCAGTAATTTTTTTTAGGTTCGCCGCAGGTTTTTATAGCGTCAGGTTCCCCCATATATTATCTAATAAAGGTTTAACCCCCTGATCGCCCCCCAGGTAACCCTTCCACCCCCTATCACCACTGTCGCTATGCAATCGTTTTTATGATCGTTGTCTTAGTGTCGGTGATGCCGATAGGTAGCCAGTAATTTTTTTTTAGGTTCGCCGTCAGGTTTTTATATAGCGTCAGGTACCCCCATATTCTACCTAATAAAGGTTTTAACCCCCTAATTGCCCCTAGTTAACCCTTTCACCAGTGATCATCATATAAGTGTTACGGGTGACGCTGGTTAGTTAGTTTGCTTTTTATAGTGTCAGGGCACCCGCCGTATATAACCCAATAAAGGTTTAACCCCCTGATCGCCCGGCGGGTGATATCAGTTAGGTTTTAACGTCAGAGAGGGTCTGCGTCACACCCCAGGCAGCGTCAGGTTAGTGCCAGTAGCGCTAACACCCACACGTGAAGCATACACCCCCCTTAGTGGTATAGTATCTGATCAGCTCAATATCTGATCTGATCAGATCTATACTAGCGTCCCCAGCAGTTTAGGGTTCCCAAAAACGCAGTGTTAGTGGGATCAGCCCAGATACCTGCTAGCACCTGCGTTTTGCCCCTCCGTCCAGCCCAGGCCATCGAAGTGCAGTATCGATCGATCACTGTCACTTGCAAAACACAACACACATAACTGCAGCGTTCGCAGAGACAGGCCTGATCCCTGCGACTCCAGTGCTGTAGGAGGTGATTTCACCACCACAGTTAAAAAAAAAAAAAGCATATATGCCGAAGCATTGGGGCAGCAGGAGCGGAGGAGCGATTTTGCTCCTAATGCCGCGTATATACGGTCGAAATTCCGACGGAGGCTTGCCCGTGGAAAAGTCTGACCATGTGTACGCGGCATAACTTTTGCGAGAAGATGCCCCCATGCTTCGGCATATTTAAATGGTGCATGTATGCCCATCATTAGAAGTGGGTGGATGAAGGGCGGTATTCTAATGGTGGGCATACCCACCGATCAATCTTTTTTTTTCGTTCAGCCAACAGGCTGCATGAAAAAAAAGATTACAATACATGTCCAACAAGGACCAGCAACGTACTGGTATGTTGCTGGACTTTTAATGTTTATACCAGAATGATGCCTGCGGGTTTAGGTATCATCTTGGTATCATTCTTTTCAGCCAGCGGCCGGCTTTCATGTAAAAGCAATCCTAGTGGCTAATTAGCCTCTGGACTGCTTTTACAAGCAGTGGGAGGGAATGTCCCCCCCCCCCGGATATAAAAAGCGCCATTGGGAAATTGGGAAAGCATTTTATCACACCGATCTTGGTGTGGTCAGATGCTTTGAGGGCAGAGGAAAGATCTAGGGTCCAATAGACCCCAGTTTTTAAAAAAAAGAGTACCTGTCATTACCTATTGCTATCATAGGGGATATTTACATTCCCTGAGATAACAATAAAAGTGATAAAAATAAATAAATATGGAAGCAACAGTTTAAAAATAAAATAAAAAAGCAAAATAAATAATAAAAAAAAATAAATAAAAAAAAAAGCACCCCTGTCCTGCCCTGCTCTTGCCCAATGGCGAACGCAAGCGTCGGTCTGGCGTCATATGTAAACAGCAATTGCACCATGCATGTGAGGTATCACCGCGAAGGTCAGATCGAGGGCAGTAATTTTAGCAGTAGACCTCCTCTGTAAATCTAACGGGGTAACCTGTAAATGCTTTTAAAGGCTTTTAAAAATGTATGTAGTTTGTCGCCAATGCGCGTTTGTGCGAAATTTTAAAGCATGTCGTGTTTGGTATCTATGTACTCGGCCTAAGATCATCTTTTTTATTTCATCAAACATTTGGGCAATATAGTGTGTTTTAGTGCATTAAAATTAAAAAAAGTGTATTTTTTCCCCAAAAAATGCGTTTGAAAAATCGCTGCGCAAATACTGTGTAGAAACAAAAAATGCAACACCCACCATTTTATTCTGTAGGGCCTTTGCTTTAAAAATATATATAATGTTTGGGGGTTCAACATAATTTTCTTGCAAAAAAAAAATATGTTTTCATGTAAACAAAAAGTGTCAAAAAGGGCTTTGTCTTCAAGTGGTTAGAAGAGTGGATGTAAGCTTCCTAATGTTGTGTATAAAATGCCAGAACAGTTCAAAACCCCCCCAAATGACCCCATTTTGGAAAGTAGACACCCCAAGCTATATACTGAGAGGCATGTCGAGTCCATGGAATATTTTATATGTTGACACAAGTTGCGGAAAAAATAATTTTTTTTTTTTTTTTTTTGCACAAAGTTGTCACTAAATGATATATTGCTCAAACATGCCATGGGCATATGTGGAATTACACCCCAAAATACATTCTGTTGCTTCTCCTGAGTACGGGGATACCACATGTGTGAGACTTTTTGGGAGCCTAGCCGCGTACGGGACCCCAAAAACCAAGCACCGCCTTCAGGCTTTCTAAGGGTGTCAATTTTTGATTTCACTTCTCACTGCCTATCACAGTTTCGGAGGCCATGGAATGCCCAGATGGCACAAACCCCCCCAAATGACCCCATTTTGGAAAGTAGACACCCCAAGCTATTTGCTGAGAGGTATTGTGAGTATTTTGCAGATCTTGCTTTTTGTCACAAAGTTTTGAAAATTGAAAAAAAAAAAGAAAAAAAAAAAAAATGTTCTTTCTTCATTTTCAAAAACAAATGAGAGCTGTAAAATACTCACCATGCCTCTCAGCAAACAGCTTGGGGTGTCTACTTTCCAAAATGGGGTCATTTGGGGGGGGTTTTGTGCTATTTTGGCATTTTATGGCCTTCAAAACTGTGATAGGTAGTGAGGAGTGAAATCAAAAATTTGCACCCTTAGAAATCCTGGAGGCGGTGCTTGGTTTCCGGGGTCCCGTACGTGGCTAGGCTCCTAAAAAGTCCCACACATGTGGTATCCCCGTACTCAGGAGAAGCAGCAGAATGTATTTTGGGGTGCAATTCCACATATAACCATGGCATGTGTGAGCAATATATCATTTAGTGACAACTTTTTGTAATTTTTTTTTTTTTGTCATTATTCAATCACTTGGGACAAAAAAAAAAAATATTCAATGGGCTCAACGGGCCTCTCAGCAATTTCCTTGGGGTGTCTACTCTAAAATGGGGTCATTTGGGGGGGGTTTTGTACTGCCCTGTCATTTTAGCACCTCAAGAAATGAGATAGGCAGTCATAAATTAAAAGCTGTGTAAATTCCAGAAAATGTACCCTAGTTTGTAAACGCTATAACTTTTGCGCAAACCGATAAATATACGCTTATTGACATTTTTTTTACTAAAGACATGTGGCTGAATACATTTTGGCCTAAATGTATGACTAAAAATGAGTTTATTCGATTTTTCTTATAACAAAAATTAGAAAATATCATTTTTTTTCAAAATTTTCGGTCTTTTTCCGTTTATATCGCAAAAAATAAAAATCGCAGAGGCAATCAAATACCATTAAAAGAAAGCTCTATTTGTGGGAAGAAAAGGACGCAAATTTCGCTTGGGTACAACATTGCATGTCCGCACAATTTACAGTTAAAGCAGCGCAGTGCAAAATTCTGAATTCACCTCTGGTCCTTTAGCTACCAAATGGTCCGGGGCTTAAGTGGTTAAACTAGGCGACGAGGGGGGGGGGGGGGATGGTCCAGAGATAGTGAGTCAGCGTGGAACATATTCCAGAGGGTAGTATTAGGGGCATTAGTGGTAGGGAAACCAAAGCACATAAACCCAAGGTAAGTATAGTAGCAAGTCCTAGTTACAATCTCGGAACACCCAAGAGGAGAGTATGTGGCCGGTCAAAATATATTAATGCATTAAAGTGTTTGTTCACCAATGCCAGAAGTCTGCCAAGCAAAATAGGTGAGTTGGAAGCTCTGGTGCATAAGGAGAGCTATGATGTAATCGGTACTGCTGAAACTTGGCTTCATTCCTCACATGACTAGGCTATTAATATTCCTGGCTATGCACTCTTTCAGGAAAGACACTGTAAAAAGGAAAGGTGGAGGGGTCTGTCACTATGTGAGAAGTGATCTCAAAGCAAGTGTGAAATAGGACCTGGTGGATGGAGAGTTGGAAGAGTCTGAAGCATTATGGGTGGAACTGCATACAGATGTGCGTAGTTCAAAAGTTAATCATTGGAGTTTGTTATAGACCACCCAATGTTAATGAGGAGGTGGAGACTCAGCTCCTTGCACAGATGGAAAGGGCTGCAAGGGCTGGGACGGTGATAATAATGGGGGATTTTAACTACCCAGAAATTTACTGGAGTAATGGCACTGCTGGGACAGTTAAAGGGCAAAAATGTATAAACCTATTGCAGGACAATTTTATGGTCCAATTTATTGAGGCCCCAACTAGGAATGATGCTCTGTTGGACCTGGTAATCTCAAACCATGCAAAGCTTATTACTAATGTTCAGATAAAAAAGGAACACCTGGGTAGCAGTGACCATAACATGATTTCATTTGATGTTAGCTGTAAGCAAAAATCACATACGGGAACGATAAAAACACTTAATTTCAAGAGAGCAAATTTTCCAAGGATGAGGGCTGCTCTCCAGGACTCAGACTGGGGGGGAATATTGTCATCAATGGGAATTCTTCAAAAAGACTGTTTGTGAACTCACTGCAAAGTACAGTAAATTCCCATGGGCAAGAAGTTTAACCACTTAACAACCACCTGCCGACAAATAACGTCGACAAGGTGGTTGCTTAACTCTGGGAGGACGTTATATAACGTCCTCCCAGAATCGCGCTCCCGCACGCCCCCTGGGGCGCGCACACGGGAAACTCCGCTCTGGACCCGGCGGATCACGAATCGCGGTAAATCGCCGCTGATAGCGGCCGTTTACCACGTGATCGCTCCGTCAAATGACGGAGCAATCACTTGTAAACAGACCGGCATCATTTGATGACGCCGGTTCCTCCCTCCCCTCTCTGTACCGATCGGTACAGTGTGAGAGGGGAGGGGGAGGGAGCGGATGGCAGCAGCAGCACTGTGGGCTGGATCTGTGACAATTGCAGTCACAGATCCAGCCATCCATCCATCCCTGCTCAGCCATCCCTGTGCTATACCCTGCCAATACTCTGCAATACACCCTGCCAATACTCTGCAAAATACCCTGCGCAATACTCTGCAAAATACCCTGCCAATACCCTGGTGCAATACCCTGCAATACCCTGGTGCAATACTCTGCAATACCCTGGTGCAATACTCTGCAATACCCTGGTGCAATACTCTGCAATACCCTGGTGCAATACTCTGCAATACCCTGGTGCAATACTCTGCAATACCCTGGTGCAATACTCTGCAATACCCTGGTGCAATACTCTGCAATACCCTGGTGCAATACTCTGCAATACCCTGGTGCAATACTCTGCAATACCCTGGTGCAATACTCTGCAATACCCTGGTACAATACTCTGCAATACCCTGGTACAATACTCTGCAATACCCGCCACAATACTCTGCAATACCCGCCACAATACTCTGCAATACCCGCCACAATACTCTGCAATACCCGCCACAATACTCTGCAATACCCGCCACAATACTCTGCAATACCCGCCACAATACTCTGCAATACCCGCCACAATACTCTGCAATACCCGCCACAATACTCTGCAATACCCGCCACAATACTCTGCAATACCCGCCACAATACTCTGCAATACCCGCCACAATACTCTGCAATACCCTCCACAATACTCTGCAATACCCTCCACAATACCCTGTGCAATACCCTCCACAATACCCTGTGCAATACCCGTGCAATACCCTGCCATACACCGCAATACCCTGCCATACACCGCAATACCCTGCCATACACCGCAATACCCTGCCATAGTCCGCAATACTCCGCAATGCCCGGCAATACTCCGCAATGCCCGGCAATACTCCGCAATGCCCGGCAATACTCCGCAATGCCCGGCAATACTCTGCAATAACCACTTCCCGCCCTCCGGCCGTCATATGACGTCCTTGACTTTGTGCGGGGATATCTGAATGATGGGAGCAGCTACAGGCATCATTCAGATATTAGCTTTTTCAGCCGGCGATTCCCTACACCATAAGAACAATCATAGCGGCTGTTCCGCCGCTTGATCATTCTTACGGGAGGCGAGAGGGGATGTCCCCCCCCCCCCCCGCCGCCCTCCGGTGCTTCCACCGACTCACCGCTACGATCAAAGCCAGGATTGTTGTTTTGTTTTTTTTTTTTTTTGTTCAGGCTTCCCAGCCTAGAGGTGAGATGTGGGGTCTTATTGACACCCCCCCCCCATATCTCACTGTAAAGAGGACCTGTCATGCCATATTCCTATTACAAGGGATGTTTACGTTCCTTGTAATAGGTATAAAAGTGATCAAAAAAATGTTTAGGGCGGAAAAACATGTCAAACTAAAATAAATAAAGTAAAATGAAGAATAAATTTTTTTTTTTTTAAAGCGCCCCTGTCCCCGTGAGCTCGCATACAGAAGCGAACGCATACGTAAGTCCCGCCCACATATGAAAACGGTTTTCAAACCACACATGTGAGGTATCTCTGCGAACGTTAGAGCGAGAGCAATCATTTTGGCCCTAGACCTCCTCTGTAACTCAAAACATGTAACCAGTAAAAATATTTAAAGCGTCGCCTATGGGGATTTTTTAAGTAGCGAAGTTTGGCGCCATTCCACGAGTGTGTGCAATTTTTAAGGGCGACATGTTAGGTATCTATTTACTCGGCGTAACTTCATCTTTCACATTATGCAAAAACATTGGGCTAACTTTACTGTTTTTTTTTTTTTTTAAGCACAAAACATTTTTTTTCCGTAAAAAACGCGTTAAAAAAATTGCTGCGCAAATATCGTGCGAGATAAAAAGTTGCAACAACCACCATTATATTCTCTAAGGTCTTTGCTAAAAAAACATATATAATGTTTTGGGGTTCTATGTAATTTTCTAGCAAACAAATGATGATTTTTACATGTAGGAGAGAAATGTCAGAATTGGCCTGGGTGCTCCAGAACGCCTGAAGGTGCTCCCTGCATGTTGGGCCTCTGTATGTGGCCACGCTGTGTAAAAGTCTCACACATGTGGTATCGCCATACTCGGGAGTAATAGCAGAATGTGTTTTGGGGTGTAATTTGTGGAATGCATATGCTGTGTGTGAGAAATAACCTGCTAATATGACAATTTTGTGGAAAAAAAAAAAAAGAGAAAAAAAAAAATCTTGATTTTGCAAAGAATTGTGGGAAAAAATGACAACTTCAAAAAACTTACAATGCCTCTTTCTGAATACCTTGGAATGTCTTCTTTCCAAAAAGGGGTCATTTGGGGGGTATTTGTACTTTTCTGGCATGTTAGGGTCTCAAGAATTGAGATAGGCCGTCAGTACTTCAGGTGTGATCAATTTTCAGATATTGGCACCATAGCTTGTGGACTCTATAACTTTCACAAAGACCAAATAATATACACCAATTTGTACTTATTTTTACCAAAGATATGTAGCAGTATAAATTTTGGCCAAAATTTATGAAGAAAAAATAGTAATTTGCAAAATTTTATAACAGAAACGAAAAAAAAATCATTTTTTTACAAAATTTTCAGTCTTTTTTCTCTTATAGCGCAAAAAATAAAAAACCCAACAGTGATTAAATACCACCAAAAGAAAGCTCTATTTGTGTGAAAAAAAGGACAAAAATTTCATATGGGTACAGTGTTGTATGACTGAGTAATTGTCATTCAAAATGTGAGAGCACCGAAAGCTGAAAATTGGTCTGGTTATTAAGGGGGTTTAAGTGCCCAGTGGTCAAGTGGTTAAAAGGCTAAAAATAAAACCTATGTGGCTCACGGCCAAAGCTATAAACTATAAGAAAAGAGCTTTTAAAAAATATAAAATTAGGGAACACTAGTGTCATTTAAATGTTACAAAGAATATAACAGGATATGTAAAAAGGAAATCAAGGATGCAAAAATTCAAAATGAACGACAGATTGCAAAAGATAGGACAAACCCCAATAAATTCTTCAAATATATTAATAGTAAAAAGGTCAAGTCTGAGCATGTAGGCCCTTTTCAAAATAATCTAGAGTGGGTGACTCGGGACAAAGAGAAGGCTAATTTATTAATGAAATACTTTCTTTAGCTCTGTGTATACAAAAGGAACATGTCCAAAATGGGGGTGGTAGCGACACAGCCCCAAATCCACAATGGCTCAAAATTGAAATGGTGCAGAAATATTTGGACAGAATAAAGGTGGATTAAGCACCTGGACCAGATGGCATACACGCACGGATCCTAAAAGAATTGAGCTCTGTAATTTTAAAGCCATTGTATCTAATTTTTAGGGACTCGTTAATGACAGGAATAGTACCACTGGATTGGCGCAGGGCCAATGTGGTGCCTATATTTAAAAAGGGAACAAAGTCTTTACCAAGTAACTACAGACCTGTTAGTTTAACTTCTATAGTTGGGAAGATACTGGAGCATTTAATAAAAGATCACAGATGAGTTCTTGCTGGAAAAAAAAAAAAAAATAGGATTTTTGTACTCACCATAAAATCCATTTCTTTGACATCCATGGACCGACACGGCGGCTCTTAATCGCTGAACGTGTGGGTATATGTCCCTGCTTGCAGGAGAAGACCTAGGCAGAATGTTAAATGTTAAAACATTCTAGAACAAACCAGAGCTGAACAGCCCCGCCCAGGAGGGCGGTCCCTCCGGACATTACCCTCCCACCTGCAGCTAGCAGACCTCAGTTCGTAACAAAGCAGTACAAACTAAAAAGGAAGGGTGTGTGCCGTGTCGGTCCATGGATGTCAGAGAAATGGATTTTACGGCGAGTACAAAAATCCTATTTTCTCTTATCATCCATGGACCGACACGGCGGCTCTTAATCACTGAACGTGTGGGATGTCCCAAAGCAGCGTCAAGAGGGATGGGAGCAGTATGAATGGAAAAACCAAAAACTTCACTCCAAACAAGGCAGAGCTCCTCAACGGAGGAGTTGCCACTTTAAACAGCGGCCTGCAACACCTTGCGGCCGAAGGAAGCATCCAGAGATGCAGCCACATCAACAGTATAAAACTTAGAGAAGGTATGAGCGGACGACCAGGTCGCCGCCCTTCACACTTGTGCAACCGACGCTTGATGTCGGAAAACCCAGGAAGCACCAATTGCCCTGGTGGAATGCGCCGTAACTGGAAAGGGAGGCGCCCGCCCGAGAGCATAGGCTTGAAAGACGGTTTGTCCGATCCACCTAGAAATGGTGGCAGACGAAGCCGCTTGGCCCTGTTTCTGACCAGAGACAGTCAGTCAAACAGAGAGTCAGACTTCCGAAGAGAAGCAGTAGCAGACAGGCACACCCGCAAGGCTCGTACCACATTCAAAGTGTGCCGCGCACACTCTCTGGGATGCCATGGGTAAGGACACAAGGACGGGAGGACAATGTCCTCATATAGGTGAAAGGTCGAGATCACCCTTGACAAAAGAGAAAAACGCGGATGCAACACCGCCTTATCCTTATGGATGACTAAATATGGCGGCTTGCAGTACAAGGTCGCCAACTCAGACACTCGTCTAACAGAAGTGATTGCCACTAAAAAGGTAGGGCTGGGCGATTTTCCCCCCCAAAATAAATCTGCAATTTTTTTATAAAAAACTCGATTTACGATTCGATTTTTTTTTTAATTACATTAAGTGCATCAACAAACAAAATTGCAAAAGGCAAACCCTTTCTCTAACTGCAAAGTAAGTGTGCAACAAAGATTGTTAAACATCCAAATTATTAATACTGTATTTGGATTTAGCTAACAACAAAAAATCTTGAGGTTACTCTTAGTTGAATTAAACTGTGCCCGTGCCTCACTGTGCCCGTGCCTCACTGTGCCCCACTGTGCCCGTGCTTCAATCACTGTGCCCGTACCTGATGCAGATTTTCATGGGATACGGATTTTACTGCTACACCGGCGGCCATTCCAGTATTCAAAAGCCGCGCCACCTCCTCGTCTGATAGGCGGAACACTCAATTTCTCAGCCAGCATTCAGTGTTCCGCCTATCATGGACATCCGCTCATCCTCATAACACAGACGAGGATGAGAGGATGTCCGTGATAGGCTGAACACTGCCTGCTGTGAAATTGAGTGTTCCACCTATCACAGACGACGAGGACTCGGGAGGCGCGGCTTTTGAACACTGCAATGGCCGCCGTCTGTCTGCAGGAGACGCTGATCAGGTAGGCAGATGGCGGCTTGCGGTTAGTTAGTGTTACATTACATCTACTCGCGGCGGCTGCGGCGAGTAGATGTAATTGGGGTAACGCCGCCCAGTGCCATTCCGGATACGCCCCCTGCAGCCCTGCTACGGAAACTTTGAAGGAAAAAAAAAAAAAAAAAAAATGTAAAAATAAAAAAAAATATTATTTTTTTAAATCTAAAAATTGATTTTCTTCAAATCTGAATCGATTTGAACTCAAAACTCGATTCAAGATTAAAATCAATTTTTTTCCCAGCCCTACTAAAAGGGCCACCTTCTGAGACAAAATCAAGAGGGGAATATCCCTGATATTCTCAAAAAGGAGGTTCCTGGAGAACCGAGAGTACCAATTCCGATCCCACGGGGGGAGAGGAGACTTGACAGGAGGGAGCACATGGCGAACCCCCTGCACAAGGGTGCTAACCAAGGAATGACCCGCTAGTGGTCGCCGAAAGAAGACGGCCAAGGCCGAAATCTGACCCTTAATGATACTCAAAGCGAGCCTTTGGGCCATTCCATGCTGCAGGAAACGCAGGATTCTAGGGACGGAATATGTCCGAGGACATCAGTCCAGCTCTTCGCACATGGCGATGTAAGCTTTCCAGGTACAGAGATAGATCATTCTGGAGGAAGACTTCCGTGCCCTGAATATGGACGAATTGACCGAGTCTGAGACCTTGGTCTCTCAACACCTGGCTTTCAACAGCCATGTCGTTAAGGCCAGAGACTGTAAAGGCAGGATGAAATATATACCTTTGAGACAGAAAGTCCTCCCTTATTGGCAACCGCCAGGGAACGGCCACGACGAGACGTACCAGATCGGCGTACTAGTGAAGCCGAGGCCAATCCGGAGCAATGAGGATCACCGGAATTCCCTTGGTCGCCCCCTTGCGCAGCAGGCGAGGGAGCAACTGCAGCGGAGGATAAACGTATATCAGGTGATAATGACCCCATGGGCCATTAACGCCTCTGAGGCATCCGCCCAAGGATCCCTGGATCTGGCCACAAACCTTGACAACTATTGAGTCGAGAGGCCTTCGGGTCCACCTCCGGCGTGCCCCATCATCTGTGTGGCAAAGGAGTTGAAATACCTCCGGGTGCAAGGACCACTCTCCCTGGTCCAACGTCTGGCGACTCAAAAAGTCCGCCAGTTCTATGCCCGGAATGTGAACGGCCGACAGAGCCGGCACGCTTCTTTTAGCCCACTGAGCTCCGAAACCCCCCTTGATGGTCGACATACGCCACCGCCGTGACTTTGTCCGACTGAATCCTAATGGAGCGATCCTGCAATCTCTCAGACCACGAGGAGAGGCACAGTCTGATGGCCCGTATTCCCAGAACATTGATCGGCAAACGGGCTTCGTCCGGAGTCCAAGCCCTTGGGCCAACAGGACTCCCCAGACTACACCCCAGCCCTTCAGGCTGGCGTCCGTAGTGAACACCATCCATTGGACGGGGAGGAATGACTTCCCGGACCGAAGAGCCGGGGACCCGAACCACCATGTCAGGGACGCCCTGACCAGGTGACTCACCTGGATCGGAAAATCCAAAGACAACGGGGATTTGTCCCAAGGGAACAAGATCTCCTTCTGCAATGCCCTGGTGTGTGATTGGGCATACGGAATGGCCTCGAAGGATGTCACCATGAGTCCCAGGACGACCATTTTTTGGGATGTCAGCACCCGCACTGCAGACTGAAGTGTCAGTAGCTTCCCCGGAGGTAGGAATACCTTTGCCTCCAAAGGAGTCCAGAATCAGACCGAGATACTCCAGACCTTGAGTCGGGACCAGGACTGACTCCTGAATGTTTAGGAGCCACCCGAAGTCTCTGAGGGTCTGACTGACGATAGTCACACTGTCTTCTAATTCTGAGCCATTCCCTGCTCTTAAGCCTCGTACACACGGCCGAGATTCTCGTCGAAAAAAACATGTCGTTTTTTTCGACGAGATTCTTGGACAAGAAACTTGTCCCGGCCGAGTGTACACACGCTCGATTCAAAGAACCCGCGGTTCTTTGAATGGAGCGTACGCAGTGACGTCATCGACTACGACGATGCATGCGCTCGTCACATTCGATGCCGTCGCCGCCATCTTGGTATACCCTACCTATGCCTAGGAAGCTACCGCGCATGCGTCGAATTCATTTCGAACATGCGCGGGCTTCCCGGAGGACAGGTAAGTGTACACACACTCACTTTTCTCGTCGAGAAACAGGCTGACGAGAATCTTGACGAGAAAATAGAGAGCGGGTTCTCTATTTTCTCGTCGAGATTACTTGTCGGTTTTCTTGACGAGAAACCATACACACGAACGAATTTCTCGGCAAGACATCTCTGCCAGCAAGTTTCTTGCTGGTTCTTGCCGAGAAACTCGGTGGTGTGTACGAGGCCTGAGAAGAAGATCGTCCAGATAGCCCACGACAGCAGCAATGCCTCGCTGTCTCAGCAAGCTAGAACCGACACAAGCACCTTGGTGAACACCCTCGGTGCTGAGGCTAGGCCTAAAGTAAGAGCCACAAATTGATAGTGGACTTCGCCGATCGCAAGCGCAGAAACTTCTGGTGAATTGCGCAGATCGGAACATGCAAGTAGGCGTCCTTGAAGTCCAGGAGGAGATCCGGGAGGTCCACTGATCCGTGAACCTGCAAAGTCGTCCCCCCTACCCCAGAGTCGGGTGGGGGCAAGACTTCACGCGGAGGCAGGCTTGGGGAGCCAGCTTGTTTGGCTTACGCACCCAGGGGTGCTTGTGTCCACCAGCCGCACCGCTGTCAGTCTGGGAGGGCCTCCCCGTTGACTGACGAAAAAAAAACCTTTTTTGCTGGAAAGGAAGGACCCTGCTTACAGCGGCCTCCTTACCCTTGCTAGCCTGAGATAGAAGAGTGCTTTTACCTCCCGTGACATCCTTGATTATGTCATCCATCGCAGCACCGAAAATCCTACCACCTTTAAAAATGGTAGATCTGTCAGAGGCTTTTTAGAAGCTAGGTCAGCAGACGAGCATTTCAACCAGATCAGACAACGCAATACCACCGCCAAGACAGAGGCCCTGAGATATAAGGGGCCGCGTCTAACGTGGCATCGCAACATAAACCAGGCCCTGCACCATTTGGTGGGCCAGAGCAATAGTGTCTGGAGGAAGATTATGCTCCTGTACAGTTTGGTGCAAAATTTTTTGCCCAACCCGCCAGTGTCTGAGACACAAGAGTCGCCGCTACCACAGGCCGTAGGGCAGACCCCAAAAAGGCAAACATGGCTCTGCTCACCACTTCTGACCTCCTGTCAGTGGGGTCCTTAAATGCAGGAGTCCCCTCCATCGGGAGAGTGGTGGCCTTGTTCAACCGGGCGACTGGAGGGTCGAGCACTGGGGGAGAAGCCCAAGTTTTAAGTAGGGCATCTTCAAAGGGGTATCTGATAGGCAAATGCCGCGGGATCATAAAAGTCTTATGCGGCTTTTTTCCCCAGACCTTATCAATGAGCTGGTCAAAGAAAGGTACATATGGAAAAAAACTTTTTTTAGAAGGCCTGGCCCTAAGGAACCAGAGGAGACTGTCCGCCTGAGGTTCTGCATCCGCAGCATTTAGCTTGCGAGTGTCCCTCACCGCAGCAATGAGTTCACTAACAAGCGCCCTGTCATTTACCGACTCAGAACTGGATTTTTCCTCGCAAGGAACGTCCTATTCAAAACCATCAAATATATTCAGAGCTAGGGTCCTGAGCGGTAGTGGCTAGGCACATATCTGAATCAGCGCACACCCCCCCCTTTTTTTTTTTTTGTGGAAAAAAAGTGGGGAGAGGGGCTTTTTTGCTCCCTTGCGCTCACACACTGCTTCTTTCCTGGTCAGAATGATTCCAGGACTGCCGACAACTGGTCCATAAAGACCGCAGGTGCAAGAGCACTGCCAGTTGTCTCTAACAAGAATACCTTTGCCTCCTGTGAAGAAACAGGTGAACCAGACTCCATGTTGCCACCCTCTGAGACCTTATTCACCATTGCAGTGAATAATACAGCCCACCCACTGGCTGTGCTGGGGCTGAGGAGGGGATACCCGGAGTACTCACCACCCCTAGGGACCGCTCGGTACCGCTGTCTGAGCCGCGCTGTAGCCCGAGGAGAGTGAAGAATCTGTGAGGAGATGTGGAATTCACGGCGTTCAGCAGCGCCGCTAGAGGCCGAAAACGAAACTGAAAGCGCCGCGGCTACAAGAAAATGGCCGCCGGGCGCCTGTTTAACTGTGATTTGAGCTGCGGCAAAATGGCCACAGATGGCGCACTTTTTAAAATGTAAAACACTGCGCCAAGGGCGCACGAAAAAACAACGCACATTCCCCCAGAACACATTCCAAACACATTAACAGACATGGAGCGGCCCCCCTAGGGCAGAGTGACCCCCCAAGCATCCCCACACAGCACAGCAGCAGAACAGGGTGCAGAGAGCGGCATAACAGGGGGGAGACAGGGAGAACCCCCAACACACAGAAACACAGCAAGCATGTACTCACCTTGCAGCAGGAGAGACTACTTACCCGTCCAGCAAGCACCTTGGAGAACACCTTCGGTGCCAATAGAGGGACTCACTGGCTTGTTTCAGACAGACCTACCAACAGAGTCGTACTGCGTAGCTGTCGGCCCGGTCAACCGCGAAAGATACAGTAGGTACCATTCAATCTTGAGAGGACCGCGGGAGCATGAAAGCAACCCGGCCACCCCTGGAGCCATGGGGTATGTCGTGAAGTGAGTCTCACGCACACAAGGTGAGGATCAGCACGCTCGATGGTCGGACAGGGAAGACTACGAGGATACTAGTGTACCCAACCTGTTGCCCAGCCGACAGTTGATTGAAGGTCTCAAAAATAAAATAATAAAATTCCCAAAAGGAATAAAATTTAAAAGTAAAATCTTCCAGGAGACTGGCTCCTGAGAGAGCCACGTCTTCTCCTTCTGCTAGGCAGAAAAAAAAACCTGAGGTCTGCTAGCTGCAGGTGGGAGGGTAATGTTCGGAGGGACCGCCCCCCTGGGCGGGGCTGTTCAGCTTTGGTTTGTTCTAGAATGTTTTAACATTTAACATTCTGCCTAGGTCTTCTCCTGCAAGCAGGGACACATACCCACACGTTCAGTGATTAAGAGCCGCCGTGTCGGTCCATGAATGATCAGAGAAATAGGATTTTTGTACTCACCGTAAAATCAGTTTCTCTGACGTCCATGGACTGACAGCCTCTTTTACACTTTACCCGTGGGTTATGTTCCTGCTTGCAGGAGAAGACGTAGGCAGAATGTGAAATGTTATACATACATTCTAAAAAAAACAGAGCTGAACAGCCCTGCCCAGGGGGGCGGTCCCTCCGGACATAACCCTCCCACTGCAGTCAGCAGACCTCAGTTCGTAACAAAGCAGTACAAACCTTTAAAAGAAGAGTGGGTGCTGTGTCAGCCATGGACGTCAGAGAAACGGATTTTACAGGGAGTACAAAAATACTATTTTCTCTTATCGTCCATGGACTGACACAGCCTCTCTTACACTTTACCCGTGGCATGTCCCAAAGCAGTGTTAAGAGGGATGGGATCAGTATAAATGGAAAACCAAAAACTCCACTCCACACAAGGCAGAGCTCCTCAACAGAGGAGATGCAACTTTAAACAGCCGCTTGCAACACCTTGCGGCCGAAGGAAGCATCCGAAGATGCAGCCACATCAACCTTATAGAATTTAGAAAAAGGTATGAACGGACGACCAGGTCGCTGTCTTGCACACTTGTGCAACCGACGCTTGATGTCGGAAAGTCCAGGAAGCACCAATTGCCATGGTGGAATGCGCCGTAACAGGAAAGGGAGGCGCCCGCCCCTTGAGGGCATAGGCCTGTATGACGGTTTGCCTGATCCACCTGGAAATGGTGGCAGACGAAACCGCTTGGCCCTGTTTTGGACCAGAGACAGACACAAAACAGTGAGTCAGACTTCCGAATGGAAGCAGTAGCCGACAGGTACACCCGCCAGGCTCGTACCACATCCAATGTGTGAAGCGCAAACTCTCTGGGATGCGATGGGTGAGGACACAAGGACAATGTCCCCATTAAGGTGAAAAAGGCCGAGACCAACTTTGGCAAAAAGGAAGGTCGCGGACGCAACACCGCCTTATCCTTATGGATGACCAAATAGGGCGACTTGCAGGACAAGACCGCCAACTCAGACACCAGTATGACAGAAGCAATGGCCACTAAGAAGGCCACCTTCTGAGACAAGGTCAAGAGAGGAATATCTCAGATTTTTTCAAAAGGGAGGTTCCTGGAGAACCGAGAGCACCAAATTCAGATCCCAAGGAGGGAGAAGAGGCTTGACAGGAGGGAGCACATGGCGAACCCCCTGCACAAAAGGTGCTAACTAAGGAATGACCTGCTAACGGTCGCTGGAAGAAGATGGCCAAGGCCGAAATCTGACCCATAATGGTACTCAAAGCAAGCCTTTGGGTCACGCCACGCCGCAAGAACCGCAGGATTCTGGGGACAGAATACGTCCGTGGACGCCAGTCCAGCTCTTCGCACATAGCGATGTAAGCCTTCCAGGTACGGTGATTTATCCTTCTTGAGGAAGACTTCCGTGCCCTTAACATGGTCAAAATGACCGAATCCGAGAGACCTCGGTCTCTCAGCACCTGGCTTTCAATAGCCATGCCGTTAAAGCCAGAGACTGTAAAGCAGGATGAAATATAGGACCTTGAGACAGAAGGTCCTCCCTCATTGGCAACCGCCAAGGAACGTCCGCAACGAGACTTACCAGATCGGCGTACCAATGACGCAGAGGCCAATCCGGAGCAAGGAGGATCACCGGAATCCCCTCGGTCGCCACCCTGCGCAGCAGACGAGGAAGCAGCTGCAGTGGAAGATAAACTTACAGCAGATGATACTGACCCCATGGGGCAACCAAGCATCTGCCCAAGGGTCCCTGGACCTGGCCACAAACCTTAACACCTTGCGATTTGAGTCGAGAGGCCATCAGGTCCACATCCAGCGTGCAAAGAAGTTGAAAAACCTCCGGGTGCAAGGACCACTCTCCCTGGTCCAGCGTCTGGCGAATCAGATAGTCCGCCTGCCAGTTTTCTACACCCGGAATGTAAACGGCCGTACACTTCTATCGGCCCACCTTAGGATGTGGGCAACCTCGGAAGCCGCAGCTGAGCTCCGAGTCCTCCCTTGATGGTTGACATACGCCACTGCTGTGGCATTGTCCGACTGGATCCTGAGTGAGCGACCCTGTAGTCTCTCCGACCATGAGGAGAAGCACAGTCTGCTAGTACTTCCAGGACATTGATCGGTAGACGGGCTTCGTCCGGAGTCCAAAGCCCTTGGGCTGACAGGACTCCCCAGACTCCACCCCAGCCCGCAGGGCTGGCGTCCGTCATGGTTACCATCCACTGGATGGGTAGGAATGACTTCCCGGACCGAATAGCCGGGGACCTCAGCCACCACATCAGGGATGCCCTGACCGGGTGACTCACCTGGATCTGAAGATCCAAGGACAACGGAGATTTGTCCCAAGTCTCTTTCTGCAATGCCCGTGTGTGTGATTGAAAGAGGCCACCATAAGTCCCAGGACTCTCATGCAAAACAGATTGACGACCATTTTTGGGACGTCAAGACCCGCACAGTAGACTGAAGTGTCACCAACTTCTCTGGGGTAGGAATACCTTTGCCTCCAAAGGAGTCTAGGATCAGACCTAGATACTCCAAACGCTGAGTCGGGACCAGGACCGACATCTGAATGTTCAGGAGCCACCCGAAGTTCCTGAGGGTCTGACTATTGATAGTCACACTTCTTCTAATTCTAAGCCATTGTCTGCTCTTAGAAGATCTTTCAGATAGCGTGGCATTGCTGTCGTGGGCTGTCTCAGCAAAGCAAGAACTGGAGCAAGCACCTTGGTGCCGAGGCTAGGCCGAAGGGAAGAGCCACAATTGATAGTGGACTTTGCTGATCGCAAGGCACAAAACCTTCCGGTGACTTGCGCAGATCGGAACATACAAGTAGGCGTCCTTGATTTCCAAGGATGCCAGAAAATCCCCTTGATGGAGTGCAGCTTTCATCGTGCGAATGGATTCCATGCCGAACCCCGTCCTTCCTTGGGACAACAAACAGATTCGAGTAGAACCCCTGAAAACTCTCCTGTCACGGTACCGGCACAAACACTCCGCACCTGATCAAATCCTGTACAGCCCCCAAGAGGGCCGCCCGACGGGCAGGAAGGAGAGAGAGAGAGAGAGAGAGAGAGAGAGACTTGAGGGAAGAATCTGTCTGGGGGCCAGGAACGGAACTCTATCCTGTATCCTGGAGGTGACCACCTCGCACACCCACCGGTCGGAGATCCGGAAGGTCCACCGATCCGTGAACCTGCAAAGTCGTCCCCCCACCCCAGAGTCGGGCGGGGGCAAGACTTCACGGGGAGGCGGGCTAGGGAGCCGGCTTGTTCGGCTTACGCACCCAAGGGCGCTTGTGTCCAGCCGCACTGTCGTCAGTCTGGGAGGGCTTACCCGTGGACTCTGACGAAAACACCCCTTCTTTGCTGGAAAGCAAGGACCCGGTTTACGGCGGGACTCCTTACTCTGATAGTCTGAAGAAGTAGAGTGCTTTTACCTCCTGTGACATCCTTGATGATGTCATCCAGAGCAGCACCAAAAAGTCTACCACCCTTAAAGGTAGATCCGTCAGGAGCTTCTTAGAGGCTAGGTCAGCAGACCAGCATTTCAACCAGATAAGACGACGCAATATCACCGCAGAAACGGAGGCCCTGGATATTAACGGGGTCGCGTCCCAAGTGGCGTTGCACACATACATCAGGCCCTGCACCATTTGGTGGGCCAGAGCAATAGTGTCTGGAGGAAGATTATGCTCCTGCACAAATCTTTGCCCATTCCGTGAGTGTCTGAGACACAAGGGTCGCCGCTACCACAGGCCGTAAGGCGGATCCCCACAAGGCAAACATGGCTCTGCACACCACTTCTGACCTCCTGTCAGTGGGGTCCTCAAATGCAGGATTCCCCTCCATCAGGAGAGTGGTGGCCTTGTTCAAAACGGGCGACTGGAGGGTCGACCACAGGGGGAGTGGCCCACTTTTTTTGGCAGGGTCTCTTCAAGGGGTATCTGATAGACAAACGCTGCGGGACCATAAAAGTCTTCTGCGGCTTTTCCCAAACCTGGTCAATGAACTGGTCAAAAACCTTTTTAGAAGGCTTGGCCTTAAAGGAACCAAAAAGGAGACAGCCTCCGCCTGAGGTTCCGCAGCCGCAGCATTTAGCTTGAGAGTGCCCCTCACAGCATCAATGAGTTCACTGACAAGCGCCCTGTCATTTACTGACTCAGAAATGGAGTCTTCCTCACAAGGAATGTCCTGTTCAAAACCATCAAAATATTTAAAGCTAGGGTCCTGAGCGGCAATTAGCTAGGCTCATATCTGAATCAGCGCACTCCCCTTGTGGAAATAAAGTGGGGAGAGGGCGCTTATTTGCTCCCTTGCGCTCACACCCCACTTCCATCCTGGTCAGAAATTAATCTAGGACTGCCGACAACTGGTTCATAGGGACCGCAGGTGCTGGCACACTGCCTGTTGCCTCTGACATGCATGGGGAAGCTGGTGAAACTGACTCCAATAAAGGGATTTTTATAACAGCTTACCTGTAAAATCCTTTTCTTGGAGTACATCACGGGACACAGAGCGACTTAGTCATTACTAATGGGTTATATAGATTACCTTCAGGTGTTGGCACTGGCCAATTCCAAACCGGAAGTACCCTCCCCTATATAAGCCCCTCCCATCCGGGAGCACCTCAGTTTTGTAGCCAAGCAATAAGTGTCCCAAAAAGAGGGGTGGGAGCTCTGTGTCCCGTGATGTACTCCAAGAAAAGGATTTTACAGGTAAGCTGTTATAAAAATCCCTTTTTCTTTTTCGTACATCACGGGACACAGAGCGACTTAGTCATTACTAATGGGACGTCCCAAAGCAATGCCAAATGAGGGGAGGGATACATAAGCTGGGCGCCATCAGGCATGAGGCTCTTTTGCGGCCTGCAACACACTGCGCCCAAAGGCGACATCCTCCTGACTTCTGACGTCTACCTGGTAGAATCTAGTAAACGTGTGTACTAAGGACCATGTTGTGGCCTCACAGACTTGAGCCAGGGAGGCTTGGTGATGCACTGCCCATGAAGTTCCAACTGCTCTTGTGGAGTGCGCCCTAACTTTGAACGGAGGCGGTCTCCTTTTCAAGCCATAGGCTTGTATTATGACCTGTCGAATCCACTTGGCTAAAGTAGATTTTTGATGCTGCCTGACCCTTTCTGGGGCCTTCCGGCAGAACAAACAAAGTATCCGTTCTGCGAATCTGAGCAGTGGCTTTTAGATAAGCTTTAACTGCTCTTACTACATCCAAAGAATGCAATAACTTTTCCTCTACCGAACTAGGTTTGGGGAAAAAGGAAGGAAGAACCACATCTTGGTTCAAATAGAACCTCGATACCACCTTAGGAAGAAAGGCTGGATGAGGACGTAATACTACTCTGTCCTTATGGATAACCAGATATGGCTCCTTACAGGACAAGGCGGTTAATTCCGATACTCTTTTAGCCGAACAAATGGCTACTAAGAAAATCAATTTCCTGGTGAAAAGAACCAAGGAAACGTGCCGCAATGGTTCAAATGGTTGTTTCTGTAGAACCGACAGAACCAGGTTTAAGTCCCATGGACATATGGGAATACTACCTGGAGGGCTAATACGCATCACTCCTTGTATGAAAGCTTTGACTAATGAATGCAAAGCCAAGGGCCTTTGAAAAAAATATTGACAAGGCCCTCTGACCCTTGATAGTACTCAAGGCAAGCTTCCTATGTACAGCCCACTGTAGGAAGTCCAGAATCCTACCTATTACGTACTTACGTGGATGCCATTTCCTGGCCTCACACCACGTGATGTACGCCTTCTAGATCCTATAATAGATCTGCCTGGATACCGGCTTCCTGGCATTGATCATGGTAGATACCACAGGATTAGAGAGCCCTCTCTTTTTTAGAATGTGGGCTTCAATAGCCAGGCCGTCAAACCTAGGGCTGGTAAGGAAGGGTAGTATATCGGTCCTTGCGAAAGCAGGTCCGGACGATGTGGGAGGGTCCAAGGACTTCCCACTGACATTTTTACCATCTCCGCGTACCATGCTCTTCGGGGCCACGCTGGAGCCACCAGAATCACTGGTTTCTTTTCTACCCTGATCCTGCGGATTAATCGCGGTGGGAATGCATATATCAGCTTGAACTGATCCCAAGGGAACACTAGGGCATCCGAACCGCAAGCTAGGGGATCCTTTGTGCGAGACACAAATCTGTCCACCTTTGCGTTGAATCTGGATGCTAGCAGATCTACATCCGGTGTTCCCCACCGCTGGCATATTGCCTGGAAAACCTCGGGGTGAAGAGACAATTCCCCGGGCATAATTGCTGGCGACTTAAAAAGTCCGCTCTCCAATTTTCCACTCCTGGGATGAAAACCGCGGATATGGCTGTGACATACCTTTCTGCCCATTCCAGGATGCAATTCGCTTCCCTCTGGGCTGCACGACTCCTGGTGCCACCCTGGTGATTGATATATGCCACTGCTGTGGCATTGTCTGATTGAATTCTGACAGGTGACCCTTGGAGTTTGGATGTCCATGCTACTAGGGCATACCGGGCTGCTCGTATCTCTAAGAGATTGGTGGGCAGGGCCTTCTCTGCTTCTGACCACTTGCCCTGGAGAGACCATTGCTCCAGTACTGCCCCCCCCAGCCTATGAGGCTGGCATCTGTAGTGACCACCTTCCAAGAAACCGGACTGAAGGGTTTCCCTTTTTCCAGATTCTGGTACCAACCACCAATGGAGGCTCTTGCGAACGGAAGGGGACAGGGACATTGGTAAGTCTAAAGCCTGAACTTTTTTGTTCCAGGCTGACAGTATGGCCCTCTGCAAGTTCCTTGAATGGAATTGACCGTAGGGTACCGCTTCGAATGAAGCCACCATTTTTCCCAGCAGCCTTATACACAGGCGTATGGATGGTTTTTCTTTTTTGTACCCACTAAGTGGGTCAAATCTTTCAAAGACGACACCTTCTCTGGAGGTAAGAAAATCTTTCTCTGATTTGAATCCAGTCTTAGCCCCCAAGTATTCCAGGCTTTTGACTGGTTTTAGGGCTGACTTGTCTTGGTTGATAATGCAACCGTGAGATTCCAGATACTTGATTGTCTTGTGAACGACCACTTCTAGTTTTTTTCACTGAGTGGTCTATCAGCAACAAGTCGTCTAGATATGCCATTATCGTTACACCTTGTGTTCCTAGTTTGGCCAATCGTAGGGCCAAAATTTTTGTGAACACTCGTGGTGCCGTGGCCAGACCGAAAGGTAAGGCTCTGAACTGAAAATGGCGCCCTTCTACTGCAAGGCGTAGACATTTCTGGTGGGCCGGACAGATGGGAATATGCAAATAAGCATCCCTTATGTCGATCGAGGCTAACCATTCCTGCCCTTGTAGGGCGGTGGCCACCGATCGGATCGACTCCATCCGAAAAAGTCCCGATATGTAGGAACTTGTTTAGCCCTTTTATATTTAATATGGGCCTCATGTCCCCATTTGGTTTGGGGACTGTGACAAGGTTCGAGTAAAACCCGAACCCGTTTTCTTCCAAGGCAACCTTCATGATTACCCTTGGGGCAATAGTTGCTCTAGTGCCAGAAGGAGGGATCCACTCTTCTGGGGATCGCTTGGCACGTTTGACCTTATAAAATGGGCAGGAGGAATGTCTTTTAACTCCAGCCTGTATCCCAGACTTACTGCGGAGATCACCCATCTCTGATGGTGTCCCGCCAGGTCTCTGTGAACAACTGAAGTCTTCCCCTCACCCGATTGAGTGGGGGCAACCCTTCATGACTTAGGGGGAGGTTTTGTACCTCTCTTGACCCAGGGTTTCTGGTTACCCTGTGATTGTCCCTGATTTCTGCCCCCTGGATTTGACCGCGGAGGCCGTCGGAACTGTTTCACAGCCGATGTGCCAGGGACTGGAGAAGTAGGCCTCCTAAAAGAAGGACTTCTACCCTTGTTCTTAACCGGTAAGAGTGAACTTTTACCGGCAGAAATTTTCTGGATATATTTGTCCAGATCTTCTCCAAATAAGCGTTCTCCATGAAATGGGAAGCTAACCAGCAGTTTTTTACAGGGAGCTTCAGCATACCAGTTTTTGAGCCACAGAAGCCTACGCATATGTACTGTGAGGGGGTTAGCTCGGCAGCGGGTGTGTGTGACCCCCGGGATGGGCTCCCCACACAAAACAGGCCCAGCAAACGGAGGTTGTGGTTTTCAAAATCAAAAAAGTGCGGTTTATTTTCTATTTACAGTGACAAAACACAGCAAAGCAAAAGAAACATAACCAAAATAAATCCTGGTCAAGTTGACCTCTGACTAAACATACAGGTTTCCTAACTAACAACTGGGATCAGCCTAGTGCTGTCCTAGTCCCTAAGTCCCTGGTTTTAAATGTCCAAGCAAATAGCCACACAGGCTTTGTCTCACCGCACAGGGGTTCACTCTCCCTAGACAGTCCACACAGGTCTGGGTCCAGGCATGAGCTAACATCTAATGAAGCTGGGAGTTCTTATAGAGGCCTAAATGAGCTGACAAGCTTCAGCTGGTCTCATTAACTCCCTGTCTGCACGACGCCCAGCCCTCTCCCTAGAGGTATGAGTCATCCATGAGCCCACTAGCCTTATACAACTCTCCACCTAGTTGTATAAGTCGGCGTAAAGCCTGAATCTGGGCGAAATATATCTACCCCCCTGGATGCAACCAGGTGACTTTACCTTCCTGCTGTCACATACCCCCCCCTCTTGTTTTAACCTCGGGGTTGGAACACCAGCAATCAGGCATTCATGTACTCGAGACAAAGCATCCACATTCCCCATTTGAACGCCAGGGCGATGCTTTACTGTGAAGTTGAATTCCTGGAGGGCCAGGAACCACCTATTCACTCTTCTATTTGTTTCCTTGTTTTGAGCCATCCACTTTAACGGAGCGTGATCCGTAACCATGTCAAAGTGCCTACCTAGCAGGTAGTACCGAAGGGAATCTAGAGCCCACTTCACCGCTAAACACTCCTTTTCAACGGTGGCGTAATTTACCTCATGGGACTTCAACTTCCTGCTGAGGTAAATGACTGGGTGCTCTTCCCCGTTCCAGACCTGGGACAATACTGCTCCTAACCCCACATCTGACGCATCACTTTGTACGACAAAGTCTTTAGAGAAGTCGGGTGAGTACAACACTGGCTGGCTACATAAGGCTTGTTTCAAGAATTGGAATGCTGCCTCAGCCTCGGGGGTCCATTTAATCATGACCGACCCTTTCCCCTTCGTCAGGTTGGTTAGGGGCACAGCCTTAGAAGCAAAGTGGGGAATGAATCGCCGATAATACCCAGCGATTCCCAGAAAGGCTCGTACCTGCTTCTTGCTGTTGGGACGTGGCCAACTCTGGATGGCCTCGACTTTGTTGAGTTGGGGTTTTATTACTCCCCTCCCAATGGTGTACCCAAGATATTTGGCCTCCTCCTGCCCAATGGTACACTTCTTGGGGTTAGCCGTAAACCCCGCTTCCCGAACAGAGTCCAGGACTGCTTGCACTTTTGGCAGATGTGAGGCCCAATCTGTGCTATGGACAATTACGTCATCCAGGTAAGCCGCAGCATACTTCCGATGGGGCCTCAGCATCTGGTCCATTTTCCGCTGGAATGTGGCCGGCGCATTCTGTAACCCGAACGGCATTCTTTTATATTGGAACGCCCCGTCTGGGGTTACAAATGCGGTTTTCTCTTTAGCCGACTTGGCCAGGGGGATTTGCCAATACCCTTTTGTGAGGTCAAGAGTCGTCATGTATCGGGCTGTTCCCAGCCGGTCGATCAACTCATCTATACGTGGCATGGGGTAGGTGTCAAATTTTGTAACTTTGTTCAACTGACGAAAATCGTTACAAAATCGCCAGCTCCCATCCGGTTTAGGCACCAACACGATGGGACTAGACCAATCACTTTGGGACTCCTCTATCACCCCTAAGTTCAGCATTTTCTGTACTTCCTCCCGTATTGCCTCCCGTCGAGCCTCTGGGATCCGATAGGGTTTTAACTTCACCCTTTCACCGGGCGGGGTAATGATGTCATGCTCTACCCCAGATGTTTGTCCCGGCAGCTCAGAGAATACCTCCTTGTTGCGAAGCACAAACTCCTTAACCTCCTGTTGTTGGGGTTGCTATTCCAACCTCAGGAATCACGCAACCAGTTTGAGCTGGTGACCAAGTGTCTGCGACTAGGGACTCTCTATCCCTCCAGGCTTTCAACAGATTAACGTGATAGATCTGTTCGGGCTTTCGCCTTCCTGGTTGTCTGACCTTGTAATTCACTTCGCTCACTTTTTCCATTATCTCGTAGGGGCCTTGCCATTTGGCAAGGAATTTACTTTCAACCGTAGGGACAAGTACCAATATCCTATCCCCCGGGGAAAAGGTACGGGTCTTGGCTCCACGGTTGTACACTCTCTGCTGTGCCAACTGCGCTTGGGCCAAATGTTCCTTCACGATGGGCATTACCTGTGCAATTCGATCTTGCATCAGGGCGACATGCTCAATCACACTCCTGTGGGGAGAACTCTCACTTTCCCAAGTTTCCTTGGCAATATCCAACAGCCCTCTTGGGTGTCTCCCATACAGTAACTCAAAGGGGGAGAATCCCGTAGAGGATTGGGGCACCTCCCTAATAGCAAACATCAAATAAGGAAGTAAACAGTCCCAATCCTTTCCATCTCTATCCACCACTTTCTTCAACATTTGTTTTAGGGTTTTGTTGAATCTTTCAACCAGCCCATCGGTTTGGGGGTGATACACAGACGTACGCAATTGCGTCACTTTGAACAATTTACACAGCTCTTTCATAACCCGGGACATAAAGGGTGTACCTTGGTCCGTAAGCAGTTCTTTACAAATACCCACCCGGCTAAAAACAAGAGATAGCTCTTTGGCTATGGTTTTGGCCGAGGTATTTCGGAGAGGGATCGCTTCTGGATAACGGGTGGCATAGTCCATTATAACTAATATGTACTGGTGCCCCCTAGCGGACTTGATTATAGGACCTACCAAATCCATGGCGATCCTCTCAAACGGGACCTCAATGATGGGTAGAGGGACCAGCGGGCTACGGAAATGTGGCATCGGGGCCAACCTCTGACACACAGGGCAGGAGGAACAATAATTTTCTACGTCCTTCATCACCCCCGGCCAATAGAATCTCTGTAATACCCTCTCTCGGGTTTTCTCTGTCCCCAGATGACCTCCAAGAATGTGCCCATGGGCCAACTCCAACACCAACTTCCTGTAAGGTTTGGGCACCACAAGCTGCTCAACGGTTTCTTCTGCCCTTTTTGCCACCCGATACAGTAGGTCCTTCTCTACGCTGAAGTATGGGTAAGTGCAGGTATTATCTGGGTTCACTAACTCGCCATCTATTTTCACTACGTTTTCCCGTGCCTTTATTAGGGCGGGGTCTTTCAACTGTTCTGTGGCAAAGTTTTCCCTGTGAACCTCAAGATCAGAAAACTCCACAGACGGTAGGTTTTCGTCTGAGGAGGTGGGCTCCTCTCCAGTTTCTTGAGTCTCCCCTGCCAATACTGATAAGGGAAATTCCGGAGAGTCCTCACCACTCTCAGGGGAGTTCTGGCTATCACATTCCTGGTACATAGGGGCACCAGTGAGGGGCTCAGGATCATCCCACAGTTCCCAGAACTTCGGAAAATCCCTTCCCACAATGGCGTCATGCGGTAACTGAGATACTAAGCCCACTGGATGAGAGAGGGTACCTTTGGGGGTCTCGAAACACACTGTAGTCACTGGATACTCTCGGGTGTCCCCATGCACACAAATAACAGCTACCTTGCTATTCCCAGAGACCTCTGTTTTAACTAACTCAGCCTTTATCAGGGTCACAAGGCTACCTGAATCCAGCAATACCACAACATTTCTACCATTAACACACATTTTGCATAAATGTTTCTCAGTTCCTCGAATGGCAGTGCATGCGACTGTCGCACACAGCGACTGACGTCTGCCCGTCAGAAAGTCACACTGCATGGGTTCCTCCACAACCGGGCAATTGGCTGCAATATGTCCCGCTTGCCGGCAGCGGTAGCAAACGATCCTTCTTGCCGCCTCTTGAGCCGCTGATTTCCCAGGCTGTTCTCGCCAAACTTGGGGTAGAGCTCCCACCCTCTCACTCTCTCCACCCTCACCCCTTGGAATCCTCTTATCCGCCCCTGGGGATGGTCTGGTCTTAGGGTGGAAAGTCCGAGTGTCTCTGGAAGAGGCCGTCAGGTTCTCTGTAGCCAAGTATTTCTCCACACGATCCACAAGACCATCGGCCGTCTCTGGGTCTCCATGGCTTACCCACTTTTGGATGGCAGTAGGAAGAGCTCTCAAAAACCGATCCATTACAACACGTTCCACAATCTTTGGTGCGGACAAAGTCTCTGGCTGTAGCCACTTTCTGCTCAGGTGAATGAGATCATACATTTGAGACCTGGGGGGTTTTCCAAGCTGGAAAGTCCAGTTATGCACACGCTGAGCCCGGACAGCCTGGGTGACACCCAGCCTTGCCAATATTTCAGCTTTTAGCATCACATAGTCTTTTTCTTGGTTAGGCTCTAGGTCATAGTAAGCTTTCTGCGATTCACCAGTTAACAGAGGAGCCACCAGTCCAGCCCACTGCTCCTCAGGCCACTTTTCTCTTTCAGCGGTCCTTTCAAATGTGGTCAAAAATACCTCTGGATCATCCTCTCCAGTCATTTTTGTCAATAAACGACTCACCCCAAAGGACGCGGTATTAGTGGGACGGCTTTCCTCACTGGTCTGCGGACGTTGCTGCATTACTGCTTCCATCTGTTGTTGTAGTCTCTGCTCTTGCTTCTGCAACAGGTCTATGAAGCGGGCCTCAGATTGCTGCTGGGCTCGTTGCTGAGCCTCCAGACTCTGTTGCAAAGTTGCGTTTGTCTGCTGCTGGGCTGCAAGGCTCCTTTGCAAACCTGCATTTGTCTGCTGTTGATTGGCATTTGCTAGAGCCAGCTGCTTCAGTATCTCCTCCATGCTGGCTTAAAAAAAACTGCCACTGGTTCTCCACCAACTGTGAGGGGGTTAGCTCGGCAGCGGGTGTGTGTGACCCCCGGGATGGGCTCCCCACACAAAACAGGCCCAGCAAACGGAGGTTGTGGTTTTCAAAATCAAAAAAGGTGCGGTTTATTTTCTATTTACAGTGACAAAACACAGCAAAGCAAAAGAAACATAACCAAAATAAATCCTGGTCAAGTTGACCTCTGACTAAACATACAGGTTTCCTAACAACTGGGATCAGCCTAGTGCTGTCCTAGTCCCTAAGTCCCTGGTTTTAAATGTCCAAGCAAATAGCCACACAGGCTTTGTCTCACCGCACAGGGGTTCACCCTCCCTAGACAGTCCACACAGGTCTGGGTCCAGGCATGAGCTAACATCTAATGAAGCTGGGAGTTCTTATAGAGGCCTAAATGAGCTGACAAGCTTCAGCTGGTCTCATCAACTCCCTGTCTGCACGACGCCCAGCCCTCTCCCTAGAGGTATGAGTCATCCATGAGCCCACTAGCCTTATACAACTCTCCACCTAGTTGTATAAGTCGGCGTAAAGCCTGAATCTGGGCGAAATATATCTACCCCCCTGGATGCAACCAGGTGACTTTACCTTCCTGCTGTCACAGTACTATAGACAGCGTAAAGCGGGAGGCCTGTTGGATTGTATCCTTTATGGCGTCCACCGCAAAACACAAGGCTCTAGGCAGGTCAGCTAGGGCAAGAGCCTGCTGATCTGGTAAGTCCCTTAAGACTTGTTTCAACTGATCTTTCACTGCTTGGCAGACTCCAATCGCTGCTACCGCAGGTTGTGTCACCATGCTTGCTGTAGAGAAAGCAGATTTTAGTAAAGACTCCAATTCTTTATCTATTGGGTCTTTGAACATTGGAACATTATCTACTGGACATGTCAGTGATTTGTTCACAGAAGAGATGGCTGCGTCCACTGTAGGGACCCTCCATTTTTTTATGAACTTATCCTCCATGGGATAGATCACCGGAAATCTCTTGGGGGGAGCAAATATTTTATCAGGATGCTCCCAATCCTGGTAAATAAGCCCTTCTAATAAAGGGTGGATTGGGAAGGAACAGACAGCCTGGGGAGCTTTTAGCGACCCCAGCGAGGAAACCGTAGTGGATGGCGGTTCCGCCAGAGGCATTTTAAATGCTGATCGGACCATGTTAGTCAGAGACTGAACCCATAATCTTTCAGCCTGAGATGCTGAGAAAGGTTCTTCCACTGTTGATTCCTCCATAACTGAATCAACCTCATCCTGATCCCATTCAGGTAGGTCGATCTCTGTGTGGGGCTGTTCCTCCACTAACAGGCACTCTGAAGGAGGAGACGGAGATCGGACGCGCTTTTCCTGTGACAGGGAAGCAGCGATCAATGCTGTTAATCTCTCTTCCAATCCTCCCAGAGTTGAGGATAAAACCTCCTCTGTTATATATACAGGAGCAGGTGGACTGGGGACAACCGCAGCACCAGGCACTCCTGCGGGGTTTCTACGGCTACTGACCTCTGAATTCTCAGGGGAGATTGGTGCAGTACAAGCATGCCCAATATCCTCAGAGCCCAATGGAGACCCCTTTGGCTTCCTGGAAGACCTATTTCCGGAGCGTCTGGACGACATATCCTTTAAGCACAAAGCTGAGGTATTCCCGTCATACACCAATTTTTGCTGGTAATAGTCTAACACAGTTGCTGCTATATACCAGCTGGTGTCCACTAAAGTGCCTTTCTATGGGGATGCCTGCATCAACCGCCTCTGTGTGCCACTGTTTGTTGCTAGCTCTGTTTGCATCCAGCTGACACTTGTACTGTGTCTTTTATCCATGCTGGGACGCCTGCACATGCGCAGAAGCGCCGCGGATCGAGCGTCATCCACCCGCCCCGCTCCTTTTTTTTCATAGGAGGCGCGTGCACGTGCCCGCGCGCACCCGTGCGCCATTGGCGCCCTTTTCGAAATCAAGCAGGGACTAGGAGCCAGGCCCTTTTTGCCGGAGGGCCTGTGCGGTGGATGAGCGCAGCAACAGGGCAGAGGAAGTGGATTCCCACAGAGAAACTTACCAACTGCCTGGATCTTTTGACTTGAGAAAACCAAAGATCCACATGACAAGAAAAATGGACTACAGCGGCCTCTAGTGGTTTAACACAGGTACCGCGGTCCCTTTTTTTTTCTTGACTACTATTAAAATTTTACATTTTCAGTAGTTACAGGCATACACAGATATTAGCGGGAATACCGTTAGGTAACAGACAGAAAGACAAATTAGGCTTGGGGGTCCCCCAATAGAACCAAGTTCCTGGGGGCCCCCACTTACCTGATCCCCGCCGCAGGACTTTGTTTGGTCCACAGAAGTCCAAACTTCACCTATCACGGCAGGCATTGTAATTAAACCTTCAGGGACCGGGTTCCCAAGGATTCCACTCCCCTGGACCTGTATAGCACCCTGCACAGACAACATCTTGGTCGTGGGTATGACCAGAGCTCTGGATCCCAGGGTCCAGCCCTCCTAAGAGAGGCATTACAGGCAAAACCTTGCTCTTCTGCTGCAAGGCCCGGGTACCGACCGTTTAGCTATGAAGCTTTTTTGGTGGGATCCGGAACAGCTTACTAAGGCCCAAAAGAACCTGTACGCAAGCCCAGTGAAAACACATGTTACTCTTTGGCCAACACCTTAGACACTGGCAAAAAACTGAGGTGCTCCCGGATGGGAGGGGCTTATATAGGGGAGGGTACTTCCGGTTTGGAATTGGCCAGTGCCAACACCTGAAGGTAATCTATATAACCCATTAGTAATGACTAAGTCGCTCTGTGTCCCGTGATGTACGAAAAAGAAACTGTCCCTCTCTGAGACTCCTCAGAAAAAAAGTCCACCCACAGGCTGTGCTGACTGAGGAGGGGGCACCCAGGGGACTCACTAACCTGGACCAGGACCGCTCAGTTCCGCTATCTGCACCGCACTGTATCAGCGCGAGTGAGCTGTGAGGAGATTTGCGCCGTTACAGCAGCGATAGAGGCCAAACAAGGCTGAAAAGCGTGCGGCTTCAAGAAAATGGCCGCCCGAAATGAATTGAGGTGATCCGCGGCAGGATGGCTGCCATACGCAGCAATGTAAAAAACACCACACACGGCACCAAATAGCGCCCAGGCCCCAAAACACATCAAAACAGCCCCCAGCGACATGCAAACAGCCATGAGCCCCCCCTGGGACAGAATGACCCCCAGGCACCCCATACAGCACAGCGCCAGCAATGGTGACAGAGTGACAATAGAAAACAGGGGGAGGCAGGGAAAATCCCCCACACAGAGAAACACACAGCATGTACTCACCTGCAGGCAGGAGAGACTACTTACCCGTCCCCTGAGGGACCCACTGGTGTGTTTCTGACAGGACTATCAAAGTGCGGTACTGAGTAGCTGTCGGCCCGGTCCACCGCAAAAGATACAGCAGGACTGTTCAATCATGAGAGGACCGCGGAGCATGAAAGCCCACCGGCCACCCCTGGAGTCATGGGGCATGTCGTGAACTGAGTCTCACGCACACAAGGCGAGGATCAGCACGCTTGATGGTCAGACAGGGAAGACTACAAGGATATCTTGTACCCAACCTGTTGCCCAGCCGACAGTTGATAGAAGGTCTCAAAAATAAAATAAGAAAAAATTCCAAAAAGGAATAAAAATAGGTCAGGAGACTGGCTCCTGAGAGAGCCACGTCTTCTCCTTCTGCTAGGCAGAAAAAAAACTGAGGTCTGCTGACTGCAGTGGGAGGGTTATGTCCGGAGGGACCGCCCCCCCTGGGCGGGGCTGTTCAGCTCTGGTTTTTTAGAATGTATGTATGTATTGTAGCCTGGGGGACAGGTAGTCAGTACAAAAGCTCCCTGGGATGAGCAGGCACAGATACCAAGTCCATTGGACCAGTGAAAACACAGTGTTATTTATTGGTGCTATATACAGGAGCCAATGACAGGTGCTGTACAGTGCTGAAAACAAACAGAAGAAAAACTAACTAAACAAAAGCCTAGCCGTGTCTCGGCTCTAACTATACAGTATTTACAAGCCCTCACTACCAGGCTGGACAAGCCTAGCGCTTGTCAGCTTCCACATTCACAGAGTCACAAGTTTTACAAACCTTCTTGCTCTCACAGACCAATGCTGTCTGTGTTTCCCAGGCAGAGCAAAGGCTGCCTGCTCAGGTGAGCTTTTAATTAACCTGTGGGAGAGAACCAACACCTGAACTGGATCCTGGCTCAGAGATCCCAGAATGTATATGAGAGGAGCCTGGGAGATGTATAAACCCCGAATAGGACTTTCCCAGGCTCTCTGGGATGCTCTGTCACACATCCTCCCCCCTTGTTTCAACCCCAGGGTTGGAACACCTGTAGCCCAACAGGAGTGAACACGGGAGAGGGCATCTACATTCCCCATCTCAACACCTGGCCTGTGTTTTACTGTAAAGGCGTAATCTTGTAGGGCCAAAAACCACCGGTTCACCCGCCTATTAGTCTCCTTCTTTTGGGCCATCCATTTCAGGGGAGCATGGTCAGTTATCAACTCAAACTGGCGCCCCAACAAGTAGTACCTGAGCGCGTCCACGGCCCACTTTATGGCCAGACACTCCTTTTCAATGACTGCGTACTTCTTTTCATGGTCATTGAGCTTTCTGCTTAAGTACACCACAGGGTGTTCTTCCCCATTGTGTACCTGTGAAAGTACTGCCCCGATACCCACATCAGATGCATCCGTCTGGACCAAAAAGTTTTTGGAGAAATCGGGGGAGTATAGGATTGGCTGTGCACAAAGAGCCTTCTTCAGTACTTGAAAAGACTCTTCTGCTACTGGAGACCATTTCACCATTACGGAGGCTTTCCCTTTTGTAAGGTCTGTCAGTGGGGCAGCTATAGTTGCGAAGTTTGGGATGAATCTTCTATAGTACCCCGCAATGCCAAGAAAGGCCCTGACCTGCTTCTTGTTTGCAGGACGTGGCCACTCCTGGATGGCTTCTATTTTATTCACCTGGGGCTTTATGACACCCCGGCCAATAGTGTAGCCCAAATACCTGGCTTTCTCTAGCCCAATGGCACATTTTTTGGGATTTGCCGTAAACCCTTCTTTGAAGAGGGAATCCAGGACAGCCTGGACACGGGGCAAGTGAGACTCCCAGTCAGTGCTATGCACCACTATGTCGTCCAGATAGGCTGCAGCATACTGTCGGTGAGGTCTTAGGGTCCTGTCCATAGCCCTCTGAAATGTTGCAGGGGCATTTTGCAACCCAAAAGGCATTTTCCTATACTGAAACGACCCCTCCGGGGTCACAAATGCAGTCTTTTCTTTGGCCCTACCAGTCAGGGGTATTTGCCAATATCCTTTGGTCAAGTCCAAAGTGGTCAGATAACGGGCCTTGCCAAGTCGGTCTATAAGCTCGTCTACCCTGGGCATTGGGTATGTGTCAAACTTTGTTACCGCATTAAGCTTCCTGAAGTCGTTACAAAACCTCCAAGTGCCATCCGGTTTTGGGACTAATACAATGGGGCTAGACCAGTCACTATTGGATTCCTCAATAACATCTAGCTCCAACATCCTTTTAACTTCCTCACTGATGTCCTTTCTTCTAGCTTCGGGAATTCGGTATGGTTTGAGCTTGACACGGACCCCAGGTTCAGTAACAATATCATGCTGAACTGCTGAAGTCGTGCCCGGCAACTCTGAAAATTTCTCTTTATTCCTTATCAGGAACTCTCTAGCTTCCTGTTTCTGGGAACATGACAGGGTGTCTGGAATCGTGACCTCAGGGATCAGAGGGGATTCAATACCCTTAAGGGTTACCGGGAGAGACCTGGCAGTTAATGCCAGTCTATCCTTCCAGGGCTTTAACAGGTTTATGTGGTAAATCTGTTCGGGCTTCCTTTTACCTGGTTGATACACCTTGTAATTGACCTCCCCAACTCTTTCAATTACTTCAAAGGGTCCCTGCCACTTAGCCAGGAATTTGCTCTCAACAGTGGGAACTAACACGAGGACCCGGTCACCAGGTGAGAAAACACGAAGTTGGGCCCCCCTGTTGTATATCCTCTGTTGGGCTGCTTGGGCCTGCAGTAAATGTTCTTTTACTACCGGCATGATTGCTGCAATCCTATCCTGCATTTGAGCGATATGCTCAATAACACTTTTGTGAGGTGTCTGCTCCCCCTCCCAAGTTTCCTTGGCTATGTCTAAGAGTCCCCGAGGGTGTCTCCCATAAAGCAGCTCAAATGGAGAGTACCCCGTAGAGGACTGGGGAACTTCCCTGATGGCGAACATCAAGTAAGGTATCAGGAAGTCCCAGTTTTTCCCATCCTTATCAACAACCTTTTTTAACATACTCTTTAATGTCTTATTGAAGCGTTCCACCAAGCCATCCGTTTGAGGATGGTACACTGAGGTACGCAACTGCGTCACCTTAAATAACTTGCAGAGCTCCCTAGTTATTCGTGACATGAATGGGGTACCTTGGTCTGTAAGGACTTCTTTCGGGACGCCAACCCGACTGAACACCATAAACAGCTCTTTGGCAATGTTTTTAGCAGATGCAGTGCGTAAGGGAACGGCCTCGGGGTAACGGGTAGCGTAATCCATGATCACGAGGATATGTTGATGACCGCGGGCAGATTTGGGGAGTGGACCCACCAGGTCCATGGCAATCCTTTCAAAGGGCACTTCAATAATGGGCAAGGGCACTAACGGACTTCGAAAGTGGGGTTGGGGGGCTGACATCTGACATATAGGACAGGATTGACAATAATTCTCGATATTTTTCCATATCCCAGGCCAGTAAAACCTGCGCAACACCCTTTCAGTGGTTTTCTCAACCCCTAAATGGCCTCCTAGCAAGTGCCCATGGGCAAGTTCCAACACCACCCGTCTGTATAGCTTAGGGACTACCAACTGTTCAACCACTTCATCATTAGTTTTACATACACGATACAGTAAATCCTCATTGCTGCAGAAATATGGAAAACAGGGCCCGTCCCCCGGTTCGACAGGTACCCCATCAACCACCACCACATTTTCCCAGGCCCTGGCAAGGGTAGGGTCTTTTCTCTGTTCCGTACCAAAATTTTCCTTGTGCACATTTAGATCAGTAAACTCTAACGTAGGCTCAGATTCAGCAGACGGCTGTCCAGCTCTACTGGTTGTGGGGACTTCTTCCGGCTCCCCCAGCTCTCCTGCCATAACTGAGAAAGGATCACCCAGAGAGCCCTGAGAGGAGTCCCCTGAACTCACAAGGTCAGTAATGGCCATGAGTTCTGGCTCTGCGACTGAGTTAGGTACTGCGACTGGGTCGGGACAATCCCACAGTTCCCAAAACTTAGGGAAGTCCCTACCAATGATAGCCTCATGCACCAAGTGGGGCACCAGTCCAACCGAATGGGTCACCGTACCTAAGCCAGTTTTAAACTGAACAGTGGCTATTGGATACTCGCGGGTATCCCCATGTACACAGATCACAGCAACTTTTTTTGCATGAAAATTCACAGTTTCAACCATCTCAGCTGTAACCAAAGTAACTAGACTTCCTGAGTCCAGCAAGGCCGTAATAGGCTTATTATTAATAGTCACTTGACACATGTGTTTTCCCACATTTGGCACTGCAGCGCATGAAACGGCAGCAAACATAGACTGCCTTCTAAAAGATAGATCACACTGCATTGGTTCATCTGTTAATGGACAGTTTGCTGCAACATGTCCCAGTTCTTGGCAACGAAAACACCTGATGTTTCCCCAATCTGGTTTGCTGACAGGCAGTGGCTTCCCTTGCTTGGGCCGCCAAACTTCAGTCCTGGCACCAAAATTCCTCCCCCCTATTTCCTTGCCATGCTTACCACCCACTTCCCCTGGAACAGTCTTACCGGTTGCCTGGGGAGACCGTGGTTTTGGATGGAAAGTCCGTGCGGCTGTAGGGGTGGTGACCAGGTTCTCTGCAGCAAAGTACCTCTCAACGAGCTCCACCAGGTTGTCTGCTGACTTGGGGTCTCCTTGACTCACCCACTTCTGCAGGGGAATTGGCAGTGACCTCAGGAATTGGTCCATGACCACACGCTCCACTATTTGTGGCGCAGACAGGGACTCCGGCTGTAGCCATTTCCGCACCAGGTGGATCAGATCAAACATCTGCGATCTTGGGGGCCTCTTTTCTTGGAAGAACCAGCTGTGGACCCGCTGAGCTCGAACAGCCAAGGTAACGCCAAGTCGTGCCAGGATTTCCCGCTTGACCTTCTCATAATCTCCCGCTTCTGCTGACTCCAGATCATAGTAGGCCTTCTGCGCTTCTCCAGAAAGTAAGGGGGCGATCAGTCCTGCCCACTGGGTTTGGGGCCAACCTTCCCTCTCAGCGGTCCGTTCAAATGTTAGTAGGAAGGCCTCTGGATCATCATCTGCCGTCATCTTTGAAAGAAAGCGACCCACATGGATGGCTAAGGGCTTGTCTCCAATATCCTTCATTATCGCAGGTGACCCCTGTGCTAGCGTCTCCATAACCTCAGTAAGGGTTTTCCTATCCGCTTTTGCAGCAGTGGCAAGCTGTTCAAACAGCCTCTGCGATTGCTCCTGTACAGCACCAATCTGTTGGAACAGCACCTTGGTTTGCTCCTGTGCGATAGCGTTGGCTTGCTGTTGTGCAGCGTTTGCTTGCCGCAATTCAGCGTTAGTTTGCTGTTGTGTAGCGTTTGCTTTCTGCCATGCAGCGTTAGTTTGCTGTTGTGCAGCATTTGCTTGCTGCAACGCGGCATTTGCCAACACCATTTGTTTGAGGAGGTACTCCATGTTGTCACTTTAGGTACTGGCCTTTTAAGTAGTAACTTACTACAGCTGCCCGCATTCTCCACCATATGTAGCCTGGGGGACAGGTAGTCGGTACAAAAGCTCCCTGGGATGAGCAGGCACAGATACCAAGTCCATTGGACCAGTGAAAACACAGTGTTATTTATTGGTGCTATATACAGGAGCCAATGACAGGTGCTGTACAGTGCTGAAAACAAACAGAAGAAAAACTAACTAAACAAAAGCCTAGCCGTGTCTCGGCTCTAACTATACAGTATTTACAAGCCCTCACTACCAGGCTGGACAAGCCTAGCGCTTGTCAGCTTCCACATTCACAGAGTCACAAGTTTTACAAACCTTCTTGCTCTCACAGACCAATGCTGTCTGTGTTTCCCAGGCAGAGCAAAGGCTGCCTGCTCAGGTGAGCTTTTAATTAACCTGTGGGAGAGAACCAACACCTGAACTGGATCCTGGCTCAGAGATCCCTGAATGTATATGAGAGGAGCCTGGGAGATGTATAAACCCCGAATAGGACTTTCCCAGGCTCTCTCTGGGATGCTCTGTCACAGTATGTATGTATGTATGTATGTATGTATGTATGTATATCATTTCACATTCTGCCTAGGTCTTCTCCTGCAAGCAGGGACATAACCCACGGGTAAAGTGTAAGAGAGGCTGTGTCAGTCCATGGACGATAAGAGAAAAATATTTTAAGCAACAGACAGCATGGATTCATGAAAGACAGAAGTTGTCAGACAAACCTGATTTATTTTTATGAAGAGGTAAGTAAAACCTTGGACAGGTGGTGGAATTGGTAAACTTGGATTTTGCAAAAGCGTTCGATACAGTTCCCCACACACGGCTCATGTGTAAGGTAAAGTCTACAGGATTGTAAATATCAGTTTGTAAATGGATAGAAAACTGGCTAAAAGACAGAATTCAGAGAGTCGTGGTTAATGATTTTTACTCTGAATGGTCTAAGGTTATCAGTGGTGTACCCCAAGGTTCAGTGTTGGGACCCTTACTTTTTAATATCTTTATAAATGATATTGGGTCTGAGATCAAAAGTAACATTTCTGTCTTTGCAGATGACACTAAGCTATGCAGTGGAATAACGTCCTTACAGGATGTCTCCAATTTACAAGCCAACCTCAATGCTCTGTCTAATTGGGCGACTATGTGGCAGATGAGGTTTAATGTTGATAAATGTAAAGTTATGCACTTGGGGGCTAAGAATATGAATGCATCATACATACTAGGGGGAGTACAACTGGGGGGGATCCGTAGTGGAGAAGGATCTGGGGGGTGTGGTAGATCATAAGCTCAATAATGGCATGCAATGCCAAGCTGTGGGTTCCAAAGCGAGCAAAGTCCATTCTTGTATTAGGAGAGGTATGGACTCCAGAGAGAGAGATATCATTTTGCCCCTGTAAAAATCATTAGTAAGACCTCATCTGGAATATGCAGTTCAGTTTTGGGCCCCAGTTCTCAAAAAGGATATTGGGGAACTGGAGAAAGTGCAGAGAAGGGCAACCAAACTGATAAAAGGCATGGAGGAGCTCAGCTATGAGGAAAGATTAGAGCAACCTAATTTATTCACTCTTGAGAAGAGGAGATTAAGGGGAGATATGATCAACATGTACAAATATATAAGGGGTCCATATAGTGAACTTGGTGTTGAGTTATTCACTTTACGGTCAACACAAAAGACAAGGGGGCACTCTCTACGTCTAGAGGAAAAGAGATTTCATCTCCAAATACGGAAAGGTTTCTTCACAGTAAGAGCTGTGAAAATGTGGAATAGACTCCCTGCAGAGGTGGTTCTGACCAGGTCAGTAGATTGCTTTAAGGCCTGGATACTTTCCTAAATGTACATAATATAACTGAGTACTGACATTTATAGGTAAAGTTGATCCGGGGAATATCCGATTGCCTCTCGGGGGATCAGGAAGGAATTTTTTCCACTGCTGTAGCAAATTGGATCGTGCTCTGCTGGGGTTTTTCGCCTTCCTCTGGATCAACTGTGGGCATAGAATTAGGTATATGGGATTGTATGATATTATTTTTTTATGGTTGAACTGGATGGACTTTTTTCAACCTGACTAACTATGTAACTATTGTGACAGCAGGAAGGTAAAGTCACCTGGTTGCATCCAGGGGGGTAGATATATTTCGCCCAGATTCAGGCTTTACGCCGATTTATACAGCTAGGTGGAGAGTTGTATAAGCCCAGCTGAGACTAGTGGGCTCATTGATGACTCATACCTCTAGGGAGAGGGCTGGGCGTCGTGCAGACAGGGAGTGGATGAGTCCAGCTGAACCTTGTCAGCTCATTTAGGCCTCTATAAGAAAGCCCAGATTCATTAGATGTTAGCTCATGCCTGGAAGCAGACCTGTGTGGACTGTCTAGGGAGAGTGAACCCCTGTGCGGTGAGAGAAAGCCTGTGTGGCTATATTTTGCTTGGACATTTAAAACCAGGGACTAGGACAGCACTAGGCTGATCCCAGTCGTTAGTTAGGAAACCTGTAAGTTTAGTCAGAGGTCAAGTTGACCAGGATTTATTTTGTGTTTGTTTTTTTTGCCTTGCTGTGTTTTTGTCACTGTAAATAGAAAATAAACCGCACCTTTTTTTGATTTTGAAAACCACAACCTCCGTCTGCTGGGCCTGTTTTTGGGTGGGGAGCCCATCCCGGGGGTCACACATACCCGCTGCCGAGCTAGCCCCCTCACACTATATATTCTGCAATATTTAAATTTTTGATAAACTCATTCAATGAATACAAGCTCTGCAAGCTGAGATAGCATGAACTACATTGATGCATTTACATAATTTCACAGTAACCATGAGATACAACAAAGTTCAGGAATATTCCTTTATCCCATTGTTGTGCAAATCTATGTACACTATAAACTGTATGTTTGAATTGATTCCAATATCACTGTTTTACTTACCTGACAGCTTATTATTCTAAATAGTTTGCAAATATTAAAGATTCTAATTACCAGCAAGAATAAGTTCTTACATTTAAAGAGCACCTGTCATTTCAGATCCATCATGGCAGAGCCTGTTAGCGGAAATCCACTCAACTGCTGCCGCCACGTCCCCCTTACCTTGTTGTGTCACTGCTGCATCACCAGTCAACAGCGGGTCAGAGGAGGAGCTGCTGCGGGACAGATGACAGTTGCCCTTTAAAAATGATGATTTAAAATCGAGTTGATTTAAATCAAATCCACCCTGCATAAAACCCTCAAAATATTATATATTTTCTTAAAGCAGACACCCTAGAGAATAAAATAGTAGTAGTTACAATTTTTTATGTCATAAAATATTACCGCAAATACATTTCAGTAAAAAACACACTAAAGTTAATTTTAGGGGGCACAAAAATGCAATAAATTACCCAATTCTTTGGTAAAATATAAAAACCGAGTAAATAGATACCCAACATGCCAAACCCTAAATTTCCATGTGCCAGGCAATGTTTTAAAAGCCCCATATAGGTCATCAGTTTAGTGCGTCGTAGGAGGTCTTGTGCTAGAAATATTACTCTAATTTCGGTGTGCACGGTGATATGCAATATGTGTATTGCAATCACTGTTTTCATGTGTAAGCGCCCCAATGCATGCTTGTACGTGCGTATAAGTGAGGGAGGGCCTCCAAATTTTTATTTTATTTTTTATTGGGGGGGGGGGTGTTTTATATGCTTGGGTGCAACTTACATTTTTTACAAGTAAAAAAAAAAAATATTATAATGTGACAACATATAGAGAAGAAAATAAAAAATATGGACAGCCGCACTCCAAAAAACCTTTGACGGCCGCCTTTATTGTAAAAAATGGAAGATCACACCAAAAATCGTCACAGCATAGCCGGGGTAACAGCTTACATGTTTCACACTGAAGGTCAGTGCTTAATCATAGCTTGTGACAACACACGTCACTTCTGGGTCCAGAACATGAAGGGGAGGAGGGTGGATGTGTGTCCAATCTCCTCCCCTCTACCTGGCGGCACTTGCTATGCCCGATCCCGGTCTCGCAGATGGCCACGCGGAACCCGGAATACAAAGGGGTGTGTGGAAGCATTCGGGCTGCAGTGTAGCCGTCCGAATGCTTCCATCCGAAAAGTAACACTACTGCTTGCCTGCAGCAGGACTAAAATGTTGAAAAATAATACCTGGCAGGTGCCCAAACTACATGTCCTGAGTGTCAGGCGAAAGAAATCCATGTACTGCTTTTTTTGCAATACAGGTTCTTTGGGGTACCATTCAAAATGAAAGGCACCATGCGCATGTGAGATGCATTATTGCAACACTTAGGTGCCAATGGGTCCTAAGTATACACATTTTGATTTTAATGGGCTGCTTCATTCATTTCACAGAAGCAGCAGTAAAGGCTTTGTACATTTTTTTTTTTATCAACAAGCATACACAAACTGCTCTGTAGATAAACCCTGACAAATTCTACACTACAGCAAGAACGGGAGATAATAGAATTCTAATGCAAATCTACTACAGGGAATATTTGTGTCCTAGACAAGTGGAGAAATCAGTAAATACATTCAGTGGAATTTATCTAAACTAGAGCAGAAAGAATGTGAGGCAGCTGAGCATGGCAACCAATTAGCTTCCAACTTAAAGTTTTAGGGCCCTTTCACATGGGCGGCCCAACAATGCAGCATGACCTATGCCCACCATTGCAGGCTCACCTGTGCAGAGGAAGAAAGGGGGCAGCCGGATAATCACAGGGGAAGAGAGAGGGGAGGAAGAGGATTGCCCACGGGATCACAGAGCAGGGATTGCCCGCTGCCTGTAACAGCTTACATTAGAATTGCTTGCGGTCACACACACCCCCGCGTCTTGACCCGGCACCTGTGACAGACAGAACACATCCCAGCATTGGACTGGTGTTCTGTCTATCACAGGCACCCGATCAGGCTATGTGTGACCGCAAATGGAGGCAATTCAAATGTAAGCTGTTAAAGCGGGCAATCCCTGCTCTGTGATCAGGCCGGCTCGCCTCTTCCTCTGGGGCGATTGCTGGGAGAATGGCTCCCATTCAACCCTTCCTGCCGGCGGTGCTCGCCCCCCGCTCATAGGCAGCCCATGCTCGCCAGCAGTAATTTTTCAAAATGTGAGTGGAAAATTTGAGGGCTGACAATACAAATTGAATGCCGATGAATGAAAGCCATTGTGTACTACTGACATGTGATTGGTCACAGCGATCACATGGTACCGGGATCAGCCTGGTACAACAATCTGTCTTCCACTGTACACAGCAGGTGACAGACTGTTATGTTGTGCACGCTCCTGCAGGACATCATATTATGCCCACCCAAGATTAGAAATACTCCTGCCTTGTCGTCATTTTACAATAAGCTGGGTGGGAAGTAATTAATTCTTTCATTGTTGTTGGTCTCTTGCGTGTCTATGGCCTAACCTCCTAGTGAACAGCTGCTTTTTCTAATTCTAGCATTATTCTGCACACACCATTGCAGAAAGCCATTCAGAATGGCTGATCACTGCCACTCATTGGGAGGCTTTGTAGCAGGAATTCAGATTGTGACATTTTTAGCAAGTCATATCACCACTACAAGCAAACTGCTGCATTCTGAGCACTGTACAGTGACAGGTTCTCTTTGGAAGCCTTGTACCGCTAGCTGTAGCACACCTACTGTCATTCATACAATTGGCAGCCTATTATTATATATATATATATATATATATATATATATATATATATATAGGTAAGACTACAATACAAACCCCCATACTAAACAGCAGCGGCTATCTCCCCCCACCATGAGCCCGCTCCATACATGACACCATACAGAACATGTGCAGCACACTGACAGAGAACAGCACTGTCCCGCTGTGTGTCATGGAGTAAGAATAACGTGTCAGGGCGGGAAATAACAATGAATGGGAACACTCACGGTGGTGCGGTGTGTAGCAGCAGACAGTCTATATACAACCGGTATGTATGGCGCTCCGTGCCAGCTCTGTGCTGCGGTGGCTCCGAGTCACGTGGTACGCTGACGTCACCCAAGTACAGGGGCTGGGCTTGGACCAAACGTCTGCAAGATGAGCCCACCAACGTCAGCGGCTAAAGGAGGAGCAGAGTGGACGTTGAAAGGCGGGAACGTGTTGTGTTATGTGTCTTGTCCATGAAGGGAGCTCGGTTCAGCAATAGTGGGCATCTCCAGCATGTATTCTCACTAGCTTTCACTCACCGTGTCTTCACATTGTTGGCAGGCTGGGTAAAAGAACGTTTGTTGTATGGAAGGGTTAGTTATGTGCAGGTTTACTGCTCTGACTAGAATTCATGAACTCCACACGGTGAGGTAGGTGTGCTTTCCAGTGATAAAGAATGGAAGTCGTTTGAGGCTCTTGCTAGGACTATCCATTTGAAGCGATATAAGTGTTTTGTATTTACCATATGTACAGTGAGGGAAATGAGGTCTTTAAAAAAAATTTTTTTTTTTTTTTATTTCTTTTTATAATTAACCACTTAAGCCCCGGACCATTTTGGGCCATTAGGACCAGGCCTGTTTTTGGGATTCGGCACTGCGCTGCTTTAACTGTAAATTGTGCGGACATGCAATGTTGTACCCAAATGAAACTTGCGTCCTTTTCTTCCCACAAATAGAGCTTTCTTTTAATGGTATTTGATTGCCTCTGCGATTTTTATTTTTTGCGCTATAAACAGAAAAAGACCGAAAATTTTGAAAAAAAATGATATTTTCTACTTTTTGTTATAAGAAAAATCGAATAAACTCAATTTTAGTCATACATTTAGGCCAAAATGTATTCAGCCACATGTCTTTAGTAAAAAAAATGTCAATAAGCGTATATTTATCGGTTTGCGCAAAAGTTTTATAGCGTTTACAAACTAGGGTACATTTTCTGAAATTTACACAGCTTTAAATTTACGACTGCCTATCTCATTTCTTGAGGTGCTAAAATGGCAGGGCAGTACAAAACCCCCCCCCCCCAAATGACCCCATTTTGGAAAGTAGACACCCCAAGGAAATTGCTGAGAGGCATGTTGAGCCCATTGAATATTTTTTTTTTTTTTTGTCCCAAGTGATTGAATAATGAAAAAAAAAAAAAAAAAAATTACAAAAAGTTGTCACTAAATGATATATTGCTCACACATGCCATGGTTATATGTGGAATTGCACCCCAAAATACATTCTGCTGCTTCTCCTGAGTATGGGGATACCACATGTGTGGGACTTTTTAGGAGCCTAGCCACGTACGGGACCCCGGAAACCAAGCACCGCCTTCAGGATTTCTAAGGGCGCAAATTTTTGATTTCACTCCTCACTACCTATCACAGTTTTGAAGGCCATAAAATGCCAAAATAGCACAAAACCCCCCCCAAATGACCCCATTTTGGAAAGTAGACACCCCAAGCTATTTACTGAGAGGCATGTTCAGTCCATGGAATATTTTATATTTTGCCACAAGTTGCGGGAATATGACAAACTTTTTTTTTTTTTTTGCACAAAGTTGTCACTAAATGATATATTGCTCACACATGCCATGGGCATATGTGAAATTACACCCCAAAATACATTCTGCTGCTTCTCCTGAGTACGGGGATACCACATGTGTGGGACTTTTTGGGAGCCTAGCCCCGTACGGGACCCCAAAAACCAAGCACCGCCTTCAAGGTTTCTAAGGGCATAAATTTTTGATTTCACTCCTCACTACCTATCACAGTTTTGAAGGCCATAAAATGCCAAGATGGCACAAAACCCCCCCAAATGACCCCATTTTGGAAAGTAGACACCCCATGCTATTTGCTGAGAGGCATGTTGACCCCATTGAATATTTTTTTTTTTTTTTGTCCCAAATGATTGAATAATGACAAAAAGAAAAAAAAAATGTACAAAAAGTTGTCACTAAATGATATATTGCTCACACATGCCATGGTTATATGTGGAATTGCACCCCAAAATACATTCTGCTGCTTTTCCTGAGTACGGGGATACCACATGTGTGGGACTTTTTGGGAGCCTAGCCGCGTACGGGACCCCGAAAACCAAGCACTGCGAACGCTGCAGTTATGTGTGTTGTGTTTGGTAAGTGACAGTGATCGATCGATACTGCACTTGGGTGGGCTGGGCTGGGCGGAGGGGCTAAACGCAGGCGCTAGCAGGTATCTGGGCTGATCCCGCTAACACTGCGTTTTTGGGAACCCTAAACCGCTGGGGATGCTAGTATAGATCTGATCAGATACTATACCACTAAGGGGGGTGTATGCTTTGCGCGTGGGTGTTAGCGTTACTGGCACTAACCTAACACTGCCTGGGGCGACGCAGACCCTCTCTGGCGCTAAAACCTAATTGATCTCACCCGCCGGGCGATCAGGGGGGTTAAACCTTTATTGGGTTATATACGGCGGGTGCCCTGATGCTATAAAAAGCAAACTAATCAACCAGCGTCACCCGTAACCTTTATATGGTGATCACTGGTTAAAGGGTTAACTAGGGGCAATCAGGGGGTTAAAACCTTTATTAGGTTAAATATGGGGGTACCTGACACTATATAACCTGACGGGTAACCTAAATAACTAAATAACTTACTGGCTAACCAGTGACACCAGTGACGCTTAAACGGCGATCACTGGTGAAAGGGTTAACTCTAGGGGCAATCAGGGGGTTAAAATAATATATGGGGGTACCTGACACTAATAAAAACCTGCGGCGAACCTAAAAAAAAAATAACTGCCTATCTAAAACACCAGCGACACGAATACAGCGATCGGAAAAACAATCGCTTAGTGACGCTGAAGTTAGGGGGTGAAAGGGTTACCTGGGGGGTGATCAAGGGGTTAAACCTTTATTAGGGGGGGTTAGGGGGCTACCCTGGACCTAAAGGGGCCTAATCCTAACTGCCCTGCAACTTTTTACAATCACAGATGACACTAAATGCAGTGATCAGTAAAATAAATGATCACTGCAATCAGTGACACTGTGATTGGGGGCTTTGGGGTGATCTGGGGGTGACTGGGGGGTGATTTGTGTGCCTATGTGTACCTACGTGTCAGTGGACTGTTGGTGCACTAACCTGCTTCTTCTCTGCTCGGCGCCGGGAACGGAAAGACCGCGGCGAGGGAGATGACATCACTTCCTCCAGCCTGTGTTTACATCACATGGCGGAGGAAGCATTTTCATTGGCCGGGAGCGATCGCGAGGGGGGGGCGGAATCGAGCGGCCGCCCCCTCATGCCTGATCGCTCCCGAACACTTAACGGCCGCTCACTGCAGTGAAGGGGGGTCCGGATGGACCCCCCAACTGCACAAAGGCGATCACGTAGATCTACGTGATTCTGCCTGTCGGTGCCATTCTGCCGACGTAAATCGGCGGTGGGCGGTCGTTAAGTGGTTAAAAATAGTGTTTTTAAAAAAAAAAAAATTTGATCCTTTTTATTGCTGTCACAAGGAATGTAAACATCCCTTGTGACAGTATCAAGTGGTGACAGGTACTCTTTATGGAGAGATCGGAGGTCTAAAAGACCCCCAATCCCTCCTTTGCACTTCAAAGTATTCAGATCGCCGAAAACGGCGATTCTGAATACTGTGTACTTTTTTAAATTCGGCGCCATTGGCAGCCGAGTAACCCGGATGTGACGTCATGACGTCGCTTCCGTGGTTACAGTGCAGAGAAAAAATCAAAGCCGTTCGCGGCTTTGATTCACTCTCTGTGTAGCCGCCCGAGGTGGCGGATCGTGGATCGGGTCTCCCGGTGGGACGGGAGGCCCGGTAAGAGCGGCGGAGGCGGCGGGAGGGGGGGGATGTCCCCTCCCGCTCCTCCGGTATAACAACCGAGCGGCTTTTAGCCGCATCGGTGGTTATACCAGGAAAGCCGATCGCCCGCTCTAAACAACGGTACCGGGATGATGCCTGCAGCTGCAGGCATCATCCCGGTATAACCCCCGAAAACCGAGGACGCATATATGCGTCCGCTTGGCGTGAAAGGGTTAACAATGGATTTATTTTAACAGTGAGAGACAGAAAAACAGCAAAAAAAATCCAGAAAAACACATTTCCAAAAATGTATAAATTGATTTGCATTTTAATGACCACAACACATTCACCCAGTTCTCCTCTGAATCATTGAGATTTTCATTAGCTAACTTCAAATTGGCCTGTACATGTGCTTTCTTGAGCAGGGGGACCTTGCAGGATTGCAGTCCTTCACGGCAGGGACGGGGGGGGGGGCAGAGTGAAAATTTCCCCCCAGGCCGCCGGACTTATACTCAAAACGGCCGCTGTCTGCTGACTTTTTTTTTTGTATGCAGGCAGCAGGAGGTCAATAGTGGCAGCCGCCGATTGGCTGTGTTGCTCCCGTGCTGCATTCTGGGAGTTGTAGTCCGGACCGTGCTCAAGTTCCTGGTGGCGGTGGGTGGAGAGAACTGAGCAGCGGTGCGCAACAGCCGGAAACTACAACTCTCGCAGAAGGAGTCTTCAGAGGCAGGCAGAGGGGGGTGTGACTCGCTGGCTCGGGCTGGGAGCTGGATGGCTGCAAGCAGGGGCGGTACAGGGGGGTTGGAGGGAGCGCCAGGTTGTGAGCAGGAAAATATGCCCACAAAATGCCCCTATTGCCAGCCCAACAAAATGTATGTGCCCCTGCTTGTTGCTCTGTGGCAGCAGATACACCCATTTCAAGGCTCCCTCCTTGAGTTCCTGAGTCCTCCCCCCAGATCGGAGCTGGTACAGTCCCTGCAGGGAAGGAAGAACCTCACCCTGCAGCATCGATGATTGGGCCCCGCCCAGCACACAGCAGAGACCTCCTCCAGGGCAGAGTGAAGATTGTGTGTACAGCATGGAAGGGAGACTGGATCCACTTGTACTTACTGTAAGTCTTCACTGCTCTGCATACTGTGATGTGAACCTGCTCTGTACTTTTCAGTTCAGGTTTATTGAAAGTGAAAATAAAATTCTTGAACAGGTTAGGAATTAGTGTGACATTTCAGGTGCTACATAAAATGTAATCCACATGCACATATCTTCTTCTAAAAAGAATGATTTTTAACCACTTAAGCCCCGGAACATTTGGTAGCTAGAGGACCAGAGGTGATTTCAGAATTTTGCACTGCGCTGCTTTAACTGTAAATTGTGCGGACATGCAATGTTGTACCCAAACGAAATTTGCGTCCTTTCTCTTCCCACAAATAGAGCTTTCTTTTAATGGTATTTGATTGCCTCTGCGATTTTAATTTTTTGCGATATAAACGGAAATAGACCGAAAATTTTGAAAAAAAAAGATATTTTCTACTTTTTGTTATAAGAAAAATCGAATAAACTCAATTTTAGTCATACATTTAGGCCAAAATGTATTCAGCCACATGTCTTTAGTAAAAAAAAGTCAATAAGCGTATATTTATTGGTTTGCGCAAAAGTTATAGCGTCTACAAACTAGGGTACATTTTCTGGAATTTACACAGCTTTTAATTTATGACTGCCTATCTCATTTCTTGAGGTGCTAAAATGGCAGGGCAGTACAAACACCCCCCCCCCCCCCCCCAAATGACCCCATTTTGGAAAGTAGACATCCCAAGGAAATTGCTGAGAGGCATGTTGAGCCCATTGAATATTTTTTTTTTTTTTTTTTTTGTCTCAAGTGATTGAATAATGACAAAAAAAAAAATTACAAAAAGTTGTCACTAAATGATATATTGCTCACACATGCCATGGTTATATGTGGACTTACACCCCAAAATACATTTTGCTGCTTCTCCTGAGTACGGGAATACCACATGTGTGGGACTTTTTGGGAGCCTAGCTGCGTACGGGACCCCGGAAACCAAGCACCGCCTTCAGGATTTCTAGGCACAAATTTTTGATTTCACTCCTCACTACCTATCACAGTTTCAAAGGCCATAAAATGCCAAAATAGCACAAAACCCCCCCCAAATGACCCCATTTTGGAAAGTAGACACCCCAAGCTATTTGCTGAGAGGCATGGTGAGTATTTTACAGCTCTCATTTGTTTTTGAAAATGAAGAAAGACATTTTTTTTTTTTTTTTCAATTTTCAAAACTTTGTGACAAAAAGCGAGATCTGCAAAATACTCACAATACCTCTCAGCAAATAGCTTGGGGTGTCTACTTTCCAAAATGGGGTCATTTGGGGGGGTTTTGTGCCATCTGGGCATTCCATGGCCTCCGAAACTGTGATAGGCAGTGAGAAGTGAAATCAAAAATTTACACCCTTAGAAAGCCTGAAGGCGGTGCTTGGTTTTTGGGGTCCCGTACGTGGCTAGGCTCCCAAAAAGTCTCACACATGTGGTATCCCCGTACTCAGGAGAAGCAGCAGAATGTATTTTGGGGTGTAATTCCACATATGCCCATGGCATGTTTGAGCAATATATCATTTAGTGACAACTTTGTGCAAAAAAAAAAAAAAGAAGAAATTTGTCTTTTTTCTGCAACTTGTGTCAACATATAAAATATTCCATGGACTTCACATGCCTCTCAGTATATAGCTTGGGGTGTCTACTTTCCAAAATGGGGTCATTTGGGGGGGTTTTGAACTGTTCTGGCATTTTATACACAACATTAGGAAGCTTACATCCACTCTTCTAACCACTTGAAGACAAAGCCCTTTTTGACACTTTTTGTTTACATGAAAACATATTAATTTTTTGCAAGAAAATTATGTTGAACCCCCAATATTATATATATTTTTAAAGCAAAGGCCCTACAGATTAAAATGGTGGGTTTTTCATTTTTTTTTTTTTCTACACAGTATTTGCGCAGCGATTTTTCAAACGCATTTTTTGGGGAAAAAATACACTTTTTTTCATTTTAATGCACTAAAACACACTATATTGCCCAAATGTTTGATGAAATAAAAAAGATGATCTTAGGCCGAGTACATAGATACCAAACACGACATGCTTTAAAATTTCGCACAAACGAGCATTGGCGACAAACTACATACATTTTTAAAAGCATTTACAGGTTACCCCGTTAGATTTACAGAGGAGGTCTACTGCTAAAATTATTGCCCTCGATCTGACCTTCGCGGTGATACCTCACATGCATGGTGCAATTGCTGTTTACATATGACGCCAGACCGACGCTTGCGTTCGCCATTGGGCAAGAGCAGGGCAGGACAGGGGTGCTTTTTTTTTTATTATTATTAATTTTGCTATTTTATTTTTAAACTGTTGCTTCCATATTTATTTATTTTTATCACTTTTATTGTTATCTCAGGGAATGTAAATATCCCCTATGATAGCAATAGGTAATGACAGGTACTCTTTTTTTGAAAAAACTGGGGTCTATTGGACCCTAGATCTTTCCTCTGCCCTCAAAGCATCTGACCACACCAAGATCGGTGTGATAAAATGCTTTCCCAATTTCCCAATGGCGCTTTTTATATCCGGGGGGGGGGGGGACATTCCCTCCCACTGCTTGTAAAAGCAGTCCAGAGGCTAATTAGCCACTAGGATTGCTTTTACATGAAAGCCAGCCGCTGGCTGAAAAGAATGATACCAAGATGATACCTAAACCCGCAGGCATCATTCTGGTATAAACATTCAAAGTCCAGCAACATACCAGTACGTTGCTGGTCCTTGTTGGACATGTATTGTAATCTTTTTTTTCATGCAGCCTGTTGGCGACAAACTACATACATTTTTAAAAGCCTTTACAGGTTACCCCGTTAGATTTACAGAGGAGGTCTACTGCTAAAATTATTGCCCTCGATCTGACCTTCGCGGTGATACCTCGCATGCATGGTGCAATTGCTGTTTACATATGACGCCAGACCGACGCTTGCGTTCGCCATTGGGCAAGAGCAGGGCAGGACAAGGGTGCTTTTTTTTTTTTTTTTTTTTTTTTTTTTTTTTTTTCTTATTAATTTTGCTTTTTTATTTTATTTTTAAATTGTTCCTTCCATATTTTTTTTTTTTTTTTTTGTTATCTCAGGGAATGTAAATATCCCCTATGATAGCAATAGGTAGTGACAGGTACTCTTTTTTTTTTTTTTTTTTTTTTTTTTTTTTTTTAAAAACTGGGGTCTTCTAGACCCTAGATACGTTGCTGGTCCTTGTTGGACATGTATTGTAATCTTTTTTTTTTTTTTCATGCAGCCAGTTGGCTGAACGAAAAGAGAGATTTATCGGTGGGTATGCCCACCATTAGAATACCGCCCTTCATCCACCCACTTCTAATGATGGGCATACATGCACCATTTTATATATGCCTAAGCATGGGGGCATCCTCCCGCAAAAAAGTTATGCCGCACACACATGGTCGGACTTTTCCACGGGCAAGCCTCTGTCGGAATTTCGACCGTATGTACGCGGCATTAGGAGCAAAATCGCTCCTCCGCCCCTGCTGCCCCAATGCTTCGGCATATATGCTTTTTTTTTTTTTTTAACTGTGGTGGTGAAATCACCTCCTACAGCACTGGAGTCGCAGGGATCAGGCCTGTCTCTGCGAACGCTGCAGTTATGTGTGTTGTGTTTTGCAAGTGACAGTGATCGATCGATACTGCACTTGGGTGGCCTGGGCTGGACGGAGGGGCAAAACGCAGGTGCTAGCAGGTATCTGGGCTGATCCCGCTAACACTGCGTTTTTGGGAACCCTAAACTGCTGGGGACGCTAGTATAGATCTGATCAGATCAGATATTGATCTGATCAGATACTATACCACTAAGGGGGGTGTATGCTTCACGCGTGAGTGTTAGCGTTACTGGCACTAACTTGACGCTGCCTGGGGTGTGACGCAGACCCTCTCTGACGCTGAAACCTAATTGATATCACCCGCCGGGCGATCAGGGGGTTAAACCTTTATTGGGTTATATATACGGCGGGTGCCCTGACACTATAAAAAGCAAACTAACCAGCGTCACCCGTAACACTTATATGGTGATCACTGGTGAAAGGGGTTAACTAGGGGCAATTAGGGGGTTAAACCTTTATTAGATAATATATGGGGGTACCTGACGCTATAAAAACCTGCGGCGAACCTAAAAAAAATTGCTGGCTACCGATCTGCATCACTGACGCTAAGACAGCGATCAGAAAAACGATCGCTTAGCGACAGTGGTGATAGGGGGTGAAAGGGTTATCTGGGGGGTGATCAGGGGGTTAAACCTTTGTTAGGGGGCTAAACTGGACCTAAAACTAAATGTAGTGACACTTTTACAGTCACAAATGTCACTGATTGCAGTGATCAGTAAATAAATGGTCACTGCAATCAGTGACACTGTGACTGGGGGGTGATCTGGGGGGGCGATTTGTGTGCCTATGTGTCAGTGTAGTGTTAGTGTACTGACCTGTGTGTCTTCTCTTGTACGGCGCTCGGTATATGTGAGCGCCGCAGGAGAGATGACATCACTTCCTCCTGCTTCCTCTGCCTGTGTAAACATTACACAGCAGAGGGAGCATTTCCATTCGCCGGGAGCGATCGCGGGGGGGGGTGGCCGGAATCGAATGGCCGCCCTCTCATGTCGGATCGCTCCCCAACGAATACCGACCGCTCACTGTATAGGAGGGGGGTTCCGATCGGACCCCCCAACTGTACAAAGGCAATCATGTACACTGTACGTGATTGTGCCTGTCGGTGCCATTCTGCCGACGTATATATACAGTGAGCGGTCGTTAAGTGGTTAATTGGATATATAATGTGTATGTGGATTACATCTTATGTAGTAGCTAAAATGTCACACTAATTCCTAACCTATTCAAGAATATAAGAATACACAGCAAAGGATGTGTTTTTTTTTTTTTTTTTTTTATCCCAGCCCAAGAAAGTACAGAAGTCCACTCTTGTAGTGTGGGGGAAGGGAAGGGGAGAAGGGGGTATAGCCTTTTTTTACTTCCCTGATTCTATGCTCCAGCGTTCTCCTCCTCCTCCTCCTCCCTAAGACCCCTTTCACACTGGAGCGTATTCAGGTGCTATAGCGTTAAAAATAGCGCCTGCAATCCACCCTTAAAAAGCTGCTCCAGTGTGAAAGCCCTGAGGGCTTTCACACTGGAGCCTTGCGCTAGCAGTATGGTAAAAGTCCTGCTAGCAGCATCTTTGGAGCGGTGTGTATACCGCTCCTCCACCGCTGCTGCCCATCGACATCAATGGGACAGCGCGGCTATACCGCCCGCAATGCGCTGCTTCAGGGCGGTTTTAACCCTTTCTCGGCGGCTAGCGGGGGGTAAAACCACCCCGCTAGCGGCCGAAATGCGCCGCAAATCCACCCATGGCGTCGGCGGTAAAATTAGCTGCGTTTTACCGTCGACACTATGGGCGGCTCAGTTTGAATGGGGTCTAACGCATCATCACATATAGAGAAAGATTAACCCCGTATGGTATGAAGTGGAGGCTGGAGTGTGACCAATGTCAGCCCTAACATACACAGGAGCTGCAAGGGACCGGTAACAGAATTGCAGAGAGCTAGATGAAGCAAGGGATAAGGTAGAATTGGGTACACACAGATCAGAATTCATCGGGTTCAGCAGGGGCTGAATTTTGATCGGTATGTAACCCTCTGTTAGGCAGAAACCCATTGTTATATCATCTTCTGCTGGAAATCCTTGCTCAATTAGCTGCTTGCAGCCAAACTGCACCAGTGTTGACCAGTGTATTCTGACAGGGGACAGTCCCAGTAAGGGGGGATTCCCACATCCACCCACTTGTGTGGAGGGAGGAATCTGTCAGCCACTTGCTTGAGCCCCATCTTCGTCCAGCAATGTGCACAAGAGCAGTGGCTCTCTGATGGACTGTTTTAAGTGCACTGTACATTTGATTTGCAGCACTGGAAGTTTGGTAGTAACTCCACTGACCTGTGGGTCCTGCTGGGAGCAAAGCCACTGACCTGTGGGTCCTGCTGGGAGCAAAGCCACTGACCTGTGGGTCCTGCTGGGAGCAAAGCCACTGACCTGTGGGTCCTGCTGGGAGCAAAGCCACTGACCTGTGGGTCCTGCTGGGAGCAAAGCCACTGACCTGTGGGTCCTGCTGGGAGCAAAGCCACTGACCTGTGGGTCCTGCTGGGAGCAAGGGCCACTGACCTGTGGGTCCTGCTGGCTGCTGTGGTCCTCCTGGCCGTTGGCCTGTGGGTCAGTGTTCAGTGGGCTACTTGGCTGGACTTGCCCCCCAGGCCTAAGGCTGCCAGCCCTCCCCTGCTTCACGGCGTAGTGTGACAAGATTCTCCCTTGTAGTTCTGGGCTGATTCCTCACCGTTCTCACGATCACTGAACCTCCACGAGGTGAGATCTTGCATGGAGCCCCAGACCGAGGGAGATTGACAGTTATTTTGTGTTTCTTCCATTTGCGAATAATCGCATTAACTGTTGTCACCCTCTCACCAAGCTGTTTGACGATGGTCTTGTATCCCATTCCAGCCTTGTGTAGGTCTACAATGTTGTCCCTGACATTCTTGTACAGCTCTTTAATCTTAGTCATGGTGGAGAGATTGGAATCTGATTGCTTCTGTGGACAGGGGTCTTTTATACAGGTAACAAGCTGAGATTAGGAGCACTTTTAAGAGTGCTCTAATCTCAGCTTGTTACCTGTATAGAAGGCACCTGGGAGCCAGAAATCTTGCTGATAGGGGATCAAATTGTTATTTCAAGGGGGTTATAAAGGTTTGTTTTTTATTTTCTAAATAGGTTCCTTTAACCGCTTGTCAACCGCCCACCGTCAAATGGCGGGCGGAAGACCCTGTTGTCCTGGGCGGACGTCGTATGACGTTGCGCCCTAAAAAGCCACTAGGGGGCGCATGCCCGCCCCGTCACTGGTGACCCGATGTGCGTGCCCGGCGGCCGCAATTGCCCAGTAACCGAGCAGGACCGTGGATCTGTGTGTGTAAACACACAGATCCACGTCCTGTCAGGGAGAGGAGACCGATGGTGTGTCCCTTGTACATAGGGACAACCATCGGTCACCTCTCCCAGTCATTCCCCTCCCCTCACAGTAAGAATAACTTCCAGGGAACACATTTATCCCCTTCCTCGCCCCCTAGTGTTAACCCCTTCCCTGCCAGTCATGTTTATACAGTAATCAATGCATTTTTATAGCAGGGATCGCTGTATAAATGTGAATGGTCCCAAAAATGTGTCAAGTGTCTGTGTCCGCCGCAATATCGCAGTCACGATAAAAATCCCTGATCGCCGCCATTACTAGTAAAAAAAAATAATAAAAATGCTATAAATCTATCCCCTATATTGTAGCTGCTATAACTTTTGTGCAAACCAATCCATATACGCTTATTGCGTTTTTTTTTTTTTTGTGTGTTTTACCAAAAATATGTAGAACAATACATTTCGGCCTAAATTGAGGAAAATGTAAAAAAATAAAAATGGATATTTATTAGGGCTGTTACTGATTTAAACTTTTCGTGTTCGATTAATCGTTTTTTTAATCGACTAATTTCGATTAATTATAACGCACATAGATCCAACTACTTTTAGCTGATCTCCTTGCAGGCCGATTCCCAGTGCAGCTACCAACCACTGGAAAAATGGATAGCAGGATACAAAAAACACACAAAGGCAGCGCTCGATGGGAATAGCATTAAAACTTTTATAGTCTTCAAGTAGGTAACAAAATAAATATTGCACTGGAGATAAAATCGATGTAGCTACATAAACTGTAAAAATGGTGCGAGTTATACCAAACTGTAGCAAAAGCAGTCATAAAAACCTGTAGCTAAGTATAATACAGGTATAAAAATGTGTACAACGATACCACTGCTGAATCCAGATGAGGAGGGGTTAACATCAGTCCGTCAGCATGTAGATGTCCCATGAAGGGAACTATCACAACTCCCAGTGGATGGCTGTAGAATCCCTGGTTGATAGAGGGAAGTGTAACAGCCATTGCGTGTGGCAGATAGTTAGATCCCGCCGGCATGCAGATATGAAGGCACAGCAAAGGAGCCCTTCAGATGGACACGGCAAGCCCAAAGAATTTTGATCGATCAAAACAATTAATCGAGGAATTAATAGTTAATTTCCACAGCCCTAATATTTATATAGCAAAAAGGAAAAAATATTGTTTGTTTTTTCCCAAACTTGACGCTCTTCTTTTGTTTATAGCGCAAAAAATAAAAACTGCAGAGGTGATCAAATACCACCAAAAGAAAGCTCTATTTGTGGGAAAAAAAGGACGCAAATTTCGTTTGGGTACAGCGTCGCACGGCCGCGCAATTGTCATTCAAAGTGTGACAGTGCTGAAAAATGGCTTGGGCATGAAGGGGGTGAAAATGTCCTGTAGGCAAGTGGTTAAGCTAGTGCATTGTTGGTTCACTTACCTTTTCCTTCGATTTCCCTTCTAAATGTTTTTTTTCTTTGTCTGAATTTACTTCCTGTTCCTCCTCAGTAAGCTTGCCCCCATCCGAGCCGTTCTGGCTGGGGGTTAGTCAGCGTGCTCACCCCCTCCCTTGGCCCTACATCCCTGCAGGGAGACGTTGTGAAATCAAAGGAAAAGGTAAGTGAACCAACAATGCACAAGCTTAAAGGAACCCATTTAGTAAATAAAAAATGAACCTTTACAACCCCTTGAAATAACGATTTGATCCCCTATCAATCAGCAAGATTTCTGGCTCCCAGGTGTCTTCTATACAGGTAACGAGCTGAGATTAGAGCACTCTCTTAACCACCTCGCGCCCGCCGTACGAGTATATACGGCCGCAAGGTGGTTGTCAAATGCCGGGAGGCCGTTATTATACGGCCTCCTCTAATTTGGCCACTGGGGGGCGCGCGAGCACCGGCGGCGCGCCCGGCGCGTCACTGCAATGCCGATGCGCGTGCCTGGCGGCCGCGATGTCTGCCATGCACCCGCGATCGGCTGTTACAGAGGCAGGACGTGGATCTCTGTGTGTAAACACAGAGATCCATGTCCTGTCAGGGAGAGGGGACCGATGTACATAGGGACACAGATCGGTCACCTCCCCCAGTCACTCCCCTCCCCCCCCCCCCCCACAGTAACAATCACTCCAGGGAACACATTTAACCCCTTCCTCGCCCCCTAGTGTTAACCCCTTCCCTGCCAGTCACATTTATACAGTAATTAGTGCATTTTTATAGCACTGTTCTCTGTATAAATGTGAATGGTCCCAAAATAGTGTCAAAAGTGTCCGATGTGTCCGCCATAATGTCGCAGTCACAAAAAAAATCACTGATCGCCGCCATTACTAATAATAAAAAAAAAAATTATAAAAATGCCATAAAACTACCCCCTATTTTGTAAACGCTATAACTTTTGCGCAAACCAATCAAACGGCGATTGCGATTTTTTTTTTTTTTTTTTATCAAAAATATGTAGAAGAATACGTATCGGCCTAAACTGAGGAAAAAAAAATGGGATATTTATTATAACAAAAATCAAAAAATATTGCTTTTTTTTCAAAATTGTCGCTCCTATTTTTGTTTATAGCGCAAAAAATAAAAACCGCTGAGGTGATCAAATACCACCAAAAGAAAGCTCTATTTGTGCGAAAAAAAGGACGTCAATTTTGTTTGGGAGCCACGTCGCACGACCGCACAATTGTCATTCAAAGCGTGACAGTGCTGAAAGCTGAAATTTCGCCTGGGCAGGAAGGGGGTATATGTGCCCAGTAAGGAAGGGGTTAAAGGGAGTGCTCCTAATCTCAGCTTGTTACTTGTATAAAAGACACAGAAGCAATCAATCAGATTCCAATCTCTCCATCATGGCTAAGACCAACGAGCTGTCCAAGGATGTCAGGGACAACATTGTAGACCTACACAAGGCTGGAATGGGATTAGGGCTGCAACTAACGATTATTTTCATAATCGATTAGTTGGCCGATTTATTGTTTCGATTAATCGGTTAATAACCTTTAAAAAAAAAAAAAATTGGGCCAATTTGTTGTTGGGCAGATTAAATAACACAAATTGCTACAAAAACGCATTACATGCTTTTCTGCAGCTTCGCCATTGAAGTATATTGAACCAAAAAAACAAAATAGCACTGTTTTGTGTTAAAAAAAAGTCCTCACCCTTTCCAAATACGCAGCAGCTGAAAAAATCCTGGATGTGAACGTGTCTCATAGGAAACTATGTAAATGAACTGTAGTGTGTTTCTGCAAAAAACAGAGGTGTGACCCAGGCCTGAGATGTTTAGTAACATAATGGGGTTAAAAAAACGAAAATTGGTACAAAAAGAGCAAATATTCGCTACTGTAAGGGGTTCATTTTTTACTGTTGGACAGTGAAAGTAATATTTACAATTGCAATTCGCTCTTTTTGTACCATAAAGGGCTAATTTTAGTTTTTTTTTTTTTAACCCCATTATGTTACTGGCCGATTAATCGATTATGAAAATAGTAATCGATTATGAAATTAATCGATTAGTTTCGGCCCTAAATGGGATACAAGACCATCGTCAAGCAGCTTGGTGAGAGGGTGACAACAGTTAATGTGTTTATTCGCAAATGGAAGAAACACAAAATAACTGTCGATCTCCCTCGGTCTGAGGCCCCATGCAAGACCTCACCTCGTGGAGGTTCAGTGATCGTGAGAACGGTGAGGAATCAGCCCAGAACTACAAGGGAGAATCTTGTCCCACTATGTCGTGAAGGACTGCAAGGTCCCCCTGCTCAAGAAAGCACATGTACAAGCCAATTTGAAGTTAGCTAATGAACATCTCAATGATTCAGAGGAGAACTGGGTGAATGTGTTGTGGTCAGATGAGACCAAAATTGAGCTCTTTGGCATCAATTCAACTCGCTGTGTTTGGAGGAGGAGGAGGAATGCTGCCTATGACCCCAAGAACACCATCTCACCGTCAAACATGGAGGTGGAAACATTATGCTTTGGAGGTTTTTCTGCTATGGAGACGGGACAACTTCACTGCATCAAAGGCACAATGAATGGGGCCATGTACTGTCAAATCTTGGGTGAGAACCACCTTCCCTCAGCCAGGGCATTGAAAATGGGTCATGGATGGGTATTCCAGCATGACAATGACTCAAAACATACGGCCACGATAACAAAGGAGTGGCTCAAGAAGAAGCACATTAAGGTCCTGGAGTGGCCTAGCCAGTCTCCAGATCTCAAGCCCATAGAAAATATGTGGAGGAAGCTGAAGGTTCGAGTTGCGTTGCCGACCGTTGGCTTTGAAACCTTAACTTGGAGAGGATCTGCAAAGAGTGGGACAAAATCCCTTCTGAGATGTGTGCAAACTTGGTGGCCAACTACAAGAAACGTCTGACCTCTGTGATTGCCAACAAGGGTTTTGCCACCATGTACTAAATAATGTTTTGCGAAGGGGTCAAATCAGGGGTCAAATTTCAGTCATTAAAATGCAAATCAATTTATAACTTTTTCGAAATGCGTGTTTTTTTTTCTGGATGTTTTTGTTATTCTGTCTCACTGTTAAAGTAAACCTCATATATGTGACCTGAAAAGGTCACTCAGCGGTTTCCCACATCATGGGACACAGACCTCCAATGATCAGATGGTGATGTAGTGAATGTTCACTTCACAGAGCATATGTATAAAGGAGAATAAAAAGATCTAGTGCTCTCATTATCGACAATTTATTTTAAAAAAAGGGATTCAAATTCACTTACAAATCCAGAACTTAGGCCATGTGCAAGCGTGATGGCATATTTGTATACTGTACATGCATATCACGCTTGCACTTGGCTTAAAGGGGTTGTAAATCCTCGTGTTTTTTCACCTTATTGCATCCTATGCATTAGGGTGAAAAAACTAATGGCAGTGACTATATTTTACTTATCTGAGCCATGTATTTCCATCGGCAGAGACGCGCTGTCCCTCTCTGCACGGGGTACCGGCTCTTGATTGGATAGATTGATAGCAGCGCAGCCAATGGCTCCCGCTGCTGTCAATCAAACCCAAAAACCCGAGAACCGGGGGGGGCGGGGCTGAGTCCAGTTTTCGTGTCTATGGACGCCGAATGCTGGACTCGGGAGCCTGCCTGCAAGGTAACCCTCCGGGTGAGTACTTCTCCTAGGGGGTTATCTGATGTGAGGAGGAGCCGCGAGAGCCACCAAGAGACCCCAGAAGAGGACGATCGGGGCCACTCTGTACAAAACGAGATGCACAGTGGAGGTAAGTATGTTATGTTTGTTGTTTTAAATAAAATAAAGTGATTGTATGCCTTCGGTTTTTTTAAGTGCTAGATTTGTAAGTGAATTTGAATCCCTTTTTTTTTTTTTTTTAAATTGTCGATATGGAGAGTACTAAATCTTTTTAGGCCACTTTCACGCTGAGGCGCTTTACAGGCGTTTTTAGCGCTACAGTTGGCACCTCCAAAAGCTCTTTTAACCCCTTCCTTACTGGGCTATAGTCATGTGACGCCGGCAGGAACCCTCCCTCCGGGTGGACGTCATATGAGGTCTTTTCTTCCCGGCCGTCTAGGGGGCGCGCGGCAGCGCTCGTGACCCGGTGCCCGGCGGCCCCGATGTTCGCCGGGCACCCGCGATCATGGCAGGAGTGTGGATCTGTGTGTGTAAACACACAGATCCACCTCCTTTCAGAGGTGAGGAGACCGATGTGTGTTCTCAGTACAGAGGAACACAGATCGGGCTCCTCCCCTTGTGAGTCCCCTCCCCCTACAGTTAGAATCACTCAATAGGGAACATATTAACCCCTTCAGCGCCCCCTAGTTTTATAGCACTAATCGCTGTGTAAATGTGAATGGTCCCAAAAAGTGTCCGATATGTCCGCCGCAATGTCACGGTCACAATAAAAATCGCAGATCGCTGCCATTACTAGTAAAAAAAAAAAAAAATGCAATAAATCTATCCCCTATTTTGTAGATGCTATAACTTTTGCGCAAACCAATCAATATACGCTTATTGCGTTTTTTGTTTTTTTGTTTTGTTTTGTTTTTTTTACTAAACAAAAAAAAAATGTAGAAGAATACTCATCGGTCTAAACTGAGGAAAAAAATTGTTTTGTAAAAAAAAATTGTGATATTAAAGCGGTTGTATACCCGCTGACTTTTATTTTTTTTATTATATACACCTGTAAAGGAAAAGGCATAATGAGCTTGTATGCACAGCATACAAGCTCATTATGAAATACTTACCTTAGAAACGAGGCGTCGGTGTCCCTCCTGGTCCACGCCGAGGCAGCTGACATTATGCCTCGGGCGTGTCTTCCGGGTATCGCGGCTCCAGCGCTGTGAGTGGCTGGAGCTGCGATTCTTCATCTCCCGCGCATGCGCGCGGGAGACTTCTTTCCGGCAAGGTCCGGCGTCCGCCGGGCCTTCGCCGAGAATCCCCTGTGCACATGCGCCGCTGCAGTGCAAAGGGGATTATCTCCTAAACGGTAAAGGTTTAGGAGATATTTCTTTTACCTACAGGTAAGCCTTAGTATAGGCTTACCTGTAGGTAAAAGTTACAAAAAAGACTATACAACCGCTTTAAATCAAAAAGTAAAAAATATTGTGTTTTATTTTATTTTTTTTAAATTGTCGCTCTTTTTTTGTTTATAGCGCAAAAAATAAAAACCGCAGAGATGATCAAATACCACCAAACAAAAGCTCTATTTGTGGGGGAAAAAAACATAGCTTTCATTTGGGTACAGTGTTGCATGACCGTGCAATTGTCATTCATGGTGCAACAGCGCTGAAAAATAAAAATTGGTCTGGGCAGGAAGGGGGTGAAAATGCCCTGTATGGAATTGGTTAAAGAGCTTCCAATGCATCTCAATGGATGCTTTCACACTGGGGTGGTGCAGTGGCAGGGCAGCATTTTTTGGATCATGTTTGGGGCACTTTAAAAACGCCTCTCTTCATTGAAATGAATGGCAAGCGCTTTAAAAGCGCCTGAAAGCTGTGGGAAGGTCACATGACTGCAGCGTAGGATGCTGGTATATCAGGAAATCCTTTTGAGAAGTGGAAAAGAGTGGAAAGCATTATTGCTGCAGACAACCCAGAAATGCAGGCTAGTGCTGAACATGTGGCAAGACCATATAGATCCAATACATCAGCAATCGAACCAGAGGAGTTCATTCACTCAATGCGGGCCCACCCAGAACTTTGGGATCCATGGTATGCCAATCGCACCAAGACGACCTTAGGATAGATTGCCATTGCTGAACAGCATATTCCGGACTGGAGTGACGTCCTTAGAAAGCAAAAATCTGGCAAAAGCGAGTACCAATCCCAGTCCCTCTAATCCCTGTCCCAATTCCCTAACCTTAATCTCAGTCCCAATCCCCATCAAACTAGTCCAAATCCTTTAATCCCAGTCCTACTATTCCCAGTTCCCCCAAACCTAATCCTAGTCCAAATTCCCTAACCATTATCCCAGTCCCAATACCCTAATACCAGTCACAATTTTCCATGCCTAACCCTAATCCCAATTCCCCCAAACCTAACCCTAATCCCATTCCCACTAGTCCCAATCCTCTAACCCCCAACCCTAATTCCAGTCCCACTAGTCCAATTTACTCACATACTAGCCTGTATCTACAACAGCCCAAACTGGAATAGGCTAGTCTCACATGAGCGCTGCCTCTATGGGGCATGCGTCTGTGGTCACCTGTGCCGCGTTGCATAACCGCAAACCAGACCCGTGGCGGAAAACAGCATCTTTAATTTAGACCCCTTTCACACTGGGTCATTTTGCAGGTGCTATTGCGCTAAAAATAGCGCCTGCACACCGACCTGAAATAGCCGTTGCTGTGCCTCCAGTGTGAAAGCCCCGAGGGCTTTCACACTGGAGTGGTGCGCTAGCAGGATGGTAAAAAAAGTCCTGCTAGCAGCATCTTTGGAGCGGTGTGTATACCGCTCCTGCCCATTGAAATCAATGGGACACCGTGGCTATCCTGCCGGCAAAGCGTCTCTGCAGAAGCGCTTTGTGGTGGTTTTTAACCCTTTCTCGGCCGCTAGCGGGGGTAAAACTGCACCATCTAGCTAAAAATAGTGGCGCTTTACTGCCGACGCACCTCCCGCCCCAGTGTGAAAGGGGCCTAAGTATTCTTGATATTTTATTTATCATTATCTGTATCTGTCATTACTTTTAATGTTACACTTTTAAGTATTTGTGTGATCTCTCTTTGCACATGATGAATAAGAACCCTAAAAGAACTATCACATGACCGTGATAAAACATGGCAGGAATCAGAGATTTCCTCTGCAGCTCTCAGCACCTAGTGGTGACCACTGGCCCTGTTCACTATAATGACAAGTTGACTGTGGCTGCAGCTATTCACGGCTCTCTGCACAGCCAGCGGTTACAAAGTGTGTGCAGCAGCAATCACCGCAGGTAATTGATGGCTGTAGAGCCACTAATGCCTCGTACACACGACCGCTTTCTCTTATCGTCCATGGACCGACGCAGCTCTCATACTGATTACATGTGGGTATATGTCCCTGCTCGCAAGAGAAGACCTAGGCAGAATGTTAGAGGTTAAAACAATCTAGAACAAGCCAGAGCTGAACAGCCCCGCCCAGAGGGGCGGTCCCTCCGGACATTACCCTTCCACCTGCAGCTAATCAGCCTCAGTTTTTTTTCTGCCTAGCAGAAGGAGAAGACGTGGCTCTCAGGAGCCAGTCTCCTGGAAGATTTTACTTTTGATTTTTATTCCTTTGGGAATTTTCATATTTGATTTTTGAGACCTTCAATCAACTGTCGGCTGGGCAACAGGTTGGGTACACTAGTATCCTCGTAGTCTTCCCTGTCCGACCATCGAGCGTGCTGATCCTCGCCTTGCGTGCGTGAGACTCAGTTCACGACATACCTAATGACTCCAGGGGTGGCCGGGTTGCTTTCATGCTCCCGCGGTCCTCTCAAGATTGAACAGTTCCTGATTGACTGTATCTCTCGCGGTGGACCGGGCCGACAGCTACGCAGTACGACTCTGTGATAGGTCTGTCTGAAACAAGCCAGTGGGTCCCTGAAAGTGACGAGTAAGTAGTCTCTCCTACTGCAGGTGAGTACATGCTGGCTGTGTTTCTGTGTGTGGGGGTTTCTCACTGTCCCCCCGTTATGCTGCTTGGTGCTGTGCTGTGGGGTGCTTGGGGGTCACTCTGGCCTGGTTGGGCGCTCATGTCTGCAGTTTTTTCTGGTGTGTGAGGTGATTATTGCATGCGCCATTGGCGCTGTTTGAGGTGGTTATTGCGTGCGCCATTGGCGCGCATTAGAGCTTTGAATTTTGCGCTCAGCGGCCATCTTGACGTTTAGTGGCACAGTTATAGCTGCGGACGGCAGCCATTTTCTTGTGGCCGCCACGCATTTATTTCTGGCGGCGGCGCGAATCTCCTCACAGACTGAGCTGTCCTTAAGGGTTGGTGGGTCCTCCCGGGTATCCCCCCCTCAGCGTAGCCAGTGGGTGGACTGTATATTCACTGTATAGTGTATAAGGTCTCAGAGGGTGGCGTTTATGGAGTCTGATACACCTGCTCTCCACATTGCCTGGGGCAACTGGCAGTGCTGCACAGTTAAACATGTTCATATGTTTCCTGCACCTGCGGTCCTTATGGACCAGTTGTCAGCAGTCCTGGAATCATTCCTGCCAGAATGGAAGCGGTGTGCGAGCAAAAGGAGCTATAAGCCCCCTCCCCCCACAAAAATCTTTAGTGAAGGAGTGCTCTGAGTCAGATATGGGCCTAGCTATTGGGCTCAGGACCCTACCTCTGAATATTTAATGTTTATGAACAGGACATTCCCTTGTGAGGAAGACTCCAGTTCTGTGTCAGTGAATGACAAGGCGCTTGTAAGTGATCTCATTGATGATGTGAGAATCACACTCAGGCTGAAATTGCTGTGACAAGCTTTTCTTTTACACAGTTTCCTCACAGTTTTCCTCACACGCTGCCTCAAGAGCAGCATGGATGAGGGAGGACTTTATTCATTTATGTCTCTAATCCCTGTGAGCCTTGTGTGAGATACCTGAGGTAACATTTCCCGCCATTTCCTGGGGAATGATTTAAGCTCTGACAGACACACGGTCTGAGGATCAGAGGTTAACTGTTACCCGTATGCTGCTTCAGCAGCACTGTCAAGCAGGTTGGAATGATACAGAGAAGATTATGCGCCTCTGCGCCATAATTTAAACTCATCCTATACCTCTACACTGCATACATTCACAGTGTATGTATGTGTTATTGGTCTCTGTTTCTGCGTGGCTGTCCCCACGTTTCAATGCTGTGTTTCAGTGCCATACATGATATAAACGTACAAAATATGTTTATGCACGACTCCAGATACATTCACAGTATATGTATGTATCATACTCTCTGGGCTGGCGGGGGCTCCGGTGTCCTCCCGCACTCTCATGGTATGTGCGCTTCGGCTCTCTGCACAGTATAGACATGTTCAATATGTTTCTTGCACATATTATACATGTTTACAGTATGGGTATACTGTTTGCGTGGGGTTCCTCCGGGTACTCCGGTTTCCCCCCACGCTCCAATGGAAATGCACAGCATAAACATGTGCAATATTATGTTGATTCACATGCTATCATTCCTACACGGTATCTGTGTGCTGTCTGCGTGGAATTCTTCCGAGTGGGCGCTTCGGCGCTATGCACAGTCTAAATTTGTGCGATTGGACCTACCCGGTATGTCTTTGCAGTCTGCGTGGGTTTCCGCCCACGCTACATGACATGCATGCCTTTGGTGCAATACACGATGTAAACATACACATTATGTTTATACACTAAATACATTCACAGTAGTTGTAGGTATTGCATTCTCTGAGTATGCGCGGGGTACTTCGGTTCCTCCCACATGCCAACGGTGTGCGCGCCTTCGGTGCTATGCACACATGAGCTTGTGCAAAAGGTTTAGCACACACACTATAATACCTATACGGTATGCGTAAGCAGTCTGCGTGGGTTTCTGCCCATGCTACATGACATGCATGCCTTTGGTGCAATACACGGTGTAAACATACACATTATGTCTATACACTACACTAAATACATTTACAGTAGTTGTAGGTATTGCATTCTCTGAGTATGCGTGGGGTACTTCGGTTCCTCCCACGCGACAACAGTGTGCGCGCCTTCAGTGCTATGCACACATGGGCTTGTGCAAAATGTTTAGCACACATACTATAATACCATACACGGTATGCGTATGCAGTCTGCATGGGTTTCATCCGGGTGCTCAGGTTTCTCCCCTGCGTTTCAATGGTGTGCGCCTTCTCAGCGCTATGCAGAGTATAAACATGTGCAATTTGTTTATTCGCAGGCTAACATACCTACACGGTTGTGTACGCAATCTGTGTGGCTGGTTTACGTCCAGGCCCCGATGATGTGCATGCCTTCGTCGCTGGCACAGTATATACGCGTTTAATAGGTTTATCCACAAATACTAAACTACATACGCCGTATGTGGTGGTATTGTGCTCTTTGTGGCTGGGTGGGTTTCCTCCCACTCTCTCTCCGTTTCTGCATTTCACGCAATACATAGTATAAACTATGTGTTTGCACAATCAGCACCTATCCATGGGTAGCTGCTGGATGGAGCATTGTCACAAGGATCCCTGGTTTCAGGGGTATCACTTTCCACCTGCTTTCAGTGGTGATCAGAAGCGCTGGCTTGGACTGTGTTCGCCAGGCTGGGGTTGGCGTTGCGCCCGTTAGTGGCTGCGTCTCTGGCATTTTTTGTAGCTCAATGACTGGGCAAAAGCCTCTGCTTCATTCATCAGTCGTCTAGTAGGTGCATTACAACTGCTTTAGCCTTTAGGGTCTCTGTGCCTGGGGTGGGTTTGCGCCACCTGTGGAGGCTAAGGTACTAGTCCTCTGACCGAGTTTCTAGGGAAGTTCCGCCAAGTTGCCTTTATTGGCCAACATTTGAGGCACCCTGTACACTGGGGCCTCCCTTCTCCGATACATTGTGGAGTCTCTTTGGGATTTTCATACGTCTCGCTGCAAGACGGTCCTGTCGGCCGTGTGCATTGCAGGCGAAGGGTCCTTGCATCCGGAGGTGTTTCCACCTTCTTTACCGGAGGTGGGGCACCGGAAGTGGACCTTGTGGCCTCTCGACTCACTCGCAAGGTGGCAAGATCGTGGTCAGGTCCAGGGACCCCTGGGCGGATGCGTTAGACGCGTTGGAAGCCCGTGGGGGCAGTATCGCCTGATATATGCTTACCCTCTGCTACTGTTGTTGCTTCGCAGAGCATACTTCATCCTGCTTTACAGTCCTTGGCTTTAATGGCATGGCTGTTTAAAGCCAGGTGCTAAAAGACCGAGTTCTCTCGTATTCGGTCATCTCTTTTATGTTGTTGACATGGTAATCTTCCTCCAGAAAGATATCTCACCGTACCTGGAAGGCTTACATCGCTATGTGCGAGGAACTTGAGTGGCATCCTCGGATGTTTTCCGTTCCCAGGATTTTGCTGTTCCTACAGCGTGGTGTGACCCAAAAGCTGGCCTTGCATACCTTTTTTTTGAGGGTCGGATTTCGGCCCGGACTGTCTTTTTCAACGACCGCTGCGGGCCATTCCTTGATTAGCACCTTTTTGGGCAGGGGGTTCGCCATGTGGTCCCCCCTGTCAAGCCTCCTCTCCCTACTTGGGATCTGATTTTGATGCATCTCGGTTCTCCAAGAACATCCCTTTGAGAATATCAGAGTGATTCCTCTCTTGACCTTGTCCCAGAAGTTGGCCTTATTGGCCATTGCTTCGGTTAGACGGGTGTCTGAGTTGGCAGCCTTGTCTGGCAAGTCACCTTACTTGGTCCTCCATAAGGATATGTTGGTGTTGCGCCCACGACCATCCTTCTTTTCTAAGGATGGTCTTGGCCTTTCACCTTAAGAAGGACATTGTTCTTCCGTCCTTGTGTCCTCACCCATCGCTTCCCTGAGAGTTTGCGCTTCCTGCATTAAGATGGGTACAAGCCTTACGAGTGTACCTGTCTGCTACTGTTTCCATTCGGAAATCTGTGTCTGGTCCAAAACAGGGCCGAGCGGTGTCGTCTGCCACCGTCTTTAGGTTGATCAGGCAGACCGTCATACAGGCCTATGCCCTTAAGGGGCGGGCGCCTCCCTTTCCGGTTGCGGCGCATTCCACCAAGGCAATTGGTGCTTCCCGGGCCTTCCGACATCAAGCGTCGGTTGCACAAGTGTGCAAGGCGACGACCTGGTCGTCCGTTCATACCTTTTCAAAGTTCTACAAGGTTGATGTGGCTGCATCTTCGGATGCTTCCTTTGGCCGCAAAGTGTTGCAGGCCGCTGTCTAATGTTGCAACTCCTCCGTTGAGGGGCTCTGCTGGTTTGGAGTGAAGTTTTGGTTGTTCCTTACTTTTTTTTTTTTTTTGCTCCCACCCTTTTCTTATACTGCTTTGGGACGTCCCACATGTAATCAGTATGAGAGCTGCGTCGGTCCATGGACGTCAGAGAAACGGATTTTACGGTGAGTACAAAAATCCTATTTTTCTCGGCATGAAAAAAAAACTAAGTTTTTTCCGGATGGGATTCCTCTCGAGCCTGCCTTGCATACACACGTTCAGGCCAAATACCGCCCGTCCAAAGCGCGGTGACTTACAACACGTACAACGGCACTATAAAGGGAAAGTTCCATTCAAACGGCGCCACCCTTTGGGCTGCTTTTGCTGATCTCGTGTTATCGCGTGTTAGTTAAAGTTTGGTGAGAGACGATTTGCGCTTTTCTGTCTTCGTGCTTTCCAGATCGTTTTCTGCTCTTCAGTAGGTGCTTGTGGGTTTGTATCTTCAGTAGGTGCTTGTGGGTTTGTATCTGTCTTTCAGTGCGTGTAGTGAGTTCGTATCAGTTTTTTCAGTGCGTTCTTGTCCAGTAGTTTCTGATTTTCAGGTCGTTCTTAAAAGGCCTTGCTGTTCTTCAGTGCGTTCTGTTCGTTCTGACCAGCCAACCGTTTTCTAGCCATGTTGCGGGTATGTACTCGTCGTAGAGTTCGTGCTGCGTGTGAGCTTGGTTTGGGGGTTTATGCCTTTAACTCAAGTCCATTCCATGAAAAGCGTGGTGAGGAGTTCATAGACAAAGAATTGGTTTCTCCAGCGGGACCAATTCTGTCACATGCCTCTGCTGCGGGAGATCCAGGAGAATAACCCTGATGCCTTCAAGAATTTTCTCCGGATGATGGACCCCGTTTTTTAACCGTCTGTTGGCTTTGGTGTCCCCCTATATCGCGAGGCAGGACACTGTCATGCGGTAAGCCATCACTGCCGAGCAGAGGCTAGTTGCCACGGTGAGATACCTGGTGACTGGGAAGTCTGCAGGACCTGAAGTTCTCAACAGGCATCTCCCCCCAGGCTCTTGGGAACATTATACCAGAGACATGTTCTGCCATCATCCAAGTCCTGCAGGAGGACTATATTAAAGGAACACTAAAGGTTCCGTTTGTTATTAAAAAAACAAAAAGAAACATGTTATACTTGCCTCCACTGTGCAGCTCGTTTTGCACACAGTGGTCCTGATCCTGGTCTTCTGGGGTCCCTCGGCGGCTGTTTTAGCTCCTCCCCCGCAAGGACTCCACACCATAATGCGAGCGAGCTCGCATGGTGTGGAGTTACTGTGGGCGCGCTCCCGTGATACAGCGGCGGCCATAGCCGTCGACTGTATCACTCCGGCCCCGCCGCGTGGCGCGTCATTGGATGTGATTGACAGCAGCGCCAGCCAATGGCTGCGCTGCTTTCAATCCATCCAGTGTAGCCAATCAACGGCTGGGCTCAGGAACTCGGAGGATGACGGGAGCGAGCGCGGGACTTTCGAGGGGCCAGGTAAGTAAAACGGGTGCTCGGTATTGTCGAATGTTTTTTCACCTTAATGCATAGGATGCATTAAGGTGAAAAAACATGTACCGTTACAACCCCTTTTTAAGGTAAGTTTTTCTCATTTAACATCACATTCTATGTATTTAATGTTTGCTAATGTATTGTATTTCTTTTATCCTTGCCTAATTACCATGATTGTAATATGCTGTGAATGTCCCCTTTATCCTCATGCATGCTGTATGCTTTTAATGCTCCTTTTTTTTGGCCTTCATGCATATTTCCCTTCACTAACCTCTCCAACATGCTATCCTGGGCCCATACACACCTAGCCTAGTCACTTACCAATGTATTTTGTCAGCTACATTGTAGTGCTTTACCCTAAACACCCCCTAAAATGTGTACAAATGTTTTTGTTATCATTAATTTCAGGTAGAGTGCCAGAGCCTTTATTTTTGAGGGCTCCAAACTCATCTAGAACCCCCCCCCCCCTCAAATTTTTACAATGGGCCATCAGGGGGGGGTGTGGAATCTGATAAGTGGACCTTATATTTTTGTCTTCAAATACTCCTTAAAATAAATGATATACTGATGTTGGCCAAGAATGTTTTTGTATAATCAGCTTGCAATGTTATGTTCAAAAGTACTAATATGTTTTGTTCTTGTGTGACTCCAGTTTCCTTCAATGCCACAGGAATGGCAGAATGTGGCCTCCCAGTTTGCCCAGCGGTGGGATTTCCCCAACTGCAGAGGGGCAATAGACGGGAAGCACGTCCGCATCGTCCCACCACCCCATTCGGGGTCTTGCTGCTATAACTACAAGGGTTTCCATAGTATAGTGATGATGGCGGTGGTATCAGCGACATATGACTTCCTATATGTGAACGTGGGGAAAAATGACCGGATGTCCGATGGCGGAGTCTTTTCCGAGATGGAGTTCTCCCAACGTCTACGAAGTGGTGGCCTAGCATTGCCACCTTCGCCAGAGAACATTGAGGGACTACCGTTTGTCTTCGTGACAGATGAAGCTTTTGGACTTGGAATCCATTTGATGAGGCCATTTCCCCAAAGGACCCTCACCCCTGAGAGGAGGGTGTTCAATTTCCAGCATTTGGCATAATGGCCAGCCGGTTCCGTCTGTTTCAGACCTCAATAAATCTGGCGGAGTACAAACTCAACCATGTAGTAATGGCGTGCTGCACAATTTTTTAAGGAGACATTCTCAAAATTACATGGCATCAGTTGGGCCTGAGGCCGCACTTCAGGACCAAATTTAAGTCCCGTCTCTTGAAGCTGTCTGTACTGGCTTGCCCCCCCCCAAAGTGCCTGTGATGTGCGGCAAAGATATGTGGACTATTTATGGGTAGGATAATTGCTACAGTGGGGATCGAAAGTTTGGGCACCCCAGGTAAAAATGTGTATTAATGTGCATAACGAAGCCAAGGAAAGATGGAAAAATCTCCAAATGGCATCAAATTACAGATTAGACATTCTTATAATATGTCAAAAAAGGTGGTTTTTATTTCCATGATTTACACTTTTAAAATTACAGAAAACAAAAAAATGGCGTCTGCAAAAGTTTGGGCACCCTGCAGAATTTATAGCATGCACTGCCCCCTTTGCAAAGCTGAGACCTGCCAGTGTCATGGATTGTCCTCAATCATCATCTGGGAAGACCAGGTGATGTCAATCTCAAAGGTTTTAAATGGCCAAACTCATCTGACCTTGCCCCAACAATCAGCACCATGGGTTCTTCTAAGCAGTTGTCTAGAAAACTGAAAATAGTTGACGCTCACAAAGCTGGAGAAGGCTATAAGAAGATAGCAAAGCGTTTTCAGATGTCAATATCTTCTGTTCGGAATGTAATTAAGAAATGGCAGTCATCAGGAACAGTGGAAGTTAAAGCAAGATGTGGAAATCCAAGAAAAATTTCAGACAGGGTGGTGAGAAAAGCAATTCAAAACCCACGTTTGACTGCACGATCCCTCCAGAAAGATCTGGCAGACACTGGAGTTGTGGTACACTATTCCACTATAAAGAGATACTTGTACAAATATGGTCTTCATGGAAGAGTCATCAAAAGAAAACCTCTTCTACGTCCTCACCACAAAAATCAGCGTTTGAACTTTGCAAATGAACATTATAGACAAGCCTGAGGCATTTTGGAAACAAGTTCTGTGGACCGATGAGGTTAAAATAGAACTTTTTGGCCGGAATGAGCAAAGCTACGTTTGGAGAAGAAAGGGCACAGAATTTAATGAAAAGAACCTCTGTCCAACTGTTAAGCATGGGGGTGGATCAATCATGCTTTGGGGTTGTATTGCAGCCAGTGGCACAGGGACCATTTCACGAGTAGAAGGAAAAATTGATTCAATAAAATTTCAGCAAATTTTGGATGGTAACTTCATGCCATCTGTGAAAAAGCTGAAGTTAAAGAGGATGGCTTCTACAAATGGATAATGATCCTAAACACACCTCAAAATCCACAGGGGATTACATCAAGAGGCGTAAACTGAAGGTTTTGCCATGGCCTTCACAATCTCCTGACCTCAACATTATTGAAAAACCTATGGATAGACCTTAAAAGAGCAGTGCGTGACAGACAGACCAGAAATCTCAAAGAACTGGAAGACTTGGCAAAGATACCTCAAACAAGAATTTAAAGACTCTTGGCTGGCTACAAAAAGCGTTTACAAGCTGTGATACTTGCCAAAGGGGGCAGTACAAGATATTAACTCTGCAGGGTGCCCAAACTTTTGCAGACGCCATTTTTTTTTTTTGTTTTCTGTAATTTTGAAAGTGTAAATGATGGAAATAAAAACCACTTTTTTTTTACATATCATAAGAATGTCTAATCTGTAATTTGATGCCATTTGGAGATTTTTCCATCTTTCCTTGGCTTTGTTATGCACATTAATACACTTTTACCTGGGGTGCCCAAACTTTCGATCCCCACTGTATGCCAGAGGATTTGTGATTTGGAATACAATCAACAAAAAAAATTGTCCTGAAAACATCTTGAATTTGATTTGCTGCTTGTGTTTCTTTTAGCTGTCTCCTAGGTTCTCCTAGTGCACTTGTAGTGACAAGTGGATTTGCCATTGTCACTGTAAACACCAAATTCCTTCCAAAAATGGTATTGAGCATAGAAAGAATAAGCCACACATTGTAGAGTGTACTCTGTGCACATTCACATGTGCCTTATAAAACATTTTTTACAAATATATATATATATATATATATATAGCCAAAAATTGTTAATGAACAGTCCACAAAAAGGCAAGAATCAATGATGATATGAAAACAGTTCCAAACGGTGACCTATAGGTGCCAATATAGTCTCAGAGGGAGGAATCGCATATGCTGTAGAACATCCAAAACAGTACAATATAGTACCACCACCGTGCTTGACAACCGGAGTGACCACCACTGTGATAGAAATGGCTGCTTACCAGAAGCAAGCAAAAGAGCGCAGTCCGCTATAACCTAGCTGCGGCCTTTAGCTTGCATGTAGTGGGTGGATAGAACTCGAACCCAGTCAGAACACTCCTAATTAGCACTTTTGTTTTTGAACGTTCAAGTTCTTTAGGGTTTTAAAGTTTGCGCAAGCTTTCTGTCCGTTCGCAGGTTCTGGTGCGAACCGGGGGGTGTTCGGCTCATCCCTACTGTTCAACAATAGCATGTAATTACAATTCTTGATATAATGGTTCACAGCAGGGCGTTCCAGCGCCCAGCAAGAGTAACTGTGAGGGTTTTCAGTGTTGTGGCAACACCAACACCTAAGGCCCAAATTTCTGCAGAGTATATAGGGCAGGCCCCTACTTTCAAACATTTGAGTTTCAAACGACTCCTACTTACAAACTGAGGGAGACAACAGGAAGTGAGAGGAAATCTACCCCTAGGAAGGGAAATTCTCTCCTGTAAGAGTTATTATGGGAAAAAGGTGTTTCCTCTCCACTGATGCTTTATCGCCAATCCTTGTTTCCCTATAAACCCCAAATTTTCAAAATCCAATTGTCATTGGGACAGAAAGTGAGGTCAAATCTTCTGAACTACGACTGATTACTGTGCACACGGTCCTGCAAGTTGCCTGCGAACGGACCGTAAGTTCGCGCAAACTTTCGAACCCCGTTAAAGTTTATGGGACTTGAACGTGAGAAATCAAAAGTGCTAATTATAAAGGCTAATATGCACGTTATTGTCCTAAAAAGGGTTTGGGGACCCGGGTCCTGCCCCAGGGGACATGTATCAATGCAAAAAAAAGTTTTAAAAACTGCAGTTTTTTCGGGAGCAGTGATTTTTAATGATGCATAAAGTGGGGGAAAAAAAGTGAAATATTCCTTTAACCACTTCCCGCCCGGTCAATAGGAGATTGACGTCCGGGAAGTGGTTGTGCTATCCTGACTGGACGTCTATTGACGTCCTGCAGGATAACAGCCGCCGGGCGCCCGGGGGGCGTGCATCGCCGTGATCGGTGGAGCGGTGTGTCAGTCTGACCCACCGCTACACTGATCTCAGTAAAGAGCCTCCGGCAGAGGCTTTTTACCACATGATCAGCCATGTCCAATCACGGCTGATCACGATGTAAACAGGAAGAGCCATTGATCAGAGTCATCAGTGGCACCTACCAGTGTCAATCAGTGCCCTTCCGTGCCACCTATTGGTGCCCATCAGTACCGCCTATTAGTGCCCATCAGTGCCACCTCATTGGTGCCACCTCATCGGTGCCCATCAGTGCCTGTCATTGAAGAAGAAAACATACTTATTTACCCATAAAATTTACAGAAACAAAGAAAAACATATAGTTTTTTTCAAAATATTCGCTCCTTTTTTTTTTTTTTTTTTTTTATTTGTTGTGCAAAAAATAAAAATCGCAGAGGCGATCAAATACCACCGAAAGAAAGCTCTATTTGTGGGAACAAAATGATAAAAAATGTGTTTGGGTACAGTGTAGCATGACCGCGCAATTGTCATTCAAATTAGGACAGCGCTGAAAGCTGAAAATTGGCTTGGGCAGGAAGGTGTATAAGTGCCTGGTATTGAAGTGGTTAAATATCGTACCTGGGGGGGGTGTCTATAGTATGCCTCTGAAGTGGCACATGTTTCCCGTGCTTGGAACTGTCCCTGCACAAAATGTCATTTCTGAAGGGGAAAAAAAGTCATTTAAAACTGCTCGCAGCTTTAATGTAATGTCTGGTCCTGGCAATATGGATGAAAATCATTTGAGAAAAATGGCATGGGTACCCCCCCAGCCCACTACCGGCCCATTTGGGTCTTGTATGGATATTAAGGGGAATCCCGCAACCAAATAAAAAAAAGGCCCTATATACTCTGAACAGCAGTATACAGGTGCTGCAAACAAGACAGGGACTGTAGATTTGTTAAGTAGAATCTGTTTGTAATTTTGAACTGGTACATTTTTAAAGTGTAGCTCCAGCCAAAAAATCTATTAAGCTTTTTGGAAAATATAGGGAAGTGTTTTCACCCCTATAACACTTGTTTTGCTGTCTGCTCTCTGCCTGTGATTTTATTTTGAGAACACTACAAATTGTATTCAGGTTCCTTTAAGTAAACGCTGTGCAAAGAACAGAAGTACACTACATGAAATTAATGCAGCTCCCTGCCTGTGGTTTTAATATGAGAACACCACTCACTGTATTCAGGTAAACTTTAGGTGAACGCTATGCAAAGCACACAGTACACTAAGTGAAACACTGACTGCAGCTAGCACAATCGCCTGCCTGCCTGTCTGTCACAGTATAGAGAATAACCGGAACGGATCTAGCTAAAATGAATAGTTTATAAATATATATACAGCACCTAGGATGCATATATATCCTCTACACACTATAACTGCAGATGACTGACTCGCCTGCCTGCTCTATCTAACTCATATCAAATTACACTGTCTCTGTCTCTATACTTTAAACAGCTCCAACACACTACACAAGGCCGCCAAGCCGGCGGCCTTATATAGTGTGGGGCGTGTACTAAACCCCCTGAGCCATAATTGGCCAAAGCCACCCTGGCTTTGACCAGTTACGGCTCTCTGTTCAGACGGCGCTGTGATTGGCCAAGCATGCGGGTCATAGTGCATGCTTGGCCAATCATCAGCCAGCAATGCACTGTGATGCCGCAGTAAATTATGGGCCATGACACTCCACTCAAATTTGGCACGAACGGCCCATAATGTTCTATCTTCGTTGAATGATCGAACAGCCGATGTTTGAGTCGACTCGAACACGAAGCTCATCCCTATTGAACAGTGGCAGAAAAATTGGGCCTTTGGTGGTGGTGTTGGTGTTGCCACAACACTGTAAGCCCTCACAGTTACTCTTGGTGGGTGCAGGGATGGGCCCTGCTGTGAAATATTAGATCAAGAACTGTAATTACATGCCCCTGTTGAACAGGGGCAGAAAGATTGGGCCTTAGGCACTGGTGCCACAACACTGCAACCCCTCACAGATACTCTAGTTGGAGCGCAGGAATGAGCCCTGCTGCAAAGTATTGCAGCAAAAATTGTAATTACACGCCCCTGTTAAACAGGGGCAGAAAAAATTGGGCCTTAGCCACTGGTGGCGGTGCCTAGAACCAAAAATGTTCTTACAAGCTATCGGCGTGATCATTATGGAGGAAGAGGATAGTCACTCAGCATCAGCATAGGCAGTCTTGAAGGGATCTGACATAAAAAAAAAAAAATATATTCGGTTACAACAGCATCAGGTGCTTGGTAGCTGGTGGTGATCCAAGACTGATGAATTTTTATGAAGATCAACCGAGTTGGTGGACAGGCGCACCCTATGATCGGTTACAAAGCCTCCAGCAGCACTGAATGTGCGTTACGAAAGAACGCTGGATGCAGGACAGGCCAGTAGCTCAATTGCATACTGTGCAAGCTCTGGCCAGTGATCCATCCTCAAGACCCAGTAACCCAGAGGATTTTCGGTGGGAAAAGTGTCCAAGTCTGATCTTGCCCCTAGGTATTCCCGCATCATGTAAAACAGACGCTAGCGATGGTTGCTGGAACTGATCATACCTTGGGGCTGCGGACTAAAAAATTGTCTGACCGCAACGGTCAGATGGCCACCTTCTCCACCGCTCCTTCTGTAACTGACCGACGCCTCTGCAACACGTTGTCCAGGACCAGGAATTTGTAACCTCCCAGGCTCTGGAAATGCATTGCACAAACCTTTCTGCAAGGCCTCCCGAAGATTTTTCATCCTCTGCGAAGGCAAGATAAGGTCCGCAACCTTATACTTCTAATGTGGATCAACATTGCTGACACAATCCTCCTCCTCGTCCTCTTCCTGTGTGATAGGCGGGCCAGGAGGAACACTGTCTGGATAAAGGGGGCCTTGAGAGGTAAGGAAGTCCTCCTCTTCCTCCCTCTGTTCTGCCTCAAGTGCCCTGTCCATTATTCCACACAGCGTGTGCTCCAACAGGTGGACAAGAGGGACAGTGTCACTGATGCATTCACTGTCAGTGCTCACATTGCTCGTGGCCTCTTCGAATGGTGACAGGACAGTGCATGCATCCCTGATCATGCCCCACTGGCGCGGCAAAAAACAAACCAAGCTCTCCTGACCCTCCACCTTCTCCTTCTGCTGCCACAAGTCCACCTCCAGAGGCTCAGGCTCCGAGGATGCATGCAGGGAAGGCTGCAGAGAAGGGTACAAGGAAGAAAAGAAAGTGATGGCCAGGGTTCTGTCTGGTCTGAGAGAAGATGCAGGCTGTTGTAGTACCACGGACTGGGGACATATATACAGTGGGTACGGAAAGTATTCAGACCCCCTTAAATTTTTCACTCTTTGTTATATTGCAGTCATTTAATGAAATCATTTAAGTAAATTTTTTTCCCTAATGTACACACAGCGCCCCATGTTGACAGAAAAACACAGAATTGTTGACATTTTTGCAGATTTATTAAAAAAGAAAAACTGAAATATCACATGGTCCTAAGTATTCAGACCCTTTGCTCAGTATTTAGTAGAAGCACCCTTTTGATCTAATACAGCCATGAGTCTTTTTGGGAAAGATGCAACAAGTTTTTCACACCTGGATTTGGGGATCCTCTGCCATTCCTCCTTGCAGATCCTCTCCAGTTCTGTCAGGTTGGATGGTAAACGTTGGTGGACAGCCATTTTTAGGTTTCTCCAGAGATGCTCAATTGGGTTTAAGTCGGGGCTCTGGCTGGGCCATTCAAGAACAGTCACAGAGTTGTTGTGAAGCCACTCCTTCGTTATTTTAGCTGTGTGCTGTTGGAAGGTAAACCTTCGGCCCAGTCTGAGGTCCTAAAGCACTCTGGAGACGGTTTTCGTCCAGGACATCCCTGTACTTGGCCGCATTCATCTTTCCCTTGATTACAACCAGTCGTCCTGTCCCTGCAGCTGAAAAACACCCCCACAGCATGATGCTGCCACCACCATGCTTCACTGTTGGGACTGTATTGGACAGGTGATGAGCAGTGCCTGGTTTTCTCCACACATAATGCTAAGAATTAAGTCCTTCAGGTGTTTGTTTGTTTTTTTTAGCAAACTCCATGCGGGCTTTCATGTGTCTTGCACTGAGAGGCTTCCGTCGGGCCACTCTGCCATAAAGCCCCGACTGGTGGAGGGCTGCAGTGATGGTTGATTTTCTACAACTTTCTCCCAACTGCATCTCTAGAGCTCAGCCACAGTGATCTTTGGGTTCTTCTTTACCTCCTCTCACCAAGGCTCTTCTCCCCCGATAGCTCAGTTTGGCCGGACGGCCAGCTCTAGGAAGGGTTCTGGTCGTCCCAAACGTCTTCCATGTAAGGATTATGGAGGCCACTGTGCTCTTAGGAACCTTTAAAGTGGAGCTCCACCCTAAAGTGGAACTTCCGCTCATCGGAACCCTCCCCCCTCCGGTGTCACAATTGACACCATTCAGGGGGGAGGGGGGTGCAGATACCTGTCTAAGTCCTCTCTGCGGGAAGCACGTCACTTCCAGCAGAATACCCGTAGTGTTCTGGGAGACACTCGGCTCCCAGAACACAGGAGGACCAGTCAGAACGGCGCAGCGCGACTTGCGCATGTGCCGTAGGGAACTGGGCAGTGAAGCCGCAAGGCTTCACTTCCTGGTTCCCTCACCGAGGATGGCGGTGGGGGCAGCAGAGTGACGAGCGATTGCTCGTCCTCTGCTGCGGACGTCGCTGGACTCCAGGACAGGTAAGTGTCCTAATATTAAAAGTCAGCAGCTGCAGTATTTGTAGCTGCTGGCTTTTAATATTTTTTTTTTCGTCGGAGCTCCGCTTTAAGTGCAGCAGAATTTTTTTTGTAACCTTGGCCAGATCTGTGCCTTGCCACAATTCTGTCTCTGAGCTCTTCAGGCAGTTCCTTTTGACCTTATGATTCTCATTTGCTTTGACATGCACTGTGGGCTGTAAGGTCTTATATAGACAGGTGTGTGGCTTTCCTAATCAAGTCCCATCAGTATAATCAAACACAGCTGGACTCAAATGAAGGTGTAGAACCGTCTCAAGGATGATCAGAAGAAATGGACAGCACCTGAGTTAAATATGAGTGTCACAGCAAAGGGTCTGAATACTTGGGACCATGTGATATTTCAGTTTTTATTTTTTAATCTGCAAAAATGTCAACAATTCTGTGTTTTTCTGTCAATATGGGGTGCTGTGTGTACATTGAGGAAAAAAAATGAACTTAAATGATTTTAGCAAATGGCTGCAATATAACAAAGAGTGAAAAATTTAAGGGGGTCTGAATACTTTCCGTACCCACTGTATGTCATCTGCTGCTGTTCCTGATCTCTGGGATTCCAGGACCAGATTGTGCTCCCAATTGTATGTGCTTCTCAAGCTCCCAATTTTAGTTTTCTATTATTTGATGTGTGCCCTGGGGTCCAAAGGCTGCACAAATTGCAGCAGGTTCTCCAGCGTTGCCTTCATATTTATTTTCTTATATACCAGAATAAATGGAATTTTATTTGTACAGTTAATACTGGCCTATGTGTTTTCCTTCAAATATGACAGTTTTTTTGTGAGTAGGCAAGTACATTTCAAAAAAATACAATGTCAAATTAACAAGGGACACCAAGCAATCTCCTTGTGGGTAAAATATACAAGATAATAATGTTGTTGTGGTAACTTGACACACTAAACTAATAAAAATATATATGGAGATCAGTAGAAATTAGTTTAAAAAAAAAACAACAATGCAGATCTTGATTAAAAATTTTCCTAAAAAAACTATGGAGATCTGGCTTTAAAAAAAAAAAGATTGTTCATGAGATCCCGAGAAATAATAAAGAAATAAGTTTGTCAGAACTCTGTGTGAATATCAGCAGCAAAACAACTTCTGCTTTATAATGCTTCAATAATGAAAAGAATGCACTGCATTTAAACGATGCAATAATTTTCAACGTGACGAATGTGCTATCTCCATTACGAAAGATAGTTTTACCAAAACAAGCTCTCCCATCTCATACTTGATTCTGAGCATGCGTGTTTTTTTTCCCCCCGGGAAAGCATACACATGACGGTTTTCACGACGGAAAAAAAAGAGAACAAGGTCTTTTTTTTTATTTTTCTCGTCGAGAAAACTGCGATGGAGCATACACACGGCCGGTTTTCCCGGCCAAAAGCTGTCATGGCAGCCGACGGGAAAACCCGGTGTGTGTGTACGAGGCATTAGAGCTGCAGTTATAGTGAACGGGGCCAATGACCACACCAATCCACTGAGAGCTGCAGCAGGAATTTCTGATTCCTGTTGCTACTATCTCCACTCGTCCTAATCACCGGTGTATATGTAGCCTAAGGCTGCATTCACACCTGAGCGTAGCGTCTTTGCACGTTTTTTAGGCATGTTTTGGCGCGTTTCCATGTGGCCTTTTTTCAGGCATTTTTGGGCTTTGGCGTTTTTTTTATTAGATAATAGGAAATATTATCATCCGTTTCATTTGTTGCTTAGTTTTTCGTTTTTTTTTTTCATCTGCTTACTGGGTGAATATTTTTCTTCTGGTTCATCATTGTTCTTCCTGTTCCTGGCTGTGTTGTGCGGCGTATCTTGCTATACAAAGATGAGTGACGATGAGATGGCGTGTTTTGTGGCAACAGCCACTATTACGTCATATTTTCTTCATGAAAGAGAGAGAAAGAAGAGGTCATGCAGATACTGGATCCACCCCGTAATTGCCGAGCGAGAAGAGGCCAATTGTGGGTCATGTACAGTAACCTACGTGATCATGAGGACTTTTTTTTTTGGACTACATTAGGATGTCTGTAAAAAGGTTAGTCAAACTTCTTTTGAATCCTGATGTTTGTCATTTGTTCTTATGTCCACAAAACCCCACATTTTTTTTTATTTTTGCTCAGTTTTGGTGAGTTACTTAGTAGTCGGTTGCAACGAATGGACACATTTCCGTAACAATATACCCACTGTGGAACGACTAATCATCACACTGAGGTAATTTTCTTTTTTGTAATTTTTTTTTTTTTTAAGACTGATACATGAAGAAACCAATACTCTAATTTGTTTATATGCATAAAATAAACACCAAACACACGTTTTGAAATATATATACTTTTTAAAAAAATATAAAATATTCTGGGAACTTAAATATTTTTTTCTCTTCACATATACATATAGAAAGTAACTTAAAGTATAAATGTATATTTTTTAAATAATAACCAATAAGACAAAACAACAAGCTCTACATTGCCAAAACCAGTTGTACTCCATGAAAAACTAAACAGCATGGATACAGGTTTCTGACTTCCAGTCCTGGTCACACACGGGCAATCGCACACGCAAAAACAAGGAGTCCTTATTCATCAGAACAAATTAAATAAAAAAGAACTAGAGCTAATGTAGCGCCTACAAAACAAACTTTAGAGGCAATGGTAGGTTTGTGAGGAGTTGACTGGCTCATTAGGTGACATCACCACATTCATGGCATGGCCATAATGTGTCCAGGTGGAGTTAGAGGAATTTTGAGGAACATTCTGCCAATTAGAAGGTGGTGGTGTTGGCAGTAGGCATGTGCATTTCGTTTCGTTCCGAATCGAAATTCGGACAAATTTTCATTATTCGGACGTTCGGATGCATCCGAATTAACGAATTACAATGCCAACGAATGCAACCGAATCCGAACGTTTCGAATCGAAAAACCACGGACGAAAATCGAATTCAAAAAGAATTCTAGTCAAATCGAATTTGAAAAACAATTAGAATAGAATAGAAAATATTGGAAATAATCAAATAGAAAAACAATAGAATAGAATAAAATACAATATATATATATATTATATTCTATTCTGTTCTATTTTTTTCTAGTCTATTTTCTATTTCTATTCTAATCTTTTCTAATTGGAATTCGAAAAAACTGTAACATTCGAAAATATTTCAACCAAATTCGAAAATATATCTACCGAATTCGATATTTCATCCGCATTCGTTAATATTTCAACCAAATTCGATATTTCAACCGGATTTGAAATTATTTCAACCGAAAAGAAAAGATTATAATAAAATAGAAAAACAGATAACAGACTAGAAAAACAATAGGACAGACTATATTTTATTTTATTCTATTCTGTTCTATTTTTTCTAGTCTATTCTTTTATATTCTATTCAAATCTTTTCTATTAAAATCATTATATACTAAATTCGAATTTCGGAAGATGGTGTTATATATATATATATATATATATATGTGTGTGTGTGTGTATATATATATATATATATATAAACCATCGTTTTTTTTTCCGACATTCTAATTTCGTATAGAATGAATTCTAATTTGAATAGAAAAGATTAGAATAGAAATAGAAAATAGACTAGAAAAACAATAGAACAGAATAGAGTATAGATACTATCTATTTTTTTTTATTTTTTTGCAGATTACTATTTGTTTCCATAAGATCTCCTGCAAACTATATTGTTTTTCTAGTCCATTTTCTATTTCTATTCTAATCTTTTCTATTCAAATTAGAATTCATTCTATATGAAATTAGAATGTCGGAAAAAAAATATATATATATTCGAATTCAGTGTATAATGATTTTGATTTTATTAGAAAAGATTTGAATAGAATATAAAAGCATAGACTAGAAAAAAAATAGAACAGAATAGAATAAAATATAATATATTCTGTCCTATTGTTTTTCTAGTCTTATCTGTTTTTCTATTTTATTATAATCTTTTCTATTTGGTTGAAATAATTTCAAATCCGGTTGAAATATTATCGAATCCGGTAGATATATTTTCGAATTTGGTTGAAATACAAATAAAATTTTCGAATGCGACCGATTTTTTTCGAATTCCAATTAGAAAAGATTAGAATAGAAATAGAAAATAGACTAGAAAAAAAATAGAACAGAATAGAATAAAAATAATGTATATATTGTATTTTATTCTATTCTGTTCTATTGTTTTTCTATTTGATTATTTTCAATATTTTCGATTCTATTCTAATTGTTTTCGAATGCGGTTGAAATGATTTCGAATCATGTTGAAATGATTTCGAATCCGGTCGAAATATTTTCGAATCCGAGCGTTTTTACGAATTCGGTCAAACGGAACGAAATCCAAAAACGGATTTAACGAATCTAACTAAACGAAATTCATTAATGAACGAATTAAAATGAAACTAAACAAATTTTTTCCTTTTGCACATGTCTACTCTTTACCTCCTGATCTTCTATGGTTTGACATAAATTTAACCCAAGCCTATTTATTAAACCTTTGGGCGCAAGCGCTGCTGTAGGCGATAGCCATTTGGCGCGCTCATTACCACTTTCTTATAAGTGATATGTCAACTGTATTTCTGATGTACTGTTTATTCTGCCAATAAAAACATTTTCAACTCTAAAAACTCTGTGTTGGTGATCAATGAAAGTGAAATGTTGTGTACAGTACTACATGGACCCTTATTCGGTGTACAATATAGAATATTGCCTCAATTAGTTACGTCTAGGGATAGGGGCGGGTACTATCATCCTTTTTGTATTAGGATTTTGGAAAGGGTGTGTGCCAGGGGCTGCTCCAAGTTTGCCCTGCGGCACTGTTAAGGACTTTCTCAGTACCCAATGATTAAGCCAAAATTAAGTATAAAATGTCAATTTATTAAGAAGGTAAACATAATTAAAAACATTTTGTACAGCAGTACATAAACAGTTGTTGCAAAATTGATATAAATGGTTCACAAAGAATAGGTAAACCTCAAAGGTATTGTGAGGAATGGAGATGCATGTCCTGACATATTCCTCTGCATGTTTTGTGGCTTTGGCGGCTTCTTCAGGAGGAGTCAACCATAAACATCTACAAAAGTAAATACAATCTCATAGTTGCATGGTCAAAAATGTGTCTGAACCACCCCATGGAAGCATGTCTTACCAGAAAGAGATAGAGAGCTAATGATTGGCTCAGATGGGTCTAGCAAATGGTTTTTACAGAACAATATTGTCGGCAGTCATGTCTGTTTAAAGTGCAAGTAAACTCCCCTATCATTTTCAGGCAAGGAAGCTGCTATCTTGGCCTCTGTTTGTTTAATCTTCAACTACCATGATGCTGCACATGTGGTCAGTTATGACACCAGCCATTGGATGGTTTGACAGTTTGGTTGAGAGCACAACCAATGTGACAGTTGGCATTCCCTGGGAATGTAACTGGTTTTTGAAACTGTTAAATCGATGGGTTTACTTCCGCTTTAATAAGCACAATAGAATTATCATTCATAGAAGCAGTTCTATATCTTAGATGGTGTAGCTTAGCGGTAGAGCGCCTGCCTTGCATGCATGAGACCCTGGGTTCAGTCCCCCAGTTACGTCTATGACGTGCATGTGCGGGTATATGTGCCCTGGGCATCTCCGCATTTTTTGATTTACCTTTTATTACTCTTTTTATAATATTTTTTGATTTACCCTTTATTATTACACTCTTTATAATTTTTATTACGACGTGTCTGCCGACATTATTCATAGTTGCCAACAGTCCCGAATTTCCCAGGACAAGCACGATTTTTGGACCCTTGTCCCGAATTGGGCTTGTCTTGATTCGGGACAAGCCCAATTCTTTTTGTCCCGTTTTGTCCTGGTAAATTCGGGAATGCTTTAGCCTAAAAACGGCAGCGGCTACACAAAAATGGCCGCTGCTGCCGCCATGATTGTTCACTATTTCCCCTTGTGTTCAGTGCAGAGACTGGGGCAGCCAATCGGCTTCTCTCTTCAGTGTACAAATAGAAAATTCTATTGTACACTGAAGCCTATTGGCTGCAGAAATTGCTATTGGCGGCTCCTCCCCCTCTCCACTGAACACAAGGATCTGTGCAGTGAGGGAGTCGGATGTCAGTGCAGTAACTAGTAAGTGGCAGCCTGTATGTCACGGGGAGGGGGGGTGGTCAGTCTGTATGTCGCTGACGGGGGGGGGTCAGTCTGTATGTCGCTGACGGGGGGGGGGGTCAGTCTGTATGTCGCTGACGGGGGGGTCAGTCTGTATGTCGCTGATGGGGGGGGGGTCAGTCTGTATGTCACGGACGGGGGGGGGGGTCAGTCTGTATGTCACGGACGGGGGGGGGGGGTCAGTCTGTATGTCACGGACGGGGGGGGGGGGTCAGTCTGTATGTCACGGACGGGGGGGGGGGTCAGTCTGTATGTCACGGACGGGGGGGGGTCAGTCTGTATGTCACGGACGGGGGGGGGGGGTCAGTCTGTATGTCACGGACGGGGGGGGGGGGTCAGTCTGTATGTGTGTCACGGGGGGGGGGGGGGGTCAGTCTGTATGTGTGTCACGGGGGGGGGGGGTCAGTCTGTATGTGTGTCACGGGGGGGTGGTCAGTCTGTATGTATGTCACAGGGGGGGGGTCAGCCTGTATGTCACGGGGGGGGTCAGACTGTATTTGACGGGGGGAGGTTAGTCTGTATGTCACGGGGGTTCAGTCTGGTCTTTCAGTTGGACGGGGGGTCAATCTGAGGTGTTAGTATTTTTGTTTTGTGGGTTGTCAGTCTGGGCGGGGGGGGGGGGTCTATCTGTGTAGCCAGCGGTGGGGGGAAATTCCTAATTTTTTTTTGGTTTAGAGTAAGTAGTCTTCCTCACTCCTCAGAGTACCTATAATATTTAAATTAACCACTTCCCTACCAGGCACGAAAACCCCCTTCCTGCCCAAGCCATTTTTCAGCTTTCAGCGCTGTCACACTTTGAATGACAATTGCGCCGTCGTGCGACGTGGCTCCCAAACGAAATTTGCGTTGTTTTTTTCCTACAAATAGAGCTTTCTTTTGGTGGTATTTGATCACCTCTGCGGTTTTTATTTTTTGCGCTATAAACAAAAGAAGAGCGTCCAGTTTGAAAAAAAACACCAATATTTTTTACTTTTTGCTATAATAAATATCCCAATTAAAAAATAAAAATAAAAAATTTCCTCAGTTTAGGCCGATACGTATTCTTCTACATATTTTTGTTAAAAAAAAACGCAATAAGCGTTTGATTGGTTTGCGCAAAAGTTATAGCGTCTACAAAATAGGGGATAGATTTATAGCTTTTTTTTTTTTTTTTTTTACTAGTAATGGCGGCGATCTGCGTTTTTTTTTTTTTTTTTTTTTTATTTTATTGTGACTGCGATGTTGCGGCGGACAGATCGGACACTTTTGACACATTTTTGGGACCATTAACATTTTTACAGCGATCCCTGCTATAAAAATGCATTGATTAATATGCTTCCTATCTGTGTTCTAACTGTGGGGGGAGGGGAGTGACTGGGGTAGGTGACCGATGGTTGTCCCTATGAACAAGGGACACACCATTGGTCCCCTCTCCCTGACAGGACGTGGATCTGTGTGTTTACACACACAGATCCACTTTCCTGCTCGGGTGCTGGGCAATCGCAGGTGCCCGGCGGCCGCCGGGCGCGCGCATCGAGTCCCCAGCAACGCGGCGGGTGCGCTCGTGCGGCGCGCGCGTGCCCCCTATCTCTATTTAAAGGCAGGACGTCATATGACGTCCTGTCAGAACGAGAGAGTCTTCCGCCCGCCGTCAATTGACGGTGGGCGGTAGACAAGTGGTTAAACTATTTTGTGTGTACCTTTTCCCTAAAGATGTAGGGATACCCCTCATTTACTAATTTACTGTCTTTCCATCCCAGGCTCTCCCTGCAGACCCCCCCCCCCCTTAATTTCCCCCTCTTCAACCCTTTCTCTTTCTTCCCCTTTCTCTTTACTAGGCATGTGCATTTCGTTTCGTTCCGATTTTAAAATTCAGACAAATTTTCATTATTCGGACGTTCGGATGCATCCGAATTAACGAATTACAATGCTAACGAATTCAACCGAATCCGAACGTTTCGAATTGAAAAACCACGGACGAAATTCAAATCGAATTCGAAAAGAATTCTAGTCGAATCGAATTTGAAAAACAATTAGAATAGAATAGAATAGAAAATATTAGAAATAATCAAATAGAAAAACAATAGAACAGAATAAAATACAATATATATATTATATTTTATTCTATTCTGTTCTATTTTTTTTTCTAGTCTATTTTCTATTTCTATTCTAATCTTTTCTAATTGGAATTCGAAAAAACGGTCGCATTCGAAAATATTTCAACCAAATTCGAAAATATATCTACCGAATTCGATAATATTTCATCCGCGTTCGTTAATATTTCAACCAAATTCGATATTTCAACCGGATTTGAAATTATTTCAACCGAAAATAAAAGATTATAATAAAATAGAAAAACAGATAACAGACTAGAAAAACAATAGGACAGAATATATTATATTTTATTCTATTCTGTTATATTTTTTCTAGTCTATTCTTTTATATTCTATTCAAATCTTTTCTATTAAAATCATTATATACTAAATTCGAACTTCGGAAGATGGTATGTATGTATATGTATGGGTGTGTGTGTGTGTGTATGTGTATATGTATATGTATATATATATATATATATATATATATATATATATATATATATATATATATATATATATATATATATATACTCGAGTATAAGCCGACCCGAATATAAGCCGAGGCACCTAATTTTACCACAAAAACTGGGAAAACGTATTGACTCGAGTATAAGCCTAGGGTGTGCCTCACTGTGTCCATGGCTAGACTGACGTTTAACATGGGAGTCTATGGAAGGGGTGCCCGGCTTTGAAAAATTGGTGCTACCCGGCCGTAGGTCCCCTGGACAAGAAACTTTGCAAACTTGTAGAGGAAGTGTGGGGCTATATGTGTACCAAGGTTGGGGTCCAGAGGACCTACGACCGGCCGGTACCGGGTCCCCAAAGAAACGACCATTTAACATGGGAGTCTATGGAAGGGGTGCCCGGTTTTGAAAAATCGTTGCTCCCCGGCCGTAGGTCCCCCCGACAAGAAACTTTGCACACTTATAGAGGAAGAGTGGGGCTATATGTATGCCAAGTTTAGGGTCTAGGAAACCTACGGCCGGCCGGTACCGGCTCCCCAAAATCCGGGAGATCAGGCGCAAAAAGGTGACTCGAGTATAAGCCGAGGGGGGGGGGGGGGGGGGGCATTTTCAGCACAAAAAATTGTGCTTAAAAACTCGGCTTATACTCAAGTATATAGTGTGTGTGTGTGTGTGTGTGTGTGTGTGTGTGTGTGTGTGTGTGTGTGTGTGTGTGTATATATATATATATATATATATATATATATATATATATATATATAATCATTATTTTTTTTTCGGATAGAATGAAATCTAATTTGAATAGAAATAGAAAATAGACTAGAAAACAATAGAACAGAATAGAGTATAGATACTATCTATTTAATTTTTTATTTTTTTGCAGATTACTATTTGTTTCCTTAAGATCTCCTGCAAACTATATGTTTTTCTAGTCTATTTCTATTCTAATCTTTTCTATTCAAATTAGAATTCATTCTATACGAAATTAGAATGTCGGAAAAAAAAAATATATATATATATATATATATATATATATATATATATATATAACCATCTTCTGACATTCGAATTCAGTGTATAATGATTTTGATTTTAATAGAAAAGATTTGAATAGAATATAAAAGAATAGACTAGAAAAAAATAGAACATAATAGAATAAAATATAATATATTCTGTCCTATTGTTTTTCTAGTCCTATTATCTGTTTTTCTATTTGGTTGAAATTTCAAATCCGGTTGAAATATTATCGAATTTGGTTGAAATATTATAGAATCCGGTAGATATATTTTTGAATTTGGTTGAAATATTTTCAAATGTGACCGATTTTTTCGAATTCCAATTAGAAAAGATTAGAATAGAAATAGAAAATAGACTAGAAAAAAAATAGAATAGAATAAAATATAATGTATATATATTGTATTTTATTCTATTCTATTGTTTTTCTATTAGAATAGAATCGAAAATATTGGAAATAATCAAATTGTTTTCGAATGCGTTTGAAATGATTTCGAATCATGTTGAAATGATTTCGAATCCGAGCGTTTTTACGAATTCGGTCGAAAACGGAACGAAATCCAAAAACGGATTTAACGAGTCTAACTAAACGAAATTCATTAATTAACGAATTAAAACGAAACTAAACAAATTTTTTCCTTTTGCACATGTCAAGTTGGCAGAGGAAGGTGGGTGGCAGAATGTGGTGTTGGCAACTGAGGAAGGGTTAAAGAATGTGGTGTTGGCAGAGGGGGCGGAGGGAGACTTGCATAGGGACCATAAAGTGGTGGAGGTTCTGAGGACCTATATGTGGTGGTTGGCGGAATAAAAGTGGCAATATATCGGATGGTACTTGCCAAAATGTCTGCTTGGCGGTTTGATTGTACCTTCTTCATCAGACCAACAGGACTCATGTGCAGGTTTCTGCAAGGTGTCAGGAAGGTGTTCATCCTTTCCAACATACTGGCCATAAAGTCCAGCATACGGTTAACATCCGGGCCAGGAGCCCTCCTTGTTGCATGTATGTTTGCTCTTGCAGGTACACAAGGACAAATGGGTGGTCTGGACTCCTCGTCTACCACGGGTATTGAGGAGGTAGAGCGTGCTGGAGTCGACATTTGGCTCACCGTAGGCTCTTGGTCTGCTTGCAGCTTAATCCAAATCTTCATTTTGAGTAGGATCCTCCCAGCAGCTTTCTGTACTGAAAATTTATTGTTATAGCTTGCTATTTTTCATTTTGTTTAACCACTGCAATATGGGGTGTTTTCACCCCCTTCCTGCACAGGCCAATTTTCAGCTTCCAGCGCTGTAACTATTTGAATGACAATTGCGTGGTCATGCCACACTGTACCCATATGAATTTTTTTTCACCCACAAATAGAGCCTTCTGTTGGTAGTATTTGATCACCTCTGCAGTTTTTGTTTTTTTGCGCTATAATAAATATCCCAATTAAAAAAAAAAAAAAAAAAATAAACACATTTTTTCTCAGTTTAGGCCGATATGTATTCTTCTACATATTTTTGGTAAAAAAAATCGCACTCGTATATTGATTGGTTTGCGCAAAAGTTATAGCGCCTAGTAATGGCAGCGATCTGCCATTTAATTTTTTTTATCAGGAATGTGACATTGCGGCAGACATATCGGATACTTTTGACACTATTTTGTGACCATTGACAATTATACAGTGATCAGTGCTATAAATATGCACTGATTACTGTGTAAATGTCACTGGCAGGCAAGTGGTTAACACCAGGGGGCGATCAAGGGGTTAAATGTGTTACCTAGGGAGTGATTATAACTGTGGGGGGAGGGGACTGACTGGGGAGGTGACCGATCGATCGGTGTTCCTATATACAAGGAACACACGATCTGTCTCCTCTCCCCTGACAGGGCATGGATCTGTGTGTTTACACACACAGATCCACGTTCCTGTTCTGTGACCAGCTATCGCGGGTGCCCGGTGAAGCAGAGGACATCATATGACGGCCGTCTGGGATGGCAGAGCCACCTTGTGGCCATCATATTAAAATACGCGGAATGGGAAGTTGTTAATGATACACGCACAGATGATAGCTTACCGCCCCAAAGTCACAAATGGCCGAAGGGACTACAAGTTTTTGGCATGGACATAATCTGCAGGAGCACACACCAGCTCCACTCCTAAAATCCCTTTTGTAGACATAGATGTCGAGTGTAGGCGTCCCGTATACTCTTCCACTTGCCTTTTTTAGCAGCTTAACTGTTACAATTATTTATTTATTTTTATATATAATTTTTTGTAGGTACCTAGCAACCGGACAATCATTAGCATTACTAATGCGGGTTAGAAAATCTGTTGCCAGTTACATAGTTCGTGACACCTGCTCTGCTATTTAGGATATGTTGAAGGAAATTGTGTTTCAAAAACCTACAACAGAAGACTGGTCACAGATCGCGAAAGTTTTCTGGCAACACTGCAACTTCCCCCATTGAATTGGAGCGATTGATGGGAAGCATATTAGGATCATAAAGCCCATGGACAGCAGAAGCCATTATTTTAACTACAATAAATAATTCTCTTTTGTTTTAATGACCGTGACTGATGCCAATTATTGCTTTCGTTGTATTCATATTGAGTCGTATGGCAGCAGCACTGACCAGTATTTTTGGGCATTCTTCTTTTGGACACATGCTGCGTACCAATAGTCTGGACTTTCCGGAAAACAGTCCACTACCGGGCACAAAAGGACTTCCACTACTCAGTGGTTTTGTGGGGGATGATGCATTTGCTCTGGATTAGCATCTCCTATGGCCCTATTCAGGGCACAATCTAAGTGTGCAGGAGATTGTTCAACTATAGGCTAACAAGAGCACGTAGAGTTTTCGACTGTTCATTTGGGATTTTGTCAAACAACTGGCGGGTTCTGCACACCCCCATCATCTTGAACATGCAAAATGTGGTCTGTGCTGTTAAAGCTGCATGTGCCTTGCATAACTTTGGATGGATTTGAGATTGAAGACTCATTACTTTATAATATGGAAAGAGCTCATTGGACTGGTGTGCGTGGAAGCAGACAAGGTGCACATGTCAGGGATCAATATGCGTCCTACTTTATGTCTCCAGAAGGACAGGTCCCATGGCAGCTTGAGGCAATTGAATAATTTTACATTTATATTAAAGTGTAAATTTTTACCCTGTATCTGTTTGTTTATTATAACTATATTCTAAGCTGTACTAAATAATAAAAAATGCTTCATTGATAATCTATCTACTTGTGTTCCCCATGTAGCCTTGTTATAACTCCTGCTGGAAGCTGCAGCGGTATCAAGTACCTATTTAAGACTGGGAAGTTGTGGAGGCCTCTCTTGCACCTTCTGCACAACACTCCTGATGGTGGAGACAGAGTGTGAGGGAAAGAAGTGGCACAGGTGCCGGAGTAGCTGGCAACATTATGTAATTGTAAGGTATTATGTATGTTATTTAACCACTTGTCAACCGCCCACCGTCAAATGACGGCGGGCGGAAGATCCTGTTGTTCTGGGTGGACGTCATATGATGTGATCGCCTTCAGAAGCCACTAGGGGGGGCGTGCGCGCACCTGCCGCGTCACTGAGGACTTGATGCGCGTGCCCAGTGGCTGCAATGGCCGCCGGGCACCCGTGATTGCCCAGTAACTGAGCAGAACCGTGGATCTGTGTGTGTAAACACACAGATCCACGTCCTGTCAGGGAGAGGAGACCGATGGTGTGTTCCTTGTACATAGGGACAACCATCGGTCACCTCCCCCAGTCAGTCCCCTCCCCCCACAGTAAGAATCACAATCTAGGGAACACATTTAACCCCTTGATCGCCCCCTAGTGTTAACCGCTTCCCTGACAGTCATATTTATACAGTAATCAATGCATTTTTATAGCAGGAATCGCTGTATAAATGTGGTCCCAAAAGTGTCCGATGTGTCCGCCGCAATATCGCAGTCAAGATAAAAATCGCTGATCGCCGCCATTACTAGTAAAAAAATAAAATAAAAATGCTATAAATCTATCCCCTTTTTTGTAGCTGCTATAACTTTTGCGCAATCAATATATGCTTATTGCAATTTTTTTTTTTTTACCAAAAATATGTAGAAGAATGCGTATCGGCCTAAACTGTGAAAAAAAATGTGGTTTTTTTTTTTTTTTTTTTTTTTTTATAGATTTTTTTGGGGATGTTTATTATAGCAAAAAGTAAAAAATATTGCATTTTTTTCAAAATTGTCGCTCTATTTTTGTTTATAGTGCAAAAATTAAAACCGCAGAGGTGATCAAATACCACCAAAAGAAAGCTCTATTTGTGGGGAAAAATGATAAAAATTTCATTTGGGTACAGTGTTGCATGACTGCGCAATTGTCATTCAAAATGTGACAGCGCTGAAAGCTGAAAAATGGCTTGGGCAGGAAGGGGGTGAAAGTGCCCTGTAGGCAAGTGGTTAAAGTTTTGGTTGGTTTTGCACAGAGCAGCCCGGATCCTCCTCTTCCGGGTCCCTCTTCGCTGATCCTGGTCCCTCCCTCCTATCGAGTGCCCCCACAGCCAGCAGCTTGCTATGGGGGCCCCATAATGAGCAATGCCTAGGAATATGAGCATATAAACGTGACCTGTTTTTCTGGTGCTGTGCAAATTACTATGTTCAAAAATAGGAGATTCCTAGCACCCGTAAACAATACAAGTTTATACTCCTATTCCTATGCATTGCTTAGGTGCTTATACTTGTATACTTATGAACAAGGAGGCAATAGATGTGCCATTCCAGTTCATGGCCACATTCCTGCACACATGCAAGTTAAGATATACCAGATTTGTGTGTGCATGTGGCCATAGTGAACTGCAATTGCAGAATCTATTGTCTTGTCTGCTCATATGTATGATCATGTGAGCAATGCATAGGAATATGAGCATAAGCTTGTACTGTTTTTTTTCTGGTGCTAGGAATCTGTTGTTTTAAACATGTATAGATAATGTACTAAAGCACAATAAAGTCATATCATCTCCCTTTGGTGGTTGGTTCAATTTGAAGGGGTTTATCTTACCTTTTATTATCCTTCACATGGGCACTTCTTATGTCTGCCCAGTTTGGGAACACTTGACTGACAATCTGGTTTCATGCCCTCTTCTTGCTCGCTCTGGACTTGTAGCATGGATATTTTGAATCGTAGAGGCAGGGGTGCTGCTTTACCATTCGGATCTAAAAAAGATACTACCTCATCCATGTTGCTTTCCTCCATGGCTGCTAACCACAAATGGACATCTGTGCATTTCCTGTGTATTTTTTATGTCATTTCCTTTATGAAAATCAATTTCATTTGAGCAGATAAAAGCGGCAAAACGCCCTAAGGCCCCAATTACACCTGGGTGTTTTGTAGCTTGCAGCTACAAAACGCTGGAGGGGAAAAAATCTATTCTCTATGGAGATGGTTCACATCTCCACTCAAACACTTAAAGCCAGAAGCTCCAAAACGCCTGAAGCTCAAACAAGTTCTGGAACTTTTTTTATGCAGATTACAGGCTGTTTTCTGCTTTTTACATTGGTGACCTTTTGACCTGTACAAAATTGCGGCAAAAACGCATTAAAATCGCGCAACTTTCTGCCTAAAAACTCTACACTCAGGTGTGAATAGGGCCTTAGACACGCAAATGGCACATTTCCATTCATTTCTATGGGAATACTAACGCTCCAAAAATGCCCAAATCTGCATGCTTTGGGTGACAAAAAAAGCTCCAGAACTTGGTTGGCTTCAGGCATTTTGGAGTGGATATGTGAACCATTTCCATAGAGAAGGTTTTTTTGTTTTTTTTCAACCTCTAGCGTTTTGTAGCTTCAAGCTACAAATGCTCAGGTGTGAATGGGGCCTAAGAATCGCTAGTTGCGCTGTTCATGAACTGATGTACACCAGTACTGTTGTGCAGGATCATGGCATTAGTAGATTGCTGGAAATTCAATGAAGGGTTCAGTCTTGTTGCTGTCAGTAGTATTTTGAGATCTTTTTCACTAATGCTGCTGTAAGATAATTTTCTAATGTAGATTTAATCGCTCACAGGAAGTCTCGTTGGCAGAGTAGTTGTCTGTTTTGAACTCCTGTAGCAGAAGTTTTAAGAAATGCAGGCAGATATCTTTGGATTCTCTCAACAATCACTGTACAGTTGCACACACTGAGTGAACTCTGTGTGCTGCTTTTGTACCTTGTGGACTCTTGGGTTCTGTCCTCCCAGCAGAAGCATGATTTTCATGTTATCTTCCAATTGTGGTATGCAGACTTGTCTGGAAACCATAAAGTCATACATGTCATGAGTTGTGTGATTGCACTTGATGAGTGTATGAAGATGAATTCCTTCAGTCCCTTTTATGTCTCAGATAATGAATTCTTCAGCAGGGGCAATTCTTCCTGTGGTTTCTACTGTGCTAGCACATGTGTGCAGTGCAGGCTGTAGGACATTACTTTTCTAATTATTTTGAGTGTTACTATGTCAAAGAATTCTGAAGTGACAAATGAATGACTGCTTTGGTCATCTAAAACAACATACACCTGGATAGAGTTCTCTGATTGTCCCTGTAACGACACCCTGAGTATGAAAGGGGTTAAAGTCGTTTAGGATATCCCATTCCCGAACACAAGGCAGCTACCAGACGCTCCAACCAGCCGAATAAGACCCCATACAAATAATTCCCCCCCAGATACAAGACGAAGCTCCGTGTTGAGGTTTAAACAGGAATATGAACTTTATTGGAAGTAATACAGGCTCTTTATATACACTTGAGAATACTGCAGTAACCACATGAACAATGACCCGGATCCACCCACCACATCACACAATGGTTACATAACGAACCCCCAATACACATTATTCTGAGTGTCAATACATCCCTTAGCAGACAACAGGTAAGTTCGTTAACGAATCCCTTAGACAGCATAAGTGACTCATAGCATGCCCTTTTGAGTTTCCTAGACTGGCTGTCTCCTAAACTACAATACACATTATCACAGGACTCCTTCACACAATTACAGGGTCAATTACCACAAACAACAATGGGGATCTAATGACTCTTTCATTGAACTTCCTGAAATGCCCAAATAAGGAGTTACACTTCCTGGGCATAGCCCTAACAGTGTACAGGGGATAACATCTTCATATTTCTTGAGCGATATTGTTAATGAATATTACTGTCCCATTTTAAGTAGTCCAAGATATATTTTCTCAGTCACCCTATGCCCCTAATGGACATAGGGTGATTTAGACATAAGAGGTGCATGGGGATCTGAAGCAAGGGTATCCCATACTTTCTAAGGGATTCTGGGTTCCACGGGCCCTCCCGTTACACCTCTCCCCTTTCGGCAGGAGACTAACATAGGAGGAGACCCCAGCCGGGTTGAATCCGAAGTTAGTCCATAGTTCCATTCCCCCAATGCCGGTATCCACACAGTACCCCAAACAAATTGCTCCAAACAGAGCATTACTCACCCAGCCAACCTCTGCCTCTCTCAGAGAACATACCCACCGCTGGGGAAGAGGCCTGGACTGACCCTTCTCCCTGGAGTCCTTTCAGCTGCTGGAGAGAAGACAGGGTGACTGGGCTCAGTCCGTCATGCTGTTGGGGATCTGGGTCAACTGCCCAGCATCCCTGGAGTATACAAGTGGAGACTGAAGTCCCATTCACTTGTGGTAGGTGAAAATCCCCTAGTGCTTGCAAAGCAAGGCTGACATCCTCATGTCTCAGTGTCGCACCATTTTCTGGGGCTGTGTCAGTGAAGACTGAAGTCCCATCCACTACCACAGGAACTCCCTCTTCTGTTAGTTGAGGGCAGAGGCCAGCAGCACTCTGCTCTGTTGTCAGCTCTTCTGCTGGGTTGCTGTGAGTGGCAACTGCAGTCCCATCCCCCGATATCAGCTCAAGTTGAAGTTGTGTGCAGAGGCCAGTAGCATTCTGCCCTGCTGCCAGGGATTCAGCTGGGAGTAAAAGCTTTACCACCTCAGCTTGTCGCTGGAGAGAGGGGCCAACTGCCCCGGCTCCCTGGAACTCCACAGTTGTTTCCGGTACTGGGCAGAGGTTAGTAGCACTCTGCCCTGTTGCCAGCACTTCTGCTGGAAACCCCACACCATCTGCTCCGGCTAACTGTTGGGGAGGGAAGATGGCTGCTTCTCCTCCCTGCATCTCTGAAATCCACTGGGAAAGAGGAACCATCACCTTCTCACCTCGGGCCTCCAAAACTGCCACGGGTGTAGAGCAGGGGTCTGCAGTACTCTGTCCTGCTGCCAGTACTTGAGCAGGCAATGCATAATCCATAACATCCTCTGAACAGTCCATTAAGTCCATACATTCTGTAATCTGTGGCTGGGGAGATGAGCCAACTGCCCCAGCTCCCTGGAACTTCACAGTTGTTGCCATTGCTGGGTAGAGTTTTTGGTAGCACTCTGTCCTGTTGCCAGCACTTCTGCTGGGGACTCCACATCATCCGCTTCGGCTTTGGGGATGGCAATCTCCAGATTTTCCACTGCCAATTCTCTGGCATGCTGCTGGACAGGTACATTCCTCCATCCAAGATCATCCCAAGCAGAAACAGGATCATCAAGGTCAGTCAGCACTTCAGCTTGGGGGATGGCAATCTCCAGATTTTCCACTGCCGATTCTTCAGCCAGGATTTCAGAGTTGTCAACTGGTATTTCCTGATAGTCCCAGGCAAAGGGAGCCCCACCCTGCTTCTGAGCAGAGTCTAGCAGCTGTCTGTAGGCGATCTCCAGCTCCCATTCCTGAACGGCCAGAAACTCCAAATCTTCCTCTGCCCAGTGCCCTTCCGAGACATTCAGTCTTCGCTCTCTGTGCTCCATTATTTCCTCCAAACGCCACTCCCAATCACTCCCAAAGTCAGGGTCCCTGGACATCCTCCAATACAACAATCCCAGGCCATCATGGTCAAAGCCTTCTGTGAGGCTGTCATCCGCTGACCACGGGCACTCTTGGGCTATATACCACCGGAGGGCTCTGTAGCTCTCATCCAACCGCATCTCTGCCCGGATCAGCCTGCTTAACTCAGTTGTCCACTCCTGCTTCGGTTGTTCCCCCAATAACAGCATTCGTACTTTATACTGCGACCAGTACCTTACATGGATGGAGGGGAGAACCTTTCCCTGGTGTTGCTGCTCGAGAGCTAGCGATTTCTTCCAGAGTTCACAGCTGATAGAATCAGACCATCCCAGCAGGACCTCCTCTGATACTGGTCCTCTATGCTGTATCTGCATCTCTTGCAACCTCCTTCTGAATTCCTCTTCCATGGCGGCTGTTATTCTGTACCTCTCCTCTCCTTTCAGTTGGTGCTGCTGTGACTCCTGCTGCTGCAGCACCTCTTTGCTGTAGCCAATTTGCATCCACAGCCGCTATAACTAGGTCTATGATCTCCGCTGGAGGGTTAGGACCATAAGGTGCCAGTCTTATTTTAACAGCCCAATCAAAACTTGCCTCTTCGGGTGTCCTGTCTGTTATGCTGGGCCTTTCGGTTATGTTGGGTCTTTCGGCTCTATCCATTTAGATTAGTTCTGCGATAATTTCCGTCTTCTTACGATTGTTGGGCAGTCGGCCCCGGTTCTCCAGTAAGTCATTGAGGGAAGAAAGCTTTAGCCGTTCATACTGTGCTTTCATTGTCCTGTGTCCTCTTGTAGCTGTCCTTCTGGCTGTGGGAATCATCCCACCGCTGCCACCAATGTAACGACACCCCGAGTATGAAAGGGGTTAAAGTCGTTTAGGATATTCCATTCCTGAACACAAGGCAGCTACCAGACACTCCAACCAGCCGAATAAGACCCCATACAAATAATTCTCCCCAGATACAAGACGAAGCTCCAGGTTGAGGTTTAAACAGGAATATGAACTTTATTGGAAGGAATACAGGCTCTTTATATACACTTGAGAATACTGCAGTAACCACATGAACAATGGCCCGGATCTACCCACAACATCACACAATGGTTACATAATGAGCCCCCAATACACATTATTCTGAGTGTCAATACATCCCTTAGCAGACAACAGGTGAGTTCATTAACTAATCCCTTAGACAGCATAGGTGACTCATAGCATGACCTTTAAGTTTCCTAGACTGGCTGTCTCCTAAACTACAATACACATTATCACAGGACTCATTCACACAATTACAGGGTCAATTACCACAAACAAAAATGGGGATCTAATGACTCTTTCATTGAACTTCCTGGAATGCCCAAATAAGGAGTTACACTTCCTGGGCATAGCCCTCACAGTGTACAGGGGATAACATCTTCATATTTCTTGAGAGATATTGTTAATGAATATTACTGTCTCATTTTAAGTAGTCCAAGATATATTTTCTCAGTCACCCTATGCCCCTAATGGACATAGGGTGATTTAGACATAAGAGGTGCATGGGGATCTGAAGCAAGGGTGTCCCATACTTTCTAAGGGATTCTGGGTTCCACGGGCCCTCCCGTTACAGTCCCCAAAGAAACCCTTTTACCAAACAAAATTTGGCCGTAGTTTTCTCTGCAATTCATTTGTGACATATCTCACTTATTTAGATATGATTGCTGGAGGTGACTGTATATTGCTGTCCCTGCCATGATCTGACATGGGTGTAAGAGTCTTGTTTTAAAAGGACCTCGGTGTAGGGCTGATACATGCCCATCGCTGTCACATGCTGAGCACTCAAAGAGGAGCTTGTCTCTCCCCAAAAAATTTAAAGTCGGCAGCTACAAAAACTGTAGCTGCTAACTTTCACCACTTCAGCCCCGGAAGATTTTACCCTCTTCCTGACCAGAGCACTTTTTACAATTTTTGGCACTACGTCGCTTTAACTGACAATTGCGCGGTCATGGAATGCTGTACCTAAACAAAGTTTGCGTCCTTTTTTTATAATTTCTTTTATTTTTGTTTTCAATAACAGGGGAAAAATGAACAATCTTACTGTGTATATATAACATTCCATTTCTGTACATACAGCCAGCCAAAAAGAAAACATATTAATAACTAGTGATGAGCCGAACACCCCCGGGTTCGGTTCGCACCAGAACCCGCGAACGGACCGAAAGTTCGCACGAACATTAGAACCCTATTAAATACAATGGATGCGAACGTTCGGATTCTAAAGTGCTAATTATAACGACTATTATCCATGTTATTGTCCGAAACAGAGTTTGGGGACCCGGGTTCTGCACCAGGGGACATGTATCAATGCAAAAAGAAGTTTTAAAAACGGACGTTTTCCGGGAGCAGTCATTTTAATGATGCATAAAGTGAAAAAAAAAAAAAGTCAAATATTCCTTTAAATATTGTACCTGGGGGGTGTCTAAAGTATGCCTGTGAAGTGCCACGTGTTTCCCGTGTTTAGAACTGTCCCTGCACAAAATAACATTTCTAAAGGAAAAAAAGCCATTTAAAACTGCTTGCGGCTTTAATGCAATGTCTGGTCCCGGTAATATGGATGAAAATCTTTAGGAAAAATGGCATAGCTACCCCATCAACCCCCCCCCCCCCCTACCCCAGCCCATTACCAGCCCCTTTGGGTCTTGTATGGATATTAAGGGGAACCCCGCACACAAAATAAAAAAGGACCTATATACTCTGAACAGCCGTATACAGGCGGTGCATACAAGACAGGGACTGTAGGTTTGTTCTTATGTAGAATCTGTTTGTAATTTTGAACAGCTGCATTGTTTAAGTTTAGCTCCATGCCAAATTCCTTTTTTTTAGCTTTTTGGAAAACATAGGGAACGGTTATCACCCCTGTCACATTTTTTTTGCTGTCTGTGCCCCTGTTCAGAACATTTCACCTCACTTTGCGTCCCAATGACAACTGTTTTTGAAATGTGGTGTTTGTATTGAAACAAGGATTGGTGATAAAGCATCAGTAGAGAGGAGACACCTTTCTCCCATATTAATTCTTACAGGAGAGAATTTTCCTTCCAAGGGGTAGATTTCCTCTCACTTCCTGTTGTCTTCTTCTGTTTGCAAGTAGTAGTCGTTTGTAAGTTGGATGTTTGAAAGTAGGGACCTGCCGTATATACTCTGCAGAAATTGGCCCCTTAGGTGTTGGTGTTGGCACAACACTGAAAGCACTCACAGTTATTCTTGGTGGGTGCTGGAACGCCCTGCTGTCAACTATTATATCAGGAATTGTAATAACATATAATTGTTGATCAGTGGTACTAAAAATTGGGCCTTTGATGGTGGTGCTGGTGCCACAACACTGTAAGGCCTGACAGTTACTCTTGGTGGGCGCAGCAATGGGCCCTGCTGTGAATTATTAGATCAATAATTATAATTGCATGCCCCTGTTGAACAGGGGCTGAAAAATTGGGCCTGTGGTGGTGGTGGTGCTGGTGCCACAACACTGTAAGGCCTGACAGTTACTCTTGGTGGGTGCAGCAATGGGCCCTGCTGTGAATTATTAGATCAATAATTATAATTGCATGCCCCTGTTGAACAGGGGCTGAAAAATTGGGCCTTAGGCACTGGTGGCACAACACTGCAACCCCTCACAGATACTGTACTTGGAGCACAGCAATGAGGCCTGTTGCAAAGTATTGCATCCAAAATTTTAATTACACGCCCCTGTTAAACAGGGGCTTAAAAATTGGGCCTTAGCCACTGGTGGCGTCACCCATAAACCAAAATTATCTTCCAAGCTCTCATCATTAATCGTATCATTGAGGAGGAGGATAGCCAGTCAACATAACAGCACAGGCACTCAGCATCAGCATCAGTCTTGAAGGGATGTGACATTTTAAAATCAATTAGTCTGTTATATCAGCATCAGGTGTGTGGTAGCTGGTGGTGATCCAAGACTGGTTCATCTTGATGAAAGTCAGTCGATCAACCGAGTCGGTGGACAGGCGCACCCTGTGATCCGTGACAAATCCTCCAGCAGCACTGAATGTGCGTTCTGAAAGAACGCTGGATGCAGGACAGGCCAGTAGCTCAATTGCATACTGTGCAAGCTCTGGCCAGTGATCCATCCTCAAGACCCAGTAAGCCAGAGGATTTCCGGTGGGGAAGATGTCCAAGTCTGACCTTGCCCCTAGGTATTCCTGGACCATGTATATCAGACGCTGGCGATGGTTGCTGGAACCGATCATACTTTGGGGCTGCGGACTAAAGAATTGTCTGAACGCATCGGTCAGACGGCCACCTTCCCCACCGCTCCTTCTTTGACTGCCTGAAGCCTCAGCAACTCGTTGTCCAGGACCAGGAGTTTGTAACCTCCCAGTCTCTGGGAACGCGTTGCACAGACCTTTCTGCAAGGCCTCCCGGAGTTGTCTCATCCTCTGCTCCCTCTGCGACGGTAAGATAAGGTCCGCAACCTTACCCTTGTACCGTGGATCAAGGAGAGTGGCCAGCCAGTAATGGTCCCTCTCCTTGATCTGAAGAATACGAGGATCCTTCCGCAGACTTTGCAGGATCAGGGAGGCCATGCAGCGTAGGTTAGCTGAGGCATTCAGTCTGGAGTCCTCTGGGTCACTAAGGACGACATGATCCGCAGCCACCTCCTCCCAGCCACGTACAAGTCCTCTGGTTTCTTGGGACTGTAAATCATCCCTAAAAGACTGCTGCTGATGATGCTGAGTGCCAGCCTCCACCTCCATGCTGACACAATCCTCCTCCTCCTCCTCCTCCTCTTCCTGTGCGATGGGTGGGACAGAAGGAACACTGTCTGGGTAAAGGGGGCCTTGAGAGGCAAGGAAGTCCTCCTCTTCCTGCCTCTATTCTGCCTCAAGTGCCCTGTCCATTATTCCACGCAGCGTGTGCTCCAACAGGTGGACAAGAGGTACAGTGTCACTGATGCATGCACTGTCACTGCTCACCATCCTCGTGGCCTCCTCAAATGGTGCCAGGACAGTGCATGCATCCCTGATCATGCCCCACTGGCGTGGTGAAAAAAACCCGAGCTCCCCTGACCCTGTCCTGGTGCCGTAGTCGCACAGGTACTCATTGAAGGCCCTCTGCTGCGTGTGCAGCCGCTGCAGCATGGCCAACGTTGAGTTCCACCTGGTGGGCATGTCACATATAAGGCGGTTCTTGGGCAGGTTCAACTCCTTTTGCAGCTCAGCCAGGCGAGCACTGGCATTATAAGATCTGCGGAAATGCACACAGACTTTCCTGGCCTGCCTCAGGACATCCTGAAAGCCCGGGTACCTGCCCAAGAACCACTGCACCACCAGGTTAAGGACGTGAGCCATACAGGGCACATGGGTCAGTTGTCCCTGTCGGAGGGCGGAGAGGAGGTTGGTGCCATTGTCGCAAACCACCATTCCTGGCTTAAGCTGGCGTGGCGTCAACCACCTCTCGGCCTGCCCCTGCAGAGCAGACAGGACCTCTGCCCCAGTGTGGCTCCTGTCCCCCAAACACACCAGCGCAAGCACGGCATGGCATCTTTTTGCCTGCGTACTTGCGTAGCCCCTTGAACGCCTACGGAGCACCGCTGGTTCCGAGGACAAACCACAGGAAGAGGCCATGGAGGAAGAAGAAGAGGAGGGGGTGGAGGAGAGAGGTGTGTCACAACCAGTAGTAGCATTTTGGAGGCGTGGCGGTGGAACAACCTCCAACACTACTGCACCTTGTCCTGCATCCTTCCCAGCTGCCAAAAGAGTGACCCAATGGGCCGTGAAAGAAAGGTAACGTCCCTGTCCATGCCTGCTGGACCATGAGTCAGCGGTAATATGCACCTTACCGCTGACCGCCCTGTCCAGCGAGGCCAAGACATTGCCTTCCACATGCCTGTAGAGAGCCGGAATCGCCTTCCGTGCGAAAAAGTGGCATTTGGGAACTTGCCACTGAGGAACCGCACATTGCACAAACTCACGGAAGGGGGCCGAGTCTACCAACTGAAAAGGCAGCAGTTGAAGCGCTAGCAATTTAGCCAAGCTAGCATTCAACCGCTGGGCATGTGGATGGCTGGGAGTGAACTTCTTTCGACGGTCCAGCAGCTGGGGCAGGGAAATTTGCCTGCTAGAATCGGACGTTGGTGTACTGCTAGCAGAGTGCCCGCAAGTACTTGGCTGTGACACACCTAATTCTACACCTTCATTCCTCTCAGTGCAGGTTTCAGAGAGGACTGAAGGTATACTGGGGTTGGAGATCCCAGCTGATGCGGTGCAAGAAGAGGTCAGCTTTGTTCTTTGGTGTGGGTCTTTAAGGTAGGCTTGCCAACGAGCTGCATGGCAGGTCAACATATGTCTGATCAAGCATGTGGTGCCCAAGCGGCTGATGTTTTGGCCACGCGATATACGCTTGAGACATATGTTGCAAACAGCAGCTGTGCGATCTGATGCACTCGCCTCAAAAAAGGCCCACACCAAATAACTTTTTGAATGACAGGCAGAGGCAGCGCCCTGCACAGGCGGAGCTCTGCGGTGTGATTCCGTCGGTGTGCTGCCCATACGCTGGCCACTCAAGGGCATCCTGCCTCGTTGGAGATGTGCCTCCTCCTCATTCTCTCTACTATTAGGCACCCACGTGGAGTCAGTGACCTCATCGTCCCCTCCCTCCTCATCACTGGAGCCAATCTCGCAGTATGCTGCAGCTGCTGGAGCATGACTGCCAGATTGGTGTCCTTCTTGAGCATCCCCTCTCTCTGCTCTCACGCTACTGCCTTCCTCTAGCTGGGTATCATCATCAGATCCTTCAAAACGCTGGGCATCCTCCTGGAGCATGTACCCAACACTGCTCAAACAGTTCGGGGGACTCCTCAGGAGGAGGACATGGTGGGTCTAGGGAAGGATTGACTAATGAAGATAATGATACCAGAGAAGAGGACGCTTTGGCAGCTGCTTTGCCAGTACCCTGAGCCTGGGTGAGAGAGGATGAGGAGGATGAGGTGGGCTTGGTCATCCACTCTACCAAGTCTTCGGCATGATGTGGCTCAACATGTCCAGCTGCCGAAAAGAAGGACAAGCGTGTCCCATGGCCATGTGCTGATGACAATGCACCGCGTCCACGACCAGCACTGTTGCCCCCAGACACAGAGCCTGCTTGCCCTCTTTTTTTGCCTCCTGACCGTCTGCCTCTCCTTGTTTGCCTTCCAGACATTTTAATGGATGGCCTGCAGGGAGATGGGAAAAAGAGCAATAAGGGCTACCTTCAGGTGTATACTGTGCAGGAGGCTTAGCAACAATGACACTGACACTGTCCCCTGCCTATCCTTCTCTGTCCCTAAACACAAGGATTTGCAATATGCTTCAGCAAGATTGGTTTAGCACAGAACAGCACACTGACAGTTTCCCTCACTGTCCTTCTCTGTCCCTACAAACAAGATTTAGCACAGAATAGCACACTGATAGTTTCCACGAGTGTCCTTCTCTGTCCCTAAACTCAAGGATTTCAAATATGGAACAGCAAAATTGGTTTAGAACAGAATAGCACACTGACACTTTCCCTCACTGTACCTCTCTGTCCCTAAACTCAAGGATTTCAAATATGGTTCAGCAAGATTGGTTTAGAACAGAATAGCACACTGTCAGTTTCACTCACTGTCCTACTCTGTCCCTACAAACAAGATTTAGCACAGAATAGCACACTGACACTTTCCCTCACTGTACCTCTCTGTCCCTAAACTCAAGGATTGAAAATATGGTTCAGCAAGATTGGTTTAGAACAGAATAGCACTCTGACACTTTCCCTCACTGTACCTCTCTGTCCCTACAAACAAGGTTTAGCACAGAATAACACACTGACACTCTCCCTACCTATCCTTATTTGTCCCTAAACACAAGGAATCCAGGATTAGTAAAGGAAAAAAAATGACACTGTCCCTGCCTATGCTTCTCTTTCCCTGCTCCGGAACACACTACACAAGGCCGCCGCGCTGGCGGCCTTTTATAGTGTGGGGCGTGTACTAAACCCCCTCAGCAATAATTGGCCACAGGCATCCTGCCTGTGGCCAATCATTGCTCTCCTCGCTGCCGGCGCTGTGATTGGCCAAGCATGCGGGGTCACAGTGCATGCTTGGCCAATCACAGTGCCTGGATGACACTGCGATGGCGTAGTGCATTGTGGGCCGTTCGCGTCACTCGAATTTGGCGCGAACGGCTCAAATCGTTCGATCTTCGTCGAATGATCGAACAGCCGATGTTCGAGTCGAACGTATGTTCGACTCGAACACGAAGCTCATCCCTATTAATAACTCATTACATTCAATTCCCTCTACTCCTGTCTGATCTTCCTATACTCTCAAATAAGGATGGATAGGAGAATAACCCCGGATGGAGGCAGGGAAGCCGAAAAGAAAAAGGACAGGTAGAATAATCCTGTACAGTGACCTTCCCCTCTAATTTCCATCCTGCCTATTGTTGCTCCGTGCCACGTCGAGAGGGAGACGCTTCCCCCGGACCCGGCCTGATTCTGTTTATGATCCATTTCCCCCACTTTTCCTTACCCCCATCCCCTCCCCGAAAAAAAAGGGGGGAGCGGGGACAGTCCAAAACCCCCCCCCCTCCATATTAAACCATAAGCAATATTCTCCTCTCCCCCCGTTAGACCCCTCTTTTTAATTTATATCAAATTTTTCCCTTCCTCTGAAGAAATAAAACAGTTCCATGGTGACAACGTTTTTAAGTAAATACATTTTTTCCTTGTTGTCCAGACTAAAGCCCTGTACACACGATCGGATATCCTATAGATTCTGATCCGATGGTTTTGTCCATCGGAAATCCGATGAAGCTGACTTCCATCAGTCTTGCCTACACACCATCAGTCAAAAAACCGACCGTTCCAAACTCGGTGACGTAAAACACTCCGATGAGCCGAGAAAAATTAAGTTCAATGCTTCTGAGCATGCGTCGACTTGATTCTGAGCATGCGTGGGTTTTTTATCCGATGGACTTGCCCATAGACGATCGGAATTTTCTATCGCTTTTTGATCCATCGGAAAAATTTAAAACATGTTTTTTTTTTTAAAACCGATGGAAAAAAGACCGATGGGTCCCATACACGATCGGTTTGTCCGATGAAAAAAGTCCATCGGACTGTTTTCATCGGTAAAACCGATCGTGTGTACACGGCTTAAGTCTTCCATCCTATTTACTTCCTCTACTCTCTTAAGCCACATACTCACTGTCGGGGGTTGTTTCTGTTTCCACTTAAGCGGGATGCATGCTTTAGCTGCATTCACTAAGTGACAGATGATAGAATTCCTATATATTTTCCCCGGGATCTCTGACAGATGCAGGAGAAAAAAAGCTGGATCTTCCTGTATTCCCACGTCACTGAATTTTTGAATTATCTCCTGGACCCACCTCCAGAATGGCCTTATTCTGATACAAGACCAAAAAACGTGTAACAAATTACCCCGTTCTGTCTGGCATAGCCAGCAGCTATCTGATACATTTGGGAAACATTTTTGCAGTTTATCTGGGGTTCTATACCATTGTGAGGTGATCTTATAATTAGTTTCCTGTATTTTAGTGCATATCGCTGTCTTAAATATCGATTGTATAGTATTGTTTTTTTGATCCTCCGCAAAGGTCCTCCCCAGATCTATCTCCCATTTCCGGAGAAACATTTCTGGAGAAAGGGTATCTGGAAGTTCTCCGATAGTTTGATCAATAATGCATACATTCTGGATACGGTATAAATTACTGGTCCAGTCTCCGTGCAATATTTCTCAAATGGCAACATATTGCGGTCCAGGGAGCCTGGCCGTACCCTAGTACATAGATAATGTCGTAGTTGTGCCTCTGACCAAAAATTCAGTTGAAAGGGACCCTTTCTATCTACCAGTTCCTGTACTGTTGGCCATCTGCCGGATCTCAGAAAATGCAACGCCTGATACAACCCCCTTTTTAATCAGTATGTCAAAAGGACCTTTTTGTATTCCCAGTATGAATTGTGGGTTCCCTAATATCGGTTCTAGAGGCGAATCCTGTGTAGATAGCTTTCCCCTAAGTAAAAGATTATAGCAGACCCGAAGAGTGGGTCCTATTGTTGGGTGTCTCTTAGTTTTGAGTGCCAACTCCTTAAAACACCAGGGGGCTCTATGCAATAACTCCCCACTCTGTGCCTGCTCCAAGCTTGGCCAAATTTTAAGCTCTTCATGTCGGCACCAGTCTAGCAGGCAGCCTAAGTGAACTGCCTGGTAATATTTGTAAATATCCGGAACCGCCAACCCCCCATATTGTTTTGGTAAGGACAATAGAGTCCTCCCTATCCTATGGTGTTTATGTGCCCAGATAAATTTTGTAAGTAGTGTTTGTATATTTCTAAAGAATTTCCTGGGGATTGCAATTGGGACTGATGTAAAAGATATAGGATCTTTGGTAAGATGTTCATCTTAATTATATTACTTCTTCCGAACCAGGAATATAATCCCTTATTCCATCTCTCCAATACATCTTGTACCTTATTAGGCACTGGCAGGAAATTAAGCTCATATATTTTAGATGAATCAGCTGCTATTTGAGTCCCTAAGTACTTCAGAGATTGATCTGCCCATTTAAATTTATAGTTTTCTTTTAATGTCATCATCATTTCGTTCGGGGCCGCTAACATCAATGCCTCTGATTTAGAGAGATTTATCTTAAAATAAGATGGTGTACTATATATCTCGATTTCTCTAAAGAGGTTCGGGAGCGAGATTATTGGATTGGTCATTGTGAATAACATATCGTCTGCATATGCTGCAACTTTATGTTGGGTTCCTCCTACTGTTATTCAGCGAATGTCCTTGTTGTGCCGAATCCTACACAGGAGGGGTTCCAATATCAATGCGAACAATAAAGCGGACAGTGGGCATCCCTGCCTTGTCCCATTCATTATCCCAAAAGAGGGGGAGACTACTCCATTTACCTTCACTTGAGCTGTAGGCTCTTTATACATGCCTGCAATCCATCTAATCATTTTCCCTCCTAATCTTATATGGCGAAGAACTGCATACATGAATCCCAATCCCACCCGATCAAAAGCCTTCTCCGTGTCTGTTCCAAGGATAACACACAGAGTCTTGGTTGAGTTTGCTATGTGCATCAGGTTCAGGGTTTTGATGATATTATCCCTAGCTTCTCTTGTTGGTACAGATCCCACCTGATCCTGATGGATCAGGAAGGGTAGTTGCTGTTGTAATCTTAAATCTATAATCTTACTGAATATCTTCAAATCCAGGTTCAGTAAAGATATTGGCCTGTAACTTCCACACTGCTTTGGATCCTTACCCTCTTTTGGGATCACCGCTATCATAGCTTTCAATGTCTCTGGGTGAAAAGAGGCTCCCTCCCCCAACTCATTGAACATTTTAACCAGATAAGGCCCCAACACTGATTATAATGACTTGTAATACTGAGCCGAGAACCTGTCTGGGCCTGGTGCCTTCCCTGTTTTTGCTGATCTTATTCCCTTCTGTACCTGTTTGCATCCTTTTTAATTTTTTTCCCACAAAAAACTTTCTTTTGGTGGTATTTGATCACCTCTTGCGTTTTTTTTTTTTTTTTGCACTATAAACAAAAAAAAAAACGTAAATTTTGTGAATTTTTTTTTTCTATAATATCCCCCAAAATGTTTTTAAAAAACTAATTTCTTCATCAGTTTAGGCCAATATATATTCTACATATTTTTGGTAAAATAAAATTGCAATAAGCGTATATTGATTGGTTTGCACAAAAGTTATAGCGTCTACAAACTATGGGAAAGATTTATGGCATGCATTTATTATTATTATTATTATATATATTTTTTTTTTTACTAGTAATGACGGTGATCTGCGATTTTTAGTGGTACTGCGACATTGCGGCGGACAGATCGGACACTTTTGACACATTTTTGGGACCATTGACATTTATACAGCGATCAGTGCTAAAAAAAATGCACTGATTACTGTGTAAATGTCACTTATAGGGAAGGGGTTAACACTAGGGGCGATCAAGGGGTTAAATGTGTGTTCCCTGGGTGTATTCTAACTGACTGATTGGGGGGGGGGGGGAAGACATATCGCTGTTCCTACTTACTAGGAACAATATGTCTCCTCTCCCAGCGGTTCTTAAAGGGAACAGTGTACCAATTGTGTTGCGTTTGGTTTAAAATTTGATTTTTTATATTAATCAGACATAACATTACATGGGACAATATTACAATAGTAGTTGGTCATGGAAATCAGATTATACTGTCAGGTTTTGGCTTGAGTAGATATTTCTCAAACAAATTCTGTTGCATGCAATGGGTACGTAGATACCTTTGTTGTATTCAATTGACAGTTTGAATAGGCTATTGTCTCTATAGCTACAGTAAGCAGGTAAGAGAGGGTCTCTCAAACTGAAAGAATGACTGTTTGGTTGTTATGGAAAACAAGTTTGTAACCATTGTCAACAAACTGGGACAAATAAAAGGAGCAGTAGAGACTGATAGTTAGTGCCGGTTCACACTACAGCGACTTCGGATCCGACTTGTCAGACCTCAAATCGCCCCAAGTCGCTTGACATCAGAAATTCCATTATAATTAATGAGAGCCGTCTTAATGTACACTACTGAAGTCGCTCCGACTTCAGAAAAGGTTCCTGTACTACTTCAAGGCGACTTCTAGGCAACTTGTACCCATAGATTTCAATGGAAGTCGCCTCCAAGTCAGATCTCCATCTTAATTGAAGCAACTTTACAGGAAAATAAAATAGTTTACCCAGGCAAACCCCTCCCTCCCACAGAGCTGATTATTCTGTGATTGGCCACATCCAAAGTCGCCTGTCCTGGAGGCAACTTAAGTCGCGTTGTAAGTTGCTCAAAGTCATGCTGAAGTCGCCTCCAAGTCGCCTCGCAAAGTCGCACTGTAAGTTGTTTTGCCCCTGTGTGAACCGGCACTAAGAGAACTTCATTGTGCTTTAACACCAGAAGCCACTCATCATGCAAGAAGATGCCTGGTCTCCAGGAGCAATGGAGATCAAGAACATACAGTAACCGGAGTTAAGTAACTTTTAAGTGTATTTCTACTGTTATAGACCATAGGCCATTTATTTGCTAGGCATTTTGCTTGTTATAGATATGTCAGTCTTGTATTGTATTCCTAATATTGTAATAATTTTGTATGTACAGCATCTTTGTATAGTAAAAGCACATTTACACACTGCAGAAGTCTCCGCTTCCTTGCTTATACCACAAAGTAACCTTGCTAGATAGACACAAGCAAAACATTTGGAGGCTCATCAGGGATCTGTGCTATAATTCTACTAAAACAGTCCAGTTTTTCTGTAGTATGTTGTGTAGCTTGTGCTAGGTAAAATGCTGCGTAAGCTGTTTAGGAAAAGCAAGGCAGCAGAGGGTTCTGGTGGCCAGAGGGAAGTGTGCAGCTTACCTATCTGAGCCAGAGACAATGAGTGGGAGCCTCTTGCTAAAGAATTTGTGAAGTATGCTTCTCCCTTGAATAAGACTTGGGGTGATAAAGTCTCAGATCATTTTGTAGATTTTAGCCTCAATGGGGTTGGATTTAAGTAAAGCAGAGAAGAGGACAGTGTTCACAGTGGGTTGGTACTTCCTTAATGCTATTTATAACGAATCACATAAAAGGGAGGAGGCAGAGGCAGAAGTTTAAGGTATTAAAAGTTTAGCTAGCAGTTGCTTCAGAGTGTGTACGTTCAACCGCTAGTCGGGCTGATGATTTGCAAAAACAGTGTGCAGCCCTCATGACCAAATCAATTAATGCCTTAAGGAAAAGGAAGGGCCGTAAATCTGTTAGTAAAGCTGGGTATGTGCCATTGTCACATGCCAAAACTGGGATTGTGATGATGTGCTTTCCTCAAATGATAGTGAGGATGAGGAGATAGAGTTTGATATTTCAGATGATCTGCTAGTGGGAAAGAAAAAATATGCCAGACCTCTCATTACTAAGCATAGGAAACAGCAACATGATAGAGAGGATATGGCAGATGGGGAGGTGCATTATCGCAACCCCAAGGATGTTGAATTTGAAGAAGTACGGTAGTTTACACTAACTGAACTCCATGAGCCGGCAAAACAATACAAACAAAGGTCTGGGGAGCCCCTATTGAGTTGGTCCCTACGCTTGTGGGATGAAGGGGCGGACAGTGTTGTTTTCTCAAGTAAGGAAGCAGTGGCTATGGGAGTGTTAACCCATGATCCACAATTGTGTCAGGCAATGCGAAAAGCCAGAGAGTTTAGTGTGAATTTTTCACTGTTAGACCTCGTGACAGATGGAATAGTCCGAGTATACGCTAGTCCTACTGACCTGGAAAATACCTATTCCTTGTCGTGGAAATATGGGTTGTATTCAGAGCACACAGCCCATATTTCCTGTGCTAAATAAGCACAGACTTCAGATTTCATCTTTTTGCAATAATGCTATCTTTAGCTTAAGTTTGCTAAGATCCACTCACCGTTCATTCCATCATTCAATCAAGGAAACCACCAACACAGGTCTTATAGTCAAGTCATCTCAGAGCAGAGTGTCCCTGGGATAGCCAGCTCTCTTTATTTATAGTAAACATGAGTAACAAAAGAAGGTGTGGCTTCACAGAACAGCCATTGAGACATTTTGTATATTTTCAAAAGAACCAATCACAGACATGTTTAAATTCAAATATAATCCCAGCAGTGACGTGTGCAAACGGCTGTGTACAGGGGTCATGCTTTCTGTGAGACAAAGGAACAGTAGAAAGCATGGCTTTGTACAGAGCCGTGTGCAAACCAACTCACTGCTACCAATGACGGAAACTACATGACAATTATGCCTCAATGGACCACAATTGTTTTATAGTTATGCTACTGTTCTTGTGGACACAGATCTGTGCGCTCGGAGTCATTCAACGCCCCCCGCCAGGAGGTGGCCAGTCCCCCAACGGGGCGCAAAACAACATCTCTAAATGGAGCAAACATCGCTGTTTCCATAGGATGATTTTCCCGCCACCGATCTTCCACCAACGTCTGTATGTGCAAATACGCTCAGATGAGCGCACTACAGCAAAACTGACATTGGGGGGACATCTGACAACATACATTAATAATTTTTTCCACAACAGTCCTCCCTTTTTTGTCATATGCACCCCATGTGTCCCTCGATGAAAGTTGATCTGCTTCTTACACCCGGAAATGAATCAGTCCTTAGTCCATAAAAAGGAAAACACGGCTTGACATGTAGACTCTACTCTTCAGGGGCATGACTTATAAAGGAGGACACGACATGGTGAGCTGTAGTAATCGCTGATCGGTCTGTGATCCTCTGTGTCTTGTATGTGGGTCCGGCTTCGGGGCGTCTCATCAAGGAAACTCTGGTCACGCGTCCAATCAGGCAACAGGCGCACCTCGTCACGACATAGAAAGAATAGAAATAAAAACGACATGAGTATATATTCCCAATTCCTTTAACCACGATCCGCTGTAAAATAAAAATTAGATCCCCAAAGATTTCCAGACCCTTAAAATAGACTCCCAACCTTCACTTAGCTACAGCTCTGGCTTCAACAATTACATGAAGAACCCTATCCTTAACGGATGAGAATTGTTCAATCGTATCCCAAGCCCAAGCCCCCCCCACATGCAGGACACCATGCCCAGACCTGGTCGGGGTTGGTGAACAAATCCCTTCTAGCTGTCCCTGCCATTCTTAATTTCCTGCGCCATCAGATCCTCGCGATCGGCCGCGACCTAAGATGCTGGGACAGCTTCACCATCACGCATGAACCTCTTGCTTTGGGGGAATTACTTTTATAAGCTGCAGATCCGCATAAACACCAAACTAAAGTTCAAACACACTTGTGGGCTGCCTGGATACCCAAACCGACAAGAGACAGAGCCATTAAAACTAAAACCAATTTTACCCTCTAAAAATGCATCGTTAGATTCCATTGACAAGTGTCTGTCTGGAGTCTTCACTAGTTTGTCAAAACTCCTCATACCCATAATAACATCATAAATGGCATGTACCGCTGTCATCGCTGGGGACTAAAACTCGGTGAAGACTCAGAACAGACCATCGGTCCTGTTCGCTTTCTGAGCTAGTCAGGACATACACTTTACATAATAACTTGGGATGCTTTTCATCGTTACCCTCGCTAAAATTTACTAAACAACAAAAATATAAATAAATAAACAAAGATACTCCTCATTCTTTGGTGTGGTTGAGCCGCTTCTTGCAGTGGCTGGCGTGGTCTCATCCCTCAAGCTTCTTTACAACCACCCAGTCACCTGGTTGGAAAGAATGTAAACTGATTATTAACTCAGGGTCCAGGAGGGACTCGTGAACCCTGTGGTGGACATTTTGAAGTTCATGTCACAACGCACCTCCCCCATCAGCCGAGAATATAAGTGACAGCTAATGAGGAGAGTACGACTATGGTTTTGATTGACCTCCAAAGAATCCTCATATGACAATAACCCAGACATCGGGACTGTGGTCACTGCATAACCTGTGCGTGGCTTACAATACCTGGAACCATTGATAAGGTTCTTAGCCTCTGGGGTGGGAACCTACTTCACCTGACTGCTGCTTGCCGATTCAAATTCTATCAAAGAAAGACAGTCTTGGCACAAACTTGGTTAGAATTACAGAGGTTATTATTATTATTTTAAAAAAACTGTCACTCTTACATTTATCACTTCTCCCCCCTTTTCTTCCTCATTACAGACTGAAGGAAGAAATGTGTGGTGCAGGAAAAAAGAAAAACAATGAAATAGCCTATGATACTTTTACCTCCCTTAGACTCATGTATTTATCCATATGTACCGCTGTCTACATACACCTGTTCTCTGTGTACAAACTCCTTGGACCTGAAAAATACTTATAAGCAAAATCATTACTCTATTCTTCATATTTAACCTGCAAAGAATGGAAAACAATAATGACATTCCTGTACATTGGTAAATTGTCAATGACATTCTTTCAAAACTGATTCAAACAAAACCCTCTGTAACCCTTACTTTTCTCGTTCCTACAAACATACAACAGCCGCGACGCATCGAAGGATCGCTGCGGTAAGTTCGAACATATTCACGTTACTACATACAAACATTCCGATACAAATGTGGGGGAGATACTTCATAGTCTCCAAAACCACAAATGAAAAAAACAAAAACAGCCAGAATTCTCCCTTCACTCTTTCAGCAATAGAAAAAAATACAATGGGAAAAACACGAGAGCAGCTCGAGAACCTTCCATGGACCAGCCATAAAGTTCAAACAAACGGGCATGAGAATTTAACCACCGTTCCTCCTCTGAGAATCACAATACCGTGTACTACACCTCCATCAACACTCATCATTACAGATTTCTGAAGCCACAGCTCAACTACATCCAAGGTACCTTTATTCTGAGGTCTCGTACCTCCAGACATCAAAAGTACCTTCCAAAGGAGTACACCTTACTGTACCCTCTGACCAGATATGTCATCCTTTAAGGGGTCTCATGTCCGGAGCCCCAAACCCAGACCTCATGTGCGGTGCAGTTGTCTGACTGGTGTGGAGCCTAATTTTTTCCTCCAACGCATGGACGGCACATTACCCATGACGATTCGAATCGCTTATGAAGTGTCCCGCGTCCAGGACACCCTTGCACTAGTTTTCGGAGCAGTACTGCTTAGTGACCATTTTTACAGTACTGGCACCCGGCGTATTCCGATTATTTTACACGGCCTCCCGGTATGCTAGAATCTACTCCTCACGTTTACATGCTCTTCAACCGATTATCGGCAGCCCTGTAAACGTGTTTGTCAGACAACCTTCAAAACATCATGAAATCCTCCACTATTCAAAACAATATTATGACTTCTTTCTACCTGCATCTAGATGTTACAATAATGGTGATGCCCCCGTTTGCTCTCTACCCAAAACTGTATTTAAGTATAAAACTTTACAAAACTGGAACAAAATATAAAAACACTTTTAAACGCTAAAATGCTTTCCATCTTCCGTCCAAACACAAATCTCACTGCCCAACCTTTCAGACAACCCAAAGCTCCTCCCACCAACTTCCCTCTGATATATAAAATGCTGAAAAGAAACTTCCGGTTATGCTCAGCTCTTAAAAAAAAAAACTGGTTTATTTACATATCAATTGTTCAGGAAGGGGGAGGGGAGGCCTTAATCGCCTTGTCTATCAAGACTCCAAAAAATCCATGGCTACACATTATATATTTCAACAATTTAAAACCTTGTCAAGAAAATGATGGAATAAAACCCCCCTTTGCAAATGGGAGGGTCCTGACCCAAACATCCCCTGCAAGCAAAACCACAAGTTGACACTCAAATACAAAACTCCTGCAAAAAGATGGCTCTAGGAGTTTCGACCAAACCCCCACTCCTCCTCTACAGGCTATACAATACAAGCTTCAAAACATATGAATTGCCCTCTGGGAAACTCCCAAATATCCAAACATAAAAACACATCATTGTACAAAAACTCTGTTAGTCTTACAATCTATCAAAATTCAGTGTAAAGTGAACTTTTTCATATACTGCAAAGTCAGCTGACCCTGCAATAGCTTACATTCACTTAAATGAAAACAGAGAAATCCCCCTCCTAACACCACCTGCATGGAGTCTGCATTTTGTCCCTGTCTCTGCGTTGGCCTCCCCCCACACTCCAAATGCTGGTAGGTCAGCCAGATCCCATCCATAAATAGGCCCCAGCATGTGTGTGTGTCCGCAAGCGTGTCGTGGCCCCTCGGGGTAAGACCGCACTATTTTACGATACCTCTCAACTCACCTCAAAAGGTGATGCTTAGAAAAGCAATTTAAACCAGAGATAAAACCATCCTCTCAGTATGTCACTCCGGCGTCCCACCACTCTCCCCAGCAGTGCACAGGTCAAACTGTAAACGCATAAAACAGAAGAAAACTGCGCCAATCAACAAATGCCAATACAGCATATTCAGGAGTCGTGTTTGCTAAACTGGAACTTCCTATCTCAAACTGTAAACGTCTCAAAATGGCCGACAAGCCAGGATAACAAAATGGTGGATGACCACCACCCCCACCTCATGGACAACAACAAAAATGGCACCATGCAATTTTTCCCGCCAAAACCAGCATGGGACGTCACAATGAACACCACATGGGTTCCCCCACGCAAAGACAAACACAAATGGCCTCCACCAGGTTCCAACACAAAAAAGGCCGCACTACCCAATTCGCACCAAACATCAAAATCTGCCCCAAAAGCTGAGAAATTCCACCAGCAAGACAGCCGACAAATGCCACATGGTATAGTACCCAAAAGGAAAGGTTCCCTTATAGGACACCCACAGGCTAAAGAAAAACTGCGCCTTAGCCTTGTGGTTTGCCTGCCATTTTAACAAAAGCCAAGAATGGCGCCATTATGTTTTCCCGCCAAAACCAGCATCTCTTTAAAAGAAAATCAAAAATGTTTTTCTCCACAAAGACAGACTACACAGTTGAGATTTTTCTAAATTATCATCAAAATCCACTGAAAAAGGTGTCAGCTACACTCTACAAGGACCACATGTACACTTACAAACTTAGCCTCCCTTTTGCCAACTAAACAGCACATTCAATAAATGTTAGTTACATGACAATATTAAAAACATGTTCATTTCTCTAAGTTCATATACTCTGAGATATTCACCACTTTTCTCTACCTAAAGTTCACACACACAGTGGCCTCAGCTTCCATAACAAGCCATTGCAGAGACATACTATTGTCTGCCTTCTAGCAATGCCTGGCCACTTGGATATGCGGCGGGAACTTTCAACTCAAAACCCAAACTCTTTTGTTAAAATATTTTTACACTTATGGAGACATGTGTCTTTGTCCCCTATAAAGGCAAAAATGACAATCTATCCATTTCTATTTTTCATAGAAATCACAAACACTACACACATACAGTACAATGTTGCCTGCATGTCTGCTCAGAGATTCTTTCCCTCAGGGCACAGCCCCTGCAACACAAAACAGTGGGCAAGCCCTTCCCCCATTCAAGCACATGGTTCACAAACAAGCCTCTGAGAAATACAAAAAGCTCAACCAAACACACACATTGCAGGCTGAATAATCCCACATCTATACCTTCATTTCATACACAATATACAGTTTCCATCAGCATTCACACAGGCTCAAACACTACACACAACTTTGTAATGAAAATTGGAAAGTCAATAGATACACAACTTTCAAACATGTTGGCAGTGATAGCCGTGTTGCTTGCCCCTCCCCCGCTAAACCTCATGGGGGCAGCCATTTTCAGCTTCTCTCACACAGGGACCAGAACAATGCAGCAGCCATGGCTGGCTGCAAACTGCTCAATACATCGCACAAACAGTCTATATTTCTCGCTTAGTTACACTCTTACAGCCCACAGCTTCCCCACACAAACATCCAGGAATCATATGGTCTCTCTCCCAACAAAAACACACACACACACACAATCGGATTCACAGACATACACGCACACACACATCTCTCATACTGCAAGCATACAGCATTATTTCAAAAAGACGAAAAATTTGTTCTTTTACAAAGTACAGCTTCTTCACACATCAGATCGTACAACCATACTCCCCATCTGCTCATCCGATGCTCAAAGAGGCCGCAATTAGTCCCACCGTGAGTCGCCATCTTACTGTCGTGGAAATATAGGTTGTATTCAGATCACACAGCTCATATTTCCTGTGCTAAATAAGCACAGACTTCAGATTTCATCTTTTTGCAATAATGCTATCTTTAGCTTAAGTTTGCTAAGATCCACTCACCATTCATTCCATCATTCAATCAAGGAAACCACCAACACAGGTCTTATAGTCAAGTCATCTCAGAGCAGAGTGTCCCTGGGATAGCCAGCTCTCTTTATTTATAGTAAACATGAGTAACAAAAGAAGGTGTGGCTTCACAGAACAGCCATTTTGTATATTTTCAAAAGAACCAATCACAGACATGTTTAAATTCAAATATAATCCCAGCAGTGACGTGTGCAAACGGCTGTGTACAGGGGTCATGCTTTCTGTGAGACAAAGGAACAGTAGAAAGCATGGCTTTGTACAGAGCCGTGTGCAAACCAACTCACTGCTACCAATGACGGAAACTACATGACAATTATGCCTCAATGGACCACAATTGTTTTATAGTTATGCTACTGTTCTTGTGGACACAGATCTGTGCGCTTGGAGTCATTCAACGCCCCCGCCAGGAGGTGGCCAGTCCCCCAACGGGGCGCAAAACAACATCTCTAAATGGAGCAAACATCTCTGTTTCCATAGGAAGATTTTCCCGCCACCGATCTTCCACCAACGTCTGTATGTGCAAATACGCTCAGATGAGCGCACTACAGCAAAACTGACATTGGGGGGACATCTGACAACATACATTAATAAATTTTTCCACAACATCCTGGAGATCAATAGGAGAGGGTATTTCCAAGTTACGTAAGATGGGTTGTATAACCAGATTAAATACATTTCCATAATGGATGGGTCCAGAGATGGAACCCTTTACGTCTGCTCTGTGCTCTAAGCTGATGAAGTCTGCGCCATTTAATCTAAACAGCAAGATTCATGAAGCCACTACCCTTTTAAGCCAGTTTGGGAAAGAGAGAAGACTAAAACAAAACCTGTCAGGGCAGTAGATAAGGTCAAGGCCAGACAGGAAAAATACAAGCAGAAAAGAACAGAGAAGAAAAGGGAATGTGGGAGAGAAGACAGGAGGTGAAGAGAAAACCAGCTAGTTATCTCTAGGAAACAAATGTGAGTGGACGTATTAAAAGGCAGGAGTACCTAAAGATGAGATAGATGGGATTTCTACTACAGAAATGCTGAAGAGGTGGAAACATTTAATGGGGAAAACTGTCAGGGTTAGAAACACTACAGTACCCATAGTGAAGATGAAAACAGAACAGACCCCTAATGTTAGCCCCAAACCAATTCACAAAACTGTACATGAACCCAAACACAAATCCCTTAAATCCTGGGGAGGAGTTAGAGAGAATCAGAAAAGGGGATTGGGAGGTTCCTTATCCTTTTATGAAGGGAAGGTGAGTCTCCTGTAATAGCAATGAGGGCAGTGACAGCAGGAGACCGACGCTCATATGCACCTGTCACTGTATGGTGGGGGAAGTCATCTTCTCTTGCACATGTAATGGCTTTAGTTGATAGCGGAGCTGAAGTTACACTTTTGCAAGGAAATCCTTCCTATCACAAAGGAGAATTTATTTATGTAGAAGGTTTGGGAGGGCAAACCACACCAGCAGTTAGAATATTGGTGAAATTGGCTATTGGCAAGGGATCAGGATTTATGACAAATGTTTTGGTATCAGAGTTACCCGAAAATATTCTTGGGATGGATGTACTTCAAGGTCAGTCAATTCAGAGGGGTACATTCACATTTGGGTATCCTGATAAAGCGTATCTGGTTAGGGTGGTGAAGGCTGTGGTCAGAGGTCATGCAAAATGGACCCCTGTCTACATTCCTCCACCAGAGAAGCCAGTCTGTCTCAAGCAGTACAGACTTCCTGGAGTCAACAAAGAAATCAGGGAGACTATTCAAGAACTGTTGAGAGTAGGGATCCTTAGACCTGCTGTAAGTCCTTTCTTGTCTCCGGTGTTCCCAGTAAAGAAACCTGATGGGACATATAGAATGACTGTGGATTACAGAGGTCTAAACAAAGTGGCACCTCCATTGAAGTCAGCTGTACCAGATATGATCTCAATTGTTGAGAAAATTGCTAAAGAGGCAGGAGAATATCATGCTGTAATAGACCTGGCTAATGCTTTCTTTATACTTTTGATAGACCCAGAGTGTCAAGACCAGTTTGCTATGGTGTGGGACGGCCACCAGCACACTTTCACTGTCCTTCCGCAAGGCTATCTTCATTCTCCAACGATTTGTCATGGACTGATTGCCCGAGATTTAAGTACCCTGAATTTGAAAGTCAGCAAGTTCACCCACATCAGTTCACCAGCAAACTGGTCCTGACACTCTGGGTCTATCAAAAGTATAAAGAAAGCATTAGCCAGGTCTATTACAGCATGATATTCTCCTGCCTCTTTAGCAATTTTCTCAACAATTGAGATCATATCTGGCACAGCTGACTTCAATGGAGGTGCCACTTTGTTTAGACCTCTGTAATCCACAGTCATTCTATATGTCCCATCAGGTTTCTTTTTTTTTTTACTTGGAAAATCCAACTTTATTAATTGAAAGCACAGATTACAAGACAGTCAAGCACATTCGTCAACAAAAGCACAGTTTCATATGGTGAAATGCGTGATCACTTTGTTTACTTAGATACCACTAGTCATACATACACATGTTCATAAGGACAAAGAAGCAGTTTAATGTGGAACAACCTCTGGGTAAGACCGAATCAGACACATGTTTCTCCATCCTCTAGCCATCTATCCCATATCTTGGAATACTTTTGTGTGGAGCCCCTGTGTGTGTAAATCAGCTTTTTGAATGGCAAAGTGTCATTAACAGCCTTTTTCCACATCTGTAGAGTGGGTGGCAGATCCTGCATCCACCTCTGGGCGATCACTTTACGTGCTGAAAATAATGCTTCAAAGAGGAAAATTGTTTGATATTTATCTACCTCAACGTCAGGCAATAGCCCCAGGATACACAACTTAGGGTCAAGTACCACAGGGGATCCCATATTGTCATGCAGAATGCGGACAACCTGCGTCCAGTAAGTCTGAATACTTGGACAGCTCTAAATGAGATGGTAAAACGTGCCAAGCGTGGACTGATAAAGACAACAGGTCGGATTGGATGAGTGTTGGAATTTGGCCATCCTCAGTGGTGTTAGGTAGGCTCTGTGAACAATGTAAAGTTGCGTCAGTCTATCTGACAGTTTAGGAGACGTAGACTTGGTTCCCTCAAGTATTTTGTCCCAGTCTGCGTTTTCTATTGGGCCTACGTCCTGTTCCCAAGCCGTCTTAGCCTTCTGAGTAACGGCTACCATACCCCGATGTCTGATGGTGTAGTACAGGCTCGAAATAAGCTTGGAGGGGTCACTCCCCAAAACAATATCTAGCACCGGTGGGGGTTCCGTCTCTACCTCCAGTGATGTCAGCTAGGCTCAGAGTGCATGACGGAGCTGCAGGTATTTGAAAGCTAAGTGCTGTGGGAGCGAAAAAAGGGATTTTTATAACAGCTTACCTGTAAAATCCTTTTCTTGGAGTACATCACGGGACACAGAGCGACTTAGTCATTACTAATGGGTTATATAGTTTACCTTCAGGTGTTGGCACTGGCCAATTCCAAACCGGAAGTACCCTCCCCTATATAAGCCCCTCCCACCCGGGAGCACCTCAGTTTTGTAGCCAAGCAATAAGTGTCCCAAAAAGAGGGGTGGGAGCTCTGTGTCCCGTGATGTACTCCAAGAAAAGGATTTTACAGGTAAGCTGTTATAAAAATCCCTTTTTCTTTTTCGTACATCACGGGACACAGAGCGACTTAGTCATTACTAATGGGACGTCCCAAAGCAATGCCAAATGAGGGGGGGGTACATAAGCTGGGCGCCATCAGGCATGAGGATCTTTTGCGGCCTGCAACACACTGCGCCCAAAGGCGACATCCTCCTGACTTCTAACGTCTACCTGATAGAATCTAGTAAACGTGTGTACCGAAGACCATGTTGCGGCCTTACATACTTGAGCCAGGGAGGCCTGGTGATGCACTGCCCATGAAGTTCCAACCGCTCTTGTGGAGTGCGCCCTAACTTTGAACGGAGGCGGTCTCTTTCTCAAGCCATAGGCTTGTATTATGACCTGTCGAATCCACTTGGCTAAAGTAGATTTTGATGCTGCCTGACCCCTTCTGGGGCCTTCCGGCAGAACAAACAAAGAATCCGTTCTGCGAATCTGAGCAGTGGCTTTTAGATAAGCTTTAACTGCTCTTACCACATCCAAAGAATGTAATAACTTTTCCTCTACTGAGCTAGGTTTGGGGAAAAAAGAAGGAAGAACCACATCTTGGTTCAAATGAAACCTCGATACCACCTTAGGAAGAAAGGCTGGATGAGGACGTAATACTACTCTGTCCTTATGGACAACCAGATATGGCTCCTTACAGGACATAGCTGCTAATTCCGACACTCTTTTAGCCGAACAAATGGCTACTAAGAAAACCAATTTCCTGGTGAGAAGAACCAAGGAAATGTGTTGTAATGGTTCAAACGGTTGTGTCTGTAGAACCGACAGAACCAGGTTTAAGTCCCAAGGACATATGGGAATACTAACCGGAGGGCTAATACGCATCACTCCTTGTATAAAGGCTTTGACTAGTGAATGCGAAGCCAAGGGCCTTTGAAAAAATATTGACAAGGCCGAAATCTGACCCTTGATAGTACTCAAGGCCAGTTTCCTATCTACAGCCCACTGTAGGAAGTCCAGAATCCTCCCTATCATGTACTTACGTGGATGCCATTTCTTGGTCTCACACCACGTAATGTACGCTTTCCAGATCCTATAATAGATCTGCCTGGATACCGGTTTTCTGGCATTGATCATGGTAGATACCACAGAATTAGAGAGCCCTCTCTTTTTCAGAATGTGGGCTTCAATAGCCAGGCCGTCAAACCTAGGGCTGGTAAGGAAGGGTGGTATATCGGTCCCTGCGAAAGCAGGTCCGGACGAAGTGGGAGGGTCCAAGGACTCCTCACTGACATTTTTACCATCTCCGCGTACCATGCCCTTCGGGGCCACGCTGGAGCCACCAGAATCACTGGTTTCTTTTCTACCCTGATTCTGCGGAGTAATCGCGGTAACAATTGTGGCGGTGGGAATGCATATATCAGCTTGAACCGATCCCAAGGGAACACTAGGGCATCCGAGCCGCAAGCTAGGGGATCCCTTGTGCGAGACACAAACCTGTCCACCTTTGCGTTGAATCTGGATGCTAGCAGATCTACATCCGGTGTTCCCCACCGCTGGCATATTGCCTGGAAAACCTCGGGGTGAAGAGACCATTCCCCCGGGCATAATTGTTGGCGACTTAGAAAGTCCGCTCTCCAATTTTCCACTCCTGGGATGAAAACCGCAGATATGGCTGGGACATATCTTTCTGCCCACTCCAGGATGCAATTTGCTTCCTTCTGGGCTGCACGACTTTTGGTGCCACCCTGATGATTGATATATGCCACTGCCGTGGCATTGTCTGATTGAATTCTGACAGGGGACCCCTGGAGTTTGGATGTCCATGCTACTAGGGCATACCGGGCTGCTCGTATCTCTAAGAGATTGATGGGCAGGGCCTTTTCTGCTTCTGACCACCTGCCCTGGAGAGACCATTGCTCCAGCACTGCCCCCCAGCCGATGAGGCTGGCATCTGTAGTGACCACCTTCCAAGAAACCGGACTGAAGGGTTTCCCTCTTTCCAGATTCTGGGGCACCAACCACCAATGGAGGCTCTTGCGAACGGAAGGGGACAGGGACATTGGTAAGTCTAAAGCCTGAACTTTTTTGTTCCAGGCTGACAGTATGGCCCTTTGCAAATTCCTTGAATGGAATTGACCGTAGGGTACCGCTTCGAATGAAGCCACCATCTTTCCCAGCAGCCTCATGCAGAGACGTATGGATGGTTTTCTTTTTGTACCCACTAAGTGGGTCAAATTTCTTAAAGACGACACCTTCTCTGGAGGTAAGAAAATCTTTCTCTGATTTGAATCCAGCCTTAGCCCTAAGTATTCCAGACTTTTGACTGGTCTTAGAGCTGACTTGTCCCGGTTGATAATCCAACCGTGATATTCCAGATACTCGATTGTCTTGTGAATAGCTACTTCCAGCTTTTCCACTGAGTGGTCTATTAGTAGCAGGTCGTCTAGATATGCCATTATCGTTACACCCTGTGTTCTTAGATTGGCCAATAATGGGGCCAGAATTTTTGTGAACACTCGTGGTGCTGTGGCCAGACCGAAAGGTAAGGCTCTGAACTGAAAATGGCGCCCTTCTACTGCAAAGCGTAGAAATTTCTGATGGGCCGGAAAGATGGGAATATGCAGATAAGCATCCCTTATGTCGATCGAGGCTAGCCATTCCTGCCCTTGTAGGGCGGTGGCCACTGATCGGATCGACTCCATCCGAAAGGTCCTGATATTTAGGAACTTGTTTAGCCCTTTTAGATTTAATATGGGCCTCACGTCCCCATTTGGTTTGGGGACTGTGAAAAGGTTCGAGTAAAACCCGAATCCGCTTTCTTCCAGGGGAACCTTCATGATTACCCCTTGGAGCAATAGTTGTTCTAGTGCCAGAAGGAGGGATCCTCTCTTTTGGGGATCTCTTGGCACGTTTGACCTCATAAATTGGGCAGGAGGAGTGCTTTTTAACTCCAGCTTGTATCCCAGACTTACTGCGGAGAGCACCCATCTGTCTCTGATGGTGTCCCGCCAGGTCTCTGTGAACAACTGAAGTCTTCCCCCCACCCGATTGAGCGGGGGCAATACTTCATGCCTTAGGGGGAGGTTTTGTACCTCTCTTGATCCAGGGCTTCTTGTTACCCTGTGATTGTCCCTGATTTCTGCCCCCTGAATTTGACCGCGGAGGCCGTCGGAACTGCTTCACAGCCGATGTGCCCGGGACTGGAGAGGTAGGCCTCTTAAAAGAAGGACTTCTACCCTTGTTCTTAACCGGTAAGAGTGAACTTTTACCGGCAGAAATTTTCTGGATATATTTGTCCAGATCTTCTCCAAATAAGCGTTCTCCATGAAATGGGAAGCTAACCAGCAGTCTTTTACAGGGAGCTTCAGCAGACCAGTTTTTGAGCCACAAAAGCCTACGCATATGTACTATAGACAGCGTAAAGCGGGAGGCCTGTTGGATTGTATCCTTTATGGCGTCCACCGCAAAACACAAGGCTCTAGGCAGGTCAGCTAGGGCATGAGCCTGCTGATCTGGTAAGTCCCTTAAGACTTGTTTCAACTGATCTTTCACTGCTTGGCAGACTCCAATCGCTGCTACCGCAGGTTGTGTCACCATACTTGCTGTAGAGAAAGCAGATTTTAGTAAAGACTCCAATTTTTTATCTATTGGGTCTTTGAACATTGGAACATTATCTACTGGACATGTCAGTGATTTGTTAACAGAAGAGATGGCTGCGTCCACTATAGGGACCCTCCATTTTCTTATGAACTTATCCTCCATGGGATAGATCACCGGAAATCTCTTGGGGGGAGCAAATATTTTATCAGGATGCTCCCAATCCTGGTAAATAAGCCCTTCTAATAAAGGGTGGATTGGGAAGGAACAGACCGCCTGGGGAGCTTTTAGCGACCCCAGCGAGGAAACCGTAGTGGATGGTGGTTCCGCCAGAGGCATTTTAAATGCTGATCGGACCATGTTAGTCAGAGACTGAACCCATAATCTTTCAGCCTGAGAAGCTGAGAAAGGTTCTTCCACTGTTGATTCCTCTATAAGTGAATCAACCTCATCCTGATCCCCTTCAGGTAGGTCGATCTCTGTGTGGGGCTGTTCCTCCACTAACAGGCACTCTGAAGGAGGAGACGGAGATCGGACGCGCTTTTCCTGTGACAGGGAAGCAGCGATCAATGCTGTTACTCTCTTCCAATCCTCCCAGAGTTGAGGATAAAACCTCCTCTGTTATATATACAGGAGCAGGTGGACTGGGGACAGCCGCAGCACCAGACATTCCTGCGGGGTTTCTACGGCTACTGACCTCTGCATTCTCAGGGGAGATTGGTGCAGTGCAAGCATGCCCAATATCCTCAGAGCCCGATGGAGACCCCTTTGGCTTCCTGGAAGATTTATTTCCGGAGCGTCTGGACGACATATCCTTTAAGCACAAAGCTGAGGTATTCCCGTCGTCATACACCAATTTTTGCTGGTAATAGTCTAACACAGGTGCTGCTATATACCAGCTGGTGTCCACTAAAGTGCCTTTCTATGGGGATGCCTGCATCAACCGCCTCTGTGTGCCACTGTTTGTTGCTAGCTCTGTTTGCATGCAGCTGACACTTGTACTGTGTCTTTTAACCATGCTGGGACGCCCGCACATGCGCAGAAGCGCCGCGGCGCGCATCGAGCGTCATCCACCCGCCCCGCCCCTTTTTTTTCATAGGAGGCGCGTGCACGCGCCCGCGCGCGCGCCCGTGCGCCAATGGCGCCCTTTTCGAAAACCAACAGAGGACTAGGAGCCAGGGCCCTTTTTGCCGGAGGGCCTGTGCGGTGGATGAACGCAGCAACAGGGCAGAGGAAGTGGATTCCCTCAGAGAAACTTACCAGCTGCCTGGATCTTTTGAGTTGAGAAAACCAAAGATCCACATTTACAAGAAAAATGGACTACAGCGGCCTCTAGTGGTTTAACACAGGTACCGCGGTCCCTGTTTTTTTTTTTTTTTCTTGACTACTATTAAAATTTTACATTTTCAGTAGTTATAGGCAAACACAGATATTTAGCGGGAATACCGTTAGGTAACAGACAGAAAGACAAATTAGGCTTGGGGGTCCCCCAATAGAACCAAGTTCCTGAGGGCCCCCACTTACCTGATCCCCGCCGCAGGACTTTGTTTGGTCCACAAAAGTCCAGACTTCACCTATCACGGCAGGCATTGTAATTAAACCTTCAGGGACCGGGTTCCCAAGGATTCCACTCCCCTGGACCTGTATAGCACCCTGCACAGACAGCGTCTTGGTCGTGGGTATGACCAGAGCTCTGGATCCCAGGGTCCAGCCCTCCTAAGAGAAGCATTACAGGCAAAACCTTGCTCTTCTGCTGCAAGGCCCGGGTACCGACCGTTTAGCTATGAAGCTTTTTTTGGTGGGATCCGGAACAGCTTACTAAGGCCCAAAAGAACCTGTACGCAAGCCCAGTGAAAACACATGTTACTCTTTGGCCAACACCTTAGACACTGGCAAAAAACTGAGGTGCTCCCGGGTGGGAGGGGCTTATATAGGGGAGGGTACTTCCGGTTTGGAATTGGCCAGTGCCAACACCTGAAGGTAAACTATATAACCCATTAGTAATGACTAAGTCGCTCTGTGTCCCGTGATGTACGAAAAAGAAATTCCTCTCTAAGTGCCTGAAACTGTTTGAGGCCAGGGTTTGATAGGACTTGGTGTAAGTATATTATTCCGTGTCTGGCCCAGACCACCGAGTCGGGGATCCCCGCTAGTTCTGGCATATGGCTGTTAAGCCACAAAGGGGTATGAGAATAAAATTTCCCAACATTCTGTTTTTTAAGGGATACTTCCCAAATCCGTTGGTGATGCAGTAACATCTCTGAGTTATGTCTTAACGCCTGCTTCTGTGTTTGTTTCCCGCGGAGGATAGCCTGAAGGGGCGTGTGCGCCGGGTGCCCGGGTTTATCGCAAACTAAAGACCTATAACGTTGGAATTCTGAGGTGTTGAAGTGGTATATATGAGAGAGCTGTGAGGCCAAGTAATAATCATGGAGGTCTGGGAGGGAAACCCCTCCCATATCCGTTAAAATGTGCCAAGCTAGCTTGTGTCTACCATTACCCCAAACAAATGAATTCAGAATAGCTTCCATTTGTTTGAAGATTTTTAAGGGAATGTATAGAGGGGCATGCCACACCATGTACAGGATTTTGGGCAAAATGATCATTTTAATAATATTCACGCGCCCCATCACCCCCAATGGTAGTCTCGCCCACGTCTGCCTTTTGAGTTTAATCATATCAAAAAGCGTCACATTCAGGGGAGTGTAGTCTGACAAACTCCTGGTAACCTCCACTCCTAGGTATCTAATCCTGGACACTGTGGAGAGTGGCAACGGACAGGTCACCATAGGGGGGGGGAAGACATCTATGGGGAGAATTTGGGACTTGTCCCAATTAATGCGCAGTCCCGAGTAGCCCCCCATTTGTTCAATAATTTGTAGCGCAGTTTGCAGTGACGGTCCCTGGTCCGCTAGATATAGGATAGTGTCATCCGCGTACAGGCCTATCTTATCAACTGTGTTACCCCGACGCAAACCCTGAATATCCGGGTGTGCCCTGATGGCGATAGCCAGTGGTTCAGCGGCCAAGGCATATAGCAATGGGGAGAGGGGACAGCCCTGACGAGTGCCCCTCTCCAAAGGAAACTGTTCCGATAGCCATCCATTGACAAAGATTCTCGCCTTGGGAGTCTGATATAGGAGTTGCACCCATTTTATAAAATGCGGTCCGAATCCATAGTTATGTAGACATTCCCATAGGTAGGGCCACTCAACTGAATCAAAAGCTTTGGCCGTATCTAGCGCCACCACCACCCTGGTTCCTGAGTTATCATGCCGTGCCTGGATATTCATGTACAGTCTTTTAATGTTCATAGCAGTGTTCTTCCCCGGCATGAACCCCGTTTGGTCCATGTGAATAAGCGACAGTATGGCATTGTTTAACCTAGTTGCTAATATTTTAGCTAATATTTTATTTTCCACCTGCAGTAAAGAAATAGGCCGATAAGATTCAGGGTAGTGGGGGTCTTTACCCGGTTTGGGAAGTACTATAATTTGGGCTTCCTGCATAGATTCAGGGAGTAAGTTTGTGTTAAAGATAGATTGATACAGGGCCTTTAGCTTGGGAACAAGTATATCAGAGTAGGTAGTCCCATCAGGTTTCTTTACTGGGAACACCGGAGACGAGAAAGGGCTTACAGCAGGTCTAAGGATCCCTACTCTCAACAGTTCTTGAATAGTCTCCCTGATTTCTTTGTGGACTCCAGGAAGTCTGTACTGCTTGAGACAGACTGACTTCTCTGGTGGAGGAATGTAGACAGGGGTCCATTTTGCATGACCTCTGACCACAGCCTTCACCGCCCTAACCAGATACGCTTAATCAGGATACCCAAATGTGAATGTACCCCTCTGAATCGACTGACCTTGAAGTACATCCATCCCAAGAATATTTTCGGGTAACTCTGATACCAAAACATTTGTCACTGTGTTTCACTACATTGATGACATCATGATCTCTGGGACAAAAGAAGATGTAACTGAAGCACTGCACCTGCTAAAACAATACTTGGAGAACAGAGGGTGTGATATCAACAGAGACAAAGTCCAAGGACCTACCACAGCGGTGGAATTCCTAGGAATTATGTGGACTGGGCCACAGAGGAAAATTCCAGAGACAGTTGTGCAAACTATCCAGGCTATCCAGGAAGTAGAGTGGATGGATGGCTAGATTCCCCTTGGCGTCTCTTAATGTAACTCAGCTGTGTTACATTAAGAGACGCCGAGGGGAATCTAGCCATCCATCCAGTCTACTTCCTGTTTGAATCAGCTTGTCATTGCAAGCTAAAGGCCGTGGCTAAGTTATAGCCAGACGCCCTTTATGCTTGCCATCTGGTAAGCAGATTTATGGTACGTGTTGGGCACTTTTTACCTCGTGTGGAGTCACTGTGGTGTCATTCTAAGGATCATTCGGTTCTGGATAAGGACCTTTAGATTGCTTAACTTTCTACACAATTTAACAATTGCGGATTGTTTTATATAATTCTTATGGACTAATGGTTTGGAATAATTTCTTGCCTACGTCATCAATTGAGGACTTTTGTTTTTTCATATGGACTGAGAATTTAGTTTAATCATTTTAACTATTTAATTTGGCGCAGTTTTCTTCTTTTTGCCTATATACAATGTTACCAGAAAAAAGACTGAGTTCTCATGGGGTTCAGAGCAGCAGACCGCATTCCTTGCTACTAAAGAAGCCATTTTGCAGCATCAGGGATTGGGACCCCGTGAGACAAAAAGTACAATTTCAGCTGGATGTAGTGGAGCAACATGGTACCATATCTTGGAGTCTGTGGCAGCCAAATGAAAAGAAAGGACTGAGAGCAATTCCCATTGGATTTTGGTCCAAACAACTGACAGGGGCACAGAAGAGATACACGCCCCTAGAGAAGTACCTGTTTGAGGCCTACACAGCACTTCAACATATAGAGACCATTACAGGAAAGGACACAGTCACCATCCATACTGCATTGCCAATAGCAGGATGGGTGAGAGATAACAGACTGACTAGGGCAGCTGTAGCTCAGAACCAGACACTGATGAAATGGAAGTGGTACCTTCAAGAAAGAGGGGGTATTGCAGCTGGGAATGTTAGAGACCTTTCAAAACAGTTGGCAGGGCTTGTTACTTTTACCAGCACCCGGCCAGAAGAAGAAATTCCTGTGCTGCAGTCATCCCCCATTCAAGAGGCTCAGCCCTTTGAGTCTCTGTCAGAAGACATGAAGGAGTCAGCGTGGTTCGATGATGGTTCAGTTATAGTCGCCTCGTCTGGGTGTAAATGGACAGCAGCAGCCTACAACCCAAGTACAGACACAGGCCTGCAGGAGACCGGAATCAAAGGGTCCAGTCAGTATGCAGAGTTGAAAGCTGTAGTGATCACTCTTCAGGAGGATCCTTCGTCCCTTGTCACTATCTACACTGACAGCTGGGCGTTTTTAAAGGACTGACAACTTGGATGCCCACGTGGAAGTCCATTGAATGGATGATTCATGGAAAGGTGGTGTGGGGAGGCAGGGAAGTCTGGGACTACATCTGGAAGGAAGCTCACTCCCGCACCATAAAAGTGGGGCATGTTGATGCACATGTGCCCCTAGTCCCAGACTTTGGGAACTATAACAGAGTTGAATATGAAAAAGTGTAGCACTTATTTTTGTAAAAGAGTCAGTTACCAACACATATCAAATGTTGCAAACATGCATATATATTAATTTCAGTGACACCAAGTGACTGAGTGTGATCCGTGAAAAAAAATAATATATGTAACAAATCAGAACGAAGCAGTCCTCTATTGTGACCACACACAAATGACGGTCCAAAATTGTTGAAAAAACTGCAAGGTTGAAATAAAGAGTCCCACATGGATATGACCCTCTCTGTGAAAGTATAGAGACACCACCACCGATATAAGGAGGAGGCTTACCAGATGGTATTGACTTGGTAAGGTGTATACCAACCAAGTCAAAATAGGCTTATATAATCAGTCAGCAAGATGTATCCAGTTCTTCCAAATGTGAGTGTTCATTTTTTAATCTTTTTTAATTAATACTTCCTTGTTATGGTATCACACTATGTGAGTTTTTTCGCCATTACGCATGTTATGTGGTTACCGTATCTCTGGCTCCAACAAGACTACATGTATTTACACTTCCTGGTGTTTGCGGGAATTTGCGGTGCCGACTGATATGCGGATTCAGGACCAGCTGGATACATCTTGCTGACTGATTATATAAGCCTGTTTTGACTTGGGTGGTATACACCTTACCAAGTCAATACCATCTGGTAAGCCTCCTCCTTATATTGGTGGTGGTGTCTCTATCCTTTCACAGAGAGGGTCATATCCATGTGGGACTCTTTTTTTCAACCTTGCAGCTTTTTCTACACTTTTGGACTGTCATTTGTGTGTGGTCACAATAGTGGACTGCTTTGTTCTGATTTATTTGTTACATATATTTTTTTTCACGGATCACACTCAGTCACTTGGTGTCACTGAAATTAATATATATGCATGTTTGCAACATTTGATATGTGTTGGTAACTGACTCTTTTACAAAAATAAGTGCTACACTTTTTCATATTCACCAGTTTTTGCTTTGTCTCAGCTGTGTTGGCAGCTAATTTTTGTGTTCACTTATTGCACAGCGCAGTATATCCCATATATAACTATAACAAAGTTGCAGATGAAATTGCCAAAGTGAAGGCAATTGTGCCAATTGATCCGGTCTTGATAAACTTGGCCAACTGGGCCCACAAGCAATCTGGACATTTGGGTCAGAAAGCAACATATGAAGGGGCACAGCAGAGAGGATTGCCTATATCCATTGACATGATAAAGACTGTAATATGGAACTGTACAGTGTGTGGAGAAGTGCGACAATGGCCATTGCAAAAGTACTCCACGGGTTGATTAAGAGGGGTGAGAGGCCTGCAGAGATCTGGCAGATTGACTTCATCGGTCCCCTGCCCCGGGGAAACAATGGACTGAAATATTGTTGCACTGCAGTGGACACCGATTCAGGACGTATGCTTGTTCATCCTTGCAATCGTGCAGATCAAGCCGCAATGCTTCAACTGCTCCAGAAACTTGTTGTTGCTTATGGTTGTCCCAAACAAGTCCAAAGTGATAACGGCTCACACTTCACCTGATCAACAGTACAGCAGTGGGCCAAAGATTCCGGAGTGTACTGGTTGTGCCACATCCCATACCATCCACAGGCAGCTGGTTTGATTGAAAGATACAATGGGCTATTGAGGACCAGATACCCAAACTTACACCCACATATACACTAAGGGGGGGGATTGGGTCCTCATTCAGTCATGTATTTAAATTCTAGGCCAATAGCCAAAAGCACACCATATGAGAGGATGGTAGGGGCTGTGGCACAGATTCCACAGCTGGAGTGCAGAGTTCAGTATTTATGTAAGGTCCCTGAAATAACGGGGCTTAACAGATACCATGTTAATGCTTCCCATAACATAGAAACCAATAGTGATATATCTGAAGCTGAAGCCTATCTAGGAATGAATGAGAGGGAATCTGGCAGGAAGGTTTGAAGTTATATTTGCATTGTCAGATGAGCTTCAAGACGGTGGCTGGGACTCTGACTGGTTAGTGGATACTTCTCAGCAAGAGTGGAAAGTGAGGCTACATAACATCAAATCTTCCAAAATAAACAGAAGTGATCTTCTGGGAAATATCAGTATATTTTGTAGCTGAAGGGCTGGGATCTACTGTTTATGTACTATTAGAAGGAACAGTTATTCCGCTTTGTTTTCCACTCCACAGGCTGTCTCCGATTTGATCCATAGGAAGACCAGAGAAAAGTGGTTACATGATGGAAAGAAAAACGGAAGACCGCAAGAGCTGTGGAGAGCAAGGCCTTTGATGTATTACAAGCCTGGACTTGTTTCTAAAGAACTTTAGAATGGATCTTTGTATAGTAAAAGCACATTTACACACTGCAGAAGTCTCAGCTGCCTTGCTTATACCACAAAGTAACCTTGCTAGATAGAAGCAAGCAAAACACCAATACATTGTTTCGCCCAGCAGAGCCATTCTGCCGACGTATATCGGAGTGAGACAGTCGGCAAGTGGTTAAATATAAGGACACTTACCTGTCCAGGGATCCAGCGCTGTTCTCACCCTAGCCCATTCTTCACTGGGGCTTCGTGTCCTCAGCACCATCATCCTAACTAAGGAAAACCGACTATGAAGCCGCAAGGCAGATTATGGCAGGTAGATACTTACTAGAGAAGTAATGACTCCAAATAGTAGCCATGACCTCTGGGACAAAAGTAGTAACTGAAGTATTGAACCTTCTGATAAAACACACAGAGAAAAGAGGACGTGCTGCAAACAAAGTCCAATGGCCTACTACAGAGGTGAAATTCCTGAGCATGATGTGGACTGGGCCATAGAGAAACTTTTCGGAGGCTGTCAACCCCTGCTACTATAGAGGAGTCACTGAAATTCATTTGAGTTGTAGGATTCTAAACATCATTCATCCCACATCTTGGACCGATCCTGAGGCCTATATGCAACATAACAAGAAAAAAGACTAGAGTTCTAATGTGGTTCAGAGCAGCAGACCACGTTCTTTGTTGCTAAAGATTAGGAGGGTCCAGTCAATATGCAGAGTTTAATGCTGTAGTAATGACAACAGGAAGATTCCTCTTTCCATGTCACTCTTTACACTGACAGCTGGGCAGTCTTTAATCTCCTCACGCCCACGTTATACTCAAAAGACGGTCCCTTACCATGTGATCAGCTGTCAGCCATTGACAGCTGATCACGTGATGTAAACAGCAAATTGTAATCTGCCTTTCTTTTCCCCTCTCGCTAACAGCGTGAAGATAAAAAAAAGGCTGATTACCAGCTTCTGTCAGAGGGAAATTGGTCCCGAACATGGACACCCACTGCCGCTAAGCAGTGCCACCTACCAGTGCATATAATTGCTGCCTATCGGTGTACACCAGTGCAACCTCATCGGCACACATCAATGAAGGAGAAAAATTACCTGTTTGCAAAATTTTATATAGCGCCCTTCTCCTAATGGGTAGGCGCTAGTTGTAAATTTAGTTGTCTGAGCTGTAGTTTAGCTCAGAATCATTTTGGTAAATTACTGGTTTCTGTTCCAGTCCAGTTGTGTTGCGCGTTTTCCACTTGACTGTGGGTGTCGCTGTCACCACATGTCAAGGTCGGAAATGCAGCAGGCTGGATGTATTGGGTACCTCTTGCCCAGAAGCAGCTCAGTGGAATTGGTCCCCCCACTGTGCATTCTGGGAGAGGGTACTTAAGGGACAGACACCGTCTTCCATATCTCTCTGACCTGATGGCCCTCCTGGCCTAAGGTGTGCCGTAGCAGTTTCCTGCCTCGGGGCCGGCTGGCCCGAGGCCTTGTTACTGGAAGTAGGCCCAGGAGTTTCTGGGGCCTACTAATCAGGGGTGGTCCTTTGCTGTCTTGCCTGCGGGAAGGAAGCTGAGCAATTGAAGAAACCAGGGGAGGACTTTTCTCAGGAGAGGACCGAGCAAAAAGGCTGGTGCCTCGGGAAGAGCCTGGAGACTCAATTGGAGGACACATTCCTACATATCTACCTCACAGTATTGCTGGATTGGCTGAAAGAAACTGGTACTATGTGACTGTACTTAAACTTTGCAAAAGTTCTGGATCATTCAATCCTGTGGTAGAGGATTTTGCAGAGACTTTTGTGCATTCTTTAAGTCTGTGGCACAGACTTTTGATCGAGCACCGCATCGGCTGCTACAGTAGGTGTCCGCGATATTGTGTCAATCTTGCTAATATAGCGGCGAGATTGACACCCTACGAGCCCTGTCGCGAGAGCCAGCGCCGAGCTGGCTCCTCATCGGGAAAGGGAAAATGTTGTTTTTCCTTTCGCAATGAGCGACAAGCATTGCTGACATTGAGGCCGGTGTACGGAGATCTGACGTGGATTCCCGCCAATACCGGGCACTGTGTTTAGTATAAATCCTGAGGGGGAACTCTTCGGGCTGGTATGGATTTTAAGGGGAACCCCTACGCTGAAAAAACGGCGTGGGGGTCCCCCCAAAATCCATACCAGACCCTTATCCGAGCACGAAGCCCGGCCGGTCAGGAAAGGGGGTAGGGACGAGCAAGCACCCCCCTCCTGAACCGTACCAGGCCGCATGCCCTCAACATGGGGGGTGGGTGCTTTGGGGCAGGGGGGCACCCTGCGACCCCCCACCCCAAAGCACCCTGCCCCCATGTTGATGGGGACAAGGGCCTCTTCCCGACAACCCGGCCGTTGGTTGACAGGGTCTGCGGGCGGGGGGCTTATCGGAATTCGGGAGCCCCCTTTAATAAGGGGGCCCCCAGATCCCAGCCCCCCACCCTATGTAAATGAGTATGGGGTACATC